>OU342575.1:10015000-11457500 GCA_910589295.1 Noctua janthe | reverse complement strand
TTCGTTTTGTGCATAATGTCGAGTATTCTGTGACCCGTGTTACTACGGTGGTAACAAGTTATTAAATGGGAAATTAAGAATTAAGAGTAACTATTTGAGACAGAAATTTTTTATGAAAAAAATCGAAAAAAAAATTGATTGATTTTGTTTTTTTTTTGCTCGCCAGCTACGGCCGCGGCATCGATCGCTGTGCTCGCTCGGCTCGCTTCGCTCGTGCGCGTTCGGTCAAAGTTCTAACATAACCCATTTCTGGTCAGGGTGCCCCAGCAAAAATTAACCTAAAGAATAGCCGGCTATATTGCACTAGCTGCAACGCAACGGCCAATCAGTATTCAATCAGATTATATTATTTATTTAATTTTATTGTGTTTTGGTATGGTATAATGTATTATTTGAGAAACTGGTAGCGAACGCGGCCGGCAAGCGCTACAAACAAGTTAGTTGCATTAAAATTATATTTTTCTATCTTTGTTTATGATCGGAAGTACAAACACGGTAAAATTTTAATGTTTTGTATTTAAACGAGCGAAAATAAATTCAAAATTCACACTTTTAGGTGTCAAAAATACTGAATATGAAATACTAAGTGGGCTACTGAAATACTAAGTGGGCGACCAGCGACTTGAAAAAAACAAACTTAATAACCAATAGAGAAAAGAAGAGTTCTCAATCAGCATAAGGTCATCATGATACAATCACCATCATCATCTGCCTAGCCTTTTCCCAACTATGTTGGGGTTGACTTCCAGTCTAACCGGATGCAGCTGAGTACCAGTATTTTACATGGAGCGACTGCCTATCTGACCTCCACAACCCAGTTAGTACAATCATGATGCTTAATTAGATAAAATAATAGAAATAAAGTACGTATAGATTAAAATAATATTAAACTGCCGCATCCTACATCGTTGGACTCATAACGGTGTACGTCTTATTCGAACCGGCTGCATCGGCCTCAATGTTGGCATTTCACCCGACAACTTTATACGATACGGTCGTTTAGTGACCAACTGACCGTTGACCAGATCTCTGATAACATTTGGAACCAAGGTAGTTTTTTTAAATTCTTTATTTTCCTAAATGAAGTGACTTCGGAATAAAGATTGCACTTCTTGTATTATACAAAATTTTAGTAGAACTTAGTAGAACTGAGATGATTATAAATGCATTTGATCCAGTCATTGTTGATATACGCAATATCTACAATAAAGTCACTTTTCATATTTCTGTGTGATTGTGTTGTTTTTTTTAACTACGGAACGATTTTAGATGCCGTTTTTTATTTACAAAATTTATTCCGAAAGGGTTAGGGTATGTATGTTTATATTTATTCATAAAGGGGTATGTTTATATTTATCCTGAAAGGGTTATGTTTATTTATAGTCAATAGTCAATTATTATTAAAATAGCTTATAATTTAAAAAAAAAACCGGGCGTTTTCGAGTTGGACCCGCGCACCGAGAGGGTTTCGTAAAAAATTTTAGGTATTTTGTTGTTAAACTACATATTTACAGTTTAAATACTTTTCCTTTACTTGGGCTGTAGAACATTGTTTCTTTCAAAAATTCACTGGGTCTACACGGGAACTACCCTATAGGTTTTGATTACCTTGTGAAATCGCAAAATATGCGTACATAAACAGCTGAAACGGACCGTAGACCCAAGTATTTGATATAAATCTTCTTATAATAAACCTCTACACGTTCCTGAGAAAAAAAGTCTCGACAGTCAGACAGAGACGGACAAACAGACAGATAGACGGACGTGAAGTGATCCTATAAGGGTTCCCTCTTCTTTTTGAGGTACGGAACCCTTAAAAAATTATGTTTTAACATCATGCGATGCAGGGGCCGGACGCTAATAAATTATTTCAGGTCGCTAGTAATAAAAACTTAAATATTAAGAGGTTTTTGATCCTCTCACTGATTAAATAATTTACTGTTTTTGCTTACAATAAGTTTGCTTCCACAAATGTGTGTGTAGTCTGATGTTAAATTTCCTAGTCAATTCGGATGTTATATACAACTGTTCTTGTGTTTAGATCAGAGAGCTAAAACTTCCTGCAGAACTAGCTTGTTTGATTGAAAACGACGATGCATCCGTCCTCGTTATCTCTATAGTATTAAACTTGTAACAATAGCTGGTTACATCCGCTGCAAATGCAAAATAAAACGTCCTTATATAGCGTCGTTCTAAAGAGATAAGGGTGCCTTATTTTACATTTAGATACGTAGTTTTTTTTATAATCATCATCTGCCTAGCCTTTTCCCAACTATGTTGGGGTCGGCTTCCAGTCTAACCGGATGCAGCTGAATACCAGTATTTTACATGAAGCGACTGCCTGTCTGACCTCCACAACCCAGTACTGGGTAATACGATACCACTTGGTAAGGACTGGTTGTCAGACTTTTTGGGCCACTGACTACCTGAAACGACTGTCAAAGATCTACAAATGACAGCCGGGACCAACGGCTTAACGTGCTTTCCGAGGCACGGAGGAAACTCGGTATGTAATGGGTGGTCACCCATCCACAGACCAACCTAGGCAAGCACGGCTTAACCTAAAGATCGATCCGAGCGGCTGTTATTATTTAGCCACGAGCTCCTATAGTTTTTTTTTTTTTTTTAGTTTTTTTTTATAATATGAAAGTAAATTAGTTTTTTGTTTACTTTTAGTTTCTGTTTTATAATAAACTGACTAGCAAATTTATTTGTAACGTTATTTTTTCTATCGGCCGAAAAATAGTTATTGATTATTTCGTTGATAAAATTTATAAAAATCCATTAAAAGTAAATTAAATCAAATTGAATATGAAAGATATGCTGAAAAAGAGGACATAGATTCATAGAAAACTCTTTTTGAAACTAAGATACGCGAAAGTGCCAGACATAGCTGTTGAACTTTTTATTTTATTTACGTACGTATGAGAAATATGAGCATATATAGGCACTCCTGCGCCAAAAAATTGCTGCCAATTTTCGTGATATGCCAAGCGTGACATCTACACATGGTTTCTATTGTTGCGTGATATTGTATGATGCATTGAGGCCGTCTTTTGTATTATATATTAAGAATTAACGAAGTTATTAAAAGATTTTTTTAACATATTGCATATCGTTGGAAAAAAGACAGACTAGAGAACTTTTTAAAAGAATTCCAAGATCTCGATCGCTTTTAGTTTTTCTTTTATGGCAATTTAAAGTTGTGAGTTATTAAACAAAAACTAGATGTTACTAGCGACTACTTTTGAATTTGATAGAACCATACAACAGTACGTAAAAAATTTAAATGTAATTTAAGGATTATATTAATACCTTTGTTTTTAATTTAAGATTTAATGCTAAGTTTGGGAATTTTTCAAAATAAAAGTTAGAATAACCGAATAAAAAAACCGGTGTGGCCAAGAGTGAGTTCTGGGGCCTGAAGAGTTAGTAAATGAGCTCTCCATTCGGATAATTCAATTTGGCAAACGATGCACCAAACACCCTGTACAACGCACACTGCCGCAATTGGTACGAAGTTGCAATTGATACGAAGCTTGACTTGATCAGATTTTTCTTCCCATCGTGGTCACACTGAGTAGCTGCAACCTTTTATTCCCAGGTGGGTTCCAAAAGAATCACACCTAGAATAACAGTGTGACACGATGGGGAAAAAACCAATCAACAAACACTGAAATGATTTGGCTCCAAAACATCGATATTCAAAAACATCGATATTCCAAAACATAGGTATTTCAAAATATCGAAATTCTAAAAAAATATCGAAATTTCAATACATCAATATTCCAAAAAGATCGATATCCAAAACATCGAGATTCCAAAAACATCGGTATCCAAAACATCGAGATTTCAATCATCATCATTCTCCGCCCTTATCATAATTTATTTGGGGTCGGCGCAGCATGTCTGAGCTTCTTCCATACATCGAGATTTCAGTGTTATATCCAAATTAAAAATTTACGTCAATACACATAAACGTTCCTAAATGACGGTGAAAACAGCATGAAAATCTGTTGTACACTCCAGGGTCTCTACAGGCGTGACGGGTTGGACTCCTACCTAAAGGATTGAGCTCAAATAGCTAGCTATAGAGAAAAATGGAAAGGCCTTTGACCTCCTTGCAATGGGACATAACACGATCATAATAATATAAACAGTTACGAAAAAATTGTTTCAGAAATAATTGAAAATGGTGCTGACAGTTTACAAGATAGATGCGAGTCCCCCAGTGAGGTCTGTGTTCATGGCCATTGAGGCCCTGAACATTCCTGATGTGGAATTTGTGGATGTCAATTTGATGGAAGGAGAACATCTAAAGGAAGAATATTTGAAGGTTAGTTTCGCTTTTACTCTGTTGTTTTTACAAGAGAGAGCAAGCATGAGTCTCTCCGACTCCAAAGAAACTGCCCCCACTGGTCGCTCCCCACTGGTGGTAGTTGCAACTATTTGTCGCATCTACTACCACTGATGGTGGTTGCGTCTGTTCAGTCGCATTTGCTCCCACCTCTGTCCCCACTGGTGGCAGATGACACTTAAATTAGTGGAATTACTGCAGACTCGACGATCAAGTAGCCGTCTAACACCACCCTAACAAATAGAAAGAAGGATGGCCTTTCTGGGCCCAGCTGTAAATGCTGCCTTCAATATTTGTTGCCAGACGGGCGGTTTTTTTGCGATTTGGCCACGGAACCCTTAAACCTTAATAAGAGACATAAAAGAGTTGAAGACTATTCAAATTAACTTTTTTATTCACAGATAAATCCGCAGCATACCGTACCAATGCTTAGAGATGACGACTTTTACATTTGGGACAGGTAAGACGCAAAAAAATATTACTGAGCTCGGTATTATTTAATACCTATTTGAAAGGGTAGAAGTAATAATAGCGTACCCCTACGGACCTAGAAATATTCATAAGCGATCACCAGCAACCTGGTATTACCAGGTATTGTCGAAATTAAAGGAAATTTTAATTTTCAATTTTAAAGATGGACCCAATGTGTTTTGACAGCAAGCTTTTGACGAGGGACATCTTTAAGGTCATGCAGTATCTACCTCACGAAAATGAATAAATTTTACTATGATACCAAACATGAAATCAGCTGCTTAAATATCGCATAACTCGAAACAAAATTGTGGGCAACTTTTTTTCATATTTCAAAACCTTTAGTACAATTTGTACATATTTATGAGTACTTCATTCCTTTAACATATGTGCCTCGTTCAGATATTTATCGTTATCTGCCTAACCTTTTCCCAACTATGTCGGCTTCCAGTCTAACCGGATGCATATGAATACCAGTTTTTACATGGTCTGCCTATCTGTCCCTTACATCCCAGTTAGTGCTGGGTAATACGATACCCTGTGTTAACCAGTCACTTAAGATTAAACTACGCGCCATAGTGCATAGCCAAGTTGACGAGATGCTAATAAGCCTTGACAACGAATGCAAGCATGCCATATTTGTATTGCTCTGAGTAAATTTAACGTTAGCATCGTTGTTTTATTTAGCATTAGCGTACAAATTAACATTTCCGTAAAGCGATATCAGGTGAAGTAGGTATATACCTTAGGTTATTATCTGTTTTATTGAGACAATAATATGGTTATTCGAATTGGTTAAACTTATAAACAGAAAGTGTTATTTATAACAACCTTTGGCCGCGACATTGCTCGCGTTAATTTAAAATTTGACAGTCAATTCGTTTGTACAATAGTTGTAATTATATAATTAAATCATAATCCGAAAGACATATGGCGCCATCTACTATCATAAGAGCGTTATTGTTTTTTTCCTCGGGAACAGTACTTTTTTTCGGGATGAAAGGTATACCCGTACGTCCGTTTCTGTACACCTGACAACGTAAATGCAAAATTTCAGGATGATCGGTTCAGTGCTTTAAGCGTGAAAGGTAACAATCAAACAAACAAACTTACTTTCGCATTTATAATATTAGTAAGGATGAAGAAAAACAATAGAAAATAGACTTAAGTTCAACTCCCATAATTACAACAAATTATACTCCACCTAACTATAGAATACCACTTTAGACAATAAACCAAAATTTTAATTATCCAATTTGCTACCTTCACGTAGTCAAATAGACCTTTCCCTATCATCAATTTCACTGGAAATTCAACTATAAGGTGGTAAAGTTAATACGAGGTCATATACGCTCGATCGTAAGACATTAATGACAAACCTATTGTTTTCAGTCACGCGATTGCTGCGTACTTGGTGACCCAACATGGAGAGAATAATTCTCTGTACCCAACCGAGCCAAAGAAGAGAGCGATCATTGATCAACGCCTTCATTTCGACAGTGGAATACTGTTTCCTGCTTTACGCGGTACCGTCGTAAGTATCTATTTTTTACGATAAATTCAGGTCTCACAAATCTGTGCGCTAATCTACGTCAAAATTTGATAAAGTTACCAGTGTTTTGACACCCATCTATGAAATTTAATCCGGAAGATTTACGAATATTGCTCGCAGCTCAGTGCAAATTATTCCACGAGAAAGTCCAAGTACTGTTTTTCATTACTATTTATATATTACCCGTAACACTCGTGGATAATGTTGCATCCTATTATTGAAACAGTTTTCGAAAACAAATCAGTAGTTTGGAAAATAAAACTTATACAAATTTATTTTTAAAATAATACTAGCTGTTGCCCACTATTTCGTATGCGTGGAAATTAGGTGTTGTACCGGGAGTCTATGTGCTATAACAGATTATAATCTAATTTCATTCAAATCCTTTCATCCAAACATTCGCATTTACTTACTTGCTTTTTTTTTTATTTAGGCGGGTCACACAGGCTTAAATTGTTTTTGAACACAACAACTGCTCAATAAAAGCTATCTGCTGTAGACATTTAAGTCCTGTACATAAACAAGGAACTAGAACCAATTTGTACTAATATTATAAAAGCGAAATTAAACTTATACTGTCACTTACGGGATATCTTCCGCGATTGTTCATTATTTTGAGCTCCCGATATCGAAGTGTAAGTTTAATTATAAACCGTGAAAGATTAAAACAGTGAATGCGAAATTAAGTTTGTTTACCTTTTCACGCGGCAACACGAGAGTGTACCGGGTATTCGAAATTCGCTTTTTATAATTATGTCGACATAATTATATGAAGCTCGATTAAGTTCCAGGGAAACAATAATTGTCTTGGATCATTAATATTAGTGGGTCCTAAATTGTGAGCTGTTCTATTTAACTAGCTTTTACCCGCGGCTTCACGCGCGTTTATTAAGAATTTGATAATGAATTCGGGTTGTACTGTGCTACATCAATCACGATTCGAAGACACATGGCGCCATCTATTATCATAAGAACGTTATTGTTGTTTTCCTCGGGCACAGTAGTTTTTTCGGGATGAAAGGTACCCTATTCGAAAGACACGTGGCGCCATCTGTTATTGTTGTTTTTCTCGGGAACAGTACTTTTTTCGGGATGAAAGTTACCCCACCCCTATGTACGTTTCTGTACACCTGACAAAGTATATGCAAAATTTCAGGATGATCGGTTCAGTGGTTTAGGCGTGAAAAGGTAACAAACAAACTTACTTTCGCATTTATGATATTAGAAGTTAGGATTAGATATACGAAAAATTATATTTAGAGTTGCAGTAAAGATTACATAGTCAGTGCAACACATTATTTAATTCCTCTCACAAAGAAAACTAGGGAAAGATGTTTCGGGCACTGTATTGAAGCTAGATTTTGACAAGTTTATATCCAAAAACTGTATTTTTCAGGAGCCCGTATTCTTTAGGGGAGAGAAATCGTTCCAGTCAGAAAATCTGGCCAAGATTAAGACAGCATATGAGTTCACGGAGAAGTTTTTGTCGTCACCATGGCTAGCTGGTGATGAAATTACTTTGGCAGACATTTGCTGTGTTTCCACAATAAGCACTATGAATGTACTTGTGCCAATTGATGAAAACGAGTAAGTACAAAACCCGCTTTGTGTCCCATACACTCCTTCAGTTAGGCAGTGAAATTTTCAAAATGTTAAAAAGAAGTATTATTCTGTTCATTGTGCGAGATTTGCCAAAGAATTTTCCAATAAGAAAGCTAAAACTGCAAATGTTATAACGATTACGGAATTCTTTCTAACCAATACAGTCGGGAAGAACTTCAAGAAACACATATCTAGAAACACTTATTTATTCCCGGTTTTCTTATTTTTCTTTTTTTATTTCCGAGTACGTGTGTACAATGTTTATGCTTCTAAGACCCAGCGGGGTTTATGTTGAGGCTAAGAAGAAATTAGTTCAGTTTTAAGTAGATTAACTTTATTCTTATAAAAATGTGAATTCATTACAATTGGTTAAAAGAGAAAAAAGAAAAGTGACGAAGTCACACTTAAGTACAAAGGAAAGTACCAAAGACCAGAAGTACCAGTGTAACACTGAAGAATGTAAAAAGACTGGGTGAATTGTTACCCAATTCTTTAAAGTATATTTTCTTTGCGGCCACGTCGAAACAAACAATTAATCAAACCTTTTTATACAGGTTCCCGAATCTCGCAAATTGGCTGGAACGTTGCACCCAGCAAGAGTTCTACAAGAAAGGGAACGAAGCTGGTCTGGAACAATTCCGGGGACTAGTCAAATTGAAGTTGGGCTAGACAAGAAGATACCAGCATTTAATCTTGAGAGTCATCTTAGAGATGGCGAGTAGCCTGCACTTTGCAATTTTATTATAACAGAGACTATAACAGAGACTATAACAGAGACTATAACAGAGACTATAACAGAGACTATAACAGAGACTATAACAGAGACTATAACAGAGACTATAACAGAGACTATAACAGAGACTATAACAGAGACTATAACAGAGACTATAACAGAGACTATAAAAGAGACTATAACAGAGACTATAACAGAGACTATAACAGAGACTATAACAGAGACTGTAACAGAGACTATAACAGAGACTATAACAGAACAGAAAATATAAAATGTTAATGTTAGATTTTACTGTTATTGCATTTCTTATGTTTACCACATAACAAGCGAATAAGTTTTAATATTAATGTTAGTTTATTTAGAAAGTTGATTATGTTATATTAAGCTTGAATAAATCATGATATTCACGATCTTGTTTAATAATTAGTCGTTTATATGTACATAACATAGTATCACGCCTGTAATCCACGAAGGGTTAGGCAAATGTATAACCTAACAGTATTACCACATTTCGCCACTTATGTTTAAGTCCCATGTAATAGAGGACGAGCCTATTGCTATCAACCGTGCACAAATCTTGCTCATCATCAGCCTATAGCAGTCCACTGCTGACATATACATAGACTCCGTGGCTGCTACTGAGAAATTTCTGATGGAAGAACCCAATAACAATTTGCTCGACCGGTCATCAAACCCAGGACCTCATGCTCGTTTATGTATTTTTAGTGATCTAAAGGAAACTGGGTTTAAGGTTACCCTGCTTCTTTCTTGGCCATCTCAACTTCCTACATGTTAGTTGAATTATAGGAAACTGTCGGAGGAAATCGCCGTTGAGGTAGACCGCGGCGAAGGTGGTGTGACCCCAGGAGTGTGACCGGAGGTCTTTGCCCAGCAGTGGGACACTCAAAGAGGCTAGCAAAAAAAAAATAGGAAACTATGTTCAAAAAATATCCTATTTTTAGTAAGGTATTCATAGGCATTACATACGCAGATTTCACAGATCAGGATAAAGCTACAGATACTAACAGCTTATGCCCGTGGCTGTGTGGAGTATATCCCACCAGATAATTATCCCACGGGATCATACTACCGGGATAAATAGTATCCTATGTTTTAATCCAGGATATAAACTGTGTGTGCTAAATTTCATCCACATCCTTCAGTAATTTTGGCGTGAAAGAGTAAGAAACATCCTCACAAACTTTCGCATTTATAATATTAGTAGGATTGGTCTGTGACAGACTGTATCCTAAAATAGACTGTGTTATATTAGCATAACTCGTTAAGCGGGTTTTGCGTCACTACAACTTGTATTAAATTTGATAAAAAAACGACCAGTCTTCGACCTTTACATTGATAAGTTCGCCGGTACAACAACAGTGAATACGACGAAATCTTAAAATAATCTCATTTCATATTATTGTGAAAACAAGTGTACTTGTGTGTGGACAAATATAAATAGGTAAGTGAATTTTTAAATAATTCATATATTGAAATACACCTTTCGTTTTAGGTAAATAGTACGTAATGCTATTTGTCTGCAATTTATTATTACTTATTAGTATTTTAAATCGAGGAGGAGCTCGTGGCTAAATAATAATAATAACCGCTCGAATCGATCTTTAGGTTAAGCCGCGCTTGCCTAGGTTTGTCCGTGGATAGGTGACCACCCACAACATACCGAGTTTCCTCCGTGCCTCGAAAAGCAGGTTCAGCCGTTAGTCCTGGTTGTCATTTGTATATCTTTGACAGTCGTTACAGATAGTCAGTGGCCCGAAAGTCTGACAACCAGTCTAACCAAGGGGTATCGTATTGCCCAGTACTAACTGGGTTGTGGAGGTCAGATAGGCAGTCGCTCCATGCAAAATTCTTATTTTCAACTGCATCTGGTTAGACTGGAAGCCGACTACAACATAGTTGGTAAAAAGCTAGGCAGGTGATGACCCCAAGTATTTAAAATATAACTTTAAAAATGTATCTACGTCACTGTTAATTTGGTTATAAAAGAAAAAGAGGCTATACGCATCCGATATCATCTCACATAGATCGTAAAAATGTAAGGGCGTAAAGGTAATGTACGTACTTAACCCTTTCCTTCTCAAATAATTTAAAGATAACCTTTAAGTCGCTATAGACGTTTTTTTATTATTTTACCAGTGTAGATCAGAATGATAAAAATAAAAAGTAACTGATAACCAGCGCAAAATAAGTTCAGAACCAGTGGAGTAATTCTACAACATTTATTTCGTTTTTTTTTGTAATCATGGAGACAATAGATATTAAACGTTTTTTTAAACATTGAAATTGTGTTGTTTTTTTCTATTTTTAGTAATAATTTATTAAAAATAAACGCATGTTAATTAATAGCGTTTCGGACAAATAGCTGTTGATCCGTCATAACAATAATAGAGTGTTACCCCATGAGAACTGCTTATCCCCGAGTATATTAGTTGTGATGTTTGTCGAATCTTTTCAGACAATTTCTAAAAGGTGTTTAAATACTTTCAGGCTATAATGGGACTGACGTTATACAAGAAAGACACGAGTTCGCCTTGTCGGTCAGTCTACATGGTGCTCGAAATTTTAAACATACCCGATGTTGAATATGTCAACATGAATTTAATAAAACGCGACCACTACACGAATGATTTTTTGAAGGTAACGTTTATTTTTATTATAGTTTTATGATTATTAAACTCGATTATGTTTTCCGAGGGAAAGACGGGTCTCGACATGAAATGAATCTACAGACTGACCTCGGCAAGCGCACCTAACTTTTGTTCGACCCGTGCATAAAGCGCAGGCTACACCGCCAGCTAGCGAGTGAGCTAACGGGCGAAGCGAGGCGAGAGAAACTAGCTTTGGCGAGCAAAACTATGTAGGTTCACACCGAAAACTACCGACGGATGGGAGAGCGAGCGAGCGGAAGAAGATCGCCGAAGCGGGAGTGGGCCGGGCGCACCGAGCGAGGCGGGCAGGCGTTGTTCCACCTCTTTTTATACATCGGTTCACACCGCAACTACAGAGCTAAGCTACGCTAACGAGGTAAACGTATAGCATCGCTGGCATCGTCGGATATTTCGTTCGCATCGTTCGCATCGTTTCTATCGCTGACGTAGCTTATTTCTGTAGTTCGCGAAGTGAACTGAATATAGAGGTGAAACGATGCTAGCTCGGCTCGCTCGCTCACTAGCTGGCGGTGCGGCCTGTGCTTTATTATTTAGCCGTTCAATATAGTCGACGAGATTGCGACTAGATTTTGAAAGTTTTTAATGAACTCGCCTTGTAGATAATATGAAATGCTTTGCTTGTCTGTCGTAGGATTCCATCTCATATAGCGCTTTGTAACAATCTACAACCAAAGAACCTAAAACAAATACAAGATTATTGTGGTAACACTAAACGCTAAAAAGGTAATGCAATGTTCCCACAAAGGAGAGATTTTACTATCTGCTATGAATTGTGTGTTTGCAATAAAAAACGAACATTTTTATAATTTTATCTTGAAAGGCTCATTAAAAATTTTACGCTGCTTTAAAAAAGTATTTAACAAGTTCTTTAAAAGAAACTGTTTCACGTTTTATATCGTACTAAAAGTAAGCCAAAACAGAAGATATATATATGGTTGCAATAACATTCTATCTACAAGATCTATGCTCAAAAATCTGCAGAATAATTATTTCCGTAAAAAATTAAAATAATATTCTCTCGTTTGCGGTTGAATCAAGGGCCTAATTCAGTAGGCCGTACTCATTGATACAGCCCGGTGCCTGTCTCTGGAGCCCTAAATCACCGGTAGCTTGAACCATGATCTTGACACCGGCGGACCACTATTTTTATATTTTTAAATGTTTATTTTATTTTTTTTACATTTTAAATGAGAAATATTTAAAAATGTAATGAATGTGTTTGAAGGATGAATAAAGAAAAAAAATCTATTAATAATTTCAGATGAATCCGCAACATACCATACCAACATTGAAAGATGGTGACTTTATAATCTGGGATAGGTGAGTCATGTATAAAAAAACAAACCAACAAAATATATAGGCTGATAAACACATTACCCTCCTCAGTCGGATAAAAGATATTTTAATAAAGCCAAGTTGCTTTTTGGTTCTGTGTAAAGTCATATGGTACTAAACACAACAGTTCTTTATAGTTTTTCTTCGTACCTAAATATACGACGTGGGATAGCTAGCAACTGACATAGGTCTTTTTTTTCAAGGAAAAGAATACGTATGCTTAAAATACTTTTAACCTAATTAATGAAATTACCTCATGGATGTATTATAACATCACGCCTGTAATCCCCAAAGCGTTTGCGCAGCAGTAACGTTTGCAATCAACGAAGCAGTTGCATGAATGTATTTATTCATTTGTTTTTAATCTTTAAATTTGCAGTCATGTGATAACCACGTACTTAGTGAATCAATATGCTGAAGACGATGCTCTCTACCCGAAAGATCCAAAAACAAGAGCACTAGTGGATCTGCGACTGCATTTTGATAACTCCGTTCTGTTTGCTGCTGTGAAAGCAGCTATGGTAAGTTGGAACTAGTTTGTGATCATGTCAACACGCACAGCTACTATTTCATTACAACCATTTTTCCTTTTCGAATACTGCAACGCTCTGAGGGTCGTTTTCAGAATTGAAATTCGAACTTTGAGTGAACATTAAACAAAGGGAAAAAATGGTGCTCAAACTGCTCTGACTGCGGTCCATAGCTTCTTGCCAAGAGCGGGACAAGTTGATGAAGAGGGTTTCACTAAGGTGGAAAAGAAGAAGAGGAAGCCCTGTAACCAGTGCGGTACCGCACCGAGAGGAACCAACATGTTGCTGCGTCCTGCTGTGCCTACGACGCAGCTGTACATTTCGCGTCTGCATCACTCCACGAAGGTTGAGGAAGTCGCGGAGTATTTAAGAGTGAAGACCCTCTGAGGGATGAAAGGTTGGAGTCGCGCCACAACATCATCTTCAAGTCGTTCGTGGTTAGAGCTCCAACT
Organism: Noctua janthe; assembly: GCA_910589295.1. Taxonomy (NCBI): domain Eukaryota; kingdom Metazoa; phylum Arthropoda; class Insecta; order Lepidoptera; family Noctuidae; genus Noctua; species Noctua janthe. The sequence continues at coordinate 11,443,778 of OU342575.1, read as the reverse complement.
CACCATCTGCCGACCTTCTTAAAAGAGGACTTTTGGCCGAAAGGTGTCGTAAACCGACGATCCCGAGGACGGTTACGCGACACCACGCAGCAAAACACGACGCCGTCAACAATTCGTGTCTAGTTTTCATAAAATAAGGTTTTTTATATGTATTAGTTTATTATTTTATAAGATTATTTTGTGTATTTTTATCAATGGGGCTCAGTAGCCTGACAATAATACGATTGATTGATTGAAAGAAAAAAAACAGTACAATTTCATCTCCGAATCGAAAAGCTCGTGTTTCTATATAAAATCAAGGAACTGTTTACTAGTGTACGTGTATCGACAATTTATGTGCATTGGACAAGCTGGACTGGACAGCACGCAAGTACACACATCAAAAGTGTCTAGGGATACTTTACATTTATTAGCATAACTTTAGATTGGACATTTCAAAAAGATTTAAACATGAAGAAGTAATAATTTCAAGCATTCTGATCGTTGTGGCCTATTCAAATATTTATCTTAGACTGGGGCCCATAGGTAAAATCTGTAGTTGCTGTTTAAAGAGTGTCCATGGAGTGTCTTACCCATTCTTCTCCATAGAGATCTATATTCTTGTGGCTAGACCGTTCTTGATCTTTTTTTTTCGATATTAATTATATACATTTGAAATAAAAGGTGAAAGAATAGCCAAATTTAAGTGGCAATGGGCAGGGCACATTGCTCGCAGAATGGATGGCCGATGGGGCCGAAAAGTTATGGAGTGGCGACCGCGAACCGGAAGACGTTGCGTTGGAAGTCCTCCCACTAGGTGGACCGATGACCTGGTATCGGTTTCAGGGATGCGAGACGCACGGGACCGGTCAATGTGGTGACACTTGGGGGAGGCCAATGTCCAGCAGTGAACGTCTTTCGGCTGAAATGATGATGATGATAATTAAATAAATGGTTCGAGAATCAGTGATCATGATCGCTCCTACGAAGGTTACATACTACAATATTAGCCTGACACTGACCAGTTCTTAACTATTACCCTTCAGATTCCCATCCTGTATCAAGGCGAGAAAACATTCAGGCAAGAAAACTTAGACAAAATTACAACAGGATATGAGTTTCTTGAAAAATTTTTCACTGGGCCCTGGTTGGCTGGAAAAACCATTACATTGGCAGATATTTGTTGTGCTGCTAATATCAGCTCCCTGAACGAGATTATTCCTATTGACAAGACTTTGTAAGTATATAATACTAATGCAAACACACCTTCAGCATAAATTTAACCATAGCTGTTTTTACTAGATTTTTCTTCCTTTGAACTAACAATTTATATTTTTTTCTAGGTACCCGAAATTGACCGCGTGGTTTGAGAGTATTTCGAAACAAGAGTTCTATATTAAAGGCAATGTACCCGGCCTGCGAAGTTTCCAAGAATTGTTGAAAAGTTTATTATCATGAATAGCCTACGTCGGTGTATACTCTAGTTGATCTTGTAAATTTTAAATAGAATTTCACCATTGAAATCTGTTATTTTCACTGAAATATTAATTACGTAATATAAAGGCGTCAACGACGTTGCGAAAGAGTCCGCATTTGTTTTTTTCTGAAACCTTGTATTGTATTGTATTGTATAACGGGCTGGTGGACGCAACCATGGGCGTATATAAGGGTTCGGAACACCCCCGTTAGCATACGACATAAATAAAAATCACAGAAAATTGATTGATGACGGATAATATCCCGTGCCACAAAATATGGGCGCGCACGCCGCATCAACTTACACATATATTATGCTCAATTTGCCTAGCATCTGTGGCAAAATGCCATCTACTCGCATTGATAATTAGTTATGGCTTCATTTGCATGGTCTTACACTGGTTGATCTGGAGTGCCATATGCCCAGTCCTATTACCTTCCTGGCAGTGTGAGTGGAGGTTCCAATAAACCAGCATATCTTAATTCTGTATTTGGTTGGATTTTCCTCGGCTGTTAATGAAGATGACTGTCTTCATGAAGAAGTCAAACGCTTATGAGGATCTAGAATCGTTTGAATCGACTAAACATATTATGACTTCCAAAGAAAATCGTTGTGAATCGATATTTGCAACTCAATACACTCGCTCCCTTGAACTAATTCCACTCTTAGAATCATTGCGTATTCCTCGTCGTGTGTCTGTAGAAAACCTTATATTTTGTGAAATACATGGATTTTCAGATAGTTCAGAGACTGGCTACGGTGCTGTAGTAGGTATGAACGATTGATGCAGACAATAATGTTCAAGTTTTCGTCGTTTGCTCAAACGGGCGAGTAGATCTACATCGTTGCCGGTTCTTGAACTATATATGTGCTGCAGACCTTCTTGCTGAAATTCGTTAACAAATTATTTTCATTCATTTTTCCTTGCACCTGTGCAAGGAAAAATGAATCCTTGCTTGGTCTGACTCCGCCGTCGTACTTGCGTGGATTCGCTCTCACCCTTTCCATTGGTGTGCTTTCGTCACGAACCGCGCAGGTCATATTCTTGATGTCATTCCAGTTGCTCGTTGAAATCACGTGGCATTCAAAGATAATCCGGCGGATGTAGTTTTGCGCGGTCAATTTCCGTCAGCTCTTGCCAACAATCGTTTATGGTGGGCGGGTCCTTCGTTGCTTTCCCTACCTACTCTCTCTTGGCCTCGTTCTGACGATGTGTTAGATCAAACCGCACTTGATATAGAAGAATGGAGAAAAGAGTCCGCATGCATTATTCACCCACGATGCTTCTCCAGTTTCTTTTATAGATACCTTGGTCGAGCGTTATTCGTCAATTCGTAAAATCCAAGGTCTTGTGAATGAAATCCATCTTTTTCCTTCGTAGTAAACATAAACGCTTAAAGCAAAACAAAGATAAAATGCATGATGTAGATGAAAACAAAGATAAAATGCATGATATAGATGAAAAGAAAGATGAAATGCATGATGTAGATGAAAAGAAAGATGAAATGCATGATGTAGATGAAAAGAAAGATGAAATGCATGATATAGATGAAAACAAAGATAAAATGCGATATAGATGGAAACAAAGATGAAACTCATCGATAAACGAACTCCAGATCAGGAGAACAATACAACTTTTTTGCAGTTACATCACAAGCAGATTTTTCAACTGCAAGACAATAACGAACGACCAACGGTTAGAGTGCAAAATTAATTAAGTTTCTTCTTGCAGCACTATTCAGTTTCTTTTAAAGAAAAGTTTAATCTTTACCAGGGAGATAAGTTATCTAGTCTGTGCCCTAATTGCAATCGTTGCAATTATTTTAAAGGAAGTTTTTTCAAGTCGAGCTTCCATTTGTTGATTGGTTTGTTAAAAAAACGCTCTTGATTAATGTGTTGCGGCTGATTGCCTAAAAGCAGATTGTTTTAAACAGTGTATGCTACAAGGATCTCTTGGCTATTCAATGACATTGAAAATGTGGTGGTAAAATTGTTATACAATAATTTAATAGATAGAGCCAATTTTGGCCACGCGCCAAAATATCCGTGTACATCTTTACTTTACATGTTAGTTTTGCACGTCAAAGGAATTGAGAAACTAAGAAACTACATTAATCTACAGTGTTAACAACGTAAATTACAAACAAACCTCGCCAAAAATACAATTTTAAACGTTTCTACCATTTCTCCTCTGACCCATAAACCAGACGGGTACTTAAGATTTTCAGCAACCCAAAATCACCATAAAAACCTACAACTTACTTCCACGAGGTACTTTAATTACAGACCATATTCTTGTCAAGTTATGGCAGGAAGCATAACGGGGCCAAGTAATTTGAATATTTAAACAGAGCCAAGTAGACATTGGAGGAAATTAGCCAAGTCCGAACCACTCCGAGATTAGACCACCAAGTAACCCGACCTTTGCTGCTATTAAGGCTAGATATTCCAGTCTGATTACTAGAATTAAAACTAAGAATAAATATAATTAAAATAAAAAACTCCTTCGTTTAGACGAAATCATTATTTTAGCGGATGTCACACACTTTTCAAAAAACGATGTCGAAACAGCTCACATTGACTTATTAAATATAGCCCACTACACAATTTACTAGTAAATATAGCCCACTACACAATTTACTAGTAAATATACCCCACTACACAATTTACTAGTAAATATACCCCACTACACAATTTACTAGTAAATATACCCCGCTACACAATTTACTAAATTAAATTCCACGTTACAACACCATAGGAACAACCACAATCGAATCTAAATAGATGCTTTATGTTGCCACCTACTGAGAACACGTCAGTTATAAATATAAACGAAGCATTTATACAGTAACCATAATGTATAAATCGTAGGCCTAGTTAAGCAACTATGATGTTGAATGATATTTATTTTGAATGATATTTATGTTGAATAATCTGCAAGCACGTAATTCAAAATTGCGTCATAAGTCCAAATGAACCATTTCCAAAAATGATCAATACGTTAATTAAAGCATAATGTGCGGCTTATTAAGCGACATCAATTAACTACAATATAGGCAATTGAAAAAATTAAAATATAAAATTCAGAATCTGAATTTGCATAATTTTACGATGAAGGCTGTGGAAAAGTGGAAAGAGAAATTGTTTAAAGCATTGCCAAGAGCAAAAAAATGGTAACAATAAACCCAATTGTGTTTTAGACTTCCGTAGCCGAATGGCGAAAAACGGAACCCTTATAGATTCGTCATGTCTGTCAGGCCGTCAGTCTGTGAGTCCGTCTGTATGCCACAGCCACTTTATTCCGAAACTATTAGGACTACACAGTTGAAACTTGGTAGGTAGATGAATTCTGTGAACCGCTTTACGATTTTTTTACAAAAATAAAAGATTAAGGGGGGCTCAATTAAAAAAAATATCATCAAACCGGGGTCTACAGATAGGTCTTTAAAAATGAGATTGACATTTTTCTTAAAACCATTTTTTCTCAAAGTCAATCGTTTGAAAGATAGACACTTCCAAAGTGGTAAAATGTGTGTCCTCCCCTCCAATTTCTAAAGTAAGAGGAGGAATATTCTGAAATAAATGTAATATTGTAGAACGTATAAAAAACTTTTAGTGAAAATTGGTTTGAATAACATTTGATGTAAATTTTTTGAGATATGGGACTTTTTCATCAAACTGCAGTAGTAACTTTGTTATTCATTAACATACTATGAAAAACAAATTTGATTTTGCTATTGAATGTAATACAATACAACATATAAATGAGCCTTCAGAATATTTTTATTAAATTGTATTGTGCTGCGGAACCCTGTGTGACACGAACTTGGCCGGTTTTTTAAGGCATATTAACGAATATTTAAAAAAATATATAAAATTTGTAAAGACATACATAAAGGAAGAACAAGAATACTTAAAAGTGTTACAAACTATCTAATATCATAATATTATAGATTCCTAGATAGTTATGTACCTACTAGTATTATAAATATTAATTATATTCACTTAAAATCTCACCTATAGCTATTGAGTTGAGTATTGACAATATTTGATTATCTCTTAAATTAAGCTTATTACCAACCGGACTGAATATCCGGCCCTGATCGGTTCAGTCCAGTATCACAAAGGCCCCGGGCGATGGATATCTTGCAAAGGAACCTATTTCCGGCTTGATGCTTTGTAACTATATCAATAAATCAATGAACCTGATATCGGCTGCGATACGAATATTTATAGTATCTTACGACGCATAGTTTTCAATAAATAAGTAAAAGTAAAGTTCTGCAGGAAATACGATAACAATATGTCAGTACGTTGTAAAAATCATTTTGTAAAAGGGCTGGGCAGCCCCCAGCCCAATTTAAATACAATTATCAAAAATTTACACACAGCTTGACACAGCTTGATACAGCTTGTCACATTTTCAGTGCAATTGCTGACATTGCTGTTTAATAAAACGAGTGTCATAAGCCTATCGGTCTTCTTCCTGGTGCTGAGATCTTCGTCTCATTTTTGCTTCTTGGTAGTGTGAGTGGAGGGTTAAAGCAACCCGCGGCTCTCCCCGCTGCTCCTGGTCGTAAAAATGAGTTAGAATCATTTTCTTCATAAACAAGAACTGAATCAGGTATTAGAACCACTTGGCCAATTGCCATAAATACAAAACGTTCAAAATCTATTCACAATGTTATTTTTGCCACAATCAATGTCAAAAACTTATCAAAAATGTAGGGGACGTGAAGTTTTTCTGCAGTGTAGTTACAATCTCATTTTAGTCACAATCAACGTCAAGAACTTATCAGATTTGTAGCGAAATAGTTTTTAGGTAAAGCAAAAGTTCGTAAATACTCGAGAACTGTCGCCTCTAAGAATCGTGCCAACTTATTTTATGCTATGTATGGTCAGGCTCAGAGAAGCTTGACGCTAAATAATAACAGCTGCTCGGGTTGATCTTTAGGTTAAGCCGTGCTTGCCTAGGTTGGTCTATAGATGGGTGATCACACATTACATACCGAGTTTCCTCCGTTCCTCGGAAAGCATGTTAAGCCGTTGGTCCCGGGTGTCATTTGTAGATCTTTGACACTCGTTAGGTAGTCAGTAGCCCACAAAGTCTGTCAACCAGTCTAACCAAGGGGTATCGTATTACCCAGTACTAATTGGGTTGTTGCGGTCAGATAGAATTTTGTATTTGTTAAAATATGTATTAGTATATTTTATTTGTATACATATAAGTATTAGTATCTTTATAAGTGCCTATATAAATTTTCGATAGCAAGAAGCTATTTTTTATATATTTATTTTGTACCCTATCACTATGGTTTCTTATTTAACCCAAAGGTTGACTGGTAGAGAAAGCCTTGTGGCATTAAGTCCGCTTATGTACCACTATTGTACATGAAGTTTAAATAAATAAATAAATAGGCAGTCGCTCCATGTAAAATACTGATATTCATCTGCATCTGGTTAGACTGGAAGCCGACCCCAACATAGATGGGAAAAGGCTAGGCAGATGATGATGATGGTCAGGCTCAGAGAGGACCTATAAAGTCTTAATTTATCAAAATCAAAAGAACCGCCAAAATTCTTCAAACACACTTAATGTAAGCATTCGTAACATGTGTTCCTACCCGAAACAATTGTAAACACATCTTCTAACTACCTCATTAATATTAATTCGTTCCAACTCATGTCTTATTCATTGAGCGGCATCCACTTTATCTTTGAAGAGTTTGCTTACTTGTTTCACTTTGAATACAACTCAGTTTAAACTAGATTCCAGAAGTGATAGCTGTAGTTAAGAAAGCTTAACTTGGTCTACTAATGCCATCAAAAACGTTTTATGAAATATTACATTTATTTGAAAATGGACTTCTTTATTATTTATAGGTACCTGGTTTCGCAGATTTATTAATACCTGGGACGGTCAAGAAGTATCCGTGTTTACAAACAGGTGGCGATGCTAAGGAAAGTTGACATTATTATTGTATACAGCCTCCCTTCAGTTGAGTTTCAGTCTGATTTTGACATTAGTTTTTATTTGACGCCAAGTTTTGTCACATATGCTTCCAAAATAGAAATAGACCAATAATAATAGTAATTCGCTTTTTATTATTTTGTTGGTTTTAAAAACATCTCTCATCATTATTTTCCTGCCCCCTTATCCCATGTCACTTGGGGTCGGCGCAACACGTTTTTTTCTTCCAATCTCCTCTGTCAACCGTCACGCTATCATTTACTCCTTTAACTCTCACATCATTCCTCACACAATCCATTCATCGTTTTTTTGGTCTTCCTCTCCCTCTTCATCCGTCAACGGTTATATTCATCACTCTTTTAGTCACATGCGATTCGTCCCTCCTCATCTCACCTCATGTCCATACCAAGACAGTCGATTCCCTTTCAACTTTTCTGTAACTGGCGCAACTTTTAAACTTCCTCTAATATACTCGTTCCTTACCTTATCCATTCTTGTCACACCAGACATCCACCTCAACATTCTCATCTCCGCTACATGCAATCTTCTTTCATCCATCTTCTTCACAGCCCAGCATTCCGATCCATACAGTACGACAGGTCTAATCACGGATTTGTATATTTTCCCCTTTAGCTTGAGGGGCATCCGAGGGTCACAAGTTGTTTCAGTGACCTGTCGCCATTTCATCCATGCTAAGTAGATCCGGTGCGTTACGTCTCGGTCTACTTCGTCGTCCCCTTGGAAAAGCGACCCGAGGTACCAAAGATCGGTATGGGCGTTCCGGCAACAGTTATGGGCACAGGACTGGAGAGACCGCCGAAATCACAGAATAAGTACTCTGTTTTGGTCCTACTGACTTTCAGGCCAACATTCTCCAGTCTTTGCCACCACACCTATAATCTGCTCTGGACCTCTAACTCTCGGCAACCAACACAATGTCGTCGGCAACCAACACAATGCTATGAAATAAAATTTTGAAGTTATGACAACCGTTTGATATTGGCTTATCGATAGGTGCCGCGCTTGCTTACGACGGCAGACAACAAACGTAAATGACTGACATTGTCGAAGCACTGTTTGGACCTCTTTACAGGAAATTCGCAGGAGTTTTTGCGTCGAGTCGACCTTCGATGAAACCTGGATTCATTATTATATGCAAGAGATTATGCGGCAATCGAAACAATGGTTTTTTTCGATGCGAATGGATAAAATAAGAAATGAGTGGTAAGCGGTTATCGTGGTATGGACATGTGATACGGAGGAATGAGGAAAATGTTGAGAATGAATGTAGATGGCTATAAGAGTAGAGGAAGACCAAATAAACGATGGATGGACTGTGTGAAGGGCGATATGGCTAGAAAACCATATGGTAAAAAAGGTGCTGAGATGACGAGTAATAGAGAAGTATGGAAAAAGAAGACATGCTGCGCCAACCCTAAATAAATTGGGATAAGGGCAGGAGAATGATGATGTACTGAATACGTGGTAACCGTTTGTGCGTCGGTGTCTATTCTACGCTGTATACAAAGTTTGTATTGAGGTCAGTAATATAAATAATATATAAAATTAAAAAAAAAAGAAATAAAATGATTAATTTGTTCAAACTCAACAAGATGAAATACTATTTATGCTGAGAATATTTACAATAGCAAATCACTATGATAAAGGTTATCTATAAAGACTCCAGTGATAGCTTCGAAACTACTGAAAATCCTGCAGATTTTGAAAATGATAAACAAATAAGATGTATCCATCAATCATAATCGAAAGATCTAAGATAGGAAATACAGTTGCGCCGGTCTCCTGGGCACGTTTCCAGCTGAATACCATTTGAAGAAGTACTTTGATGCTTAGGTGACGCTCTTTAATCAATCACAAGGAAACGCTCGTCAAATGATGGTATTCCATTATCTGATAAAAATATACTTTTCCTTTTTAAAAAACTATTATCAGAAAAATAAGTTAGTAGGTAGAATTTTTTCTTGGAATTTATAAAACCAGCATTTTCTGAAATGCAAATCAGTTGAAAAATGCTGTCATCAATCTGGTAAAAGTTTTCATCGAAATAAAAGCTTGCTTACATCGACTCCTTCAATATTTTTCCAGTTCTAAAATTTGGTACAAATTGAACGCTCAAAAATATTGGTAGAACTCAAACCTGGCTTGTATTTAGCTTCGCGGCGCATAGACGGCCTAAATGCGACGAATTTTTTTCAGTCAAAAGCTTAATTTGAATAGGAGTGAATGTGTGCGACTCGTTAGCGGTGAGCACGAGTGTGCCGACCTGTCTCGGTGGCAAAGTAAGCGGAAAGAACATTTATCACACACTATTTGAACCATCCCTCGAATTTTGATTTGATGACAGTCTTTATTACTCTACTAGAAACAGTGTTTATACTTGAGTATATTTAAGCATTTTTATCAAATCAAAAAAGTACTGTAGCAGAAACTGTCAAAATCTAAACAGGATTTCGTGAAGGCCCGAATAAGCTAACCATTTTAGGCGTGACGGTGTGATTAGATAATTCCGGCTACATTTAATTATATTTGCGAGATTCACTCCATTTTCCTAACATTTAGGTAATCGATCGATATGTATATTTTTTATTATTGTTACCGCCTGCGCCATCTAGTAACAACGGTGCAAGACATCGATACTTGGTACACATACATTGTTATATGTGTCTCGCTCGTATTATAAACATATAAGCGCGTATAAGCGCTTGGGGTGGTGGACCAAAAACTACTCTTTTGAAACTAGAACGAGCTCAGAGAGCCGTGCTAAAAACTAGCACCTTTAGGTCCATCCTTTTTCCAACTGAGGAATTATATAGGAACTGTAAAGTCCTTACAGTGAGGCAATTGTTTGTCTTACACATGGTACTATATCAGCACCAAAGAACCTCCTATGAAGTAATCACCACAAGACGCAAAGACAAGGTATGTCAACCCTTCCCCTGTAAATTCTCTTTTACAAGAAGATTTCCTTGTTTCCAAGGTCCTCATCTCTATAATAACCTTAACAAAGTACTAGACTTCTACTCACTACCTAAAATGTCACTCAAAAAGAAACTAAGTGATTGGCTACTAACACTTAACTACAACAATACAGAAAATATATTGTTGACTCAATACAGTTCCCGTTAAACTATCCTATGCTCATACACACTCATATACACACACACATACACACACGCACACACGTACACACACACTACACTACTCTGCTCATACCATATATTACCTTTGTTTTCATTCTATTTCCTTTCTAAATAGTTTATTTGCCCGTTTACTTATACTGCATAATGAACTAGTCATATTTTTTGTAAAATGGCATGTATGTACTAATTACAATTAAGAAACATCCACTAAAGGGTCGGGCCCAGCATCTTTAACACAAGTTGTCTTGACAACTTAGCAAAGGTGTTGGTGTCGCCACAATATTGTTTAATTTTCCTTAAATTGTATGTATTAACATGTATCTAATGTAAAATGTTAAACTTGATGCAAATAAATTATTAAAAAATTATTATATAATGGAAATACCTAAACGACCACGAACCGGCACCATAGCATCGGAAAAAACAATTAATATTCTAGAAAAAAGACATCCGATTTCAGCAATATTTCTTGTACTTTAAGATTTGCAACGCTTACTGTACAGCCTAATACTTATACCGAAACCGGTTCTGATTCATGCTGGTTCATGTTCCCTTAATGAAATCAAGGAAATTAAATGTCTGTGCAGCCTGCAAAGTTCGTTAACTTAGCAAGGCTTGCATGTCTACCTATGTTAGCTGGCGATGACAAAGTTCTGTAAGATATTACTGAGTCTCTTGGATTTTAATGACTTGAAATTCTTTGAGGATGGTGAGGTACCGATGAGAAAAAACAACTCAAAACACAAGTGTATTGGAAGTTGACGAGGTATCGATGGGAAATATCAATATTACGAAAGTTAAAAAGTGTATTTGACGTTGAGGCATCGATGTGAAAAATTAAAAGTCAAAATAAAAGTGCAGCAACAAAGGTCGGGATAAAGATACCATTTGCTCCACATAACGTATCGAAGTAATGTATTAAAGTAATGTATTGAAGTAATGTATTGAAGAAATTTATTGAAGAAATGTATTGAAGAAATGTATTGAAGAAATGTATCGAAGAAATGTATCGAAGAAATGTATCGAAGAAATGTATCGAAGAAATGTATCGAAGAAACGTATCGAAGAAATGTATCGAAGAAATGTATCGAAGAAATGTATCGAAGAAATGTATCGATGAAATGTATCGAAGAAATGTATCGAAGAAATGTATCGAAGAAATGTATCGAAGAAATGTATCGAAGAAATGTATCGAAGAAATGTATCGAAGAAACGTATCGAAGAAACGTATCGAAGAAATGTATCGAAGAAATGTATCGAAGAATACGTTTCTTCATATCGAAGAAATGTATCGAAGAAATTTATTTAAAAAATCTATCGAAGAAATTTATTGAAAAATGTATCGAAGATTTTATTGAAAAAAATGTATGTGAGGCACCGTTGCGTTAGGATAAAAATCTAGATGAAGAAAGTCAAAACATAGTCTTCTTTTACTTTAGGTTTCATTTTCTTACCTTTTACGAATTTTTAGCATGAAAGGATTAAAAACCCCAACCACCTACCACCTACCTCCAATCATATTTATGTAAATCAATTGCACCTAATTAGTGGGAACTCCACCTTCACTCAATTAATTAGTGAGACCTGCATCACTGCTGATTTTATTAAAACAGATTGAAATTTTAACAATATTTGGCGTCTTTTGTTTAATAATATTTGTAGCCCTAATATTGAACAATAGATATCAAATGTTATAACTAATCATAAACTTGAGATTGACAATTTTAAGTGATTTGATCTCAAATAAGTGAGACATAGGTATAAGCTAATTATAATTATGTCGCCGAAGACGTACATCGTTAGAAACGGTTGTCAAAGCGTGAATCTCGCGAACTGCTTGAAATCGCACGCCCTCTAAACTCGGTTTGGGCTAAGATATAAGAGAATCGTAATCTGTCTGGCCTTTTCTCAACTTTCTTAGGGGCCGGTTTCTAGTCTAACTAAAGGCAGCCCATCTGACCTTCACACTAGTGTTACTGGGTAAAACAATTCACTTTGGTAAGACTAGTTGTCAGAAGGACACGGGTAGTTAGATGGCATGCTTTTCGAGATACGGCGGTGTCTCACCGTCACCTACCCCACTGCTTGTCTCTGCATCACCCAAAGATTGACTGATAGAAAATGCCTATGGGATTAAGTCCGCCTCTGTACTTTTGCTTGAAGTGTTAAATAAATAAATAATAAATAAAGTCTGACAGATTCAGTCGATCTAGGAAAAGAAAGCAGAGCAGGACAAGAGAGAGAGAAAACCCGCCAACCATTTAAAATAGCAGAACAGTTTTTCTAGATTAGAATTAGAGACTATCTGAAGAGGAGAAACCATAGCAATGGTAGAATCTGAATCCCAAGACTCAATTCGCAATGCAGGAGATGTCGAGAAGGCTCTTGCTTATCTTGGCAGATCACTCAAGATAATGCGTCAGATGTTCTCCTAGCTTTTATAGATAAAAGTAGTGCCAAATTCTAGGACTGGATTAACACATTTCGCATTACTGGGCGTATGCTCATCACCCTGAGGACAGATTAATAGGTCTTCAAAATAGTTATTTTATAAAACCTTGATACACCATCTATGTAATACTTATGGAATGGCAATAAAAATTTGAGTATTGAGTATTAAAGGAGTAAGCAGACAAGTTTCATTGCTTGCCGAAGTTCACAGTTGGTCGCATTGGTTATTATGAGTTGAAAACTATGTTTGCTAATTCTTGGAGACAAAATCTTCACGACTGTAATCCTTAGACGGGCAAGCAGACATGTTTTAACATGTGCCCAGCCCAAAAACCATAATAAGTACATTATTATAAGCGCAACAGCCTATGGTTCGTTTACCACTAACGCACGTACAGTAATAATCACCGACGCTCCTTATATCTCCTTATATCAATTGTGCATTATGGCGATGTTTTTAACAAAGAATAATCCTCTTCTAACAAGCTTTAAAATGATGTGTGTCTGAATCACCGAACGCTTGTTTTGTTGTCTGTATTATACATTATGGTCTATAACTTTTTTTTTTCCCGGCGCCGATTTGCTTACGTTCTTAACAAAGAAATACCTTCTTTTAACAAGCTTTAAAATGATGTATGTCTGAATCACCGACGCTCCCTATACCTCTTGAATTAGAAGATTTTGTTGTCACTAATTGTGCATTATGGCGTTTAACTTTTTTTTCCCGGCGCCGATTTGCTTAAGTTCTTAACAAATACACATACATCATTTTAAAGCCTGAAGTGTATTCCTTCAAGCTTTAAAATGATGTCTGTTTTAATCACCGACGCTGTTTGTAATTAATGACAAAGTTGATTATATAGTTCATTTTAAATGATCAGTAACTTTTTTCTCCGTAGAGGAATTTTTTTGACGCCATAACAAAAAATTATGCTCTTGACATCAGCTGCAAGAAAATATAAGTTTCATTCACTGACGCTACTTGGTCCGCTTGCGCCCGATCTCCTTAGTTACTTACTTGGTATAATAGTCGCCCCCAGTCAGTATAATGGTCGCCCATTCAGTATTTTAGTCGCCCATTAAATTTGTATTCGCCCGATTATTAATTTTCCTTATTAAATTAGTGGCTGCTGTAAAAAAAATCAATCTTTTATTTAAATCGTTTCCGCTCAAATCTTAGACTCACTCTAAAACGCCATCGATATTGAAATAATGAACGCGATTGCAGCAAGCTGCCTTGATTAAAGGCTGGATTAATAGCACCTAACTAAGCATGTTTGTTGAATCGTCTTACTTCAACTACGGTCTAGAACTAGCTTGATCTGATCAGCTGATTAGTGAGGTAGGGATAGATAAGTATTTAAATGGTAACGACAGCTTACGATGGTCACCTTAAGGAGATTTGGAATAAACTACAGTTTGTTCAGGGACTCAAAAAAAAACTCATACATTATACACGATCCACCGCTCGTAATTGGCTCCTAAGCGCATGCTTGGAGAGAGGCCAGTTTCCGCTTCGTTGGAAGACGGGGAAGCTGGTCCTCATCCGGAAACCAGGGCGTCCTGCGGACTCTCCGTCCGCCATACCGGCCCATCGTGCTGCTCGACGAGGTGGGCAAGCTCTTTGAAAGAGTCATTGCCAACCGCCTCGCCGGGCACATTGCGGGGATGGGGCCGGATCTTGCGGAACACCAGTTTGGTTTCCGCAAGGGGCGCTCGACGGTGGACGCCATCATGCGAGTGAGAGCCCTCACGACGGGGGACGCGGTGTCCCGGGGCGGGGTCGTCTTGGCGGTGTCTCTTGACATCGCCAACGCCTTCAACTCCATGCCCTGGAGCTGTATTAGGGAGGCACTCCGGTATCACCGGGTGCCGACCTACCTTCTTCGTGTGGTCGGGGACTACCTGACGGATAGAGCCGTCATCTACCCTGGTCGAAGCGGAGAATGGAACCGGCGAGAGATGTCGTGCGGTGTTCCACAGGGATCGGTTCTGGGGCCGGCCTTGTGGAACATCGGTTACGACTGGCCGCACGCTGGCTGGACGCGCCGACCTCCCTACCGGCGTCAGCGTAGTTTGCTATGCTGACGACACGCTGGTACTGGCGCACAAGGGAGGTCGCACGAGGCGGTGGCCGAAAACATGACACGCGGGGTTGCGATAGTCGTGGAGAGGATCCGGCAATTGGAGGATCGTCCGGAGGACACGGTGGAATACTCCGTGTAGGTCTTGCCCCGCTTGGGCGGAGCACCGCCGTGTCCTCATAGCGGTGATTGGCGGCGGCGATCTCTCGCGTCCGGCCTTGGTTCAAGCCATGGTCCGGAGCGAGAGGAAATGGGAAGCTGTCACCTCCTGCGAAGCAGTCATGCTAGTGAAGGTGATGGCAGGACGTGAGAGGGAAAGAACCTCACGTCCCAGCCGCCGCGGGAGACGCCCTGGGCGTCGGGGGTCACGTGGTGGCCCCCGACGACATTTTTCCGGATGGGAAATCATCAAATGACCCCAAACCCCAAACAATAAAATATTTTGAATTTGAATTTGAATTTTCAAATCTACTTTATTTTCAGAGATCAGCAGTGGTTTACTTAAAACCCAGCTTTACTAAAGGCAACGTTCGACTCAAACAAAGCAAAGCTGTTGATGCGTGAGAAAACATACACCAGCACACAATTACTGTGACAGATTGTTATAGAAACAACAAACGTCTTTGTGAAAGCATTCAATGGTGTTTTGATATCAAATGGAGATATGGAAACATCTCTATTTGATGTGAAAACAACATGGAGTTTATTCCTCGTGTTGAATTTGTTCTGTGTGCTTGTTTTCTTATACCTATTACAACGTGTTAGAGTATTCAGTTATTTTTGTTATAAGTCATATCATAGTGATTAATAAAAAATCCCCTTTTCAGAGCAACTGAAAAACACATGTCATAATTATATATTTCCAGTACCTTATTCAAAACAAAAAAAAAACAAATATCTTATAATCGAATTTTGATACAAAAAAGTCCTGCATGTCGTGTTGTAAGCAGAATGTTTTGAAACATAGAAATCTCTGAACACTAAGACTTAATGCTGGTTCGTAGGACGTGACATTACAAAAGTTTCTCCGTATTTTCAGTCATTTTCTTCGGACAAAACCGACACTATAAAAATAGAGGATTTTTTACAAAATAACCAAGATTTTTGGATCTGCCCTCGAAATGATATAAAAACGACAAGAACTTATTTATTATTTTGTTTCAACACCACTGAAATTAAATTAGGCCAAGTTACAGGCACTTTTGAACTGTCGAAACAAAGGCAACAATGAAATGTAGTATCTACAGTCCTAGTCACAAGGAATAAAAACTGTGAAAGTACTGTAGTTGCCCATTCCCTAGCGTAGATCTCTATGGAGAATAACAAGAAACTCTATGGACACTCTTTTAAATCATAATATTGTTTCAAAACCTTGGTTACATCATTCATGTTGAGATGGTACATTATGTCAGAACGATGTAGCAAGATGTGTACGTTAAAAGTGTCCATAGTAAAAACAAAAAGACAATTGAAAAATAAAATAAATTATTAAAATAGCCGTGGCAACTAACAGATGATTTGTCACAACTGACAGCGCCCGTTCACGAACATGACGCCTGAATCAGCACCATTCAACTCGAACCATTTTGAAGGGAACTAAATGATCCGACACACGCGCCACCATTAGCGAGACATTTGTGTAAGCATGACATACTCTCAAATGCCAGGGCACATTCAAGTCAAGAAAAGACGTAGGTTTCCAGTAAATGATAGCTTTCTAGTACTTAATACTCACACAATATTGGCTATGCGCTTTGTGTAATACTAAAGAGATTGAATGTATACATTGCAAAGATAGTTGTACAATCTTCAGCAGCTCCAACAAAATTATTTAATGTTATCAATTTATGCGCCCCTGTCCTTGTGGAGCAGGACCGGATTGAGCCAACATTTTTATCAGCGATATAATCGTCCAACTAGTAATACGCTTGCTTACATAATGTGCTTACATACGTTTAATGCATGTTTTAAATTTCGTTTCAATCAGTTCAAGAATACTTTGTGGAATTTCATTATGGCATGCTGATGATGCTGCTGCATGAATAACAAAAAAATTATCATCATCTCTCTGTCCTTGCCCCATTCAACTGTATTTTACATTGCCTGACTGCCTATCTGACCTGGAGGTCAGATAGGCAGTCAGGCAATGTATGTATGTAGTACTAACTGCGTTGTGGACAACGCAGTTAGTACTGGGTAATACTGGGTAATTTAAATTAACTTTATTTATTTATTAATCAATCAGTTTATTTATTGCATGATTAGTGACTCCTATAAAATTGACAAAAGCGTATATTGTTTTTTATCAAATATGGATCAATGACATGAAATAAATGTTTTTCTTTTTTTGTTAATACGATACCCTTGGTAATGTGTGATGATGTATCGAAAAATACATTTGTTTGTTAACAACACCTACTAATATCCAGATACACCAGTACAAATACAAAATAAACGGTAATGAGAAATTGACACCGTTAAATTGACGACACTACTGATTTCGGTAATGTTTGTTAAAGCTACATTAATTTGGGAATCATCGTTAATAGTAATTGGCGACTGTTCATTAACTCTTGTTTCGCTTATTGCAGTTTTGAAAAATGTATTTAAATAACGGGTCGGTGTTTTTATTTTTAATAAACGTCGCCCCACACTAGGAATTTCTCCTGTATCGTGGGTGCGTTTACAAACATTTAAGCTCACATACACAAACAGCCAGACCCGGAACAACTAACTGTAAGCCATACAAATATTTCGTATAAATGAAATCGAACCCGCGACACGAAGCGCAGCAGTTAATCGCGAAGCCACAGCGCCAACCGTGCCGTTAGGTTTGGTTGAAAATGATAAATATAGCCTAGTCTTTTCTCAACTAAGTTAGGATCGGCTTCCGGCTGAATATCACAATTTTGTATGGAGCGAATGTCTATCTTATCTGACAACCTTTTTAGTACTGGGTAACACGGTACCCCTTAATAAGACTGGTTATCAGACTTTCTGGCCACTGACTACTTGTAACGACTGTCAAAGATCTACAAATGACAGCCGGAACCAACGGCTTAACGTGCTATCCGAGGCACTGAGGAAACTCGGTATGCTATGGGTGGTCACCCATCAACGGATCAACCTAGGAAAGCGCGGTTCAATCTAAAGATCGATCCGAAAGTTATTTAGAATATGAAAAATATATATCGATAAATAGATAGACAACTGACAGACTAGAATAGAGGAGAACTACGTATTGCGCCGACCCTAAATAATTTGGGACAAGGGCATAAACAGATTTCTTGCTCTGGCTAGAATATTCCAGTCTTTACCCATAATTGACAGGTTGGGTTGATATGGAAGGCAACCCCAGCATGCATTTTCAAATAAGAAGTTAGTTGATAAAAGTCGAATAATAGGGACACGAGACGTCATGGCACGCTTGAAACACCGGGATGTTTTGCTCTGGCTAGAAAATTTACCCATAATGAACCGGTTGGGTTGATATGGAACGCAACTCATCGCAGTACGCATTTTCAAATACAAAATTGCTTAATAAAAATTGAAAAATAGGCACTTGACGTCATGGCACAGTTGAACCACCGGGGTGTCTTGGTTAACCGGGAAACCAAGGATATTTGATTCAATAAATGAATTGAATTGAATTGAACAGTATCGTATATTCTGGAGCAATACAGTTAATAAGAATGTGACACACTTATCGCTTAGTGGATCCAAGACGAAGGATGACATAATACTGGACAAGTGATGGTTTAAACTGGGATACAAAAATCAATAAATTATCATACAAGATAGCCTTATAGCACATCAGGCTGCAATTTCAAAGAATGCTTCAGTAGCATTAGCTGACATATCAAACACAGCTACAGATCTAATCCGTATTGCTGAGAGCAAAAGACAACAAGAGCTTAAGGACACAGAAGCGCTCTGTAGTATTCAGGGGTGTTAGTACCGTTTTGAACGAATTGATAGATGTAGGACATACAGTACTTGCGGTACCGAATTATCTTTATCTGAGCGTGGACTTTACGACATGCTGCAATATAATTATAATATACGGTGGAAATAGGCGCTTCGTCGAGTTATGTAATAAATTGAGAGAAACTCGCCACACTTTCACACTTTGAAAGAGTCAAATTTCCACTAAGACATCAGGGGCGTGTAGTACTCATGAAAATAAGCAACTTTTACTATTCGACCGAAAAAATGTAGGCAACAGCAGATTTTTTAAATCATATTTCATAGTTAGACCCATAGTAAGAGTTGCTCATATTTATGAGTACTTCACTCCCTTAAAGTATTGCCCACGTTTAACCAAACACCTTGTTTACAAATGTGTTAATAAAATAGGAATCCGATATAAGATATAATATCTAAAGTATTAGCCCAATTACACTACCTACCTGTCTAGATCTGCAAGTTGTAAATACATGAAAGCATTGGTGCTTTCTACGAAAGAAACGAAACGATACGAAGCCGATTAGAAGCACAATGCCTACTTTAACAATAGATTGCCCAGAAAATACTTTTAAACAATCCTTTCCTTTTTTAGTGAAAAGAAATCGTCTACCACAGAATTCGTGGAACATAGCTAATCAAAAGTTTTCATCACATGGAAGACTTTTGATACAAAACAAACATAAAATCCATCGTACTCAATTACCCATTGTATTTACCCCGCGCTAAGCTTCGTGGAGCTGATAGGTCGCAATCCATTTCTGATTACAGCGCGGATTCAATTGGCGTGTTCCAACAATGCGGTGTGTCAACACTGCGTGCCGCTTCTATACAATGTATCGAGAATTTATAGCGACACTGTGTTGGAATTGGACAGCGGTGGTTAAAGCTAGATTACAAATACCATAGTGCCACAATGGAATTTCACAATCGCAGCACAGATCTGAATGCAATTGGTAAGCAATTGGAAAGTCATGCAAAATGGAGGAAATTTGTAGGTATTTTCTGTTAGGTTTTTGGAACAAATCTGCCTACACATCACAAGGACTAGAAGGTACGAAAACGAACAATGAAAAAAAAGCAAGTTTGGTTTTGGAAATCTCATTTTTACACCCTACATAGACCATCTATACAAAAACAAATACATAAATATAATAAACTTAAAATTAACACAACGCTTATAACAGATAGGGTAACATATTTTACAGAATAAAATCGAGTACCTACACTAGACTCATCGCTCGAAATGCGAGATGCTTTATTTTTCCAACGCTGTCTAGTACTACACAAAATTAACTATAATCAATGAAAACCGATATGCACTCCAATATGCACGAACAAAATACTCGAACGTGCATCACACAATATCAAGTTAGTGTAGCGGACTGTTTCAAAGCATCAATAAATTAGAATTATCCGAGTTCGACAACACTGTTGGAAATTAGGAAAGCTGGATTCTCTATCAAAGGTATACGACAACACGTGCCAATTAAAATAGAAGTAGTATGGAAAAGCCATAGAAAACCGATTTTTATATTTGCGGGAAAATCGTTTGCTTTGGAAAAAATACTAACAAAAGGATTAACATTCAACCTATTAGATACCTAACACAAACGTAGAGAACCACTTTTCGCTTACTTTTTACTAACAATTACTTTGATTTCAACACTTTTGCATGATTTTATCAAGATATTACGATAAATAAATCATTCTCAATCAAAATCTTTGACCGAAGACGCAATAACTTTCAAATAAAGAACAACCCAAAAAAGAATAGCAGCGACTTGAAAGGTGAATGTAAAAGTTATCGGATCTGTAGGACCAAAACACGTAATTATGATATAATATAAAATGCATTGTTATTGTCTTAGTTGGCTTACTTAATTTTTTTTATCATGATGTTCCTATCTTTTATATTATATTATTTCGATATTATAAAAATTTCAAATCCTTAAAATTAAAACAGTATTCATTTAGTTTAGGCCATTAATACACCTTGAGAGATAGTCTGATTTTAATAATGTCAAAGGTAAATAAAATGAAAAAAGGGTGTAAAATATTATTTAGGATTTTATTTTTGCAGTACAAAAAAAATATCATTTAGAAATGTTTAATGCAGTATATTATTAATGGAAGTCGATAATTGCTTTATATACCCTACTTTATTTTCTTCTTCTTCTTTTAATTTTATAGCCACTGATGCTGCCAACATTATTTTTAAGAAAATAACATTTGTAAAAGGGTTTAATAAAAAGGTAGGTAAATTAAAATGAAGATTGCCAATTTTATCCGCAGCCATTTCGGGGTGGCGCTACTTGATTTGACATGTTCGGTTCTGAATTGCTTCTTTTAGTTAACAGTTAGTGTCTAATGATAAAGTAAAACGGCAGCAGAAGATAGCGGGTGTTCAATAGATTTCTGGTAGACTTGTATAAGATAATTATGCGAAGATTCGGAGGTATTTCTGAAGATAAATTAATTATTGGTGTCACGTGCACACCAGAATTTTAATATTATTATATTTTTAGTTTTTCGTGATTCTTTGCCTCTTAATCGGCTTGATCAATTGTAATGTGGTTTTTTTTTGTTACTTTTAGTCTCCTGGACGGTTTTTAGGTAGGTATGGGCGGACCCTGTTGTCGACTTACGAAATCCACGCGAACAAAGTCGCGAGTGAACAGCTAGTAATAGTTTATGAAAGTAATGTAAAAAACTAACAATAACTTTAAACGAGATCTAACGGTTAAGCCTATGTGGCGCCGTCAAGTTTCTGTCCTGTAAATAAATGGACAAAATAATGGAGGCATGCAAAATATATTGGATTAGACTGAACAACGAACATTAGTGCAATCAGGGTTCGGTGAATGAACCTTCTTTGTACAGACGAGCACAACAAGCTACCCGAAACTGTCAAATTGTCCCAATCAACCTTGAACCTAATGCTCTAGCGATAAAGTTGAAAATTTATTAAAGAAGTTTCATAGATTGTAGTTACTTGATGAGCTGGCGTCTGTACCTTTGATCGTACGCACTCACGCTGATTAATTAATTCGTTACATACCTACAGGGTAATACTAACTAGAAAACTCTATTATTGAAATGAAAGTTCAAAATTGATTAAGCGAATCGAAAAGTTTTCAGTTTTTTTTTGTAGAAGAGGAGCCCTCTTTTAAGTTTAAATCGGAATGCTTAGCAGTCGCCCTTTCGACCACTTAAACCTTGACTCCCTTTTGTACCTATAGGGCGTTTGTCCCCCAACACCATCACCGTCACGTCAACGAGAACGAGATAACGGCGCCGAGGTAGCTACAATACATTTACTACAGCGGCTTGTCCACCGCACGGCCGTCATCCGAGCGCCGTCATCCCGGCCGCCGATATTTTGTGTAGATCGGAGCTACCGCTAGAACTCGGACCGAGATTATGACGGCCCGATGTGCCGGCAATACAAACACGTTTGTACTTGTCCACCTCTTCGGCGTCCATTTTTGTTTTTTAGTTTGCTTTATTTGCTGTAGGTAATTGAATTGATTAAATAATGGATAAAAAATTTATGTATCTTTCACGTATTATCGGATGCATCCAAAATCTTTTGCATCGCCTTGGCCTTCAAACGTACAAAAGCAGAAGAAGTTGCCGTCGGTTGAACGCAGGCATTCCCTGGTTCGTTTTATTTCTACGCAGTACCACACACGATAGCTACAGGAAACCGAGTGAACCACCTAGATCGTCGCGGTGGACAAACGATCGCCGTCACGTTATCTTGATTTCGGCTAGAAATAAACTCGTGACGGTGCCGGTGACGGTGTACAAAAGCCCATAGACTTAGCAATATTGCAAAATAGCTGTGTAACAATTTTGGTGTACAATCCTAACTAATATTATAAATGCGAAAGTAAGTTTGTTTGTTAACTTTCCACGCCTAAACCACTGAACCGATCATCCTGTAATTTCGCATAAACGGACGTAGGCTACATTTCATCCCGCAAAAAGTACTGTTCCCGAGGAAAAAACAATAACGTTCTTATGAAAATAGCCACGTGTCTTTCGAATCATGATTGAATGATATTATTACAAGCAGAGTACAACCCAAATTGATTGTCAAATTATATAATTCTCTTTAACAAAATATTATTTAAAAGCAGTTTAAAAAAGCGGTGCAGCCAATTTAAATCGTATCAATATACCCCATATCGTGATTTTGTGAACCAGAAAGCGATCGCCGCTTCTAATACATAAAATTTAATTTTCTTTTGTAACATACGGACTTGAATAGTACGTTCTATTGTAGGGTTGTCACATATTTTACCTATTTAACCCTTTATTAAGCAAACTGGAAGTGGTAGGAAAACGAAAGCATACATAAATACACTTTCATACATTCTTGGGCCTGAATGTAAAAAGATGAAAGTGGTGTTATTTATTATGTTATACAGGGTGGGTTAAAAAATCGTGGATCATACGAAACAGGGCGATAGTTGGGGTTCTCAAAGTAATTTTTTGGAATCCCATCCGAAAAAATGGTTAATTTTTTGATAGTAATTACATTTTTTTTTTCATTAATGTTCTAAAGTAACAAAAAATTTTAGTTATTGAAAAATTTTAGTTATTGAATAATTTTAGTTATTGAAAAATTTTAGTTATTGAAAAATTTTAGTAATTGAATAATTTTAGTTATTGAAAAATTTTAGTTATTGAATAATTTTAGTTATTGAAAAAAGTGCCAACAGTCATAAATCATGGTATTCACTGTCACAAAAGCACTAGTAGTGATGATTAATTTCCTAGAAGCAACTAAACACCATTTATTGTTTTAAATACAAATTTTGGTAATTTCTTTAAAAATACACTTAATAGTCAAAACTTTTAAGATCAAGTTAGGGCTCTGCCACAGAGATACGCTTTACTGCAAATAACCCCAACTATCGCCCTGTTTCGTTTGATCCGCGATTTTTTACACATCCTGTATTATCAATTCCTCGCTGAAAATTCTGCGGATTTTGGCGGTCTGAGAGCAGAGAGATTTAGTAAAAGTGAGGTTATGCAACAAGTTGGCAACAACTACTAAACAGCTGATTTTTGAACTTCAATTGCTATTTCGTTTTAATAGAAAGTTGTTTACTATAAAGGGTGAACAAGACCCTTAACGAAGCCGAAAGGCACATGTTCTCCCCGTCTTTACGATATTTTTTTTGTTCTACACCATACCTGGGAACCTTCTAGTTTAGGAGATATTGGGGGTCAAAGTTCCAACTTTTTCACAATTTTTTTTTTTAAATACCTGTTTTTAATTTTAGATTTTTACTTTACACACCTCTACGACCCCCATACTATTCAATCCATCCATCAGCACAATGATTTAAGTGCTTTTCATCAAGTCCTAACCATAAAACGTGATTTTTCACCCCAAAAAAGTCGGTTCCCAGCAATAATTTTTGTGTAAAGTTATTTAGTTTGATGTACAGAATGCTTGGTTGACTATGTGAAGGGTCTGTTTACACCCTGTATTAATTGTATTGTATTGAGTGGGAGGATATTAGGGAACTCACAAATAGATTTAATGATAGGAGAAAGATGTTTAAAAAAAAATTCGTAAATAATAATTATCTTTTACTCTTATACTTATTCATATATCTTTCTTTTATAATTATTTTTCTCATTGGAAGTGGAATTCTGTAACTGATCTCTGACATCCTTCAATAAACCACCTAATTTCTATTGCAATAAGTCGCATGTAGTCTGGTAACACAATGTTAGGTTCGGGTTGGTTATTTGTAACTTCTACATTTGAAGGTTTAGTAGGAAGAACTTGTGCTTGTGGCTGTATGTCTTACACTAACTGAACTTCCTTGAGAAGAAGTTGATGGGCCTGAGACCATTTGGATAGAAGCTCTGTCTGCAGCCACCCAACAACTGCGGCATATGCGACTACTACCTACAACATACATGCATAATCCTATAATTATATGAAAATCTATTTGGCTTGCTGTAAAAGTAGTTAAAAAGTCAAAAGCAATTATTTCAATTAGACCATCACAGGCACTTTTGAATGTCAAAAAAACAAAAAGAAAGCGAAGCTACAGTCACAGTCACAAGACATAATAACTTGAGAAAGTACTGCAGTTGCACATTCCAAAGCGTAGATCTCTATGAAGAAGAATGGGCAAGAAACTCCATGGACACTCTTTTAAATCAAAATATTTTAACAAAATCTTGGTTACATCTTTCATGTTGAGATTATACAGATATGTGAGAACGATGTAGAAAGACTTGCACATTAAGAGCGTCCAGAGTAAAAGATTAAATCAACAATAAAAAAAAAAAAGTAATTAAAATAAACTGTTGCAGCTAAGAGGTGACCAGTCCCACTGACATACAGTTTGAGGCATAATCCATTCTTGTACAACATTATAAATTCTCGATTCACGAGTTGAGCCTGTGTTAAGCAGATGGCTGACTGGTTAAAGAAAACGGCCACAGCAGAGACAATCACTTCAGCGGCCAAGTTGTCATTGTTCATCAACAGATGGTCACTGAGGCAAATCCCAACAAGCTTGTCAAACATGGACTATGTTTGCCATGCTGTTTACCTGAAAGATGGGAAAAGAAATTTAATGTCAATAAGTTATGATTACTGCAAAATATACAGTCAGTTTAGGTTTTAAGTTAAATGTAAACAATCTTTATGTGCCTTTTACATGTTTGAGTATCTCTATTTATTTGTAAGTATAATGTAGGTTTTGGAATAGCAATGATTTTTGATCTCCTCCAAAGACGAGGGATGCTTCCTGACTCCAAACAGTGGTTGGAAAGTTGCAGCAACCACGACACAGATACGGGACCAAGGTGTTTAATTTGTTCGACTGATATGTTCTCCACTCCGGAGGCCTTACCGGACCTCAGTCGTTGAATGGCCAAGACGACGTCCGTTAGTTGGAATGGGACACATACAGATTCACAGGAAGAAGAAGTGTTGCTTACTTTGGGAATTCTGTCTAGTGGTTTTAGAGGTTTGCCATTTAGGATGAGTTGGTGGGCAACTTGATTAGCTGTCACTGTGCTAGGCGTATGTGGTGGTGGTGGTTCGCTGGTGAGTTTGCGGATAGTGGTCCATGCCTTTTTGCTATTGTGAGTCATGTCAATATTTGTCACCGTATCCATGCATTTTTCTTGGCGTCGCTCACTAATAAGTGACAGCAGTTTTTCACCAGCTTCAACGGTCTCCTCCGAGAAAGGGTCAGTATCATAGAGTTGTTCGTACTTCTTAAGCAGTTCGCCAGATTCCTTAGATATGCCGGGGATGTATGATGTGCGACATCCTCGGGGGATACATTTCCGGGATACTTCTGAGACTACGCTTACGAATTTATCGTAATTTTGTGGGATAGGTGGGATGGAAAGTAATTCGGCGTCCACAAACTTTGAGAACTGTTCCCAATCGGCTTTCAGGTAGTTGAAGCGGCGTTTTGGTGGCATAATCACTGGGTGGACATCAGACTGTATTTTACACATGATCGGTCTATGTTGGGTCCTGGGTATCGAAGGGCAGGTCTTTTTGCTCTGGGCACAGATATTTGAGCTGACAAATATCAGGTCGGGATTATACCCGCGCTTCCATCGTCCGCTATTAAATGATGCTGGTTGTTTTGGATCATGAACTAAAGTCAGATCGTTAGCTTCTGCCCATTCTTCGACAGATTGACCGTCCGTGTTCGTGGAGTGATAGCCCCAACTGGTGCTATGACTGTTGAAGTCACCAACTACAATTTTTGTGCGCTGAGTGTTAAAGTCAGGTATGTCAAGTTGGAAAGGAGACCACAAGGAACCACATGACGACCCTAAAAACTTTCGTCCTATATCCCTACTCTGCCACACCTACAAACTGTTCGAAAGACTACTGTTATCTCGCCTCACAAACCTCGTTGATCCAAAATTAATCTCAGAACAAGCAGGATTCAGGCCTGGAAAATCTTGCTGTAGCCAGGTACTTAACCTCACCCAACATATCGAGGACGGGTTTGACACTAAGAAAGTGATGGGGGCAGTATTTGTGGACCTGTCGGCAGCTTACGACACTGTAAATATAAAACGCCTATTATGGAAAGTTACCAACCTGACAGACGACTTCAAGTTTACACGGATTCTCCGAGAACTTCTCAGTAACCGACGATTTCGGGTGCACCTCCTTGAAGATAAAAAAGGTGGCGAGTCCAAAAAAATGGACTACCTCAAGGTAGTGTATTGGCCCCACTACTATTCAACGTCTACACTAACGACCAACCAGTTAGCCCAAACACAACCCGCTTTCTATACGCAGACGACCTTGCACTAACTTGTCAAAACACCAAGTTTGAGGATATTGAAGCCGTACTTTCCACAGCTCTTAGTGATCTAAGCCACTATTATGTTGAAAACGCTTTGAAACCAAACCCCTCAAAAACGCAATCGTGCGTTTTCCACCTCCGAAACAGACAAGCGGGTCATAAACTAAATATCTCCTGGCAGGGGCTACCAATCGCCCATAGTGATCACCCGAAATACCTCGGTATAACTTTAGACCGGTCGCTTACATATAAAAATAATTGCCAAACTATAAAAATGAAAGTGCATACCCAAAATAACTTGCTGCGCCGCCTTACATCTACCAAATGGGGAGCGTCTCTTCAAGTTCTACGAACAACTGGAATGGCGCTCTGCTTCTCCGCTGGAGAATATGTTTTTCTAGTATGGGACCGTTCTGCCCACGCCAATCTAGTGGATACAGCTCTAAATGAGACGTGCCGGATCATTAGTGGTTGCCTTAAACCGACCCCGGTACGAATACTAACGAACGAACTGACCTAACCTAACACTTGCACACTTGACGATCTTATGACTGCATCAGCGAGCGGAATTTGCGTAGCTGAATTTTGGGCCAAACATATATAATAAAAATTTGCCATCGACACGCTAAGAAGAGTATAATGCAGGGGCTACACTAAGGCTTAATGCCGTTAATTAATTAATAACGTGTTTAGGAACACCTATTAACAACGCAGAGTCAACTACTGTAGCTACAAGCATGATTTTTACAGGTTTCTTTTATAACGAAGATGCCACTAAGAAAAGATTTTTGGAAATTCTACCTATCAAAACCGATACTATGTATACAATAAAGCGTCAAAATCGACGACGTTAAGCGTTGCCCCTGAGGCGAGTCGGTGGTGGACATCTCGTTCGCTAGCCCCGCTCTGTCACCGCGTGTCGTCGACTGGCGCGTCATGGAGGGGGTGGAGACCTATTCCGACCACCGGTACATCCGGTTCGACGTCTCCACTCAGACCTCAAGCGCACCGGTCCTACAGGCCCCATTGGTCCGCGATGGGCGCTGAAGCAGCTGGACCGGGAGCTCCTCCTGGAAGCCTCAATCGTGCAGGCCTGGGTGTCATCACCGGTCAGGCCTGCCGACATCAACAACGAGGCGGGTTGGTTCCAGGAGGCCATGTCGAGATTTGCGACGTGGCAATGCCCCGAGTTCGGCCAGGAAGCGCCCGGCGTCAGGTGTGCTGGTGGTCGCAAGAGCTGACGTCTCTGCGCAAGGCGTGCGTTGCCGCGCGGCACCTGTACGCCAGGCATCGCAGGCTCCGCATCCGCCCTCCAGATGCGGCAGCCATTGAGGCGGAGCTGTACGAGGGGTACAGAGCGGCAAAGACCGCCCTCCAAGAGGCTGTCCGGCGGGCCAAGCATTTGGCCCGCGAGGAGATGCTGGAGTCTCTGAACGGAGATCCGTGGGGGCGCCCTTACAAGATGGTGCGGGACAAACTCCGCACCCGGGCCCCCCCGTTGACGCAGAGACGTGGTGAGCGTTCTGTTCCCTTCGCGAGGGGAGCATCCTCCCCCGCCTATGGCTCCGTCACCGCATGCGGTGCCGGAAGCGGACCACACCGATGACGACGATGACGTTCCGGAGGTGACTGGGGAAGACCTGAGAGTGGCGGTACGCAGGCTGAAAGCCAGAAATACCGCCCCGGGACCCGATGGCTTGCCTAGCAAAGCCTGGGTCCTGGCCTCTGAGGCTCTCGGGCCCCGACTGGAAGGGCTCCTAAGCGCATGCTTGGAGAGAGGCCAGTTCCCGCTTAGTTGGAAGACGGGGAAGCTGGTCCTCATCCGGAAGCCAGGGCGCCCTGCGGACTCTCCGTCCGCATACCGGCCCATTGTGTTGCTCGACGAGGTGGGCAAGCTCTTTGAAAGAGTCATTGCCAACCGCCTCGCCGGGCACCTTGCAGGGATGGGGCCGGATCTTGCGGAACACCAGTTTGGTTTCCGCAAGGGGCGCTCGACGGTGGACGCCATCATGCGCGTGAGAGCCCTCACGACGGGGGACGCGGTGTCCCGGGGCGGGGTTGTCTTGGCGGTGTCTCTTGACATCGCCAACGCCTTCAACTCCATGCCCTGGAGCTGCATTGCGGAGGCACTCCGGTATCACGGGGTGCCGACCTACCTTCGTCGTGTGGTCGGGGACTACCTGACGGATAGGGCCGTCATCTACCCCAGTCGGTGCGGAGAATGGAACCGGCGAGAGATGTCGTGCGGTGTTCCACAGGGTTCGGTTCTGGGGCCGGCCTTGTGGAACATCGGTTACGACTGGGTGCTGCGCGCCGACCTCCCTACCGGCGTCAGTGTAGTTTGCTACGCTGACGACACGCTGGTACTGGCACAAGGGAGGTCGCACGAGGCGGCGGCCGAAAACATGACACGCGGGGTTGCGATAGTTGTGGAGAGGATCCGGCAATTGGGTCTCGAGGTGGCACTGCACAAGTCCGAGGCCATGTGTTTTCATGGGCATCGGAATGCGCCACCGTCGGGATCCCTACTGATGGCAGGAGGGGTTTCCATCGGCGTCGGGTCGACGTTGAAGTACCTAGGACTCGTCCTCGACAGCCGGTGGAACTTCGTGGAGCACTTCCGACGTTTGGCTCCCAAACTGGAACGGACAGGGGCTGCCTTCAAGCGGCTCTTGCCCAACCTGAGGGGTCCAAACGCCTCCTGCCGGAAGCTTTACGCGGGGGTCGTGCGGTCCATGGCCCTTTACGGGGCCCCGGTGTGGGCGCGTTCTTTGAGGCGGCAAGCCGCCCACTACCTGAACGCGCCCCAAAAGGTGATAGCCATAAGGCTAATCCGGGGGTACCGCACGATCTCCGGCGAGGCGGCTAGCCTCCTTGCCGGATTGCCGCCATGGGATCTGGAGGCGGTAGTCCTCGCGCGCCTGCATGAATGGCGCGCGGAAGCACTATGTCGTGCCGCTCAGCGGACAGACCTCCGGCGTGATCTCATGGCGACATGGAGAGAGCGACTGTCGCAACCCCGTGCAGGGCACGCCACCATAGTGGCGATAAGTCCCCTCTTTGAGGAGTGGCTAGAGAGGCGCCACGGCGCCCTCACCTACCGCCTGACGCAGGTCCTCACCGGACACGGTTGTTTCGGGAGGTTCCTGCACCGAATCGGGCGGGAGGAAACGCCCGGGTGTTTCCACTGCGAGGATCGTCCGGAGGACACGGTGGAACACACCGTGGAGGTCTGCCCCACTTGGGCGGAGCACCGCCGTGTCCTCACAGCGGCGATTGGCGGCGGCGATCTCTCGCGTCCGGCCTTGGTTCAAGCCATGGTCCGGAGCGAGAGGGAATGGGAAGCCGTCACCTCCTTCTGCGAAGCAGTCATGCTAGTGAAGGAGGTGGCAGGACGTGATAGGGAAAGAACCTCACGTCCCAGCCGCCGCGGGAGACGCCCTGGGCATCGGGGGTCACGTGGTGGCTTCCGACCACCGTAGGCGCTGGCCTGTGGACGGCGAGTTATGGGCTAGCTCGCCGTCCGGCCGTCTTATGACGACGGGCCGTGTCGACGGCGCGTTCGTGTTCCACGCGCGCCTCAAAGAGATGTCAGCAATCAAGTAGGGGTCCGCATGGGCCGATGCCTGCCGGGGCTGCGGGACTGTTCGAAAGAGATACTGTGGCCCTGGAACATAACGGGCAAAGAAGGAACATGGATGGGTTTTAGTCAGTACAAGTCTGACACTCCCCTCCGCTCCGCCCAGAGTGGGGGGGGTCATTTGATGATTTCCCATCCGGAAAAAAAAAAAAAAAAGCGTTGCACCTGTATAACGGTTATGGAAGACATAGGAATAAACCTGTAGACGCCGACTGACTAGCTAACAACTAAAATGTGGTACTTACAGGTTGTGGTGCGCGCCATTGACGAATCACTGACAGTGTCGTTTCATCATCTAAAATTCGTCGGCCTAGTGTATTACAGCGACCAGTCGCTATACCACAATGCACACAGCGATCCATGGTGTCAATATCCAATCGATAAGCAGGCCGTAAGATCCAAAATAACAAGCCAAAGTCAGACGAATAAACGAGATTATCCGTGTCCGTTAAGATAGCAAGAGTCGTACAAGTAAAGCAAGATCAGAAGTCCATAGAAAGAAAGCACTGGTCAAGGAACATATCAATAAAACAAAGGGAAACACATTTAAAATCCAAACGTACTAAACAGTATATAAAAGTACTCTGTGGTACTAAACGGTACGAGACGACAGACGACTGACGAGTAATCATAGACTGCGTGTCAGGGAGCTTTCAGCACAGATAAAAAATACAGTTGACAAACATGAGTAATAAATCGATCTGTAAACGAGAATCGATTTCAAGATTTATTTTTATTATGTTGTTATTTTATTTTAAACTGTTGTACTTTTAAACTGTTGATATTAACGTAAGCTAATTATATTTACTTTGACTGAATCCAATCATCTGATGCAAGTGTTTTTATGTTCAATTGTTTAAAAACATTCACACCAATCGATTACAGTTATTGATTTTCTATTTTATTCGTGCCATAAACTTATTTTTAAGATTTATTGTCTTCCAGATTATGAATTAAGCATTTTTTTTTTTATATTTTGAAATTTTTACGTTTAATTTTCTTGTAATAATTTTATTTGTTATTAAAAATATATTATGTACATTTTAAACAGACTACAAATAGAATTAAAATAATGATAAAAAGGAAATTAAAAGTAAGTACCTTTATAGAGTGACTGGTAATTAGTGACCGATACTTATACACGTGATTGTACTCATGATAACAAACAACTTTCACAAAGAAACGTTTTTTTTAATACTCATTCACTTTTATCACAATTTTATCCCACGGGTCGATCTGACGGTTAAGCAACGCTTACCCAGGTCGGTTCGTGGATGGACCATTAATTAGAAATCAAGTATCCTCCATGCATCGGAAAGCATGATAAGTCGTTGGTCCCAGCTGCCATTTGTGGCCCGTCTGACAACCAGTCTTACCAAAGGGATATCGTATTAGCCAGTAATAACTGGGTTGTGGCAGTCAGATGGGCAGTCGCTCTATATAAAATACTAGTATTCAGATGAACTTTGTTAGATTAGAAATCAGCCCCAACATAGTTGTGAAAAGGCTAGGCAGATGATGATCTTGATGGTTAAATGACGGGCTGCGGGACTGTTCGAAAGAGATACCGTGGCCCTGGAGCGCAAAGGGCAAAGAAGAAACATGGATGGGTTTTAGTCAGTACGAGCCTGACACTCCCTTCCGCTCCGCCCAGAGTGGCGGGGGTCATTTGATGATTTCCCATCCGAAAAAAAAAATAAAAATTGGTTAAATGACAGTTTATTTTACTTACATAATACATAACCTGAAGAAACCACAGAACGTCACCTGCCACGATTCCCACATGCTCCCTTCACCTCGTCCACATTCATACATCTGCTCAAACACGCACGCCGGTTGCGGGTACTACGCATCTGACCTTTCTGAAGAACTACACTAATAAGGTCAGTGTACATCCTTGTAGGGCGTAGATCCCGGCGTTGCCACTCACATCTGCCTTGCTTGCTCTGATACCTTTCATTTTTCGCCTCTCACTCATCCTCTCCAAGTGACCAAGCCACCAAAGTAGGTATACCTACTCTTTAATTCTTCTTTTTTATGAACAGCTCATCGGGTGGTAGAGAGACAGCCCTAACTACCTCGATCGGTCCAATTTACTTTGGGGTATATTGGGCAGTCAAATAAATGAGAATTACGAATGGGAGTATTTATGTAAAACAGGGCACCTTTTGCCCCATATCCCTTACCTTTATATCTCGTAAATCTGTAACTACTAGCTTCTGTGATTTAGTTTTATGTCGTTTCATTGTGAGCTGGATTAGTAACATTGATCGCACTATCTAACAAAAACGTATTTACATTATTTACAAACTACAATTTACAGATCTAAGAATAATAAAATATGTAGATACAAGGTTCAAAAGGGGAAACGAATTACAGGGCGCCAAAAAATTCGTCCACATCGCTGTCAATAGAAAAACTGCCCAGAAGGCTAGGAGCATTGCCACGTTGGATGGAAATACTGATTCTTTGGCCAAAAAACAGTCCAGCCCTCTGGTCACGTGAAGAATCGACCAACCGCTTGAGTTCGCACTATCTTGTTTCACTGCCACGTTAGTCTAGAGATCCCGAACAACCGACCGAGCATGAGGTCCTGTGATCAATTCCCAATTTTCCGGGTGATGGCAATAGGCTTGCCTTTGTGACTTACATGTACCTCTCATGTACAGCCTTACCATTTGAGAAATACAGGCTTGATTTTATGTTAGGTTTCCCTAGACTTATAGAACCAGTTGCTATGATTGTATTTTTTATGAAACACTAGCACTTCGCCTGCGACTACGTTCGCAAAAATTGTGGTAGCGGCTAATATGCATGATATAAATATAATTTATAGTCCATAGCACTCACGAATAATGTAGCTTTCTGCTAGTGAAAGAATTTTTAGACTTGGGTCATTAGTTTCGGAAATTAGCCCCTACTTACAAACTAACTAACAAATATTAGTATAGGTTAAGTATAAGCAGTCACTTATCACTCCATACATCGTATAGGCAACAGCTTTTGGTGCTGTAATAATAATAATCGCATGATAGGCCAACATAATTCTGTTTCCTTCAAAATCTACCCAACCGTCTTCGATCCTATACGAAAAACCCTACAAAAAACATTTAATTAAAAGTATCAAAAAACCTGACTACAAATTGTATTATGTACATAATTAACATATATAAATTAAATATGTATATATGTGTAATCTCCTTTTAATTTCCCTCATTTTGATACCTTAATCGATAGGTTTAGTTGAAAAAACAATATTAACGACTTACAATTTAGCGCCAAAAATCCGCCATTTTTTTTTAATACCTATCTAAGGATTTTTGAAACGAATCTAATGATACCTTTAACGTCAAAATCCATCCAGCCATTTGGAACTTACGAGGTAATAAAAAAAATTACAAAGAAACATACAAGATACGCGCGAAAAACATAACCCTTCTTTGGCAGTCGGGTAAAAATACAAGCCTACTTAACAACAAACTTATGTTAATTTCTTTCCCCCTACTCCCGGGATAGACTTAACCAGATAACACACTTTCTACCTCGTAAAAATAAGGAAAAATAAAGCGGAAATTCTCAGCGATACGTACACATCTAGCCAGAGATGTATAGCTACCATAAATTGCTTATGGGGGTGAAGAAACCAGGCGGAACTAATGCACCTGTCGGACTCCCGTGTGTCGGAAACCATGTCCTTATTTATCTTGACGCTATGTATTTCGGGGAAACATTACAAGTGCGCGCAGAATTATAAACACTGGACGAGATCATCAGCGCGTCAACTCAAGTCGGTCGAGATTTTTTCTACACTTTAAGCGTCGTAATGGCATATGCCGCTTCGCCTAGTTATCGATCAGCTTGTTCTCATCCACCTCTGTGCCTCGTTTCTTCATAGGGTACAATAAAGGGGTAACTGAAATTTTATCCGTGTCATCCTCCTCTTTAAATCCCGTCACCGGTAGTAAAACGGTCGTTGGCACTAAAATTCCCACCTGCCCCCTTGAAATGACAGAGGCGTAGGAGTGAATGAAGAAGGGAGCTAGTCATCGACAAGCCGATGAGCCGAGCCAATGCTGGTCCCGTGCAGTGCTTATAAGTATGTGTAATGTGCGCGGCCCATGAGGTACAAGTTAAACCAGCGATGCAAAGCTTTTTATGCCGATAAAATGACGAGTGGTGAAGTAGTCGTCAAGGAAGTCATTTTGAAGGTCGTGTTGGGGTCTCCCTCTCTTTTGTCATTAATCCTGAAGGCCGAGACAGGAAAATCTATGACTGTTCTGATCTAGACCTGTTTTTAAGTGGTAACTCCAAATCGGCAAGCGTAAAGTGGGACGTGAGTGGAATTGTATGCCATTCGAAAGGCCTTTGTCCAGGAGTGGACTGCTCTAAGCTGATGATGATAATAATGATAAGGTTATAAGACAAGTTATTGGCAAAGCGAGGGTGGCATTCTACCAGTGATGACGATGAGGGGAAAGTTTAAAATGTATTGGATAAGGTAAGGTGAGGAATGGCTAAAGCCGACTTTGCGGTAAGTCGTTGTGGAAATACGAAACGCTTTGAACGCGATTGCCACTCGGCTGGGCTCCCTGGCATATACCGACTTTTTTATACCTTTAGTCCAGAGAACTTTTAATATTTTTTCCCTAACCAATTGAGAGTTGTGCTGATAGAATATTAAGAAACTTTCTTGTATAATATTATGTAATTCTCAAAGAAAATATTTTATGTCCATCCATACTATTATAAAACGCGAAAGGAACTCTGTTTGTTTGTTACCTTTTCACGACTAAACGGCTGATAGGATCGTTATGAAAGTTGGCAAGAAGATAGAATACATCCTGCGGAAGGATATAGGCTATCTTCTTTTATTTTCTCACACAGTGACAGGTAAAGTCGCGGGCAACAGCTAGTACAATATAAATATTACAAATAACTAAGAAGATCTTCAATATTGGGATCAACTGTGGTAATGTGTCAAAATGAGACACGTAACTGTAAGCAGCGGTGGCTCAGTGGTAACGATTCGGACAAGAGTTATAGGCCGTAGATTCGAACTCGGTGGGCACTTAACTTTGCGTAATTTATTTCATCACCACTGCTCTTAAAACGCTAAAGGTAAACATCGTGAGGAAACCATGACTTTGATAAAAAAAATATGTAACATATTACGCCGCACTGAGTCCGTTTCGTAGTTCGTAGTTTTCGTCCCACTCCCTCCTTTATAGAGAGTTGACTTGATCCCAGCAGTGGGAACGTTGAAGACTGATTTTACCATGTTTATGCAATAACCGTAAAAACAACCAAATTTTTGGATAACATACAGCAATTATGAGGTATGTTTAATATGGAAATGAAATAAAAATCTGCATTCACAATCCACTGCCGTTATTCAACCCTAAAGCTCTCAAATGATCGGCACAAAGCCGTCAGTGTACAGGATACTTTATGAAAACGTGTTCGTATCGCAACGATTTCCTCCAAGAGGCACCGTATCTTCAGTACGGCTTCAGCTTTCGAGCTGGGCGGATGTGTCCGGGAACGAGGCGATTTTGTCCCTCAAACTTTTGAATGCAACACACGCGATGGTATTTTTCTGAGAAAAAAAATAGTTTTTGTGGTTTTTGACTGTGAATGTATTAAAAAGTATTACGTGTGTGGTGATTGACTTGTGTTTTGTTTATTTCAATGAAACAGTGATGAAAGAAAAGTATTTGTTTTATAATGAGTCCCGGAACAACTATTCGGGGTATCCCGGTTTAGGTAAATACTCTTTATTAATTTTCGTTTGGTAACTAAGTTAATAAGTAACAATGTGTTCGTTTGAACTTTTGCAATACCAATTAAGGGGTCGATTAATTACACCCGTGAGAATTTCAAATGTTTATTGGTTTGGTTGTTAGGTTTGAAATATTATAATTATGATATTATAATAGTGTGTTTATTGTTGTATTAATTACTTAAGTACATATTTACTGTGAGATTAGACAAGTTTGGATACACTATATGTTTCTGCAGACATTTATGAAAACGTTAAGCATTATTTACTGCTGTTTTTTCATCGTGAAATTGCGAAACATTTTATTAAAAAATATCATGACCTTATTCTTTACATCCCTGAAAAATATTTTTCCGAAATTGTACGATACCATTTGACTTTAATTCGAAGGAATTTTAGAGTATTTGCAGCATGACCTAGGTAGTCTACGGAAATGCGGTATTTTTTAAGCAATTGAAAAAATATAATATCGACTTTGACCTATCTACAGACAGTATAAAATGTCTACGCAGTATTATAGACACACCCCGTTTAACAGTCTGTAGATTTTTTTTTCATTCTCTTTTAAATACATGAATAACCCTTAATAAGTACTTTCCGACAAAAAATGTACTTTACAAATCTAAGCTGTGTGTGTTATGTTTTATAGATAGGTACTAGTTTTTTTTGTAATTGTCATTGATCTAAAATAGGTACCTAAATATGGGCATTTGTCAACAAATCGTCTTAAATATAATACTTTTCATTCGTCCCGTTGTGGCGTTCGATCAGTTTTTTTAACAGTTTTGTATATGACGAGCTAAAGAACTCAGTATTGAGTTCTTTAGCTCGTCATATACATATCAGTTGAGTGTAAAGCCGTGATTACACGAAATTTGCTATTTACAAACAAACATCTTAAAATAATAGGGTAATGCGCTATATTTTGACCATTTAGCCTAAATTGATTACAATAAAAGTATTTGATTAACAAAAGTATTTGAGTAACAATTATATTACAGCAAGCTTGATTAAATTGTCGCTTTTATTTGTTGGATGGCACATGCAATAACTTGCATCGTGTAGATGAGGCCTAATACTTCCCTAATCACCACTCTTCGCAAGCGGATCACTGATGGCGGCAAGTGTCTTGTTCCATTAGCTGCTGCCACTCACCCATAGTCGCTTAGTCAGGAACATCAACGCTAAAAGTGACAATGTTATAACTATTCCTTTCGGGACACCAGCAACCTTTCTGGTGGACTTAGGTCATTGCAAGATTACTGTAATGGTAAAGTATGAACGTAAAAAACCATTTAGGCTTAAAAAAAATACTTAGAAGCAGTTTTTTTATACAATATATTATACCGATATAATCCTATATGATATGTGGGTTTCTTCTCCGGGAAATCTCCCACACACTAGGAAGTGTCCTTCTTTTCTAGGCATAGGTTAGAAGAGAGCTCCTAGGAACGCATCCCATTTTGTTACGGGATCAATGGAATGGAATTTTGTATGCGAAAGAAGTCGCGGGTAATAGCTACATGTAATGTGGGGCAATTGTCAATATCCACATTTAAGTTTTTTGTTGGCACTGTTGGAAACATCCACTCGTTGTATTAGCAGCCACGTATATAAAATCTTCATGTGTTAGTAATCGTCTAATGTAAGTGCACATATTTTAATATTTGTTTAGATGACAAACGCACTAAAACATACGTATGAACTATAAAAAAGAAAAAAAAGGGTGTAAAAACACCTTTAATGAAGCCGAAAGGTACTTGTTCGCCCCGTCATTGCGATCATTTTTTTGGTGTTGACTATAACTGGAAACCTCCTAGTTACAGCGATATTGGGGGTCAAAGTTCCGACTTTTGCACAAGTTTAAAAAAAATGCAAGTTTTTAATGTTATAACTTTACTTTAAATACCTTCATGACTACATATTAAATTCATCCATTAGCATAATGTTTTGAGTGCGTTATATTGAGTCCAACCGTTGACCGTGGTTTGTCAACCCAAAAAAAGGCATTTTCCGTGCAATAATATTTACGCAGAGTTACTCAGTTTGATGAACATAATATGTTTGATTGTCGGTTTCGTGAAGGGTCTGTTTACACCTTGTATGAGTATACACCTAATGAGCCGATGAGTATATTACAAAGCCGACCCCAATAGAGTTGGGAAAGGCTAGGCAAATGATGATGATGTTACTAAACTAGTTTTTGCCATCTACATTAGCCCTTTATCTTTTTCGACATCACTGAATATTACCCGTAGGTACGCTAGCCTCTTTTATTAACTTAAAGCTGTCGTACTGAATATATTTTTATAACTTCAATAGTCTGTATTGAAGTTTGAGTACCTAAAATGTCGTGAGGAAAGTTTTGAAACGATGGATGGACTGTGTGAAGAATGATAACACCACGAAAGGAGGTGTCTGATAAGATGACGAGTAATAGAGAACTATGAAAGAAGAAGACATGTTGCGCCGACCCCAAATAAATTGGGATAAGAGCAAGAGAATGATGATGTCTGTATTGAAGTTTCTATTTTGAATTTTTCCACAAATACGTACACTGCTTCACTGAGACCTACGTCATAAGTTGATTTTACCCGAAATATGAGGAAAAGACTGTAACGAGCCAAATTTCTTCCAGCTTCTCAACCCTTAACCTTTGAAAGCATGATACCGTCCCACGTAAATTCAGATCGTCAGATGTTTCGGCGCCGAATTTCTTTTACAATAATCAAACAACAAGATTGAAAGATAATATTTTGGTTTTTGTTACGAAAAACAACTGAAGACTTGAAAATATTCTTTTATAATGTTTTGAAAGCAACGTTGGATGAATTGCGTAAAATTTGAGAAGGCCTGAAAGAGAATACTAAGGCGCGTCGCCAACTGTTTTATTATATTTTTGGTTGTCATACGTGACTACCCATTGTTGGCATGAAATAGTACTCTTCAAATTAGTCAGTTAACAATGACAGTGAAAGGGTGTTTTATAGTGTCACAGTGAATGTTGTCGAAAATAGAATTTTTATCTATATATTTATATTTTCTGCATGAATATTACAAGAAATATTTAATAAATCACAAGAAAAATAAAGCAAAAGAGTTTATTAATTTTAAGTTAAAGTAAAAACCGTAATTTACTTTAAATGACATCAATAAAGACCTACACAATATTATAGATTCCATTCGTTCACGAAAATTGTCTCTGGTTTCGAACTTCTTGTACGCGTCCGAAAATGAAATAGAGTAGGATCACTTACGAAACTTCGTTTAAATTTCGTTCGTTTGCGAAGTTTTGTTTCGGAGAAAGAGAGTAGACCCCCTGCCCCCGT
The DNA here is from genome assembly GCA_910589295.1 of Noctua janthe. Taxonomy (NCBI): domain Eukaryota; kingdom Metazoa; phylum Arthropoda; class Insecta; order Lepidoptera; family Noctuidae; genus Noctua; species Noctua janthe. The sequence continues at coordinate 11,403,620 of OU342575.1, read as the reverse complement.
AGCATGACCACCGTAGACAAAGATTTCTTTGACGGAAGAATGGACAAAATGACAGATAGAGCAAAGAAATCTGTCATTGTGTCGACATGGGGAGACGACGCGCGGGCTATGCTTCCATTCCTTTTCTATACGTTGCTACGCACGAAACGAAATAATAAAATGACGTCACACTCTGGAGCACTTCCGCGCCTGCACCTCGACTGTGGTCGTGTGGGCGACGGACCTTAGATGATGCCTGATGGAAACGTTTACGCTGGATCATTACATGCTGCACCCTCAGCGAGACATAGGCCCAAGACCCCAAGTACTCAAATTTAAGTTGTTTTTAAATAATAAAGTTGTTTAAAAACTATGACAAATCATTGCTTTCCAATACTCTTATTATATTATCTTCTCTTTTCATTTGTGGTCGTAGAACTTCTGAGTTCTCTCGATGTTACGTATTAATATTGTGTATTGAATGTACTTCTGTTGTTACAATTATTATAGTTTACAAGAATTGTACCCGTTACGCAAAATTAACTAACTTTCATGCTTTTCTTTACATATTTTTATCCCCCGTAAGTGAAGGTTTTAAAAAACATACCTTCTTTGATGCTTACCTTCGTTATATAAGGAACTCCTGTGCAAAACAAACTTTGGAACCTCGCGTTTTAGGTTGTGCGTTGACTGTCAAAGAATCCTACTTCCTACTTATAATATTATAAATGGGAAAGTTTGTGAGGATGGATGGAAGGATGTTTGTTACTCTTTCACACAACAACTACTGATTTGGATGAAATTTGGCACAAAGATAGTTTATAACCTGGATTAACACATTGTATACTTTTAATCCTGGTAGAACGATCCCGTGGGAAATTCCCGAACTACACGCGGGCGAAGCCGCGCGCATAAGCTAGTTTAATATACATATTTGTCGGAACCGGTCAATAGTACGGACATAAAATGAATCGCAAGTCCGCTGGTGGCCACGTCACGCGACCTACTTACAAGTCTACCCCCACCACAGCGTGGCTTCTACAGAGCCCTGACGTTCCAGCTCGAAGCGAGGAGGACATTGAAGGTCTGATCGCAGCGGAGTTGAGACGTCCTAGAACTGTACCCGATTCATTGTGCCCCGTGTTATTGTGTTAAGTTGTAGTTTCAAGTAATTTGTTATTTTATTATAAACAGTGTATCGCACCCGTATTTTCATTGCATGTAACCCATCGTCTGCCCACATGATGTAAGAGCCAACGTAATAAATCCCGACATATTTATAAAGTAAATTGGCATAAATCAGACTATTTTTCAAGCATTGGGGTTGGCTGCCCAGGGTGCACTGAAAGTGCATTATATAAGTATTCCTCGTGAAGGCAATTTAAATGCATATTTCTGTGCCTGCCTCATTGATCTAATGGTCTCAAGTGCGACTGCTGAGCATGAGGTTAGTTAAGATTCGATGCCCGGGTCGCCCAAAGTGTTATTGGGTTTTTCCATCAGGAATTTCTAGCAGCTAGCAGCCATTGAGTCTAGATTTGTATCCGGTTGATGACAATAGGTTTACCTCTTATTACATGGGACTTAAACATAACTGGCGAAATCTGGTTACATACTACCTAACTCTTCGGGGATTTCAGGCGTAATGTTATGTTATGTTTCTATGACATACCTACGCATGAATTGTAAATATTCAAGACCATTTTACAAATAGAAAAACTTATAGTATATTTCAGTTTGTAAAGCAATTATTCGTAATTAGCTTTTGCCCGGTCGCTATTTCTGCCACTTGGATAGGCAGAAATTACAGAACACCTTCTGCTACGATTCTTACATACTTTTTGCGTTGTCCACGTTCATACATTTGGGCAAAAAAGTCATTATTTTACTCCTCTGAAGGAATATACTTCGAAATAGTGTTTTGTTAATCTACAATCAGTCAATCGTGGAACTGTTTTTAATAAATATATATTGAGTATAACGTTGGTGAACAAAGGGTGTCCCAAAACTTGCGCAGGATTTGAAGAAAACACATTCTTTTTATAATTTAATTTATTAAATCATAAAGTACACAGAACGTATTTGCCTGATGTATTCTTTCATACATAACCCTAATGTATGAAAGAGTACGTCAGGCAAGTAGCCTCCACGCCTTTGTTGGCCCATACGCACTAATTCGTCGTTCCAGAGCGATTTTGCATAAATGTCGCTGAATTTCGTTGATGCACTGTTGAATCTCCTCTATCAATGCACGGGAGATAGAGAGCTGGTTGGTATAACCCTTCGACTTCAAATAACCCCATATAAAAAAGCTAGTGCTGTAAATCACATGATCTAGGGGCCAATTCTGATCACAGAATCGAGAAATTACAGGACAAAAAAATATCCCACAGTTATTGAATTGTTTCACGGGCTGTATGGCATTGTTCTCTCGTTTAGTACTTCATTTTTATTAACCCTAAAATGTCAGCTGTCAAACTGTTTTTTTTAGGTTGCCAGCTCAAAACCTCGCAATTAATGGCGGCAAATTTTGGTACATGATATAATTCACCAAGCCGCTCTGGGCCCGCACCTTCCTACAGAGAGGAGGCCTAGGTCCCAGCAGGGTAATAATAAAATAATTTTGGATACCATTTTATTATCCAAGTACATTGTGCATGTATTAGTAATAAATATATATATAATTCGATAACCCAGATAACATGTCAGGATTTATCAAACGTAGGTTATATAGGGCATGAGTTTATGTTGGTGAACTAGTTATTTTATTCAAAATATTGTTGGTTTATTCGGGCGTAGTTTGTAGTGATAGTTTGCCAGTACAACGTCCAATCTGTCTGTTAGAACACCGGACAACCCAGGCGAAGTTTGAACACCGATATCTCTTAGATAATCGGACTGTGGACTGAAAGGGCAAATGTCAGATGGTCAGCCATTTTTAACCGACTTCCAAAAAGAGGAGGTTATCAAGTCGACAATTTTTTTTATTTTTTTCTGTTTTTGTATAGTCGACCTGGTAATTGTTTGGCCAAATTCAAATTATTTATTTGTTAAAAATAGGTACATGCAATATAATAAGATCTAACCCACCACCATCATTTACCATTTTATTTTTCATTATTTTTTAATAATTTTTCTGACCATTTTTGAAAATTAAAAATTCCAATTCTCAGAAAATGTACATTTCACTCAGGTTGCTAAACTACATATTATATAACTGTCGCATAGACAAAGAGGCATTTTCGTTTAATGACGTGTAAAGTGAAATTCAACCTTAGGGTTATGAAGCAATTACAAGGTCGACTGTAACTCTACATCTGTCTGGCTTTTAAAACTTCAATTGTCGTACCCAACATTATTTAAAATTATTAAAAAATATTTTTTGGTCTTATATTATCGAATTGGACGAGTCTGTAATTATGTTATAATTAGTAGTAAATAAATAAATCTATATATATTAAATGATAAACTGACTAACTGACTGACTGTGTGATATATCAACACACAGCCCAAACCCTGGTCCTAGAGACATGAAACTTGGAGGATGTGTTCTTTGTGAAGAGTTAGTATCCACTAAGAAAGGATTTTTGGGAATTCCACCCCTAAAGGGGTAAACTAGGGGATGGAAGTTTATATGAAAGTCCGTCAGTTTTGAATCTTCAAATTTTGTGTTTAGGCTGACGATTGAAAATTAATCTATACGTGTCTCAGCGTTTTTGAGAATTCTATACCCGAAGGGTTAAAATGAGGGATGAAGGTAAGTAATCGGATATTTTTCAACATCCACGCGGGCGAAGCGTCGGGCAAAAGCTAGTAAAATATATTTTCAGCAATAAATAAATAATAACGTTAGACGTTATTGTTCAAATATTTATTCTTTGCCTCAAAATACAAGTACATTCTTATGTAGTTTTAAAGTTAGATGTATATTTTAATATTAACATGATAGGGAATTAGTATCGTGTAAATATTTAAGTTAATCCATACAATTTACTGAAATTACTTCATATAATACAGTCTAAAATCAGCAGTCTCGTTTTGACATAAAACTTAATGAACGCCTTCTTTGTCCTCTAATTAAAACAACTTCTCCATAGAAAAGTATTTAGTACAAAAACTTTAAAGAAAAACTAGAACACTGCAACTACTTCATTATGAAGAAACTTAAGAATTCTTTTTATATTTCATCAACTCCTTACAATTAACGAGTTCTTACAATAAAATATTTCTTGGTGCTAATGTGAAAATGAAAGAAATGGAAATAATATTTCGTTTTAGCTTTAAAACTTGGCAAAGAAAACTTTGACTGTCCAGCAATTAGTTGCGGCAGTTATTTTTCATTTTCGCGCACTGTGATGTCTCCTAAGATATTCATTGTTATCAAATGATTTTGTTTGATTTTTCAATTTTGTTCAAAATCAAATTCTTGTGATGAATAACGTATTTATTTGGTTAAGGATTAATACCACGATAAAAATAACTTCGCAAATAATAATTATTTTACGAGTAGAACAGATTACTTTTTCTATTTAGTATTGAAGTGTAGATAAGTAACCCTTCTTGTCGAAATATCCACGTGTCGTGCAGAAACCAACAATAATCCAATACCTGTCATTACAAACTGCAAACTAAAATCCGTTGGAATTGCGTACGGATGAAGAATGGTGTTAAACGAAACGTCACCAGCCAGACGTAGCCGCGTCGGCAAAAATAAAAAGTGTATCCGTTCACGCCAGCCTTTCATTCTTTGCTACTAATTGGAATTGCTTTGCGGTCTCTGACGGCAGCGAATTTACTGTTTCTGTATCTTCATAGGTACCCGTTTTTTTAACGGGTAAGTTCGATTTGTGGTTTGCACGCTCGACTTTTGTCTTCATTTCTAGCCATCAAATTGGGTCAGGATTTTTGTAAATGCAAGTTTGGTATCTAAGATATTTTACTAATACGAACACTTATGTAAAGCAGATTAGTAATATAGTATGTTACCTTTGTGTGTTTCTGTTCAGTTAAGGTAACGATCTGTATCCTAACTCATAATATACATGCAAAAGTTATAAGTTTGTTTGTTTGTTACCTTTTCACGCCTAAACCACTGAACCGATCATCCTAAAATTTAGTATATACGTTGTCAGTTGTACAGAAACGGACATAGGATACCATCGTTTCAACCCGAAAAAAGTACTGTTCCTGAGGAAAAAACAACAACGTTCTTATGATAATAGATGGCGTCACGTGTCTTTCAAATCATGATTGAATTATATCATTATTGAAACTTAGCGTATTAAGAGTTTAATTGTTTAAATTAACAAGGGCAAAAGCTAGTATCAACAATATATATCAACTTTTCAAAACGATAGCAGGCAATAGTTACTTACAATACCATAAATGTTTAAAAAACAAAAAAAATAACGATGATGATGTTTATGTTTCTTTTCTTTCTTTTTATTTCGTGAAATACTAGAAATACGCTTTTGAAACCAAATTGAAACAAGCGCGTTAAAAAAAGTTTGATCGATTAATCAATCAAACTTGTTGAGTTTTATACGGTTACTACCCCATTTCAATCCAAACACTAACCCTTTCTCCAAAACTTGCCAAATATAAGAACTGATGGAATTGTTTCCTTTTATTTCAAAACCAGCATGGAAACACGCCAACGTTTCATTCTTTTTCACTAATTGGAATTGCTTTACGTCTCCGTCGGCCTCGACTTTTTAAATTGAATTCTTTTTTCGACATAATAACATGTAGCTGATGTTTTACTTGCTACGTTGCATAAAGCTATTCAGGGACGGCGTATATGCTATTAGTAAAATGAAAACATAAATTTCGTGAACTGTATTTCGTCGTGTTGTATTATGGACTTGTTTTTTTAAAAGTAAGACAAAACCTAATGTTTTAACGAGGTGCGGTTCTATATTTCTTTTTATTTTGGAAATTCGTTAAAAATGTTTACACGTACAGTAGAGACCATAAGTGCAATAGCAGTTTCACAAAACGATCGCATCAAAACAAGTCGCACTTACGACCTTTTTCCATAACAAACATTTTGCACACATACACGGTCTCGTATATCGCACTCTTTCATAATTATCTAGTCAGAAAGAGTGCGATATAATGATATTTGCCTTAGTGACAAGCCTGTCATGTCGCGACGGAGTATTAAGTTAGTGATATTTAATTTCAAACTAACAATTATGTGTCTATCTGGCTTAGCGGTTAACGCTATAGATTAAATGTCTCACACGGTGGAGCCTGCGTTCGAATCCAAGTGACACAGTTACACTTTTTGTGTTTTAATTATAAATGATACGTTAGACCCGATGAGATATGTTTTTCAAAATATTAGTTGGAACTTACGAGTATTATTAACAAAAAAGATGAGGGTGAATGTGAAACAAAATAAACTTCTGGATTGAACAAAGTAGTTAGTTATGACGTTGTTAGTTGGTGAACTTTGTTTCGAGCGTTTGTGTTATTATTACGATTAGCGTATTGTTTGATTGTCTTTATTCAAGATGCAAGCTAATATTAGTATTGATGACAGGGCAAATATTGTCACTTTGCGTAAAAATGGGCTTAATATTTCTCAAATTTCAACTGAAACTGGCTTAAAATGTGTAAGTTATTTTTAAAAATTATAATTATTATGATGATAGTTGTGGTGTGTGATTTTCTTATTATTAAATAAATTGCTAGTTGCAAGTGTGTAATCATATTTTGTTCTTTTTTAGAAATTCTGTTAGCCGTTGGGTAAAGAGGTTTGAGGAAGAAGGTAGTCTGAAGAATCGTCTAAGAAGTGAAAGGCCGCCGCTTATTAACCCGACTCAGCGACGTTTTATGGTGGAAGAATATGAAACAAATGGTTTCATTCCAACTATAATGTTTGCAGAGCAATTGGATACTACATTACAGACTGTTCGCCATGCAGTCCATGCTGAAGGTTTACATCATCGGAAGCCAGCTAAAAACCATTTTTGACACAAAACCACAGGGAGGAAAGACTACGTTTTGCTCGAGATTATTTAGATTTTAACTGGGAGGTGACTGTATTTTCTGAGGAGAAGACTTTCAAGTCTTGACAAAAGGAAGACTTAATTTATGGCGAAAAAATAATAATACTTAATTTAATAAGTAGACCGGGTAACTAAATATTTAGTAATATTAACCTAACCGTAAATAAAAAAAATAAAAAATTAAGAAATAAATTTTAAATTTAATGATCTTAAATTGGGGTTTAGTTTCAATATTCTTTTCGTCAAGAAAATGAACACTTAAGCTATAACCTCAATACATTCAATGTGACGTTACATAAAAAAAACACGTTCATAAAGTCTAACTCATATATTAGTATTCAATGAACTCTGCTGAATACCTATAATAAGCGGGTATCAACAATTATTTTTGTGTTATTAGAATATCCTTTCCGTGTTATGTTATTCTTATTATGAATTGACTAAGTGGGTATACAACAAAAAATCTTATGAACGGTGATAAGAGAACTTTTTTTTGCCTAGGTAGGAATGTGACGTCACAATTCTCGTAAAAGTTTGTTAATTTTATAAATAAATAAAACGAATAAACATTTTTGTTATCATTCAGCATGATTTTTTTATTTCCACCTTCCAACACCGAAAAGATAAAATAAAAATCAATTAATGAGGTTAAATAATAATACAATAACTATCTAATATTTAACTCCTTATAAAAAATAAATAATAAGCATGACTACATTATAAATAAACATAAATACCTAACGACTTTCTGCTTAAAATACAAATATTATTAAGGTTTCAAAGAAACAAAAAACAGCCACACATTGTAATAACATGGATTCGAACTTGGACTTCATTGATCGTGAACCCATGCTCAGCCCAAACAGCTACCAACACATGTTAATACTACGCGAATTTTAACAATGCAATGGTAAGAACAGGTCATCACTATGAAGTGTATTCTAAATGCAACAGAAATATAATGCTATTTCGCGTAGTGTGACGACAGTTCATTAGTGTGTGATATGTGTGGAATGTTGAGACATCACTCATACACGCACACGCACACACACTGCTGTATCGCGCTCGCACAGTTCATAGCAATATAATCTTTAGCATGGTAGTGCACTTTTGAGCGTCTACTGTACAGTAGAGACCATAAGTGCAGTAGCAGTTTCACAAAACGATCGCATCAAAACAAGTCGCACTTACGACCTTTTTCCATAACAAACATTTTGCACACATACACGATCTCGTATATCGCACTCTTTCATAATTATCTAGTCAGAAAGAGTGCGATGCAATGATCATTTGCCTTAGTGACAAGCCTGTCATGTCGCGACGGAGTATTAAGTTAGTGATATTTAATTTCAAACTAACAATTATGTGTCTATCTGGCTTAGCGGTTAACGCTATAGATAAAATGTCTCGCACGGTGTAGCCTGCGTTCGAACCCAAGTGACATTACACTTTTTGTGTTTTAATTATAAATGATACGTTAGACCCGATGAGATATGTTTTTCTAAATATTAGTTGGTACTTATTATTAACAAAAAAGATGAGGGTGAATGTGAAACAAAATAAACTTCTGAATTGAACAAAGTAGTTAGTTATGACGTTGTTAGTTGGTGAACTTTGTCACGAGCGTTTGTGTTATTATTACGATTAGCGTATTGTTTGATTGTCTTTATTCAATATGCAAACTAATATTAGTGTTGATGACAGGGCAAATATTGTCACTTTGCGTAAAAATGGGCTTAATATTTCTCAAATTTCAACTGAAACTGGCTTAAAATGGGTAAGTTATTTTTAAAAATTATAATTATTATGATGATAGTTGTGGTGTGTGATTTTCTTATTATTAAATAAATTGCTAGTTGCAAGTGTGTAATCATATTTTGTTTTTTTTTTAGAAATTCTGTTAGCCGTTGGGTAAAGAGGTTTAAGGAAGAAGGTAGTCTGAAGAGTCGTCTAAGAAGTGAAAGGCCGCCGTTTATTAACCCGACTCAGCGACGTTTTATGGTGGAAGAATATGAAACAAATGGTTTCATTCCAACTATAATGTTTGCAGAGCAATTGGATACTACATTACAGACTGTTCGCCATGCAGTCCATGCTGAAGGTTTGTGAAACCAGCTAAAAACCATTTTTGACACAAAAACACAGGGAGGAAGACTACGTTTTGCTCGAGATTATTTAGATTTTAACTGGGAGGTGACTGTATTTTCTGACGAGAAGACTTTAAAGTCTTGCCAAAAGGAAGACTTAATTTATGGCGAAAAAATAATAATACTTAATTTAATAAGTAGACCGGGTAACTAAATATTTAGTAATATTAACATAACCGTAAATATAAAAAAAGTACGTTTTACGTTTTTAGTTATAGTTTACTTATAAGTACTTATAAGTAAACTATAACTAAAATATATTCTACAGTCGCAAGTATTCAATAGTTCAATTTAGATGTCAGCGACCTGCCCGATCTAGGTTTATTTAAACCTGTGTTTCAGGCCATCACTTTACCTAGCACAATTCAATAAGGACTAAATTAATCTATTAACAATTATAACTATGCATCAAGTTGGTATAAAAGAAAAACACTAAAACTAGCTTAAGTAAATATGTACAAATAGATACGATAACATAATCAAACCACAACTTCTAGAAGTTTTTCTGTGTCTGTGTAATTAAGTACCGCTAAATAATCTGACATTACCAAACTACATTTTTTATAACTTAAACTGTAGAAGTTTAGTATCTTGTTGAGTCTATTGTAAAGAAAAGGTCCTAAAAACACATAAAATCGATTCGCAAACGCATGTCTAGTTTGAGGTTTTGTGCAAACTAGGTACTTTCTTCTCCTATCGGAAGGAACTGGGTGATAGGGAAGTGTAGAGTGCTGGTGCAGTATTATGTGAAGAATAAATAATTGCCGTACTGTAAGTACATTACATGTTTTGTAGAGCTGGTGTGTAGGGAATCTAAAAGGACGGAAGGTAGCAACTTTTAGAATTGCTCTTTGAGCACGTTCTAGAGGGAGAAGAATTGAATTTCCCGCGCCACCTCAGGATATTATACAATATGTTAGAATAGATTGACACAACGGTAAATAAATCTGTTTTATCAAATTATAGTTAGCTACATTACGTAAATTCTTAAAAACATATATTAATTTTCGCACTCTAGTACACAGTAACTCGATATGTTTACGGAAATTTAGATTGGAGTCAATAGTGACACCTAGATATTTCAAGTGGTCAGCTTTATCTAAAGTAGGGCAAGAACATACAGTGTCAGCGAACGTGCTACAGTTATGCGCGTAAATGTTTAGATTAGTAAGCGGTGTGTTAGTATTTCTCATTGTAAATAAAATGTATTTTGTTTTTTCAGCATTTAATGTAAGTAGATTATTCTGGAGCCAATTAGACACAAAGTTGAAGCCATTCTGAGCATGTTCATAGGCCTCAGCTCTAGTTTTAGCTGCAAACAACAAAGCAGTATCATCTGCATAAGACATAATAACACCATTTTGGAGTGGCAGGCAGCAAAGGTCATTAATATAGATCAAAAATAATGTAGGGCCTAGAATACTGCCTTGTGGAATTCTGAAACAAGTATTAGAAAGGTCAGAACTTGTATGCGAGCCAATTTTTACAGTTTGCTGTCGATCCCTTAGATAATCTGACAATAGTAGAAGCTGTGCTCCTCTTACTCCAAGTGTTTCAAGCTTTTGCAAAAGAGTAGTGCAAGAAATAGTGTCGAAGGCCTTGGCAAGGTCTAGAAAGATCCCAACTGTATGCATTCCACTATCCAGATTTGTAGCAATGTAGTTGGTCAATTTGTTTACTGCTTGGCTTGTTGATTTATTAGGCCTAAACCCAAACTGATTGTCAGAAAGTAGTTTATTATCTTCCAGATATTTTATCAATCTACTGTTAATGATTTTTTCTAAAATTTTTGAAAGGCCCGTTAGCACTGAAATGGGTCTGTAGTTATTCACACTCATTTTGTCTCCAGACTTGAAAATTGGTGTGACGACAGACTTTTTTAGCAATTTTGGAAATATCCCTTTAGATAAAGCATGACTACACTATAAATAAACATAAATACCTAACGACTTTCTGCTTAAAATACAAATATTATTAAGGTTTCAAAGAAACAAAAAACAGCCACACATTGTAATAACATGGATTCGAACTTGGACTTCATTGATCGTGAACCCATGCTCAGCCCAAACAGCTACCAACCCATGTTAATACTACGCGAATTTTAACAATGCAATGGTAAGAACAGGTCGTCACTATGATGTGTATTCTAAATGCAACAGAAATATAATGCTATTTCGCGTAGTGTGACGACAGTTCATTAGTGTGTGTTATGTGTGGAATGTTGAGACATCACTTATACACGCACACGCACACCCACTGCTGTATCGCGCTCGCACAGTTCATATCAATAATAATCTTTAGCATGGTAGTGCACTTTTGAGCGTTTACTGTACCTATAGCATAAAACTAAATCATTTCGCTGTTTGTCTGAAAGCCGATCAACTTGGGTTGATTTAGAGTAACTATGTATTTATGTGAAGCCAATTTTCTAAACAGTGAAACAGTCGCTTTTAATATTATATTTATAGTAGGCTGATAAAATTGATTTATAGTTTTTACTTAATTTCCGGGGCTACCAAAAGTTTTGATTTTGTTGACGTTAACTTGTGTTGGTATATAAGGTCTATCTTTTCATACACGAAATATTTTAAGACTAACTTCTATAAGTCGTAAAGTCGCCATAGCAACGAAAAAAAAATATCTGAGTGTTTTTTTACGAAATTATTATAATTCTAATTTTTTTCTGAGAATTTGCATAAAACCTTTACTCCTATATTCTAACAATGACAGTAGGTAAATACGACGTTGTAAACTAGCGTAATGGATGTGCAAAAATAAAGAGTTAGTATTTATTTTAATAAAAAATAAATAATTTAAAATTACTTGACCCACGTCAAGTAATTTTAAATTATTTATTTTTTATAAAAATGTAATCAGATAAAAAAAAGTCCCTTGGCTTCCTTGTAGCCGTTAGATGATTCCCTGCAAATATTTCGTGTATGAATAGTTAGACCTTATATAAATACATAGTAGGTATAGTACGGAGTGAAAAAAAAGGAGTAGCCTAAACCTTAAAACCGCATGAAGCGAATGGATACCATCGTCATTTACCAAGGCATCTCCACGTCCGTCCGTATGACCCTCTGATCTGGTCCAATCTAATTCTCCGCTTTAGAAGAATCTAATAAAGGCCCATAACACCCCATCTTGTCCAGCATACCCACTATATGTTCATAACTTCACAACAAAGATTCCCACCCTAAACTCAACGAAGCAAAGACGACGACTGACGAAAGGAATATTTTCCCCGATTCCAATAACCTATACCAGAGAGGTACAGAAGATATACTGTCATAGAGAATTTGTTCCACAACTCTCAACACTAGATGAAACGTAGAAATGCCGCTCCACAACAAATTCCTGAGGTTTTGTGGACGAAAGTTTGCCGTGTATCTGTTGGAAGCTTAAAGCCTAACATTTTGCGGTAAGGTATGTAGATTTAGCGGTAAATCCGGGTTAGTGTTTTGTCGAGTTTTGTAATGCTTTTTAAAGTTTCTTCGAGTTAGATTGCTTTGTTATTAGCATTGTTTGAAATACACATTCTTGATTTTTGTAACGTACAATATGTACGAATTTATTTAAAAGAATATTTACAAGCTACGAATCTATAATAGTAATAAAAATATGTACAAGTATCAAAAGGGTTACAGGTTGTCAAAAAATTCGTCCACATCGCTGTCAATAGGACAAGTGCCCAGAAGGCTGGCAACATTGCCACGTTGGATGGCAATGCTGATTCTTTGGCCAAAAAATAGGTCCACCCTCTGGTCAATTAACAAAGTGCCATCCTGCAATTGCGCTCAAATTGTTTTGGTTTTTCTCATTGGATGCACCATTTAGAAGTTAAAATAATGATGTTTTATTCCTAAATTATCAAAAGCTAATCCAAAAAAATAAGTACTGACACTTTTTGCATTATTCTAATCCAAAACACACTTCGAAACACAAATCCAGTGCGGATTCTAGTTCCAAATAGATGTGTCAACGGCTCCTGTCATCCATGTCGCTGGATTAGATTTGTTCGTCGTCCCCACTCGCTCGTACCGACTTTGTTAGACGACGGAAAACGAAAGTATTCAGGATAACTTACCGATGTGTGACGCGGAGGGCATTTTTCTCTATTTCCCTTTTTTTCTCTGGGTGATAATCTCTTGTGAGTTTCGAGGGCACTTTTCGTGTTTCCGTAAAGGATTCTTGGAGTTTCTTGTGAATTTTTTTGTTGATGGTCCTGTTATTAAAGAAATAATGTAGTTTTACAAATATTAATTGTTTATCTATTACCTAAGAATTTTGTTGTCTAATAGCAGAACTTATAGGTGTAGGTAAGGAACAATATTGTATTCGAAGAATTTCCGCTTGCGGTTTTACCTACATAGTTAATCCACATTTAGCGGTTAGTTTACAGATTAGCATTTAACATTAATTGAATTAAAATCAATATCGTTACCACTACAAATGGGACATTTACCATGTTTACTGATTTCTCGATTTCTGGTAAATATCCCGTTTTGTACCAAAAATTCGAAGACATGTGACATCTACCAACCCGCACTGGGCCCGCGTGGTGGATTATAGCCCATTCCCTCTCATAGAGAGGAGGCCTGCGTCCCAGCAGTGGGAACATTAATAGGCTGATTATGCTTATGCTATGCTACGTCGTTTCTAGTGTTAATGATAGTTTAGAATTAAAATCAAATTGCACATTTTATACTAACATTACGAGTACATAAAATTAAATTAAAATCAAGTTAGCTGTTTTTTCGACTAGGAAAAACCCCATGAATGGGTATTCATGGGGTTTTTCCTAGTCGAAAAAACGCTGCTAATACTTTTATTGAAATCATTGATCATTTTACACTTAAGAATCCATTTTTATATGATTTTCTGATCTTTTATGCTTAGCCTTGAAGTTCGTTGAAAAATTGATTTGGAAAATGATCTCATTCTGAAGGCATTAAATCAAACGATTCTTTTTGATTTGATGTGCCGTCTTTTGGATGAGATGAAAAATGTTCCGGATTTTTTCAAGAGTATTAGAAATTGGGTGGAAATATTTTCTGAGCATTGTTATTAAAAAGCTTGAAGAAGTAAGTTTAAAAAAAAATTACGAAGTCAAGGCAAGCAGTCGAAATGTTATATTAGCTTGTTTAACCACATTTATTAAAAGCTTGATCACAGTGTGTTTTGCAGATTTTTCTTGAATGAACGAATCAATAATATAGATAGGTACCTACTTACTTCAAAATTTATACTGTCACTTACGGCATATCTTCCGTGATTATTTATTATTTTGAGATTTCGATATTTCGACGCTGTTGCAAGCGCCATGATCGCGGGATGACTGGAGAATGCGGGTGGATGGTAAATAAATTGTTAGGTGCAGAAAAATCTGATAATCACGAAAAATATTCCGTAAGTGACAGCATAATTTTCGGTTTAAACCGTGAAAACTTAAAGCAGTGTCTTCTTACTTATTTTTTTTGTTGTGCCGCTTATACCATAAATAGAGCAAAATATACTTTATTTTGATGTAATCATTTACGAGTGTAGGTATCTGGACAGTATCATCATTATTCATTATTCTCCTGCCCTCATCAACAGTTATAAACAATTCAACCTGACTAATTAACATTTACTATTTTTTTTACATTTGATACATTTATTACACGGTGAAGGAAAACATCGTGAGGAAACCGGCATGTCCTAGAACCAAAAATTCGAAGACATGTGACATCTACCAACCCACACTGGGCCCGCGTGGTGGATTATAGCCCATTCCCTCTCATAGAGAGGAGGCTTGCGTCCCAGCAGTGGGAACATTAATAGGCTGATTATGCTATGCTATGTTATTATGCTATTACATTTACATTTTCAGCATGGCTAAGTAGATCATACCATGAAAATGTAACTACCGCACTGCGTACGTATTCATATTTTTACTAATTAATAATGTACAAAATATGTTTTACTCGCGTCAGTGCTGAAATACTGAAATATGTCCAGTGAAAAAAATGTGTGTCTACAAAGACCAAAATGTTTTACACAGTACTTGGCGAAAAAATACATATACATGCATTCCAAGTAGGTTTTTTGTAGTAAGAGGGTAGAAATGAATGAAAATTAATAGTTATGCGTCAGTAAATTTATTTCTCCTTTGAGAGGCAATTACTAATCATGTAGGTACTCGTACCTTAATATAATGCAGCCATTTTTTGTTTGATGGTCAATGGTTATGAAAAAAATTGATATTAGCTTGAACTTATTACTTATTACGGTTTTATTTCTGTTTTTAATAAAAAATCTTACACGCAAAAAAAAAACATTTGTTTAATTATCCTGTGACATATTAATAAACAATAATAAAGAGACGCAGAAGGAAATAAGCTTTTAAAGCAATTTTAAACAGCCGGCAGTGTAATCTAACGAATTTAATAGGAATTAAATTCGAAATTAAGTTTTGTTGATTTGTTTGTTACCTTTTCACGCATAAACCACTGATCTGATTATCCTTAAATTTTGCATATACGTTGTCAGGTGTACATAATCGGACATAAGGTACCTTTTATCCCGAAAAAAGTACCTTTCCAGAGGAAAACAACAATAACATTCTTATGATAATAGATGGCGCCACGTGTCTTTTGAATCATGATTGAATATAATAAATATTATTACAAGCAGAGTATAACCCAAAGTCTAAACTAACGCGAGTGAAGCAGCGGGCAATAAAATAGACGGAATAAAAACTCTAAATCTTATAATTAGTTGTATTATATAATTTTTTCTTCTTCTTCCCATTTTAATGGCCTGAACATGCCTTAGAATATAATAGAATAGAATAATATTTATTTGCTTAAAAACATGACGCCATTGGCCTTGTGCGTGTTCTACCATTATAATTATTAGCATAAAAAAATATAAGGTACTCTTAAACTACGTAACTTCCTCGCAGTTATGTAAAGATATTGAAGATTAAAAACATAAACAAAGCCAACAGTCAACTGCAGCGCGAGTACGAAAATGCCGTGGCACAAAAACGATTCTGAAACTGGAATCGAATTTCCCCGAGTGTCGCTAGATTGAATTGTTACAGCTATATCTTGCAGACACGGGGTAACTAGAGCCCCAACATTCGCGACATTTCCGTGTGAAACTACTTGATAAATTCGGTGCAGTTGAAATGTTACCAGAACAACTTCCTTTGTGTGTTTGGTTTAATGCGTCGAAATAAACAAACGCAGACGATTTTTGAAAAATAAGATATAAGATGACTTTTTTTTATATCGTATCGTATTATGTATCAAAACGGTGTGAAAATTTTAGAATGTGATACAGAGTAACAAAATGAACAAAACTTTTCATTAGACAAACAACATCGCATTAAAAAAAAACAAATGTCCCATACAAATTATAAACCATTTGTATGGAACATATGGCGAGAGCCTGGGGATCCGTCACACGGGCCTAGTATGGATGCCAGTCTCTCGGAAAGGAACACATATTAAGCATTTTGTTAAAATGTTATTCATACTATTATATTATACTCGTAACTAAGTGACTTTGTGAAGAGAGAAAATAAAATAAAGATATTGTATATACACGACATAAATAAATGTATACATGCTGTATTATTAGCGTAAAACACAATATATTCCGATGTTTTATCATGGTTATCGATCATAATTTATGAACTTGTAAGCAATTTTTTTAATTGTTCGTCTCTAAATATATTTTAAAACGGTAACTAGCGAACCGTTTAATTATGCCAAAATTGTTTTCTCATCTAATTTTGTTCCCGTCTCTTTATCCAGCACATAAAACCGCTTAAAACCTAAATTATCGCGCTCACACCTCTCCGTTTGATGCCCGTTATAAAATTCATCCACGCCACCGTAGCAGGCACTATTACTGACTGCGTTTACTAAACCCGACACCTCATTACTGTTCGTCACTGTGCGCCGAACAAAGGCACTTCTTGGCACCTGGGAGCCTTTTCCATGGTAAATATGTTTTTCACCCAGCTTAGTGTACTTTGTTATTTTTTGTGTCGATAGGAGTGTTTACTATTTTTGTGTCGTGGTTTATTTTGTCTGAGGAGGTCGTAGCTAAATAATAACGGACGCACGGGTAAGTAACCTTAAAGATTGACCCGTGCTTGCCTCGGTCGGTCCGTGGATGGGTGACCACCCATTACATACCGTGTTTTTCTGTGTCTCGGAAAGCACGGTAAGCTGTTCCGTCCCGCCTGTCATTTGTAGATCTTTGACAGTCGTTACGGGTATTCAGTAGCCCCAAAAGTCTGACAACCAGTCTTACCAAGGGGTACCGTATCACCCAGTACTAACTGGGTTGTGGAGGTCAGATAGGCAGTCGCTCCATGTAAAATTAATATTCAGCATCTGGTTAGACTGGAAGTCGACCCTAACATAGTTGGGAAAAGGCTAGGCAGATGATGGTCTCTTTTGTCTTTTAACACAAAAGGCAAAGAAGGAACATAGATGGGTTTTAGTCAGTACAAGTCTGACACTCCCTTCCACTCCGCCTAGAGCGGGAAGGGTCATTTGATGATTTCCCATCGGAAAAAAGGGGTCGTGGCTTCATAAACACAACAGCGTAGATCAGTGGGTAGGTGTCTGGCCATTTCTTGACAGAACTGGCCGTGCCATGGCACTTGGTAAGCTGTTGGTCCCGGCTGTCTTACGTTAATCTTTGACAGTTGCTACGAGTAATCAGATTCCCGAAAGTCCGACAGTCTTACATAGATGCAGAGAATAGTGATTTTTTACCGACTAAACAACAATTTTAATAAAAATATAGACCAAACAGTACTGTTTAATTCTAACATAGAAAATTATTTAAGACAAATAAACCTTTAAAATCATTTATAAATTTGTACATTTTCACGTCAATTTTGTACATTTCCACGTCGACTTTAAAAATACAAAATATTATCTGAGTGAAGTTACTTTCAGAGCCTCACTCAGTAAGTATCAATTAAACATTCACAAAGGAAATCATTAAAGTGTAATTGTGAATAAGTTTGCGATTAAAAGGTTAATTTATTGCTGAAGCTTTTTAGTAGAATTTAACTGCAAAAAGCTGGTGATTGTATAAAAAGATTATGGTATTATTTAGATTATGATTATTAATATTTATTTCACAATTTTCATTTATTTTGGCATTTAGGTAAACTGGATATATTTTTTTTTTTATGCTGTTTTTTTATATAAGAACGTTATCACACACTAGGAATTTCTGCTGTATCGTGGGTGCGTTTACAAACATTTAAACTCACATACACAAATACCCAAACCCGGAACAACTGTAGGCCATACAAATATTTGTACCGTGCGAGAATCGAACACTAGACACGTAGCGCAGCAGTCTATTGCCCAGTCACTGTGCCAACTGTGTCGATCCGTTTTGACAAAGTAGTCTATGGTTTTTTTTTTGGAATGAGGATATCGTCCCTATATCTTGGGTAACAGGAGGTTATACTCTAAAAACCCCATCGTGTCTACTACTACCATGAGTCGGGTAATCTCAGTATCCTATTTTAGTATCTATTTTAGCTGCGTTATCGTAGTTGAGTTCGTAGTAATCGATAACTAGCATTATCTGCTCGGATTCACTCAAATCTGCCCGACTACGGCGAACCCAAAAGTAAGGGTTATGATTTTAGCAGTCTATGTATGTATATTTGTATTTACGTATGCTCCTTCGTAGCGCCTAAACTATTCATCCGATTTTGATGAATAAGGTGTCAATCGATTCGTTATTATGACCTGCACAAAACAAACCCGAGTACCTTGAACCCTTTTGATGTAATATTTCGGGTAACATAGGCTACATTTTAATCGACTTCAACAATAGGAGGAGTCGATTTTACCTTGTAAACCCCGAATGTAATTAGAGCGTGATTTTTCAGTAGTCGTTTTTTTAGTTGTTGTAAACCACACAATTTTTTGTTTCTAAAGACTATTTAAACAGCTACGATATTATTATGATTTGACAGTTATAATAAGCACGTTAAGCCGTTGGTCCCGGCTGTTATCTGTAGATCTTTGACAGTCGAAACAAATATTTGTATGGCCTACAAGTAGTTGTTCCGGGTCTGGCTGGGTTTGTGTACGTGTTTGTAAACGCACCTACGGTACAGGAGGAATTCCTAGTGTGGGGCAACATTATTTAAGAAAAAATAAAACGTATTTTGCTAAGAAATTGCGATCATAACCCACAAAAAGTCAGTTAAGTTTAAGTTTACGTAAAGTGCCATAATTACGTATCCATTCACACTTAAGTACATTATCTTGTAACTTGTACATTACGAGCCCTTAAATTTCACCTGAGCGAGGATGCTCGTAAAAATATTCAAACTTTATACTGTTAATAAAACCTTGGCATAGTTTGTCAAACGAGAATAGTTACGTTACTGAAAGCATGTATGAATTTTGTGTTTATTATTTTATTTTGCATTGCTGGTGTTTGTTTTTTTATATGTGCCCCTCCCTCAACATTCTCTAGTATCGTGGCTGCGTTTACAAACATTTAAACCCACAAACAGGCAGACCTGGAACAACTACCGGTCATACACATATTTGTTCCGTGCGGTAAGCGAACCCGCGATATGCAGCGCTGGAGCCTCTATGGCAATAGTGCCGTTAAACCGAGTCGTGCGTTTATGTTGACATGTAAGGTGGGAATACTAAAGAAACGAGGGAAGGACTTTGTGAAAGATGATTGTACCTTGAAAACGGTTGACCACTGAGATATCGCCTGATAGAAAAGTATTGACGAAGAAGCTTGCTGCGTCCACTCTCAACAAATTGGAATTAGGGCAAATGATGGTGGCAACACGTTTTCTTCTTCCATTCTCCCCTGTCAGACGTCACGGCATCATTAACTCCTTTCTCTTACATATCATTCCTCACAGCATCCATACATCTTTTCTTTGGCCTAAATGAGATATTACGATGAAATATAATTTTCTAAAAAGAATTTTCGACACTTGCTTGTACGTAACTTTGAAGGCTGCATTGAAACAGAAATTGATTGATTGAGACGCTCTCAAAAGCCGATGTTTGCACGTCACTTATTGTTACAGATAATGTATGGAAACAAAGTTTGTCTTCGTATTTTATGATGATGAAGCATGTGTAAGAGAAAGAGGTTTATTTGGGGCCTTTTTTTTTGGTACGTTAACGAAAACAGGACGCAGAACAGGTGGTCTAAAATGGCCGCTTCTACAGAATCATTATAGGATAATAATATCAATTACGTTCAAATTCCTTGAAAGGAATCATGCTTCGATAATTGTTTCTAACATTTTAATGCAATCTGCGAAGTTTATCACTGCACTTGAGGCAGTTTTGTAGCGAAGGTAATAAAAATACCAGGTCCCAAGTGTAATAAAAACACTCACGCGCATAGAACGACGGTTATCAAAGAAACTGTTAGGAAAAAAAATAAGCTCATTAACACAATATTTTGTACTCGTATCAAATTATCATCGCCATCATTCTCCTGCCCTTATCCCAATTTATTTATGGTTGGCCGCAGCATGTCTTCTTCTTCCATACTTCTCTATTATTCGTCATCTCAGAAATCACCAAATATTTGTGAAAAGTACATTTTGATAAAAGTGAGAAAATGTTGTTATTGCATTCGAGGCGGAATTAGCGCCCAAGCTGCAGGCAAGGGTGTTATGGAGCCGAGAACTGCAGTAACAAATCCCGACGCGTATCAAACGACGTTTTTCAATACAATTTCGAAGAAATAAAATATTAGAACGGAAAGAATTTTTGTCAGGAATTATTAGGATATTATTGATTTGCTTTTTTCCGCGCTTTGCATTCGTCAGGTTGAAGAAGAAGCAAAGTTATGATACCGCTAAACAGCCTAATATGATAAACAGAAAATTCAAATATTTTTGAATTGAGAGCACAAATTTTACACAAATAATTTTTTTTTTTCTTGTGGTTAATGCCTAACCTGGTGTCAAAGTTTTTATGACAACCTCTATGCGGGTATAAATAACTAACAATGCTAAACAATCATTACAGGTATCACTAGCCCTGTTTATGGTTTTACTGATAGCAATACTTCATTATAACCGGTAATGCACAGACGCATCCGGACATAACAGAGTCTGCCAAAAGAGTTTTGAGTTTTAAGTGGGTTCTTCCTAGGTGTTGGCACTATTTTGTTTTTACGTAACGGTTTCTAGAATATTCTAGTGCTGTCTGGCAAGGCGTCGTTGACGTGAAGCTCCAAAATTATGCTCACTATTATGTTTTTTAACGGATGTCTTAAAATAGTTTAATTATCATCATCTTTATAGCCTTTTCCCAACCAGGTCCGGGTTAGTTTCCAATCTATTTTACATGATGCGACCTAGAAACTGCTTCTATAGACTGACCGCGAAGGTATCAATTTAAATGGAATATTCTAAAGGTTGATTACGAATTGGTTCAATTGGTATCGTAATACCTACGTGGATTATGGTTATTTTAAAGCAAATAACCTGTGGGATATAGTTAGGACTTTGTGGACGCTTCTTCTTCTTAGCGGCAATCTAAATTGTGTCAGCCCAGAACTGAGCTACTAGTTTGGCGCTTTCGGTAGCGTCCATCAGTTCCTGAAGTGAACAAACAACAGGACACGCAGGACTAATGTGCCTTTGATGGGGCAAGGCGGAGGACTCATTAAAGCGGTCGGTCTATATTAAAGATATTACTTTGTAATATTACGCACTATTATTAGCAATGGTTTGTTTACTGAAACAACCATCTATAATTAAGCTATCCTGGGAAATACTAAATGGGTATCCCTAATTACCTCGTTCGAGCATATTTTCTGTAAAAATAGGTCATCCTGTTTTCCCTAGGGTCATACAGGAGGAAAATCCATTAGTATTATACAATATCGAAATGATGTAAGATAGCTTCCCCGGGGGTTATGCAGATGGTAAAATGACATTATAATTACCCATCTGTGTGCATAAAATTATTGTGAAAAGTTTTACTAAACGGTGTGAAAATGTTGTTTCTGAAACGGTAAACTTTTGGTAGCCTTTCAATTGCAGGGAACGAAAATTGTTGTAATTATTATATTTTTTATTGTAATAAGGGTCAGCCTACCTTGCCTACTCGTTAATTAATTAACAGTCTGTGGTGGTGCATGAGTGTTTCAATCAAGTAACCCTCTGACATCAAGAATCTACATCATAAAGTTGGTCCTTCGAGCCGGATTCACACTCACTCACTTACCAGGAAAAAGTTTCAGCATGAAATAAAACCATTTTAATTGTGATAAAAAAGAAAAGATTAAGTAACTTTATAGTTTAAAATATAAGAAGCAATGTAGGACTTTAGTAGCCATTTTAAACTCCTTATAATTAATTCACCAAATCAATTCGTAATACGTTTTATTAGGTAATTACGTAGGTACGTTTTTCTCTTTACTGTTTAAAGCAGCGTAGCTTTTAAAGACAACAATACACATTTTATGACGCTTTGGTACTTTGTATACGAATTACAAGAATAAAAAAAGTATAAACTTTAGATAGAATGACTCGTCGTTCACGCAGAAATTGGTGACTTATAACAATAGTAGTAAAATGCTTTTTAGGGTGCAATTTTAGAGATTTATTTGCAGGAGAAGGACTGGCATAAATAATACCTATTTGGTTGTGTAGCCCACAATATAAAAAGTGACTTGACCGACGATATTAACCATGCCTAAGATACGAAATTCTTTTTGCACTCAATAAGATGTAACTATTATATAAATATTTATATAATCATAGATTTCATAATGTTAATTCTAATCTAGTTATAATAAACACCGCACTGCGACTATAGCTTCAGATTGCCGCCATCTTTGAAACGTTCGGCCATCTTCGGTTATCATCGCCAAATTCACGAAGGCAATCGAATAAACCTTGTTACGGCGGTAATTAAATTAGTCGCAATTTGTTAAACTTGTTCACGATAGCTCTATTTCTTTATAGTTTTTTTATTAGATCGTTGTAATTGAGATAAATTCTAAAGTACTTTTAATAATTAAGTTGTATTTTCGTTGATTTAATTTCCTCCAACCGAATAAAGGAACAGAGCCATTTCCTCTAAACTGCGTTTAAAATTGGGACATCAATTGCCGCATCGGGAGAATTTCCTAATAGAAATATCCAATAAAACTTTTTCGTTGCCGAAGTAATTAAATCAGCAGTCGCTCTTAAATCATTTTGCATAATGTGGGTTTCAAATACAATTGAGTATAAAATATATTTAGGTTCTTTGATAAGATTTAAGTTCTTGGTAGTTTCACTTAAGTCATTAAATATTTGCCATCTAACATTAAAATGTACACATGAATAATTATCCAAAACAGAAACATGAACTGTAACTTTAAAGAACGTAGGCATCCTATTATTTGATGGAAAAACGCTGTAAGTAATGAGTACTTTAAAATATTGCAACCACAGTCAATAAATTTAAATTCCGATAAAATATGGCCCTTACCTAAATAAACGTCGATGTTGGGGTATTTTAATATTCTCAATCTAAAAGCAGAAAAGAATGTTTGAACTTTATAAAGCTCTTACGAAAATGAATACCGGGTAATTAAATGATGTAGCCTGAAATTCTCAAAGTTATTTGAATGGTGAACTTTATCAAATCTGTATCTAAACATATACATAAACTCACGCCTTTTTATCATGGAGGTAGGCTGAACCACACAACGCAACCTGCTTTAATTTTTACATACTTCCTATATTTTATCCTTTTGCCTCGTCCATCTGTAGCTATATTCACACATAAATTATAAATTAAAGACGCTTTTTTATCAGAAAGAGTTACTGTAATCCCACTGGCATTACTAAGTTTCCATAATCCCACTACGCTACACGACATATTTGTATAAACATCTTATGTGTAGCTTAAGGACTAACTAACTATTTAATACCATGACTTACTGCTAATCCCTCTCAATATAACATAATACTGAACAATATTACATTCACACATAAATAAACATAACATTAATTGCGAGCCACTTTTAATCATGGAGTAAGACGAACATGGAGTGCCTACACACAATAATTACACTAATTTATAAACGAATTAGTGAGTTCGAGCACAGGAAATGTGAGTAGAACAGTGAGTCCAGGGCAGCCAGAAAAAGACATTCTAAAAGCAATAAAAATTGTGAAAAAGTAAAAAAAATCTATGGGACTGGCAGAAGTTTTTGGAAAAAATCTGAATGTTTTAAATTGATTGCCACTTCCAAGCGCCCCGGGACAAGTTAATGTTTTATACTTATTATGAAATGGTTAGCAAGGTGAAGGAAAACACGATGTGGCATCAGCTATGAACGGGGGTTCATACTGGGGCAGAGTAGCGAATTATAGTCCACTCCCTCTCACAGAGAGCCTGTGTCCCAGCTGTAGGAAAAATTTAGGCTGATTGTGCTTTGTGTTTATGGAATAGTTTTGATAATCATTTATTAGTGCAATGCAGACGAAATAAAACCCTTTTTTTGTCCAAGAACAAGCTTGAACGTAGTTTCCATTCAAATTCCTGTAACAAATGTGGCGAGCGTCCAAAACCACGCCAAATAAACTCAGTGTGTGCTGCTCTATCGCACCATTAGAGTTGCAACTCCATTAAATATGACTTCTGTCTACGCAACCAACGAAATTGACGTGACGTAGCTTATTTGTCACCAAACTATCCGCCATTGTGTGATAGCGTGATACGAACACACCCTATATTTAACCTCGCCCTGTGTAATTATGTTAGGCGTACACAATTAGGCTGAAGTTGGAAAGTTTATTGATATTGTGCTAGTAATAGAACAAATTATACATACATGATGTCAGGTTTCAATCCTCTAAGGGTTTCATAGAAGCTTACTGTTTGTTGTATAGGTTCCGGGAAATATTGAACTGGAGCATATTGCTATTTACTAGACACTGTAATATCCTCGGAGTCTCCAATATTATATAGATTTAGTAAAAATGTGACTGGTATTTTATAAAACGGATAGGAAAATAATCGTTTCCGTAGGTAGCGCGGCACTATCCATTTAGATTAAAAAGTCTACCATTAAATAAAGTTTAGGTGGTATATAATTAAAAAACCGATCATGTGTGTGTGTGGTTATCCCCGCATAGTGAAGTTATAGTTGATCTGAGTATTTACACATACCTACACATTTTTTTTTACGTAAACCATTAAGCTGTTCTTTTACCTAAAGGGTAAATTTTTCGTTATCTTAATTTGTTTTTCCCGGTAAAGCTATTTTTCTGTCTGTGCTTGTAACCAGAAAAATGGATATACGGAGTGGAAGGGAAAACGCGAAAACGGTTATCACGTATTTACTACATCATTCTGAGAAAACACACTCACACACGGCACTTGGCCGGTTTTTTTTAATCATTATGTTCCTGTCCTTGTCCAATTCCATTTGGGGTCGGCGCAACACGTTTTCTTCTTCCATTCTCCCCTATCAGACGTCACGGCATCATTTACTCCGTTCTCTTTTATTTCAGTCTTCACACAATCCATCCATCTTTTCTTTGGCCTTCCTCTCCGTCTCCATCCATCAACATTCATGTCCATCACTCTTTTAGTCACATGCGTTTCATTACGTTTTTTCTATGTTTTAGAATGATGTACTGAATACGTGTTAACTGTTTTTACGTCGCTGTCCCTTCCACCCCGTATTCTAAAAGTAAAGCAACCATCTATAGTACACATTTTACTTATTTTTAGGTGATCCACATTAACAAAAATGTAGAACGTGGACATAAAACATTTCCAAAAACTGTGCTGTGTGTAAAAACTTATACCTACCTATTTTCCATGTTAGTAAGCAAACAAAAACTACAGCCCGCTGTGAGCTACATCACACAATCCTCGCATACATTTATGCTTTTTAAATATTTATATTACCCGTGTTACTTTGATACTCTTCCATAAAACCTTGCATTTAATGATATACCAATATTATGTACGTTCATTTTTAGGGTTCCGTATCCATACGGTAACAATAACGGGACCCTCTTATTTAAACTCCGCTGTCTGTCCGTCCATCACAGGGCTGTTTCTTTTTTACCGTAACATCTGAAATTATTAAATTTTCACAGAGCGTAA
Source organism: Noctua janthe (assembly GCA_910589295.1). Taxonomy (NCBI): domain Eukaryota; kingdom Metazoa; phylum Arthropoda; class Insecta; order Lepidoptera; family Noctuidae; genus Noctua; species Noctua janthe. Next base: position 11,377,322 of record OU342575.1, on the reverse strand, counting down.
AAATTAAATATCAACATTTTAATAGAAGAATTACGTTTCTTCAGCGTTTCTTGTCTATTTATAACTATTTAAAAAATATGTGGTATTAAACACGGAACCCTTTCGACCTTCACCGGGTTAATTTTATAGTTATTATGTACTGCTGACTCAATGTCTGGTAGATATCATAAAAAAGGACCAACACTTGACTTATAAGCCTTAAAAATTGCTGATCTAGGATAAAATATTCAACACCAAGCATGCAAAAAACAAGTGGAGCTGCGCAATGAGGCGGCAAATCGCTCTTGTAGTAAGTATCGATACTCTTACATCAGAAAACGAGAGCTTAACTTAGTTTGCAAGAATGAGATACTAAGGTTTTTAAACCCACTTGTAATGAAGGAGTTTGAGTATAGCGTAAATAAATCGATTTATTAATCTATATCTACATAATTATCTGATACCTATTGAGCTCCTCTGTGCCTCAGAAAACTCAAGGATGATACCACCAAACGGTTCGCATCGCATCGGATCGGAAAGGATACGGACAGCCGATCGCGTCCGGCAGGATGTCGACGATCGGCCCCGTACCGTCGCTTGCGAACGTATCCGTTTCTGCGCTTAGTCAAATAGTTTAATTCCTACCGAGTTTACGTGTTCTAATTTTTGAAAATGGTTGAAGTTGACGTAGTATTGTTGGCTATTGCATTAGAATAATAAGAAAATAATCATAAAACACAGAAGAGGAAAATAAAAATTTTAATTGATGTTTTATTATAGGTAGCCGAAAGGATCTGATCGGATAAGACGACAAGCGAAAGGAGCCGATCGCGCGTCGCAGCATACTTTTGGCTACGATCGCGTGTCGCGGAAGACGCCCGTGGTCAAACTGCCGTGTGCGGCTTGGTAATATAGACTTAAAATATTGTGAACACGATTTAATATCGTTTAAAGATTGTAAAATCCGTTCCGATCCGATGCGATACGAGCCGTTGGGTGAAAATCATCCTTAAGCCTTCGGTCCAGGCTGTCATTTGTAGATCTTTGACAGTCGTTACGAGTGTAGAACTGATAGGCAGTTGTTCTATCTAAAATATTGATTTTTAATATCTAAAAAAATTCAGCAGCATCCGGTTGGTCTGGAAACCGACCCCAACATAGTTGGGAGAAATCGAGGCAGATGATAATGATCTACATAATAATATATTAAAAATTTGCTGTGGCCCGCAACCTTCATGCGCGTGAAATTATTATAAAAATATAACTTCCCTATTTGGATCGGATTTTGTTAACAATTTTAAGGGTTTCATTATTTTTTTGTACGGAACTCTAAGTAAGTTACTACTCTGTAAGTAAGTTACTCCTTAAGTTAAAAGTACCAGAACAAACAGACAGACACACAACAAATTTTAATAATGTTTTTTTGTTATAAGTACCATATATATGCATTCAGTAAAAAGCTGTTATTTTGAAAATATAAACAGACACTTCAATTTTATTTATTCGTATAGATTAAAGCCGTTCGCGCCACATTTCAATGATGTTGCATCAAAATCCGATATGTGGTTTAAAAGAAAATTGTAGAATAAGAATTTAATTAAGTATCCGATGGATTACGAAAACATAAGCCAAACTTTGATTTCATTAGTCTCTAGTTAGGTATTATACATGAATCAGCAAAAAGCTCGATCGCGTCCAATAAAGCAGTAAATCACAGTTCATAAAGTCAGCTCCGTAGGTAAGCGATTGGCGAAGTTCACTAAGTTTGAAACACTGAACTTAGGTATTAAGCACCTCGTGAACTAGTCATACTAAGTACGTAATAAGTAGTCGGGGTGATGCACAGTCTTGCTAATCCCTTGGTCACGAGCCATACGCTCAAGTAACACGCGTCTTGCAACCAATGCGGAGAAAACAAATAAATGAAGAAGCTTTATGCCAGTAGTCAAAAGACCTACACGACTAGCTACCGATGCGACGGTACGCTCACGAAGAAAACTAATCAAGCCTTACAACGCCACTAGTATCAAGAAACACCCTTTAACACTAGTCGCGTTGCAAGTCACGTCATTGGAGGTCGTCAACGGGACGTTATGTCGACGACTGTTGAAAAAAATGGTTTTTTTTTGTTAGGGCTTTCCACGAAAACGTGACTTGTAGAGCGACGCGCGACGGCCTCCGCATCACCCGAGGCCGTTTATGGAGCTTTATTAGGAATTAACTTAAGTATAATGACATATACATTAATAACGTTGAATCTAGCTTAATTTGTGATGTAAGCGCTGGTGGTGGTTTCAGCGTGGGTATAAAACGCAATTAACAGCACTAATTAGAATTGGAAACGATAAACCGAATCTATAATCCTTTCCAGTGTTGTTATGTGGAGTTACCAAACATGATCACACAAACGTTTCTATACAGGTAAAAAATAAAAAAAATAAAAAAAGGAAGTAAGTTTGTTTGTTACCTTTTCACGCCTAAACCACTGAACCGATCATAATGAAATTTTGCATATACGATGTCAGGTTTACAGAAACATACATAGGGTACCTTTCATCCCGAAAAAAGTACTTTACCCAAGGAAAACCGCAATAAGGTTCTTATGATAATAGATGGCGCCACATGTCTTTTGAATCATGTTTGTATTATTATTATCATAAAAACTTTAGTAGTGTGTAAAAATTTAATTGTCAAATTCTAAATTAACACGAGCGAAGCCGCAGGCAAAAGCTAGTGTGCACATAGTCCGAGTTTTTGATATGTCGCAGAGGATCTCACAGTTTGATCAGCCTATAACAACCCCACCACTGGGACGGAGGCCTCCTCTCAGTTAGAGGGAATGGGCGGTTATCCACCATGTGGACCCCAGGCGTCTTCTAATTTTGGTTCTAGAACATGTCCGGTTTCCTTACGATGTTTTCCGTCACCCTTTCTAGAGCAGAGATGATAAAATAAATTACACAAAGTACAGTGCCTGACTGGGTTCAACTCCACCATTCGAATGTGCTAAAAAGCGTGTATATGTGATGTGACACACGATACGACGTCGTGTCATGTGTCGTTTTGGCTCTAAGTTGGCACCGTCACTATTGGGCCACTACTTGTCAGCTTTGATAAAGTAACATAACATAACATTACATCACACCTGTAATCCCCGAAGGGTTAGGCCGAGGTGTAACTAAAAGTACACCCACATTTTGCCTGTTCTGTTCTCTGACAAGTTTTTGGACTTATGTATCCTGCTTATGCGTACGAAGTTTACTTAAAATCGGTTCAATCATTTCGAAAAAAAATACTTGAATGTTTGTATGAAATGCCGTAAGACGTTAACGATCCTGAGTAGATCATGTGTTACATCAACTCAAGTTTTCATCACATTACCGCAGACTACACATTTCAACAGTTTTAACAACCCTGTAATCTCAATTCCCAGATCACGGTAATCATTATAATGACACAGTCACGATTGTCATCAAATTAAAGGAAATTTTAGGAGTCAGCCATGTCGAAAATCGTTTCTGATCGGCCTTATTTAGTTGATTTGTGGTTGTCTCCAAATGGGGTGGTTGCCTTTTAAAATGAAGCGCTGTACCATCGCGGGGAGAACTAAAGAAACGACTGAAACGGCTGAAATTTCAATAGTACCTGTTTTTAAATGGGGAAGTTCGAAAATAATGTCTTAGTAAGTAGAAAAGCAATTGGTGTTAAACAAACAGAAATTAACAGAATATTCATTGAGAAATTCTGAATTCAGAACCTAGTAGATATTTTTTTATTATTCCTTTATTTATTTCTGTACAAATCAATTATATTTTTAAATATTCCTTACAACAAAAAAAAAAAATACATTTAAGAATATAAAAAATTGTAGCCTACCGGTATCGGGAACAGGGTCCAAGCTACCAGCGGTCAGGGCTCTAGAGAGAGGAACCTCCTAACAATACGAGCCGTGTCCAGGAGTACCGGTTTCTGAATCAAGCCCTTGATCCAGCTGCCTAACGAGAGCCTCCTCAGGTATTGGTCGAGGCTCTTGGCAATTAAGCCATGGGCTGAGACAACTATCGGCACAATGATCGCTGAGTCCACATCCCACATGTCGACAACCTCGCGAGCCAAGTCAAGATACTTGATTTGCTTATCTTTCTCGGCTTTCACGAGGTTCTCATCATGTGGGACCGTTATGTCAACAATCATTGCACGCCGCTATGATCGATCCACCACTACTATATCAGGCTTATTGGCTACAATAGTCCTGTCAGTGATGATGGATCGATCCCAGTACAATGTGATACTGCCATTTTCGAGAACTGGGTCAGGCACATACTTATAGTACGGCACTTCCGATTCCACAAGGTTGTATTTTAGAGCAAGTTGCTGATGGATAATCCTGGCTACAAGGTTGTGTCTATGCAAGTACTCTCCGTTAGCCAGACGAGAACACCCGGAGATAATGTGACGGATTGATTCACCTGACCGGTCGCATGCCCGACATATGTCAACCGTACCGTCCTTCACAATAAATCTCCGGTAGTTATTCGTCATCATAACTTCATTCATAATTGCACGGACAAAACCTTCGGTTTCTCCGAAGAGGTCCCCGGAACGTAGCCAGGCTACGGACGCTGATAGGTCTACATCGGGTCCATGCAGGGCCCGGAAAAAGCGTCCGTCAAGCTCCTTACTCTGCCATACCTCCATGCGGTCGTTATTGTCAAGCACTACAGGTTTGCGCCAGTTCTCTTTAGCCAAGGAGAGCGGGGTGAGGCCCTTGTCCACCGTGACCACATCTCGATGCATCCCCACGTCGGTTTCAAGGAAATATTCCCTGAGACTGCATATCTCGCGATTGTGGAGAGTCTTAGCGTTTAAAAAGCCTCGACCCCCACACCTCCGCGGGATATACAGTCTCATAACAGAAGAACGCGGGTGATGCATTCGATATGCCGTCAACGATGTACGGACCCTCCTATCCAGGGCGTCTAGTTCTGTTTGAGTCCATTTGTGTATGCCGAAAGAGTACATCAAAACCGGCATGACCCAACCGTTGAAGGCACGTACCTTATTTCCGCCTGATAAAAGACTATTAAATACTTTTTTCAGGCGGCCAAAGAAGCGCTCCTTCAACGATTGTTTCATGTCAGCAACATTGATGCCCGGCGCTTCCGACATACCCAAATACTTATAGGTTTCGGTTGCTGAGAGGGATCTAAGATTTATGGAATTCGAGAGCTGGGTTCCCACAGATTCCACAATCTCCCCTCGCTTTACATGCATGACCGCACATTTGTCCACACCAAATTCCATCCTGATGGCGCTACTGAAAGTTTCAGTTATCTTCAGTAGCTCCATCAGTTGCAAATCATTGGGGGCAAAGAGTTTCAGGTCATCCATGTAAAGGAGGTGAGATATAACTTGACCACCTCTCCTCAACCGATAGCCTAGACCTGAATCCTCCAGCAGCGTGCTAAGAGGATTCAAGGCTAAGCGGAACCAAAGTGGACTCAAACTATCGCCCTGAAATATACCTCGCTCTATCCTTATCGGCTGGATATTCCTCTGGATTTGCCGACATCCTGGATAGCGAAGGACTGTCATCCATTGCCCCATACATGATATCAGGAAGGTACGCAGAGTTATATCAACTTTATACAACTCTAGCACCTTCATGAGCCATGTATGTGGCACCGAGTCATAGGCCTTCTTATATTCTATCCAACATGTCGACAGATCCTTTCAGGAACGGCGAATCTTCTTACTTTTTTTGCAAATAAAGTAAATTATTATATAAGTCGCAAGTAGTAGTTTAAGGTCGCTCAGCGAGCTATGCAACGGGCTATGCTTGGAGTCTCTCTGAGGGATCGCATCCGGAACGAGGTGATCCGACAGAGAACCGGAGTTGTCGACATAGCTCACAGAATAAGTAAGTTAAAGTGGGAATGGGCCGGTCATATTAGCCGTAGAACCGACGACCGTTGGGGTAGACGTATTCTTGAGTGGAGACCGTGAATCAGCAAGCGTAAGGTGGGACGCCCTCAGGCTCGGTGGAGTGACGTTCTGCGCAGGGTGGCTGATAGCAACTGGATGAGAGTTGCTGAAAGTCGAGTTGAAAAGCATACCATTGAGGAGGCCTATGTCCAGCAGTGGACTTCTATAGGCTGATGATGATGATTATACAAGTAGATGTATGGCAGATAGTCTAGTTGATAATTTATTACTCAATGAGTTGTCTTAACAGTGCCTCACCTTTTCATGCCTCAACTGTACCTACATACCTTACATTGTCCTTTTAATGTAACACAACCAATAAAAGTCCTTCCAAACAAAACTTGCGGAGTCACCCTTCTGATTAGTAAATTGCCGCTTTCTTCGTCAACGGCTTAATAGTAAGAAATTATTTCAAGTTAATTCCTTATAACCGACCAACGTTTCATTAATCTTGATTGACGTTATCGTTGCTGTCTCACTTTTGTAAATTGTATGCTTCAGCGAATTGAGTTAGTAGAATTCGTTGCTTTATTATTATATTTTTGTATTTTCTATTTCGAAATAATCGTGACTTTGTTTCAACTTAAGTTAGTAAGTAATGACTATGATTATCGTTAATGACTGCTTCATTTCTGTTATTTGTTTGCTTGAGTGAATAGTTATTATGATAATTTATGTCGTGTTTCGTTTTCTTTTTGATAACTTACTATTTTCCCTAAGTAGCATTACAAAAAAAAGTGTTCTTGAGTTTTTCCATCAGGAAATAGCAGCCACGGAGTCTGGATTTGAGCCCGGTTAATGGCAATAGGCTCGCCCCCTATAACATGGGACTTGAACATAACTAGCGAAATGTGGGTGTACCTACTATTAGGCAACCCCTCTGCCTCACCCTTCGGTGATTTCAGGCGTGATGTTATGTTATGTTTAAGTATAACACTATATATTTTTTTTTTACTTTAATCTAAATAATACAACAGATGGGGTAAAAAACCTAACGACAGTCTTTCTCATAACCGTAGACTCTTTCTTCTCTCTTTGCCAACAACACTCTAATACCCAATTGGCCAATCTTTATCTATTCCCCGTTATCGTCCAAAATACGGCAAATTGTCAACACTTACCAAACCCAATGTAAACAGCAAACGCTTGGAAGAAAACGCAAAAAAAGTAAAGGTACGAAGTGTCATGCAAAACTCGGTCCCAAAGGGCAATGTTCCATTTCTTATAAATGAAGTTAAAAGGGTACCTTCGTCCCTGGAGGTAGAACTTGGTCGCAAACATCGGAGGGTCTGAAGGAACGAAACGTTATCTAAATTAAAAATATTGGGAACGTTTTGTGTGACGCTGTTCGATTTGTATGTTAGGAGAAGTTTAGCCAGACTAGCAGTAGTGAAAGCAACATAACTAAAAATATAATAAATAATATATTTGACGGAACCGGTCATTAGTACGGACATAAAATGAATTGGAAAGCGCGCCAGTGTGCAGTGCTGACATCACGCGACTTACTAACCAGTCTACCAACCACACGGTGTGCTTCTACAGAGCCCTGATTTCCAACTCGAGGGAGGACGACATTCAGTGTCGGATCGCGGCGGAGTTGAGACGTCTTGGAACTGTACCCGATCGATTGTGTCCCGTGTTATTGTGTTAAGTTGTAATCTCTAATAATTCGTTAGTTTTGCTGGAGACAATGTTTCGCACCTAGTGTGTTTTCATAGCACGAAACCCATGGTCTGCCCACATGATGTACGAGCCTAACGGAGTAAATTGTGGCATACCCGACATTTTTATTATTTTTCTCTTCACAAATGGAAGAGCTTACAAAAATAGGATAAAGAAAAGTTTACAGTTGTGAAAGACAAGAAATATGCATTTAAGGCAACGCTTGTGATACAAGACATCAGGGTCCAACAACGCTACTTGTGTACAAGCTAACTTTAGATGCTTTTATGAGACTGAAGAGAAAGAATTGTAAGAAAGAAAAAATAAGAAAACAACAGCATTAAAGATGACGCAAGTCCACACAAATAGTATAGTGATTTTCTCTACCTGTCTTTTCCTGTTTGTTAGGTTGTATATTTGACATTGTTACATGTTGTTTACGTCTAAACTTGATAGATTAAAAGAAAAAGAAAGAGTAAAAAATTGAAAAAAAAATAGTTAAAATGCTATTTTGTTAATAGATATTTTTGGAAATCAGAAATACGTGTTTAGCTCTAAATCTAATATGTCCATAAAATCCTTGTTTACAAGTAAAGGGACTGCTCTCACTTCTAAAAAGATAAACTTTTTCAATATTACAACATTATAAAACACCGATACACACTGCACAAAGCACTACAGTGTACTCTAGTGCTTTCATGCCACATTTATTGCTAATATCTCTGACTGTGTTCTTCCACAACTAGTGAAGCAAAACGAAACAAATTGCAACACGAGTGCTTTACACTTATGACTCAATTTATGCCTTAGACTATAGCGCGGTTTCACAAACACTAGGCGTCACTTAAGTAAAACGTTTTAAAAACCGGCCAAGTGCGAGTCGGACTCGCGCGTGACAGTTTCCGTACCTACCATCGTACTAGGGGAGCCTCTTTAATTTTTAATTTATTTTTATTATTTATTGTTATAGCGGCAACAGAAATACACATTCTTCAATTCTTCTTCTTCTTCATTGATTCTTCTAGTACGCTCTTAATTTGCTCGTCCACTATTTATGTGAAGTCACTGCCTCCTAAGATACAGGATCTTCTTAGTTAGGAGTCAGGGTTAAAATTTTGTATTGACTGTACTTTACCCTTTTTAAAGTGTACTTTAATGTGTCAAACTTGTACTTTGCTAATAAAGACTATATTAGTATTATACAGAGTGTAAACAGACCCTTCACATAGTCATCAACCAAGCATATTCTGTACATCAAACTAAGTAACTTTACGCAAAAAATATTTAATATATTATAGATAAATATAATTATTGTGGCCGATTTACCGTAAAACCGGATACAGCTGAATACCAGGTTTTTACACGGAGCGACTGCCTATCTGACCTCCACAATCCAGTAACTGGGTAATACGACATTCCTTGGTAAGACAAACTTCAGACTTTCGGGCTTCTGAGCACTCGTAACGACTGCCAAAGATGTACAAGTGACAGCCAGGACCAACGGCTAAACGTGCTTTCTGAGGCACGAAGGAAACTCGGTACGTAATGATAGTCACTCATTCACGGACCATCCTCGGCAAGCACAGCTTAACCTTGAATATCGACCCGTACGGTTGTTATTATTAAGCCACAGTTTCGTCTATCAAATTCATAGTAATCACTCTTAGAAGAGCGAGTCATATGCGTTTTAAATATGACATATAATAATTTAATTATAAGCATTACATTACAGGGCAATAATATTTAAGCATTCATTTAAAGGCTACCTAGTTTTAGTGAAAACGAGCATAGAAGTTACGAGCGTGTGTGAAATACTTATTCTCAAGATGACAAACGTTAGTGGTCTGGAAAAATATGTCAAGATGGAACCAAATGGGTTTCGATTATGGACGAAAAAAATGGCGTATGTTTGACGTCCTTGTTTCTTTTGTTAAAGAATATTTCTCAGACTGTTGAGGAAAAGGAAAAAGTGTGTCTACTTACCTACCTACTTGCTATTCGGCACATGTTAGGAGAGTCGTTTTGGAGACGCAAGGATGTTACTCGTACACTCGTGTTACATACTAGGTTTTTACGTATCGTACAGTACAGTATTCTAAACACTAACTCAAACTAGTATAATATAGAAATATCTAATAATAAACTATAGTTTGACTTAAATATGTATATTTACCTTATAGTGAAATAATAAAATTATATTTTCTAAAACGGAAGGGCTTGGAATTTTTCTTTATTGGTCATACAAAGTTGTCCAAACGAAGTTGTGCGATGTTGTGCGGTGTTGTGTGTGTGTGCGATGTTGTTGTGAGTGTGATGTTTTGTGTGTACATAAATAAATAAATGATGTGTGTTTGTAGATGTTATTACCATTGAAGCAAATAAAACGTTTGTTTTTGTGTAATTATTAATTTAACATAAGAATTATTATTTCTATTGAAAATGTCATGTAAAGTTGGAGTTGAACCGCAAACTGAACTTTATGGAGGTATAAGTATCAAAGGTATTTTTAAAAAACTCGTATTTGTGGTATTAAATGTTTTATGTGAGATTCTACCTGATAAGCTCGTTCCCGATGTGACAATTCGGTCACCGACCTGAGGTTTCTAATCCCTTCTGCGGCGGTCACTAAACCCAGGAATTTCCTATTCTGAATCGGGATTGGAATACTAAATTGGAACCTATTCGTTACAAAATTACAGGAACTTAACAAATAATATTTCATTTTCGTATTATGAATATTTATTCCAATTTACATAATATCTATAATCAAACTTAAAATAATAATAAAGATATGTAACTAAAGAAAAGAAGAAAAACATTAAATAACAAACAAAATTGTCCACTTCTCTGACAACAGGAATAGTGCCCAGAAAGGCTGGCAGTATTGCCACGTTTTCGTATAATTTATATCGTGCCGAATGTAACACCTACCTCTAATTAGTATAATGAACCAACTCCTAGAAACTATCAATTTAAATAATGTTTCTAGTGTTAATAATATCATGACCTACATTTTGTGTAATTATGACTTGGTAATTACCGTCTTGCTTCAACAGTCGGCTAATTTAACTAGCTACGATAAAATTGTTTCAGAAAATTTAATTTCCATGCGCGGTTTAATGTCGTCAAACATGATTTAATATTGTGATTAATAATAATAACAGCCGCACGATTCGATTTTTATATTATTATTGTTAATTTAACAAATTGGAGCACATCCCTTACGTATTTCGCAATTTAATGCAAGTGAAGCTGTTGGTTCTGCGATCTCCCCCGGTCGTGTTGGATTGCCGTCCCATTGGACTATGAGATTGATAAGAGCACCTAGTTTTGCGCTCACACTGCGTACTTTTCTAGTCTTTCTGGAGACGTCTGGTTAGAAGAATGGTATCAATAATATTCTAGTTTTTTCTCCGGTATGTAGGAGTAGAGGGGGATATGTGGTGTTACGCAAATGGATAAAATAATAAATGAGTTCATAAGAGGAAGTCTGAAAGTGGCGCCAGTGACTGAAAAGTTGTGTGGTAATCGGTTGTCGTGGTATGGGCATGTGATGCGGAGGAATGAGGAAACGTGAGGAACGTTTTTCGTATAAGAGTAGAAGAAGACTAAAGAAACGATGGATGGACTGTGTTAAAGATGATAAAGCAAGAAACAAGGTGTCTGATGAGATGACGATTAATAGAGAAGTATGGAAGAAGAGGACATGCTCCGCCGATCACAAATGAATTGGGATAAGGGCAAGAGAATGATGAGGTAGGAGTAGAGGTTTTATTGGTGACCATCCGTATCATTATCATGACTCCTCCGTGTTTCAAAAAGTACGTTAAGCCGTTGGTCCCGGCTATTATCTGTTGATCTTTGATAGACATTACGTCATAACACAAGCCTGTAGTTTGACAATCATGTTATTTCGTGGGGTTTTTATTTATATATTCGTTTGGTTTTGGAGTTTCGTACGATGCGTTCAGGGTGCTGTTGGGGCTTCCCCGGCACTGCAGCGCGTCGGGGATGTTCGCTGACGGTCGTGTCGACTGTTTCTAGTTAATGTCATTGTAGTTTAAGAATTTTAGTTTTAATTTGTATTACTTAATTAACTATTTTATATTAATATGTGATTGGAATTTTAATTTTTAATTTTTATAATTATTTATTTCATAATAATTTCAGAATTTTAATTTATAGTATTTAATTGATTATAATTGTAACATTTTGTCACCAATGTATGCATCATATGATTCTTACTGGATTGAAATAAATGATTTTGATTTTTATTTTGTATTCTCCAGCAACTGGGTGCTGGAGGTCAGATAGGCAATCCCTCCACGTTGGAACACAACTCCATCCATGCTCATAGTTGAGAAAAGGCCAAGAAGATAGTGATTCCTATTTGATAGCCAAATCAATGTTGTATAGAAGTCGCCATACCGAACTAATTTTTAATATTTTTATACGCAAACCCTGCGTAGGGAACTATAGCTGTTTTGACATGGAAAGAAAAAACAGCTGAGCTATAGCTGTTTTTTTTTCTTTCCATGTCAAAACAACTATAGTTCCCTACGCAGGGTTTGCGTATAAAAATATTAAAAATTAGTTCGGTATGGCGACTTCTATACAACATTGATTTGGCTGCAATGTCAACGTGTTGGTTTAAGTTAGTTCGATACTTTCTTAAATAGATGGCGCTAACGTCACCGTAAGACGTTGTTAATGGAACGAAAATTTCGAGAGCTGTGAGCAGGGTGCGATGGTCTAATTGGTTAAGACATCCGGTGTACTGAATCGGAAGGTCGCAGGTTCAAACCCTGCTCGCGCTAGAATTTTTCTTTCCATGTCAAAACAGTGATAGCTCTATTGTATACTTTTATACAAATTTCTACCTGCCCTTTGTTTTTACAGAAACTAGCCTAGTTATACAGCAGAATTCTTGGGAGCCATTTGCGTAAAATGAGAGTAAAACAATGCTTCATGAAAATTAATGAACTAACGCGCTAAGTGATTTATTGCATAATGTATTTCTATTTACTTCCGAGAACTTTATGAATATTATGATAAATCTTGTCTTTTATTAAAAATGTTTCTGCAAAGTTTTGTCGTCAACCAAAGTATTTGCATACTGTTGTTATATAACAGTTGTTTAATTTTGTTTCTTATTTAATTTAACGGTTATTATGACTTAAGAATAGTGCAATATTTAGATTTTTGTTCCACCCTTATTTTTTTTCCGGATGCTGTTTGCAAAATTTTCAGCCTGGACACTAGATTCGTGCCCGGTTGCTGGCAATAGCGTCGTCATCCATTACATTGGATAAACATACCTAGCTGGTGAGATGTGGGTGTAGCTACTGACACAAACACACCTCTGTCTAACTTTTAGGGGGCGACAGACTTGATGTAATCATCAAGGTTGTTCACCTTGATGATTATATATAAGTATTATTTTAGTTTAAAGTTATTAAAGCTTATAGTTCATAAATCGATAATTCATTTTGCAGTACCCATCCACGGTTTATTCATGCGGGCAGTGGAATATTGCAAATACATTGAGTACACAATGACGGTATTTTTTCAAGAGCTGCAGATTGATTGAGCGTTTCATTTACCCGTTCAAAAAAGGACATCGAGATTGAACTATTAGGGTGAAAACATAAGTGTGGAGCGGTGGCATAATGTGTAATAAAATAAAATAACGCGTGATACAAAACAGATTGTAATTCATTTTCAGGAATCCGTTCTTTCATACAACAGAGGTTCAAAAATGACAAAAACAGAGAGAAAAAATATCCTGAAAATATATCATCTGCCTAGCTAATTCCCAACTCTGTTGGGGTCGGCTTCCAGTCTAACCAGATGCAGCGTAATACCAGTATTTTATATGGAACGACTGTCTATCTGACCTCCACAACCCAGTTAGTATTACCCAGGTAATACGAGATACAATAGAAATACTGATTTTCAGACTTTCAGGCCACTGACTACCTCTAATGACTGCCAAAGATTTATACAAATGACACCCAGGGCCAATGGCTTGACATGCTTCCCGAGGCACTGCAGAAGCTCGGTATGTAATGGCTGGTCACCCATTCACGGAACAACCCAGGCAAGTGCAGCTTAACCTTTAAGATCGACCTGTGGGACCGTGATTATTTAGCCACGAGTTTCTCACAAGCGTACCCTGATTAGCAAAAGGTACAATCCCAAAGGCAACCACAACCGCATATCGTGGCTCTCCAGTCACCATGACCGACCGCAGCGACACAACTGGTGCCTATGTAACTCTAAGAAAACGCTTCCGTACATAGCGACATTGCCGCCTGTTGCCGCCAGGGACCCGTATAAGGGTTTTGATCGGGTTTTTTTTTAGGGTTAGGGGAAAAACCCTAGAGTATATTTAACCCTATATATTATGGGGGTTAACCCATACAATACGTAATCAAACATGTGGATTATAGGTCTAACCGGTTATTCTTTTAACCCGATTAATCGGTTCCTGCCTTCAGAATCGTACCTTAACTCCACAAATCTCTCACCTCGCTGGCTAGCTATTTTTATGACAGCATGGAGTCTTCCTCGTTCTTATTTTAAAAGAATAAATTGTCCAGGTAGATAAACACAAAGAAATAGGAGCTTATTTTTTAATTCAATTAAAAATATAACGCAAACAAAATTTAAAGTCACAATCTAAATCTTCCAAATCTAAAACACAATTCCATTAAACAATGAATTAGTTTTTAATCGTTCTGTGCGAAGTAAAAAGGTTTTTATACAAGGTTACACAACAAAAAAAGAGGAAGAAAAACCTTTTTAAAAGCTACGAACACATTAGTGTAATAAGGGTTAGGTCACGCCCTGAGCGCGACACCGGAATTGTAATGAAACCTTCAATTATACGAGTAGGTAAATGAGAAGCATAAATGTGTGTACGAATCGGCTTTTAATAGAATTTGCTAGTGATATTCTTTGAAATGAAAACAGATTTTATTTAAAACCTTAGTTCATCTCGCCTGTAATCACCAAAGGGATGGACAGAGGTGTCCCAAAAGTACACCCATATTTCGTCAAATAAGTCTATGTATGTAATAGGGAGAGAGACTGTTGCCATCAATTGGACACAAATCCAAAATCCATGACGGCTACTGGATAATGCCTAATGGAAAAGATCAATAACGGTTTGCTCGACCTGGAAATCGAACCCAGATTCTCAATCTCAGCAGTAGCGCTTGCGATTAATATTATTTCCACTATACTGCGGTTAAAACATAAACTGTATTTAATTTGAAAACATCGTGAGGAAACCAACATGCCTGAGAGATATTTCTTGACGGCATGAAAATCTAGTCAGAGGCCCATGAGCGGCATAAAATCTCTGACACCAGGTTAGGCACTAACCACTCGATAAAGAAGAAAGAAGATTGAGATGTATAACTGTGTAACTTGTAGCTCCAACAATTATAATAAGAATTTACTCACAGTCGTCTTATACACTAAAACGATTCCAAGTTAAACCCAATTCGCTCAACGCAATCAATAATCATGATACCTAACTACGGAGTCTATTTTACTTTAAACTTATTCTGTCACTTACGGGATATGTTCCGATTCCGATATTAGCGGGATTATTTGCGGAGGTTTTGCGAGTTTTTTTGCTTATCAGTTTAGTTGTAAACCGTGAAAACTTAAAACAGTGTTCCTTTTTAACTTATCCAATCCCACAAGAATAGCAAAAGCCATACAATATGATACCACAAATAAATAAACACGCAAGTTAATTTGCTTCGTGATAACTTCTAGATAACTTTGTAAGGTTTTTCTTTACCTGTTAATTCGGAAACTGTCAACCTGATTCCTGCTTTGAGTAAGGATAAAGTTTTTATAAAATGTTTCGAGATCGACCCCTCGGAGGTAGGTGATAGACGCCAATAGGGTTGTTACTTCGAAAATATAAATGTTAACCGTTTTTCGTGACATAAATTGTGTTGTAAAGATTTTTGTTGGTGGACTAGAGGTTATGAAGATTAATATATGACATGCAATGCGAAAAGAATGTCTTGTTTAGCCGTTGGTCACAGCTGTCGTTTTAAATCTTTGACAGTCGGTTACTGACTACCTGTAAGCCTTTAGTCTCAAAACATTCAAGTTGCAAAATAACCATATGGTTGCAAAACATTCATATCTCATAAGATCCAAATCTCGAAATCCCCAAGTAGTAAAATATCAGAAGGCGACGTGTTGTAAGTTACAGTCAAGCGGCGCGGCGGATACACACTGTTCTTTCGTTTCGTTATCCTTTACACGCCTGCGCCGCACCTTCACCTTACGCTCTTTCTATATAATTCACGCCTATGGTAGTTAGTAACCCGTAAATCTGACAACCAGTATTACCAAGGAGTATAGTATTACTAACTCGGTTGTGGAGGTCAGATAGGCAGTCTTATCATGTAAAATACTGGTATGTAGCTTCATCAAGTTACACTGAAAGCCGTCTCCAACATAGTTGAGATTAAGAAGTATTTATATAAGTAACTAGCGACCCGTCCCGGCTGGTGCAATATATAAGGTCTACCTTTTCATATACCTACGAAATATTTTAAGAGTAATTTCTATAAGTCGTAAAGTCGCCATAGCAACGAAAAAAAAAATGATCTGAGTGTTTTTTTTAGAAAATTATTATAATTCAAAAAAATTTAGAGACTTTTTGCTTAAAACCTTTACTTCCATATTCTAACAATGACAGTAGGTAAATACGACGTAGTAAACTACCTTAATGGATGCTTAAAAATAAGGAGCCAATATTTAGTTTGTGGGTCAAGTAATTTTAAATTATTTATTTTTTATAAAAATATGTACTCAGATAAAAAAAAATCCCTTGAAATGGCTTTGTTATAGCTGTTAGATGATTTCCTGAAAATATTTCGTGTATGAATAGTTAGACCCTATATACATGTAAAACTTTCTCTTGAATCACTCTATCTATTGCTGAAAACTGCATTCAAATCCGTTTAGCAGTTTAAAAGATCTAAGCGTAAAAACAGCGGGAGTGACTTTGTTTATACTATGAAAAGATAAAGAAATACATATATCTTATCTCAAAAACCTTGAAGCAGTTTAAAATGATGAGTTAGTCAGTAACGAGTTTTATTTTTGCACGTACCTTTTAAGCAAAAATAATTATGACACATTTTTCTTTAATCCTTATCAGGTAGGCCCTAGCAAAGGTGGGATTAATAACGCCTGGCAGAAGGGAAGTTCGTGAATAGACTATAGAATCCCGATATTCATATTTCAAAATAAAATTAAAATTTGATTTCACGGATTGAAATGATTCATTAAAAGAGTTTTGAAGACTTCTTGTGATTGAAATGGAATAGTCTTGTCTTAATAATTATTAAGTCAAAAGTCGTTTCAAGCATGATTTTATTTTTTTTTGTAACGAACTGAGATATTTTTTAATCAAACTAAGTATCACGCGAGAACAATAAATCTAGCCCAAAATACATAATTTTCTATTCTAAACGAGTCAAAAACTTCCTTATACACATCACAACTGCATTCGCGTTTAAATGAAAAGCGAATGGTTTTCAAGAGCTTTTAAACTTCATATATTCGCCAGCACAAGTTGCCGGTGAAGTTTTAAAACGTTGCCATATATTAATTTATGTTTTGGCTGCTCAGCCAAATGAGTATGAAAACTATTCGGAACAATTCTATTTTGGAACATTGTAGTTTTTGATAGAATGCTGTCAGATTTATCTGCGGAGCTCGTGGCTAAATAATAACAGCCGCTCGGGTCGATCTTTAGGTTTAGCCGTGCTTACTTAGGTTGGAGTGTGGATGGGTGACCGCCCATTACATACCGAGTTTCTTCCGTGGCTCGGAATACACGTTAAGCCGTTGGTCCCGGCTGTCATCTGTAGATCTTTGACACTCGTTACAGGTAGTCAGTGGCCCAAAAAGTCTGACAACCAGTCTAACCAAGGGGTATCGTATTACCCAGTACTAACTGGGTTGTGGAGGTCAGATAGGCTATCGCTTTATGTAAAATGCTGGGCTGCATCACGTTAGACTGGAAGCCGACCCCGACATAGTTGGGCTAGGCTTTCACAATTTATTTATTTATTTAACACTTCAAGCACAAAAGCACAAAAGTACTTCAACACAACAATTACAACAATTATGACAATTATTTTGGAGTCAGCTTTCAGTACACCAATTCGATCTCCACAAATGCTGGGTTGTAGAGATCGAATTGGTGTGGTCTTTAAGATGTTCTTAAAAAAATCTTTTAAGATAAGCAAACGAAAATATATGGTAAAACAATCGACAGTTATAAATAGGTCGCCTGAGCTTAAAATGTCTCAAAGGTACTTTGGGATGTCCGCTTACCGCTACGATACACGAAGAGCTTATAAATAATGCCTATGTGTAGGCCCCGTATACTACTTTTAAACTAATGTGGGAATTAAAGTAGAAGTTTTTATGCAGTGTCTTTTCATTTATTTTCCATCCAAAATGATAGTGTCGTTTTTGTGGTGATCTCAATTTTATAGACGTTTAGTTATAAATGTGACAATATTAATTATTTATTTTTTTAATTTTTGTATTGCTAGCTGTAAGCCACCCAAACACAATAAAATAAAATAATAAAATAAATAAAATAAAATATGACAAATGCATCACAGGAATATTTTTTATCCGCAGCTAGACAAATCCAAGTAAATAACAAACTCGTAGCTGTCAATATCTGCTACGACAGCGTAGCGGTTACTTCTGCTACTGCGTAGTAACCACGTAGCCATATTTTGTAATGTATTTGCACGCTTCTACACGTAAGTGACAGTATAAGTTTAGTTTTAAACCATGAAAGCTTAAAACAGTGTTATCTTTTATTTTTATGTAGTATTTTTTTTGTTAATTTTATTGCATAAGATTCTGTAATATCTCCTTTTGGGAGAGGACACTGGCTCTTGTAACACAGCTTGTAACACAGGTCTATCACCTACCACAGGAGTCAGAGACTGCACACAATTTTGTAACCACTTTCTTGTGTAACAAAGATTATTGATTATTGACTACTGTTTCTCAGCCTAAAGAATGTTTGTTTATATCATCTAGTTTTCACAACACTGTTATAATAACAAAAAGCGAAATTATCCCACATTTATTTCTATTGTATCGATTGTAAGTTTTTCAACCAAATTAATTACCTTTTGTTGGTATATTCAAACCTTCCTTAAACACTTCAAGACCCTTTTCTACCTAAGAGTCAAATAACAAAGCTTCATTGTGTTCAAAATTTCGGCCAAAAACAAAATATTGCCCTCAAAGAACTACACGCAAGAACTTGGAATTAATTAAACGAACAGGGCGTGATCAATTCCTGAGGGCTTACAAAGGGAACTTCGTATATGCATAGCTATAGAATTATATTTACGGTTAGGGCTAGTGCAGACTAGCGATTTTTATCGGCCGACGTTTTGTGCCCGACAAGAGCAATGGGTCAAACCGGAGTAAAATTCATTCTGTAGACAGTTGTTTCATTTATTATATTTTCAGTCGGAGCGCAAGTGAAAAATGCAGCATCGTTTGATTGGTTCACTAATGAATCCATTTTTCACTTAGATTAATTTCGTGTTCGAGTAATATTTGCCGAATGAATGCCAATGCTGAAAGTGAAACGTCTCATATTAGCTAAGAATACTTGTTCTTGACTTGTTAGTTTTGTAATCCTTTTAATTTGTCTCAGAGCAGTTGGCTATTATTCAGTAGTCTTACTTAAATATTTTCGAAAATAATTTATTGTTCATGTAAAAAAACAACATTCACTAAATTCCTGTACATTTCTACGAGTATCAACTAGGAAAAATAAACACTGTAACTGTACTGTTTAATTTTACAACAACAATACTTTATTTGTAATAGAATTAATGGAGCATTTAGCCGTCGACAATCGGCCATACTTGTGTGTAATTTGTGCTTAATTTAAATAACCTCGTTTTTTAAGATTGCTTATGTTAAAGAGGACGCGCCGAGGTCATCCGTGAAATTCTAATTTTCTTAGGTTTTTTTGCAATTAGCAGGTAAGTGTCAGGTTGTATGTTGATTAAAATATGATTTGCGAAAAGTTCTAATTTAATGAAAATGTACTACAACCTTTTTGAGTCGCTCGCCTGCCCGCACTCAGGAATTAATATAACATTGTTACCTTTATCGATGGTAATATTATTATGAATGTTCTGCTAAATTCTATCGACGAGTAATTAAAAGTTTGATCCTTGCTACTTAGATTAGGTGGCGCCGTTCCAGAGGGGGAATGTGTGCCAAGAAAGCGAATTACGTAGCTTCGTGTGATTTATGAGGTGACATTTGGTGGCTCTTCTTTTACACGTAATAAACTACTACTGTAAATATGCTAGAAGTAACTAATTATCATGAAATAAATAAAATTGAAGTGTCTGTTTGCAATATCAAAATAGCCGCTTTTTACTGAATTCGTATGAAAATTACAGCTTTGATATGGAAAGAAAAATTCGAGTGCGAGCAGGGTTTGAACCTGCGACCTTCCGATTCTGTGCACCGGACGTCTTAACCAAATATGAAAATATATACGGCATGTATAAAAAAACACATTTTTTTTAATTTTTGTATGTCTTTCTGTCTATTTGTTCCGGCTAATCTCGAAATCAGCTGGACCAATTTTGACGGGACTTTTACTGGTAGATAGCTGATTTTTATAGAGTAACTAAGGCTTCTTTTATTTAAGAATTAGAATAAAGGTTTTGTACAAGAAAATTATAACCATTTCATTGGTAAAAAAATCCGATTAAAAAAGAGTTTTTTTTTTTTTTAAAGAATTTTCACGCGAACGAACGAAGGTCGCGGGCAACAGTTAGTCAATAGATACATAACAATTATATCTATACCGAATTCTACTCCGAATAAAAAAGAAAACATAAGGAACGATGCTGTTACAATATTACTTTTAACTTCCTAGCTCCTGATTATTGTTTTAAAATGACCCATAGCTCCACGTGTACACAATTCGAACACGAGTATACTCGTGTTCGAATGATTTGCGTCTAATATTATTTTGTCTATTGGAACAGAAATAGAACCTGTGAAACGGAAACATAACCTACTGAAATAACTTTATCCAATTTCTTTGAAAACCAGATGTCCAGTAAAGGCACTGAAATTGACCATCGTCTCTAGTTTCGAGACATTCAGGCGTACAATATTGATTTGAATATCCAACTTAGCAACGCAAATTCTCAATTTCCACCAACCATTTCAAGAAATCAAATTCACATCAAAAATTTCTGGCTCAGTAACAAACTATAACAGTACCTACATTTGAATTGAACTAGTCTTACCCGTCGAGTAACTTGGAGCCACTTCTAAGGCCCAACTTAGAAGCTGTATGTAAATGATTTATTGTGAAGACTAACTTACTGAACCAAGATGGTAGAATTGAAGAAAAACAAGCATCTGTTTGCTTTACGCAAATTGTGGGAACGCATGCACGTTTCGTGTCTTATACAAATCCAGCGATAAATAAAAGATGTCTACGTGTATTTTAGTTTTCCTTATTTTCTTTTGCTGGGCACAAAGCTCAGTTATTACTTTATTTCATAAATTTAATAAAAAAACATATATAACCAAGGCATTCATGCATGACGATAAAATGGGTTTTTCATCAATCAAGGCTGATTTACATTAGTTAAATTCCTCGAAAACTACACGAGACACATTATAATGAAAATCTGTTACTTTTTTAATGACGTTTTGACTCTTAAATTGCAATCGATTGCAAAATAATGTAACATCAGCCATAAGAATGAGGGGTGCGTTGTCAGAATTCCTCCTCGTGTGCCTGATGGCTGCCGGTCCCTCTCGATACATCTGGAGGGAATAGCAGCTGCTGGGCCGGTGCACCCTGGGCGTGGGCAGTATCCTTCCCCGAGGAATGGGAAGAGATTCTTATTCCTCGGGAAATGTTACTGTCCATGGCTAATATTCTGACATGGGGGGGTCCCTCATGGACCAAGGGGGCGTTGCTCCGCGTGACCCTCTGAAAAGCAGAGGGCACAGCGGAGGAGCAAGGGCGGGCTCGGTGTGCACTTACCCTGCCTCCGAGCAGACAGTGAAGGACGTGCGTCCTTCACTGTCTCCGTCGATATCGTAATCCCACCGTCGAAGTGTCGTGGAACACGTCTCGCGGCTTCGATTGGGACCGAGGGTCTTGGCTTAACCGCCCGGACCACGAGGTAGAAAACCTCTATAAAAAGTTACCCCGAATCTCAAGCGGCGGCGCACCGCGAGGAGATGTATGGCTGACGGGTTCCTTTGGAAAATCAGTCTCTAGTGCGAACCACTGCCGGGCCTGGCTATGGCTTATCTGGGTACAGGGGGCACTGCCCAGATGGACTTTTTATTTCCCCCATACTCGTGGGAACAGTATAGAAAGATCGAAAACCCAAAAAACGGCCGATAACGGCGAAGGAAGGGAGGAGAGGGATGCGGGGTCGGAGTCCGGCGCCGCATCCAGCGAGGTGAGCGCGGGAGGCTCAGTGAGCTCCCAGCGCGGGAGGCGCGGGGCTGCTGCGGGGAACAGGGAGTTCCTACGCAAGCGGTCCAGGCCGGTAGGCGACCGAGAGTCGTCGTCAGATGGGGAGCTGGTTTCGGCTCGTAAGATCCCCACCAGCAAGCGCGGCGGGATCCGTGGCAAGGGGAGAGGCCTTTCTGCCACCGAGAGGTCGGCGCGGCTTGCCGAGGAGGGCCGCCATCCGGGGGTGGTCGCCGGTCACGGGGTGGCCCGTTCGGGCTCCTCTGGCGACGAAGCGGGCGCAGATGGCGACTCCGATGCGGAGCGTAAGGCCGGACTTGCAAAGGAGGTAGAGGCGGCGCTGAGGGCTGTCTCTCTGAAACAAAAGCCCTCTACCAGGCAAAGGGCTATACCTGCAGCGGTCGCCTCCATTATAGCATCAGCGGAGGCCAGATTTGCGGGGCCCCCGCCAGACGGCGTGGCCACACTGAGGGCGGAGGTCGCTCGACTGACGGCTGCCACGGAGCTTCTAAAAGAGGAGAACATGAGGCTCCGAGCAGACCTGGCCAGTCTGCGCGAGTCCGGCTCTCGCGAGGCGCCCCAAAATGGGGGCCAGAAGCATCCAAGCCAGCCCGTGCCGGTGGAGAACCAGGTTCTGAATCTGGTTCGGCAGGAGCTGGCTGCCTTCCAGGCGCGGTTCTCCATCCTGGAGGGTATTGTCCTGCGCCCCCCCCTAGCGGCAAACAAGGCGCCCCCGGGCCCGAGGGCGGCCTCATATGCGTCTGCTGCGGCCTCCGCACCGGGGCCGTCCAGCCAGCCCCCCGGCAGGGTTATGTCGGCCCCGACGAAACCGGCTCCAGTTAAGAAGGCGGCGGCCCTGAAACAGGGCAAGGCGGCGGCCCAAAAGAAGGGCAAGGTGGCGAATATGCCAGGGCCAGCCACGAGACAGCCGCTACCGCCACCCCCCCCGCCCCCTAAGCCTTCCGCGGCCGAGACCGGGTGGCAGGTGGCCGGAGAAAACGCGAGGGAGCGAAGGGCGGCCAAAAAGGCCAGGAGGCAGGAGCAGAAACGCCGGCAAAAGGAGCGGGGCGTCGCGGTTAGGCTCAGCGCCCCGAAGACCGCAGCTGTAGTGATTACACTACAGCCGGACGCGGAAAAGAGGGGCGTGACCTACCGCGACGTGCTCGCTAAGGCGAAAGCGACGGTGGATCTCGGAGAGCTCGGGATCGCCTGGGGCCTCCGGCTTAGAGTCACCGCAACAGGGGCTCGAGTGCTGGAGATCCCTGGCGAAACCCGTGGCTCGTCCGCTGACGCTCTGGCTGAAAAGCTTAGAGCGTCCCTAAATGCGGTCGAGGCCCGAGTGTCCAGGCCCGTCAAATGCGCAGACCTGCGCATACTGGGTCTGGACGACTCGGTGACCGAGAAGGAGGTGGTGGCCGCCGTCACCAGGACCGGTGGGTGCCCTGCCGAGCAAGTCAAGGCAGGCACCATACGTCCGGACCTGTCGGGCATGCGAACCATAACGGTAAGCTGCCCTGTGACGGCGGCGAAAGTCATTGTGGAGGGCCGAAGGCTCTTGGTGGGCTGGGTTTCGGCACAGGTGAAGCTGCTGGAACCCAGACCTCTGAGGTGCTTCCGCTGCCATGTGGGGCACCACGTGTCGCTCCGGTGCACCTCGGAGGTGGACCGCAGCGGCCTGTGCTTCCGCTGCGGCCAGCCTGGTCACATGGCCGCGGCTTGCTCCGCCGCGCCGCGCTGCGCTGCATGTGCGGCAGCTGGCAAGCCGGCCGATCACCGGGCAGGGAACAAGTCCTGCGGTACTCCCGCCAAGGCCAGGGGCAAGGGAAGGCCCTCCGCCACCACCGCCAAAACCCCCACCGTCGCCACCACCGCAGCCGCCGCCACTGTCGCCGCCGCCACTGTCGCCGCCGCTGCCGCTACTGCTGCAACTTCCGCAGCGGGGCCCTTGCAGGGGGCCCGGGAGGGGGCTGAAATGGAGTGCCAGTAACGGCCCCATTACGCCTTCTCCAGGCGAACATCAACCACTGCGCCTGCGCTCAGGATCTGTTGCTCCAGAGCATGGCACAGTGGTCGATTAACATCGCCGTGGTCGCTGAGCCGTACTTTGTCCCGCCCAGGGATGACTGGGTGGAGGACCTTAGCGGCTCAGTGACCATAATTGCGTCGGTCGCCGCCGGTACCCCGACCCTTGAGAGTGTCAGGAAGGGTCAGGGGTGCGTAGCAGCACGGTTCGGGGAGATCGTTGTAGTGGGAGTCTACTTTTCCCCGAGCCGAACTCACGCCGAGTTCCACAACTCCCTCACGGAGTTGAGTGTCGTCATCGGAAGCCATTCCCTCCCCGTGCTTGTGCTCGGGGACTTCAATGCCAAGAACTTGGCTTGGGGTTCTCGTTACACGGACGTGCGGGGTAGAATGGTGGAGGACTGGGCTCTGGAGACAGGCCTGGTCGTCCTAAATCGGGGTTCTGTCCCCACGTGCGTGCGGATGCGGGGCGAGTCGGTGGTGGACATCTCGTTTGCCAGCCCCGCTCTGTCGCCGCGTGTCGTTGACTGGCGCGTCATGGAGGGGGTGGAGACCTATTCCGACCACCGGTACATCCGGTTCGACGTCTCCACCCAGTCCTCAAGCGTGCCGGTCCTACAGGCCCCGAGTGGTCCGCGATGGACATCAACAACGAGGCGGGTTGGTTCCAGGAGGCCATGTCCGAGATTTGCGACGTGGCAATGCCCCGAGTTCGGCCAGGAAGCGCCCGGCGTCAGGTGTACTGGTGGTCGCGAGAGCTGACGTCTCTGCGCAAGGCGTGCGTTGTCACGCGGCGCCTGTACGCTAGGCATCGCAGGCTCCGCATCCGCCCTCCGGAAGCGGACCACACCGATGACGATGACGACGTTCCGGAGGTGACTGGGGTAGACCTGAGAGTGGCGGTATGCAGGCTGAAAACCAGAAACACCGCCCCGGGACCCGATGGCTTGCCTGGCAAAGCCTGGGTCCTGGCCTCTGAGGCTTTCGGGCCCCGACTGGAAGGGCTCCTAAGCGCATGCTTGGAGAGAGGCCAGTTTCCGCTTCGTTGGAAGACGGGGAAGCTGGTCCTCATCCGGAAACCAGGGCGCCCTGCGGACTCTCCGTCCGCATACCGGCCCATCGTGCTACTCGACGAGGTGGGCAAGCTCTTTGAAAGAGTCATTGCCAACCGCCTCGCCGGGCACCTTGCGGGGATGGGGCCGGATCTTGCGGAACACCAGTTTGGTTTCCGCAAGGGGCGCTCGACGGTGGACGCCATCATGCGCGTGAGAGCCCTCACGACGGGGGACGCGGTGTCCCGGGGCGGGGTCGTCTTGGCGGTGTCTCTTGACATCGCCAACGCCTTCAACTCCATGCCCTGGAGCTGCATTAGGGAGGCACTCCGGTATCACCGGGTGCCGACCTACCTTCGTCGTGTGGTCGGGGACTACCTGACGGATAGAGCCGTCATCTACCCTGGTCGAAGCGGAGAATGGAACCGGCGAGAGATGTCGTGCGGTGTTCCACAGGGATCGGTTCTGGGGCCGGCCTTGTGGAACATCGGTTACGACTGGGTGCTGCGCGCCGACCTCCCTACCGGCGTCAGCGTAGTTTGCTACGCTGACGACACGCTGGTACTGGCACAAGGGAGGTCGCACGAGGCGGCGGCCGAAAACATGACACGCGGGGTTGCGATAGTCGTGGAGAGGATCCGGCAATTGGGTCTCGAGGTGGCACTGCACAAGTCCGAGGCCATGTGTTTTCATGGGCCTCGGAATGCGCCACCGTCGGGATCCCTACTGACGGCAGGAGGGGTTTCCATCGGCGTCGGGTCGACGTTGAAGTACCTAGGACTCGTCCTCGACAGCCGGTGGAACTTCGTGGAGCACTTCCGACGTTTGGCTCCCAAACTGGAACGGACAGGGGCTGCCTTCAAGCGGCTCTTGCCCAACCTGAGGGGTCCAAACGCCTCCTGCCGGGGGCTATACGCGGGGGTCGTGCGGTCCATGGCCCTTTACGGGGCCCCGGTGTGGGCGCGTTCTTTGAGGCGGCAAGCCGCCCACTACCTGAACGCGCCCCAAAAGGTAATAGCCATAAGGCTAATCCGGGGGTACCGGACGATCTCCGGCGAGGCGGCTAGCCTCCTTGCCGGATTGCCGCCATGGGATCTGGAGGCGATAGTCCTCGCGCGCCTGCATGAATGGCGCGCGGAGGCACTACGTCGGGGGGAAACTCCGCTGCCGCGGCAAATTGCCGCTCAGCGGACAGACCTCCGGCGTGATATCATGGCGACATGGAGAGAGCGACTGTTGCAACCCCGTGCAGGGCACGCTACCATAGTGGCGATAAGTCCCCTCTTTGAGGAGTGGCTAGAGAGGCGCCACGGCGCCCTCACCTACCGCCTGACGCAGATCCTCACCGGACACGGTTGTTTCGGGAGGTTCTTGCACCGAATCGGGCGGGAGGAAACGCCCGGGTGTTTCTACTGCGAGGATCGTCCGGAGGACACGGTGGAGCACACCGTAGAGGTCTGCCCCGCTTGGGCGGAGCACCGCCGTGTCCTTGTAGCGGCGATTGGCGGCGGCGATCTCTCGCGTCCGGCCCTGGTTCAAGCCATGGTCCGGAGCGAGAGGGAATGGGAAGCCGTCACCACCTTCTGTGAAGCAGTCATGCTAGTGAAGGAGGTGGCGGGACGTGAGAGGGAAAGAACCTCACGTCCCAGCCGCCGCGGGAGACGCCCTGGGCGTCGGGGGTCACGTGGTGGCTCCCGGCCACCGTAGGCGCGGGCCTGTGGTCGGCGAGTTATGGGCTAGCTCGCCGTCCGGCCGTCTTATGTCGACAGGCCGTGCCGACGGCGCGTTCGTGTTCCACGCGCGCCTCAAAGAGATGTCAGCAAATAAGTAGGGGTCCGCAAGGGCCGATGCCTGCCAGGGCTGCGGGACTGTTCGAAAGAGATACCGTGGCCCTGGAACACAAAGGCAAAGAAGGAACATGGGTGGGTTTTAGTCAGTACAAGTCTGACACTCCCTTCCGCTCCGCCCAGAGCGGGGGGGGTCATTTGATGATTTCCCATCCGGAAAAAAAAAAAAAAAAAAAAGCCATAAGAATGAGTGAGTGTTGAACATAATTAAGGCAAGTGCTATTGGGCAATCACCCTTTGTCGACTGTTTCAAGAGTGAATGTTGATAGCAATCAACCTTTAGACTACGTAAAGGCGCAGACATTACCTATATACCAATACATGTTGTAAAGCCAAAGCTTTCAAACGGAATGATGTATCCATAGATATGTAGGTCTTCAAGTCTTGCGGTTCGCTCTATTGATATAATTTCTGTAGTGAATAGCTGTTCATCATCATCTGCCTAGCCTTTTCCCAACTATGTTAGGGTCGGCTTCCAGTCTAACCGGATGCAGCTGAATACTACTATTTTACACGGAGCGACTGCCTATCTGACCTCCACAACCCAGTTAGTACTAGGTAATACGATACCGCTTGGTAAGACTGGTTGTCGGACTTTTTAGGCCACTGACTGCCTGTAACGAGTGTCAATGATCTACAAATGACAGCCGGGACCAACGGCAACAGCTTAACGTGCTTTCTGGCACGGAGGAAACTCGGTATGTAATGGGTGGTCAACCATCCACAGACCAATCCAGGCAAGCACGGCTTAACGTGAAGAGCGATCCGAGCGGCTGTCATTATTTAGCCACGAGGTCCTCGAAGTGAATAACTGTTGTGATTACTAAATGTAATTATGAAATATCGCTTTGTAGTCCACTTAAATAATGGTTGTAAAAGTACTCTTAATGAAATCGAAAGACACTTGTTTTCGCCGTCATAGTGATTATTTGTTTGTACTAGACCATGCCTGGGAACCTTCTAGTAACGGAGATATTTGGGGGTCACAGTTCCAAATTTCTTTGTTTAATGTTATAAATTTACTTTACATACACCGTACTATTCGATGCATTCGTCAGCACAAGGTTTTGAGTTTATTACATTGAGTCCTACCGTAAAACATGATTTTTCACCCTAAAAAAAAGTCGTTTCCCAACAATAATTATTATAGTACAGAATACTTGATTGACGGCTTTGTGAAAGATCTGTTTATACATTGTATTGACTATTTTATTCCAGTAATTAATACAGTAATACTGAATATTAATTATTGCAATTCGCATAATCAATATTGTACGTGCACTATCGAGCAATTTATACATTAATTGAGTAATATTGACAAATTAATCAAAACAGCGAAGTGTTCAACAGCTATTTGTGACGTTGCCAGCTTTAAAAATAGCCTAAGTTTCTTTGAGTGGCAATATTTCTGTAACTTGCTAGACATGGAAATATGTTGTATACTAAAGACAAGTTTGTTTAGTTGTATAAAAGGTGTAAAAACCCTTTATATCACAGAAATAGAACCAAGATAAATACTTGTCTCCCGCAGATAATTGATTTTTATTGTTTTTTTTTTTGTGTTTGTTATGTTTCCATACAACCTTAACGAAGCCAAAAGACTCGTGTTCTGCCCGTCATTGCGATCATTTTTTGTTTTGGACCATACATTGCAGTGTTACTTATTTGATGTACAGAATGTTTGGTTGACAGTTTCGTGTTTCGTTACACCCTGTAGAGTTCAGATTTATACAATGTGGATCTGGAACTACGACATTAAATTAAAACGGACACAGTAGTAATTATTAGTTAATTGAAAATTTAAATTTTTTATTTTCAAACAAAATAAACAGCAGAATCAATTGCATAAAATGCAAACACGCTTTATCTACGGAAAGTCACTGACCGGTTGCGCGGCGCGGTGCGGGGCGAAAAAAACGTTCGTGTGTCACCATATCTCTCCCGATATGTATGCAATGGAAAAGCCGCATTTTAGTTACATTCTCCTTACGTAAGTACATGTCGGTATACTCGGCAGCTATGTACCTTATTAGAGGCATAATTAAACTACAAAACTTACAAACCATACCTAAATCACGAAACTAGCTACCTATTAAATGCCTTAATAACTAACTAATATTACACTAACACTTAACAATAAGTCACACTAACCTATGCAGTAGTCCAACTATCATAAATCGTCTTTAATCACAATAACAACTAAAACTTTTCATAAAATCACGACAATGCGCGAGCGACTAGTCTCGTGATAAAAAAATTAGGCGTGTGTTCTCCTTAAATGGCGCATTGCACCGACTGACATAGTGCGAGACTTTTTGCCAAAAAAATCCGCTCACACACACATACGCAATGGTCTATGTACCACTAATGCATAATTTGCGCAAATAATATTTCTTTTTCTTTCTAATTCTAGTATTTTGTGTCACTGGGCGAGGCGCGTCAGAATGGAAGCGTATGACACCTTTCTCTGCCTTTCAAGCATATTGAGATGTAGAGAATAGAATCGTACGTTTTGCAAAGGTTCTTGATCTTACAATGTTTACCTATTATTACGGACTCAGATCTACATCATATTGTAAAATAAGAAAATGAAAAATAATTTCCTGTGGCTAAAGTATTCATTTGTTTTGATTGATTTTTTGTATACGGGTAAAGAACATGACACTCTTTACGTGGTTTGAAGGAATGTAGAACGTCCTGCTCCACTTTGTATAGTACTAAAAATAACACAAAAGTCTTTTATTCTAATATATTTAACTTTAGATTCTTTGTAGTCTTTTTCAGTTCATTTTGGGCGAGGATTCAAAAATTCTGATGAGTCAGGACCATTAGAATTTAATAAAAGCTAAGTGCGGCGCCTCGTCGTTAACCCTGGACCACTCCAAACAAAATACCAAACATTTTATAAATTCATGCAAAACTTTCAAATTCTTAATTGATGGTCTTAATTTGGGGATCAACTCTTTACAAACAATTAGCCGTTTTAAGATTTTATTCTGCGTAAACAAATTAAATATTTAGTAACAGTTTCTGACAGGGTAATACCCAATTTTACGAGGGATCCGTAGCAGACCTATAAGAATATTTAAAGGTTATTTTTGTTTTGTTTCTTTGAGCTCGACGAGGTACCTGTTTTAGAATTATAATTATTTATTTTAAGTACTGTTTTAAGTCAAATAATTTTCGATTTAGTTTTACTAGAAATTACATTTTAATTAACGTCCTTACAGGTTAAACGACTAAGCTAGCTGACGTAAAAACGATTTTGTGTTTTCTTTACAGAAATATCAATATATCTACGTACCTAACTGTAATTATGTCCCCAATCGTTTTTCTTATAACTTTAAAATTTACTTACATGTAAAAAGTCTGTTGGTAGTTTATTTCTACTGAAATGCTAATACGATACGTAGGTCAGACAGCTGCTAAAACTGCAAAATCAGTAAAACTGGGACGGCCGGATGACAATCAGCCAATATCACAACAGTACCTAACTATTTATGTACGTACCCTGATACGGACACGGCTCCGCAATTGGCGGTGACCAACGATAAGCTAATATAGGTTATATACACAGTACAGGTTGATTTAGAATTCATTAGCTAAGCTTCATGCACTGACACGGAAAGTGGTTCACATCAAAATGCGAACCACTCTTCATTTAGATGACTCGCTTATGCCCACGGTTTCGGCAGCGTTGAGTTCGGTAATTGTTCCATGGGTGATCCCGTACCACCGGGATGAAAAGTATCCCATCCTGGTTATAAACTATCTGTGTTTAAAATTTCATTCAAATCCGTTTAGTACTTTTTACGTGAAAGAGTAGCAAACATCCATCCTCACAAACTTTTGCATAGTTTCTGTCACCATCAGCCTCAATGTATACGTTGTTTACCGCAAAGTCCAAAGTGAAGTTAACTTAAAACGAAAACAGTTAAGATAGAAACTGCATTCCTTCATACATACGTATAGTAAGTGATTGTTTTGTTTGCAGGAAACCTGCTGAGCGGGTAGGATGCGGCGGCATGCACCGCATCGTGCTGCTAATGGCGGTGCTCACCAGGGCCCTCGCCCCCCTTGCGAACGTTACAGGTAAATACTTTATTTCACACAGCTTTCGGACCGACTGCGGACTCCAGATACTTCAGTACATTATCAGATTCCGGACATGTGTCGGCCGGTCTGTGCCGGTTGTATTTTCCACATGAAAGTTTATACAACATCATGTAGCGTCATTTATAACTTTCAGGCAAAATAAACTGTTCTTTGATTGATTAAAAACATAGTAATATATTTATAACTGAACAAAAACTGATTTAAAAGGTTAACCGTAAGGATGCCGTGATGGTAGTATCTAGTTCCAGCTAGATTCATTTTCGCTGACCAAAAAAATATTGTTTTAAGCTAAATAAGCGAAAACAAACCAGCACGCAAATAAGCAAACATTATTCGTTACATCCCAAAACATCATCATTCACATCATCATTTTTTTTTTCATTTTGGATTATTTCCTAAAGTTTTCTTTGTACGCAAACAAGCTTGTTTGTGTTTAAACAAAACTTTGGGAAATAATAAAACGAAAGTAGGGACTTATCATTACACAATAACAGATAAAAAACACCTAGGTTCAACAATATTTAGTTATATCACAAACAAGCCCAAATACTTCTTCTACACACAAAGAAACTCAAGATATTCCAGTGTCAACTGATGTCAAAATATGAAGTCCTAAGATAATGAATATTGTGATTAATTGATGCTATTGTCACAACAATAATATCTAATAATTCAACAGTCATTGTAGTATTCATTAATTAAGCGCTTAGCAGAATAATGGCTACATGAGTTGGAGAAATTCGTTTAGTGCATCATCTGCCTAGCCTTTTCCCAACTATATTGGGGTCGGCTTCCAGTCTAACCGGATGCAGCTGAATACCAGTATTTTACATGGAGCGACTGCCTATCTGACCTCCACAACCTAGTCAGTACTGGGTAATACGATACCCCTTGGTAAGACTGGTTGTCAGACTTTTTGGGCCACTGACTGCCTAACGACTGTCAAAGATCTACAAATGACAGCCTGGACCAACGGCTTAACGTGCTTTCCGAGGCACGGAGGAAACTCGGTATGTAATGGGCGGTCACCCATCCACAGATCAACCTAGGCAAGCACGGCTTAACCTAAAGATCGCCCCGAGCGGCTGTTATTATTTAGCCACGAGCTCCTCAAATTAGTTTAGTGCAGTGCAGTATATTATTTATTTATTTATTATTAACTTACACACACTATCTTTACAGGATGCCCCAATACAATAGTGGTTACCAAGTAAAATCAACTTACGGCTAATACTTAAAAATCTAACAACAAAAATCTTAACACAGAATGAAAAGAAAAAAACATAAAAAAATGTTAGTCATTTCATTTGTAGCAGTGTTATCAAATCACAGTATTTATTCATTTATTTCACTGCGGTCATACATAACGGACGCAGAGCAATTATGTACTTTAAACTAGCTGTTGCACGTGACCTTCGTCCGCGTGAAGCATAAGCATAATCAGCCTATAATGTTCCCACTGCTGGGACACAGGCCGCCTCTCTATGAGAGGCCTATAATCCACCACGCGGCTAAGTGAAATTATTTTTAAAATAATACTTCCCTATTAAATTCGGATTTTGTTAACAATTCCATGGGTTTTAATTTTTTGGCACGGAACCCTAAACCATTTTCAAAAATAAAAGTAGCCTATGTTACTCCTTATAATCTTCTAGCAAAAAATTTTGGGGCTTCTAGCAAAAGTCCCAAAATCGGCCCAGCCGTTTCGGAGATAAGCCGAAACAAACAGACAGACAAAAAGTAAAAAATAGTTTGTTTGTTATAAGCTTCGTATAATTAAATTATACCTATATATGCATGCGGTAAAAACCTTGTTATTTTGAAACTACAAACAGACACTTCAATTTTATTTATTTGTATACCTACATTACACACATACATTCACACAACTGCTAGTAAAACACCAATATATTATACGGAGTGACTGCTAAATCTGATCTCCACAACCCGTAAGTTGGTTACTCGATATCCCTTGTAATACTGTGCCTAAGCTTTCGGCCTTCTTAACACCAACATCGACTATTACCAACGGTTTAGTGTGCTTCTCGGAGCACGGAAGGGTCTCGTCAAGCCTTCAGTAACATGGTATTAAATAAATTACGTTTTGTACTTTAGTTCTTGTTTTCGTCGTTAGATATACCTTGACCGTGACTTCGTCCGCGTGGACTTAGATCTTTCTCAGCCTGTTATAATAAATACCTTGCTGAAATATTAAAGGAAATGTCAGAATAAGTAACAATTAATTTAATCCATAATTAAAATCGAGAAACTCGAATAACCTCTTTGAGTCCAATATTTCAAGCATAGTTCATGTATTAAATAGCACAAAGGTAACATTTAGCCAGTTATTTTGACGGCACGGTTGGCGCAGTGGCTGAGCGATTGGCTGCTGCGCTACGTGTCGCGGGTTCGATCCCCGCACGAAACAAATATTTGTATGGCCTACAGGTAGTTGTTCCGGGTCTGGCTGTTTATGTATGTGAGTTTAAATGTTTGCAAACGTACCCACGATGCAGGAGAAATTCCTAGTGTGGGGCAACGTTTTCATTAAAAATATATAAAAATAAAAATTCAATCTACTCTGACCTACAAAAGTATCAGTTCATACATTAAGTTAAATGAAGCCATACAGTACACAAAAACGTTAATTCACTTAAAACCTACGTCGTCTGAAGTCACAGTAGAAACATTCTCGGTAATAAATCAGATGGTTTTGCGAAAGACATTCCATTTGTCCCTTTCAACTTCAGAGGGTTAATTTTTTTCTACATAAACAAAGATAGGGGTAGGTATGTCTATATTTGAATTTGTACTAGTTAACATTTTTTAAGCCTTTTTTTGTATCTACATAAGTGTGAAAAAAGGATATGGTATGTCCTGCCAGGGCTACGGGACTGTTCGAAAGAGATACCGTGGCTATGGAACACAAAGGGTAAAGAAGGAACATGGATGGGTTTTAGTCAGTACAAGTCTGACAGTCCCTTCAGCTCCGCCCAGAGTGGGGGGGGGGGGTCATTTGATGATTTCCCATCCGAAAAAAAAGGATATGGTTTGTGTGCTATGCTCAATCTTTTAAGCCCCGCAAAATAGATAGCAAAATAAAAAAAAACCTTACGATTTTTTTGCAATTTGCAGGGCAGTAAATATACGTTATAAATATTTTATTTCACGAGTTAAAATCGTTATAAAACCTTCATGAAATATTCATTAAATGACCATAAATTTATAGAATTGTATTAATGATTTTAATGCTACTTCTTCCTTAAAAACATAAACATTACGGGCGCGTTTAACTTTTATAGATAAAACCTATAAATTGTAAAAGAACGTATGAAAAGTTTAAAAAAAACGATCACGACTAATGGAAAATCTTCCGCACAGGTTCACCAGGCACTGAACCAAGCAATCCGCCATCGTCGACAATGATGACGCCGCCCCCCACAGTCTTCCGGAACCTCAGGGTCACCAGCAAGCCAAGGAAAGGAACGAAGCATGGGAAAGTGGACTCTCCTATGCTCAACTACATATTCGATTCGTATGCGACGAGCAATAAGCATTTTCATGACAAGTAAGTCTTGAATTATTTTTTTTTGTAATTGTGTAATTGCTAGTATTGTCTATTCCTGGGAATTTTAAGGTATATTCCAAGTATTCATATTCATTTTATATTAAAACATTTTGAAGCCTCTCCAATTTCTAAAGACAGCGGTCACTCCTTCATTCTATTTTGACTGTGCGAATATATTTCGTATTTTTGCTGTCGCTTCACAATGGTTCTAAAATCTCTCGCTTCAAACGAAGACTCTAATAACCCGTTTTTCTGCGAATTTATTTTTTCATTTTCTTTTTTCCATACTAATTCTTAATCAGCATCGTACAATTTAATTAAAATCGTGCCTCATCTACAATTCTATTCATAAATCCTTCACGAAATTGCATTCTCAGATGCTCTCATTCCTTGACCCAGAAAATTTGCATTTGCAAATCATAAGAACAAAATGGAACCGCCTAATGAGGAAATTCGGTAATAGGGTTTCGTAGCCTGTAACTAACCAGTATAATTTGACTTCTCATTTTATAAATTTTGGGCCGTTTGCACTAAAAATGACTAAATACGTTTAATGTTAAACATAGTTTAAAAATCGTTCTGTCTCTGTCATCTGCAAACGATTGCCAGAGATAAAACGATGTTTTGAATACGACGATTTTTTTTTGTGATTTGTGGTGCATGTGGGCCTTATGTCCGATAATATCAACCATTCAACAAACGATTTCAGAGGAAACTTTTTACAGTTATAATTTTTATGAATTTTCAAGTCGATTCATGGTCGTGACACAGACAGACACAGTAAAGGTCCGTCTCCGCCATTAACTAGCACAATAAATGTGATTACAATAAACAAAATTATCATGATAAGACATTTTGTTGCAGCCATTTTGTTTTATGGATGCCAGGAG
This sequence comes from Noctua janthe, assembly GCA_910589295.1. Lineage (NCBI taxonomy): Eukaryota > Metazoa > Arthropoda > Insecta > Lepidoptera > Noctuidae > Noctua > Noctua janthe. Next base: position 11,341,635 of record OU342575.1, on the reverse strand, counting down.
AGTTTTAAAGCTATTCATTGAGAATTTTATGGCTCATTTCAAACACTTTTTAGGCACGCTTTGGCTGAAAGTGAGCACTTAAAATGTAAATGTGATTTAGGATCAAAGTTAGCCTTTATGTTTGAGTGTGTTTGGAAAAACTAGTGGCGCAGATGTTAGGTTCCCAGCAGTGGCGAAGGTTCCATACAACTCGATTCCTACCGGCTTTCCTTTGAAAACGGGCGCAATCAGTATTCCATAGACAAATAATAAGTCACATTAAAGATTTGTATTGATTTGTTTTGTTTGTTGTGTTTTGTATTTTTTATGTTTTTTTTTTGTGTTGTGTTTTTTTTTGTGTTGTGTGTTTGCCTCCGGCTTACCTCTTAAAAAAATTGACCCTTCGCTCCTGGTTCGCAGATATATTTTTTGAACTCTTTTAACCGTTTTCTTGTCATGAGTCTGCGTAAAATATATTTTACGGATACTTTTTTATATGACCTTTTAGATGTGCAAAGCCGGCTCGTTATAAAATTTCTTCTTTTAGTCTCCACAAATACATTCTTTGAAGATAGCTAAAGAAAGCCTAATGCTAAAAAGATCAAACATTACATTGGAATTTACGCGCTCATCGGAGATCAAATCTTTTAGATACTGCAGTAATATTCTTTTGATGGCTTTCTTACACGCCATTTATTTTTGTCGCAAGACCTATTTTGTATGATATCTTGCTGTGTTCTAGATATTAGAACCTATCGAAAATGTATCTGACTTACGGACTACTTTTCAAAAGGAATAAACGGTTTTATTAAATAATATCAATATCATATACATTTATAAATTAAAATAATCTAAAGTAACTAACTTCACAGTAAACTAAAAAATGGCGACAAAAAACTCAACGCTGTCAAATGATAGTGTCCTCAAGAGACTGGCAGCATTGCCACGTTGTATGGCAACGCTAAGCCTCTGGCTAAGGTAAAAACCAGCCCTTGGGTCACAAGAAGTGTCCACTATTCAAAATTATATGAATTTTAAAGAAATGTTGAAGACTATCTTCTGCCCGCGGCTTCATCCGCTTAAATTTTTCCACAGGAAAATACAACCTATATTTTAGTATCCTATAAACTAACAGGTCGCGGTCTACTTGTGAGCTTTGTGCCAAGCATTAAAATCCGTTCAGCTGTTAAGGCTAGAATAGGTAACAGACAGAGAGAGACTGACAGACAGACACTGATAAAGTTACTGTCGCATTTATATTATTAGTATTGATTATTTTGTAAAAGGCGATTCACAGACAATTTGACCTAAAGAAAGGATGATAATGGTAACATTTCGTTAACCTACAAACAACACGGAAGCTTTCACCCCAAATACAAACAGTACCCAAATAAAAAAACTTCACTAATCAACAAAGAGCTTCCAAAATCTTTATACCGATCAAATGAAACATTTCGGTGTGAAGGAACACGTTCTCTTAAACAGTGAAACTAATTTCAGTAATACCGACCAACGGTATCTCATTTGTCCGCAGTAATGAAGATCCTTTTCAGGCCCAAGTCAAAGGCTTTTGTTACACCGAACGCTAATCTTGTTAGAGTCTGAATTAGACGCCCGTGTTTTGTTTGTGATAGTGATATGGGACGTGTTAATGAATGAAGTGTTTGGTTGGTTAATTTGGGTATTTATTATCGTGTGAATTTTAGGAAAAACAGTTAAATTATTGTATTGTATTGAAGATTAGTTTTGTTGCTGAAGCTGAAGCGATGTAGGTATCAACGATATACTCACTGGTTGGTAGTAGTAATAACTTAAAGTGTTGAATTGGAAGAATGAACGCGGACAACGCAAAATGATCGTAGCAGGTCGCATTCTGTAGACTCCGTGTCCCCTATGAGAAAAATGCGTTATTTTATGTATGTATGTAATTCAAATTAAAATATAAGGATTTTTTTTTTGTAATACCAACCTACTTCAGTTGTTTAAATTGCTCGTTGTGATGTGACAGTTCTCTTCTTTGTTCTGTCTGTAACTTACAGCGGTCTTCATGCTGTCATCTTATTTTAGAAGATTATGAAACTTGACATACTACTGTGTTCTTCAAACGTATGTAGCACATTGTTGTGCTTCAAGTTGTGTATAAACTGTACACACAGATCTCGAACTGTCACTAGCATTTGCAACTTACTCAGGACTCGTGTACTGAGTTACAGCTTCATTTATACCGTACCGAATATTATATTACTTATACAAAGGGATAATACGTATAATTTCTACCAAATAATATTTCGTCAAAGCCCGGAACTTATAATTAAGTAAACAGTGTCCCAAAATAATTAAATTACCCCCTTCACGTTACTCGTCGGTGTGAGATGCATCCCTTTAATTTGAAAGCGTATCACGTCCATACGAAAGTTACCAGTTTGAATAAAATGAGGCTCGTCGGGTCACACTTTTTCTTTTGTTAAAAAATATACGGCGTCTCGACCTAACATATGTTGGAGTTGTTCCTTTTTGTAAATTAGAGTCGGAATAACATCATAACTCTCTCTTTATCCATCTGCGGGATTCTTTTTCTTTGCTGTTTAGTTCAAGAATGGAGAAAAGATTCTTCGTATATTTTTTTTTGTTACGTTTTTAGATTAGATTTTTTTTTGTATGGTAGTAGGTACTCGTATGTTATGTTTTTGCCCATTTTTCGGGAGCCTCTCTGACTGAGATGACTTTCCAAAATCTGATATTTACAGTTTTAGCTTGGATTCTTATTATATCAAATCAAATCAAAGCATTTATTTCAAGTAGGCCAGTTACGGGCACTTTTGAATTGTCGAAACAAAGACAACAATGAAATATAACTACAGTCCCAGTCACAAGGCATAAAAACTGTGAAAGTACTGTAGTTGCCCATTCCATTATCTTCCCTAGTTAGCATTGATCTCATATTATATCGAATGCCTATATTCAGCACTATAGTCACAAACGCGTCATATAATCACAGAGTTTCATGAAGTATACTGGCCCACGTAACTTAGGTGTGGTCTGTGGAAGCGATGAATAAGTATTACTATCATAAAAGCTTTTTTTGTATGCAGCATTTATATACTTTTCAGAGCTTTATACTCGGGCTAGAGTGTAACTCATTTTGTCGGTAATAAACTTACTGCATGAAACATATTAAAATCTCCCATGTTATTACCATGTTGACTGATCCCGTCCCGTTTCTAGTATTAATGATAATGTTGGTGACCATGACAGTTTAAAATCTTATATTTAAAACCTTGTTTACCTTTTTTATTTTTTCTTTATTCTCCGACAAACATAAACAATCGAGTTAAAGGTATTTCCTCTAGTCATTACTCCAATTAGTTTAGGAAACGTTTATAAAGATTATCTCAATTTTCAACAAGATATTCAACGACAAATAATAATTAATTAAATAGATCCGGTCTGAGGAGCTTAAGTGACAATAACAGTTGAAAAGACAAGAGAAAAGCATATTTTCTGAATTTACAACATAACATCACGCCTGTGGTCCTCCAAAGGATGGACAGTACACTCACATTCTACCAATTATGTCTCCCATGTAATAAGGGACGAGCCTGTTGCCATCAATCGTGCACAAATCCAAAATCCGTGGCTGCTACTGAAAAATTCCTGATGGAAAAACCCAATAACACTTTGCTCGACCCGAGAATTGAACTCAAGATCTCATGCTCAGCAGTCGCGCTTGCGAACACTAGACCAATGAGCCCGCCGGGTTAGTCTAACAATACATATAAATAAGTCAGTATTAATATACACTCGAATCGCTGCATACTTGTAGGAGAAACTGCATAATATTTAATAGTCAAAAAAATCGTAGTGACGTTGTAGGTACTACGATTACACTACGTGGTCTAAGAGCATCTACAAGGTTATATTAAATGATCAAATTAACTTGACCTGTATTCTAGACTGTTTTATAATTTGAACATAACTCTAGTTCTTTTTATACTGCTCTACGGATTTAATTAATCCAGTAAGCGTAAAATTTATTGTTGAGCTCAATTTATTTATATTCTTTCTTCACTCGCGAGAATTAATCGTAAAATTCAATTAGATTTTGTCGTCCCATTTAATTTTGATAAAACAATTATCATGTCACGCGTAAAGCTCAATTAACAAAAAATAAATAAAACACAAACGTTTGTAACAATCAAAACAATTTGAAAATAAAATAAATGTTTTTTTTTAACGCAATAAGAAAAGTTTGTGGGATGAAATTGTTTATTATTTTCCTCTTTGTGAAGTCCGTCCTTTATCCCATTCTAAATATTAGGTTGGCAACTTAATTAGCTCACGAAACTAGAACGTGCGTGTGCGGGACTGTACTCGGGGTTGTCACCTGTTATAATTACCTGAGGTACACTCACCAACAAAAGTAATATAACAAGAGTGTTTCTGAACAACCTGGTTTACTTTCAAGCTACTGTTTATATTTTAAAATATATTTTCAGAATTATTTTATTCAAACACGTTTATTTATTAAAAAAGGTTTTGTGGTTGTTGATTCACTTCACGAACCGACAGTACTGGATCCAGAAAGCTGATTAAGCTAGTTAATTTACCAACATTCAACGAAGGAAATTCCTGGGCCAAATTCGGGATTTTAATCATCAAACTTAAACAGAATTTATGTGAAGTTTAAAATTGGGGCCTGATCTCTGAAACATAATTAAGTAACTTATTGACGATTCGTGACGGTTTGTGTAGGGTTCTTTTAGATCTTTGCTCGTCCTCTATTTAGTATGGTCTTGCAAGATATGGATGGAGAATACGTGCCATTTTGGGAATGGAGCACGTCAAGGGACTGTTATTGTGTTTAACCTTTTGAACGCCATTGTCACATATACGTGACAAGCAAGGGCGAGTCAAGTACGCCAAACGACAGAAATATGTTACAAAATGGTAGGTGAATTTGTGGCGGGTCATGGAGGGCACGTGCGTGCGTTTGTGCTCTTTTTGGCATTCAATAGGTTTAAAGGACGACGACAAATGTAAACTTTTAATTATACATTTTATGATAATAACAAAATGGTGGCGCGCCTACTTGAATTGGTAACTTTCTATGATTTTGGTATGACAAAAGTGCCAGAAACAACGATTTTCCAAGTTAGTGAGATTCGCCTATATGCCTTCGTCTATTTTGAGCTGAATGAATTTATTTAGAAAAGGTTTTTTTTAAACTTCTAATGAAAATTAATGTCTATCAGCCTGTGTCTTTTGAAGTTCCTACCTTCTTTACAAAACGTATATTATTCTTTGACCAAAAAGCTTGTTGCTTCATTTGCAATATCCGTAATAGGTAGCTGACGGCTCTTGGCGTCGAACAATTCGTTGCTACGAGTATAATACGTTTGTATTTTTCACCGTTTTCACCCACTCAGTCGCTACATTCATGTTTTGAAAAAATTAAAAAAAATTTTTTTTTTTTTTTTACAACTTACTAAACTATATAACATTTTAAACTATCATGGTCACTAACATTTCCATTAACACTAGTTTACCATACCACGACCATGCCATGCCATGTTTACCATGTTTACAGCGCCGAAATATCGGAAACTCAAACAAATCAGTAAACATGTAAATATTCCGTTTCTGGTGTTAATGTTACTAAACTATATTATGCAAGCAACATACAGTACATACATCAATAAATTCACGCTTTTTTCCCATGAGGATAAGCAGAAACTATACAACGCATAAACTAAAACATTGACAAACCAACCACCGCAGTAAACAAATAAACAATATGTCATCAGATAGGAATTCCCTAACGCATTCATACGTAATGTCTGAGACGACAAACTCTGTATAAAGCCAAAATCCGATACAAATCCTTGTTTTATGAATGCAAATATTGATCCAAACTAAATAGAACCTTTTGTACACTTACTTGAATAAACAAGAGCTAGGCTACCTAACAGAAAGGAACCTTTAATCCCCAGAATTGTTAAATGCTTTTACGATAATTTTGGGTTGTAGAAAAAGCACCCTTATTTATTCAGCTGTAGAAATCACTAGATTGGATGGATTGATTGATTGAATGTTTGATTTATTTATCCTGTAGTACTTACATAGGCAGGCGAAATTCAAATGTAGTCATTCTAATCTAAGGTACGGTCAAACTGGTATGTGTAAGTGTATTGTGGAGTCGGCCCTGAAGTCTGGACTAGGATACATAACATAACATCACGCCTGTAATCCCTGAAGGGTTAGGCAGAGGTGTACCTAATACTACACCCACGTTTCGCCAGTTATGTATAAGTCTCATGTAATAGAGGGCGAGCCATTGCTATCAACCAGTCAGAAACCCAGACTCCGTGGCTGCTACTGAGGAAATCCTGATGAAAAACACAATAACAACTTTTCCTGAAACGGGAATCGAATTCAAAACCTCAGGCTCCGCAGTCGCGCTTGCGACCGCTAGACCAACGTGGCAGACAAAGATACCTCTATAAAAGACTTACGGTTCGGTCAAATCGGTACGTGTAAATGGCGGAACCGCCATACAAATATTATGTGAAGTATCAGCCAGTGTCTAGTGTCCACAACTGGTACACAATTTGTTCATAGCAGTTTCACTAATCCTTTAAAGATTGAATCAAAATTTTGCAGTATCGCAGAAAAATATTATATTTCAAATCCAAGCCTTTCTCTCCAATACGACATTTTCTCTGTAATAAAGTCTACGAAATACTAAAAACACGGGTCACTGAGCATTAAATAGGAACAAAAAACCCTTAAAAGCTTGAATTATTTCTTTCGTAGAATACCTATCACAGGAACCTTCTGGAATATTTGAATTGTCCTATGTAAATACTACCGAATGTCTAGACTTGAAATCTACATAGAACGTATTACTTGTAAGGAAAAATATTAAAGAACCCAAAAACTAAATATCGTTGAGAACTGCTATTTACTTCCCTTACAACCTTCAGCTTATTTCTGCGATTCTATTGATGTCAGGAACTGCAGCACAGTCTATGAATAGAAAGACTTAGGCCGAGATCTATAAACAGCGTGTACGTGTGACGGTCGATCACTTTTCACCCTTACACGCCCTGAGTGATAAAGTTGAAAAGTGGTCGACAGTCAGTGAGCGCGGTAGTACACGCTGTTTATAGATCTCGGCCTAGGACTGAGGCCTCATTAGTGTGATGCGTTGCGTCGTCGCAACAGATTAACGCATTGTATGCCACACCTGCGTTAACACGACGCACGAAATCGCCGTAGTAACGCACTAGCGCAGCTTCGAAAATGCAGCTTATTCGAAAATGGATCTAAACAAACGTGTTCTATTGTTGCTTATTTACACCACCGCCAAATCAAACATAGAAACGATTAAAGATTCCGGATATCTTCCTTGATTGTATTAAGAAATAGTGATGGGAAGTTTAACAATGATGTCAATCCGTCGCCGCACCGGAGCTCCAACAGTGCAGCGCATCATTCTACCCAGACTTCGTCTCTCGCCCGTCGATCCGTTGAAACATCGTGTGCGACGACGCAACGCACGATGTGGCATGTCACTAAAAAATATAAGCGTTCACGCAGCGACGACGCAACGCAACGCAACACACTAATGAGGCCTCGCCCTTAGTTTTATACCTGTCTTTGTCGCACAACTGCAAGATAGAGACGGAAACAATAAGCATAAACACACACACATTTCCCATGGAGGTAGGCAGAAACTATATAACACCACCTGAGATGCTTCCTTTTCTTCGTCCACGATTTTACATGAGGGGTTTTAAAATGGCCGCTTTAGCAGGATAATAATAAGAATCCGGTTGCGAGTAATTACTACTGCCTTCCCGAAATTTTCAACAATTATCATCATGTTTTAGCCTATTTACACAAAATCATATTGAATTATACAACCAATGAACGGAGAGGAGAGCACTCCGTTCATTGGTAAAAACCAATTTGTCAAAGTCAATGTACTTGCTAAGTAACGTCTATGGTTTTTGACATTTGACTCATTGAGACTGAAACATATTAATAATACTTTGTTTCTTTTCATACAGATTTCGTCCGCCATCATTTGAAGGCACCGCTGCTGAAGATACAATAATCAACGCCGATACAGGATCAACTGTCATATTTGATTGCAAAGTAACTGCTTTGAGAGATAAAACGGTAACAAACCTTCTTACTTTAGCATTAGAATTTATTTTACCAGAAAAAAAATATTATTTAAATGTTTTGTTACAGGTTTCATGGATACGAGTGTCTGAAGATGAAAATTTGGAGCTTTTAACAATAGACCTGGATACACATACGACAGATTTTAGGTAGGTATCTAATTTACGGTGAAATAGAATCAACATCTACCTAGCCTTTTCCCAGCTATGTTGGGGTCGGTCCAGTCTAACCGGATACAGCTGAATACCAGTATTTTATATGGAGCGTCTGCCTATCTGAATTCCACAACCCCTTTTGTACTGGGTAATACGATACCCCTTGGTAAGACTGATTTTTAGAATTTCGGGCCAGTGACTAACTGTAACGCATATCAAAGATCTAGGAATGACAGCCGGGGCCAACGTCTTAATGTGCTTTCCGAGATACGAAGGAAATTCGGTATGTAATGAGCGGTTACCCATCCACGGACGAACCCAGCGCAGCTTAACCTAAATATCGACCCGAGCGCTAAATAATAACAGCCGATCGGGTCGATCTTTAGGTTAAGCCATGCTTGCCTAGGTTGGTCTTTGGATGGGTGACCACCCATTACTTACCGAGTTTCCTCCGTGCCTCGGAAAGCACGTTAAGCCGTTGGTCCCGGTTGTCATTTGTAGATCTTTCACAGTCGTTAGGTAGTCAGTGGCCCAAAAAGTCTGACAACCCGTCTTACCAAGGGGTATCGTATTACCCAGTACTAACTGGGTTGTGGAGGTCAGATAGGCAGTAGCTCCATGTAAAATACTGGTATTCAGCTGCATCCGGTTAGACTGGAAGCCGACCCCAACATAGTTGGGAAAAGGCTAGGCAGATGATGACTATGCCAAATGAACTATGTCATAATATTGATAACGTCCATTACCAAGTAGAAATGTTTCCCGATTCATGTTCTCTTCTAATATACTTATCAGTTATTCAGTAGCATTGAAAGCCGGAGTCCATTCTCGGATTCACAATGCCAACGCGGGCTCCAATGGAGGACTCGTTCATAAATATAACTTCTTATTTACGCATAGGACGTGTGTTTGTGCTAAAATATTGGTTGCGTACGAAATGGGTCGTTGGTATCAGTAGTTTTTGAATAAAAATGGGGGGTAGTTTTACTAAAAGCAAGGTATTTCTTGGTTTAAAAATAATTCTGCTTAGTAGATTTGAATTTATTTACGTTACATAATGCATGATTTGGTTAGGACACGTTCCCGTCTCTTTATGGCTTGTTATTTGAGAAACACGCATAAATAACGCGAATAACGCGTAGCCAAAGTTCGTGCTAAATAACATTTATAGATTTCGGCTTTTGGGGTTGAAGATTTTTTATCTATCTATACAAATAAATAAAATTGAAGTGTCTGTTTGTAATTTCAAAATAACAGCTTTTTACTGAATGCATATAAAAGTATAAAGGGTGTTAATAGACCCTTAACATTGCCGGAAGACACTTGATCTCCCTGCCTTTGCGATAATTTTTTGTTCTAGACCATACCTGGGATCCTTCTAGTTAGGGAGATATTGAGGGTCAAAGTTCCAACTTTATCACAAGTTTTTTTTTTAAATACATGTTTTTAATGTAAGATTTTTACTTTACACACCTCCACGACCCCCGTAATATTCAATCTATCCATCAGCACAATGCTTTGAGTGCTTTCCATCAAGTCCTACCGTAAAACGTGATTTTTCACCCCAAAAAAAAGTCGATTCCCAGCAATAATTTTTGCGTAAAGTTACTTAGTTTGATGTACAGAATGCTTGGTTGACGGCTATGTGAAGGGTCTGTTTACACCCTGTATACGGTAATTATAACTTTTATTTTTATCTGTCTGTAAAGGTATTTCACAAAACTTTCTCTTTCAGGTACAGGGTAGATTTAGCTGGTGAGAACTGGAAGCTGGCACTAGCAGACGCCAAGGTCCAAGACTCAGGTGTATACTGCTGTCATGTGTCCACACACCCTCCTATGCTGAGGCGGTACAAGTTGACTGTGCATCGTAAGTTCTTATTATAATAAAATTTGTGACTTATAAATCAACTAAATCTAAAGTTTATATTCATTCTAAGGTACAAGGTCGGTTCAAGAAATTAGGTAGAGGTGGAGTATTTGTGTGGAAATACGTCATATTTATAGGAAAGGGGAATCTATTATTCGATTATTATCATATTATTATCATACATAACATTGCTATAAAAGTGTTTACGGCTTTTTGTAGGTTCTGTATCGACCTAAATTTTTATTATCATCTCATCATTAACACTGAAAACAGATATTTGCCAAGTTTATTACTATTTGTTTTAAGTTCCCGATATGTTCTTTTTTTTCGTAATGTGGGACAAAGTTTAAAAAAAAAAAAAAATTAAAATTTGACGTTTTAAGTGTTAATGACAATGTTAGTGACCGTGTCAGATTAAAATACTTATAATCATCTTGTCTGTCTATTTAAAAAAATAGAAATTGACGACTCTCCGGGGCTTCACATAAAACTTGAATTTTCGTGAATGGTTTTAGTTTAGTTTAGTTTAGTTTATTAATTAATAATTATCAAAAATTACAGGTCATATTTTGAAAAAAGTAAAAACACAAATCATAATACATTAAAAAAAAAAAAAACAAGTCATTATACATTAAAAAGAGCATTAAACCCAAATTATCATAATTTAAAAAATAATAATAATACACAATAAACAGAATAATAGAACCTTACAGTATACAAAATAATCAATAATGTAATAATGTATTAATGTATTAATTATTAATCTTGCTGAAAAACTTACCTTTATCAAGCTTGTTGAAAATTGCATAAGAAAAAATGAAACGAATCTCATACCGCTTTTTATCGTGATTTTAAATAAAACCACGTGTTACATTTAGATTTTTTGTCCACAGCGCCTTCAATAAAGATGAGTAAGGAGGCGTTTCTAGAAACAGGGGAGACGTTGTCCCTCAAATGTGCCATACTTCACTTGCATCCTGGCGAAGCGGTGCCAGAGATGCACTGGTATCGAGGGAACACCACCGTGTCCCTGGATGAGATCCGGGGAGGAGTACTCATTGAAACTGATCAATTGACTTTGACGAGTCAGTTGCAGGTAACTTGGATTTAATATACAAGGTGAAGACGACGATACGACAATAAATGAAAACACTGTGGCAATACTGGTTCTTAGAAATATTTTTAAACAAAAAAAAAACAATCCTAACAACCTAATAGAATAAAACTGTAAACGAAATAGAACACCATTTATAAAATAGTGGTTCACCAACCTTAGGTTTAATTTGAACTAATTCGCATCAAGACATATTTAAGAACGAATTTGTCTAAAATAAATTGTCGAACGAATTTGTGAATTTGTCTAAAAGAAATTGTCATATGTCTAAACGAACGAATTTGTCATATGTCTAAACCGATGCGGGGGCGTTAAACTATCGGTGCTAGCCTATTTTAATTAACAGATCATGTAGAAAATGTTAAAAACAAAAAAAATAAAGGCCAAGTCAGTAATAAAGTAAAAGTAAATTTTTGTATGACGACATGATGGATACGAAGTTTAATTTATTGTTTTATTGTCTTCTTGCCTATGACTGAAAAATAGAATCTGTGTGTATGTCTGTAGCATCGTAGCCCCCTAACGAATACACATGTGCATACTACGAATATTCAGCAAATGTTTTAAACTCCCAAGCCCAGAAATATTTCATTTGTTTTAGGAAACCACTTTTTGGTTACTGCTGAATTCATGGAAACAGTTTGCGCGTAGATGACCTTTACACCCTGAATACAAAAGCATTAGCCTCCTTCTGGGTCATTCGGGTAACTTGTTTGAAATCCATTAGCTACTTACTTATTCCAAGAATCTTCTCATTTTATAGTAGAAATTTATGTTAGTCGTTGAAACTAAATGTCGTACTTTAAATGTGGTAAAACAATTTTCATGTCTCATAATTAGGTACTTGAAAGGTCAGACAAAGGTTTTCTGGACAGACGTAGCCTGTAGGCCGCGTCAAATACGACCAAGTACAGAATAATTATATTATATTCTCTTACAATTTAAATTCTTTTGAACATAAGTATTTCGGGAGCAGCGGTGGCCCAGTGCTGGCGGCCCCGACTTACGATCAGTAAGCCGTGGGTTCGAACCTAGGCAGGCGCATTACTTTGTGTAATTCATTTCACCACCACTGCTCTCAAAACGGTGAAGGAAAACATCGTGAGGAAACCGGCATGTTCTAGAACTAAAAATTCTAAAACATGTGACATCTACCAACCCGCACTGGGCCCGCGTGGTGGATTATATAGCCCATTCCCTATAATAGAGAGGAAGCCGTGTGTCCCAGCAGTGGGAACGTTATAGGCTGAATATGCTTATCCTCACATTTTCAATAAAGGGTACTTCAAAAACGGTTACAATTTGTTCTTTGAACCATTCTAAATTCTAACCTTTAATCTTACTTAAGGCTATTCTACGTTTTACCTGTAGCCGTCTCTGCATTGAAGTAACGCCTAAAATAAAGCGTTTTTTGACCTCGACCTCTTTTCAGGGTACCTGTGAGAAAATCTCCAGTTTATTGTGTTCCAGGGAACATTGTTTCCTTCTAAACGGGGCTTTATAGGCTTTTCACGCAACGCGGTATAAATAAAATATCGAAAAACCATCGAGACTAGCAAAGAATTGAGAATTTTGCTTTTAAAAGTCGGTCAAATGCGGGCTGTGAAGTTATTAAAGGCAAGATTATCTGACAAAAAAACATTATTTCAGTACGGATTTTCTTGAAAACATCTATTTGTTAATAGTGGTGGCCAATTTAATTCATAATTAGTATACATAAAGGGTGTACATAACCTTTAACGGAGCCGAAAGCACTTGTTCTCCCCGTCTTTGCAATATTTGTTTTGTTCTAGATCATACCTGGGAACCTTCTAGTTACGGAGATATTGGGGGTCAAAGTTTCAACTTTTTCACCAAGTTTTTTTTTTAATACATGTTTTTATTTTTTGATTTTTACTTTAAACACCTCCACGATCCCCGTACTATTCAATCGATCCATCAGCCTAATGATCTGAGTGCTTTCCATCGAGTCCTACTATAAAACGTGGTTTTTCACCCCAAAATAAGTCGTTTCCCAGCAATAATTTTTGCGTAGTTACTTAGTTTGATGGGCAGAATGCTTGATTGACGGCATCGTAAAGGGTCTGTTTACACCCTGTATATATAAGTATTATTTAGTTTTATTATCACTTAGTCTAGTTTATCTACAAAAACAATCCTTTCTTAGTTTTTTCTCATCTCTCGGAAATAAATTGTAAACAGGTTTGCCGACGTCAGAACAATCGAATTACTTTACCGATTTATCACAACAGTAATCGTGTTTTTCTTACAGGCACACAACAATTTTATTTAAGTACAATAAATAGCCTCTGAAAAAAAAACAACTTAGTTACCTTGCGCGACACCCTCGAGAAAAGATCCCATTACCTATTCCAAACCAGTATAAAAATAACTTAGTTAATTCGACGTGCCCATTTTCCATTTACGAAAAGCCTAAGGGCAAGGTGTATCTCTCTAAAAATCTCATTGCTTATTTACGTTTCATCAACTGTTTTTCCTAAATTCTGGGGGGGTTAGGAAAAATTGTGTTTAACGAACCAAATGAGGGTTAGTTAGTGAGGCTGTCCCTCACGGGAACGTTGTAATTATGTCTGTAAACGTTTATAGTCGAGGAGATAACAGGGCGTATGATATTTACCGTATGATAGCCATGAGTTAAGTGGTACGGCGGGGTGGGGGCTCTGTACTAGCGTTTATAGAAATATATATAGATGTGTGTATTTGCAACAGAACTTGTAATATTGATAATGAAAGAGAAATGTAAGTATTTAAAAAAACCAGCCAAGTGCGAGTCAGCCTCGCGCATGAAGGGTTCCGTACCATCGTAAAGCTACGATGGTACGGAACCCTTTTTAATTTTTTAGCCCCTTTTATTTTTAATTTATTTTTATTATTTGTTGGTATAGCGGCAACAGAAATACACATTCTGTGTAAATTTCAATTGTCTACCTATTATGGATCATTAAATACAGCACGCTGACAGACAGACGAACGGACGGACGGACGGACAGCTTAGTAATAGGGTCCCGTTGATTACCCTTCGGGTACAGAACCCTAATAAAATGATCTAAAAATAATAATGGCAGACTACGGTGTTAAAAGACATTGAGGTGCATACCGTTACCATGGATTTGATTTTTTTTTTGTTAAAAAGTGTATGTCCCATCATTTTGTTTTTATTTGATCTTCAATGTACAGACATTTTTCGGGACCGTTGCCTGTTCACTCCATTTAAAAGGCTGGCTGGGCTACTTAGCTAGCCTATTAATTTCCCTAAATCCACATTGCTATCAGTGCCACCCCGACCTGCAACTACACCCTCAAGGCTCAGTAATTCTACCTCGCCGTTTGGTCTAAATTGCTGCAATATATTTGCGGGCTGGCTTAAGTGTAAGTGAGACTTAAATATTCTCTCTTACTTTCAACCTGAGTGGTGATACAAAAATGCAATCTTAAAAAAAAAGTTTAGATAAAACGTAATGGTTCAGTCTTAAGATATTCGTCTATTACACGGTGTTTTATTAAAAGCATTATATTTTTTAATATCTGCTTATCTGTGTTAAATTAGTATTTTTTTTGTGTCAGTGTTATCTTGGATTATGGCCAGGGTTTTTTAAAATGCACATTGTTACGTAGATGCTGATAAACGTGAGTGGGTTATAAATTTAGATCATGTTTTTAAGCCACCGTGCAACACCAAAACAAAATTATGTCCCACTTGCTTATGCGGAGTTCGATAACTGTCCCACGGAATCATACTACCGGGATAAAAAGTATCCTATGTATTAATCCAGGTTATAAACTATCTGTGTGCTAAATTTCATCCAAATCCGTTCAGTAGTTTTTGCGTGAAAGAGTAATAAATATCAATCCGTCCATCCTCACAAACTTTCACATTTGTAATAATGTAAGACTTTTGTTGTCAAATCAAATAATTAGTGACTATTATACTTTAGAAACTAATATTGCTATATTACCAGCTACAGAGTAACTAGGGCTAATTGGGAAGTTGGCAATAATGTAAGATATTTCTAGTACGAAATTAATATACCATTCAATGTCTCCCAATATACCAACTTGGTATTATTTACCATTTGTATCACATGTGGGAGTAAGAATCGAATAAGGATCATCCGCGTTTTCCTCCTTCAGAATACATTCACATATTTCTAAAATTCTGTATGTTTATTGTGCCTTATTTGCGGTGTGTGCTTGGTCGGAATACAAATACTAATGCGGGAAGTAAATACACGTAGGTATTTGTCATGTAAACGAAAATATATCTCCGTGTGACTAGCAAAAGTCAGGGTAGGTATTGATAAGAAGTCTTTGTTTAAAAAAGGAACATTGATTTTTGTTCATTTCATCGTTTTTCCAGTGGTTACAAGCGCTCTAGTTGTGTATGAGAACTTGGGTTGGATTCCCAGTACTGGCAGTGTTATTTGTTTTTTTCCATTAGGGAATTCTAAGTGGTGGCCTGGCTATAAGCTAAGGTATAACAGTCAGCGTATTGAAAAGTATTCGTTATTAAAAATGGATCTACCGCATTTGTGCAGTGGCCACAAGCGCTCCTTTTGTGTGTGTGATCTTGGGTTCGATTCCCAGTCCCGGCAAGGTTTTTTTTTGGTTCTCCATCAGGAAACTCTTGTTGCCAAAATGTTGGTGTACTATAGGTACACCTCCATACCTTCGGGGACTACAGCCGTGATGTTAACTCAGTATGTATCAAGAGTAGCTGCTGTAGGCTGACGTGACGTCCACTGCTGGATGTGCTGAATGTCACGCCACTTATCTCGATTCTCGGCAACTCTCATCCAGCCACCTCGCGGAGATCGTCGCTCCACCTAGCCTGAACCTATCAAGGGTACTTATGTATATTCAGCTTACCTTGAATACCTATGAGTGTTATTCTGCGAAAATATACTAAAGTAAAACATTTTTGTGGATGAAATTAATTGACGTAGTAAATAAGTTTAATCTCATATCAGAAATTTAGATGCCTACAGACCAGACAGTACCTAACATGAACCTTTGATTTAATATGTATTAAAGTAAAATTTTATCATATTCCTTTATAAACTTAAGTATCTGATCATGAGTTTCTGATAAGACTCCTAACGGAATACATAATTTATTAGGCTCATTTTACAATAACTAATTTGTAAAATCAGAGTTTTTGGGAGCTCTGAAATAATCAAGTGCTCGACGACCCGTATAAAATGTTTGCAAATTCTGCCTGATTTGATCAAATATTTACACACCCAGTATTTGTTACAGTTCGTAGATTTTAATCATAATAACTTTGTTTTATTACGTGATTCCGTTTTAATAATAAAGCAGAGTAGGTCGGTACATACTCATTGTTAAAATAGGTTTTCAACAATCTTCAACATTTGGAAAGTAAAACCATAAAAATACTAACGTCTGTGAAGATAGTTTTAATACCTTTTATGTTTGCTTAAATTGTCTTTAAAGTAATTATATGGAAAACTAATCTATGATGTAAAATAATTAGCTGTTCTGTGAAAACTCTGTGGCAAAGATCGTTCGACGATCTTCGGTTAAGCAGTTTTTTTCTGTTACTATCGAACGACTGCCAAACGACGAGTGCGAGAATGAAATGGTAACTTATCTAAGCCAAAGCACATAGAAAGTAATATTTATAGATCCTTCGCACTGTCTGTAGCAAAAATATCTTAAGGGAGGATCAAATCAACTGGACCAGACTGGCTTACTACTGCACACGAATTGGGATACTTCATAGCATCCCACCTGTAATCCCAAAGGGTTAGGCAGAGGTGTATCTAATAGTACACCCATATTTCGCCAGTAATTTTCAAGTCAAATGTTATAGGGGACGAGCCTATTGCCATCAACCGGGAACAAATCGAGACTCTGTGGCTGCTACTGAGTAATTTATAACATAAACCAACATAACATCACGTCTGTAATCCCCGTAGGGTTAGGCAGTTGTACCTAATAGTACTGAGAAACTCCTGTTAGAAAAACCAAATAACACTTTGCTCGACCAGGAAATCGAACCCAGGACCTCATGCTCAGCAATTGCGCTTGCAACCACTAGACCAAGAAAGCAGTACATTATCTGTCAAAATCCGGTGTCCACAGTCCGGTTACCAGTTGGTTTAACAGTACCTTTAATATTGCGGATACAGAAGTGAACTAATCTACACAGAGAAGTGAAACAAAGTATGAACAAAACACCTAATTCAAGTTTCCAACTTCTAACACACATTCCACAATAGGACACTCGATTTGTCGGACATAAAGATGCATCTTTGTACAGGTGGCGCGGCTCAAAGTGGAGGATGCTGGCAACTACACCTGTGCTCTCGTGTCGCCGGTGCAGATGAAGGCGACTGCAAGGGTACATGTTTTGCAAGGTTAGTACAAGAAGACACCGGACTTGAAATTAATATGTCGTAATGTGAACACAAAATATTTGGCAGAAAACTTTTTTAAGTGCTTTTTTGTTACTTCATTCTGATTGAAAACAGAAATAAAAAGGGAAAATTAAAATTAATTAATTAAAATTAAAATTAATTAATTAATATTAATTAATTAAAATTAATTAATTGAAATTAGAACTAATTAATTGAAATTAATTAATTAAAATTAAAATTAAAATTAATTAATTAAAATTAAAGTTAATTAATTAAAAATAAAATTAATTAAATAATTTTAATTTTAATTTAATTTTATAATCCCACTACTTTATAATGAAGAAGAAAAAAAAACATTAAAAATCACTTACTTTACTTGGACCCCATACGGTAGCCGAAAGCCAACATCGTTCGATCGATTCACTAATAAATAAATTCACTTTTGATAAACTTTGAGTGACGTTTCACTTCGAGTGAAAAACAAAAATGAATTAAAAAATTGTGTCTGATGACTGCTTAAGCGAACACGATAATATTAAAACGCTGTTTTAAGCTTTCGCGGTTTAAAACTAAACTCATACTGTCACTTACGGGATATCTTACGTGATTATTCATTATTTTGAGATCCCGTGATTATTCATTATTGGGAGCTCAAAATAATGAATAATCACGGAAGATATCCCGTAAGTGACAGTATAAGTTTACGATAGTAGTAAGTAGTTAGTTTTTAATAGTTCATAGAACTAGACAAAGTGTGAGGAAAATAAAAAATATCAAACACTACAAAATTCCACATGTATGCTAAAATTGCTCGAACAAATGAGGCGACTACTGGAGTCCACGTTTCGGAAGATTAGACACCTGTGCCAAAAGTGGGCGATAAAATAAACAAAATGTTACTTTGTTGTAAGGAATTTGGTCGAGTTCCAAACGATAGAGTCTTTATGTTACTTTTTGTCCTAAATAGGGTTATTTCGAACAATAAATTGGTCCTTTGTGTCGTATTTACAAATAAGGATAAAAAGAGTTTTTCTTCAGTCTTTGTGTGTTTATTCATTAAAAGAATATATTGAGATAATTCTTTTCTCTTAGTAAATATTCTTTATTTTGAGGTTTATATTAACCGACTTCAAAAAAGAGGGAGGTTCTGCATTCGGTTGTTTTTTATGTTGGTTACCTCATAACTCCGTCATTTAAGATCCGATTTGAAAAAATATTTTTTTGTGTGAAAGCATAATATACTTTGTGATTGGTCCCATGAAGAAAATTCATCAAAGTCAGTTCAGCAGTTTGTTTTGCCTGTGTTGACAAGATGGTTCTTAATAACTTCTAGTTACTTACAATGTAAAATTGATTCGTGGCTAGAATTTGTGTGGTATACTAAACTAAAAAGGATAATATAAAAAAAAAAACTTTTTGCAAAAAAAAACAAATCGTTTTTTTTTTCAATTATATTGTTATGAATCATTAAATTCATTCTTATTAAAAAGTATATCGCCATCCTTATAACTGTTTCAACCCTATCATCAGCTTGCGATAATGTTCACATCAAAAATCTCACCTGCACCACGCCTGACTTGGAAACCTTAACCAAGGTTCGGTGTTATAAACCCCATATTTCCCTTGACAGGTTTTAGACTAACCAACCAGTAACAACCAGAGAGCATAAACAAAATAACGACTATGAAAAAGTCAAAAATCTGAAGTTGAAATTAGAGACACAAAACGCTTTAGATAGAAGCTTCTGCAGTAGTACAAAATAATAAAACTGATTAAATCTTAGTATTATTTAAAATTATTTTCAGATATACACCTACCACTGCTTGTCTCTGCATCACCCAAAGGTTGACTGGTAGAATATGCCTATGGCATTAAGTCCGCCTCTGTACTTTTGTGCTTGAAGTGTTAAATAAATAAATAAATTGCTATTAGTTAAACATCGACGTGATTAACATCATCGCATATGTGTAATTTTTAAACGAAATAAAACTAGAAATCAAAGGTCTTTTCTCAGCACTAGAAAGAGACAGGCAACCAACAGCAGTAATCTATTTTGTTGCCTTTAAAGAGCAACAGAAAACACCATCTGCGTCCGGAATTCGCGTTTACAAATGACAGCTACAAGGTTTCTACGTTCTGCAGTGTTAGTGCACCTGTACCAAGATTGAGTCATAAAGTATTTTCATGTTTATATTCACTGAATGGTATAGCCCATAACTGGATAGTTTTACTGCGTATTCACTATATTGCTACTCATATCTGTTCATAGGTGATACTGAGAACATTTCTACGCAATGACATACTTACATTTCAAATTTGTTCATGTAACACTGTTTTAAGCTTTCACGTTTCACGTTTCAAACTTATACTGTCACTTACGGGACACTTATACTGTTACTTATCGGCAGCTCAAAATAATGAACAATCACGGAAGATATCCCGTAAGTGACAGTATAAGTTTTGTTGATGTAGATGTCCACATTTTAAGTTAGCCGTTGAGTATAGGATAACTGTAGCTATCAATAGTAAAATAGAGTCTAATGGAAACAAAAAATTGTGAAGTTATTATAAACTCATCCTATCGCTCTCCATTGATGGACATAAGCCTCTTCCAAGTTCTGCCCACCAATATCCTATCCTTCGCCTTTCGTAAGCAGTCTATCCCAGCCACCCTTTTGAACTGTCGGTCCATCTGGGGGAATCACACGCAACGGTTTTCGGCTTGTTTAACCCACTGCCACTAAAACTGGCTTATTTTGCAAACCATGTCGGTAGCTCCCGTTTTTTTTTTGATAATTTCACACCGGGTGCATCCATGCGATGTGGCCAGCCTACTCCCACTTTAGCTTGGCTATTGTAACTCCAACATCAGCTACTTGAGTTTCTTTAGTCAGCGTGACAAGCTGGCCAGAAAATGTACAAAACAGAGAGGTTTGGAGGGAGAAAGGGGAGGCTTTTGCCCAGCAGTGGGACACAACATAGGCTACGAAAAAAAGCATCAATTTCGATCTTATCAATTAAAAAGTAACTTCGACCGTAGCCCGCTCCATACCGCTGAACATCAGAACGAGTGATAAAGGTATTAATTAAGTACCAACTCACCTGAAGGTGGTGGCTTATTACGTCATCTATAACTCTAGATTGATCTCCCATCAATTCAGCCACAAGCAACGGTAGTATAGTAGGTATCTTAATTATCCTTAATCAATCACCTCGCTTCGCAGGTTGATTGGTAGCACAGCTCCTGGCTGTCTTGCCGACCTAATCCCCTCTATTACTTTAAGTATTAGAAAACCATTACTTCGAGGTTCATATTTTTATATTCAAGACCACAGAATTACGAATCGTCACGTCCTGCATTATTTAAAACTTTATTAGTTCGCAAAAAACGTACAACGAAAATGGTTCATCGAGGGCATTATTAAGAAATGTCTCAGCTTAATGAGGTTTTTAATGCTATGTAAATTTGGCTCCAACTAGACTCGACTGTAATACTCGGTAATAAAGGCAGTCATTTATAACAGAAGAGTTTTAATATCATGTCATTAAGTTAGTCTAAATATACAACTGACATCTGCTTTGTTTTGCTAGTATTTTCTCTCAAACAATTTAGAGTAGGTTACTTTCTAGCAATGTAGTCGTGTTTATTAAGGATTGTGATAATGAATGCCGTCCATAAGTTGTCTCCGTCGATCTAGGTCAGTAGTTCGTTGGGTAGCAACGGTCGGAGGCATGGTGCGTAGATCAGATGTCACCTCATAACCCCGTGGTCATTTACCCTGATTTCATTCGGTAAATCTTACGGGCGTTTGTAGGAAGGAAGTGATGTCACCAAAGATTCTTCATCCAGATAAAAAGTCTCCCCGACGTTTACAAAAATAAAACTGAATGTAGCACAAAGTGCAAGCGGGTACTTGTAGATACTTTACGTGCAAAGAGCTATAGAATAACAAAGATCCGTCTGGCAAAGGAACTACACTTTGAAGTTTTGCTCGACTCAGTACTTTATCTTGTAATATCATCTTAAATGGTGTGAAACGAGCTGTAACAGACCAGTACAATGAACATTCACAATAGCCTATAGAAATTCAAAGCATCCGCAATCCTAGTTTAGATACTTCGGCAATATTACGAAATGGGTGTTTTACGTCCTTGAAACGAACCTAATATGAGGTGACTTTAATTAAAATTTACTCACCGTCGGTATTTGTATTTCTTGTTTTAGTATTTTTTTTTTATCTGGACGCGAATCGCGAAGGCTAGATCGAGGAAACGAGCACAGCATAAGCATAAGCATAATCAGCCTATAATGTTTCCACTGCTGGGACACAGGCCTCCTCTACATAAGAGGGAATGGGCTATAACCCACCACGCGGGCCCAGTGCGGGTTGGTAGATGTCACATGTCTTCGAATTTTTGGTTCTAGGACATGCCGGTTTCCTCACGATGTTTTCCTTCACCGTTTTGAGAGCAGTGGTGATGACATAAATTACACAAAGTAATGCGCCTGGCTGGGTTCGAACCCACAACTTACTGTCCGTAAGTCGGGGCCGCCACTATTGGGCCACCGCTGCTTTCTAAAAGATAAAAAAAACACTCGGTCGGGAAAATAGCACATGGAAGGAATTGGGGGAGGCCTTTGCCCAGCAGTGAGACAGTACAGGATAATAAAAAAAAAAAATATATTCTGAGCCTGTAGCTGGAGTAACTGTAAAAAAAAATAAAAACATTTTTATTTCGGATAAGCAATACACAACAACAATACAAACCAATGCTTAACATGTCAATGCCTTTCATTTTGACAAGTCGACCTCCACCAGCCCTTCCTTCCGTTGTTCTTTGGCGTTGTTCACGCTGTAAAGCACACAAGTTCTTGACACGTATGTAAGTAACCATGGAGTTTCTTGCCGGTTCTTCTCCATAGGAAACGACCAACCCGAACCGTGCACCTTTTTGTCGACGTTTTATAAGTGCCCATCGAGGCCTATGTGAAAAAAAATATTTTGATTTGATTTGGTATTTGATTGAAAGCAAGTAACGCAATTGGGATGACTCTAGAGTAGTTTTAACATTGTGATTTTCTTGATGCTCTTAAATTACAACAATTGGCCTTCCATAATTGATTCAATGTCGTAAAACTACGCACAACTAAATAACGTCACGTCTTATATAAATGGGTGGTTGTTCTAATGTAATGGAGAATGGGTCGTTTGTTTGTTAAGAAGTACATACATGCCCCATTATTTTGCCAAATGAGGTCGCTAGCTAAAGGCTGAAAAACTGGTTACATATACAAGGTCAAATGAAATTTACTAGACAATAAATTAGGTAGCGAAAGCTGTTTTTGACATGGAAAGAAAAATTCGAGTGCGAGCAGGGTTTGAACCGGCGACCTTCCGATTCAGTACACCGGATGTCTTAACCAACTAGACCATCGCACCCCGCTCACAGATCTCGAAATTTTCGTTCCATTAATAACGTCTTACGGTGACGTTAGCGCCATCTATTTAAGAAAGCATCGAACCAACTTAAACCAACACGTTGACATTGCAGTCAAATCAATGTTGTATAGAAGTCGCCATACCAAACTAATTTTTAATATTTTATACGCAAACCCTGCGTAGGGAACATAGCTGTTTTTGACATGGAAAGAAAAATTCGAGTGCGAGCAGGGTTTGAACCTGCGACCTTCCGATTCAGTACACCGGATGTCTTAACCAACTAGACCATCGCACCCCGCTCACAGATCTCGAAATTTTCGTTCCATTAATAACGTCTTACGGTGACGTTAGCGCCATCTATTTAAGAAAGCATCGAACCAACTTAAACCAACACGTTGACATTGCAGTCAAATCAATGTTGTATAGAAGTCGCCATACCAAACTAATTTTTAATATTTTATACGCAAACCCTGCGTAGGGAACATAGCTGTTTTTGACATGGAAAGAAAAATTCGAGTGCGAGCAGGGTTTGAACCTGCGACCTTCCGATTCAGTACACCGGATGTCTTAACCAACTAGACCATCGCACCCCGCTCACAGATCTCGAAATTTTCTTTCCATTAATAACGTCTTACGGTGACGTTAGCGCCATCTATTTAAGAAAGCATCGAACCAACTTAAACCAACACGTTGACATTGCAGTCAAATCAATGTTGTATAGAAGTCGCCATACCAAACTAATTTTTAATATTTTATACGCAAACCCTGCGTAGGGAACATAGCTGTGCTGTTTCTTAAATAGATGGCGCTAACGTCACCGTAAGACGTTATTAATGGAACGAAAATTTCGAGATCTGTGAGCGGGGTGCGATGGTCTAGTTGGTTAAGACATCCGGTGTACTGAATCGGAAGGTCGCAGGTTCAAACCCTGCTCGCACTCGAATTTTTCTTTCCATGTCAAAAACAGCTATGTTCCCTACGCAGGGTTTGCGTATAAAATATTAAAAATAGTGTACCATATTCAGCAACACTACGATTTTATAGATCCAAATAATTATGAAAAATCTTTATACTACAGATACTGTTGTAAAACATTTTACTACCCCTTTGATTTGGACTTGGACCAAATATACATGTTATTTTGGCCCTATCCATCATGTTTGATGGAGTGTTCATCATGAAAAATGTAAAAAAAAAACATTTTGGGTGTACTTCTTCGGTAAACCTCTGCCTAACCTTTGGGGATTACAAGCGTGATATTCTGTTATATATTCGTGATTCGATCAATTGTTTTGTTAAAAAAAAAATTGTTTTATCTACATTGTTGGGTCAATATTAAAACTGGTTGAAAACTTAGCCAAGGAAAACATAGTAAAAATAAGCTACAGACAGTCCAAAACAGGAATCATAGAATACCTTGGGAATACTTTGTGGTGTTGGTATCGTGTTTTTATTTACTTTACTTTGTATCTATGCTATTTATTTCCGGTCGTGTCGGATTGCCGTCCCCTCGGACTATGAGAGTGAAGGAACAGTATCTGCGCATACACTTGTGCACTATAGTATCTCCCGCGCCGATGGCTAATCTCCGCAAAAGATTGGCCGCCGTGACCGAAAACGGTCAGGAGGACTATTCAACATTAGTTTTGGTATATGCGAAACCTGAAACACGTGTCCATTTTTATGTAAAGAAACTATATTCAAAATTTCGAAACTGGATCATGAAAAATCACAAAGTTATAAGCTTGTTCTTTTACCTGGTTGTCTGCTCAAAAACGTGCTGACCACGCAACGCGCCCACGCACGTGCCTGTAGCGTCATCTTGAGCACATTGATAATAATAATTTGGAAGTAGGTACCTAAATGACTGCGATAGGTACTTAATGTCGCTCGGTATTCAACTTGTAACTTTTTTAAAATATTTTTGGGACAAAATATAACATGGTTTAAAAATTATTGGAATCGATTTAATTACTTATTCTGAACAAACTTTATTCAAGTTTCGCATATACTAAAAATAATGTTGTAAATCTGTGGTGGTGTTCCGACATATCCGCTATGTGCTTGGAGTTTTTCAGCCAAAGTTGGATGTGCTAGCCACTTGAGAGCACATAAAAGAGCAGCACACCAAAGCTTTGGACAACCACCCTAGAAAGCCATCGAATCCAGTCGCTGTGAAAAATCGACTAGACGATGCAGTCTAGTCTATTTTTCATCATTTCATCATCATGCTATTCATTCAACTCAACAACAGCAACAACAACTGCAACACTACAACTACAACACAACAACTACAACTTCTACTTATCTAATCTACGTCACTAGCATAAACTCCATGACACCACATTTTAAAGTCATGGGCGGCTTCACTTGTTTGATCGACCCATTGACATTACCGTGTTAAATATTGATTTCTCATAAACACAATGTAAGGTGAACATTTTGAATTCAGATTGTTTCAGTTTTGTTTTAATGCGCCAGGTAGGTGAACTCTTTTGGTAATTATTGGCCCTTAAAGTAAGCCAATGTTTTGCATTAATTTAGAACTTAAACACAAACAAAACACTACACATACACTAATCTGCATAGTTCTCATGTAAAATCACCAAGATTATACAAATACAATACAAAATACAAAATTTTTTATTTCAATATTACACGTTATACACACGTTATACAGTTGGTGGCGTCCCCTTTTAAGCATATAGATGCCTGTGCCAGGAGGCGCCGCTCCTTTACATCTTAACACCAGTGTAACATGTTATTAAAGAAAAGTTATTAAACAAAAGTTAAACAAAAATTATGAAAAAAAAAAGTTAAAAGTTAATGAATTTATTATTTTTATTTAGTCTGTTGGTGTGTGTGTATATGTGTGGGTGCGTGTGTGGTTATGTGTATGTGTATGTGTTAAATGTGAATGTATGTATGTGTGCGTGTGTGGTTGTTTTTTTACGGAAAGGGTTTTACCCTATATCCAGTAGAATATTCTCTACTTCATCGTAGCTTAACCCGTTCATCCACTTAATCAGCAACGATTTGCATTCTTTATATGGTTTAGTATGTAAATCCATTTGTTTATTTATTTTATTGTATATGAAAGACGAGCGTTTGTCGTACTGAATATTTGCAAATTCTGTTCTTACAAAAGTGGTGGAAGCAATGTTATGTTTCCTTCTTCTAGTTAATATATTAGGATCTAAGGGTAGAGTTTTATGTTTTTTTAATACTATGTGTATAATATATAATTTTCGTACTGATAATAGATTACTTGTTTGGTATAGCTCATGGGTGTGAAATGTTCTTTTTTTGAAGTACATTATTTTTATTAATGTCCGTTGCGCTCTTTCAACATCAAGAAAACGTGTTTTACGCGCGCCCCCCCAAATGGAGATACAATATATTATTACTGATTGAACTAGTGAGATATACACTTCATTTAGAAGATTTTTTGCCAAGCCACTCTTGGGGACTATGTGTCTCAAAGTTTTAAAAATCCAAATAAATTTTCGTATTCTCGCAGTAATTTGTTCAATTTGAGGATACCAGGACAAGCTTTGGTCCAACATTATACCTAAGTACTTGACGTGGTTAACTTTTCTGATGGTTGGACAATTGCAGTCATAATGAATCGTCTGCCTACACTCATGTATTTTAATGTTGAAATTAGGTTCTGGTTGGACATTTTTATATATTGAAAAGCATATAAAATTAGTTTTGCTCGTGTTTAACGTTAGGAGATTTGTTTTTAGCCACGAAGCCACTTGTAACATACCTATTTCGGTGTTGGTTTTTGTTTCAGCCCAGGTTGAGCCAGTGAAGACGATTGCGGTGTCGTCAGCATACGAAAATATTTTTGCATTATTGATTGACATATTACATAGGTCGTTTATATATATTAAAAATAAGGTAGGCCCCAGAACGCTTCCCTGGGGTACGCCGCATGTTACATCAATGTCCTCGCTGACAAAATTATCAAGCTTAACCTTCTGTTTTCTATTTGTCAAGTAATCGGTGAATATAGATAGCTGTGTATCTCTAATACCAATTTTTTCTAATTTTTGGACCAGGATGGGAATAGAGACCGTGTCGAAGGCCTTTTTTAGGTCTATAAAAACTGATAAACACCTAGTTCCTCTATCAAGTTCTTTTGTTAGTACTGTCGTTAAAGACGTGATAGCGTCTTCCGTAGAAATACCGCGTCTAAAGCCAAATTGAAATGGAGACAAAATGTTGTTGGTTTGAAGATAGCTTAATAATCTGGAATTTAGAAGTTTTTCTAATATTTTAGCTATAACAGGAATAACAGAAATTGGCCTATAGTTATTAACGTCGCCCTCCTGCCCGCCTTTGTGTATGGGAGTTATTATTGTTTTCTTTAAAAAGTTAGGGAAGGTGCCTTGTTTAAAACAAATGTTAGCTAAATGAGTTATAATTGGAGTTATTTCATGTTTTACATGTTTGAGGTAACTAGTGGAGATATTATCCCATCCTGGGGCACTATCTGATTTTAGAGTGTTTATTATACTATTTACTTCGTTGATATCTGTATCAAGCAGAACAAAAGATTTAGAGAGACTAGGTAAGGAAAGTAGGTATTGATTTAGTTCATTCTGGGTTATGGTTTGTTGGATGTCATTTGCCAGTTGGTTACCAATATTTGCGAAATATTTATTAATGAAGTTTGCTGATTCCGTAGGGGATGCTTTTAGATTAGTTAATTCAGTATTAGTTCTAGTAGATTTATTTGTATATGTGATAGATTTTAGGTTTTTCCAGAGAAGTTTGTTGTTGCTTAAAGATTTATTAATAAGGTTTCTTTCATATTTTCTTTTTAGTTTTTTTATGAGGTTGTTGCAATGATTTCTGTAACGAGCATATGTGATTTTATTTATTTCGTTATTTGGATTTTCTCGGGATTGTTTTTGGAGCTTATTACGATTTTTTATACATCTCAGAATGCCTTCAGTGATCCAGGGCTTGATTATTCGTTTACTTTTAGGGATCTTGTGAGTAGTAGTATTTATTTTTAGTGATTCAATAAGATATTGTGTTAAACATTCTGTTATGTAATTAGGGTTATCACAAAAAAGTAATGTCGATAGATTTTTTTCTTTTAAGTATTGCAAGGCGCTTTCAAAGTCAATTTTGGTAATGATAGCTGGTGTAGGTTGATAATGTTTTGTTTTAGATAACGCTAAGAAGGTAGTGCAGTGGTCTGTAACAGTAGTACGTAGAATGGCAATAAAAGCAGAATGCCGTTTCCTGTTTATTTTTAACATAAAGTGATCAAGACAGTTGGTTTCCCTTGTAACTAAGGTGTGACCAGAGAGAATACCGTAACCCGATAACATATCCAGGTATAATGTTCTATTTTTAAGTTCATATGTTTGTTCAGTGTGTTTAGGTCTTATGTTGATATTGATGTCACCGGCAACTATAATATTTCGTTTTTGAGAGTGTAAGTTATCTAAATGGAGTGCCAAAGAATTTATAAAAGGTTCCGCGTTAGTATTTGATGGTGAACGATAAATACCTAAAATTACATTATTCAATATATTTAATTGTAGGCATGATGCGTGGTTTATGCTTAATTCTGTGACACTGGCTTTTAAGGTGTCTTTGATATATACTACAACGCCGTCATTTTGATTTAGTTGACGAGTTGTAGCGTAGGAGCGATATTTGGATAATGTCGGTATAGGTTTGTTTGGATCAAGTCGGCATTCAGTCAGGATTATAACGTCTGTTTCAAAGTTGAGGGAGGACATATTTAGTATAAAGTCATCGAAATTGCAATATATGCTCCTAATATTTTGGGAAATTATGGTAAGGTCACTTTTATTTATGTTATAGTTGTGAGCGAGTTCACTACAATCGCATTCTATCGATCTTGCAATATTCATATTATCGATGTCTTTTAGAGTTTGTAGTAGATCACCCATTATTATATTTTATTAAATACACGGTACATTTTAAAATCAGGGACAGATTATGTCTGGACCTTAAAAGAGACTATGACCTCTGAGTTTGTTTCGGCTGTTTCTTCTCAGAGTAGTCAGGTACAAAACACCGGTCCCATCTTGTTTAAAAAAATGACGTGTAAAAGTGTTTGTAAAACCTATTTACGAAATAAACATAATTTATCATTTATGTGTCTTTAGAGCTAAAAATGATTGTTTTAGAATAACACAATTTTATTATGAAAAAATGCAAAACGAAAATGCAATAGTTAAAACCAGCAAGAACTAAAAAAATAAACATTCAAATATAAAACCTACTTATTAGCTTTAACAATAAAACATTTGAGCATAAAACCAAGGTAATAGGTACCTATATTAGGGTATATTTTGTTTCTGTCTTTCCAGTACTACCAAAATGTGAACACTGACATCAGGACGTCGCGACATCCTGATGTCAATGTTGCCAACATGAATACTAACAACTCAGTCCACGTCAATTTTAAACGAGACAAAATATAAAATATTTCATTCTCAATATTTTGTGATATTTGTTCTACAAAATATGAACATATATTTGAGAGTCGATAAATTCGTTGTAAGTATTACAAAAGTAAGGTTTGTGTTCGACATTTTTTATGTTTAGCGTTCATAATGTACAGGATTTGTATGGAAGTGCTCTCGGGTTTTATCAGAATTGACGTTAAGAGGGTTTCGCCATATTTGTTCTTTTACTTAAAATAACAAAAGAAAAGGGCAAACCGACAGTTGTTAGTTCTACGTCTATTATAACGTAAGTGTAAACGTGTTCAATAAAAGGCGGAACGGACTTAATATTAAGTTATGTGGTAAAACCTTGCTCGACTTAATATTTTTAACATGCCTTAAATCCCCGAAGTGTTAGGTAGAGGTGTACCTAATACTACACCCACATTTCGCCAATTATGTTTAAGTCTTATGTAATAGGGGGCGGCCATTAACTGTGCATAAATCCAAATTCCGTGGCTGCTATTGAGAAATTCCTGATAGAAAAACCCAATAACACTGTGCCCGACCTGGGAATTGAAACCAGGACCACTAGCTCAGTAGTCGCCCGGGCAACCACTAGACCAGCGATGTAGCATATTTTTATAGTTAAAAATCTGTATCGTCATCTGCCTAGCCTTTTCCCAACTATGTTGGGGTCGGCTTCCAGTCTAACCGGATGCAGCTGAATACCAGTATTATACATGGAGCGACTGCCTATCTGACCTCCACAACCCAGTTAGTACTGGGTAATACGATACCCCTTGGTAAGACTGGTTATCAGACTTTTTGGGCCACTGACTACCTATAACGACTGTCAAAGATCTACAAATGACACCCGGGACCAACGGCTTAACGTTAACGTGCTTTCCGAGGCATGGAGGCAACTCGGTATATAATGGGTGGTCACCCATCCACAGACCAACCTAGGTAAGCGCGGCTTAACCTAAAGATCGATCCGAGCGGCTGTTATTACTTAGCCACGAGCTCCTCCGAGTTAAAAATCTGTATGTTTTGTGGAATAGATGCTTTAGCACACACACACTTTAACACAAACGGGAGCACTTTATATGTATATTTAAATTACCTGGAGAAATGTGGGTACATATTTATTTTATTTTTTTACTATCGCTACATATTTGCCTATTTCTCGGGGACAGAATAATATTTTTTTTTTTATTTATTTATTAAAACTTTATGCACAACTAAAAACTGTACAAAGGTTGACTTAATGCCTGGCATTTTCTACCAGTCTACCTTAGTTTTATACAGAGACAATATACAGTAGGTGCAATAACAGAAAAAAAAAAAGACTAGAAAATATTTATAACTAAAACATGTAATAATAAATACTTATATACATACATATATTAAACTTTATAAAGTTAAGAGAGGAAACAAGAAAAACTACAACAACTTAGTTCTGAGACGAATCTGACAACTTCTTGTGTATATGTTCCCGAGCTTTCACTTTGAAAGTGAACTGACTGGTCACCGTCCTGATACTCCGTCTCCGTCCTTATATGTATATTTAAATTACCTGGAGAAATGTGGGTGAACTATCAGTACATATTTGAATATTCCTCGGGAACAGAATAATATAATGAATCAGATCACCTTAGATAATAAAGTCAGTGACCTATGTTACCAATTCATCTCGTTCCAGAAGTGAAAACCGAGCAAAAAGATAATAGATTGATCGTGTCCCAATTGCCTAACTCCCAGGTCAGAATTTGGGACAGGTTTGGAATTCTTTCGGAGGCAATCAACGACTCTATCGATTAAACTCACTTAGTTCCGCCTGTATTTAGAAAGCTGTCCATTTGTTGGAACTGACACCTGATTTCCTGTGTCCCAGATAACTCTCTAAGCACAAAGTAGCTAGGGCGAAAACAGGGTAATGGAATCACATGACATATATAGACATAGACAGAAAATACCAAAAATGCTACTGCTACTTTTTTATTATCTTAATCACCTAGTGCAGGAGTTCGTAGCTAGTTAATAACAGCCGCTCGAGTATCTCTTCAGGTTAAGCCGCGCTTAGTAAGGTTGATCCGTGGGTGGGGGACCAACCATTACACGCCGAGTTTTCTCCGTACCTCGGGAAGCCTTTGGGCCCGGCTGTCATTTGTAGATCTTTGACAGTCGTTACAGGTACTCAGTAGCCCGAAAGACTGACAGACGGTCTTACCGAGGGGTCGAGGGGTCGTAGTATCCAGTACTTACGGGGTTGTGGAGGTCAGAAAGGCAGTCGCTCAATGTAAAATGCTGGTATTCAGTTACATCCCGTTAGACTGGAAGCCGACCCCAACATAGTTGGGAAAATTCTAGGCAGATGATAATACTTAGGGATAATGTAGCTTCCCATTAGTGATAGAATTTTCGGAATCGGATCAGTGGGTCCAAAGCTTACCCCATACTATGAGACTTACAAACTTTAATAGCTCTTTATATTCATATGTAATAGTACAGAAAATGTTGACTTGTTCGTCAACTGGCCAGTGTGAAACTCCCGCTTGCGCGCGAGTTGACACAGTTCGATTTTACCTATTTTTTTTGTCGTCAACTCGGTCGAACGTTATTAAGTACAGTCAAATAAAAACAAATTGAAACCAATCACTATAAATAACTAGCTTTGCCCGAGTTAGCTGATTCGGTTAAGTACCGATTATCTACTTAGATTTCGGGATACGGCGAGGGGGATGCCGCCGACGATGCAGGATACCCAAGCATGCTTCCAGCGTTGCCAGAATGTTACTTTTGTAACATTTTACGTTACTTTTGTAACATTTTACGTTACTTTTGACCTTTTCTTGTTACCTCCGAGTTTTATTTTAAAGTCAAGTCGTATAGAACGTCTTATACATTTAAAGTGGGTACCTATATTATGCTCTACGAGCTCATTCCACCATCTCCCTTCTACCATCGGGAGTCCAGACGTACTGCAGGTTATCACCCATACCTTGTCGATGTTCCACATATTCGCACGAAGCGCTTTGCTGCATCATTTATTATGCGCTCAGCCAAGGAGTGGAATTCCCTGCCTGCGTCGGTGTTCCCAAGTTCATATGACCCCAATCTATTTAAGTCGCGAGTTAATAGGCTTCTTTTGGGTTAGCTCGTTCCATCGTCGACCTCATCTCTGTCCTCTGGACTAGATTGAGGTCAAGAGTAAGCCCATTCATTATTAAAAAAAAAAAAAACATTTTATAAGTAGTTTTTGTAACTGACTGTATCTGACGTCGACAGATTTTCAAGGTCGAGCGAGTAGACGACAAAAAAAAAATGTATTTCGGAAGGTGCCAACTCGCGCGCTCTCGCGAGTTTTACACTCACCAGTTGACGAATAAGTCAAAATATTGGATGATCTTCATGTTACCTAGTTATAAAATGTGAATATTATTAGAGTACCATTTTGAAATTAGTTATTCATTAAAAACTCCTCGCAACCAAAACAATGGAATTTTAATCTAGGCAGCGATATACTAGTTGTATTTGCAATCATGAAGCTCTTCAAATATTTGAATACCTATAACAAATGTTTGATTTAGGTTTGTCTGTTTGTGAAATTTCTATGAATGTAGCTTCAAAGTATAAACATTGCATTGTATCTCTGCTGGTGATCGATTCAAATAGTTTTGTTTTGTTTCTCCAATGACACTTGATTTCCTTTGCGCTCTAGTTCGTTAAAAGTGGAGGATTTTATCGAATCCGATGTAATTAACGTTTGAAATGATGCTTTGGTTTTATTTCTCACTTCCAATGGGTAGGTATTATGTACATTTATGAGCAAGAACCAGGCGGTTATACGTATGATTCTTTTTAAAACTGGAAAGTGAATATCTACAAACAGAGTTTACATGTAGGCCACAAAAGTAAACTCTACATGTAATTATTCTCTTAATCACTAAGACGAAAACCGACCCGAGTGACCCGACTAATATTATTTAGGAAAAACGAAAATTTTATCAGCCCAGGGTTATTTGGGAACAGACAAAATATGTAAAAAATCACTTCAGAATTGTGTGCTGCCGCTCAAAATTTGAGTACCTACTCAAGTGAAGTTCCAATGAATTTTACAGACTCACACTTCAGTTCCTCTTGAACACAAAATGTCGAAAGTGAATAGAAACAACAGAAAATGAAGCTAATAGATTCGAAGGAATGTTTGTACTTGATTTACGCCCCTATGCATCCTTTGAAAGAATTCCTCTTTGAATGGTGCTGGCTATTGCACTGTGAACACAATACCTTCATGCCTTTCTTTTGCTTACGGGCTGCGCTTGGAAGTGGAACATACCGGGACATTGCACTGAATGAAAGATATACCGTTGTGGCGAGTCGTACTACACACAAACGGTTGGGAGAGGCTCGCTTTGCTTAGGTCGTCTTGGCGCTCCACTATCTACAAAAATGTATAAACAGGTCATGCTATGCGTGCTGGTTCGGTTCGGCAAGATACGGGACAGGAGGGCCGCAAAATCAAATGTTCGGGAAAAAGCCACTCGGCACGAGTAGAATGAAAGTCCAATATGTGACTTAATTGCTTCGGCTCGGTTTTGTTGCTGAACAAAATTCTGCCAAATCGAATAAACCGACACGAAAAAGTATGTGGTACCCCTTAAAGATACTGTTCTATGGCGTATTAAATCACATTCCATAATGAATGAATTTATCAGGGAATTTAAAATTGCAATTCTTCAATTTCATGTTAAATGTTAATATCAATGCTGCTGACACCTGTATATCGGCTATTTGGCAACGAAAACGTTGAACAAGGTGTTGATAAATTATTAATTGCTGATTTCACGAACGGTCCAGTTTTAAAGGCTTAATTATATTAAGGGTAATTAATCATACAAATGGCCCTGGAAAAGTGAATGAGTGATTTTATATTTTTTATGATATTTTTAAGCATCGAATATTACCTGTGACAGATGCCACTTTGAGCAGCATACTTGTAATAAACCCAGGGTTCACCATGTTAACAACTGGCACAGCTTGACATGACTTGTTTCTGTTCATTCTACTCCCTTACTTATATTGACGTTCCTACCTCATGTGTTCTAAAGATCACGCCAACCTCGGCATTTACTTATTTTTTTTTTTCGTTCAAAGTCTTATATCTATTTTTTATTCGTTCAACGTATTGTATCTAGAATGATCAGTAAACTAGTGGTTTCGGCGTTCGACAAAACACAAATCAAATGCTCCATGTTCTGTAACAGGAGAATGCTCTGGTTTACCAATACCTCTACAGTACACTATAAGAAGCTTAACAGAATCGTTGACTAACACCGCTATTCCTCTCTCGGGACACCTGGGAAATACCATACTTTTGACCATACTGTATTCTAAGCACCTCTTTTGTTCGCAGGATCAAGCCTGGCAGAGTTACAAAGCGGTGTGAAAACAACCACAAGCTACCTGAGTCTGCTACTAACTTCGCTTTTGGTAGCACTCGGTACGCGATATCAAGACATAAGGTGACCTAATTAGAGGATATAGGTAATTCGTTTAGAAGGATTGGGTAGCAAGAATTGAACTTTGGATCAAACCACTGAATGTTAAAATAACAACACTATTTTATTTAGGATAACTGGGATCGTGGTTAGACTAATAGACGTAAAGGCCTCAATGAATTGTAATCCGGTTTTCCATGTCATTTTTAAGCAACGATTTCAACCTTTCTTTAAAAAAAGTAACTTTGTCACACACTAGCAATTTCTTCTGTATGGTGGGTACGTTTACGAACATTTAAACTCACATACACAAACAGCCAAACCCGGAACAACTACCTGTAGGTCATACACATATTTTTTCCGTGCGGGGAATTGAACTCGCGACACGTATAGTAGCTGCCAATCGCTCAGCCACTGCGCCAATCGTGCCGTCAAGATGATGCGTGCCGTGTTTAAGGCTGTTATAACATCCAATTTACATCCTTCAATAATTGTTGTCAGCGCCACAAAACACAAATAATCTGTAAACAAGACTTCAATGCTTCATTAATTTTTTTCTTAATTAATTAATTATTTTAAATTTTTTATAGTTACCTAGTTGAATGTAGAACAACGTGCAGCATTATTATATTTTACAAAATTTGTAACAGTACGTCTATTAACCTAATTTAATGCTGTCGTACCGAAATGAAATTCGTAATTCAGTGTACATTTTGCAAAAGGCTGACAGGAAGGTTTTTGTTCATTTTTCTATGAAACACGTTAGTGGGTACCTAGACTAACGAGGTAGGTATCCCGCCGTGGGGCTAGTCGGGGCCAAAAGAACGTCCTGCTCCATTAACGCCCCGTTCCGGTCCGTAACCACCTTTTGTCTGAAGCCCTCTTAAATATTCACTGGTTTTCAACATCGAACACTATATTTTATGTAACATCCGCTGTAGCGACGTAATGCTCTTTAATTTTTCGTCAACCGTTTTTTCGCAATTTTTGTGGAAAGCTTTCAATGGTAATTACTGTTCAAAAACGGTGATGAAGTGTCAGAATTGCTTCAGACAGATCGTAGGGCACAATATAAAAAAGTCGTTTAAAAAATAAGTCTTTATAGACTGTAACAATGGTTCATTTATATTTAATTTCTTCTGAGGACGGAGGAGGGGATGAGGACGTGCTTAAAATATGACGTGTGAAAAGGATTCTGATATCCTATTTAAAAAATAAATCATTTCATTATTTTCTTATGAGTACATATTTTATTTTATTCAAGCACTACTAAATGAATTCCTTCCTTAGTAACCTACCTTATAAAAATAATCCCAAAGCAAATGATCATTTTATTTAGTTAGTCCATCGAATACCAAAATTTTCCTAATTCCGTACGAATTTGTTTTAATCTTAGTACAGAGTTTAATTAAGGTAAAGGGTTACTGTTATGGGTTATTCTAAAAATTAATTCTTGCTTATCCAGTCCTGGTGTGAGATCCTCAAATGAAGTTTGAACCGTCCAAGGATCTTTGGGTAAAAGGACCATTAGTGAGAGTGTAAATACTTTGTATAAAAATATAATTATGTATATGTAATATAGTTATATATTATTAACAATAATATTCTATCCTGAAGTCAGACGGTTTCCTAGTATTGATATAGATGTGATTTGGAGCAGTACCTATTTTTGAACTAGATTAAGTTAATATTAATAATGTGTCTTAGATTCAACTTTTTACTTGATTGAGTTCAAGGTTTTCGAATATATTTATGGATTTGTTTTACGCGTTCAAATCCTGGCCTTAACCTAAAAGATCAGTCATGTAGGTTGTATCATAATGTCGTTTGACATAGACTTGCTTTCTTGCCATTAAATAGATCGGTCTAAAGATAGAACATAAGACATGTCTGGAGATTTGTTATCCCAAATTTTAGTGCTTCCAATTTTGTTTTATGAGCCCTTAACTGGGAAAATATAAAGGTGAAGAACAAGAATGGATGAAATAAGGAATGAGTATATTAGAGAAAGTTTGAAAGTGGCGCATGTTACAGAATAAGTGAAAGGAAGTCGTTTGTCTTGGTATAGACATGTAATGAGGTGGGATGAAACGCATGTGACTAAAAGACTGATGGACATGACTGTTGATGGATGGAAGGGAAGAGGAAGGCCAAAGAAAAGATGGATAGATTGTATGAAGAATGATATGAAAGGGAAAAGAATTAAATGATGTCGTGACGTCTGACAGGGAAGAATGGAAGAAGAAAACGTGTTGCGCCCCCAAGTAGAATGGGACAAGAGCAAGAAGATGATGATGAACTGGGAAAAAATTCCAATGA
This sequence comes from Noctua janthe, assembly GCA_910589295.1. Lineage (NCBI taxonomy): Eukaryota > Metazoa > Arthropoda > Insecta > Lepidoptera > Noctuidae > Noctua > Noctua janthe. Next base: position 11,304,220 of record OU342575.1, on the reverse strand, counting down.
GTCCTTACACACGCCAATTTAAATGTTTTAATTGCCTCTTCGCATCAAATAAAGGTTACGTTTGGTTTCGTTGACAATATAATTTGAATAATTATGACTCTCTCACTTACTATGCGGCATGTGCGAGAGTACAATTTTCAGTATGAACACTTTTTCGCGCGACTCTAGTACGGTGAGGGCACATCTAAATATTTAAATCTTTATTTTCTTTTTTATCACTCTGTATTGTCCCATAGTTGGGCAAATGTCTTCCCTATAGTGTTCCAATTGTCCCTGTGTGTGTGAATCTACGGCCAATCTCCCACAAAAGCCTATAGGTCATCATGTCAGCGGTTTCTTGGGTTTCCACAGCGACAACGCCCGTCCTCTGACACCTACTACATCACTTCTCCGGCCTCTTAATTTTTTTGTAATTTATTTATTTTAGTACATGAAGGACTTACAGATAACAAAAACAAACAAAAAAGGAAACCATAGTCACCAAAAAGCCAATTACAAATCCTCACGTAATACACAGTTTAATTATATATCATGTACTATCTTGTCCTAGACTACCGACTGACTTCGAAATCACTTCTCTAGAGGATACATATCACGAATATAACTCTTCATATCACTTGAATGCACTATCACTTTGTCTACAGATTTTATTTTACTCGCAAAATATCTGAGTACTCGTATATTTAAGAACTATAAGTTCATTTAGTGATATATAAAATGAAAACATCATATCGAACTTTGTTAAAAAAATATTATTCATAACTTGACAAGTACTTACCGGGATAAGTATTTAGAATATTTCGTTATTTATAGAATTTGTATAAGTTTATTTCAAAACATAAATATAACAAAAATATACACAGCTTGCTTTTTTGGCTAAGACAAAACTTTTGTTGTACATTTCGTTCAAGAATAATAACTTTCTTTATTCTGAAAGAAAATATCTTCGAGGCCAACAAAACGACAAATGTTATGTTCTTATAAAGAAACCAAATTGTGAATGGTATTTTATAGAACTGGAAACTCTGTTGTATCATTTGTGAAAATTGTAACGTTTTCTCCCAACGCTGCAATAATACAGAAAGGTATTTGGGTCAAATGGTGTGTGGAATTCACCATTTTTGTTTATAAGATAGAAGAAAATATAACATTCCATTGCAGTCTACATCTAATCCAATTTCGACATCTTTTATTTGTGTTCTCAAAACTGCACTCGGCAATTAATATTGGTTGCATAAACAAAGTTAAATCAAACAGTGATCGTCAAGAAGGCCGTAAGCCGCTTGTAATAGGTACTCCAATTCACTACGAGTATTTCAATAAGTATCAAAGTCGCTAGAAACCAGAAATAGGACCAAGTCATATTTTGCTACATTTTGCAAACAACAAAATTTTAAAATATTATTTTAAGTTGCTCTATTACTGTTCTGCGGCCACTTCGTACTTGTTAAAAAAAAAAAAGTATTTCAACTACTTATTATAAGCTAATCTCGTTGGTCTATTGGTCACAATCGAGACTGTTGAGCATGAGAATCTGGGTTCGATTCCCGGACCGGGCAAATTGTTATTGGGTTTTTCAATCAGTAATTTCAGTTTCAGTAGCAGCCACGGAATTTGGATTTATGCCCGGTTGATGGCAAATATGGCAATAGGCTCGCCTCCTATTACATGGGCCATAAACATAACTAGTACTATTAGGTACACCTCTGCATAACACTTCCAGGATTACACATGTGATGTTATGTTATGTTTTTTCAGGTATTTTTAAATTATGTTGGTCTTTCGCTCAGCTTTCATAGAAACTTGCCCATAATCCTTTATACGTAACTTTACAGACGTAATGAGTACTTTTAATCGTTAGATATTGATACCCATCTTGTCTGTGAAGTTTCTTCACTTAGTCTTATATGACCTTGTATATTAGATGTATATGTTTTCTTGAAAAGATTACATTTATTTTCATAGAAGGGTTTTATAAAGTATTTTCTTGTTGTCTCATTTCATTTTGTATTTCTAAATTAAAGTTTCTATATTATTTTGTAATCTTCATAGGTTTTTGATAAATTGTCCTAAGATACTTTAGATAATTTTTTGTGAAAACAATTTTGGGATACTTACTTTTTTTTTTAAAACCATTTTTGCAAACTTTTTATGTGTTTAAGTGTAGTGTGAATGTCATTTAAAAAAAAATGGATGATTGCATTGTTTTTTGAGGAGCAAAGAGAATTAAAAATCCGATCTCTTATAGATTTGGATTTCACCACACATTGTCTCATTCAAAAAATTCACTGTGTATGTTGCGCTCTAGTTGTGTTTTTATACTGCTCTCATTAAATGATACAATTCAGGTTACAGGCACTTATAAAATCATGTCGTAGTTGAAAAGGTAATTTTTCTATTTAAAACTTTCATCTTGTAACGCACTTTCTTGTAAATATAACTGTAATTACTTCGCTATGTGCACATAAATCTATCAAATATTTTTTTTTTTTAAAACACGTAATTATTTTGTAGATTTTTATGTAAATATTCATTTATAAATAATTACATGGCAGACTTTTTTCTGTTCTATTTAGAAAAGTGATTAATTTGAATAATATACGCGATTTGTTTTTTAAATACTCTTTTTTTTTAAGTTTTTCTGCTAAGCTTAGAACATGTTTGTAATTTTATGTACAGTTTATTATTTTATAAGATTTGCATTCATATCTATTGCAAATCTCACTCATCGTCATGAACTAATGTTAATCTTAAATATTTCCCAGTATAGTCTCATGTTGTTATAATGTACTGTGTCGAAAGTATTTTGAACATTTTACTTCTTTTTGTTTACAAAACTTATAGCATATCAATGTATACATACCTACTTTTCATGATATGTACCTACTTATAAATAAAGTATAGTAATATGGTAAGGTAAGGAATTATTCTGTAATAAGTAATTATACATATTATTTAATGCATATACAGGATTGTAAGAAAAAAAAACTTCTATTTAAACCAATAACTCGACCCAGGGTACTCAGGCACCCAGATAGTTATTACAGGGTGCTGCAGCACCCATCGGTAGTAAGATGGGTATTATACATTGTGTTACAACTCTCAATAGTTTTATTTCTATTTTTATGATTTAAAGTCCATTTATTTTATGCAATATACGTATTTTGAAGCAAAATAGAGTGCTCGTATGGACCTACTTATTTGAAGACTTTTTCACTAGACTTAATTTGGAATTAATAACAATTTTCGCCAAATGATAAATGGCACACTCAAAATTCCTAATAAGCCTGATCGGCCAGCACTTAGTGCCATGAAATAAAAAGGTTGTAGGTTCTGTCCCTATTCAAAAGACTAATAAAAAACAGACATTTTGCAGCAAGTGTGAAAATCTCATTAATATCAAATTTAATTTTTTTCTAAATTTTTCCTAAGAAATTATTTTATGTCTGTTAATATTATTTATAAGACAGCAATAAATATTTAAAAGTCAAAAATACCGTATTTTATTTATTACTCTAGGAAATATACACAACTGGGAGCTGTGGCACCCATGGGTGGAAAAGTCGATGTAAAATATATTACGGTTCTATTGTTAAGTTGTTCTTTCTATGTAGGTATAATGCCTAGTCAAAAATATTCTTCCCTGCTGTTTATTCTTACAATTCTGTGCACGGTACATATGCATTTCTACCTAAATTGAAGAAACATATTTTTGTGTTGTAAATGTTAATATTTTAAAGTCATAAATATTAAACAGCGGTAATGTTCTATTCATTGCAAAATATTTACAAAGTAATCGTTAGTATTTAAAATACTTCATTTCTCGTTACTTGATGTTTATAAAAGTATATTTGTGATTCATTGTAAATGCGTTGTGTATTTTATTATAGATATTGTCAATCTGTGACTATTTTTATCAAGTCTGTTGTATATTTAAAAAAAAAATGAAATCTAATGATGATTAAAAATACATATTATGATCATTGCAAGACTGGACATAACATCATAACTACATAATCTTGTCCTTAGCATGTCGATGGCTATCTAAATTAAGTCGGCTCAAAACTGAGCTACAAGTTTGTCCCCTTTCGTCCCCCAGTTCCTACACGCATAGGATGACCACCGTTGAAACGGGTTTTGTCGACGGAAGAATCGATAAAATGACAGACCAACACAAGAAATCTGTCATTTTGTCGTTTCTTCTGTCGACAAAACCCGTTTCTACGGTTGTCATGCTACGCGTGCTGTAATGAATAAACAACAGGACACGATAATAAGTGCCCCATCATTTGTAGAACAGCACCAAATAAATTGCATGGCATTGATTTATGTAACCACGCGAATAAGTTGTTTACACCACAATAATTGGGTAGAAAGGCCACAGATTGAAATATTTTTATCAAACGTTTAAACATATCGGTGCTTTTGTTGACTGTTGATTTTAAGTGTAATTATAATTAAATAATAAAATAAGTATCATGAAATGAACATATTAATTATTACGTGTGCAATATTGTGATAAAAGTAAGATTTTTAATAAAAGTATGTATGAAAATAAACAGTGTTTTATTATATATTTACAACAAACCATGAATCTAACGATGCGTCCAGATAAAGAGCAATTAACAGTATTTAACCTGAGCGACTGCCTATCTGACCTTCACAACCCAGTTAGTACTGGGTAATACGATACCCCTTGATCTTCTTTCTTAATCGTGTGGTTAGTGCCTAACCTGGTGTCAGAGTTTTTATGCCGCCCATGAGCCTTGACCCCTTGGTAAGACTGGGTGTCAGAATTTCGGGCCATTGACTACCTGTAACACTGTCAAAGATCTACAACTGACAGCGGAGACCGACGGCTTAACGTGCTTTCCGAGGCACGGAAAAAATTTTGTATGTAATGGGTCATCCGCGGACCCATCTAGGCAAACTCGGCTTAACCTGAAGGTTGATCCGAGTAGCTGTTATTATTTAGCCACGAGATCCTCTTAGCCACGAGCTCTAGCTGTATATTAAAGTTTTAACCAGATTATTACCAAAAATTCAAATGAAAGCGAGACAATTAACGCAATTATTCTATCTGCTGGAAAAATGCTACAATTTATGGAATAAACCTCTCAAGAATCCAAAAATGGATTAATTAAAAAACTTGAGAGTGTTAATTCATCTCTAGAAAGGACATTAGCGAGAAAAAAGAAACACTTCTCAAGTCTCTCAGCGAGATTGTCTTTGTTTTTTTTTTCAGACAATTTGTTATTAAAAATGTTCTGAAGATAATATTTTATCTCGTTTTAAGAATTTATATTTTTCGAAGAATAATAGTTTTGCTGAGCAGTTGTGACAGCATTTATTTTGTGTTGTTTAAGATGAAGTTCTTGAAGTTGAATTGTTTATTCCAGCATAATCTTCGGAGTTCTCTAAAAACAGACAATATGCTAAATTCAAATTTTCTTACGTTTTTGCAATTTGGAGGTTAGTGTCAGAAAGACGACAATATGCTAAATTCAAATTTTCTTACGTTTTTGCAATTTGCAGGTCAGTTGCATGTTGATGAAAGATGAGTCGCGCAAGTATAACACGTATGTAGTTGTAGAAGTCCCTCTAAGTTCATTATTTCAACCCCATTCAATAACTATTTCATGAAAAAATCATTCAATGAACGTAGAAGGTCGTATTGATCATTTTATTGATTCTGGTACTGGTTGATATTGATCCTGGCGCTTCCACCTTAAGTTCACTTTGACAATAATTTAAAACACGGTTATACACAAAAGCTAGATTTTTCATAAATACGGTGGGATGTGAATCAATATTTCTTAGGGAAAAGCCTGAAAAATCTCATCTTGTAGTCAAGCCTAACATTTTACTCAGAATTGGTACAATAACAGTTAGTTTAAAAAAACACAGCACATAAATACGTTCGCAGTATATCTTTTTTTTCCAAAAGAATTATTTCCTGCAATTGGAACTGCGCCAAAAAATAGCGTAAAGCTTGCAGTCTATCAGGTTTAACATTGTCATCGAAGATCTATGGAGGTTAGCGTGGCATTACTTGCAGTAGCTGTACTGTTCGCGTATAAAGGCGTGTCACTAAGTTTATTGTAGGTATTGCATTTATCCACAATCCATGTTACGCTATTTGGAGACTAAATCAAGGTAATTTCAATTTTTGTCTTATGGAGTCACCAAAATAATAAGTAGGTACAGTATCACATTACCAGTTTTGTACACATATGTACAGTACATATACCGTCCAGTCTACCTCGTTGGTCTAGCGTTCAGTAGCGCTACTGCTGAGTCATACTAAGAACTTGGTTGGATTCGCGGGCAAAGTGTTATTGACCTGTCAGGATTTTTTTTGTAGCCACCTGGAGTCTGAAATTTTGGTATGTGCTGATTTGTCAGTCTATTTAGAACAAATCATTTTAGATCATTTAAAGCCAATTCAACAACGTCTTCAGGATGCTGTTGCGGCTGCCCAGTTATTGTAGTTTAGGCTTTCATGCGGTTATACGGAAACAAGTAGAATGCTTGTGCAGCGCGTGCGAGGCAGCAATAGTATCCTTCAGATGGTGATAGGTAGAGATGGGCAAAATGTATCAGTGAAGAGAAAAGATTGAAATGTATCTTTCGATCGCTGGGATATGTATCACTCTTTTATATCTTTATATCCTTATGTATTCGCGCACGACACGCAGTGACATTGCTCTGTGCTGCTCACTGCTCAGCGTGGCTTGCTTCGTTCAACTCAATCCAATGAATCAGTAAGAGTGATAGATAAGTACCTAAGCTATACGCATTACGTATCTCTCTGATTTACTGGACTGCTGTTTCAAGCTCTCGAATCTACTGCTTGAAGCTTGAACTAATGAATGAAGCAAAATGATTAACTGATATTTTGTTTAGTTTTGTAACCAGAGCGCCAAAAGCACTTGATTTTGAGTGACTAAAATTTAAATGCCAATTAAATGTGCAGTCAAAACCAGTATAATTGTTAAGATACACTGACTGATACACTGTTATACATTCGGATGTGAATGGAAATAAAGAGTGATTGAAGGAAACAGATTGATTCATATCTTTTTTATCTATCTTTCCTGAGTTACCCATCTCTAGTGATAGGGGTTATGATGGTTGAATCTCGTGTGGATTACCCTATCTAGAACAAATGGATGCATATTGTGATTGGTGCTGACTAACATAGTGCATAAGATTTTACTAACACAATAGGTACTATAATTGTCATCATCATCTGCCTAGCCTTTTTCCCACCTATATTGGGGTCGGCTTCCAGTCTAACCGGATGCAGCTGAATACCAGTATTTTACATGAAGCGACTGCCTATCTGACCTCCACAACCCAGTTAGTACTGGGTAATACGATACCCCTTGGTAAGACTGGTTGTCAGACTTTTTGGGTCACTGACTGCCTAACGACTGTCAAAGATCTACAAATGACAGCCGGGACCAACGGCTTAACGTGCTTTCCGAGGCACGGAGGAAACTCGGTATGTAATGGGCGGTCACCCATCCACAGACCAACCTAGGCAAGCACGGCTTAACCAAAAGATCGACCCGAGCGGCTGTTATTATTTAGCCACGAGCTCCTCAGATCGACCCGAGCGGCTGTTATTATTTAGCCACGAGCTCCAATAGGTACTATAATTGTAATAATTTAATTTATTTTTCACAGTATTTTTATAATTTGTAATTGTTTGGATTAATTTGATCTGAAATAAACTGATTAATTAATAATAATAAAAGCGACTGATGATCTAAAGTTAGCAACATACTATTATGTCTTATGCTGCAACATTGTTTCGGGTTGCTCACTCCGATGCCATCAATCTCTGCTTTCCCAGACATATGAGCAACAACGTTAAGTATATCAAATGTTACTACATATATCGTGGCACCTCAAACAGAGGTACTTTATTCCGTGACATCACGTACCTCGTCATTAGCATGACGGAAGAGCCCATATCTCGGCGTATGAGCACGACCAACGAATACTAATCCATGCTCAAGGAAGATCCAGATGTTTCTCGAATGTTCTCGATCTTATATACCTATTGTAGATTGAGGTGAATCAAAATGTAGATGTTTTTATTGCTGTGGTTAGGAGATCTTGCTGTTTTTTTTTTCGACTTTAATATGAGTCCACTAACGCAGTTTTCAGTAACGAAGCCCAGTGTTAGGAAATTACTTCTAGAGACATGCTGAGGAGATGATCCAGCAGAAAGTGAAAATCAATATTTCTTCCGATCAGGAACTTAGGTGGCTATTACAATGCAATAGTAACTTATTTCTCTCAAAAAGGTGCAATTTTGGTAATGGCATCTAGGTTACAGACAGATTCAAACCTTTGTGAGAGCTGGAGTCTATACTGGGTTCGAGACCTGTATGACAGATCTCCAGAAATATTAAAACGGATGAATTGGAAAACATTTCGTACTTTAATTTACCTTAATAAAAACATTTGTCTCCCCAATTCTTGACAAATGCAAAATTAAAACTCTGACCTCAATTCATTACCACAGTTTTTAATCACTACCACTCGTATAGGCTTCGAATGGGAAAATTTGAATCACAAATTACAGCTTTAATAAAACCTTTATGTGCCCCTTATAAAGGCAATGTCCTCAGCAATTTACTGATTGAATAGCGGGATTTTATGGAAGCTTAATTAATTGCATCATCTGTTTTGTTTGTACATTTTGTATTAACATCGAAATTGTTTTAATCGGTTTTATGGTTTTACTTAATGGGATATTGGGCGGTTTAATTTGTTGTCACCCTCATCCAATATGTTTTGATAAGGATTGCTGCACTCAAAACGACCTTAAGGCTGCCACCGACTGTGGCCGTGAAAATGGCGAAGTACTGACCCAATAATAATATCATCTATTGAGATGATGAAAATAACATAAGGATTTGTAGTCCGTTTGGTATGATTATAATAAATTAACTTATTAAGAGGCATTTTAAACTTTACAACGACTTAACTTTCAATAAAAACGGTGAAAGCGAACGGTTCAACAACAGTGAGTCAAGAAAAATAATGTTCACGCAACTTGGTAACGTGTTCCATTTTTTTTTTTTTGTTTTGCAAAGAGTAACACGATTGTCATCTATTTTTATTTTTGCTATCAAATATTAGAGAGTAGCGGTGGTCCAGTGGTGGAGACCCCGACTTACGAGCAGTAGTCGTGGGTTCGAACCTAGCCAGGCGCATTACTTTGTGTAAGTTATTTCATCACCACTGCTCTCAAAACGGTGAAGAAAAACATCGTGTGGAAACCGGCATGTCCTAGAACCAAAAATTCGAAAACATGTGACATCTACCAACCCGCACTGGGCCCGCGTGGTGGATTATAGCCCGTTCCCTCTCATAGAGAGGAGGCCTGCGTCCCAGCAGTGGGAACATTAATAGGCTGATTATGCTATGCTTATGCCAACTTTAAATAACAGCAGCAGTAGATAATCATCAGATCAGTAGCCTGCCTCTTTGCTCTAGTGGTTGCAAGCGCAACAACTGCTAAGCACCCTCGTTCCTGGGTTCGATTCCTAAGTCGGGTAAAGTGTCATTGGGTTATTCAATTTAAGAGATTCTCAGTAGCAGTCACGGAGTTTAGATTCGTGCCCGGTTGATGGCAATAGGCTCGCCTTCTGTTACATGGGTCTTAAACTGGCGAAATGTGGGTGTACTCATGGATAATTAGTACACCCACATTTCGTCTAAGCCTTCGGGGATTACAGGCGTGATGTTATGTTAACAGCAGCAATTTTGAAATAAAAGGTACAAAAGAGACGAAGCCCATCTTCAACTGTAAGTGTGAGAACAAGGCTGCCAATGATAATGATGTTTTAAAAGAAATTTAGTAAAACGTAAAAAGAAAACAAACTGAAACCACAAACATCATTGTTAATTTCTTATCAACAGAATGTATCTGACCAACGATTCATTACAATAGAAAATTAACACATTATCTTCTAAGATAATCGGACTACCATGAAATGACATTAAACAGGCTTTCGTATCTGTAAAGCTATTAAAGCTTTGTTTGTTTAGAATCTCAATGATAATGGCTATTTAAACAGGAAGATTGCTCTTAATCCAGTAGGCCATAAGGCTTTACTTAAGCTAAGCTAAGCGAGAAATGAACGAGCTTGACGATGGCAGTTTTGAACAAGAAGTGTTTGAGCTCTCCGCTAAAGTTGTTAATGATGATTCTTGATATTTGTGAACGGTTTTAAGCTTCAGAGAGTCTTGAGTTTTAAACGGTGTCATAACTAAAGCAAGGGGTATCTCAAAAAAAAGCTGTTTCACCCATTTTTAACAAACAGGGTGTAAACAGACCCTTCACGAAGCCGTCGACCAAGCATTCTGTACATCAAACCAAGTAACTTTACGCAAAAATTGTTGCTGGGAAACGAATTTTTTTTTTCGGGTGAGAATTCACGTTTTACGATAGATGAAACGACTCGATGAAACACACTGAAAGCACTGTGCTGATGGATGGATTGAATAGTACGGGGGTCGTGGGTGGAGGTGTTTAAAGTAAAAATCTTACATTAAAAACAGGTATTTAAAAAGAAACTTGTGAAAAAGTAGGAACTTTGACCCCCAATATCTCCGTAACTAGAAGGTTCCCAGGTATACCTAGTATAGTCTAGAACAAAAAAATGATCGCAAAGAACAAGTGATTTGCGGCTTCATTAAGGGTCTATTTACACCCTTGATAGATATTGCGCTTTTGTATGGACCTTTGACGGATTTGGTTTAAAAAACCGAAAAATTCATCGCTATCTATACTATAATCATGTACAGTCGCCCGCGCAATTACTTACTACAAACTGTCAAAATTTTCTCATTCGATTTTAAACTTGCTGTCAACATTTTATGATTTAAATTTACTTGGACAATTTGACAGTGTGTGGTAACTTGATGTGCTGTCGACTGTGCGTCAAAGGTTAATTCCCTTCATAAAAGAAAATTGTGTAACATACTCTATCCCTTTCACCATGTATCTAGGTAAGATGAAAGGGCATGGGCCAGCTATTGAGTTTAGTTCCTAGTAAACGATTATATTTTCAGATCATAGAAAAATACAGGCAAGTAAAATAAACATAAATTCAGGTTTCTAAGCAAGTATTATTCTAGAGTTCCGAAAACTGTATGCTTAACATTAAGGTTATCACCTACGCAGCCAGACATTTGCCCTATAACCAAGCCTTTGTATTGTGCGTCATTCAAAACACAGAAAATAGAATTCACAAAACTGTATACTAATCCACTCTTGGTAAAGACGAAAACGCGAAACTAAAAAAAAAAGTGTTTTAAAAGAAAAAAATTGTAAAGGGTTCAATTTACTGTTACAGTCAAAAATTGAATAATAGAAAAATATTATAGCAATGTCTGGTATGCATAAATAATGGCACCTTTGTTAACGAAAAAAAAAATTGTCATAAGATTTTGCATTTATCAACTTTGTAGGAGCTAAGCAGGAGCAAAATAATTTGTAAGGGATACCGTCTACGATGAAACACAATATGTTGTAAAACGATAAAAATAATCAGTGCCTTGACATACATTCAAAAATGTCAATGAAACAAAACATTCCACTGCAGATTCTCAAACTGTGCTACTAATAGAATGACCAAAGCTAAACAGTACGCTGTGAGACCTAAGACGGCCACTTGCGACGAAGCAAAAGTGACGATAAGCGAGAAATGGCCCCGTTTGTGGTAGACTTCAAATGCCATTTCCTCGTAAATACGTTTGTCTGTTATCGCAACAAACAGCGCCCGCCTTGCTTCTTGAATTATGCAAAAGTTCAGTTTTCCAGTTTAAAGTAATTTACCTTTTATTTGAATATTAAAAATGCAATCTCAATATTGTTGCTTTAGTTTAAACCGTTTAAATTGTCGTTCTCTGTGATTGCGGTTTTCTTATTTCGTGGTTCGTTGCTTGTGTCTCTGTTTGAGTGGAATTTAAAGCTAAATGCACGAAATTAAAGGTTAAATAGCAATAGTTTGCTACGCTGACGACACGCTGGTACTGGCACAAGGGAGGTCGCACGAGGCGGCGGCCGAAAACATGACACGCGGGGTTGCGATAGTCGTGGAGAGGATCCGGCAATTGGGTCTCGAGGTGGCACTGCACAAGTCCGAGGCCATGTGTTTTCATGGGCCTCGGAATGCGCCACCGTCGGGATCCCTACTGACGGCAGGAGGGGTTTCCATCGGCGTCGGGTCGACGTTGAAGTACCTAGGACTCGTCCTCGACAGCCGGTGGAACTTCGTGGAGCACTTCCGACGTTTGGCTCCCAAACTGGAACGGACAGGGGCTGCCTTCAAGCGGCTCTTGCCCAACCTGAGGGGTCCAAACGCCTCCTGCCGGAGGCTATACGCCGGGGTCGTGCGGTCCATGGCCCTTTACGGGGCCCCGGTGTGGGCGCGTTCTTTGAGGCGGCAAGCCGCCCACTACCTGAACGCGCCCCAAAAAGTAATAGCCATAAGGCTAATCCGGGGGTACCGCACGATCTCCGGCGAAGCAGCTAGCCTCCTTGCCGGATTGCCGCCATGGGATCTGGAGGCGATAGTCCTCGCACGCCTGCACGAATGGCGCGCGGAGGCACTACGTCGGGAGGAAACTCCGCTGCCGCGGCAAATTGCTGCTCAGCGGACAGACCTCCGGCGTGATCTCATGGCGACATGGAGAGAGCGACTGTCGCAACCCCGTGCAGGGCACGCCACCATAGTGGCGATAAGTCCCCTCTTTGAGGAGTGGCTAGAGAGGCGCCACGGCGCCCTCACCTACCGCCTGACGCAGGTCCTCACCGGACACGGTTGTTTCGGGAGGTTCCTGCACCGAATCGGGCGGGAGGAAACGCCCGGGTGTTTCCACTGCGAGGATCGTCCGGAGGACACGGTGGAGCACACCGTGGAGGTCTGCCCCGCTTGGGCGGAGCACCGCCGTGTCCTCGTAGCGGCGATTGGCGGCGGCGATCTCTCGCGTCCGGCCTTGGTTCAAGCCATGGTCCGGAGCGAGAGGGAATGGGAAGCCGTCACCTCCTTCTCCGAAGCAGTCATGCTAGTGAAGGAGGTGGCGGGACGTGAGAGGGAAAGAACCTCACGTCCCAGTCGCCGCGGGAGACGCCCTGGGCGTCGGGGGTCACGTGGTGGCTCCCGGCCACCGTAGGCGCGTGCCTGTGGACGGCGAGTTATGGGCCAGCTCGCCGTCCGGCCGTCTTATGACGACAGGCCGTGTCGACGGAGCGTTCGTGTTCCACGTGCGCCTCAAAGAGATGTCAGCAAATAAGTAGGGGTCCGCAAGGGCCGATGCCTGCCAGGGCTGCGGGACTGTTCGAAAGAGATACCGTGGCCCTGGAACACAAAGGGCAAAGAAGGAACAGGGATGGGTTTTAGTCAGTACAAGTCTGACACTCCCTTCCGCTCCGCCCAGAGTGGGAGGGGTCATTTGATGATTTCCCATCCGGAAAAAAAAAAAAAAAAGGTTAAATAGCAATGTGCATTTAGATTGTTGTGTTGTCGAATAAATTCTAGGATTTACTTTGGCTGTAACTGCAATATAGCTGCTGTGGAAGTGTGCCCCCCTCCCGCTTACACCCTGCACATTTTAAGGATTCAGCTCTCCCAAACATAATTCCACCTGCAAGTCGTTTCACAGTCGGATAGTCTTTTAATTGCTTGTAGGTTAATGATGAAAAGTAAAACATTTCAAAGTAAAAAAGTTCTTCAGAAGAAACCGTTATTATTATCATCTGCCACTTAACAGATAAAGTCAAGCTCATTACCAGTCTCCGAGGCAGTTAACGTAGATACTAGGTCATAGTGATTAAATGACACTAATCGGTACTAAAATAAAGCAAAGACGGTATATTTGAAGTCTTTGCTCACTCAACGAGAGGCTGATTGCGGTTCTCATTACCTAGTTTTTTTCGGCAAAAAATTTCATCATGCCGTTACCGTAAAGCTTATGCCTTACTAGCATTTACTTGCGTTGAGCGACTTCAATTTAGTTTTTTAATTTGAGAGAAGCTTAGCTTACTCTGAATTTGTAAGTCCCAGTTGACACATATAGCCATGATATTTATTTTGGCTTTTTGAGTTAAAAGAAATTAATGTTTTTAGGGTTCTGTATTCGAAGGGTAACCAATAGGACCCTATTACTAAGCCGCCACTGTCCGTCCGTCCGTCCGCCCGTCCGTCTGTCTGTCCGTAATAAGTAGACAGTTGAAATTTTCACAGAATGTGTATTTCTGTTGCCGCCGTAACAACAAATAATAAAAATTAAAGGGGGCTCCCGTACTACGATGGTACGGAACCCTTCATGTGCAAGTCCGACTCGCACTTGGGCGGTTTTTTTGGTAAGTATATTGAAGGTATACTAAGGAAATCACAAAGGCAGTGAATAAGCACAGTGAGATTATCGTCTGACTAGACTTTTCTCAAATATTTTGGGGTCCATATCCAGTCTAAGCGGAAGCAGCTGTATACCCATATTTAACATGGAGTGACTGCCTATCAGATCTCCACAGCCCAGGTACGTACTGGGTATGATACATCTTGTTACTGACTTTCGGGCCACTGACTAACCTGTAACGACTGTCAAAGATCTATAAATGTCGGCCAGGAGTCCAGGACCACGGAGGAGTCTCAATATTCATAACAATGAATGGTCTTCATCCACTGACCAACCTCAACAAGCTTAGCTTCTAAGCCATGCGATTATATTATTTAGCCACAAGCCTCTTGTTGAGATAAAAATATATTTTTCGACAATACAGAAAAATTAACATAACATAACGCCGGTATTTCCCGAAGGGTTAGGCAGAGGTGTACTTAAAAGAACCACATTTCAGTTTCGCCAGTTTTGTTTTAAGTCCTATGTAATAAGGGGCGAGCCTATTGCCATCAACCGGGCATAAATTCAGACTCCGTGGTTGCTACTAAGAAATCCCTGATAAGAAAACCCAATAACACTTTGCGCGACCCGGAAATCGAACCTAGGACCTCATACTCAGCAGTAGCGCTTGCAATCACTCGACCAAATAGGCAGTCGCAGTGCAAAAAAATAGATTGGAGCAAATTAGTTCAGTGTATAAAAAACTAAAAAAAAACACAACTCTTAACAAAATTTAAAATAATAACTCTAGAAACAAATCAATTCTTAGAACTAAATTATAATAATTCAACTGAGAAACATTAAAGCACATAGCTACACGAGCAAGTTCAACTAACTTCTAGATCACAGACGTCATTCACACAGTAACAATTAACGTCATAAGCTGGTAATTTTCACAAAATTTATTATGAATTAACTTATCAAAGAAACGGCTGGAACTTTAACAACATATAATTAATAGGGACGACCATTCATTTTTATAAGAAATAAAATCTTTTTGTTTACTTCTATTTCTTTCTATTAAAAAAAGGAAACAATACCATCTCAATAATACAATAAGTATTTACACGCAATTATTGCTGCTTTCCATACAAACATGCAGATTATAAAGATGTTTTGTTTTTTCAAAACAAAGTTTTTTGTCAAAACAGGTTTTTATTTCGATAGTCCGCTTCCTAACCAAAACGAACTCGAGCGTGGGGTCAGGCCTATAGAGGACGCCTACTGGTTTTCCAAAGAAATAAGTGACAACTGACGTAGGAATGCGACGCGTATTCGCGCGACGGTTAGCTTCGATCGTTTTAGTTAGACACGGCCATTTTTCACATAGTTAAATATCCAAAATAATAACCAACAGATAATGATATTAGTACGAACATAGAAACGTATAATTATATCAATTCCCAGGGTTAAAGTTTAAACATAATGCTTGGCTCCATGCGCCCATACAACAACAGGAAGAGCGCAAAATGAGGCCCCTATCCAAAACTGGCTTGCAGCCAATATTGTTCACTGAAGTACTTAATTTATGTAACGAAATACAGGAAAATTATTTTCATTTGAATTTTCGATGCATTATTGTGATTTACAATTGGTATTTTCTTATTTAATGTTATGGGTTGCACGAGTTTAATTACTGTTTGTTTGTCCGCAGCGCTATCGAAAGTTAATGTAATTGCTGTTTTAAATGAGGATTAAAATGCAGTTAATGACTTTGATAGAGGTGAAAATCGCACTTTGTTGCGTAATTTTACATTGTGGAATGCATTTTTTTTTCAAATAGATTTTTCAGTTTTTGTGTGAAGTGGTTTCATCGCGTTGCCTAATGGTGTGACCGTCGGACTGCCAAGTCATAGATCTCGAGTTCGAAACCGACGCACGCACCTCAGATTTTTCGGAATCAAGAGCGTGTTGCAAAATTATCACTTGCTTCGGTGAAAACATCGTGAGGAAACCAAATCAGCCAAGTCAGAGAACCCATGGGAGGCATAAAAACTCTGACACCAGGTTAGGCACTAACCAAATGATAAAGAAAGAAAGAAGATCGGGTGATTAGACCTATCAAAACAGCTTTGAAAAATACCTATGTGATGAAACCACTTGAAAAAGCTGTTGAAAAGAAAGCTGCTAGTATTATTAAACACGTTTTAATGCTTGAATTGATTTTTTTACGTCCATTACATTTTAAAAAACTGGAACCCGAACCTGGAACTTAGATTTGGAATTGCATTACAGACAATGCCCCAGTTCTCTTTTTCTGCCTTCATACTAAAAACTGCTTTCAAAATGACCATTGCTCTGACACAGGCGCTGCCGCAGGCAGTACCTGTATCGACACGGAGAAGAACATTAAAAAACACGAAATTATTACACTAATATCTTCATCCATTTTGAGAAAATAACTGACCAATGTCATAAAAATACCAATTTCTCCAATAAAATCTGCCATCGATAGGATTATTCCAACTATCTCGAAAATAAAATTCACTACAACAATAAAAGCACAGTGATACCAAATTTTAATCAAACACTTGGTCCTAGAAACAGTTGGGTAGGTAGGTACCCTCGTATCTCACGAGGTCACTTTAATAATGTTTGCGGACCCTGTCCCTTGGCCGACAAATATTTCAGCAAACAAACATTTACTGAAATCGACCCATACGTAACCCTCAATAAACTCGCACTTATTTTGAACAATTTTATTTAGAAAATCTTTTTGTGTTATTTCACCAAGGTTACCGATATAGCCGGAAGAATAGCCAAACTTAAGTGGCAGTTTGCAGGGCACATTACTCGCAGAACGGATGGCCGATGGGGCCTGAAAGTTCTGGAGTGGCGACTGCGAACTGGAAGACGTTGCATTGGAAGGCCTCCCACTAGGTGGACCGATGACCTGGTAAAGGTTGCAGGGATCCGCTGGATGCGAGACGCACGGGACCGGTCAATGTGGCGACACTTGGGGGAGGCCTATGTCCAGAAGTGGACGTCTTTCGGCTGAAATGATGATGATGATGATGATGCTATTTCATCAACTGAATTTGTTTTGAGTGATAGTATTTTCAGGCCCACTTGCACAACAAACCTCTAAAAGAGTTTGGCACTAATTGTATTTAAAATATCGTTCTGTACTCTAAATTGTTTGAATAATATTTTTATTGTTTAACGCATTTAGTGATCTGTGGTGCAAACGCACTTTTTCTATCACCTTGTCTTTTTTTAAACCTTTCAATACTTTTGTAATTGAAAATTCCTTGTTTTCTGCAAAAAAAAAAAACAATGTGACATACAATAAAAACATGATTTGTAACTGTAATTTGAAATGCTATAATACAATAAATTAAAACGTAAAAATAGGAAAGTAATAGATTCAAGTTTAAATGAAAATATTTTTTTTTTTTAAATGTATAAAACTACTGGTTTTCATTATAAGCATAGCATTTTAATGATGTATCACAAACATTATAGCGTGATCATTTTAATGATGTTCCAGATATTATTGTTATAATAGTTGCCAGTTATGCAAAGGTGACAAGAGAAAACTCTACTCCCGAATATTTTTCACCATTTTTAAATAACTAGTTTAAAAACTACCGAAGTCCAAGGAGTGTATGGCGACATTTTTCATACAGAAACATCCAGTCATGACAGGTTAATTTCGCGATAAACGATACCAAAATCTGACTTCCTGTAAATTGAGTTTTCAGGCAGTTTCATTAATGCTGTTTTTACCTTTATTTATTGCGGGTTTTCGGGTAGGTGAAGTAATAATAGCGGCAATCTGATAGTTAATCTAGAGTAGTTAATTATTTTTTACCGTGATATAGTAATAACACGTTATAGCGCCCTCTGTTCGACATTGCCAAAAGTGGTATAAAATTTAATGAAGACATTTATTACTGCAGTGATTTCAGAAGCCGTATGATCGATGGCTTAATTTGCAAAACGATGAAGGAAATTATCGTTAGAACAAACATGACCTAAAACTAAAAAATCATCCTATCAGCACTGTCTTCCTAGACAGTGCTGATAGGATGATTTTTTTGTTATGTTGTCTTCTAGGTTATTCCAATATAACTTTAACATTACTGGCGACACGCCTGATTTGCTGTCTATTATTGAAGAGTTCCATAGTATATCTCCGAGGAATAGCATCAGATCTTTATCAAATTTAAACGGTACTACCACGAAACAATATTCGTCCAAAAAAAAAATTATAATGGAATTCGGTTTACAACTGGCGAAGATATCACTTAACACAAAAAAACAGACAAATTGTTAACCTCCTCCTTTTGGAAGTCATTTAAAAATCTCAATTCACCACGCGAATTACTGGGTCCGCAATTATGTCCCACTGGCTCTTACAGAGAGGAGACCTATATCCCAGCAGTGGGAACATTACGGGCTGATAACATTGCTTCATTCATCATTATAAATATTTTGGTACAAACGCCTGACGAAGATATTAAAATACTCTAAGAAAAAACTTCGATAATGATCGTCGAATCCGCAGTACATATAAATAATAATAGATCTGGCGAAGCAATTGATTATTCATGAGCAGCCGTCGTATTTCGAGACGATTCGATAGAACTGCGGGGATGATAGGAAAATTCATATCTTTGAAACGCTCACGGCTCTATCGGTTATAGGGTAAACAGAGACTTCGAGAACTTATTAAGAGATGCCACGAGAACGGTTTTATGGTAAAAGATTTTTAATCTTTGATAGTGATCTTATAAGGTAAGGATAAGGATAGAAAAATAAATTTGTAATTTAGATGCAGAGAAATGAAAGTTAAGGTATAATTGTAATTTTGGTACTAGTTTTGATAGTAGATACATTATCAGACCGGCAATATTAATTAGAATGTACAGAAATTATGTGTATTTGAAACATGGACATTTACATTTGGTTCAACACCCAGCTAGCTCACTCCCGATGTTTCCGAACTTTGAATTTCATCGAATTAATGTCAATTTGACATTCATTCGAATGAAACTCGATTTGAATCAGGACTCGATGAAGTCTTGACTAAGTCAAGTCTAATAGACATGTCATTACGCGATATGAATATGTTCCTACCAACATTTATGTTTTTGTTTATTTATTCAGTCATGAAGGTGTATTATTTCGTTCTCCTAGAATCTGCATGAAAACAAAAGTACTCTAAACTCATTTCTCCAACCACACACTACAACCATCGCTCACGCGAATGATTTCAATTATGAAGTAAATAATTTTATTAGCTGCATGGTGTACTGAAGGAGCGTAGAGTATGAAGAAATAGAACGCTAATTTTTGACCCTTAGGTGTGAAGCTGACTTCTGCACAAATAAGCAGTGCCCATATAATATGGACGAATACTTATGCCTAATCTGCAGACAATCATATTAGATTTGTGACATAATATTCGTAGTAGTATCAGTTGAATTTAGTATAATTCCATTGATTTATGTTTGTAGTTTTTTGCTAGAAGGTATGAAGAAGTAATCAAGTAACTAGTTTTGCCTTCTCCTTGTGGTGCTGTTCTACAAACAATGGACCACAACAATATCGTGTTCTGCTCGCACCAATACCTGCACACTAACTAATTGAGGGACGATAGTGAAAGCGCCAGACTCATAGCTAAGTTGAAGGCTGAAAAGATGCAGTAAAGATTGCCATCAAAACGCTAAAAAGAAGTTTAGTCCTAATCGCATAAAGTCTCAAAATACGCCTAAAAGCAAATTTTGCATCGCGTTTGAGCACTCCATTTAGTACATCATCGATGCATACTCTCTAAAGTCTGACCACTGCGCCATCGGGGAAAATTTATGCATGACTCGCTTCATAAATTTAGATGTGTTAACTGGCAATTTGTGTTTACTGCTGTTAATGGCTGGAAATCATAGCATAGAGACGCAATTAATTTGTTGGCAGTAGTTTGAATGAAAGTCGATAGTGATTTGAACGGTGATGGAAAGTAAATAAAGGCTTGATCGCTGACGGCCGTGAATGGGTATGCGGGTCACCTTTGTTTGTTTTAGCTGGCTGGTTTTGTAAAAACTAACTTACCTATTAATTTGACTTTGTTACTGGTGGGATGTTGGTATTGTAAATTTAAGATAAACTAAGAAAGAAATTATTTATTTTAAGAAAAAATTATGAATGTATACCGATTATCAAATATGTAATTATTCGTTAAACATAACATTTCTATAGTTTTTCCCCGACGCCTTAGCCCACACGTCTTACTAACTCGTTACTAACTATAATAGTTTGTGATTGGTTGCGTCGTGTACGGACCGCTATTGAAATAAGAGTCACACTTGGGCAACTCATTGGTGATTTGAGTTTGTAACACGTTACTAAGAATATTGTATGACATTAGGTTTAGGGAATTAATCTTATGACCGTATTGCAAAGTCCAAAGTTGCCAAGAGCAGTGGTGGTTCCAATTTACGAGATGTAAGTCGTGGGTTCGAACCCAGGCAGTTGCATTACTTTGTGTAATTTATTTCAGCACCACAACTCTCAAAACGATGAAGGAAAACATCTTGAGGAAACCGGCATGTCATAGAAACAAAGATTTGAAGACCCGCATTTGGCGCACGTAGTGGATTACAGCAATCTGCCTCGCAAATAGAGGAGGGCTGTACCCCAGCAGTAGGAACATCAAACGCTGATTATGCTTGCATAGTCCAGTATTCTACTGCCGAATAACTCAAAATCTACGGACCCTACTTCAATCAGTCCACAATTATTACATTTGATTGCTTCGCCGCAATACAGCCTGGTTTGATGAACTGTTTCGTAATTTATATTTAAAACAATCAGTAATTGAATTCAATGGCTCTTTGAAGTCCCTTTCAACTTTACAAGTGGCGAAATTTGGACTTCAATGCGTATCCAATTGTTATTTAGCCAAAAATAGAAAGTAAAATTCATAGTAATATTTTTTTAAGAACTATAATCGGTTGTCGTGGTATGGGTATGTGATGCGGAGGAATGAGGAAAATGTCGTGAGGAAAGTTTTGAATATGACTGAGGGATGGGTAAAAGAGTAAAGGAAGACCAAAGAAACGATGGATGGACTTTGTGAAGAATGATATGGCACGTAAAGTGGTGTCTGATGAGATGACTAGTAATAGAGAAGTATGGAAGAAGAAGACATGCTGCGCCGACCCCAAATGAATTGGGATAAGGGCAAGATAATTATGAACTAAATACAGCAATAATTATGTAACACATTGATTTATTCTTTTTTTGAATATCGATCAATCTAGTGTATGGTAGTACAAGAAATAAATATTAAATGTTAACAATCGTAGATTTTCTAAATATTAGCTTGAAAACTAAGCAGAAAGAATTTTGCTACTAAAGATATTTCCTAAACCACAGTCTGATTTAGAAAATACTTTAGGAAATACATATTTATTTATTTATTATTTATTTATTTGAGCACAAAAGTACAGATCGAACGATAGAATTGAGAGAGAAAAAAACAATCTTTGTTTGTATACATGCACATTTTAAACCATTTTCTAACTATCATTTTCCATCATTATCAAGAGGTAGTGTCATATTTCCCTTCTTTCAATGACACATAAAAGGAAACTCACAAAATAATAGGGTCTATTCTCTTGGTACCAAGATTAATATATTCATTTTAATTTAAATCGCTATATTAGAGAGAACCATTAGTGTGGACGCTTTTTTTCTAGGGTTCCGCAATGAAATGGGAAAAACAAGATTCTCTCATATTACTAACGTAGTGTTAATAAGCAAAAAAGTGGTTAGCTGAGTCAAAGCAATTAAAAAGTACGACAGTGACAGACCAAAGCATCCTAATTATCCAAACATAAGCAAACACAGAAATGCCTACTTTTTGATAAACAAAAATTTTGTAGACATATACAATAACACAGGCATATTTTTGATGAACGTTTATGGAATGTACAAAAACGGTGGGGCTTTCGTACATGGTTTTTTCAATGTCCGTGATGCCTCTGCAACCAAGTATATTTTTGCCAGGGAAATAACCTCACGTCCCAGCCGCCGCGGGAGACGCCCTGGGCGTCGGGGGTCACGTGGTGGCTCCCGGCCACCGTAGGCGCGGGCCTGTGGTCGGCGAGTTATGGGCTAGCTCGCCGACCGGCCGTCTTATGACGACAGGCCGTGTCGACGGCGCGTTCGTGTTCCACGCGCGCCTCAAAGAGATGTCTTCAACCACGTAGGGGTCCGCATGGACCGATGCCTGCCAGGGCTGCGGGACTGTTCGAAAGAGATACCGTGGCCCTGGAACACAAAGAGCAAATAAGGAACATGGATGGGTTTTAGTCAGTACAAGTCTGACACTCCCTTCCGCTCCGCCCAGAGTGGGGGGGGTCATTTGATGATTTCACATCCGAAAAAAAAAAAAAAGTATTTTTTTGCCAAATTTAGTTTTAAGATAAGTTCTTTTATTCCTTTTTTTTGAAAAATTCCTCAGATCTCAACTCACGCTTTGCTAGAATTCTAAATAGGATATTGAAGGGTCTGTGAGGCTAATAAAAATGATGAGAACGCTTCCACTGAGTTTGTTATTAGGCATACTTATGAATAATGCAAAGCGGAAAAAATAATTTAAGAACAACCGCGGCCTTTATTACAATTCACATTAAAAGTAACTTTTTTTTGGAAAAACTGCGTAGGCTTGGACACAATAGTGTAATATCTTGAGATGGAAATAAGGTTTCGGCAACGAAAGAATATACGGAGAAAATGAATAATTGAGTACTGTTGTCGGTCGCCTGTGGCATGACATTTAACTTAAACTAGCTATATGTATTTTGACTAAGATGAAAATAAAATCGATGGGTTTTGCTTTGTACACAGTTATGGTTTAAATAACGTTTCCTAAAAGATAAAATGGAAATAAAACGCAAAAATAATAATTGGCAGTTATTATTAACACTAGAAACGGGATATTTACCATGTTTTCTATTTTTTAATATCGGGAACTTAAAGAAAACAGTAAACATGGTAAATATCTCGTTTCTAGTGTTAATTATAATAACTCCCAATTATTACTTTGATAGTTTAAAATCTTATAATTGGGAGTTATGTCGTCATTGAAGGACTGAATTGAGAACGCAATAGGCACAGGTTTATTCAAGTGTCTCATAAAACTATGATCATCATCATTTGCTTAGCTTTTTACCAACTATGCTGGTCTGTTTCGAGTCTAAGCAGAATACCCATAATTTGCCTATCTGACCTCCACAACCCAGTAGCACACAATACTGCAATACCTCGCGGTAAAACAGGCGAGCAGATTTTCTGGCTTCTGCTGTCAACTGTCAAAGATCACTTTACGATGACCTTTGTCGATAATCTTTCCAATTTTGAGCGCGTAGATTGGTATCACTTCACTACATAGTATAAAACAAAGTCGCTTCCCGCTGTCTGTCTGTCCCTATGTATGCTTAGATCTTTAAAAATACACAACGGATTTTGTTTTTAATAGATAGAGTGATTCAAGAGGAAGGTTTATAATATGTAGGTACATATAGCACCTGTGTGAAGCCGGGGCGGGTCGCTGGTATATAAGAAAACAAGTTACATCTATAAACAGTCTTATTTGATAGCATAAGCATAAGCATAAGCATAATCAGCCTATTAATGTTCCCACTGCTGGGACGCAGGCCTCCTCTCTATGAGAGGGAATGGGCTATAATCCACCACGCGGGCCCAGTGCGGGTTGGTAGATGTCACATGTCTTCGAATTTTTGGTTCTAGGACATGCCGGTTTCCTTACGATGTTTTCCTTCACCGTTTTGAGAGCAGTGGTGATGAAATAACTTACACAAAGTAATGCGCCTGGCTGGGTTCGAACCCACGACTTACTGCTCGTAAGTCGGGGTCTCCACCACTGGGCCACCGCTACTCTCTAATATTTGATAGCAAAAATAAAAATAGATGACAATCGTGTTACTCTTTGCAAAACAAAAAAAAAGTGGAACACATTACCAAGTTGCGTGAACATTATTTTTCTTGATTCACTGTTGTATCTCTTAACTTACTTTTTCTTCGTCCGAGTTTCAAATGTCCAGCAAAGTTAGCTTTTGAGTAGGGATGACACAAAAATATCAACAACGTAAGAAGATAATGAAATTTTTTGCTACAATAAATCCTTTCTTTTTGTTAGCTTGAGATGCCGCCACATAATTTATTGTTCATAATTTGCTTTGTTTAAAATGATAATAATTATCTTATTAGGAAGTTAAGCTATATCATAAAATACTGCAAACAAAGATAAGTTTAATATTATGGCAACATTTACCAAAGACCAACAAAGTTACCAGTATGATTTTAATCGGGTTATTTTACAGGGTTAGGTGAAAAACTCTAGAGTTAATATTAACCTGTATTATAGGGTTATCTGGGACAAACGATCCAGTTAGGTAGGTCTAACTTCGAGAAAGAGGTTAATCGTCGAATCCGACTCGGCTGGGCAGCGTTCGGGAAGTTGCGTGGTATTTTCTCGTCCAACTTACCGCAGTGTCTCAAGACGAAAGTCTATGACCAGTGTGTGTTGCCAGTGATTACTTACGGGACCGAAACGTGGTCGCTCACAATGGGCCTCATCAGAAGGCTTAAAGTCACCCAAAGGGCAATGGAGAGGGCTATGCTAGGAGTTTTTCTTGCGTGATCAAATCAGAAATGAGGAAATCCGTAAGAGAACCAAGGTTACCGACGTAGCCCGAAGAATAGCCAAACTTAAGTGGCAGTGGGCAGGGCATATTGCTCGCAGAACGGATGGCCGATGGGGCCGGAAAGTTCTGGAGTGGCGACCGCGAACTGGAAGACGTTGCGTTGGAAGGCCTCCCACTAGGTGGACCGATGACCTGGTAAATGTTGTGGGGATCCGCTGGATGCGAGACGCACGGGATCAGTCAGTGTGGCGACACTTGGGGGAGGCCTATGTCCAGCAGTGGAAGTCTTTCGGCTGAAATGATGAATGATTATAGGGTTAATCAGCCTATGATACCTGGTTAAAGGCCTAAACCCACCGCGACGCACGGATAGGCTACGCACGTGTGTTAAGCTTCACTTTGCAAAAAATATATGTGATTGTTTTCACTGCAAACCACGGACACGCTATGCTTCAAATGACGTCATTAGTACATGCGTGGCTTGCTCGAATAAGGCGCTCACATAGCTCAACGCTGTCAACGCCATGCACGTTGTGCACGCTATACACGAATATTAACGCACGACTATGCCGCGGTGGGCCACGTACGCTACAGTTGTACTTAGTTGAGGGTGTGTAGCGTGTACTGCTGTGGAAACGTAGACCCACGTTGTCAAACAAATTAATCCACGTAGCTAAAATGCGCCGCGTGCCCGTGCACAGCGTACACCGTGGTGGGTTTGCGCCTTAACGCAAAGAACTCATTTTCATAAAAATACCCACGAAAGTGACGAGGAGTGAAGTGTTTTTTACCCGTTTAATCGGTCCCTGACATTTATTTATTTGCATTGTATCACCAAAGGAACAGGAGTAGATAGCGTGACGGAGAGAATGGAAGAAAAAAAACGTGTTGCGCCGACCCCCCAAGTAACGTGGGAAAATGGCAGAAAAAAATGTTCAGAGGCGGGCTTAATGTCATAGGAATTTTCTCATAATCAACCTTTCGTCTCCTAAAGGATGATTTCCACCAAACGGCTCGCATCGCATCGGATTAAAAAGTATTTTACAATCTTTAAACGAAATTAAATCGTGTACACAGTATTTAAAGTCTATATTCCATATATAATACTGTGTACACGATATATGCCAAGCCACGCACAGCGGGTTGACCGCGGTGCATCCGCGATACGCGTTCGTAGCCGAAAGTATGCTGCGACGCTCCGTTTGTCGTCGTATCCGATCGGGAATAAAACACGTCAACACGGTAGGAATGAAACGATTCGACAAGGCGCAGAAACGGATAAGTTCGAACCGGCTCAGAACTTGTCTACGTGCCTTCAGTACCGTCCATCAGTTCTTGTAATGAGCAAACAAAGGATGGGCATATAATATCTCCCCCCACCCCCACACCGTCCACGCTCCGCGGGCCTGCGTGTCCTGTTGTTTGCTCATTATAAGAACTGACTCAAGTGTTGAGTGATATGCAGCGACAAACAGCGGATGCAATTTTAAATATATTCAATGGCAGGCATTGTGTATATTTAAACATAATTATACCTATTCATTCCCTTCTTTTATGTATCTATGTGTATTTCAATGATTGTTTATTTGTTTTTATCGTGTTGATGGCAATATAAATAGTGGTGGCACAGAACTGAGCTACTAGGTTGTCGCTTTCGGTAGCGTCCGATCCTGTAATGAACAAACAACAGGACACGCAGGACACGATGTTAAGTGCCCCATCGTTTGTGGCACATTTACACTGCAGGGCAGAGTCATCAATGAATCTCCACCTGAGCAGGTTTTCCTTGCTGCGGCCAACCTGGGTCCGGAGTTTATTTATTTTATTTATTTTTATTTTTTATTTTTTCCAGGTATTTGTCTGTAACAGTCTTATACAGTATAAACCTTATGTTATAGGACGGTCTGTTTTCTACAAATTTTTTACTTCCAACACAAAAATCCCAAGACCCAGTTTTAATTTTGATTAAAACTACGGTTTACGTTAAACATTTTAATCTACATTCTAACCACGGCTTAGAAGTAAGCAAGCGGTGTACGTACCGAGGCTGCAGCTAACGGAGCCACAAATTGCCCGCCAAACGGTCGAGCAACGTGAAGGTAACAGGATGCCTGGAATTACCTACTGGCTGAATAGAAGGTTTTATGTTTGTGTCAGGTTTTTTCGTCTAATCTAATAGGATAGGAAGAAAACATCTAAATTCTATAGTAAGTCTGTCCGTTTTTCGGTCTGTTACCTTTCACACGTTAACGCCTGAACGAATTCGTATCCTGTCGAATCTCAGTTAGGATACTTTTTATCCCGGTACTGAGTTCTCGTAGATTATACAAAAAAGCTAGTCTATACAAATAAAATAAAATTGAAGGGTCTGTTTGTAATATCAAAATAACAGCTTTTTACTGAATGCATAAGAAAATATGTACGGCACTTCTAATGAACAGTACATTTTTTTAAATTTTTTGTCTGTATGTCTGTTTGTCCGGCTAATCACCGAAACGGCTGAACCGATTTTGACGGAATTTTAACTGGCAGATAGTTGATGTTATAAGGAATAACTAATGTAACTTTTATTTAAGAATGAAAATTAGGGTTCCGTACAAAAAAATCAAAACAATTGAAATTTTGTAACAGAATCCGATTCATAAAGGGAAGTAATATTTTATAATAATTTAACGCGAACGAATGTCTCGGGCAAAAGCTAGTATAGAATTAATATGAAGGAATCAACGTTTGTTAGTGTGTGTGTCAGGTAAATTCATTGCCAGATAATATTATGATCACTCCAGGTAGGTATATGGAGGAGATTCATAAGATTCCATTTAATTTTTGTTAATTCAACACCCTTACAACTAAACGTATTCTATAAGCTAAATGGTAAAGAAATTTCTTGGTAATGAGTTAGTTTTTAATGCTTTACGTGTTCAGAATTTTACAATGAAAAACTTTTTCTCTACTTAGAATTCCTGTGTTTGTTATACCTACCGTTTTATTAAAGCCTTATTTTACGTTACTTTTCATTTCGTTACTACATACTAAAAACACCAGAATCGAAATATCACATTTTAACAAAATGTAATGGAGAAAATTCTCGTTACTGCAAATGTAAGTCATAACATAACACACCATAATGGCTGTTTCCCCGAAGCTGTACACCAAATTTTCTAAATTCAGTTTTTAAGTCTCATGTTATTTAAGTTCATATTGCGATGAGTAGTATGCAAAGTCAGTTTCTGGGCTGCGACTAATAAATTCCAGATAGAATAACCAAATAACACTTTGCCCGACTTGGGAATTTAGCATAGTACAATACAAAAAAAAAAAAAAATAATAATTGGTATTCTTTCACTAACTGTCTACTATGTGTATCCCAGCTGTAAGTTTTCTTAAGAAATAAAATAAAATATTCAAAACGTTTTCTTGGGATAATTTCCAAAAATCTACTTATCAAGAAAAGCCTTAGGTATAACTTTCTGTTCACCAGTTATCCTAACCTTGATGCCCACATACACGTAGGTGCCATAAAGTTTGGCAGGCAATTTGTGTGTCAGTTAACAGCTACCTCGTAGATTCGAGACACGGCCTACTCCCGCCGCAACTCAATGATACGGCGAGATTTATTGACGAATGAGATTGGAACGGCTTAAGTTGGATGGGATACGTTGAGAAAATGAAGATTTAAAATGTTGGAAAGGGATTCTTGGGTCATACAAATTCAAGTAGATTAAAATTAAAGACAGGTTGGTCCGTGGATGGGTAATGACCAATTACATATCGAGTTTCCTCCGTGCCTCGGAAAGCACGTTAAGCCGTTGGTCCCGGCTGTCATTTGTAGATCTTTGATCAGTGGCCTAAAAGCCTGACAACAAGTCTTACCAGGGAGTATCGTATTACTCAGTACTAACATGGTTCTGGAGGTCAGAATCGCTCCATGTAAAATATTAGTATTCCCATGCATCCGGTTAGACTGGAAGCCGACCACAACATTGTTGAGAAATGGCTAGGCAGATGATGACATAGCATAAAAATTGATTGAATCCAAAGAAAGTCTTATCATTTAAATTGATGCCTATTCATTTCTTCATCCTAAGTTTGTAAGCACAATATCACATTGTATGACTTAAAGCAATATTATGCTCATCTGCTCCATACAAAACCAACCAGTCTCTCTTTAAAACTTTAAACGAATCTCAAGCACTAAACTATAACCATTTCAAAGATGTTACACACATCTAAAATTCGCTTAGAAATAGAAGACGGACAGTATAAATTATGGCTGCACACATACGCTTTAAATTCAGCAGAGGGAACAGGTCAGTGCAACAGCATGATGGGTTGCCAACCTGTCTCTGTAAATGCATTGTTGTGTCCATCCAGTGTGTGGGCTGGGGTTAATAATATAATGTGCTATCTGTCCGCTAAAAGCTGCAAAACTAGAATTAACATTTGGATAACAACGGTCTGTTACAATGAAAATAATGTAAGCTATACCTAATACATTTTAAATAACAAATTATTTGACAGCATACTAACTAAATAATTAAAACGTGAAGTAATTTAGATAAATTTCGAATTTACAAGTGAATACAAAATAGGCAAGTACATAATTATTTGATACAGCTTAATATTTTTGAGACCGCTTTAACGAGTCCTCCGCCTTGCCCCATCAAAAGGCACATTAAGCATCCACAAAGTCCTACAATATCCCACAGATTATTTGCTTTAAAATAACCATAATCCACGTAGGTATTACGATACTAATTGAACCAGTACGTGATCAACCTTTAGAATATTCCATTTAAATTGATACCTTCGCGAGGACTCATTAAACCGGTCGGTCTATAGATCTCATCATCGTTCATCTCGCGTTTTTATTTCTAAAGATAGACGATGACTACCGAAGCATTTACTTTTCTCGGGAGATCTACGGACCTTGCACCACTCACTAAGTAATTTACTATCTAAATTCAAAATTATGAAACTCGTACAAAACAAGTTCACAGCTCAATATGGAACGAGACTAGCACTGGATTACCCACATCGCCAGCATTTCATCAACCCAACTCCTCAAGTATTCGCGAACAAATTTCACAAATGATATGCAGATGTAAATGAAAATATTTGCAAGCAAAATATATGGGACCGCACGCAGACGTATGAATTTCCCCGATCGACCTAATTCAATCTCCCTTGGTATACTTTTGTATACAACAAACCTTATCCGACATTTAGCTAGAAAATAAAAAGCTGGAATATACGTCGGGACGGATTGCACATAACCCGACAGTCTTTTGGGATTTCCTTCTGCTAGGTTTTAAGATGACTGCTAATTGTACCGTGTTGTAATGTGGCGTGAGATTGAAATGTTCTTAGCTGTTCTATTCACCATCATTATTGTTGGTAATCTTGTTCCACCTACTGCTGGGTATAGGACTCGTCCCTTTTATGTCATTCTTCCCTGGTCTGAGCTAGTCTCAACCCAGTCGTACCCGCCATCTTCTGAATGTTATTCACCTTTCTGGCTGTTCAAATATACTTACATAAACATAAAGAAGAAGGCAAGACAAAGGCTTTGCAATGATGTACACCACATCAGCACTAACAGTAAAACACGAATTTAACACCAGACATCTCTCTACTGGATGCCAAAGACATCCTTCTAGCGTTTACTGCTGCACTTAAACCTACATAAGCTCTGACTTGAGATTACACTCTAAAAGTTTTAATGCTACTTTAAAATGCACTCTCTTCTCACGAAGAAACACGTGCCAGAGATATCGATCGACATTCTCCTTCAGTCAAATTACTATTATCACTTCAACTTCCAATGGAGTGCCACAAGGAACAATCTTAAAGCCAAATTTAAACAGATCTCCATGTCTCGTAAAATAATGTTACGCTTCGGTGTAAGAGGCCGTCTACGTTATTCGCATGTAAATGGAGGAGTCATATTGAAATTCTAAGGATTCCGAGGATGTAGGTACTTGCTTTTTTTAAGGCTTTTGCGGTTCCACTTGATCAAGACTACTCTAGTGGATTTACTAATTTTGTGGTTACAGAAAATAATGCAACAACATGAGATGCATTTTGAATATCAGAATAGAAATGATATTTTAAGTTTTAAATGTTTGGTTTCACAGTCCTCGTTACGTTCTTATCTAGTTCCCAGTTAACAGTTCTACTTTGAGTTTAGCCGCTTATATTCTTAGAAGCTTCGACCTATCATGTGATCCAAAGAAAGAGTAATATTCATGTACTTTTTAGTCAAAATCAAAATTATTTATTTGTGGTAAATGTGGTACAAAATGTGGTAAAAATAACATATAGTGCAATGATACATTTCTCCATAAAACAGCATGCAAATGTTAATAAACACACATTAAATTAGACAGATAATTAAAGAAGGATATTTCTTAGTTTAATTTACTCAATACAGATCAAATTTAAAGACCGAGGAAGTTTCTTCTGTTATTTTATTAAAAAAGTAATGGGCCAGAAAATCAACATAAACATTTCAATATTGTTACAATATTGCATACCTTTGTTCGTTTCCTTCATTTGCACATTCTGTTTACGTCAATATCTAAATAATTCTCAGAACGGGCCTTTTGTTTATACCTACTTAATGCCTTATTTGAATAAGCAACAAAATGTTTTTCATTAGCTTTTTAAAGGCAGCGCCATTAAATATTCCGTGAATAAATTAAAAGGCTAACTGAAGTGCTAAAAAATGCTTCATTTTGTTTAACCTTCTTTAAAGGTAAATTCCTTAAACAAGTTATGTAGGTATTGATTTTTATATTGCTAATGTACTGACACAGCCCACGTTTTACTCGCTAACTGCGAGTGGAGCGACGATCTTTGCAGTGTGGCTGGTAGCAACTGGATGAGAGATGGCGAGAATCGAGTTGAATGGCGTGGGATTGAGGAGGCCTATGTCCAGCAGTGGACTACTGTAGGCTGAGGATAATGAATTAAGGTATGAAAAGGTCACAGACAGACATAGAAACTTTCGCTTTTCAAGTATAAATTTTGCCATTTCTATTTATATTTCTTCTCAATCGCCAATGGTAGACAGTATCTAAGTACTCAACTTCGAAAGCCAACGAAAAGCGGTAGGCCTAAACCTGGCTTACTCCACCTTTCCAAATGTATCGTTTTATTTTCATCACGTAGTCGAACCACAATACATGACAAAAATACTACGACAGTATTTGCACAAAGTTTCTCAAAGTAGAGCTAAAAAAAACACCCGTCTTCAGACTGTTCCCTAGACAATTCGGTGGAAGTTTGAATAATGTTTCTTAGTTTCGAGTTGCGAACATCCACTGAGAGGAATCGTTCTTGTTTCGTTAACTAGAAACATGAATTTTACATGTTATTCCTATCTTTCATAGTGGTGAACTTTTCAAGACCTGTTAGTGCTCCGAAAGGGAATAACATATGTTGAAAAGGTAAAAGCCGGCTGCAGCAAAAAGAGATTAGGTTCAGGGAATAAAGTGGAAAGCGTTTTCCATATTGGTTGAGGCTAGCTACTTTGTGATCGCAGAGGCAAGGCTGTCCAAAATATTGTTTTTTTTACACTTTTTTACTACAAGTAACTTTGTTATTATTAGAAAAATGATAAAGTTTTTATAAAATTAAAACCATTTTATTTGAGGGCGTTCTACCTTACGTTCGCCGATTCGCGGTCTCCACTCAAGAACACGTCTACCCCAACGGTCATCGGTACTACGGCTTTATGACCAGCGCATTGCCACTTCAGCTTACTTATTCTGTGAGCAATGTCGCCAGTTCTGGTTCTCTGTCGGATCACCTCGTTCCGGATGTGATTCCTCATACCTTAACTGCTGAATAGTTTTTGATGAAAGGGACATAAGTGGACCACGACCTGGGCTATAATTATCTTCCTGCCCTTGTCCCATTTTATTTGGGATCTGGGCAACACGTTTTCTTCTTCCATTCTCCCCTGTCTGACGTCACAGCATCATTTAATTGAAAGGAAGTCATTTGTCTGTGTATGGACATGTAATGAGGAGGGATGAAACACATGTGACTAAAAGAGTGATAAACATGAGTGTTGATGGATGGAGAGGGAGAGGAAGGCCAAAGAAATGATGGGGAGATTATGTGAGGAATGATACGGAAGAGAAAGGAGTAAATGAAAGAGATCATTTCTGACCCCACCTGGGCGTAGCCACGGGCAAAAGATAGTGTCTACATAAATTACTGAATCTTCCGCGATATTCTTAGAAGTCACTTATTCGTCTGAAGTACTCAAGTGGGCAGATTTAACAGCAATTGGTATAAAAGTAATGTTTTGATGAAACGTTTAAAGGCTACGAATGCTGTCCTCATCATCTGCCTAGCCTTTTCCAACTATATTGGGGTAGGCTTTCAGTCTAACCGGATGCAGCAGAATACCAGTATTTTACATGGAGCGACTGCCTATCTGACCTCCACAACCCAGTTAGTACTGGGTAATACGATACCACTTGGTAAGACTGGTTGTCAGACTTTTTTGGCCACTGACTGCCTAACGACTGTCAAAGATCTACAAATGACAGCCGGGACCAACGGCTTAACGTTCTTTCCGAGGCACGGAGGAAACTCGGTATGCAATGGGCGGTCACTCTTCCACAGACCAACCTGGGCAAGCACGGCTTAACCTAAAGATCAACCCGAGCGGCTGTTATTATTTAGCCACGAGCTCCTCAACGAATGCTGTCCTATACGCCTGAAAAGTTGCAGTCAAAACGTCTTCTGGTCTGTCACCTAAACATAAAAATTTATAGTAAGTACCGATTTTGTTATCAACACGAAGAAGAAGAGACTTATATTATTACGTACCTTATAATTAAATGTTCAAAATCAGAAATAGTCATACGAAAAGTCACGAATAAAGACACCTATAGTCGAGAAAACCTATTGTTTTCAGAATTCGCGATGGTATTTCTTTTATTGTTTTCGTGGAAATCCAGACGGCAAACCCCATTGTTCTCTATAACTGTATTATTGCCTAGGAGACAAAATTAAAGGCTCAGGAGGAAGAAACAAAAGATAGGATTCTTGTACTAGCTATAAACCGTTATGGATACGGCAGACGATCATAATTATTCAAGGTTTTTCTGTGTGCCAAATTTCATCTATATCTGGTCAGTAGTTTTTGCGTGAAAGAGTAACAAACATCCATCCATCCTCACAAACTCTCGTATTTATAATATTAGCAGGATTGATTTTGCCTCAGCGAACAAATATTTATGTCCAAATACTTTTGCGCATAAATATTTTCGAAGAAAATCTTACAATAGTTTATTGTTCCCATGTTTTTGATCAAGCTAACAAAAGACTAATTCTTTGTTCCTATTTATGAAGAATTTCGCACCTAATTTAGTTTACACGTGGCAATCTAGTATACTGTTGGATTCTTATTTGATCTTGAACATAGGTTTTCACGTTCATTACAGATTTTCCACCTCGCAAATATTTATTAATACAGTTTACTCTCATCCTACTTCTATCATAAACGCGAAGGTTTGTTAGGATGGATGGATGAATGTTTGTTGCTCTTTCACGAAATAATTATCCAACGAATGAAGGAATAGTTTTACGTTACGAGATTAGAAAACACGTCTGTAAAACGCCTCCATGAACTCGGGGTAAATTTGAATCGATAAAAATTAATTAGCGGGCGAACCCGCGGGCAGAAGCTAATATAATAATAAAATATTGTTTTCATGTTTTTCACCCACGTCATGACGAAATAGCTGCCTATTTTGAACAACACGTGGATTGCGGCTCGAATTACAAGTTCCAAATTTTATTACGTCAATTCAACGAATTTGATGCTGGTATTAAAAATCTGTTGACACTAAATATTTGACTATAATTTAGTCAGTAAATACTATAGTAAACACATGCAATTCGCCTATAGTAAACATTATTTAGTACATTTTTCGGAAAGGGTACGATAATCGAAATACGAATACTACAGGCTCATACGTGTATTTGAGAGGTTCATGTCTAAATAATTTAGCCACACATGTAGATCTTCAAGGTAAAGCAGTGTATATTGAGGTCCATACATTACATATTGAGTTCCCTCCGTGCCTCGAAAAACACGTTAAACCGTTGGTCCCGGCTGTTATTTGTAGATCTTTGACAGTCGTTACAGGCAGTCAGTTTCCTAAAAGTCTGACAACAAGTCTTACCCGGGGGGTATCGTATTACCCGTACTAACTGGGTTGTGGAGGTCAGATAGGCAGTCGCTCCATGTCAAATACTGGAATTCGTTACAGGTAGTCGTCTGTGGTACGAAAATCTGACAACTAGTGTTACTAAGTGGTATTGTTTATCACGGTATTCAATTATGTTTTGAATGTCAGTTGGGCTGTTGCTCCATGTAAAATACTGGTATTTACCTGCATCCATTTGGATTCAAAGCCGTCCTTAACTTAGTTAGGAAAAGGCTAGGCAGATGATGATGGTGATAATGATAAATGATGATGTTGTGTGTGTAGATACAGATGTCAGCATATCAAGCTACGACATTCTGTCAAATTTCTTTAATAGATTTTCAACTTTATCGCTAAAGCATTAGGTTCAAGGTTGATTGGGAAAATTTGACAGTTTCTGGTAGCTTGATGCGCTGGCGTCAGTACATAGAACCTTGAGAATTATAATTTCGTCTAGTATTTTCTTTTCAAAGCTATTTAATCTTCTAGTCCTACACCAGTTACTAAGAAATACCAACAAAGATTACACGGGGCACAATCTTGTAGCTTGGCAAAAATAATACATTTTCAAAGGAAAACTTCGCACGATTAGTATTGTATAAATTAATCTACCAGGAATTTGGCTTGCAAAGTTAACTGGCTATAGGCATTTACAAATTTTCCAACTACTTCTGATTAGTTACAAAGAAGCGGTTCGATAACCGCTGAATGTTTCCAGATATTGATTTTGTTTTTGTAAGACGGTTTCTGTAATATTGTTTTTCATATTTTCCAGGCGGTAAAAAGAGCTGTAATTTTTGAAATCATTATGAATTTGTTATTGTTGCTGTCTCGGAAATCACCTCACAGGATCGTAGAAGATTGGGATAACTAGAGAGAGACCTATCTACCTGTACCTATCTGTTGGTGAAGAAGTCAGGCTGAGACTGGCGCTGATTAGGAACAAAACTATATTCCTACATGTGGGATTGTCTGGATTTATTCCGTTAGGCTCGTACATCATGTGGGCAGAAAATGGGTTTCGTGCAATGAAAACACATTGTTTGCGATACACTGTTTATAATAGATTATCAAATTATTTGAAACTACAATTTAACACAATATCACGGGCACAATGAATCGGGTACAGTTCCGGGACGTCTCAACTCCGCTGCGATCAGACACTGTGAATATTTTACTCACTGCGAGCTCAAAACATCACGACTCTGTAGAAGCACGCTGTGGTGTGGGAGGACTGGTAAGTAGGTCGCGTGAAGTTGCCACTGGCGCGCTTGCGAATCATTCCGAGTCTGTACTAATTACCGGATCCGACACGCACTTTTATAAACTCATGTTTTTTTCTCGAGGAGCTCGTGGCTAAATAATAACAGCTGCTCGGGTCGATCTTTAGGTTAAGCCGTGCTTGCCTAGGTTGGTCTTTGGATGGGTGACCACCCATTACATACCGAGTTTCCTCCGTGCCTCGGAAAGCACGTTAAGCCGTTGGTCCCGGCTGTCATTTGTAGATCTTTGACAGTCGTTAGGCAGTCAGTGGCCCAAAAAGTCTGACAACCAGTCTTACCAAGGGGTATCGTATTACCCAGTACTAGCTGGGTTGTGGAGGTCAGATAGGCAGTCGCTCCATGTAAAATACTGGTATTCAGCTGCATCTGGTTAAACTGGAAGCCGACCCCAATATAGTTGGGAAAAGGCTAAGCAGATGATGATGTTTTTTTCTCGTGGAGGTTGCCAGAAACCACAGAACTCCACCTGCTGCGATTCTTACATGCTCTCTTCGTCCACGTTCCACATAGACGTACATACACGCACGCCGATTACGAGTACTACGCAGTACGCACCTGACTTTTCTGGAGAACATGACCAATAGGTTTTTGCAACACCGAATTAAAAAACTAGCACAAACAAATATCAGTACAGCTTCTGTCTAATAACTTCTCCTCATCACAAAGCCTACATATCTGAACAGACCTCCATTTCTCTCATACAAAACACAAGACCGAAATTAAACACCTACACAGAGGGTGTAAGAACAATGTGTACAGCAATGAAGCTTGACAAAAATGTGCCCGTCTCACATTATATAGTACAGTCAGCATAATAAACTACATCCCTTTCGGATAACGAGTGAGAACTTAATAGAATTGCGGGGAGAATGCGTGAGTGCCTCGGAATGCCTATCGTAGACGGTGTCATAGAGTAAAAAGATGTAGAGGGTAACGTCCTTTTTATGAGCATGAGCTACGAGGTTCATGTTAGTGGTTTAATGCATCTGGAATTACTCAGTAGCAGCCACGGAATCGGAATTTGTTCCCGGTTGATGGTAATAGACTCGCTCTAATACATCATCTGCCTAGCCTTTTCCCAACTATGTTGGGGTCGGCTTCCAGTCTAACCGGATGCAGCTGAATACCAGTATTTTACATGGAGCGACTGCCTATCTGACCTCCACAACCCAGTTAGTACGGGTTATACGATACCCCTTGGTAAGACTGGTTGTCGGACTTTTTGGGCCACTGACTACCTGTAACGACTGTCAAAGATCTACAGATGACAGCCGAGACCAACGGCTTAAAGTGCTTTCCGAGGCACGGAGGAAACTCGGTATGTAATGGGCGGTCACCCATCCACAGACCAACCTAGGTAAGCACGGCTTAACCTAAAGATCGACCCTAGCGGCTGTTATTATTTAGCCGCGAGCTCCTCGACTCGCTCTAATAAATGGGACTAAACTGTAAGTGGCGTAATGAGGATACACTATTAGGTGCAACTACGCCCCACTCTTTCGAGGATCGCAGGGGTAATGTTATGTTATATTTTGGCTTCATTGTAAATAATACCTTATTTTAAAGAAACAACAGTTTATTTTTAAAAGAAACCAGGCTTACGAAGAGGTGAGTCTTATCCAGTAAATATGTTATGATGGGCTCAAATAGGCAATAGCTCCATGTAAAAACCGTTATTAATCCACATACGATAAGACTGGAAGCCGATCTTAAAATAGTGGTAAAAAGCTACAAATGATGATGATAAGTAATACTTATTCTGCTTTTCTCTTACTAAAATATAAGTTTTGCTTCTGTTCAATTTAATTAATCGTTGACGGTACCGTACCAGCCAAATAACTTGTTTAATAGAACTTGTTGTGAAGATATTTGTTGAGTCGATTTCATTTATTTGTGTTCTGAAAAGTTTTATGTTCGTATGTTTAGTTATATAATTTATAAATGTTTTGAGAACACTCATTTTGTGTAATAAACAGTTTAATTTGGCTCTGTGAAACTTGGTGTCTTTGAATAGATCCTTTTCTGTTGCTAAAAGCAACTGGTAGCAACAGGAAACTAAACATTGTACTTTTATTAAACTAGAGTTTTCCCGCGAATTCGCTCCCGTTATGCTCAGATATTACCTATCCCACGAGAATGTTTTAAATATAGCATTTGTGACACTCGGGAATAACGCTTCCTATTAGTGAAAAAATTTCCGGAATCAAATCAGTGTTTTCGCTCATTACCCTTACATCCAAACTTCACACCTCTTTATAATATTAGCGTAGGAGTGTATATAGTGTAAATCACCGATAGAATTAGAAACATGATCTGAAATAAATATGACGCAAGTAGAGAGCACACCCCGTAGAAAATGACGGTCCAAGCTGTACAAAACCAACGGTCATTGGTCCACATTAACCCAGAATCGAAAGAGTTGGAAATCAAGGGGAAAGAGTTATTTGCCGAACACTGGGAGAATGCAGGCTAACAGTATCTTTTCATAGTATAAAACAAAGTAATTCCCGCTGTTTGTACGCCTAGATAATAAATAGAGTGATTCAAGAGGGAGGTTTATATGGATATGTGTATCTATATTGCACCCGTGCGAAGCCGGGGCGGGTCGCTATTAATGTATACAACATTATATTTAGTATATGCGAAACCTGAATATAGTTCGTTCAGAATAAGCAACTGAATCGATTTCAATTATTTTTAAACCATGTTATGTTTTGTCCCAATTTTTTTTTTTTTTAATTTTCCAGTTGGACATCGAACGATATTAAGTACCTATCGCAATCATTTAAGTACCTACTGCCAAATTATTATTATCAATGAGCTCAAGACGACGAGGCGGAGGCGCGCACGCGGGCGCGCTGCGTTGTGACCACGCTTTTGTGCGGACAGCCAGGTAACAGAATAAGCTTATAACTTTGTGATTTTTCATGATACATTTTTGAAATTCTTTACATAAAAATACTAGACACGTGTTTCAGGTTTCGCCTATTCCAAAACTAATGTTGTATAAAGCAAGTAGGTAGGTATCTCACTCAATTAAGACAACTCGATTGCAGTTTACAGAAATTATATAGGTACTTTTACTTACACAAATGATTCAACAAGGATTAAAAACTATAAAATATTATTATGAGCATATGCGGTGTGTAGCCAATTAATAATTATTAATATATATTGTTTGTTACAGCCACTTTTTGGCACTATGCCCAAACTTTAGCTAGTCATGCTGTTACCAGTAAAGCCCTTCGTCCACCATGACTTTTTCTAGCAATGCTGTCCAGCGTTTATCGCATTTGCATCGCGCGAAATGCGACGCAGACGCGCGACAGCATCGCTACTGTATCGGAGCAAAGGCGCGACTTTTTCGAATGACGTCTGGGGAACGTGGAGTGAAAAATGGTAGCAATTCTGTAGCGATGCTGAATCAAGACTGAAACGCTACAGTAATAGCAGCCATACAGAGTCGTAGTTATGTTGGCGAATGTACGCAGCAACCGACCGCATCGTGACTGTATCGCGGCCATTTTGCGTTTGTATCGCTGCAATAAGTCGCGGTAGGCGAAGTCCCTTATAGTCAAAACTAAATGCCATTGAAATGTATCATGAACACATAATTATTAGTTCCCGAACAGTTTGCGTTTATGTCTCTTTATTTGTTTATGTTTTTTGATCTCATCGCTTACGCTCGTCAAAAGTCATCATCATCTGCCTAGCCTTTTCCCAACTATGTTGGGGTCGGCTTCCAGTCTAACCGGATGCAGCTGAATACCAGTATTTTACATGGAGCGACTGCCTATCTGACCTCCACAACCCAGTTAGTACAGGGTAATACGATACCCCTTGGTAAAACTGGTTGTCAGACTTTTTGGGCCACTGACTACCTAACGACTGTCAAAGATCTACAAATGACACCCAGGATCAACGGCTTAACGTGCTTTCCGAGGCACGGAGGAAGCTCGGTATGTAATGGGTGGTCACCCATCCACAGACCAACCTAGGCAAGCGCGGCTTAACCTAAAGATCGATTCGAGTGGCTGTTATTATTTAGCCACGAGCTCCTCCTTACGCACCTCAAAAGTCAATATCATAATATTATACATGGTGGAAAGGACATCGAAGCACAAACGCCGACCATGTATTCAGTACATCATTCCGAACCCCCCCCCCCCCCACATAGAAATTTTAAATCTGCTGTTTCCTACAAAAGTGCAATACCTACACGGTCAAAATGTATGGAACGACTGATTTAAAAAATAATTACCGATGAAAAATTTTTATGAGGCTAGGTTTGAAATGATGTACTGAACACGTGGTAAGCGTATGTTTGTAATTAAGCAGTAGTAGGCACATTTATTTTATTTTATTTATTTTTAATGATATTAAAGTACAGAGGTGTTGCTTAATTCTAAACTCGCCAAACTTTTACGTTTGATGGCGAGAGGCGCTCTTTTACATAACAATGAACCACCTTACTTAAATAGCTACTTCTTATAAATTCTACTGTTGTGGTTTAATCATATCATAGTACATTTTGATTTAAGTGGGGAAACCCTGTTACTGCATTCGAGGCGGATTTACCGTAAGTAAACAGTCCAATATGAAAAACAGAAAATACTAAGTTTTTTTTTTTTTTTCCTTTTAATCTATCCCATTCCATTCATAAACACCATGATAGACTATTAGCTCCAAAACTGAATAACTGACCTTGAGTCAAAATCATCATACCTCTCTATTTCTTGTCATCTCAGCAGTGAACTCCTTCTTTTCCATATCATCCTTCACAAAGTCTAGCTATTGAGATATTCCTAGTTGAAAAAAGAGGATACAACGAAAGCACCGTTATTATACCCCTAAGCCTATTTTGAAGCTCCAAAAAGTTCTAACAGAGCCTAGAATTATGTCACCCCTAAACTAACATACGATTGAAGTTATACAATTTAACCAAATTATGGCGTAGGTACACATAATATATTGCCGTAAAGATGTACTCAACTTGTCTACATTTTAAAGTAAGGTTGTGGTGGCCATATTTTTGACTCACTTCACGTAAAATATATTTTTTTTATCAGCCTACTCTGTCCCACTGCTGGGCAAAGGCCTCCCCTATTTTTAAGAATTTATTCATATCTATGGATGAGCGTATTTATGCTTGTTGCAAACAATTTAACATTTTGACCGCCACGTTAATAATACGAAACGAAAATCTGTGTTCTCTACGCCAAGCGCTTTAAAAAAGTATTATTTTCGACGTGCCATGCCGTGCGAGGCGTCGTGAACACTTTTTGATTTGACGTCCATAGACGTCCGTGGCGGTAAAATGCAATAGGATAATTGTATTTTCCATTTAAAAATCGACGTATTTACGTTACATTTAGTTACATTTACACCGCGCGCTCGTGCTAGGGCCTCCGAATTGATAAAGCCTACGGGTTGCTGGAGGGAGTGTCTTTTTCAGTGTCCCTTCCCGGAATTTCACTCAAAATCTAACCATAAATCCTTTTTGCTAATCGTCTTTCACTCATCCCTTCACATGACAAGGCTGCGGAAGTATACCTTTATCAACCCTTGTCAGCTGATCTTCTTACCAGAATATTTGAAAAATTTGCATTATCATTTTTGAGTTCATGTTTTTGTTAACTCGTTGTTTTATTGTTGTTTTAATGGCAGTTGAACTCCAGATTAAAATCGAAATTTCCTCACCCCATTTTTACTAGCTTATCCCGATCTGTGCATAAGTTTAGGTTGCAATATGGAATTAAAATAGAATTATTCGGCATTCTTCGTTCAGAATTATTCTGAACGAAGAATGCCGAACGACTTAAATTGAGGGCTGAGGCGATGCTGATAACTGAAAACAAAAAAAGTATTTTTGCCTAGCCTAAGAGGCTTACCAAAGAGCACTGGACCAACAAAACATTTGAATATGCTTATTTGATTTCATCGGAAACCCTAAAACAATGCTGAATCAACAGGGTATTAAGTTTATTCGCAATAAGGACGCTGTTTTGAGATAAATTGTTGACAAAACAGTATCGAGCCGAATTTTAGACATACACCGTGACTTTTTAGTCGTCTTACAATGGCAGCCCACTTAATGTATCCAATGACTACTAAACATTTATAAAAAAAATTGGTATTTATGAGATTTTATTAATTTAAAAATAAAATTATTTTAAGAATTATGACGCATTACGCAGTTAAAACACCCTGTTGCGAGCGATTATCTACTCGACTCGAGCGCTGGGTAGGTATGTTCTCCCGTTTGACACGTAAACATCATTAACAGGATGTTTCATAATTTTATTCTAATGTATAATTTATTTTTCTTTGTACCTATTATGGTGGGTAAAAAAAAAATCGCGCCTAGAGCTATTTTATATCGGGTACATTGAGTGGACCACCTTTGTAAGACGACTAAAAAGTCACGGTGTATAAAATAATTTCAACGAAATCTTTTGTTTGGGACGTAGATAGTAGGAAACACTACCTAGTACTAAATATAATTCATCATAATTATAAGTTTTACCATCTGACTTAAAGTTAGCGTTCAATCAAACACGAATCCCTTTGACAAGACTGGTTGCCAGACTTTTGAGCTCCCGACGATATAAGGACTGACAAAGACGTATCAGCCGGGACCAATTATTTAACGTGCTTTCGGAGGTCCTTGAAAATCGAAACGTACGATTGCTATTTTTTATTATCTGCTTAGCCTTTTCCTAACTGTATTGGGGTCGGCTTCCAGTCTAACCGGATGCAGCTGAATACCTGTATTTTACAAGGAGCGACTGCCTATCGTACGATTGCTATTATTCAACCGATATAAAAGAGGAACCTCCAAAAATAATTAACTAAGCCATACAAAAATTAGATTCTATTTTAGTAAACAAATCCTGAAAGCACCCATCTTAAATATCATGGAAGCCCTACCTTGAACGAGTAGGAGGGTAGTCGAAACAAGTGGCGTGGTACATTCATTACACCCAGCAAACAAAGTTCGTACCGCGAGCGCCAACTTACGCGACTGTTCTCAGCGCTTTAATTAATTGGCACGAATTTATTTCTGTATGTAAATTATGTACAAGTACGTAATGACATTATTTTTTGTACTGAGGTTGGAAGGAGCGTGTTATTTTGAGAGTTCTTGTGAAGTTTCCCGTTTACAATTACGAGGTGTGAGAACGGCGAAATTATATTTTAAGAAGAGAAGTCGTTTCATGGGTACTTTTTGTGAGCATCAGAACAGACATAAAAACTTTTTAGGGAATTTGGGTAACACGGTTCTTTCATCACGGTTAGCTCTTAGTAATCCTTGAGCTAGTAACACCCCCCCCCCCCCCTATACTTAAGTACAAATGATGTATCCATGATAATATTGTAATCCCAAATGATTTGAAAAGAGTAACCATGGAGTTTCTTGCCGGTTCTTCTCCATAGGAAACGACCAACCCGAACCGTGCACCTTTTTGTCACCGTTTTATAAGTGTCCATCAAGGCCTATGTGAAATGAAATATTTTGATTTGATTTGTTGATCTTGAGATGGTACAAAGATATCGATATAAAAATAACATAGCATAATGTCTCCCCCACCGTACACCTACATTTCGCCGGTTATGTTTGACTCCTTTGTAATAGGTGCAAGGCTTTTTTCACAAACCGGACATATATCCTGCTCTGTGTGCTGCTACTGAGAAATTCCTGATGAAGAAACCCAAAAGCACTTTCCTGACCTGGAAATTGAACCCAAGACCTCATACTCAGCAGTCCCGCTTCCGATCACTATAGACCAATGAGGCAGTCACACATAAAAATACGGGTGAAACATTTCAGTTACAGTATAATTTCTTCAGGTACTTAAAGTTATGACGTGGCTTGGGCTTGATATTATAACAACAGTAACTTTTCCCTCAACAATGATAATAACCTTAACACACTAAAGTCTCTTTGTATAACGACCATGTTTTTTGATGAAATTAGAGCAAATCTCGCTTCGTTAAATGACTGTTAGAACCCGGTGTCCTTTGTAAGCGTAAGTCCGCGGTGACTTTTCGTGGAGATGCTGTCGCGCGTTTTATAATCGCGCTTCTGCATCGCTGTTGTCGCGTATTAGTCGCATTTGCACCACGCGACAGAAGCAGTGTGCATGCGTTTGTAAGTATTTTTTTTATAAATTTTATTAGTAGTAGTTAAGTAGTAGGAGCTCGTGGCTAAATAATAACAGCCGCTCGGATCGATCTTTAGGTTAAGCCGTGCTTGTCTAGGTTGGTCTGTGGATGG
The DNA here is from genome assembly GCA_910589295.1 of Noctua janthe. Classification (NCBI taxonomy): domain Eukaryota; kingdom Metazoa; phylum Arthropoda; class Insecta; order Lepidoptera; family Noctuidae; genus Noctua; species Noctua janthe. The sequence goes on along the minus strand of OU342575.1, from coordinate 11,259,321 downwards.
GTAACCACCCATTACATACCGAGTTTCCTCGGAAAGCACGTTAAGCCGTTGGTCCCGGGTGTCATTTGTAGATCTTTGACAGTCGTTAGGTAGTCAGTGGCCCAAAAAGTCTGACAACCAGTCTTACCAAGGGGTATTGTATTACCCAGTACTAACTGGGTTGTGAAGGTCAGATAGGCAGTCGCTCCAAAAAAAAATACTGGTATTCAGCTGCATCCGGTTAGACTGGAAGCCGACCCCAACATAGTTAGGAAAAAGGCTAGGCAGATGATGATGACGATGAGTAGTTACCATAATTCGTGTATGTACATTACGTAAATTTAAGTTACGATAGAGTGGAGTGTCCACAGGTATTTATTTGGTTAAAAGGACACTTCTATCACTAGCCATGTCGTATAAACCCTGTGGAAGAAAAATATACTATTTGTATTTCAGTACCGATGCTAAATGAAGGTACACAACCAGCATAGCAGTGACGGCATCGCTACTGAATCGCTGCAAAAAGTTGCGATGGGTAAGAGCTCAGTAAAAAATCCAAAAATAAATCCATTTGAATATCAGTTTTTTTTTGTTTCAAACAACTGCTTATCTGACCTCCATAGCCCTAAGCTACTGGGTAGTATGATACCCCAAGTCTGTGACGTCAATAGTCTAATGACCAACTTGCGGCTCAATTAAAAAAAATACTATTTTTAGACAATGGGTAGTACAAAATAGCATTATCTCTTCGTTGGAGATCAAGACGGTTCACGAGATCATTGTCGTATCTGTACAGAGTAGTTGCAAAATACCATGTTTGTGTTAAAAAAATCGACAATTAGAATGCCTAGCCTTTTCCCAACTATGTTGGGGTCGGCTTCCAGTCTAACCGGATGCAGCGACTGCCTATCTGTCCTCCACAACCCAGTTAGTACTGGGTAATACGATACCCCTTGGTAAGACTGGTTTTCAGACTTTTTGGGCCACTGACTACCTAACGACTGTCAAAGATCTACAAATGACACCCGGGACCAACGGCTTAACGTGCTTTCCGAGGCACGTAGGAAACTCGGTATGTAATGGGTGGTCACCCATCCACAGACCAACCTAGGCAAGCACGGCTTAACCTAAAGATCGATCCGAGCGGCTGTTATTATTTAGCCATGAGCTTCTCGACAGAAAGTCGACAATTTTAAAGGGTGTAAATAGACCCTCAACGAAGCCGAAAGGCACTTGTTCTCCCCGTCTTTGCGATAATTTTTTTGGTCTAGACCATACCTGGGAACCTTCTAGACGGAGATATTGGGGGTCAAAGTTACAACTTTTACACAAGTTTTTTTTTTCAATACTTGTTTTTAATGTAAGATTTTTACTTAACACACCTCTACGACGCCCGTACTATACAATCCATCCATCAGCACAATGCTTTGAGTGCTTTCCATGGAGTCTTACCGTAAAACGTGATATTCCACCCAAAAAAAAAAGTTGTTTCTCAGCAATATTTTTTGCATACAGTTACTTAGTTTGATGTACAGAATGCTTGGTTGACGGCTATGGGTCTGTTTACACCCTGTATATTGCGTAGGTACCTAAAAGTACAAGTGCGATTGCCGAGCATGACATTCTGGGTTCGCGCAGTTCGAGCGAAGTGTTATTGGCCATTTCCATTAAGAATTTCTTAGAATCAGCCACGGATTTGCGCCCGGTTGATGGCAACGGGGTGGCCATCTATTACATGGGACTTAAATAGAACGAGCGTAATGTGGGTGTACTATTAGGAACGCCCTTTCGGGGGTTTACAAGCGTGATGTACGTTTGTATGTCCACATAAAAGAGGGGTCTGTGAAACAGTTTATTGGGGAGTAAAGAATACCGAATTTTGAAGTTCGACTTTTGGTTTTGTCGCATCGCTTTTGTTAGCGTCTGCCGCTCACGTAGGCCAGAGGGGAATTCAGCATCGCCTTATGACTTTATTACCTTTTCGCTAATTTTCTCCGAACTTTGCGTACGTGAGCAGTTTCTAAAGAAGCCAATGTAAATGCCATGCATGAGCATCTTTTTGAAACACTAAACGCATTAGCTGGCTCGTAACGAGGGGAATAAACTTCGTTCGCGTCTAAAAATTTGCTGGAACATGCACGTTTAGTCATTTAAAATTTTTAAAAGACACGTAATTTTTAAGGAGTAAAGAGCAATTTAGAATGACTGTCTACATTTTATTAACCTTTCCAGAAGGATAAATAGACTGAGTGGAGATACTTATAGTGCTACAAGGATCTTTTGTGTGACGTTGACAGGTGATATTTATTGAAAAAACAACATGGTGGCGTTATTTTCAGTTTCGGTCACGCTTCAGAAGACCTTTTTACAGCTAACAGCTTACTCCTAATTTATCTGTTTGCTGTCACTTTTCCGAACGAATTTAAGAACTCACACACATATCTAATTGTACATCTCTATACAACAGTTCTAAAAAATTCACTTACTCTTTGGTATTTACTTCCATATCTTTGAAAATAAAAATCAATTGAAACATTTGTATGAAAAACTCGAGAACGGCTCGACTATCGCATGTTTTCATAATAACAACAAATGTATTGAATACTTATTGGTATTTTGCGAAGAAGAATTGAGTTGAAAATGGTGATCATATTATTATCTCTTGCTAATCGCACTTCTTATTCTCTTAATTAGTAAATTGCACCCGAAACTGAGGTGTGTCGCTAGTAGAGCATAAAAGACAGTGTTCAGAACAAAAAAAAAAAAAAAAAAAAAAACTCCGTAAATCAATAATTGTCTTATTTAGTTGCTCACAGACAATATCAGCAAACTTATTTCAGCTGTGTCCACTCTAAAATATTGCATTTTTCAGGACTTCGAAGTCCATAGTGACTAGGTTTACATAGAAAAACAATATAAACTTTTATTTGTATCAGAACAGGCAGCCAGTACAAAATGTTGCCAGCTCGCAGTGTAACTCGAACGTGAGTTCATGTCGAATATATTTACGGAATCCCGCTTTTACATTGGATCCTGCGTTTAGTATTCAACATAGTAGGAATTGAGATGTTTCAATGAAAACAGATTTGAATCTTTGTACTGCTTTTTTCAGCTAGACTAAATAATCTTTTCAATTCAAAACAATGAGTAACATTTATAAAACTCCAAGACCACAATCAACAATACAATCTTTTCAAAAATTTGACGGTACGGTTGGCGCAGTGGCTGAGCGATTGACTGCTGCACTTCGTGTCCCGGGTTCGATTCCCGCACGGAACAAATATTTGTATGGCCTCGTAGTGTAGTGTAGTAGTAGTGGTTCCGGATCTAGCTGTTTGTGTATCTGAGTTTAAATGTTTGTAAATGCACCCACTACACTGGAGAAATACCGAGTGAGCGGCAAGGTTTAAAAAAAAAAGCTTCAAATAAATATTTACATTGTATAAAGGTGTATCTCTGTCGGTTTAAGACTTTGTAAAGGATCGTTCAAACTGATACGGACAAATTCAGGATCGGCTGCGAGCACCGGACAAACACAAACTCAAAGCATTGATTTCAATTAGACCATTACAGGCACTTTTGAATGTCAAAAACAATAAAAGAATGAAGTTACAGTCCCAGTCACACGGCATAATAAGTTGTGTAAGTACTGTAGTGGCCCATTCCAAATCGTAGATCTCTATGAAGAAGAATGGACTAGAAACTCCATGGAAATTCTTTTAAATCAAAATATTAACACACACTGCCGAAAAACTGTTTTTCAGTTTGGCAGACTTTTTGTATGTTAGTGTTCTACAGATTTTGAATATATAAAAAAAAAACACACACAAAATGTTGACACTGACCTGATAGGTTCAGTAGTATTTGTATGCAGGTGTACATGTCCGGAGCCGCGACCGCAAATTTGTGCGTACCAGTTTATTTATTCCTTTACTTGAAAAGGAAGAAGTAATGGCCCAGTGGTAGCGGCCCTGACCTACGGTTTGTAGGTAGCCAATTCAAACCCAGCCGTATTAATTTCTGTAATTTATTTCATCATCACTGCTCTCAAAAAGGTGATAAAAACATCGTGAGGAAACCGGCAAGTCCTAAAACCCTTACTGGGCCTTCGTGGTAGATAACAATCTAATTCATCTCATATAGAGGAGGCCTGTGTCCCAGCAGTGGGGAAATTATAAGATGATTATGCTTATGATAAATCTTAAACCCATTTTTTTTTCTATAGCCCATTAAGTCCCACTGCTGGACAAAGGTCGGCCCCAAGTCTTTTTATGAACTCCTGTCCCGCGCCACCTCGAATCAAACCTTGCGGTATGCGTCCAGGTTGCCAAGCCCCCTCAGTATTTGAAAACACTTTACTACAGTCAACTATAGCTAGCAAACCAAAGGTCCTAGAACGAGTAATCGTAACGTTAATAAGTCGATTTTTGATTCGAAAATACTATTACCCTTTAGCATTTTTGTAAAATTGTTTGCAACAAAAACAATCAGTATCATCCATAGACAGGCAAAAATTCTTAATATTATGAAAATATTGTATGTGAAACGAGTATTTTTAAATTTCAAAACGATAAATTTACGTTACATTTACACCGCACGCTTGTCCTACGGCCTCGGGTATTATCTAGTGTAATCATTAGGTATCAACTATTATTATTAATAGAACTTGTTATCGCTGCACAGATAGACTGAATTTGAAACTCATTGTTCTACCTCATTTGTCGTTTATGATACGACTAGAATTAGAGATAATTGAATGAACTATGTATGATAGTGTCTAGTATAATATTTGCATGTAATTATATCTATCTCTTTACCTAGTATAATTATTTTTTTTAATCTGATATCAATTTTCGCACGGGACCGGTCACTTGGGAGAGGCCTATGTCCAGCAGTGGAGGTCTTTTGGCTGAAATGATGATGACATCAATTTTAAGATTTACACCTCCCCTGTTTGTCTATATATTACAAAAGGCTGACTGGTAGAAAATTCCTATAGCATTAAGTCCGCCTCTGTACTATGTACTTTAAGTGTTAAATAACTAAATATACTAGGCATCTAAAAATTCATGGAAATTTGTTATAAAACGACAAACACAGGGGCTACTGCTTATACCGACTGCCTCGATGCTGTACGACGTAAGAAAGCGGCCTCGCTGCTAAACAGACTCCGTGGCAGCCCCAAAAGCATTCTCAGCGCCATAGTCGGGAGGCACGACAGCCCGGTGAGGTGAGGTCACTAGTCACCTGTAAACTGTCTTGTGTTTTTAGTTAAGTACTAACATATAGAATATTGTTACTAACCCAATGGATCTTGGTCAACCGAATAAATAAATCAATAATAAAAAAAAGTACTCTAACTTTACAATACATGAAACAAACATGACAAGACGTTTTACTTTGTAACAATATGACAATATAAAGCTTTACATCAAAAAATCCCCGATAACAGCTTCAATCAGAACTCAAAAACTAGCATGTAGGTAAATAAGTCGCAATACAGGACGACAATATCAGATTGTACGATGCAGTATATTGCCATCGATGTATACGCTATAAATTCACGATTCAACGCTCCTCTGCAGTGTTCCCGCTATTTTGCAAGAGTTGTTTACTCTGCTAGTACTTTTACATGGAATTGTGTTGTTACTTTCTGCGAAAATTGTAATCTTTCTTATAAAGTGTCATAAAACATAAAAAGTAGAAATATATTTTTTATTCTTTTAGTTAGACAAGGTTCTGCCTCCAATCGCTGTTGTTTGCCGCGCCGTTTTATGTGTGAAGTCTATGGAAACGCTTTTTTTTTTTTTTTTTTTGGATGGGAAATCATCAAATGACCCCCCCCACTCTGGGCGGAGCGGAAGGGAGTGTCAGACTTGTACTGACTAAAACCCATCCATGTTCCTTCTTTGCCCTTTGTGTTCCAGGGCCACGGTGTCTCTTTCGAACAATCCCGCAGCTCTGGCAGGCATCGGCCCATGCGGACCCCTACTCGTTGCTGACATCTCTTTGAGGCGCGCGTGGAACACGAACGCGCCGTCGACACGGCCTGTCGTCATAAGACGGCCGGACGGCGAGCTAGCCCATAACTCGCCGTCCACAGGCCCGCGCCTACGGTGGCCGGGAGCCACCACGTGACCCCCGACGCCCAGGGCGTCTCCCGCGGCGGCTGGGACGTGAGGTTCTTTCCCTCTCACGTCCCGCCACCTCCTTCACTAGCATGACTGCTTCACAGAAGGAGGTGACGGCTTCCCATTCCCTCTCGCTCCGGACCATGGCTTGAACCAGGGCCGGACGCGAGAGATCGCCGCCGCCAATCGCCGCTACAAGGACACGGCGGTGCTCCGCCCAAGCGGGGCAGACCTCTACGGTGTGCTCCACCGTGTCCTCCGGGCGATCCTCGCAGTGGAAACACCCGGGCGTTTCCTCCCGCCCGATTCGGTGCAAGAACCTCCCGAAACAACCGTGTCCGGTGAGGATCTGCGTCAGGCGGTAGGTGAGGGCGCCGTGGCGCCTCTCTAGCCACTCCTCAAAGAGGGGACTTATCGCCACTATGGTAGCGTGCCCTGCACGGGGTTGCAACAGTCGCTCTCTCCATGTCGCCATGATATCACGCCGGAGGTCTGTCCGCTGAGCGGCAATTTGCCGCGGCAGCGGAGTTTCCCCCCGACGTAGTGCCTCCGCGCGCCATTCATGCAGGCGCGCGAGGACTATCGCCTCCAGATCCCATGGCGGCAATCCGGCAAGGAGGCTAGCCGCCTCGCCGGAGATCGTGCGGTACCCCCGGATTAGCCTTATGGCTATCACCTTTTGGGGCGCGTTCAGGTAGTGGGCGGCTTGCCGCCTTAAAGAACGCGCCCACACCGGGGCCCCGTAAAGAGCCATGGACCGCACGACCCCCGCGTATAGCCTCCGGCAGGAGGCGTTTGGACCCCTCAGGTTGGGCAAGAGCCGCTTGAAGGCAGCCCCTGTCCGTTCCAGTTTGGGAGCCAAACGTCGGAAGTGCTCCACGAAGTTCCACCGGCTGTCGAGGACGAGTCCTAGGTACTTCAACGTCGACCCGACGCCGATGGAAACCCCTCCCGCCGTCAGTAGGGATCCCGACGGTGGCGCATTCCGAGGCCCATGAAAACACATGGCCTCGGACTTGTGCAATGCCACCTCGAGACCCAATTGCCGGATCCTATCCACGACTATCGCAACCCCGCGTGTCATGTTTTCGGCCGCCGCCTCGTGCGACCTCCCTTGTGCCAGTACCAGCGTGTCGTCAGCGTAGCAAACTACGCTGACGCCGGTAGGGAGGTCGGCGCGCAGCACCCAGTCGTAACCGATGTTCCACAGGGCCGGTCCTAGAACCGATCCCTGTGGAACACCGCACGACATCTCTCGCCGGTTCCATTCTCCGCTCTGACCAGGGTAGATCACGGCCCTATCCGTCAAGTAGTCCCCGACCACACGACGAAGGTAGGTTGGCACCCGGTGATACCGGAGTGCCTCCCCAATGCAGCTCCAGGGCATGGAGTTGAAGGCGTTGGCGATGTCAAGAGACACCGCCAAGACGACCCCGCCCCGGGACACCGCGTCCCCCGTCGTGAGGGCTCTCACGCGCATGATGGCGTCCACCGTGGAGCGCCCCTTGCGGAAACCAAACTGGTGTTCCGCAAGATCCGGCCCCATCCCCGCAAGGTGCCCGGCGAGGCGGTTGGCAATGACTCTTTCGAAGAGCTTGCCCACCTCGTCGAGCAACACGATGGGCCGGTATGCGGACGGAGAGTCCGCAGGGCGCCCTGGTTTCCGGATGAGGACCAGCTTCCCCGTCTTCCAACGAAGCGGAAACTGGCCTCTCTCCAAGCATGCGCTTAGGAGCCCTTCCAGTCGGGGCCCGAGAGCCTCAGAGGCCAGGACCCAGGCTTTGCCAGGCAAGCCATCGGGTCCCGGGGCGGTGTTTCTGGCTTTCAGCCTGCGTACCGCCACTCTCAGGTCTACCCCAGTCACCTCCGGAACGTCGTCATCGTCATCGGTGTGGTCCGCTTCCGGCACCGCACGCGGCGGCGGAGCCATAGGCGGGGGAGGATGCTCCCCTCGCGAAGGGAACAGAGCGCTCACCACGTCCTCCACGAGCTCAGGCCGGAGACTCTGCGTTAGCGGGGGGGCCCGGGTGCGGAGTTTGTCCCGCACCATCTTGTAAGGGCGCCCCCACGGATCTCCGTTCAGAGACTCCAGCATCTCCTCGCGGGCCAAATTCTTGGCCCGCCGGACAGCCTCTTGGAGGGCGGTCTTCGCCGCTCTGTACCCCTCGTACAGCTCCGCCTCAATGGCTGCCGCATCCGGAGGGCGGATGCGGAGCCTGCGATGCCTGGCGTACAGGCGCCGCGCGGCAACGCACGCCTTGCGCAGAGACGTCAGCTCTCGCGACCACCAGTACACCTGACGCCGGGCGCTTCCTGGCCGAACTCGGGGCATTGCCACGTCGCAAATCTCGGACATGGCCTCCTGGAACCAACCCGCCTCGTTGTTGATGTCAGCAGGCCTGACTGGTGATGACACCCAGGCCTGCACGATCGAGGCTTCCAGGAGGAGCTCCCGGTCCAGCTGCTTCAGCGCCCATCGCGGACCACTCGGGGCCTGTAGGACCGGCACGCTTGAGGACTGGGTGGAGACGTCGAACCGGATATACCGGTGGTCGGAATAGGTCTCCACCCCCTCCATGACGCGCCAGTCAACGACACGCGGCGACAGAGCGGGGCTGGCGAACGAGATGTCCACCACCGACTCGCCCCGCATCCGCACGCACGTGGGGACAGAACCCCGATTTAGGACGACCAGGCCTGTCTCCAGAGCCCAGTCCTCCACCATTCTACCCCGCACGTCCGTGTAACGAGAACCCCAAGCCAAGTTCTTGGCATTGAAGTCCCCGAGCACAAGCACGGGGAGGGAATGACTTCCGATGACGACACTCAACTCCGTGAGGGAGTTGTGGAACTCGGCGAGAGTTCGGCTCGGGGAGAAGTAGACTCCCACTACAACGATCTCCCCGAACCGTGCTGCTACGCACCCCTGACCCTTCCTGACACTCTCAAGGGTCGGGGTACCGGCGGCGACCGACGCAATTAAGGTCACTGAGCCGCTAAGGTCCTCCACCCAGTCATCCCTGGGCGGGACAAAGTACGGCTCAGCGACCACGGCGATGTTAATCGACCACTGCGCCATGCTCTGGAGCAACAGATCCTGAGCGCAGGCGCAGTGGTTGATGTTCGCTTGGAGAAGGCGTAATGAGGCCGTTACTGGCACTCCATTTCAGCCCCCTCCCGGGCCCCCTGCGAGGGCTCCGCTGCGGAAGTTGCAGCAGTAGCGGCAGCGGCGGCGACAGTGGCGGCGGCTGCGGTGGTGGCGACGGTGGGGGTTTTGGCGGTGGTGGCGGAGGGCCTTCCCTTGCCCCTGGCCTTGGCGGGAGTACCGCAGGACTTGCTCCCTGCCCGGTGATCAGCCGGCTTGCCAGCTGCCGCACATGCGGCGCAGCGCGGCGCGGCGGAGCAAGCCGCGGCCATGTGACCAGGCTGGCCGCAGCGGAAGCACAGGCCGCTGCGGTCCACCTCCGAGGTGCACCGGACCGACACGTGGTGCCCCACATGGCAGCGGAAGCACCTCAGAGGTCTGGGTTCCAGCAGCTTTACCTGCGCCGAAACCCAGCCCACCAAGAGCCTTCGGCCCTCCACAATGACTTTCGCCGCCGTCACAGGGCAGCTTACCGTTACGGTTCGCATGCCCGACAGGTCCGGACGTAAGGTGCCTGCCTTGACCTGCTCGGCAGGGCACCCACCGGTCCTGGTGACGGCGGCCACCACCTCCTCCTCGGTCACCGAGTCGTCCAGACCCAGGATGCGCAGGTCTGCGCATTTGACGGGCCTGGACACTCGGGCCTCGTCCGCATTTAGGGACGCTCTAAGCTTTTCAGCCAGAGCGTCAGCGGACGAGCCACGGGTTTCGCCGGGGATTTCCAGCACTCGAGCCCCTGTTGCGGTGACTCTAAGCCGGAGGCCCCCGGCGATCCCGAGCTCCCCGAGATCCACCATCGTCTTCGCCTTAGCGAGCACGTCGCGATAGGTCACGCCCCTCTTTTCCGCCTCCGGCTGTAGTGTTATCACCACAGCTGCGGTCTTCGGGGCGCTGAGCCTAGCAGCGCCATTCCGCTTCTTTTCTTGGCGCTTCCGCTCCCGCTTCCTGGCCTTTTTGGCCGCCCTTCGCTCCCTCGCTCTCTCTCCGGCCACCTGCCACCCGGTCTCGGCCACGGATGGCTTAGAGGGCGGGGGGGGCGGCAGTGGCGGCTGTCTCGCGGCTAGCGCTGGCACATTCGCCGCCTTGCCCTTCTTGTGGGCCGCCGCCTTGCCCTGCCTCAAGGCCGCCGCCCCCCCAACCGGGGCCGATTTAGCCGGAGCCAGCTTTCCAGGAGCCGACGTAACCCTGCCGGAGGGCTGGCTGGACGGCCCCGGTGCGGAAGCTGCAGCAGCCGCATATGTGGCCGCCCTCGGGCCCGACTGCGCCTTGTTTGCCGCCAAGGGGGGGCGCAGAACAATGCCCTCCAGGACGGAGAACCGAGCCTGAAAGGCAGCCAGCTCCTGCCGAACCAGGTTCAGGACCTGGTTCTCCACCGGCACGGCCTGGCGTGGTCGCTGCTGGCCATTTTGGGGCGCCTCGCGAGAGCCGGACTCACGCAGACTGGCCAAGTCTGCTCGGAGCCTCCTGTTCTCCTCTTGGAGAAGCTTCGTGGCGGCCGTCAGTCGAGCGACCTCCGCCCGCAGTTTGACCATGCCTTCTGGCGGGGGCGCCGCATATCTGGCTTCCGCTGCCGCCATGATAGAGGCGACCGCTGAGGGTATAGCCCTTTGCCTGGTGGAGGGCTTTTGCTTGTAGGAGACAGCCCTCAGCGCCGCCTCCACCTCCTTCGCAAGCCCGGCCTTACGCTCCGCTTCGGAGCCGCCGTCTGCACCCGCCTCGTTACCAGAAGAGCCCGAACGGGCCACTCCGTGACCAGCAGCCACCCCCGGGTGGCGCGCCTCCGCGGCAAGCCGTGCCGACCTCTCGGTGGCAGAGAGGCCTCTCCCCTTGCCGCGGATCCCGCCACGCTTGCTGGTGGGGATCTTGCGAGCCGAAGCCAGCTCCCCCTCTGACGACGACTCTCGGTCGCCTACCGGCCTGGACCGCTTGCGAAGGAACTCCCTGTTCCCCGCAGCTGCCCCGGGCCTTCCGCGCCGGGAGCTCTCTGAGCCTCCCGCGCTCACATCGTTGGATGCGGCGCCGGACTCCGACCCCGCATCCCTCTCCTCCCTTCCTTCGCCGTTATCGGCCGTTTTCTGGGTTAAAATATGTTCCATTTTGTTCCCACGAGTATGGGGGAAATAAAAAGTCCATCTGGGCAGTGCCCGCTGTACCCAGATAAGCCATAGCCAGGCCCGGCAGTGGTTCGCACTAGCGACTGATTTTCCAAAGGAACCCGTCAGCCATACATCTCCTCGCGGTGCGCCGCCGCTTGAGATTCGGGGTAACTTTTTATAGAGGTTTTCTACCTCGTGGTCCGGGCGGTTAAGCCAAGACCCTCGGTCCCAATCGAAGCCGCGAGACGTGTTCCACGACACTTCGACGGTGGGATTACGATATCGACGGGGACAGTGAAGGACTGCATCCTTCACTGTCTGCTCGGAGGCAGGGTAAGTGCACACCGAGCCCGCCCTAGCTCCTCCGCTGTGCCCTCTGCTTTTCAGAGGGTCACACGGAGCAAAGCCCCCTAAGTCCAAGATGGACCCCTCCCATGTCAGAATATTAGCCATGGACAGTAACATTCCCCGAGGAATAAGAATCTTTTCCCATTCCTCGGGGAAGGATACTGCCCACGCCCAGGGTGCACCGGCCCAGCAGCTGCTATTCCCTCCAGACGTATCGAGAGGGACCGGCAGCCATCAAGCACACGAGGAGGAATTCTGACAACGCACCCCTCTATGGAAACGCTTCGGTGATTACATGCGTGATGTTATGTTTATTATATCTGAACTTGGCTCACTACAACCATGCGTCCTCCTAAACTCAAACTATATTATACTTATATACGGACAGTGAGCGTCGTCCGGTGCCCTTGGCATTCAAATTTTATGAGACGAAATGAATAAGTGGAGTCTGTTTGTTATTCTTATCAGATAAAACAGAGTCCTTTTATTTATCTCCTTACACAGTACTTAGAAATATTATTTGCTCATTTATTATCAGAGTTTTGGAAAAAAATATCTACAATTCCGTATATTCAGACTGCCTCGTTGGTCTAATGGCATGAGGTCCGGGATTGATTCCCAGGTCGGACAAAGTTTTATTGGGTTTTTCCATCAGAAATCTTTCAGAATGTGGGTGTACTATTACACCTCTGTTTATCCCTTCCGGGATTACAGGCGTGATATTATGTTATGTTCTTCAGTATCTATGATTAATAATATTTTGATAATTTACCCATCTATTTAATAACTCTAACCAACGTAAAGTACCATCATTATGTAAGCCACTGAGTTCGAAATGAATAATATTTACTTTTAGTAACGTTCCCATTTCAAGGCCAGGTTCAGAACATGTTTAACTTAATAATGTAAGTACTCTCCCGTATTTAAATTCAACCGTAACCGTATACAGGGTGGAATTTTTCAACCTCACCTGGAGGGAAAGTACTCTAAATACTGGAGGTAGCAAATTTTACTGAAACGAAACATTCCTTTATTTTAAAGAAGAAACAAATCTGCATTCAAATATTTTCGAAAATTCGCTTGCCACTCTCAGGAATCGAACTGTCTAAAATTCAAAAAAATAACACCCTGTACTTTTATTACATCGATCGATAGGGTCAATCATATGGATCAAATCTATCTAACAAACATGATCAATTCAATAAAAGCAAAACCTTGAAATCTAAACTTATAAATTCAATGGGATAAGATAAAGCACTTTTACTTAAAAGTCCATCGGATTACTTATGTTGGTACCTATCATTTTTAGTAAGGTAGCCATTGAAAAATATGAAAACCTAGAGATAGTGAAGTCGGGTGGATATCGTTAAATTTGCGGAAAACATCTGAGGATGAGGGACGTACGGAACTGGCAGGAGAAGCAAGAGAAAGACTAACCAAGAACTTCAGTCCGCACTCATTCCTGATTGATTGGCTGAAATGATGATGATGATGAGCGATGATGAGTGAAGTCGGTTAAAAATATTTCAAAAATTTAAGGCACGATTTTTTGTTTACTCAATAAGAACCAATAATAATTCGAGTGCACTATTTATTCTATTTCTCAAAATTGCAATCGAAATTATTTACTTTATCATAAGCAAAATATTCTGCGCGTGCGCAGAGTTAGTTCAATGGCCGCAGGGGCAATAACCGTGTTTTTGCTCCATCCGCATAAATATTAGTCGAGCTCCAGGACTATGAGCAAGTAGGTACACCATATTGTGTGGCTTCCGATGAGTCAGTTCAGGTTTATAATTCGTACGGTTAAGTTCTAATAATACTGTTCGGTTTCAAAACCGAACAGTATTATTTACGTTTACTCAAGTAAACGTTATTATTTTATTAAGTAAAGACTATTTCGAGATTGTAGTTGTGGTTGTGTGTCACCTACAATGTGTTTCGGTTCGGTTTTATACATAGTTTTGTAATCGTGACGTCTGTCATTGTCTTGTACATACATCATACAACATGTCTGTCAAATCTAATGTCTTTGCTATCATTTACGATTTCTCGTTAAAAAAAAAAGTGCCAGAGATCGATCAATTGGGCCAAACGGTTAGACCTGTACCAAACGGTTAACCCCTATAAAATATGGGTTAACCATTTAAATATTACAGATATACCAGAATGAAAGAGACAAAGCACCGAGCGCGGGCTTACACCGTCACTTTCTTGGATATTTTTCATGTCCAAAAATGAACCTGTGCGTGAACCGGTTACTATTAATAGGCTAATTAACCCTATAATACGGGTTAACTTTTACTCTTGGGTTTTTCACCTAATCCTAAACAAATACCCTGATTAAAACCTTTAAACGGCTTACGTTTGCGGTCCCTGGCTTTAAATTATATTGAGTGTAAATGCAGTCAACCACGTGTCATACTACTAGTAATACTTCGACAATGAGCTGGTCTTGTTTAAAAAGAAGTTTTTGTTTTTTACCTGTGTTGTTTTTTATCTACACAAACTTGAGTGTGTTTCAAACTGCTCCGATGAGCAAATTAATGTAACACCAGGAAGTCACTATTATGACATCAACGGCTCAGTTTGACCTTCGAAAACGTAACATACTTGTTACCAAGTAAACCGTCCGATTAGATTCGAATATTTTGGAGATTTTATTGCTCTAAGTCTTTAAAAGCAACTAGCTTTTTGCCGCGGCTTTGCTCGCGTTAATTTAGAATTAGATAATCAATTCGGGTTGTACTCTGCTTGTAATAATATAATTCAATCATGATTCTAAAGTCATGTGGCGCCATCTATAAGAACGTTATTATTTGTTTTCCTCGGGAACAGTACTTTTTTCGCGATGAAAGGTGCCTTATGTCCGTTTTCGCACAGCGGATAACGTATGTGCAAAATTTCAGAATGATCGGTTCAGGCGTGAAAAGTAACAAACAAACTTACTTTCGCATTTATAATATTAGTTAGTAAGTTAAGATTAGGATATTATCGATTGTAGTTACATAATACACGTAATATCGCTATAGTACATACTGTTACTTTTGCTAGAAATAAGATTAGTGTTCATATAAAAATCGCAATTATCTTCACCAGCGCGTGTATACTTATAGTTCTTCAGCGGTTGCAGACGAGATATTAATAATTCGACTCAGACATTATTAAAACCATACCAGACGATTAATAATGGTACACATGTTGACTTTTGAATTGACCCGTGTATTTGTACTAAAATGTTCTTAAAGTTTTTAAATGTGCGTCCTTCCTTTCTTCATCTGAAGATTTCTTCTTTTAAAGTATCATCATCATCTACAGCCCGGCTTCATCCACTGCTCTTTGCTTGTGCCAAGCTCCACGCGCTTGTGCCAGCCTCAGCCTGTATATTCCCGCAATGGCAACCATGTCGTCTGCTCATTTATTTATTTATTTATTGACACACCAACGACTTATTCATTAAATCATTACATTAAATATTTTCTAATTCAACAGCTTTGCGGTGAATTCGTCACTTATAGGTGTGCACAGCACTTGTATAATAAAATAAGAAATAAAAATTGAAATGAAAATATATGAAAATAACAAAATTAAAATTATAAAGTTTACATTGGATTTAAAACTAAAGTAGTTTTTGCTCATCTCGCCGGCGGACGATCAACACTTCTCTTTCCATTCCCTGGACGCCACTTGATTACCGCTTTACTCCACCTGCCACCACCATGCCTTGCTAGGTATCCTGCCCTCCATTTGAGTTCCATAACGCGATTTCCAATATCGAAGATCTTCGTATGTCTCCGGATTTCGAGGTTTGGAACACGGTCTATTAGTTTTATGCCGAGCATTTTCAATTTGACCATCTTATTATTATAATAAAAAAAAATGTTATCTTATCAGCTCTCAGTGACAAACTCTTACAGTTATATCACAGGATATTATTAGCAAAGATAATAACGACTGGTGCAATATTTATAAAAGATGGTCCAAGTTCTAAAAATAAATCATGTGTTATTATTGCGTATTCATTTTTTAACTTATGTGGCAGATTGTTTCGTCACATCACTAAATTTATTTAAATTTTTTGGGTCACAGTTCAAACTGTGACATAGCAATTTACACTAAGTAAACTTTTAGTTTATGTAACTTTTCCAGTAACGGAATATTCTATATTATGATTACTTTTAAAATTTAAACAAAACGGACAGGAACAAACAGTTTTTTTACTAATTAAATTAACTTTGATCAATATTTATAGGCAACATTTAATCCATTTCATTTATTCCAGAATAAATAATTTTAAGTTTTGAGCCACTGTTTAATGTTTAAGTAAAATCAATTCAGATATTTAACCACTTCCTACCAAATCTCATGTTAATATTCTAAAAGCGATAAATAAAACCTAAAAACTACCGAACTTGGCTCCCACCAACCGTGCACCCGACTTTTGAATGATAGATATCCATATAATTTACATTAATCAAACGCGCCTCGTACGCTCTGCTCGACAGTTTAGTTTTATGTGACAAGATGAATAAGTGGACTTTAATATTATTCTCAGTTATATTTATAAGTAATGTGTATGGCTACAAGATCCTTGTGGCTTTCCCGTATCCTGGGAAAAGTCATTCAATATTGGGTGAGGGATACGTGAGGCATCTTTTGGCGGCTGGTCATGAGGTTTGTTTATTTTTTTATTGCATACTTCCTGTTAGTAATAACAGCCGCTCGGGTCGGTCTTTAGGTTAAGCCGTGCTTGCCTAGGTTGGTCTGTGAATGGGTGACCGCCCATTACATACCGAGTTTCCTCCGTGCCTCGGAAAGCACGTTAAGCCGTTGGTCCCGGCTGTCATTTGTAGATCTTTGACAGTCGTTAGGTAGTCAGTGGCCCAAAAAGTCTGACAACCAGTCTTACCAAGAGGTATCGTATTACCCAGTACTGACTGGGTTGTGGAGGTCAGATAGGCAGTCGCTCCATGTAAAATACTGGTATTCAGCTGCATCCGGTTAGACTGGAAGCCGACCCCAATATAGTTGGGAAAAGCCAAGGCAGATGATGCATACTTCCTGTTAGATTTGGTTGAGTAACCCGGCCCGTAGGCTAAATCGATGATTTCGTTATTTTATTTAATCAGTCTTCCATAAAAGGTGTTCCAGAATCTATTAGTAATTTCACATTTTTTTAAGAAAATCCACTACAACTCAAAATATGATATACCTAACAACGTAAAAACTATTACTTATTACTAGCTTTGTAGAGGTTGCAAGCGCGACTTCTGCCATGTGGTACTGAGTTCGATTCCCGGGTCGGGTAAAGTGTTATTGGGTTTTTCAATGAGGAATTTCTCAGTAGCAGCCCAGGAGTCTAAATTTGTTTCCTGTTGATGGCAATAGGATCGCCCCCTATTACATGAGACTTAAACATAACTGGCGAAATGTGGGTGTACTATTAAGTTCACTTCTGCGTAACCCTTCGGGATTACGGGTGTGATGTTATGTTATAATTCAGAATACATGATAGTCGTATAGGTATATATTATTATGTGAGTGCGTTGGTATCTACTGATAGTAATAAATCAGGAAATTTAATATAGGCCGCGTATAGATAAGTACTCGTATCATCGTCTTTTTCTTCAAACGTAATAAAAACACAAAAATTGCAGCAATAAAAATACTATATTTCCATGAAGGAAAGTAGGTACATTCTACGGTAAGTCTGTGATAGCACTTTGACCCTAAGCTGTCAAAGTGTAGCATAGAGTTACAGTAGAAAAAGAGGCCAACTTATGCTCAGTTCTATCCCATGCTTGATAAAGTCGAGAGTTGTCTGGGTAACCTTGACTTTGTTTACGTCTTCTCGATATGAAATAGATAATGTTATGTTACGGCTAAACTTAGGTGTGAAATTAAACTTTAGATTAGCCGGCTAAACTAAGGTTTAGAAGCAACAACTTGGTTAAAAAGTATTATTTATTTAAACTTGATGTTCATATGTGGACTTAGTGCCACAAGGCATTTCCTACCAGTCTACATTGGACAGCAAAGTGATAGAGTATTCGTTTGATCTGTTTATCACTCCGACCAAATGCCATTAGAAGCCATTTCAAGGGAAAAAAAAATATCTAAGTATATTTTTATAAAATAAATAATATAAAATTACTTGATCCACAAAATAACTGGCTCCTTATTTTTCAAAATCTATTACGCTAAATTACTACGTCATATTTACCTACTGTCATTGTTAGAATAGGGAGTAAAGGTTTTATGTAAAAAGTCTCTAGAAATTTTAGAATTATAATAATTTTGTGAAAACAAAAAAAAAAAACACTCAGATAAATTCGTATAAATAATTATTTAAAATAATAGTTTTATCGTTGCTAAGGCTACTTTACGACTTATAGAATTTACTCTTAAAACATTTCGTGTATGAAAAGATAGACCTTATATTAGACGTGAGAAAAACCGCACGCGCGAGCCGAGCGAGTGAACCGAGCAGTGCCACGGCAGCTGTCGGTGAATACTACACCCAAGAGACTGTTACTGGTGATTTGATGCAACCAGTATCAAATAACCAGTAACAGTCGTTTTTTGAAGTCGCCTTGAACATTCTTCATTTTTAGCTAAGGAGGTGCGGCTACACCTAAGTTTAGATCGCTAATCTTAAGTTTATTTTCACACCCATCGTAATCCGTACCAGGTAGGTACTTTAAACCATTAAAATTGATGATAGTGGCCTGGTTAATAATAACAAGTAACATTCATAAAGGGTGTAAAAAGACCCTTAAAGAAGCCGAAAGGCACTTGTTCTCCCCGTCATTGCGATTATTTTTTTGTTCTAGACCATACCTTCTATTTACGGAGATATTCCCCAATATCTCAAAGTTCCAACGTTTTCACAAGTTTTTTTTTAAATACATGTCTTTAATGAAAGATTTTTACTTTAAATACCTCCACGACTATTCAATCCATCCATCAGCACAATGTTTTAAGTGCGTTACATTGAGTCCTACCATAAAACTGATTATTCACCCAAAATAAAAACAAGTCGTTTCCCAGCAATTGCGTAAAGTTACTTAGTTTGATGTACAGAATGGTCGGTTGGCGGCTTCGTGAAGGGTCCGTTTACACCCTGTATTTCCTCCTTGTAAACCCTGAGTAAAGTTCTGCCAATACATGTGGTTAATCTGAAGTTACTACTGGTGATTACTTTACTCGTGTGTTTATATCAGGTGGCAAGTTTCCAAATAACATACCTAAGTGTATGTTTCAGAATACCAGATTCCAGGAATAGCTAACAAGCGTGTAATTGGCACCGCATCCACCTGAACCCACATACAAAACTAAACCTCTCGTCTTCATGAATACCTAACGAAACAACATTTCATTCAAATCGTTCACTATTTAGGTCAAAAGGCAGACTTACCTGTTTTAAATTTAGTCCGCAGTCAAAACGTAAGTTTGAGCTCATGTGATATTCAGGCTCGGTCAAGCGGTACCACTAACAACTTGGCCCACGCTCATTCATATTCAGAATGCCTTCCAACTTCAGGCATAAAAGACGTATTATAGGCCACTTTGTGGTATTTGTCAACTAGTTGTCGAGAAGCGAATTATTTATTATGCATGGTCGGATTACACGTGCTATCTTAGCTTAAAATAGCATAATCAGCCTTGAATGTTGCCAGTTCTGGGACACAGGCCTCCTCTCTATGTGTGGGAGTGGGCTGTACTATTGTGCATCACACGGGCCCGGTAAACTATCTTAGTTCCTGCATGAATGGCGCGCGGAGGCACTACGTCGGGGGGAAACTCCGCTGCCGCGGCAAATTGCCGCTCAGCGGACAGACCTCCGGCGTGATATCATGGCGACATGGAGAGAGCGACTGTTGCAACCCCGTGCAGGGCACGCTACCATAGTGGCGATAAGTCCCCTCTTTGAGGAGTGGCTAGAGAGGCGCCACGGCGCCCTCACCTACCGCCTGACGCAGATCCTCACCGGACACGGTTGTTTCGGGAGGTTCTTGCACCGAATCGGGCGGGAGGAAACGCCCGGGTGTTTCCACTGCGAGGATCGCCCGGAGGACACGGTGGAGCACACCGTAGAGGTCTGCCCCGCTTGGGCGGAGCACCGCCGTGTCCTTGTAGCGGCGATTGGCGGCGGCGATCTCTCGCGTCCGGCCCTGGTTCAAGCCATGGTCCGGAGCGAGAGGGAATGGGAAGCCGTCACCTCCTTCTGTGAAGCAGTCATGCTAGTGAAGGAGGTGGCGGGACGTGAGAGGGAAAGAACCTCGCGTCCCAGCCGCCGCGGGAGACGCCCTGGGCGTCGGGGGTCACGTGGTGGCTCCCGGCCACCGTAGGCGCGGGCCTGTGGACGGCGAGTTATGGGCTAGCTCGCCGTCCGGCCGTCTTATGACGACAGGCCGTGTCGACGGCGCGTTCGTGTTCCGCGCGCGCCTCAAAGAGATGTCAGCAACCGAGTAGGGGTCCGCATGGGCCGATGCCTGCCAGAGCTGCGGGATTGTTCGAAAGAGACACCGTGGCCCTGGAACACAAAGGGCAAAGAAGGAACATGGATGGGTTTTAGTCAGTACAAGTCTGACACTCCCTTCCGCTCCGCCCAGAGTGGGGGGGTCATTTGATGATTTCCCATCCAAAAAAAAAAAAAAAAAAAAAACTATCTTAGTTAAGAGTATATCTTTTATGGTGTCGCGGTTTCGATTCCAGCACGGAACAAATATTTGTATGGTCTACAGGTAGTTGCTCCGGGTCTGGTTATTTGTGAATGTCAGTTTAAATGTTTGTATACGCACTCGCAGTACAGGAGAATTTCTTAGTGTGGGGCAACATTAAAAAAAATACTTTTAGGTTTAAAGATATTTATTCTCAAAAAAGACACAAAGTCACTTACATGAGAACAATGCTTAATGTAACTTATATTTAAAGTTCGTCGCAGACGTCACGGTAGCACTTATTATATTATAATTTATTACACCCATCCAATGAATTCAGATTTTAGGATTTGTGATCAAATGTTCCGCTAACAGAGTTTTGAATGCATTGAATGAGTGTAACCTTTTAATACATGAGGGTATTTTTTGTTTGTGTTTTTGTTTCAATGACAGATGTAATGCGGTCAGTCAATTAGCATTGCCAAAGGGATATCGTGTTACCTATTAACTGGGTCGAAGAGATAAAGATACCTCTGCAGTCGTTCCATGTAAAATACTGGCCGTCAGTAGCATCCGCAGGTTGGCCACAACTCGCCTGATGGGACACTCGTTATTTTAACCAAAAGACAACAATAAAAATTCACTCATTGTCAGTGGTTATAGTGAAAGAACTTTGAGGTGAAGTAGATATTAGACCCCTATTAAGTTTAGATCGCAAAAGGAATAACACATCTTTATTGTCCATTACTAAACTTTATAACACCAACAAGCACTCTAAGTTTGTCTTACAAGTTTGTTCACTAAAACCAAATAAATTCGTAATATTATTCAGTCCAAGTAAATTAGATAACCGTAACTGTCCCGAAAGTTCAAGTTCCTTATTACATATTTTATCCAGCACCACTTTGCCAGCATCCAAAATTCATTCAAAGCTTTCGTAACCTAAATTCAAGGTCCGGAGCATCCAAAAGGGCCAGAACAACTTATAATGACACTGCCCAAAGGCACAGCTTGGCCCTAACCATCAATTTGTTCTACACGGTACAGGGAAATTCTAAAAACGGTAACACAAATGGTAGATGAATAAGAAGTGGCTTGCCCCCTGACTCCGAGAATTTCGTATTCGGAAAACGTACGGGGAACTTTTCCATTCTGAGGTATAATTTCACTTGTGAATAATTTCCTATGCGTTCAGCTGAATAACTTGACGAGGTCTCTTGTTATGGAAAATTTATAAGTTTGTTCTGGGTATGATACGGGTCATGGTAAGTTTTGGGATGCCGCTACTAGTTTCATACTTATGAGGTCCTAGTTTATTCCTGGTAGCAAAATTGAGTCGGACGGAATATAGATGACACTCGTCATCTTTCACACAGTCTGTCAAAGTTTCTTAAAGCGATGGATGGGCTGTGTGAAAGATAATATAGCCAGAAAGGGAGAGTCATAAGATAACGACTAATAGAAAACCATAGAAGAGAAAACATGCTGAGTGCATTGACCCCAAATCAATTGGAATAAGAGCAAGAGTGATGATGATGGTGATAGACTAACTAAGGCTACCTAAAAAAACCATTGAAAATTGTGGAGTGGTATAATCACAGAAAAGCAAGCAAGGTACTAGGCGTGCCACAGAGGGGTTCCGGAGAGGTCTTTTAAGAAGAAACGATGCCTTCTCTTATGGGTTATTTATCACCACCAGGGTCGTTTTAGTGAACTAAATATCCCAATCTCACCTCCCCCGGTCATATCCACAAAGACCGCTCGCTTTTTGAAAAAAAAAAAAGATATTTGGCTGTAGATACAAATTTGAAACTGTGTCGTATTCCTGTCTTAATAAAGTCGTTTATCAATTCGTAAATCTTTCAGGTGACATACTTAACAGCGATTCCATACAAGAAGCCTCATCCTTATCTCCGTCAAGTAGTAGCAGAGGGTGTCATCGACAAGTTCGAACTCGGTAAGTAATAACGATGAAAGTTAGAGAAGAATTAAGACGACTTAGCAGGGTATTTAGAAACAAATATTTAAATCGTTAAACTGCGAACAGATATCGCGAGGCGTGCGTTGCGAATGGTTCGTCTAGCATGCCTCGGGCTGTGTGGACGTGTGTGCTCATAGTAAGTCTTCGCGTCATACGATCGTTGCGAACGCCGCCTCAGTGCGAGCCGGCATGGTTGTTTGCGTGCTCAGCTTGAGCATGTGTCGTTCGGGACGCATACATGTACCGTAGTATGCCTCAGGTTGAGGCATGCGTGACGAACCATTCGTGACGCACGCCTCGCAATGTCTGTAAGCGGCTTTTAAAACACGCAGCCGCTTCGAAAAATGATGGCGTTTTGTTTCATTGACATACACTTGAGTAGTATTGTCGTATCTATCGTTCCGTGCGGCGTTTGTGGTGACATCTAACGATTTCAATCTGTTGTTAGAAAGCAATAATCACTCTAATATAAGTCGTTTGTTAAGGAAGCATATACTTTTGACACTTGTTCTGTTTGGGACTTGTTATCATAATTATGATTTTATCAAACTTAGGTACTTGCGATTCTTGCGATTGTTACTGCTTAACACTAATAAACTTAGTCATAGTATTAGATATAAATAATTACATAACACCATTATTATTAGATAAAACTGAGATAAAAAACTGCAATGTCATGTGTGCTGTCTATTGCGTGATACAATAATCGTATCCCATTGTTCAAAATTCATCATGATCATCATTTCAGTCGAAAGACGTCCACTGCTGGACATAGACCTCCCCCAAGTGTCGCCACATTGACCGGTCCCGTGCGTCTCGCATCCAGCGGATCCCTGCAACCTTTACCAGGTCATCGGTCCATCTAGTGGGAGGCCTTCTAACGCAACGTCTAACAATAATGTGCCGTGTTATATTTCTTATTTATGCAGTAACGATTCTAGTTACTTTTATACAGTAGTCCGTCTGTCAGTGGTTACAAAACCACTATAAGTCGGCCCCTCTTTTTGCAAAAACTCCTTACTACTTACTCTAGGCCAGTTCTACCAACAAAAACTAACCAAAAAAAAATTCGCTTTCTTTTTTTTCCACAGCAAAATCCTTAGACTTCAAAAAGGTGATAGGAAAGGAAGTGGACTTGACAGATATGTACGTAATGTACAAGACAATGATAACGGTAGGAAACAGATCCTTGACACATGAGAACCTACAGAAATTTATGATGGACCCAAATGAGCGTTACGATTTGGTTGTTGCTGAATGGCTCTACCATCACTTGTATAGTGGGTAAGACTTTTTCCATTATATTAGAGTTTTTCATAAATCATTGAAAGCTTTTCATTTTAGATTTTGAGTGTAACAACTACCTTTGAAATATTTTTGATCGATGCAGAATACTGGTAGTTTTGGTTTATTTAATTATCACGACTATATACACCGTGACTTTTTAATCGTCTTACAACGGCAGCCCACTTCGGGTATTTATGAGATTTTAATAATTTAAAAATAAAAATATTCTTTAGTATTATGACGCATGACGTAATTAAAACACCCTGTTGCGAGCGATGATCTACTGGACTCGAGTGCTCGGTAGGTATATTTCTCCCGTTTAACACGTAATTATCATGAACAGGATGTTTCATAATTTTATTCTATGTTTATTTTATTTTATATTTATTATTTTTCTTTGTATCTATTATGGAAGATAATAAGAAATTGCGCCTAGAGCTATTTTTTCGGGTATATTGAGTGGACGACCTTTGTAAGACGACTAAAAAGTCACGGTGTATAGAAACTAATTAGGTTTGTGTTTAATTACTTTTGTCGAGAAACTTGTCGTGAAATACCTGCATGATATTATGTTTCTTTTTTTTCGATATACGACACAGTGAAAACAAAATGGATCATCTATCATCGAAAAGAGAGGAATCAGTTCTATCTCAGGTTTTCATGATTTTTTTAAATTTCAGATTCTCCGCCTTATTCAACTGTCCCTACGTCTGGTCATCTTCAATGGAGCCTCATCCAATAATCCTAAGTTTGATCGATGACGTCGGGAACCCTGCTTACTTCCCAGATCACATGTCGCCAGTGTCACCACCTCTGTCATTCTCTCAGCGAGTTAGTGAACTGTGGTATACACTCTACTTGAAACGGATCATATGGTAAGATTTGGAACCTATGAAGCTCTGGACATACTGACGTGAAACCCATGCGGGAAATTAAAGCTTTTGTCGACAGTTTTAGTAGGTAATCATGAAATCTCGCGACTATTCGCATCAGTTTGAACACTTGCAAGTCGACACAATCGGCGTGAGCGAATTTCGTTTAAAATCCCGCGCGGGATGGTCTCCAGTTTGTCCAGAGCTTAAAACATATCGGACTTTAAAAACAAATGATAAACAGAAAATAATTTATCCTCAGGTCTTTGAAAGATGTTGAGCAACAAGCCTACCTAGATTCTTTCGGTGCAGCTGCGGCAAAGAAAGGGATCACATTACCCACAATAGAAGAAGTAAAATATAACGGCTCTTTGGTTTTGGCCAACTCCCATATTTCGTCGGGTGAAGCTCAGAGACTGCCAATAAATTACATTCCCATTGCAGGCTATCATATTGAAGATGAGGTTCCACCATTGCCTGAGGTAAACTTTTTTAATTGCTAGGACTGAATTTATAAACGCTAAAATAATATCATCACCATCAAAGTTACCGACTGCTGGATGCAGAGCTCCCCTTTTTTATCGTCTTAGGTCAAGACCTAAGTGACATTAGATATATCAGTAAAAAATGGATAACGATGGTGCAGAAATAAGAAAATCAATTGGATTTATTGACTGAAAAACCTTATGTCAATATAGTCGAAAGTCGCTGCAGAAATACGAAACACTAAGCAAACGAGTACTTAAATCAATATCAATTTTCTAAACTTTCCTTTCAGAACTTACAAAAGATTTTGGATAATGCACCCCATGGAGTTATCTACTTCAGCATGGGTACTATGATGAAGAGCAAAACCATGCCAATGGAACTAAAAAGGGATTTCTTGAACATATTCAGTACATTGAAGCAGACTGTCATTTGGAAGTTGGAAGAAGAATTGACAGATGTACCGAAGAATGTTCATATGGTGCAATGGGCACCTCAGCCAAGTATACTAGGTGAGTTTTACTTGTCATCTCTCCACCTGGCCGTTTGGTTTCCCAAGCCTACGGAAACCGTATAAAAAATGTTTAGCATAGAAGAATTTTAAGAGCGTTAACGTCTTACGGCATTTCATACAAATTTTCAGGTGATTGTTTTCGAAATTTCTGAACCGATTTTAATGAAACTTCGTACGCATAAGCAGGATACATAAGTCTAAAAACTTGACACAGAACATTTTCGAAAAATAGTGGCACAGCTAAATTAGACTGATTTTAGATTTTCCATAGAAACAGCAATTTCCATTTTTGTTTTTTTAAATACATTTTGAAAGTTCTTTATCAAGTTTTTAGACTTATGTATCTTGCTTATCCGTACGGAGTTTCATTAAAATCGATTCGAAAATCACAAAGTTAGTATGAAATGCCGTAAAACGTTAATGCTCTTAACCTTTTCCTGAAAATTAACGAGACACACTTCTTCAACACTTTATCAACCTTTCGTTCTTTGCGTTCGAACAATTTACAGTTTAACTTTTACAATGGCATTACTGCCGTCCACAATTCCACATCTGTCGATAACACCGGTCACAGAACCGCAACAATGCCATCCGTATCCGTTGTATCGGAAGGATTAATAGGGGATATGACATGCCTATCTGTTTTCACAATTTTATTTCTGTCTTTAGAAATAAAATGTTCAGTATTTTGTGCTTTATGAAGCACAAGTGATTGAAAATGTATCGTGTGAGCTAATTGACATGATACACTTTTAAAAAGAACATGAAACCTTTAAGTGGTTTATTTCAGAAATCCAGGTTCCCTTAGTTTATTAAAATACGAGGTTTGATTTAATCACGGCCATTTTTGAATTTTGAACTTTATCACAACCATGGTGAAGTTCTTATTACAAAGTTGACAGCTTAGTGGCTTTATGGCTCCATAACTTAATTCTGGATTTCATGTTTAAACCTTGTTTTGTAATCAGACTGTTAGAATGTATAGAAATTCAAATAACACCTGTCCTCTTATTTATACACCACTTTATTAATCACCAGCTATGGTACGAGTATAACTTCAAGTTTAAAAGGAGGCTTTAGTTTATTTATGGCTTTATGTTTTAAGTAAAACTCATCGTCCTGTCTTAAAAATGTCGTATCTTTACAGCTCATCCGAACTGCAAACTTTTCGTCACCCACGGAGGTCTCCTTTCAACCACGGAAACCATACACTACGGAGTTCCTATCATCGGTATCCCATTGTTTGCTGATCAGTTCATCAACGTCATGAGAGCTGTTCGCAAAGGTTTCGGTTTGGAAGTAGACTTGGGTTATGATACACCAGCTAACCTGAAAGTGGCTATTGAGAAAATATTGTCAGATCCTAAGTAAGTACCTACATAATAATTTGTCATTTGAATCTGCCTCATCTGCCTAGCCTTTTCCCAACTATTTTGGGCTCGGCTTCCAGTCTAACCGGATGCAGCTGAATACCAGTATTTTACATGGAGCGACTGCCTATCTGACCTCCACAACCCAGTTAGTACCGGATAGTACGATACCCCTTGGTAAGACTGGTTGTCAGACTTTTTGGGCCACTGACTACCTGTAACGACTGACAAAGATCTACAAATGACAGCCGAGACAAATAGCTTAACGTGCTTTCCGAGGCACGGAGGAAACTCGGTATGTAATGGGCGGTCACCCATCCACAGACCAACCTAGGCAAGCACGGCTTAACCTAAATATCGACCCGAGCGGCTGTTATAACTTAGCCACGAGCTCCTCTGAATATAACATCATGTTTCGAAGAATTGTCTTCAGGGGCAGTGAGCACTCTGCTCATTGAAATGGTTGGTCCACGGGATTGAAAGGTTCTGAAATAGCGACCGCGTACCCAAAACCCTAGCGTTGGTTGGCCTTCAATCAAGTACCATGTGAAGAACGCGAGAATCTGCTGAAGCAAGAAGCACAGGATCAGTAGATGTGTGTGGATACCCGGAAGAGATTTTCGTCTTGCAATGAACGTCTTCCAATTTGAATTGCATTTACTGGGCTTTTCATCATCATCATCATCATCATTTCAGCCGAAAGACGTCCACTGCTGGACATAGGCCTCCCCCAAGTGTCGCTACATTGACCGGTCCTGTGCGACTCGCATCCAGCGGATCCCTGCAACCTTTACCAGGTCATCGGTTCACCTAGTGGGAGGCCTTCCAACGCAGCGCCTTACGGTTCACGGTCGCCACTCCAGAACTTTTTGGCCCCATCAGCCATCCGTTCTGCGAGCAATGTGCCCTGTCCACTGCCACTTAAGTTTAGCTATTCTTCGGGCTACGTCGGTAACCTTGGTTCTCTTGCGGATGTCCTCATTTCTATTTTACTGATTTGACTGGGCTTTTGCAACAATTGAATTCTCCTTTCTTTCTTATCAAAAATGGCTTGTGGTGGGTGTAGTCCATCGTTTTTTTCCACACCTCTTTTATCCTTAATCATGAAATTCTCTTGTAATATAATTTTTACTATTTGCAGATACGCCCAAAAGGTCAAAGAGCTGTCCTTCATCTACCACCACCGTGAAACCAAGCCAGGTGCATCACTGGTGCACTGGATAGAACATGTGATTGAAACTAAAGGAGCTCCTCATCTTCGTTCTCCAGCCCTCCACGTCCCATTGTACCAGAAACTGTTCCTAGATCTGATAGCCTTAATTCTCCTTGGAGTCATCGTTGTAGTGCGAATGGTTAAGAAATTAATCGGTTCAAATAAAAAGAGTGAAACCAAAAAGAAGAGAAGTTAAAGACTGGAAAGTTTTAGGAAATTGAAGTGATTGTGATTATTTGTGATTAGAATAAAAGTAAATTAAAAGATGATGCTGTTATTGTTTTAAAATAAAATAAAAATCCGGCAAAGTGCGTGTTGGCCTACGCACAATATAGGGTTCCGTAGTTGCCCATCACAATATGCGGATTTGCCTCCGAACGATGATTTTTATTGTATTAATAAAAAACAAACTTACATTTGCAAAAACCTGTGCTCCCATACATTATGTTTAAGAAAATATATTATCCAAGTACATTTTATAAGTTGGTCGACTGTTACTCGTAAACTTGTGAAGCCTACTTAGCCGTAATAGTTTTTCTTTTAATTTTGTTGTATACACTACTACCGTGAATTTTTTCACATACCCAAACATAACCGTTTAACTGGTAGAGACACTAATTGAATCTAACATAAATTAACACTTTAAAGCCTAATATTTCACAAACGAACCCCTAAATCTAATAGATATTCAACCAAACTCGCAATATTTTTTAAATACCTATCCAAAGACATACCACATTATGGAGTACGCGAGAAAAAAGTCCCCACTTTACGTGTGGGTACAGGAGATACCCTAAAAAACAGTGAAAAAAGTGGTAAAATAAAATCTCGAAAAGTATTTTTACTTTTCGAGATTTTATTTTACCTCTTTGTCGGCGTAACTAATCTGTATATTCATGCCAAATTACAACGTTCGAGTACTAAGAGTCTTTGAGCTAAGCTGCGGATAGGCAGACGGACGTGGCGAAACTATAGGGGTTCCTTTCCTTGTTACCTCATCATCTGCCTAGCCTTTTCCCAACTATATTGGGGTCGGCTTCCAGTCTAACCGGATGCAGCTGAATACCAGTATTTTACATGGAGTGACTGCCTATCTGACCTCCACAACCCAGTTAGTACTGGGTAATAAGATACCCCTTGGTAAGACTGGTTGTCAGACTTTTTGGGCCACTGACTACCTGTAACGACTGTCAAAGATCTACAGATGACAGCCGGGACCAACGGCTTAACGTGCTTTCCGAGGCACGGAGGAAACTCGGTATGTAATGGGCGGTCACCCATCCACAGACCAACCTAGGCAAGCACGGCTTAACCTAAAGATCGACCCGAGCGGCTGTTATTATTTAGCCACGAGCTCCTTTACTTGTTACCTACGGACCCTAAAAACATTTACATTGTTTGGGGGTATTCTGTTTCTTATAATAAATCCTTATTTCAGGAAATTTCAAGCGTCATTCTCATTCTTTTTTGTACACATAAATGGCATCAATCATACATTGGTATCACAACATAACATTAATAAGACAACATATTACATTTCTTTTATTATAGGTAATACGTATTCTAATAAAGTTTTTGACCTCACGACAATATTATGTCCGTAGGCCCGAACGAGGTTGACCACAAACTTTTCCATGTAACCCCTAAATAACCTAGGGTCGGGTTCACAATATAAAATCCATTCGTCCCCAATTTTCGACACGCCCCGACCCGCTCGGGTAGAAGGACTGGCTTTATTTAAATCTCTTGTTTGTTTAGGCCCCCCAATGTTTTAATAGCATCGAACATACTCTTTTACGCTCCGCTTAACGAAATTATTATGAAAATTATACGTTTCTATTTAATATTTGTATCATGAGTAAAATTATTAATTTTATTTCAGAATTTTTAATAGGTGTTTTTTTAAACTGAAAAAGTAACAGGTATGCACAAGTAATTTAAATCTTTCCTTGCATATAAATAAAGCACTTGATTATACAGGGTGCAAACAGACCTCTCACATAGCTGTCAACCAAGCATTCTGTATATCAAACTAAGTAACTTTACGCAAAAATTATTGCTGGGAAACGATTTATTTTTTTGGGGTGAAAATCACGTTTTACGCTAGGACTCGATAGACGCATTGTGCTGATGAATGAATTAAATAGTACGGGGGTCGTGGAGGTGTGTATCTTACATTAAAAACATGTATTTTAAAAAAAACTTGTGAAAAATTTGGAACTTTGACCCCCAACATCTCCGTAACTAGAAGGTTCCCAGGTATGGTCTAGAACAAAAAAAATGATCGCAAAGACAGGGAGAACAAGTGCCTTTCGGCTATGTTAAGGGTATATTTACACTCTTGATTATAAACTATTTTTATTATATTTAAATATAAAAATATTAGTTAACAGATTGCCACTCGTCACTGAGCTGGTGAGAAAGAGAGGACGCCATTGTTAGATCGTCAAAAACACAGAGTTAGTTGTAATGGTAGTATTATAAAACATCAGGCATTGACACACATTAGGTGTTCCTACTAACACTACTTTATTCGACAGTTCTGTTAGAATTACTTATTTCTTCAAGGTACTCGTTTTCTCTCAAAAAATATTACTAATTATCAAACTTCTATTTTAAAACATAGCATACTATGTTCAAAGGTTTGTTTAGACAATTTTCATACTTTCAGAAATGTTGTTTTTGGTGCTCAACTATAGATGAAGTCTATCCAATTAGGAATTGCACAATATAAGCCACCGAAGCAAGTTAGAGACAACGCTGCCGAACTTGATCGAACTTGCTCGAAGTTAGCCCTCTGTAGTTGGAGGGTTAGACGTTCGAAAACCTCTTACCCCTGATAAACTTCAAAATAAAAATGGATTCTTATTTATCAAGAATCAGTTTAAAATAAACAATTAAATTGATGACATTACTGCATAAATAAACCGTTTCAATATCATTTTTAATGTCTGCTGTTTTAATAAACTTCGTTAACTGGAGCAATAAAATATAAATCATAACTAAATTATTCAAAAAAACGATATCGATTGGTATCGCTTGATACCGTTTTAATGTATTTACATTGCACCAATTCAAATTAATTTGAGAAAGCCTCAGATTTCCAGAAATATTAGATGAAAAATCCCAAAAATAATTTGCCCAATTTAGAACTTACCACGAGAACAACAAGAGAATCCCAAAACAAAGGTGCTGTTATTTCTTAGTTTTCTGTGCTTAAAATAACACGTGTTTTAATAAAATTATAGCTGGAGAATAATAACAGTCATGACCTTACTTACCCTTATCCCAATTCATTTGGGGTCGGCGCAACATGTCTTCTTCTTCCATACTTCTCTATTACTCGTCATCTCGCCAGACACCTCCTTTCTTGCCATATCATTCTTTACACAGTCCATCCATCGTTTCTTTGGTCTTCCTCT
Source organism: Noctua janthe (assembly GCA_910589295.1). NCBI lineage: Eukaryota > Metazoa > Arthropoda > Insecta > Lepidoptera > Noctuidae > Noctua > Noctua janthe. Next base: position 11,227,814 of record OU342575.1, on the reverse strand, counting down.
ACTCATATACCCACCCACATTCATACTCAAAACTTTCCTCACAACATTTTCCTCATTCCTCCGCATCACAGACCATAGCAAACTCATGTGACTTAATTCATTATAATTACATCATTTTGTTCTAATAATATAATTTTGATTGTACAATGTAATCTCAAAAAGTAAAACTGATAAAGATATTTTTGTGAACCTTACAGTGCAAATTATCGTGATCTTTACTATCATATCAACCGTAGATGTCAACTGTTGATCATAGGCCCTCCTCAATGATGGCACGTTGACAAGTCCAGTGTTTCTCGCATCCAGCTGATTTTAGCTACCTTTACCAGGTCACCATAGTCCTGGCAGTGGGAACGTTGTCCTACTTAATTATTAATGCGAAAGCTTGTATGTTTGTTACTCAATTACGCAAAACAGCCGAACAAATTTGGATGAAATTTGGCACATATTTAGTTTATAACCTGAATTAACATGTAGAATACTTTTTATCCCATATTTCTCTCTGGCCCTAATCCTGAAGTATACGCAGATGAAGTCGCGGGCAGAAGGCAGTTAATGCAATGTGTATGATGTCTTGACAGTCCTCATATTAAATAGACTGTAAGACATTCTTTTTCTGTAGAGGAAGTTTTGAAAGCGGCGCCTGTTACAGAAAAATTGAAAGGAAGAAGTTGTCTTGGTATGGCCATGTAATGAGTAGGGATGAAACGCATGTGACTAAAAGAGTGATGGATATGAATGTTGATGGATGAAGAGGCAGAGGAAGCCCAAAGAAAAAATGGATGGTTTGTGTGAGGAATCATATGAAAGAGAATGGAAGAAAGAAAACGTGTTGCGCCGACCCCAAGTAGAATGGGACGATGATGAAGGCATTTTGTTTTCAGGGAGATATTTTTACATATCAATATTCTACTTATCACTATACGACTAACGGCTGTTAGTGTAGTACTAATTTCTGAGAATAAATTTATACAAAATACACAAATAGCGAGTTGTGCCGGCTGCGCGTCGTTTACAAACTGTGACACTCAGCTGAGCAAAATAGGTTACTAGAATTCACGCGACGGTTGTACACTAATGTTATTTCTACTTAAACTATTTTCTGTTCCATTTGATATAACTTTACAGAGGTAGAAAATTAGAAATAAGGAATTATGGGAATCAGGTAGCTAGGGCTATTAAGTAGCTTGATATTATTAAGTATCAAAGGAGATTTTTTTAATAGTTTATAATAATTACTAGGAAATCAGGATAATAATCAAACAAAGTATGTCATGATTCTCTTGCCCTTATCCTAATTCATTCGGGGTCGGCGCAGCATGTGTTCTTCTTCCATACTTCTCTATTACTCGTCATCTCGCCAGACACCTCCTTTCTTGCCATATCATTCTTTACACAGTCCATCCATCGTTTCTTTGGTCTTCCTCTACTCATATACCTATCCACATTTATACTCAAAACTTTCCTCACGACATTTTCCTCATTACTCCGCATCACATGCCCATAACATGAATCAAACAAAGTATGTATGTGATTTATAACATTTAAGAACACCTAAAGGAGCTTCACACGCTTTTAGTTTTAAAGAAGAAAGTTAATGGTCCTTGGGAGTTGCCCCCTAGACAGGGACAGGAACATCCCCATCCGAAATGGCTTTAATGGCGGTGACTTATTAGTCACCGCCACACTTCTCAATTAGTTTTCATCTCGTTTCTTATTAGAACTGAGCTGAAAACTAATTGAGAAGTGTGGGAGAGGAGAAGACATGCTAGGCCGACCCAAAATAAATTTGAATAAATCAGAAGAATAAAGATAATATTAATTGACATCACTTTCAATTTATATTAGTAGCAAAAACTGTAGTGATATTGAACAATCTCTATTGTTATATGTGAAGATCACCCACTCCTGTTATCCCTCGTCGTCACTTACGCTCCTAACTGTGCGGTCTATTACACGACCAACTACAGGGTAAACTTTATGCTAAATTTGATCTGGAAACTCAGCACCTCTTAGTTCGGTGTAGCACCAAGCAATACTTGGGATGCACCTAACTTTAACATTGTTTGCAACTCCGCAGTAGGTGTAAGTGAAAATTAATCGGTAATTCAAAACATGGTTTACATTAATTAACTTAGGTAAGTGTTTGTCGTGGTGTTTCTGATTATGAACCGGTGGGATGTACAGGTAGGTCTTTTTTTTTCGGATGGGTAATCATCAAATGACCCCCACCCCCCACCCCGGGCGGAGCGGAAGGGAGTGTTAGACTTGTACTGACTAAAACCCATCCATGTTCCTTCTTAGCCCTTTGTGTTCCAGGGCCACGGTATCTCTTTCGAACAGTCCCGCAGCACCCACTCCTATCAAGATCGGAGACTCTACACTCGAAGTTGTAGACGATTATGTCTACCTGGGTCAAACGATGCAGTTAGGTAGGTCTAACTTCGAGGAAGAGTCAACCATCAAATCCGACTCGGCTGGGCAGCGTTCGGGAAGTTGCGTGGTATTTTCTCGTCCAACTTACCGCAGTGTCTCAAGACATAAGTCTATTACCAGTGTGTGTTGCCAGTGATTCTTCATCAGAAGGTTTAAAGTCGCTCAAAGGGCAATGGAGACGGTTATACTCGGAGTTTCTTTGCGTGATCAAATCAAAAATGAGGACATCCGCAAGAAAACCAAGGTTACCGACGTAGCCCGAAGAATAGCCAAACTTATTTGGCAGTGGGCAGGGCACATTGCTCGCAGAACGGATGGCCGATGGGGCCGAAAAGTTCTGGAGTGGCGACCGCGAACCGGAAAACGTTGCGTTGGAAGGCCTCCCACTAGGTGGACCGATGACCTGGTGAAGGTTGTAGGGCTCCGCTGGATGCGAGTCACACGGGACCGGTCATTGTAGCGATACCTGGGGCTGGCCTATGTCCAGCAGTAGACGTCTTTCGGCTGAAATGATGAATGATGGGATGTACAGGATTGGATATGTAATCCGATGATCTATATAAATGACTAGCTGTGTCCTGCGGTTTCTGACTTCTGACTTGTTTTTCTTTTTCGTAGCGTTATTTTATATAGCCTATAGCCTTCCTCGATAAATGGGCTATCCAACACTAAAAGAATTTTTCAATTCGAACCAGTAGTTCCTGAGATTAGCGCGTTCAACCAAACAAACAAACTCTTCAGCTTTATAATATTTTTATAGATGTATAGATAACCAACCTTCAATCTCAAGTATAATATCGTTGTATGTACATTGTTGACATGTGGGACGTGAGGACAGCAGTTCTCGTGCCGATGTTTGTGTCGGCTAATGACTTAATAGCCCATAGATATTTTTAAAAGTTATAATAAAGACAGTCATGAATGACAATTCAGGACATGTTTGTCGCATGCCGAACGAACTGTGGGCCCGTAAAGCTCAGGATTGGTACCCCGAAACAGTGACACGGGGTCACGGTAGACCACGAAGGAGATGGTGGAACGAACTGGATGTTTTCCATGAGAATTGGAAAAAGGTAGCACAGAAGCGTGATCCTTGAAAAAAATGGAGGGAGGCCTAGCAGTGGGACAATATAGGCTAGCTATAATAATATATAAAGAGGAGACTAGATTAAGACACGAATATACTTATAACAATTTCAGCGGAACGTATTGTAGGGAACATCTCAAAACGTTACCTAACCGATTTCGTACATTTTACCTAGAACAATGCTACAATGACATAACAAACTCATATTATTATGTGATACGATCATTTTGCTATGCATGGCCAGGGAGTAGGTTTACTATGTTTAGGTAATGCCTATTCAGAATAATTTAGGAAAATAATACGTTTTGTAGACAAACTGATATTGCTAGCTAGTATGAATATGTTTGTCTATACCAAAGAAGCAGTGGATGGACTGAAACTGTGTGTTCTTACTGCTACAGTAATTTGATAATGGCCTATTTTTAGGGTTCCGTAGCCGAATGGCAAAAAACGGAACCCATAAAGGTTCGTCATGTTTGTCTGTCTGTCTGACCGTGTATGTCACAGCCACTTTATTCCGAAAATATTTAGACTACACAGTTGACTCTTGGTAGGTAGATGTATTCTGTGAACCGCTTTACAATTTTTCCCCTTACATGGAACTGAAACTGTGTGAAAGATGACATGGCTAGAAGGATGCTGAGAAGAAGAGTTATAGAGAGAAGTACAGTACAGTGTAAATGTGGTGCAGTTCTACAAACGATGGAGCACTTAATATCTTGTCTTCAGCTCAGTTCTGGGTGCAATTTAGATTGCTATTGACACGAACGAATGGAAGAAGAAGACTTGCTGCGCAATAACAGCCATCATTATCGCAGGATAATGATGGCTGTTATTGCAGGCGCGTTACTGGTAGTCAGTGGCCCGAAACTCTGACAACCAGTCTTACCATGGGGTTTCGTATTACCCAGTACTAACTGGGTTGTGGAGGTCGGATAAGCAGTCGCTCCATGTAAAATACTGGTATTTAGCCGCATTTGGTCAGACTGGAAGTCGACCCCAACATAGTTGGGAAAATACTAGGTAGATGATGATGAATGTCGGCAAAAACCCAATTAAGGCACAGCAATTCCAACGCAATTCAGCTCACTACCGATGGATTTTCTGGAGACTTTTTGGCTCTGGTGTAGCACCCTTTAGTATCTTATCCATGAACTTTTCAATACAGTATAAATATTATAACATTTTAATACGAATAAGAGTGTCCATGGAGTTTCTTGCCCGTTCTTCTCCATAGAGATCTACGTTAGGGAATAGACAACTACAGTACTTTCACAGTTTTTGTGCCTTCTGACTGGGACTGTAGCTATATTTAATTGTTGTCTTTGTTTCGACAATTCAAAAGTGCCTGTAACTGGCCTACTTGAAATAAATACTTTGATTTTGATTTTGATACTCTTATAAAAATGTGGAATTTCCCATAAATTCTGTCACAAAATCATAATTATCAAAAGCATTAACGTTGTACCTATTTTCCATTTCATTCTCCTAGTGCTGCTTCAGTTTGTAATTTAATCCTTTAAAAGTCTATTCAATACGTAACGTACCTATAATATAAATAGTTTAAATAAAAATAAAAAATCTGAAAATCAGTCAAGAAGAATTAGTCTTCGCCTGATTTTTTTTCAACAACGTAATTTAATTTTGCCCGGCCGCCACCGCACTGCCCATAATATAATTTTCCCTGGCTGACTACCTTTACTAACTCAATCAACATAAGCTAACCTTGTGAGGACCTTTCAGTTTTTAATGAACTTTCCAACTGAACGACGTTCGATAATTAACACGTCTGGCAATTAACTGAACTTCATAATGTAGTGGGTAACGATGTGACGCATAGCATAACATAGCATAATCAGCCTATTAATGTTCCCACTGCTGGGACACAGGCCTCCTCTCTACGAGAGGGAATGGGCTATAATGTACCACGCGGGCCCAGTGCGGGTTGGTAGACGTCACATGTCTTCGAATTTTTGGTTCTAGGACATGCCGGTTTCCTCAACGATGTGACGCATTTTGTTATAATATTGTTTGTTTATTAACTTTCTCATTTTATGCATTATTTATTGACTATCGTGGTTAAATAAAAACTGCAGCACGGGTTGGTTTTTTGGCCGTGGTTGGTTCGTCGATGGGTGCCCTAACATACCGAGACCTATCTGTGTCTTTAGCGTCTGTGCATTGGTCCCGGCTATTATTCTTTGACGGTTAATTCAGTTAGTGGAGGTTAGAAAGGCAGTCACTGCATATGAAATACTGGTATTCAGCTACATCCGTTTAGACTGGAAACCGATCCCAACATAGTTGGGAAGTGGCTAGGCAGATGATGGTTACGAGAATTTCATTCAAAGTGAAAGTTATAAGTTAAAAATTGTGAGAAGCATAAATTGAACTGAAAAAATAAAGCTTGTTTTTACGAGAAATTCTCTTAAGCCTTGACCCGAAAAGTTGACTGGACTCATCAAAACAAAACTCGTGTTCAGGGGTCTTAGGAAAAATATTATTTTACCAGAATTTACCTTTATGCATATTTTTTCGTAAGAGGGAATTTATGAAACATCGGAAGATGCTTTCAAATTCTGTGTTCTTATATCTTTACGAATTGAAGAAAAGAGTACCTGTCAATTTTTTTGTTTTTTCAACATATTGGTAGTTATTTTTATTACGTAGAGCAAACTAACTATTAACTAAAAGGGGTGGATGGGACACCGACGCGAAAACTGTTACAACGTATTCAGAACATCATTCTGAGCCCCCTACATAGTAATTACTCATCGGTTTAAAAAAAGAATTAGCTGTTCTATACATTTTGACCGTGTAGGTAACAGGAAACAGCTGATTTTTTACCCGGTTTTTAAGCGTCATAGTTAATACATTACTCATTCTTACTCCACCTTTTCATAGGAGATAGGAATACCATCATTTTACTTACCTGAACACAACATTAATTTGATGATTGTGTCGAAATTTTTACGAATTCAGTGCCACCAAAATCTCAACACGTGATCTCCTCTTTTGTGTTCCAGATTTCCAACATACCTATAAAATATCTGCAACAATTTATTTATTCAAGCTAAGCAGCTACTTCCCTACATCAGCCAAGATATGTAAATGTTCTTTTTCAAACAATGTGCTGTGACAGTAAGCTACCGCATTGCAGCATACGCTATTGGGAATACGCGGCGGTAAATCAACTCGACTCACATCCGCATGCGTTAATCCAAGTGAAACATCACGGGAAGGTATTGGTAGTGACAGGCTGAAAGTAACGTTGATGTGCTCTGAAATTTGACGTCATACCATATTACGTCATACTGCTAGCTTCTACATAGTTCACTGTTCTATATTGTAGCCTTTAAAAGCACTACACCAGCTTGGTCAACTCACACTATTTATTAAAACAAAGTTGGTGATGATGGTTTTTTCATGGTTTCTTTCTTTCTTTCTTATTGCTCTAATTCACGCATAAATATAAATAGTGCCTGTAATCCCCGAAGAGTAATACAGAGGTGTACATATAGTATACTTAAACGCCGGTTATGTTGAAGTCCCATGGGTATGTAGCCATCAATCGGACTACCATGAGCAAGATTCAAGGAGTCATAGGTTAATTTAGGATTGAGCATGATTTAATTTCATTAGCTAAGTATAACAAAAACGATCTAATTAATTCAATTTAGCGAATTTCAATCACAAGGCTTTCGTTGGTCAATGTCGATTACGATTAATTAATTAATTGTAGTTTCTAGCCACAGGGGCTGTTATGAACCATAATCCTAAATAAATGATGGATTGTTATTTGCGCTGAATTTTCAAAACCAAATATTATTTGGACAAAATAAAAGCCTGTGTTACTGGTATCATAGAGATAGACTATTCAATTACGGACGCCGTATTTTTCTGGCTCACGTTACGAGTATAACACCTGAATCATTTATGCGTACCATTGCATAGGTTCGGCAATCAATGTCAGAACTGCCTTTTATAATTTTTCACAGCATGCAAAGCAGGAATGAAAGTTGTCATTATCATCTTCATTTCAGCCAAAAAAAAACATCCACGGCCATATATAAGTGGCTAAATAATAACAGCCCTTTGGATCGATCTTTAGGTTAAGCCGTACTTGCCTAGGTTGGTCTATGGATAGATGACCACCTATTACATACCGAGTAGCTCTGTGCCTCGGAAAGCACGTTAAGCCGTTGGTCCCGACTGATATTTGTGAATCTTTGACAGTCGTTACAGGTAGTCCGTGGCCCAAAAAGTCTGACAACCAGTCTTACCAAGGGGTATCGTATTACCTAGTACTTACTGGGTTGTGGTGGTCAGATAGGCAGTCGCTCCATGTAAAATACTGGTATTCAGCTGCATCCGGTTAGACTGGAAGCCGACCCACATGGGGTAACATTGACCAGTCCTGTGCTTCTCACAACCTGCGGATCTCTAGTCCATGTAAATACCAATTTTTAGATTAACCATACCGCATTTTGTAACTTACACATCACGTTCATTCATGCTAGCAGCCTAGCCTATCGCTGCTGTGATTTTTTAGTAGAAGATAAAAAAAATGAAAAAAATAAAAACAAAAGAAAATCAACAAAAAAATAGAAATTGAAATAAGAAAAAAAAAATATAGAAATTGAAACTTGTCCTGTCCACACAATACAATATCCCCTATATTGTATTACTGACAGCCCCTGCATCAAACGATGTTGTTTCAAGTCACCAGAAAAGATAACAATGCCTCGAATGGCTGTCCTTACGAAACGACCCCTGACTCACTGAAGATAGATGACTTGTTTGGCGCAGGGAACAAATATTTGTACGGTTTACGGAGCTGTAATGTGGCTTGGTGAGTTCTACTTACGGGATGTAAACGCACGTTTGATGAAAAGAAATCCTTAAACTGCTTTTGAAAACGGTCCCATCAACAAAGTATTGTGTACATCAAATTGAGTAACTCTACGCAAAAATTACTGCTGGGAAATGACTTTTTTTTGGGTTGAAAAATCACGTTTTATGGTAGGACTCGGTGTAACACACTTAAAAGTTAAAACATTAAAAACTTGTATTTATAAAAAAAAGTTGGAACTTTCACCCCCAATATTTTAGTAACTAGACTAGATACTAGGTTAGGTAGGACTATAATACTAGGTTCAAAGGTATGGTCGAAAACAAAAAAAATTATCGTAGTGATGGGCAGAACAAAAACGCTCTTCGGCTTTGTTAAGGGTATTTTTACACCCATTATTTTTCCTTAGAGCTGGATTGTGGGAGGAAGGATATGAAAGAAAAAGGAGTCAAATATTTTAGCGAACTGTTGATAGGAGAAAATGTAAGAAGAAAACGTGTTGAGCCGACCCCAAGTACCATGGACAAGGCCAAGGGAAGATGACGAAGGGATGATAAGGGTAAATGATGTCGAAGATTACGACTTTCATTTACCTAAACCTTTACCTTGTTATCCATTAATAAACATTTTATGTTCACTAACAGACAACTCAAAGACTATACGCGTTATTCATGGAAAATTTTATAAATAACCTAAGTGAGCACTTTTATTAATAAATCCCTTAAAATTAGATTAGGATGAAAGTGTGTATGGAATTTCGTCAAAATACAAACGCTGTTAGATGAGGAGCTCGTGGCTAAATATTAACAGCCGCTCGGGTCGATCATTAGGTTAAGCCGTGCTTGCCTAGGTTGGTCTGTGGATGGGTGACCGCCCCTTACATACCGAGTTTCCTCCGTGCCTCGGAAAGCACGTTAAGCCGTTGGTCCCGGCTGTCATTTGTAGATCTTTGACAGTCGTTAGGCAGTCAGTGGCCCAAAAAACCTGACAACCAGTCTTACCAAGGGGTATCGTATTACCCAGTACTAACTGGGTTGTGGAGGTCAGATAGGCAGTCGTTCCATGTAAAATACTGGTATTCAGCTGCATCCGGTTAGACTGGAAGCCGACCCCAATATAGTTGGGAAAAGGCTAGGCAGATGATGATGACAAACGCTGGTACGGGCAAATCTACGAATTAGGCGGTCAAAATTATTTTCTTCTTTTTATGTACTCTAAATGGTTTATTATTATTTTATTTCAATTATATAAGCTCTTGGTGAACATATATTCAAGTAAAAGACAATTGTTAATGACAAAATAAAGGTTTATTATTAAAAAAAAAAAAAAAACGATTAGGAGTCCCACGTCTCTTCATCAGTGTTAGTGTTAAGAGAGGACTGTGTTTTGAAATATTGGTACAAATCTCAACGGGATTTCAGCCCGGAGAATATGATCAAATTCAGAACCTATGTTGAGAAGCTGACGTTCTCTGAAATCTATGACAGCGATGATCCAAATGTTGCTTTTAACTCGTTCATAGATCAATTTAAATTATTCTACGACTTATGCTTCCCCAGTAGGCTCGTTAAAATGCAAACAAGGAAAAAGCCAAAATGGATATCGCGTGGTATCAAATTATGTAGCTTAAAGAAAAGGCAACTATTATGGGCGTCTAGACTCCAACCGTCACAATTAAACAAAATAAAATATTCTAACTAAAACAAATTATTTAAAAAAATTATTAAACTGACTAAGCGATCTCAAAATGACTACAATATTAAAAACTCTGACAATAAAAGCAAAATGACATGGAAACTAATAAAGAACTCTAAATTTAATCTACCGAATGACTTAATAAATACAATTCAAGCTGACAATAGAACAATTATCAATCCTCAATTAATTGCTGACAAGTTTAACGCCTATTTCATTGATAAAATTGTACCAATACCAGGGACACCCAAAAAATTAACTGCGCACATTTTTAACACACAAAAATCCATGTTCATGGCACCATGTCAACCAATTCAAATATTTATTATATTAAAAAGTTTAAAGAACACCAATAGCGTAGGGTACGACGAAATTTCAACAAAGATCATAAAACATGTTGCTGATCTAATTTCTGTCCATTTGAGCCATATCCTTAATTTATGTATCTGTTACGGTGTTTTTCCTGACCGTCTTAAGGTCTCTATTGTAAAACCCGTTTTCAAAAAAGGGGATAAACAGCAAATGGTAAACTATAGACCTATTGCGCTTTTGCCAATTTTCTCAAAAATATATGAGAAGTATATTTATAACGAGCTATATGCATATTTAGAAAAACATATGTTTCTCTGCAATGAGCAAAAAGGTTTCCGAAAAAATAAGACAATAAATATGGCAATCTATGACTTCTTGAATACAATTATGACTAATATTGATAAAAAGACACCTGTTTGTGCTATGTACTGTGACATGACACAAGCGTTTGACTATGTTGACCACAATATCTTAAGAAACAAACTGTGCTCCTATGGTATAAGAGGTAATATTCTGGATTTAATAATGACTTATCTCTCAAATAGACAACAAAAAACTGCTATAACAGACTTAAACTTAAAGACGAAAGAGGAAGTTACATACCTATCCAAAGAACGTACTGTATACTTTGGCGTACCACAGGGCAGTGTTCTGGGTCCCTTACTTTTTTTAATCTACATTAATGACCTGCCGAAAGCCATAAATTACCCCATAACCCTATTTGCTGATGATAGCACGGTAACAGTAGCTAGTAATAAACCGGACCAATACGAAGCTGATGTAAATGACGCGTTAATCTCAATAATATCTTGGCTTAACAATAACAACTTAAAAATTAATCTAGGTAAAACTCAAATTATGCACTTTGGCCATAGAAAATCTAGTATGAAAATGGACGTGAAATTCCAAAACACTGTAATTAATGACGTGGACAGTGCTAAATTCCTAGGACTAGACAGCTTAAGTGGAAGAATCATATCGAAACATTATGCAAGAAAATAAGTTGCTCATCCTATGCCCTTTATAAGCTTGCTCCAACCGTTAACACGGATGCACTACTCACAGCCTATCATGGTCTTGTTGCATCTGTGTTAAGATACGGCATCATATTTTGGGGTAACTCTACAAATATTGAAGCCGCGTTTAAAGCGCAAAAGCGCTGCATTAGATCTATGTTTGGGCTTCAGGTGACGGACAGTTGTGTACCATATTTCAGAAAGCATAAAATTCTGACACTACCAGCTTTGTATATATATGAAACTGCCTTATTTGTGAGATTAAATCCAAATTTGTTTTCCTATCTATCTGATACTGTACAACGTAACAGGCGAAATGACATGTTACGTGGACGCAGAGCCATTACAGCTCTTATGCGGAAAAGCATATTCTGCAGGGCCCCTCAAATTTATAATAAAATCAAAAAAACAATTAGAGAGTTACATTTGGCTGGATTTAAGAAGCAATTTAAAGAATTTTTATGTAATAAATGCTATTATAATTTGAATGACTACTTAAATGACACTGACATTGTAATTTAATTCAATTATTATTTATATTATTTCTTTTGTGACATTCCTTTTTGAATTTTAACTATAATTTTAAAAAATATGATAATTAATCACCAGTGTATATTTAACAGTTGTACGCCCATGTGGTAGAATGTGATGAGACAACCTACATTAACTCAAGACCATGTAATATACATACCGACCATGTTCTGACAATTAAATAATGATTTGATTTGATTTGAGTGTTGAATCCTTGCATTTCGCTGTCAGACTCTTCTGCGGCAGTTTCCTCATCTTCAGCCCTGTGGGCCTCAGCAGATATAAGCATTTGTATTGCTTCTTCACTATGTGGTGTTGACCTCTTTTTAGGTTTTGGTCTTATGCTAGATATCAAGGGATCTGAGCTGAGCAATAATCTGTTCATTACATCTAAAATGCATTGATCTCGAGAAAATTTTCTTGCGAAATCCTGCCGGTAAAGTCGAATATGCTTGTTACGCGCCTCTGCAGCTTCTTCCGATAATAAACCTATAGGCAAAAGTGCATTTTCCATGACAGTTGCGCCATGAATTAGTATTTTATGCATTGTGGGAGTCATGGGATGCCAGGGATATAAATCAACGTACATCTTCGCAGTCTCATACCCATATTGAGCAAACTTTTGTAAATCGACTTTATGAGAGCTGGATATGACTTCCAAAATCACTTTCAGGCGTTTTATTAGATTTAAATCCACACCGGTAATTTCAGCAGCAATTTCTGGATTGGCGAAAAATCTTCTACTAGTATTGCCATCGTTGGTATTGCCAAAACCAGCTTTCGGCACATCTACTAATAGGCCCATTTGCTCTCTAAATTTTGTTTGTATTTCTGCCTTTTTCTGTTTGACAATGCCTTTGTCATTTTCCGACCTTAGCTGCCATTTTTGTACAGGAATCTTGTATGCCAAATGAAGTATGCTTTCGAAAAACCGAATCCTAGCATGCAATGCAACACAGATAGGCCAAACTGTATTGCGTCGATATCAACTGTTTGCTTTATTTTGAGATTATTAAATTCTTTTGATGTACCACCACAGATGTAGCATCTCATGGTTGAAGTCGTCGAAGTTGCAGCGTTACACACTTTTGCATCGACCATAGTCAGAGTCATGACGTGCTTTGTACTTAATAACATTTCGCTTAGTACGAATTCGCTGGGTTGCAAAGAATTTATAGCCTCTTCGACATTTGCGATTTCAGACTGAGTGATATCAACTGTTTCTTTGGTAAATTGGATCCTTATTGGGCGACAAAATCGTGGCGAAGAAGGAGTTGGATTTTGCCAAACCACTTTTTTGTTTGACCCACATACCAACTGTAGCGGAACAAAGCAACTTTGGAAAATGTTGCTGTCACTCGCGTCTCTATCTTGCATTTTTTGTTTGAATTGTGATTGTTGCGATCCATCACAACCCCATTTTGAAATAAGAGTCAACGATTGACGCTCTTCTGGACTTAATTGTTTTAGCACATCTTCTAAATATGTTGCCAAGCGATTAGCTGTATGGTTCAATAAATACTGCAGGTTAATTTCAGCACATGTTTCAGTTATCCGATACGCATCTTTTGCTGGATAGCAAGTATTTTTTGCTTGCTGTAACAATTTGTAGCTCGGATAAAACTTCTTGTTGTTGTTTCTTATTATTTCATATTGTCGCCTTGAAAGATCAGCTTCCACAAACATTGAAAGAGCGGCCGTTGGATCTAGTTGTGATTGTTTTTCACACTGCTTGGTTATTTTGTATGCTTTTTGATATGCTTGAGCTGTCTGTGGAGAGTTGGTAATGTCTTTTAGAATATTGGATGCAATTCTCTCTCCAGAATGTTGAAGGGATGTCTGAGCAGCATGTATTAACAATTCTTTGTCAACAACACTGCGTACTTCCTGCGTTTTTCTGCGTTTACTCCTTTCACTTGATTCTACAAATGACTTTGTTGGTCGACCAGAAGAACGCCTTTTAGCTCTCGGTATTTCCAATGTTCCTTGTAACCACTTATCATTCTTTTGAAGGAAAAGTGTTGATTTTTTATGAGCTTCTATCCACTTTTTCTTGAATTGAGACTTCAAATAGGATAATTTATGCTTCACTTCCTTCTTTTGTTCTTCACAATACTCATCTTGTGATAAAACATATCGCTCGAGATAATTCAACTTTTCGTCAAAATTATGCAAGTCTTGTTCCTGCATTTTATCAAAAAGGTATCTACGCGTTACTACCCGCATCCCTGAAGTACCCTCAGTATCTTGAACAAAATGAGAACACATTTAAAAATAAAAAAAAATAATTGCAAATCCGATGAATTTGTACTACGTAATTCATTGATGTTAAAAACTTCGATTTCACGGAAGATCACGGCCAATTTCATCGTTTTCAATTAGCTTAAATACTCTTATTTATACTACAACAGCCAAAACCAATGGGACGAACCCTGAAATACAACAAAAACCATTTTAAATTTAAAAAATGAGAATTATAAACAACAATCACGAGCATGTTTTTAAATCTACCAGTACGCCAAATTTTACTTTACCATTTGCCTAAAACGTATTAATATGTATGTACGCTTACCTGTTATACTTGAATCCATCATAATTTTCTTCACCACACACTCCAAAATAAAAATATTCACTTTTAAAATAACAGTTTTGCACGAAATGTCGAAAAGCAATACGAACACTCAGAGCGACGATCAAGTTTAAACTGGCACATTCTGGCGCGCGCTCCTAGTGGGGAAGCGGGTGGGGTTACCCATTGTTCTACGGTTATTTACCATTCGCGGGGAGTCTTTTTTTTTTACCTGAGACAAATTTTAGGAATTGTATTTTTGGCCGCCTAATTCGTAGAATTGCCCGTACGTGCGCTGTTTAGATACTGCAAAACATTTAAGTTCTTAGAAGTAAACCAATAAGGAGCTCGTGGCTAAATATCAACAGCCGCTCGGGTCGATCTTCAGGTTAAGCAGTGCTTGCCTAGGTTGGTTCGTCGATAGGTGACCGCCCATTACATATCGAGTTTCCTCCGTGCCTCGGAAAGCACGTAAGCCGTTGGTCCCGTTTGTCATTAGTAGTTCTTTGACAGTCGATAAAGGTAGTCAGTGACCCGAAAGTGACAACCAGTCTTACCAAGAGGTATCGTATAACCCAGTACTAAAGGGTTGTGGAGGTCAAATAGGTAGTCTATTCAAATAAAGTACTGGTGTTAAGCTGCATCTGGTAAGACTTGAAGCCGACCCCAACATAGTTGGGAAAAGACTTGGCAGATGGTGAAGTAAACCAATAAGGAAGCCCGGTAAAGTAATTTGAACCCAGTATGTTGAAAAAAAATCTACAGACCCACGGTCTATTAGCTGTGAAATTCCTAAAATTGCTCGATGACGTGTTAGTCCAACGAGCGACACGTCACGTGCCAAACGGATCCGATTGGTGGTTCACGCTGCGAATACTCGATGCGGATTTGTTAAGCTCTTAATTGAAAATATTTCACTTTTCAAAGGATTCTTAAAATTGGCGGAACCGTGAATCGTTCGAAAGCGCAATTTTAGAATTCCTTTGATATTGGAGGGAATTTTTTAAATTCTAACAGGGAATTGGTTGTCACTGTTGGGACCTACTACAGGACCTACCCAATTGCCAGCTTTTCATTGATGAATAGTCTTACTACTGATACAAAAAATATATACAACGTGGAAGGAACACTGACGCACAAACGCTTATAACTTATACAGTACATCACTCTGAAAAAGAAGCAAAATGTATGGCACGGCTGATTTTTTTCTAATTATCATCATCATCATTTCAGCCGAAAGACGTCCACTGCTGGACATAGGCCTCCCCCAAGTGTTGCCACATTGACCGGTCCCTTACGACTCGCATCCAGCGGATCCCTGCAACCTTCACCTTCAACCTTCTGTTAGTTTTTTTTGTGTTTTGTTTTACTGTATGCTTTTATTTTCAATAATATTTGTACGCCTTCACGGCAAAACATAGCGCCCATTTAATTAACCTAAGACCTTTATGTAATACCTATGTTTCACAAATAAATATTCTGATTCTGATTCTGATTCTGATTCACCAGGTCATGGGTCCACCTAGTGACCGTAGACCGTGACCGTGTGTAGTGTTTTTCTAATTACCTGTGAAAAATTTCTATGTGGGGTGTTCAGAATGATGTACTGGTAAGCGTTTGTGCGTCCCGTCCATCCAATATATGGCAGGAAACGATGGTGTCCAATGATAATAATATTTAAGGCATTTACCTTGGTTCATCATCTGCCTAGCCTTTTCCAAAATATTTTGGGGTCGGCTTCCAGTCTAACCGGATGCAGCTCAATACCCGTATTTTACATGGAGCGACTGCTATCTGATTTCCACAACCCAGTTAGTACTGGGTAATACGATACCCCTTGGTAAGACTGGTTGTCTGACTTTTTGGGCCACTGACTATTTAACGGCTGTTAAAGATCTACAAATGACACCCGGGACCAACGGCTTAACGTTCTTTCCGAGGCACGGAGGAAACTCGGTATGTAATGGATGGTCACCCATCCACAGACCAACCTAGACAAACACGGCTTAACCTCGAGCGGCTGTTATTGACATTTATCTTGGTTAAAATAATAAAATTAAAGAGTTTGTTATACCCGCCTTTTTTTTTTTTTTTTTTTTTTCGGATGGTAAATCATCAAATGACCCCCCCCACTCTGGGCGGAGCGGAAGGGAGTGTCAGACTTGTACTGACTAAAACCCATCCATGTTCCTTCTTTGCCCTTTGTATTCCAGGGCCACGGTATCTCTTTCGAACAGTCCCGCAGCCCTGGCAGGCATCGGTCCTTGCGGACCCCTACTTATTTGCTGACATCTCTTTGAGGCGCACGTGGAACACGAACGCGCCGTCGACACGGCCTGTCGTCATAAGACGGCCGGACGGCGAGCTAGCCCATAACTCGCCGTCCACAGGCCCGCGCCTACGGTGGCCGGGAGCCACCACGTGACCCCCAACGCCCAGGGCGTCTCCCGCGGCGACTGGGACGTGAGGTTCTTTCCCTCTCACGTCCCGCCACCTCCTTCACTAGCATGACTGCTTCGCAGAAGGAGGTGACGGCTTCCCATTCCCTCTCGCTCCGGACCATGGCTTGAACCAAGGCCGGACGCGAGAGATCGCCGCCGCCAATCGCCGCTACGAGGACACGGCGGTGCTCCGCCCAAGCGGGGCAAACCTCCACGGTGTGCTCCACCGTGTCCTCCGGACGATCCTCGCAGTGGAAACACCCGGGCGTTTCCTCCCGCCCGATTCGGTGCAGGAACCTCCCGAAACAACCGTGTCCGGTGAGGACCTGCGTCAGGCGGTAGGTGAGGGCGCCGTGGCGCCTCTCTAGCCACTCCTCAAAGAGGGGACTTATCGCCACTATGGTGGCGTGCCCTGCACGGGGTTGCGACAGTCGCTCTCTCCATGTCGCCATGAGATCACGCCGGAGGTCTGTCCGCTGAGCGGCAATTTGCCGCGGCAGCGGAGTTTCCTCCCGACGTAGTGCCTCCGCGCGCCATTCGTGCAGGCGTGCGAGGACTATCGCCTCCAGATCCCATGGCGGCAATCCGGCAAGGAGGCTAGCCGCTTCGCCGGAGATCGTGCGGTACCCCCGGATTAGCCTTATGGCTATTACCTTTTGGGGCGCGTTCAGGTAGTGGGCGGCTTGCCGCCTCAAAGAACGCGCCCACACCGGGGCCCCGTAAAGAGCCATGGACCGCACGACCCCCGCGTATAGCCTCCGGCAGGAGGCGTTTGGACCCCTCAGGTTGGGCAAGAGCCGCTTGAAGGCAGCCCCTGTCCGTTCCAGTTTGGGAGCCAAACGTCGGAAGTGCTCCACGAAGTTCCACCGGCTGTCGAGGACGAGTCCTAGGTACTTCAACGTCGACCCGACGCCGATGGAAACCCCTCCCGCCGTCAGTAGGGATCCCGACGGTGGCGCATTCCGAGGCCCATGAAAACACATGGCCTCGGACTTGTGCAGTGCCACCTCGAGACCCAATTGCCGGATCCTCTCCACGACTATCGCTACCCCGCCTGTCATGTTTTCGGCCGCCGCCTCGTGCGACCTCCCTTGTGCCAGTACCAGCGTGTCGTCAGCGTAGCAAACTACGCTGACGCCGGTAGGGAGGTCGGCGCGCAGCACCCAGTCGTAACCGATGTTCCACAAGGCCGGCCCCAGAACCGATCCCTGTGGAACACCGCACGACATCTCTCGCCGGTTCCATTCTCCGCTTCGACCAGGGTAGACGACGGCTCTATCCGTCAGGTAGTCCCCGACCACACGACGAAGGTAGGTCGGCACCCGGTGATACCGGAGTGCCTCCCTAATACAGCTCCAGGGCATGGAGTTGAAGGCGTTGGCGATGTCAAGAGACACCGCCAAGACGACCCCGCCCCGGGACACCGCGTCCCCCGTCGTGAGGGCTCTCACGCGCATGATGGCGTCCACCGTGGAGCGCCCCTTGCGGAAACCAAACTGGTGTTCCGCAAGATCCGGCCCCATCCCCGCAAGGTGCCCGGCGAGGCGGTTGGCAATGACTCTTTCAAAGAGCTTGCCCACCTCGTCGAGCAGCACGATGGGCCGGTATGCGGACGGAGAGTCCGCAGGGCGCCCTGGTTTCCGGATGAGGACCAACTTCCCCGTCTTCCAACGAAGCGGAAACTGGCCTCTCTCCAAGCATGCGCTTAGGAGCCCTTCCAGTCGGGGCCCGAGAGCCTCAGAGGCCAGGACCCAGGCTTTGCCAGGCAAGCCATCGGGTCCCGGGGCGGTGTTTCTGGTGTTATACCCGCCTAACCAACATTTTTATGCTTGACAAAAAAACGCTGCATCGGTCTATTTTTCGCCTCTTCTTTCTTTGACCTTTCAGACCTAAAATACTTTTAAAATTAAAACCAAACACTGAAAAAAATTTTTTAACCAGAATAAATTAAGTTTAACAATTAAATAACGCCCACTACAGTGTGCTTAGTGAAATAACATTCTAACAGGACGGACAAACAGACCGACGACGTAACGAGAGATATATAAAAAAGCAAATTAATGTAAACAGTGATTCGTGTTTGAAGTAATACCACAGAGTAGTTGTGAACAGTTAGACAATTATTATTGGTAACCGAGACAAGAGGAATCGTAGGAGATTCCTCTTGTCTCGGTTATTAGATATTCTTTGAATGGTATTACATAATATTAATAATTTAACGTCTAAGATACAGGTTCGGCCTAGTTTAGACGTTAGGGTTCATTTTGATCTGTTTAATTACTTACTGTAAAATGTATTTCCTCTTTTTTCAATAAAGATATTATTATAATATGACGTCACGGCTGTAACCCCCGACGGGTTCGACATGATGTAATATTATTGTTTTTTTATTGATTTTGTTTATTTTGATTGTTCAGTTATGATTAAGTTCAGTATAATACAGAGCGAGTCCATTGCCATCAACCTGGCTCAAATCCAGACTGGGCTGCTTCTTGGGTAGAAAACTGAAGAAAAAACCAATAACACTTTGCTCGACTCGAGAAAGGAGGTGTCTAATGAAATGACGAGCAATAGAGAAGTATGGAAGAAGAAGTCTTGCTGCACTGACCCCAAATAAATTGCGATAAAGGTAGGACAATGATGACTCTGAAAATATTTCTCACTTGACAAACTGCAACAAGTTACTCTGTGGCAATACTATTTTCCTTATCCTAAACAAACGCACGCGGAGTGAGCAGAAAGTACAAACGAGATAAACTAACATTTCTATCTATACGGAAGTGTAAAAATGTGAGAGCCAATCAAAAATGTTTATTCGTTTTGAAAATTTTTTTGTACCCTGTATAATTTTTGCTCGTTTAGTTAAACCACGTAGTTTTTAGTCGAATATGAAATTTCCCGAAGTTTTCAAATAGTAAATACTTTTTCGAGTGTTCTTGTTAGTATGTATATTTGGCTCTTCTACAGAATTGAAGTGGTTTGTTTGTATATGATTTATGTAGATACGTGAAAATGGAGCGGTTTTTCATGCGTCAATTTAACAAAGTGGTGCAAAGTTGTAGGCTTTGTTTTGTAGTTACTTTTTATCTAACATTGGTGTACCTAATTGGCTTTGTACTAATAATAGATTTGTTAATGCTGCCATATATCGCTCGCTTATGAATGCCTCGCTTTAGTGTTTCGCAAGCGTGAGTTAGATCGCTGAGTCTGGGTTGAAAGAAGTGTTAATAGATTTTCCTATTATCACTTCTTCCAACCCACTTTACACAGTATATCGGACTTAAACATAACTAACGAAATATGGATGTACTTTTGCCTAACCTATCAGGGATTGCATGCATGATATTAATGTTAGAATTACTAATTACTAGAAGCGTATTTTCAATTATAAGGATCAACTCCAGATAGTCTATGATATTGTATCCGACTATTAAACTGTAAACTTGTACTGTACATATAGTTGTATCTGAACATTTAAACAAATAAAAAACCTTTTATTCCACCATAAATAGATAGAACGTTATTATAAACTTGATTCATCATAAATGTAACAAATCATTTTAACATTACATTATAATCATATTTATATTATTAATTTCACAACATTAATTCGTGTCATTACATTATTAACATTACGTCATGAGCATTACATTATTAACATTACATTATGATCATTAAATTATTAACATTACATTATCAGTGATAATGTAATCTGAACATTTACCCCACAGAAAAAAGTCACAAATAATATTTCCCGCCCTGAACTCGGACTAACAAGAAAATCTTCACTGAGTCAGCCTACTTAGTGCGTGAAAGCTGCTAGTCATGACTAAGAGAAGCGTGTTATTGTGCACTGGTAGCTATGAGCTAGGAAGCTGCCGTTACACCTTAGTGCACACCTGCACTTTTATACAATTTTCTCTTGAACTGAGGGATGCTGTGAATGCGGTTTGTTAATAGATGGGTGTTTATTTCCTGGTTTATATTTTATTTATGATGGATAATTATCTGATTCATTTCCAACAAAAATATTTGCTACATTGCGATGTTTGAACTAAAAGTATTGATAAAAAATAAACAGAAAAGGAAAAAAGAATAAGAAAAAAGAAAGAAAAAAAAGAAAAGTATTGTATTTACTTTTATTTTTTAATTAGTTTTTTTTTATTTTTTATACTGTATTTTTTTATTCTGTGTGTTTGATGAACTGACGTCAAATAAACTTTATTCTTTCTTTCTTTCTTATAAACTTTTCGGAAAAACAAGCATATGGAATATTCTATCGTAGTTTTCTTTTCGAAATAATCGGATCCAAATCATAAAATGTCGAAATACATATGAACCTATAGTATTGTGATTTGTAAACATATTGTATTGAAGCAGTTCCATAAAAAATAAAACAGTAGAGGTAACTTTCACGTAAATATTTCGATTTTAGAGTTTATGTTATTTCAAACAATTTTAAGTTTTAGTTTCAGTTTTTTTTTATTTTTGTATAAAAACAATAAAGCGGTTCACAGAATACATCTACCTAGCTAGTTTCAACAGTGTAGTCCTAATAGTTTCGGAATAAAGTGGCTGAGACATACGGATGAACAGACACAGACATGACGAATCTATAAGGGTTCCGTTTTTTGTCATTTGGCTACGGAACCCTAAAAACATCATGGAAAGCTACAAAAACTTGCACGAAAAGTACCTTTCACAGCTATTCTAAAACTAGAACACTTTAACTTGAGAGAAACCAAGCGTTTAGGAAACATGCCAAAACTCTTCCACATTTTCACGAACCGAAATCAAATGCGGCACAATATGAAAAAT
Organism: Noctua janthe; assembly: GCA_910589295.1. Lineage (NCBI taxonomy): Eukaryota > Metazoa > Arthropoda > Insecta > Lepidoptera > Noctuidae > Noctua > Noctua janthe. The sequence continues at coordinate 11,206,057 of OU342575.1, read as the reverse complement.
GCCGACATCGAAGACACCAATGGGGGAATTGAATCGGATATCAGTAGAAAATTTCATATTTATGCAAACTGTACCGGTTGCACCTCTCGATACGATATCTTCGATATTGAAAACTTTATGCCTTGAATTGCATATGATGTTAGCTTTATGCGACGAATGTATTTGCTTTCTTATTTGTACTGCGTACGAGATCTTATGGAAATGTTCTGGGATTAGACTGGATTTTCTTCCGTTCTCATCTATAAATACAAATATTTAGATACTGTATTACTTTTCTGATTTCGCTAAGATTTATGCTCATAAAGCACTTTTTCCTCGTTCAATGCAAAAACCACATAATGATTTTAGTAAAATGACTCTAATTACAAGTGTAAAGATTATAAATTAACCTCTAGCTAACAATCGTCAGCATTCAATAAATTATTTCATTATCACAGGTAATAAATTTCTTTATAAAAAACATTTTTTTATGAAAGTGGTAGCGCATGTTTCACTGGTCATCATGAATTGTGGTCGACGTCATATTTTTTAACTCAGCGAAAACTTTTTTATGTGCTCTGTTTTTTGTAATGGCCGCCCGTAGAGTTTGTGTACTACTAACATTTACACTGAGTTTGTTTGTCTTGCTTACACTCCTTTATTTATCGATGGATTTTAATAGAACCTTCCTCGTTTTACAGTTGGTTGAAACTACATAGATATTCTTCTAGTTCACCATCACTCTGCTGCCCTTATGCACTTTATTTGGGGTCGGCGCAGCATGTCTTCTTCCATAATTTTCTATTAGTTGTCATCTTATGAGTCACCTCCTTTCTAGCCATATCATCTTTCACACAGTCCTTGGTCTTCTCCTTCTCACATGTTGTAGAGGGTAAAATGCAGCACTTATCGGACCTTATCTCGGTATTTAGTTGGTGAAGGAAAAACGCACTACTACTAGTGAATAACTACAAGTGTACTATACCAGCACTTCGCTGCAAACAATTTCTGATAGTTCGGCTAATATATATATACAGTCCTCCTTACCGATTTCGGTAACGGCGGCCCTTTGATCCTATAAATCAGCGCTGTGTTGTGGGTCCCCATAGCACAGCATCATGTTTAGTGGTAACCTGCTTGTCGCAGTCACGACGTGCAAGCTGTTCGCTTTCATCTTTTTTTTGTTCCGTCCTGTTGAATTTATAGTTTATTGTTTTTGACATGGAAAGAAAAATTCCAGTGCGAGCAGGGTTTGAACCTGCGACCTTCCGATTCAGTACACCGGATGTCTTAACCAACTAGACCATCGCACCCTGCTCACAGATCTCGAAATTTTCGTTCCATTAATAACGTCTTAGGTGACGTTAGCGCCATCTATTTAAGAAAGTATCGAACTAACCCTGCTCGCACTGGAATTTTTCTTTCCATGTCAAAAACAGCTATGTTCCCTACGCAGGATTTGCGTATAAAATATTAAAAATTTATAGTTTATTGTTTATTTTTTGTAATTTTGTATGATGCATGTCATGTCCCTGCGACAAATAAATATTTTTTCTTACTTTCTTCTTTCTTTTCTTCTTCTTTCTTTCTTTTCTATTTCCTTGCGTGTATATGGCTGGCCAGACCGAATTTGCTCTTAAATACCCGGTCACAACTAAAGCAGCAGATTTGACCGGTGGAGGTATAAGTGTAGGTGTAGGAAGGCTTAGGTCTCTCTTTACGTATTTGGCGCTTTTCGTTCAATGTAGCTCGGCTAATATGCATGATCTAAATATAATTTATAACTTATAACACCCAAGACTATTGTAGCTTTCTGCCAGTGAAAGAATTTTTAGAATTGGATCATTGGTTACCCCCTACATACAAACTTACAAACAAATTTTACCTGTTTACAATATTAGTATAGATTTTATTTTGACGTTTACGATTGTTAAAGTTGTTATTTGCAAAATCTCAAAAAAAAAAATTGCTCATTACGGTGTCAAAACTTTCGGCAAAACCAATGACTTTATCGCTACAATGAAGAACACATTTCCTATTAAAATTCAAGTCCAAGGCCTTGGAGAATTGTGGATACGTATACAATTTCCTTTCCTTTTTCTTTTCACCATGTAATTCGTAATTGGATAAAGAGTACGTCCCGTTTCAAGAGGGCTCACAAAGGTCGACTCGAATGTATAAATTGGGTACATTTCGAGGAAGCCAAGTTCATGGTGAATATACTGACTGAAATGTGGATTGCTCTTTTGTTAATTTATGATATTACATTGGATAAAGCTGTTAAAATAATAATAGCATTTGGTGTTTCACGTTTTCTTTAATTAATTGATAACCTAGATGCGTTTGTGAGAGATTGGCTGGAGGACGCCGCACTCTGAGAAGAATTGAAGGTTATAGGGGAGACCTATGCCCAGCAGTGGGACAATTCTGGTTAAACAAAAACCTAAAAGTGGTACATACACTAATATTCCTTAAAATCAGTGTGATAAAAATTGGAAACTTATAAACTTAGAATCAATTTTGAAATGATAAGCGTATAGGAACAAAATCATGACATTAAACTTTATCGTGGATGTGGTCAATGGGAGCTCCACAACCAACAAAAGGTGTGCATTTTTGAGTTCGTGGCTTTGAAATTTAAGCATTTCATAGTATGAGCATGACTGATATCGAGAACAATGAATTTTTAACCCTCTCTCCGGCTAGAACTCACAAACGCTGCCACGAAAGAATAAAAAGAGTACTGACATTCGAACGGAGGGTTAAATTCCTTTCGGATGCTTTGTACCATTCATTGCAATTGCAAATGAGGGGTTCGTTTTTAACAAAGATCATTTTAGTTTTTTTATTGTTTTATGCTTCTGTGGTGAATTTATGTATTCTATTTCTCATCCGCGGAAATTTTATAGCACCTTCCTCGATAAATGGGATATGCAATACTAAAAGAATTTTTCAAATCGAACCAGTAGTTCCTAAGTTTAGCGCGTTCAACCAAACAAACAAACTCTTCAGCTTTATAATATTAGAACAGAAGTATAGATTGTGTCCATTTCAAATGAAGTGCAAATATCAATAAAAAGGCAGCAGGTGAACTAAGAGCCCGCGTAGTTCTCGGAAAATAACAAAATTGGTAGGCTTATTCTAGGTACAAAATAGAATAGAAATACAATACAGCTCCATCAGAGATTGTTCCAGTTACTGGGCTGGGAAACATCACATAGAGACGATAGTATGTTAGCTCATCGATTTAATTAATGTATGGTAAACCTAAATGGAAATTAATTGGGGATCGATTACATTACAATACACGGTAATAATTACTGTTTTTGTAAGTACTAGCTAAAACCCGCGGCCTCGCCCGCGTGGTTTGCGGTAATTTTCCGACGGGGTCGCACTACCGAGATAAAAAGTATCCTATGTGTTAATCTAGGTTATAATCTATCTGTGTGCCAAATTTCATCTAAATCCGTTCAGTAGTTTTCGCGTGAAAGAGTAACAAACATCCATCCATCCATTAATCTATCTATCCTCACAAACTTTCGAATTTTTAATATTACTAAGAAAGGAAGATAAAATTTTATTCGCCACAAGTAATTATAGAGAGTTTCTCCGTGTTCTTTCTCCGAAATGGTGTAATAAAGTAACATTTCCTAATATTGTTTCTAGGTCAAGTAGATGCGACGTTTCTGACCAGCGATATTATTTTTCGGAAGCCCAATGTTTTTGCTCATGGGACATATTGGTCTTTTTATTTGCACTGCACTTGAAGGCGTCCCGCAAAATATTGTCTGCTTATATTATTTGGAAAATTCTTATGAGAGATTTCCCGCGAAATTCTTTTCCTCCATCTTATTTTCGCAGATAATAAGGGGTGTAAAAATAAACTTACCGAAACATAACATCACGCCTGTAATCCAAAAGGGTTAGGCAGAGGTGTACCTAATAGTATACTCACATTTCGCCTTGTAATAGGGGTTGAGTCTATTGCCATCAACCGGACACAAATACAGACTACATGGCTGCTACTGAGAAATTCCTGAAAGAAAAACTTTATAACACTGCCCGACCTGGGAATCGAACCAAGGACTTCAAGCTCAGCAGTCACCAACGAGGCAGTCACTTTTTTCTGTCACTGCGACCATTTTTTATGCCTGGGAACCTTCTGCTTTCGGAGATGTTAAAGACCAACTATTTTCTCATTACATTAAATAATACGAGTACTTCTGAGTTATTAAATAACTACCATGACCTCCGTACCATTTATACAGTTATAAGCATACTGTTATTTTCTTTTTTCTGATGGGAAATCATCAAATGACCCCCACACACTGATACTGTTTTATGTGTGTTTCTTTGTGCGCCATAAGCTGCACCAAATACAATAAACTAGCGGACCAGCCCCGGCTACGCACGGGTGCAATAGCCATATAAACAAAAAAAAAAAAAAACCTTCTTCTTCTAAAACTGAATTCAAAGCCTTTGCGTAGTTTAAAAGATCTAAGCGTACAAACAGTGGGAGCGACTTTGTTACATACTATATAAAGAAGTCGTTTCTAACACATTTCAAATATTTTTCATTGTTTATTTGTTGGATGTACAGAATTCTCGATGCCGATGTGATGGGTCTTTTTACACCCTGTGTAGTCGAAACTTTAGCGTGCGAGGTAATAAGATAAAGTTCAGATTGTCTTCTACAACATAAATTGCATTCTTATGTTTTCCCCACGTTAAAGTATTTCCTGCTTCTATTGTCGGATTCCGTACTTACTGTTTACTTTGCCAAGTAACTTCGAAGTTCGAAAGTACCTACCTAAAATTATTTACAAAGAATCCTATCAAAATCAAATATAAGTTAACAACGGAAGATAAAGGGAAGAATTGTTTTGAAATTGGATCTGTTCGGAATTTCGAGTTACTAAAGGAGTAACTTCGGGAATTCTAAATAAAATGATACTTTGTTACGGTATGGCTTTGATTACCCCTTTCGAATGTATCTTTTAACTTTATAATTCTGTCCGGTCGTAGATATTTTGTCGTGAGTAATATATTTCGTTTTTTCGGTGTTTTAATTTCTCTGTTATCTGCTGACTAGTCTTCTCGCGCAACTGCTACGCGATTATCTCGCTTATACTATGTCTCTCATTTGTTCGAAAAACTCGAAGGCTCCCGCTGCTCTTTATAAACGCGTTCGGATCCACCGAATAAATTGACTATTGCAGCGCGACTATCGCTTTGGTTTGGACGCGGCCTAAACGATTGTATTATTCGATTATCCATTATTAAAGGCATATGAAATTTAATGTTCATCATCATCATCTACAAAAATCCAAATATTTTTATTTGTAGAACATAGGTAAACAAAAGTACAGATGTTATTATTAATAAAAATGAGCGCTATGTCTTGCCGTCAACGGCGTACAAATATTCTAATTATATATATATATATATTTTTTTTTATAGTGAATAGGCTTACTCTTGACCTCAATCTAGTCCAGAGGACAGATTGCGGCGAGTTTCAGGTCATGAACCTGAAAACCATTAAAGTAGGTACAAGAACAGTTTTGAGTATGAATGTGGATGGGTATATGAGTAGAGGAAGAACGAAAAACGATGGATAGACTGTATAAAGAATGATATGGCAAAAAAGGAGGTGTCTGGTGAGATAACGAGTAATAGAGAGGTATGGAAGAGGAAGACATGCTGCGCCGACCCCAAATGAATTCGGATAAGGGCAAGAGAATGATGACAACAACTCTTATTCCCCGTATTTTAGCAATTATAATTTTTTCAACAAAAAAAAAATCCATAGCGCGACTTCACCCATTGCTGGGTACAGGCTTCTCTTTGCTTGTGCCAAGCTCCACGTTTTTGTACCAGCCTCATCCAGGATATTCCCGCGAATATAATGTTACCAAGTAATTATTATTTCTAAAAGCAATAACGTAATACTCAGGGCAAAAGATTTGAAACCCATTTTCGATTAAAGATTTTATGAAATGAAAGGGCCCTTCATTTCAAAAGAGGTTCAATTCAGGAGGTCTCCTGTTTCTAATCTTTTTATCCATTCCTATAAATGGCAAAAACTTGTCTATTTCAAGTTATTTTAAAACAACTTTAGGTATTTGAATAATCTGAGGCTTTAGGTACCCTTTTTTTTTTTTTTTGGATGGGAAATCATCAAATGACCCCCCCCACTCTGGGCGGAGCGAAAGGGAGTGTCAGACTTGTACTGACTAAAACCCATCCATGTTCCTTCTTTGCCCTTTGTGTTCCAGGGCCACGGTGTCTCTTTCGAACAGTCCCGCAGCTCTGGCAGGCATCGTCCCATGCGGACCCCTACTCGGTTGCTGACATCTCTTTGAGGCGCGCGTGGAACACGAACGCGCCGTCGACACGGCCTGTCGTCATAAGACGGCCGGACGGCGAGCTAGCCCATAACTCGCCGTCCACAGGCCCGCGCCTACGGTGGCCGGGAGCCACCACGTGACCCCCGACGCCCAGGGCGTCTCCCGCGGCGGCTGGGACGTGAGGTTCTTTCCCTCTCACGTCCCGCCACCTCCTTCACTAGCATGACTGCTTCACAGAAGGTGGTGACGGCTTCCCATTCCCTCTCGCTCCGGACCATGGCTTGAACCAGAGCCGGACGCGAGTGATCGCCGCCGCCAATCGCCGCTACAAGGACACGGCGGTGCTCCGCCCAAGCGGGGCAGACCTCTACGGTGTGCTCCACCGTGTCCCCCGGACGATCCTCGCAGTGGAAACACCCGGGCGTTTCCTCCCGCCCGATTCGGTGCAGGAACCTCCCGAAACAGGCTTTAGGTACCCTTAAAGTAAAGGTAAGGCAGCGCGTGAAAGAATTGTATACATGTACGATTTTAAGCCTACACAAGGTAAATGGTAACAGGAAAAAAAAAAAAAGGCCGTCGTCTCTTGCGAATAATTCAGTCTTGAATAAAATAGGTGAGACACAGCAAGAATCTAGTAAATCCACGTATCTACATAAAACTAAAGTTGGCCTTTTTTGCTCTTTTATCGGCACGTTTATAAAATAGTTCTTGCTGTGGTATAATATTTTAGAGCGGCCAGGTGAGTTTCAGGTCATGAACCTGAAAACCATTAAAGTAGGTACAAGAACAGTTTTGAGTATGAATGTGGATGGGTATATGAGTAGAGGAAGAACGAAAAACGATGGATGGACTGTATAAAGAATGATATGGCAAAAAAGGAGGTGTCTGGTGAGATGACGAGTAATAGAGAAGTATGGAAGAAGAAGATATGCTGCGCCGACCCCAAATGAATTCGGATAAGGGCAAGAGAATGATGACAACAAGTCTTATTCCTCGTATTTTAGCAATTAGTGGATTTCTTTACCTCGCGGTAAAAAGCGCTACTGGTGAGCAAGAGGTTTGATTCCCAGACTGTGTGTGATTTCCAGGATTAGATGTTTCATTTGTCATACCTACCCACAGTTAAGATAACTAAATCTAATGTCTTTGGAGAAATGACGTGGGAATGCTACCATCTATTACGAATGACTTACGTTAGAAATCTGCAATGCAATAAATGTGAAAAATTGCTCGAAGGTACTAAAGAGATACTTTCTATATTGTTGGACAATCTAGGAAGCGTCTTTTTATTACCTATATTTTTCTATATATTTCCTTTACTATATCTAGTCATGTAATTATTAATAATATTGTGGCACCGAGTTGCCGTGTCTGTTAAGCCCACGACGGTTTGTGTGGTATGTTTACGTATTTATAACAGTGTTTCATCATCACCGTCTTCCTGCCCTTGTCCCATTCTTTTTGGGGTCGGCGCAACACGTTTTGCTCTTCCATTCTCCCCTGTCAGAGGTCACGGCATCATTTACTCCTCTTTCATATCAGTCTTCACACAATCCATCCATCTTTTCTTTGGCCTAAATAAACAGTGTTTATTGAATAACAAAAGATAAACAAAATAAGAAACTTCGTCCGGAGACAAAAATGTGAGTACCTACACCTCTACCTAACCTTTTTGAGATTACAGGCGTAATATTGTGTTGTCTAAAGTGTTTTCCATAACAAATAATGGTACTATATACAATGGAAACATTGTCATGCAATTAAAAGTCCAAAATGAGAATTACACATGGCAATTAAGCAACTTCTCACATTCAGGTTAAATTGCTATTGTATTCCAAGTGATTATGGTTCATTTCTGATTGTTATTTTTCTGCAACTATAGCAGTGTCAGCTTTAGGACTAACGAGATTCGACCTTAATTGGTTTGTGGAAAAGTGACGGCAGGTCAGTTAATATCCAGGTTCAACCTTTCAATAACGTCAGCAATGTATTATTATTATGATGATATCAGATCATCAGTGTACTGATAGCTGTTCTAATAGTAGTATAACTTTATTAACGTATCAAGATAATTATCAAAATATGATGCAGGGGCAGCGGTGGCCCAGTGGTTACGAGCAGTAAGTCGTGGGTTCGAACCCAGCCAGGCGCATTACTTTGTGTAAGTTATTTCATCACCACTGCTCTCAAAACGGTGAAGGAAAACATCGTGAGGAAACCGCCATGTCCTAGAACCAAAAATTCGAAGACATGTGACATCTACCAACCCGCGCTGGGCCCGCGTGGTGGATTATAGCCCATTCCCTCTCATAGAGAGGAGTCCTGCGTCCCAGCAGTGGGAACATTAATAGGCTGATTATGCTTATGCTATGCTATGATGCAGGGGCTGTCAGTAACCCCTATATTGTATTGTGTGGACAGGACAAGTTTTAATTTCTATATTTTATCTTCAGCTAAAAAGGAGGAGCTCGCAGCTAAATAATTATAGCCCCACGGGTCGATCTTTAGGTTAAGCTGCGCTTGCCTAGGTTGGTCTGTGGATGGGTGACCGCCCATTACATACCGAGTTTTCTCCGTGCCTCGGAAATCATGTTAAGCCGTTGGTCCCGGCTGTCATTTGTAGATCTTTGACAGTCTTTAGGTAGTTAGTGGCCCAAAAAGTCTGACAACCAGTCTTACCAAGGGGTATTGTATTACCCAGTACTAACTGGGTTGTGGAGGTCAGATAGGCAGTCGCTCCATGTAAAATACTGGTATTCAGCTACATCCGGTTAGACTAGAAGCCGACCCCAACATAGTTGGGAAAAAGCTAGGCAGATGATGATGATTATCAAGACGATTATCATGATAAAATGATCATTTCGAACCCTGATCAGCAATGACGATGATGAAAAGTCCAAAATGTATCAAAAGAAAGAAAGAAAGAAAAAGTATTTATTAGACCCGCACAGGACAAAAAAAATGGATGGATGAATGCATCATGATGAACGTTACAAAAACGAAACTCTTTGAAAGCTATTGCCACCTGTCTGTGCTCACCACGACTGAGGCACAGCTAGGGTTAAACTTTAGAACACTCGGTGCTTGATTTTCTCGCATGCCAAAAATATTTCAGGCGCAAAATATTGCACAACTCGTTGCTGATTGCAATTTTATTTGCGACCACAAGAGCGTTCATGTAAACGTCGACGGGTTTGCGTACAACGTGTTTGTGAGAGTTAACATGTTCCGACAGGTACATTTTGGAAATTCGTACATTCATCTGCAATTTTGTTATTTTTTTTAGCTATCATTTTAAAAAACTTTGAATATCCAAATTAATAATTGGAGAAAGGGCAAGACTTACCTGATACGAAGTAGGATGCCACACATCATCAGAACAAATCATGCCACGTCATCATCTGATTAGCCTTTTTCCCAACTCTGTTAGGGTCGGCTTCCAGTCTTACCGGATGCAGCTGAACACCAGTATTTTACATGGGACGATTGCCTATCTGACCTCCACAACTCCGTAACTGGTTAATCCTAATCACGCCTATCACAATAATATTATTTAAACCATAGTCTTCTGCTTTTTTTTTTTTTTTAAACTATTAGGTACAGCTCTGCCTAACCCTTCGGGAATTACAGGCGTGATGTTATGTCATGTTTTCTGTTTAAAAAAGACCCTCGAAAAGAAAGAAAAAGAAGTTTAAAGTAGTCTTTTTTCCACATGGACGACGATTTCTATTTTTCCATTGATAAGAAAAGAACATAAAAATAAAATTAAAACAAGACAGGGTCATCAAATTCCGTTGCATTAACAATGTTATCTGAAGTAAAAGAAAAACATAACAATCGTTGGTAAGCTTATCTTTTACAAAAGTTTCAGATTCTGAAAAAAAAGGTTTTAAAAAAGCCTGGCAGTTTCCTCAAAAAATATTTGGTGTAAAGAATGATCGTTAGCAAATTTTGTGGTGAGAAACAATATTATTAATATTATGTTACCGAGGCCTGATTATATAATAGAAGATCGGCCGTACTGGGCTCTTTTAATTTCAGAAGCGATCATTAATGAAAATATGTACATTATATGAAGCAATTGACAATTGACTTTTCTTTCCATGTCATATCTTTTTTTTTATCAAACTGAACAAAGTAAAAAAAGAAGAAACAAATATTTTACTAACTCTGATCATCTAAACGCAATCATTTGCAACATCGAAACGTAGAAACAGTGACGGAGGCAATGGAGTTACCATATTCAATAGAATATGTAATTTCTATTTCAATAATAATACTAATTAGCTGGATTTTGCTCGTAGTAATAGTATTACAAGCCAAACTGTTTACATTGCTGCGATAGCTTATCTGTTTTGTCATATCAAATCTAAGCCATTTTGAGTAAGACTCCTCCTATCTTTGGAAACACAAATGAGTTCTTTACTTTTAAGCCAGCCTCTTATTCGATTCGCAACATATTTTATGTTACTAAATAATCAAGCCATTAAATAAATTAGTGACTGCTGTTAAAACTTCGAGTGCGTATGTTCTAGTGAAAAATAAATACCTAAATAAACAGTCGATTACAATAGATTGGTCTTGTAAATAATAATATTCTAGGATATTCTAGTAAGAAAAGTGTTGGGGTATGATGCCCAACAGTGAAAATGTTATGTAATTTGTTATGTAGACTTGTAAGGATGGTTTTAAGAAAATTTATGTGATTAGTATACTGTAAGGTTCTATTATTCTGTTTATTGTGTATTATTATTTTTTATTTATTTATGACAATTTGTGTTTAATGCTCTTTTTATTGTATAATGACTTGTTTTTTTTTTTAATGTTTTATGATTTGTTTTTTTACTTTTTTCAAAATATTACCTGTATTTTTTGATAATTATTAATAAATAAACTAAACTAAGGTATGTTATGATATGTAAATGAGTAGACGAGTGATTCCCTTGATGAATTTATTGCTACTGAATTATAATTACACGATTACATGCTAAGTTAAAGAAATGCACATCTAAACAATACCGATATGCATTGATGAGTATGACGTTCAAACTACACAAAGGTCAATGTACAGCGTAGCTTGTACAAAAAGACTTTACACAACGTCAATTGAAACATACTAAATGTTTAAATAACTAAGAATGTAATTAAATTTAAAAAAAACTTCTTAGGGATCCCTTAACAATTTTACTGAACTTCATGGATGTAGGATCTTATTTCTTTATTAAATCCGAAAGACTAAATAAGCCCGATATGTGGGACGTTCGGCAGAGTCACAGCGAAATAGGATTACGCCTAATGAAGGAGGATGAAAATAAACATCGAAATGCTGGATTTCGATAATACTGATGATAGTTTGGTTTATGTATCATTTACTGGATGAGACGTAGTATATCGACAAATTCTCATTATGTTCTCCTATTAGAATAGAATAATAAGTCTCGACTTACTGACTACTAAGGCTTAAATAGTCTTAAATGGTCTAAGGTTACTGGCTTTGTCTGGTACAGGTTACACTTATTAATATCAGTCAACACTTTCTTATCAAGTACGCATTATACAGTTTTAATATTATGATTATTATCTTACTCCTATGATACAATCTTCGACACAATCTTTTACTCAGAATACAGACACAATTATGAATTTATTTATTTGTGTACACACAATACTTAACAAGACATTACATTAAGATAGAAGAGCACAAAGGTACTGCTTATTTCATGAGGAATCTCTTCCAGCAGACCTGCGAGAGGAAAGTAGGACCTACTTTGTTTTTCTGTTATTAATTCGTTACCCATCCATCGATGTTACATAAAGGTGATTTCACGAGACCGGATTTAAAAATTTCTATATGCATTTGTATACTAAGGCTGTTTGTTAAGGTTATATACTCGTTTACTCGTCTATAAATACTCCTAACCCCACACCCCGCGAATGGCAGCCGTTCCGCTTTTCCATCAGCTGATCCAGGGCATGTTAAATGAAATGCTGATATCAATAGCTAATATCAATTTATGTTCTGTGAATCCAAGAGATCCAGAGACTCGCAAATGATCCCATTGCAAGGGCAAACGGCGAGGCCATCAAATCATGAAATAAATTTTCCTGAAAAGTAAACAAAAAGAGCCCAAAAAAACAATAAATTACGAAACTTTACATAAGAATTACTAACCATTTTCACATTTTCCATTTTAGTGCACAGATAATGAATATTTTGGCTAAAATCGGCATTGCTGGAATTTTTTGGCATGCTGATTGGCAAAATGCAAAAAAGCACCTAAATACAAATAAAGCGCCCATTAACCCAAGTGGATGTACAACGATCGTTTTCAGGTTATAAAAATATTTTAATTAATAGAAGACTACTGATATAATTTGAGACAGAGCCCGGTTTTCAAGAAAAAAATAAAAATACCTCGTCGAAAATTTTGTAAATTAAAAAGTTGAGTAAGTACTTTATTATTCGGTTATTAACTCATCCATCCATCGATGTTACACAAAAGGTGATTACTATTAAATCAAGATCGGAACCTGCTGCTAAAAATCCTGTAAAAAAACATTGGCTTGCTGAAATTGTCTTTCGCAAAATTAAGGCTTTTGTTTACTTTGTCGAACGTTATAATGAAGTATGAAAAATTAATCCCTTGTCAACAGTCTACCGTTATTATATCAAAAAATATTCATGAAATTATATGGATTGAGTCCGTTTGTTTTTTTTTATTAAGGAGAGAGTAATAGGTTTATTGCCTGGAGGATATGTAAGGAGCTATAACGAAATGGTGCGAATTGGTTTATTGTAATAAACAAGTTATGTTCAGATACGTTAAACTAAAAGCTTTCAATATAAATACTACACAACTACTACTTGTATGGCCTAAAGGTAGTTCGTCTGACTGTTTGTGTATGTTAATTTAAATGTTTGTAAACGCACCCACGATACAGGAGAAATTCCTAGCGTGGGGTACAGTTTTAAAAAAAAAAAAAAAAGCAATTCATCCGCAAATTATCTTTGTCATTGACATCAGACTCATACAAGAATTACAATCAAAAACTGGGCAAGTGCTAGTCGGATTTGTGCATGAAGGGTTCCGTACCATCGTAGTAGGGGAGCTGCCTTTAGTTTTTAATAGATTTTTATTGTTTGTGGTCATAGCGGCAACAGAAATACACATTCTGTGAAAATTTTAACTGTCTACCTATTACGGATCATGAGATACAGCCCGCTGACAGACAGATAGACGGACGGACGGACAGCGGAGGCTTAGTAATAGTCCTTAGTAGGGTCCCGTTGGTTACCCTTCGGTAACGGAACCCTAAAAAGCAACTCAATCAAAACTTGATAATTTAACTAATCAATCGTAAGCGGTGTCCTTGGAGGGAAAGAACCTCACGTCCCAGCCGCCGCGGGAGATGCGCTGGGCGTCGGCGGTCACGTGGTGGCTCCCGGCCACCGTAGGCGCGGGCCTGTGGACGGCGAGTTATGGGCTAACTCGCCGTCCGGCCGTCTTATGACGACTAACCGTGTCGACGGCGCGTTCGTGTTCCACGTGCGCCTCAAAGAGATGTCAGCAAATAAGTAGGGGTCCGCATATGCCGATGCCTGCCAGGGCTGCGGGACTGTTCGAAAGAGATACCGTGGCATTGGAAAACAAAGGGCAAAGAAGGAACATGGATGGGTTTTAGTCAGTACAAGTCTGACACTCCCTTCCGCTCCGCCCAGAGTAGGGGGATTTGATGATTTCCCATCCGGAAAAAAAAAGCAGTGTCATTGGCCTGAATACCTACATAAAATACTATTTTCCAAAGACCTTAACCTTAAAAAATTATTTTAGATATTTTTAGAAACACAAGTGCTTATGTTTCGCAGTATTTTATTTCTTGTTACCTGTTTGTTTCATTATTATTATCGTGGAATGAAAGGAAAACATAGATTGTATTGATTATATTCCCTTGAAAAAGGTTTCTGTTGTTGCCTCCGGGCTACAGGTAGAAACTGTGAATGATTTGAACTCTGAACGAACTGAATAGAGATTAAAATGGCTGTGGGTATTTTATTTCAGCGTAGGTTTTTTGGAATAATCAATCGTTTTATTGTCAGGCAACTGAGGCCCATAGATAAAAATACATAAAATAATCTTATAAAATAATAAACTAATACATACAAAAAACCTTATTTAACTAAAACTAGACACGAATCGTTGATGGCGTCGTGTTTTGCTGCGTGGTATCACGTAACCGTCCTCGGGATCGTCGGTATACGACAGCTTATAAACCACCAAACACCACACCACCTCACCGCACCTTATAATAAACCTACATTTTCAAATATGCATGTGTTACTTTAAAAATAAAGTTTGAATTCATCAGATGCTTAGCCTTTTCCTATGATGGGGTCGGCTTCCAATCTAACCGTATACTGCTGAATATCAGTACTTTACATAGAGCGACTGCCTATATAAAGTACAACCCAGTTAGTACTGGGTAATACGATATCCCTTGGTAAGACTGGTTGTCAGACTTTCGGGACACTGACTACCTGTAACAACTGACAAAGATCTACAAATGACAGCCGGGACCAAAGGCTTACTATGCTTTCCGAGGCACGGAGGAATCTCGGTATGTGGATGGTCGCCCATGTACGGACCGACCGACCTTAGCAAGATCGACCCGTGCGGCTGTTATTTTTTAGTCAAGAGTTCATACAGGGTGTATACGGACCTTTCACGAAGCCATCAACCAAGCATCAAATTAACCGCCTGACGCAGGTCCTCACCGGACACGGTTGTTTCGGGAGGTTCCTGCACCGAATCGGGCGGGAGGAAACGCCCGGGTGTTCCCACTGCGAGGATCGTCCGGAGGACACGGTGGAGCAAACCGTGGAGATCTGCCCCACTTGGGCGGAACACCGCCGTGTCCTTGTAGCGGCGATTGGTGGCGGCGATCTCTTGCGTCCGGCCCTGGTCCAAGCCATGATCCGGAGCGAGAGGGAATGGGAAGCCGTCACCTCTTTCTGCGAAGCAGTCATGCCAGTGAAGGAGGTGGCGGGACGTGAGAGGGAAAGAACTTCACCTCCCAGCCGCAGCGGGAGACGCCCTGGACGTCGGGGGTCACGTGGTGGCTCCCGGCCACCGTAGGCGCGGGCCTGTGGACGGCGAGTTAAGGGCTAACTCGCCGTCCGGCCGTCTTATGACGACAGGCCGTGTCGACGGCGCGTCCGCATGGGCCGATGCCTGCCAGAGCTGCGGGACTGTTCGAAAGAGATACCGTGGCCCTGGAACACAAAGGGCAAAGAAGGAACATGGATGGGTTTTAGTCAGTACAAGTCTGACACTCCCTTCCGCTCCGCCCAGAGTGGGGGGGGGGGTCATTTGATGATTTCCCACCGGAAAAAAAATAAAAAAAATCATCAAATTAAGTAACTTTACGTAAAAATTATTGCTCCGAAACGACTTTTTTTTGGGAGTGAAACTATCACGTTTTACGGTGGAACTATTGTAACGCACTCAAAACATTGTGATGATGGATGGATTGTGTTATTCGGGGGTCGTGGAGGTGTTTAAAGTAAAAATCTTACATTAAAAACATGTATTTAAAATAAAACTTTGAACAAGTTGGAACTTTGCCCCCAATATCTCCGTAACTAGAAGGTTCCTAGGTATGGTTTAGAACAAACAAATGATCGCAATGACGGGGAGAACAAGTGCCTTTCGGTTTCGTTAAGGGTCTACACCCTTTTACTGTAGTACCAAGTAAACTGTTTTCTTTCTTATGGAATCCCGTCCTCACAGGAGTTTAACTTAAGTGATTCACAATGTTTCGCGCCTAAGGTCCACTATGGGACTTACAGGAAGAAGAATATCCATAAACAGCTGCAGCAATAACGACAAATTTTGTCAACTTTGGTTGAATTTTTAACGCGCTAAAATACTCAGGCCCGCTTGCACCACGAGCCGCTAAACGCGTTTAACGTAGAACGCATTTAAAACATCGTTCTGTTTCTATCAATCGTTTAAAGATGACACAGACAGAATGATGTTTTAAATATGTTTAGCGTTAAACGCGTTTAGCATTCGCGGTGCAAGCGGGCCTCAATGTCTTAGAATATTTATCTAAGTATCTACTGCTGAACTCTGAGACCTCGATGTTTTTGTTTTGCAATTCTGTTAATAATTAAGCTTACCTTGAACCTACCTACTACACGGCCTGAAGAGGAGCTCGTTGCTGAAATAATAACAGCCACGTGGGTTGGTCTACAAGGTTAAGTAGCGCTTGCCTAGGTCGGTCTGTGGATGCTTGACCATCCATTACATACCTACCAAGTTTCCTCCGTGCCTTGTGAAGCAAGCTTACAGTCTTGTCATTTGTAGGCCTATGACAGTCGTTACAGGTAGTTAGTGGCCCGAAAGTCCGACAACCAGTCTCACCAAGGGGTAGTGTAGATTGTCACTTATGGTTATGGAGGTCAGATAGGCAGTCACTCCATGTAATATACCAGACGTTTTTCGCTGCATTCGGTTAGACTGGAAGCCACTTCAACATAGTTGGTAAAAGGCTAGGCTTAAAAGTACACGGGTTTCAATGTCATAATATAATGCTTGTAATTTTTGCTTCACTTAAATCAATAAAATACAGTTCTATCAACCCAAAAAAAGAATAAAGCTCCTACAATTTCCTACGACAGTTCAAACGTCCGTGAATGTCATTTTATGTGACGTCATTTACCTCTTATGTGACGCCTTGTTAACATCTAATTTTTTACCCGTAATTTAATAATTGTACTAATTGTATGTGCTTTATTCAAGCAAATATTACAATAAAAATATTATACTAATTAAAAAATTTATTAAACAAAAATATTATAATATTATTCATAATTCTAATCTTAGTAAGCAATGTATAACTGTATAACTACACTATTGTATTTGGGCAGCCTGTGATGATAGTGGTATGTGTTTTAAATAAATAAAATAAATAAATAAATATAATAAAATCTCAGTGAAACATTGAGTATTTTTCAAATAAAAGTGTTTAGAACTAAAAAAGTTTTGTATTTCTTGCATATTCCCTATTATCATTATTGTATTGTAAATTTTAGTTAGTCACTTGAAAAATTACCATGAAAAAAATAACAATACACTGGTACTTAAGGCTTTTAGAATTATTCATAAAAAAATCACAATGTTAGACATTACCTAATTTATCATAAACAACTTATCCCAGGCCACAGGTTTCAAAGAACCTTTTAATATTTATAATCAGACGAGAATAAAGAATTTATATTGTCTGAAATGTTGTTTTTGTGTTACTAAGTTTTAAGGCCTCGAGCATTTGGCAGTGATAGTGCTTTAATGGCAAAAAGGGTACGGGTAGCAGGTCTATCTTTTGCCTTTTTAGGATTCTGTACCCGAAGGGTAACCATCGGCACCAATTATTATTATTATTTTTTATTATAAGCCTGATGTGTCCCACTTCAGGACAAAGGCCTCACTTCTCTCTTTCCATTTATCTCTGTCTTTCTCTATTTGGGCCCAATCATTTTGACAAGAGCCCAGCTCGTTACGCCATCTCCGTCTGGGCCTACCGCATCGCCGGTTTCTGTTGTTCGGAACCCAATCTGTTGCCACTTTTGGCCCAATTTTGATGCGACATGCGGCAGATGTGGCCTGCCCAGTTCCATTTTAATTTGGCGGCTGTGTTGCAAACGTCCGCGATTTGGGTCTTCGATCGAAGTATACTGTTCCGTACGTGTGCGGAAAAATATTAAAAATCCACGTGTGTGAAGTACATTGTATGTTGAACCTAATCGTATTGCGAAAAGAACCAGTTTTCGAGAAAGTGTATTGATAAATAATTATCCGAACTTTCCCCAATCAATACTCACAAACTATCTTCATTTTGATCGGTATTCCGTGAGAGTAGTGTCGAGACTCCAGTCAGCGTAAAAGCAATTAGTACAGAAAATAGTTTTTCCCGTATCGCGTATATGTGGCGAGGACGCCGCGTGAATACGAATTGTATAATGTTACTAATTAATGCTGCACATGTTAAAACTGCAACTGAAATTAAGATAGAGAATGGTATTGATGTTAAAGAAGTAAAACGTTTCAATTAACGGTTGGTTGTTGTGTTAATACCATCCTTATTTACAGTTTAATTTCAAGGGAAATTTCCATGTAATTTGTGTAGAGGCCGATCCTATTGCCATCAACCCGGCACAAATCCAGAGTCCGGAGCCACGGACTCTGGATTTGTGGGGAAATTCCTGATAAAAAATCCAATAACACTTTGCCCGACCCAGGAATCGAACCCAGGACTTCAGTCTAGCATTCGCTCTTCCAGCCACTAGACCAACGAGGCAGTCTCAATGTGTTTTTGATGTTTAATTTCATTCACCTGCAATAAAATCTAAGTATGTATACCATATCTCCAAAAAAATGACGAGTATTTTTGAAATATCCCTTAGTCCCAGAGTAGCCGCGGCAAAACACGCTATTCGCATCACGATCTCACCTTGAGTAAGTTCATCTTTCGTCTTATTTATGAAAAGTTCGCGAACCGTTTCGTTTTTAGGCGTCAACCTTCTAACTTCTTGAGACTGATTTACTATGCTCTGAATAATTTCTGACAGCTCTCCAAAATCTTAATTTTGTGAAGCTTTTCTTATCACATTAAGTATTCTTAATAAAAAATATAAATTACAATAACCCTATAATAAAATAAAAAACCAGTTTCGATTTCAACGGAAACATTATGTAATATAATATCGAATGATCGAATATATAAAAATGTGAAACTATTATCTCAAAAAAATACCGCCATAACTGTAACGATCTTCACAAGTCACACTTGCAAGCGGTGAATAACTTAACCTTTAACCCTTTAACGACGCCATTTAACCTTTTGATATCTTGCAGATACAATTACCTATCTATGTAAGAGACCTGTAATAGTTCCGTTTAAACTTACTGTGGTTGCGTAGGTAGTAAATACCAAATAGTATAAATTATTCGAATCTCTGGCAAACTCGCCGCTTATAAATACTTTCACTACTATTTAAGTTATCTCCCAACTCCTCGCAAGACATTTCAACTTATCAAATTAAATTACAGAATCGCAGAACAACAACTTAGCAACATCCAACAGCAATTTACAAAACTAAGACGACATCACTGCGGAAAATGACACGACTAAGAACGCGAGCGCAGTCCGATTAATTTGCATCTCATTTGCCGAGCCTCCGTCGGCTGCGTCAAGCTGGAGCAAAATAGCAGCAAAATTAATGTACCCAGCATTACGCGGTTTGTTTCCGACCGGTTTATTGCTACTTGCTTGCCAAGCTCCGCTGCCAAGTCCCCAAACTATAAGGGCTTGTATTAAAACGTATTCGTACTTTATGCCTCTTGTAAAGTGCGCAGAAAAATTGTCGTGTATAATTATGTCATGTAGTCTTTATTTCCCCGGTGGTGTGTATGAGCCGAAAAACAATTTCAAACACTTACATAAGTATCACCTTTGCTGTGTTTTTGGTAACAAAAATATTAACCAGTCTCCTCCCATGGGCCTCGTTGACAGGTAACTTAGAAAATATAGTATCAGGAGTACAGGCAGAATCTCGTTTTTGTTTTGTAAGAATAATTTTTATGTTTTCATCAACTTCCTCTTCAAGAAATCACAGTGATTTATAGATTACAAGCTACACGCTTACAATTTAGAATTGATAATCAATTCCGGTTGTATTCTGCTTGTAATAGTATAATTTGTTCGATCCTTGTCTAGTATAAGGTAGTTTTAAGCTCCGTTAATTTTATGCCTTCTACCCTCACTTCTAGTGAAGTGACGGCGATGAGCAGCCATCTTGTATAAGAACGTTATCGTTGTTTTCTTCGGGAATAGTACTTTTTTTTGGGATGAAAGGTACTCTAAGTCAATTTCTGTACACTTGACAACGTATATGTAAAATTTCAGGATGATCGGCTCAGTGGGTTAGGCGTGAAAAGGTAACAAACAAACAAACAAACTTACTTTCGCATTTATTTTGTATGGATGGACTAGCTTTTACTAGCGGCTTCCCCCATGTGGAGGTCAAAAATTATTCCCCGAAAACGTACTATCCGGAGAAAAAGTCCTATGTTGTATACATTGAAATCCGTTTATCCGTTAAGGAGTAAACAGTGATAGACAGACATACAAGTGACTGAGTAACAACGAAATTAGTATGTAAGTAAGCATTTATCGTAGAATCTTGCAACACGTCTTTGGGCGTGGCTTCTCTTGATCTCATTAATCTCAATCTATTCACTAATGACTTCATAACACCAGAAATCCATTCATAACTTGTACGTAATTTTGTAGGAAATCCTCTGGTTAATAGTTCTGAACAAACTTGTATCGTATGAATTACGTCTCTACCCAATAATGTCGTCTTTTAAGAAAATCTTGAAAACAAATGAAATAGCTCGTTTTATACAGGCACTACTGCTTTGCAAGTGTTTTTTTTTACTCATTTCATTCTTGCGACCGGGTGTATATTTCACCGCTCATTCACCGCCAGACGGGCATCCCAAATAAGTTTTCTAGTCATAAAAAACTTTTGAGACAAAGACAAAGTTTTTGAATATTCCAAATTTGAAACTTTCAAAACACGAGTCATAATTGTCAGAAACTTGAAACAGAAACAAGCTGATGTACCTACCTATTATCAAATTTATCAAAATTTCAAGATTATTTTTTTTACCTCCAACAAATGTTCCATTATCCTTAATTTTCTTGATCCTTGATCCTTTTGTTAGATTTGCGAGAAAATGGCTTTTCAAATGCGAAAAGATGTTTTGCAAATCAATTCAATTTACCGTCAATAATGGCTTTTTATGTTTCCCTAATAGGCGTTTTTGACGTTATTTACTTGCACGAAATATTTTTCTGTAAAAGAATTATCAAGCACTTAGCTGCCGGTGGGACCGAAAAGGTATAATTCCAATTCTGCGATACAGTACCGCCGCGATTTTAAATCCGTACGCGACGTCACATCTACAGCGGTACTCCTCTTCTTTAATTTAACGATACTCATTTGTAGAACAATAAAAAACATTATGCCGCTCTGTCATTAACTACACTACAGGTATATCGCTTGTTGCGCGTTTGAGCGCATCAGCAAGCGGCACTGTTGACATCTATGGAAGCGTTTTTATAGAAATTCAAACCTAGTACTATTCTTTCGTTTATGATATGTTGTAGAGATTTCTTTTTAAAATTATACCAAGTTTATTCATTTGTGACCCACCTACAAATAAATTAATATTCTAATCTATTTTAGAAACACGAAGTGTCGCTGCGGTCTGCTCTCGCTTTCGGAATTTTACCTATTAAACAAAAATAACTTCGGGCATCATAATTTTCATTTTCATTCTGTGACATCATAATTTTTCCATAATCAGATTTTTCTTTTTGCTACGCGAGCTTCATGGAAGTTTAATTTTATTAACCATACTAGTGTAAAAATTATACGGGGTGCTAGGGACACCGACGCCAAATTGGTTATCATGTATTCAGTACATCATTTTAAGCCCCTCCACATAGAAATTATTCTTCGGTAATTTAAAAACAAAATCAGCTGTACCATACATTTTGACCCATGTGCCAAACACTTTTGCAGCTGTTTTTTTTTTCAGAATGATGTACTGAATACGTGGTAACCGTTTTCGCGTCGGTGTCCCTTCCACCACGTTTACTTTTTAACGGATATAATCTTAACCACATTTAGATAACGTCTTCTACACACACATACATACACACACACACACACACATTCACACACGCACACACACACACATCACACACATTGTCACATTTTCTAAAAATATCTTCTATGAACGACATCGACGTTCACTTTTACAGCAGCATCGAGATAAATTGAAAGTGCGTAGGTACAATAAAATTCGGTACTTTGCGGCCAAAAGAACATCGTTCCGTAAAACCGTATCGTTTGATTTTATAGCAGTCCAATGGTACCATTTCTTTGTTTTAGGACACCCCTTTTTATCATTCGTCTTGTCAAAATGTCGGTGTAACTTTCTGTTTGATCGTTCTATGAGATAGTTGGGTTAGTACCTAATTAAAGAACGGTATACGACTGTATCTATGTGTGCCGAGCAAACCAAGAAAGTTAGTGAGCGCAAACTTGAAGAAGGCGAGTGGTGTCTTGGTAGTGCAGGGAAGTCTGAGTATGAAACTGCTTATTATTGGAGTTTTCTTGAGTAGGTATATTAGAGGAAGTTGAAAAGTTGCGCCAGTTACAGAAAAGTTGAAAGGGAATCGATTGTCATGGTATGGTCATATGATGAGGAGGGACGAATTGCATGTGACTAAAAGAGTAATGAATATTGTAAATGTTGATGGATGGAGAGGGATAGGAAGACCAAGGAAACGATAGATGGATTGTGAGGAATGATATGAAAGAAGAAGGAGTAAATGATAGCGTGACAGTTGACAGAGGAGAATGGAAGAAAAAAGCGTGTTGCGCCGACTCTAAGACAAGGGAAGGAAGATGATGAGATCAGGGCTTGGAAACGTTATTTAAAATAACGTTTTTAAAACGTTTTGAACAGTTCTTTGTAGATCATTTTGTTCGGAACGAAAACGAAATGAGAACGTTTAATGCGCAGGGTAAAAACCCTTTTTTCCGCAAGACGTTGCCGCGACGGCGGCCTGCGACAAGCATGAACTTTTTTAGTTGAATCGTGTACCGTGTATAGAATGGAATGGAAAAAAACGGTTAAAAAGGTTTTATTAACCAAGAACGATATAAATGTTGTTGTTCGTCAAAAACGTTTTTTATAACGTTCCGTTCGAACGTAACCGAAACAAATCGTTTCTTAGGTATTTAAGACGATACCGTTTCGAAAAATATACCGGTATCCGTGCCCTGGATGAGATAATGATTGGAGATTGTTTTGGGTAGCTCTATGTCATTCTGATTCTGATACTAGAGCTTACAGCCCCGATAAGAGACTATCGTTTTAAAAGCGTTTCGTATTCGTGCAAGGACTTGCAACGGAACTGACTTAAGCCTTTACTAAATGATATGTCCCATATAATTTTGACATCTAAATCATTGCATGCATGGTTCTTTTTCTAGTTAATTGTAAAACTATTATAGGAGTATAATTAATCTACTACTACTTACCAATGGGTATCGTATTACCCAGTACTAACTGGGTTGTGGAGGTCAGATAGGCAGTCGATCCATGTAAAATACTGGTATTCAGCTGCATCCTGTTAGACTGGAAGCCGACCCCAACATAGTTGGGAAAAGGCTAGGCAGATGATGACATACACCTATATTTCACCCTTTGATGATGAATTAATCTACTACTGAACTACCTGTACATACCTACCATACCAAATTTTTCGTAAACTTAATATTTTAAGTTTTATTTTTTGACGGTTTTCTATTGTCGAAACTAATCTTGTGGTGTCCAAACCATGACCACATACAATATTATATTACACAAATGTTTACGCATAGCGTCGTCCTAAAAATGTTATTCAAGCAAATTAATAAGGTGACAGCCGAAGGACTTCAAAAAGCCGAAATGTATTTAATGTAGAGATACTTTAAATATATACTTAATACTTTTACTTTGGCCAGAGGCTAAGTGTTGCCATACAACGTGGCAACGCCGCCAGTCTCTTGGGCACATTACCAGCTGACAGCGTTGAGGAGGAGTTTCTTGATGCTCTTTTATAGTTTGTTGTTAGTTTACTTATTTTAGGTTATTTAATAGTTTTTAATTAATAATGTATTTAGTTAGTTTACTCTACTTAATTAAATAAAACAAAATTAATTATTCTAAAATTACAATAGTAAACTAATTCTAGATTTCTAGTCTAGGTTCGGACTATGCTAGTACCGAAGTGCCAAAATAAAAAAATACAATTTTTTAAATGCTAATCGATTGCTAAGCGAGGATGCGATATCAGCAGATTTGGAAGTAGGTGGTCGGCGACGACACGACTCTTCGATTCAGTAAAACGGTGTTGCAATTCTATGTGAAAACTTAATGTCCGTAAATAGCTATTAAGTCGCTATCCAGCTAGTTTGGTGTAGGCACAGCACTTAACAAGCGACAAAAGAAAAGTCAAGCTGCACTATATCGCTGACAGAACGTCAGATTAGCTTTTCACATCCAATTTTAGCGATTTTTTCAAAATTGTTTTACTCGAAAGCGAAAAAGTTGTGCGAATCCATTTTCGGTTTAGAGGAAACTTCATCACTAACAAAAAGAGAATTAAATTGTTACATACAAATCCAGTAGGACAAACAGAAAAACATGTAACTTTATACGGAAATCGCTGAATTCGATGCCAGTATTCCGGCGTTGACGCCGATAGAGTATTTATGGCTGAAAGTAGTTGCGATGCACTGAAACGATATATTTTAAATTATGGACCGTGTTTGGTAGTTGAATTTACATGATACGGAATACTTGGTACAGTATTGAGAAAGATTGAAAAGCGTTTTGAAAGGTGGTTGAGATGTTCAGAGCTAAAACGTTTTGGTAAAAGAATAATAGGTCCAAAAAAACAAGTTTGTTGTTGAAAAAACTAAAAAACCCGATCGAAAAAACTGAGAAGCAAAAAACAAATACATTTTAAATTAAACAAAACTTGGAAGCAGGCGGGGTCTATTTGAATATAAAATTATGAAAATGGAATGGATGGAATGGAATAAAATAAGAAAAATGAATATATAGTTTTTGGGCTTCGCCGCAGTCGTGTAAAGGCACACAACCCTCCTTTTGGGCTTAGCAACAGTCGGGTAAAAATCAAATATAGATATAGATATTTTCAAAACCTCAAAGGTTATTATTATACAACATTAGTTTTAGTATATGCGAAACCTGAAACACGTGTCTAGTATTTTTATGTTTTTATGTACAAAATTTCAAAACTGTGTCATGAAAAATCAGAAAGTTATAAACTTGTTCTGTTACCTGATTGTCCGCACTATAACGTGGTCACCACGCGGCACAGCCGCGCGCGCGCCTCCAACATCGTCTTGAGCTTATTGATAATAATAATTTGGCAGTAGGTACCTAAATGATTGCGGTAGTCGCTCGGTGTCCAACTTGTAACCTTTTTTAAATATTTTTGGGACAACATACAACATGGTTTAAAAATTATTTTAATCGATTCAGTTACTTATTCTGAACAAACTATATTCAGGTTTCGCATATACTAAAAATAATGTTGTATAGGTTGCGTCATATTTATTGCTTGTGTTGTGACCAAAATCCATCATGATCAACATCTGTGGTTTATTTTCACCGTTTTTATTCCGACGACGTAAGTTTAAATGCCGCGAAGAAAGTTTAAATCTATGTAAAAATTTTATCCTTGAAGGGAATAGCATAGCAGCAGCCTATAATGTTCCCACTGCTGGGACACAGGCCTCCTCTCTGTGAGAGGGAATGGGCTATAATCCACCACGCGGGCCCAGTGCGGGTTGGTAGATGTCACATGTCTTCGAATTTTAGGTTCTAAGACATGCCGGTTTCCTCACGATGTTTTCCTTCACCGTTTTGAGAGCAGTGGTGATGAAATAAATTACACAAAGTAATGCACCTGCCTGGGTTCGAACCCACGACTTACTGCTCGTAAGTCGGGACCGCCACCACTGGGCCACCGCTGCTCCCTGCTTCTGTTGAAGGGAATGCAAAGTTCTAATCTTTTCCAATTTATTTCTAAGTTACTTTTTACGGTCACTACAATAACCTCTTTTATGACAGCGTTTTTCTTAGTAGCAACACAATATTTATTTTTCTGAAGCAAATAATCTCAAACTTAAAGTATCATTTCAAACTAGCTTATGTCCGCGACTTCGCCCGCGTGATAGTCGAAAATTATCCTACGGGTACTTAGTAACGGGGTGAAAGGCATTCTATGTATTAATACAGGTTATAAAAAATCTTTGTGAGCAATTTTACCAAATCCGTACAGCCGGTTTTGCGTGAAAGAGTAACAAACGCCTGTCTTCACAAACTTTCGCATTTATAATAGGTGAAATTATTAATCAGGCGAATAATAATTTAATTGGCGGTCAATATACTGAATGGGCGACTATTGTACCAAGTAAGTAACTATTTATCCGGTCATTGCGGCAAGGAGAATATAGGAAGCAAGAGCGAGCGAATGCTAAGAGAGACTTGTGGCACCCCGACTCGGATAGGTTAGGTTCGATGGGGATGGCGGGGTCTAGTTAGTGAGCGAAGTGAGCGAACTAAGACCCCGGAATCCCCTTCGTATTAGGTTACTTTAAACCCTGCAAACAGAAATAGGAGCCCCGCACAGCGGGGCTACTTCGACTACGCCTTATCTAACTACAATCTAGTGGTTAATGACCTTGTATTGAACAACTAGTAACTCAAATTTGTATTTTCAAGTATCTGTTTTAAACATTGTATTCGCCCACTGTTTGTCGCTCACTTAGTATTTCAGTAGTTCATTTTCAATATTTTTGACACCTTTAATGTGAATTTATTTTCGCTCGTTTAAATACTACCCTTATAATAGTAGTAAGATCGTTTAATAAAAGTAGGAAAGAAGATTTAGTCATAAATGTATGAAAACTTGGTAAACACGTACACTTCAGTGCCTGTAGTATTACTGTTGAACGACGTGTTAGCGCTCAATTTGTCTATGTACTCATCAATCATCGCGCCAAATTGTGCTGATTCATCACCATTGTTTTGGTAAGCCTCTACCATTGTTGATATTTGATGCTAAAGCCTTAAACAACTTGTCAAAATATACAACATACATTTATAATTAACATCACGGCTATGATCCCCGAAGGGTTAGGTAGTGGTGTACTAATAGTACAGGTACTGTTCTGTTTCAGTACGATCACATTGTTTTTTTCTGGCCCATCTAGTGTCCCACTGCTGGGCAAAGGACTCTCCTTTCTTCTCGCCGCGGTCATGACAGAACAACACATACAAAATATTAAGAGTAAAGCATGCGAAAGTCAAAGGTTAAAACATAACATAACATCACGCCTGTAATCCCCGAAGGGTTAGGCAGAGGTGTACCTAATAGTACACCCACATTTCGTCAGTTATTTTAAACTCCAATGGGGCGAGCCTATTGCCATCAACGGGACGTAAATCCAGACTCCATGGCTGCTACTGAAAAATTGCTGACAGCAAAACCCAATATCACTTTGCCCGACCTGGGAATCGAACCCAGGACCTTATGCTGGGCCGTCGCGATAGACAAATGCAAAGTTTTTTTTTTTAATTTTTAATTATACATATTAGTCTTAACACAGGTTCGTTTGTTTTGTGCCATTAAACCAGAGATGGTGTGTATCACATTCGCTGACAAACAACACTGCTTAATCCAGGGTCGGACTAGGCCGGAAGGGCCCGGGTGGCTCCCCGAAGCCCGGGGCCCGAGACTGGATAATGTTAGATGGTATAAAATCGGAAAGTATTTAAAAATTATAAACGATATATTTTATTAGGTACCTACCTAAACGCAGTTCGAATTATATTCCAATAATTTAACAAATATGAAACTGGCAAATCAAAAACGAGGAGAACTTTTAGCTAACCTTTTTTTTATTAACTCTGAAACAATGTCAAATATTAAAGACTAGGAACTAAAGTAATTAGGCTCTCCACTCCAGATAAGTTAGCTTTTCTTAATTCGTTTATTGAGAAATTCTGTTATTTAATCGACTTAGGGACACAACTTTAAGAACAAAGCCTCCAAGAGCGAGCGAAACTAGCTCGAAAATTTTACCACCCTATGTTTGACGCACTTACCTTCCTTGGACAGGTTAGAACACCATTGTTTCGACTTAGCGGAGCTACTTTGGCGACTTATAGACAAAATGAAGATTCAAGATAAAGTAGGCTGCAAGAGCGAACGTAGCGAGCTCGAAAATTTTTACATCCTGCCTCGAATCAATTCAGATATGTAAGAGATCAAAATATCTAAAAGCTCTATTTTTTGCAACCTTGTGTATGTATGCCATAATTGCCTATTAAGGTCTCGGGGCAAGGGCTCCTAATTTATTAAGCCTGTGTCTATACCAGTCGATCACGTGAAAATCCAATAGAACTGTCAATCCACGGGCAGAAAAAAGGAGCCTATATGACAAAAGTTTTTCGCAGGGTTCAAAGAAAAAACCGCGAGTTGGTTTTAATAAAATTTGTAACTTTGTAGCGGTAGTACGAGTACTCAGAGGCTCTTTTTTTAGACTTAAAAATATTTTAGCTTGAGAGCTACTATACGTTACAATTAATTACGTACTTACTAATTCTGTGGTATCAGGCAGACTACGTTTTATAAACTTTTAAAAATTCTGAGACGCGGGCCCCCAATGCTACCTACTTCTGTCAAACCCCGCACGCCAGGCCCGTGGGGTCCCGTGCAGGCTGGGGCCCGGTTGGCAACCGCCACCCTGACTATATGGCCAGTCCGACCCTGGCTTAATCATTACTAAACAAATATAAGTAAAAATGTGGGTACATGAAAAATATTTTGCACGTACCTATTTTAGCCTTAAACATCAGTAAGTGAGTGAAACGTGAGTCAAGTGTAATGTTTTGAATCTGAGCTGGTTGCTGTTAGGCCGCTCATTAGAACCCGGTTCTAGTCAATGTATCCTATACAGGTTGCTTCGTTTTCACATTTTTGGTTAAAATCGTAAGAATCAGCATGTTATAAGATTTTAAACTTTCATGGTCACTAACATTATTATAACTAGAACACGGGATATTTACCATGTTTATTGTTTTCTTTGAGTTCCCGATATTTCGGCGCTGTTGCAAGCACCATGATCACGGATAAACTGAATTTATTGCGGGTGGGTGTTTATGAGCAGACAAATCGGTCTACCCTCTTTCTTGTTCGTTTTTTGCACTCAGTACCGCTACCACTGTCACTCACTACTCGATTCAACCTGGATTTATGTGGTTTTTTCATGGTGCTTGCAACAGCGCCGAAATATCGGGAACTCAAAGAAAACAATAAACATGGTAAATATCCCGTCTTCTTGTTATAATAATTCAGCATGTTGACCCTCACTGTACATTTCTAATAAGAAAAGACAATACCTAACTGAAGAGAGTCATATCTACACGAAATTGTGTGTCAGCAAAAACATAAAACCGAAAACTGATCACCGTTTAACTTGAACTTAAATGGTAGGGCGAATCTTACAATTTCAATCTTCGGGGCAAAGTATTTTAAAACGTATTACTTACACAAACAGACCGACGAAATTGATAAACATAATCAAAGAAAGTTGACAGAATTCTCGTCGAAACGAGTTCACTTCAAACATCGCTTTCTCTAATTGTTTCTTCAGTGGAGTCTTAGTTACCGGGACCGACTTTGACGGTCTTAATGAAGTTAACTGAAAGGCAGGAAAACGATTTGAAATATTTATCTTTCGTTTTGGTCAATACATTTACAGTTAAAACATCTGTTACTTTAGAACAGTTGAATAAATTTTGGGATGTTATTTTGATTACAAAATCGGTATACAGACATCCTACTTCCTACTAATATTATAAATGCGAAAGTTTATGAGGATGTATGGATGTTTGTTACTCTTTCACAGAAGAACTACTCAACAGATTTGGATGAAATTTAGCACACAGGTAGTTTATAGCCTGGATTAATACATAAGATACTTTTTATCCCGGTAGTATGACCCCTCGGGATAATTATCGAACTCCACGCGGGCGAAGTCGCGGGTATAAGCTAGTAATTACATATTATAAATTTAAGTCCTTTTTCGTGTCAATAAAAGTGTCCAAATTGTTTTCCAAACTACGGAACGAAATTTAATACGATTTTTACTATCATTTTGATAATTAATTCCTGAAAATTATGTGTAGGTATAATAAATACATCTAATTTGAAACTTGCATTTTTATATTGATTTTATATAAGTACTTTTTTTTTAAGTATTTAAATTGTAGTTAATAAATAAATACATTAATGAATTAAAGCTACTTAAAGAATAATTAAAACTAAATATTTGCAAAAAAAGGACTAAGTAATAATTACATAATTATATCAAGGCATATCAATATATTTTCAAGTTATAAAAAGGGTGCGAATCAGGGGTGGGTCACATAAAAAAAATGTAAGCTACTTAAACAAATATACAACTACAAAAGCTACACTAACAAGCAAATTCTATTTTCGTATCAAACTACTTGATGTGTACCCGGGTGGTGCCCGGATAATATTTCCAAAGTTGTAAGCAAATTGGCTTTAATCCAATGTCGTTTATCTAAAGGACCAGGACCTTATTAATTCACTAACCTGGTAATACAGAAAAAAAATGTGATGACGTGAATTTCATAAGAAAATGACAGTTTTTTTTAAGTGTTATTGTATTGACCGTAATAATATTTCAATGATAAAAACATTTCATTGAAATAAATGCTTTATAAAAGAAATAGTTACACAAATATTGGCAATATTTATGTTACTATTTCTTTGATAAAGCATTTTTTTTTAGAAGTCATTTTTTACTAAAATATTAGGGATAATATCTCTAAAGTTGCTTCATTTTAATAATAAAATTAGAATCGTAGGAAAGAAAATAACATCCATCTATTCTTCATTACCCCTTCAATATTTCACCAAAACCTAGTTATCTTATCACTGATATAAAAAGATTTCTAGCTCATATTTACCGAGTAAAAAAATAATACTTGTGAAACGACATTATTCAGATACCTAAAGCTGTTGCGATTATTCTAAATTCCGGCTAGACCGGAGTGAGGAAGGACGAAACGAGGAAAAGTGGGCACTTAGCTCGCTTCGGTATGAATAGTTATGAATAATAGGGACGTGCA
Organism: Noctua janthe; assembly: GCA_910589295.1. Classification (NCBI taxonomy): domain Eukaryota; kingdom Metazoa; phylum Arthropoda; class Insecta; order Lepidoptera; family Noctuidae; genus Noctua; species Noctua janthe. The sequence continues at coordinate 11,174,847 of OU342575.1, read as the reverse complement.
AACGTTGAAACCGAATTGATTCGTTTAGGTTACGCTCGCAGCGTGTCGTGGCCACTGGCTCCACACATCGTTATCCGCCATTTTAACTACATTCCTCAACTAACTTCGCTGGTTTTATTTGCAAAACCGGCTGCACTTTAACCTCAAAGCACGCATTTGAAAGGTTGACAGTCAATGTGAAATTGGACTTGAAAATGAACATAACATACCAACACGCCTGCAAACCCCGAATGGTTAGTCAAAGGTGTATCAAATAGTACACCCACATTCCGCCAGTCTTCAAAACGGTGAAAGAAAACATCGTGAGGAAAACAATATTTCCTAGAACCAACCTGCACTGAGCTTGCAGGGTAGAATACGGCCCACTCCCTCTCATAGAAGTGAGGCCTGTGTCCTAGAAATAGATATTATAACATAAAATCTCGCCTATATTCCCCGAAGGGCTAGGCAGAGATGTACCTAACAGTATACCCACATTACACGAGTTATGTTTAATTCCCATGTAATAAGGGGCGAGCTTATTACCATCAACCGGGCACAAATTAAGACACCGTGGCTGATACTGAGAAACAGAAAAATTACCTAAACATGTTTATTATTCTAATCCTTGAAAGATTTAGCAATCTCACTAGCAGGTTTTTTTTTCCGAAAATGATATACTCTACGGTCGATTTCGTTTAGGCTTAGAGTAACCGGCTACTGGAAGTTTCTGGCGGATGGATAGTTTTAAACAAAATACCTTAATGTTCTTCAACGAAAAGAACCACATTTCTTTCCTAGGTAATAAAGCTGCTATAAGCCCCTTACTCACTTGAGAAAGTAACTTTAAAGTGGTAGGTATAGATTACTATTTCACATTTCGGAGAGTATTTATAGAGTAGGTAAACTCTAGCCTCTCGTATTAACACTATAAGCATACCAGTGACATCAAGATTCAGCTCTGATGAAAGCCTCATGTTTGTATGTCTACAAAGCAAATTGGACCTAGTTGGACCTCAGATTGGCACGGAGCTATACAAATACAAGCTGCGGGAGACAGTTCCCTCGCTAACATTGTATTTAGCTATATGTTCATACAATCTTGAGGAGGAGCTCGTGGCTAAATAATAACAGCCGCTCGGGTCGATCTTTAGGTTAAGCCGTGCTTGCCTAGGTTGGTCTGTGGATGGGTGACCGCCCATTACATACCGAGTTTCCTCCGTGCCTCGGAAAACACGTTAAGCCGTTGGTCCCGGCTGTCATTGGTAGATCTTTGACAGTCGTTAGGCAGTCAGTGGCCCAAAAAGTCTGACAACCAGTCTTACCAAGGGGTATCGTATTACCCAGTACAGACTGGGTTGTGGAGGTCAGATAGGCAGTCGCTCCATGTACAATACTGGTATTCAGCTGCATCCGGTTAGACTGGAAGTCGACCCCAATATAATTGGGAAAAGGCTAGGCAGATGATGTTCATACAATCTTGAGCTGTATTTGGTTGGTTTTTGGCATGTCAAAAGAAAGAAACCTTACGCTGTCAAGAAGTAATTCTTGTGAGTGTGAGAAGTATTTACAGTGTCTCAAATATTTGTTCCAATAAAAAAAGACTCCAGCCACAGACTCCAGCCCAGCCTAGAACTTTGCAGACTAGCATTAAAATGAACTATTATGGTCATGATTCCGTTTTTGAAAAGAAGATTCATTCCACATTACTCTCAATCCACATAATTCATCATCATCATTCTCCTGCGCTGATCCCAATTTATTTGTGGTCGTGGTGTTTAATATTTATTTTATTTGATTGTTTTATTTTATCTTTTTTTAATTTTGAATGAATTTTAATTTTATCTTATTTTAATGTTAATTTTAATTTTGATGGTATTTTTTTTTTTTTTTTGGTTTTAAATGTTATTTTATTTTATTTTTAATACTGATTTCACTTGAATGTTAATTTAATTTAATTTTAATTTCACTGTATGAATCAAGTTATCTGAATTAAATGTTTTTTTTTTTTTTTATTGCTCGTCGTCAGCAGTCACCTCCTTTCAGGCCGTATCATCCTTCACACAGTCCATCCATCGTTTCTTTGGTCTTCCTCTATAATACTCTCAATCCACATAATTATCATGTCACATAACAATTATCATAATTTTCTTTAACACTACTCGTAGAAACGGGATATTTACCATGTATACTGTTTGTTTTGAGTCCTCGATAGATAATTCGGGATTTTTTCGGTATTTATCAGTTATCATAGTGCTTGCAACAGCGCCGAAACATCTATAGGGATTGATCACATGAATGTTTGTATAACAATAAGTTCTTTCTAAATAGCAATCGTAACATTCATAATATTGGAGGAGCTCGTGGCTAAATAATAACAACCGCTCGGGTCGATCTTTAGGTTAAGCCGTGCTTGCCAAGGTTGGTCTGTGGATGGGTGACCACCCATTACTTACCGAGTTTCCTCCGTGCCTCGGAAAGCACGTTAAGCCGTTGGTCCCGTGTGTAGATCTTTGACAGTTGTTAGGTAGTCAGTGGACCGAAAAGTCTGACAACCAGTCTTTCCAAGTGCGTAGCGTATTACCCAGTATTAACTGGGTTGTGGAGGTCAGATAGTCAGTCGCTCCATGTAAAATACTGGTATTCAGCTGCATCCGGTGAGACTGTAAGCCGACCCCAACATAGTTGGGAAAAGGCTAGGCAGATGATGATGACATTGGTAATACAATATTTCAATTTTTTCCGATATTCAGAACTGGAATGTTTCCGCACTTTTCCAAGTTAGCCGTTTTTTCGCCTTATTTCCCAATTATTTTCGAGATGTACAGTCCGATTCGACAGGGGCTAAGCTGGGAGCTTGGGAGCCGGATTATCGCCATTGGCCGATGTCCGATCGTCCCTTTTTGTTTGTCCTCGACATCTGACTTATGTGTCAGTTGAAGAAAGAATTTGTTTTGGCGCTGTTACGAACACGTGTACATGAAAAATGTTGGTTGATATTCAATAATCAAAGAATAACATTGAATGATCTAGGGTACTTGATAAGCAGTCGCTCTATGTAGAATGCTGGTATTCAGCTGGATCCGGTTAGATTGGAAGCCGAACCCAACATATTTGGGAAATAGTTAGGCATACGGTGATCTAAGGTTCATAATGCGAGTAGCTTCTGTTTTTCCTGTTGGTGTACCACATTTTTACTGACTACATTGACTAAGCCACGTGTAAACCTATATGGGCCAGTGTCAAAATAAACGAATTTTCAGCAAAAGTATATAATATTAAACAGTTTTTTAAGCTTTCACGGTTCAAAACTAAACTTATATTGTCACTTACGGGATATCTTCAGTGATTGTTCATTATTTTGAGCTCCCGACAATCACATAAGATATCCCGTAAATGAAAGTATAATTTTAGTATATTATTATATTGTTGTCATTTTATCGGAAACAAGACGAAAAAATACAAATAAATTATAGTATAGAGAAATAGGCTCCGGGCTGTACATTTTGAAATAATTAAGCTACCAACTACTAGGCATTTTAAATTGAATCACCGACCCAAGCCGTATCTTGATAAACGTGTTTTACGGCCAATCAAATGTCCTTATTTGTAAAATTGAATTTTAATGCCGAATTGCCAGGCGTAGTCTGGTATTAAATGAGTTTGAGAACAAGATTACTTGAAAATTTGTAACATTTTTGTTCAGTCCCAAATGGAAATAAAAAATTCGTTTAAGAAAAATATTTGGTCTAGTAAATTAAGTTAGGGCGACGTTTCAAAGTTATTTAATAGAATATAAAAGTACATACCACGGCTTATTTTATGTTTTGAATAACGACAGTATGACTGAAATTTTCGAAAGATTTAGTGATAAGTTGATTGCGGTAGATAATACGCTTGTCGAGAGTTTAAGAGCGTTTATACAGAAAGTGGGCAACGTCGCAAATAATATTTTGCCGTTTTAATTAATTTGGCAATATTACTGTTAAAATAATAATTATGAAATGCAATAATTAATATCGTAACACCGAATATTTAGATGTAAAAAAAGTATTTGGAAACTTTGCAAATACCTTTTTTACACCTGAAACACTGGTAGCGTTTTAGGTGTAAAAAAGGTACATCAAATTCAGCGTTTTAATTGCAATTCATTATTAATATTCTAGTTCACTAGTTAGCCATATTTATTTATTTTCAAATAATAATATTGCCAAATAAATTAAAACAGGTAAATATTTGACAGCTATTTGCGACGTTGCCAACTTTTTGGATGAACGCTCATTAATATGAAAATCTTTGTCAAAGTTTAATTTGGATATTTCACCAGAAAATTCTCAAAAGCAAGCATGCTCGACCCTATTACACGGGACTTCAACATAACTGGTGAAATGTGTCTGTAATATAGAGTGTATCTGTGCCCAACCCTTTTATTACAAGCGTGATGATATGCCATAAAATTGCTAGGCTGATACTTACATTCTTCAGCATGTAGACCCAATATAATATGGGACGGACTACAATTATCTAGATGGATCCCGACGTCAATAAACTCTGTGATTTATGATCTCGGGACCCTAGTTTTGAAGGCAAAGGGTCACAGAGTCCTGCCCGAAACGAGTACAGGCACTAACGGCTTATTGCCCTGAATTGATTCTTACAAATTGCTAAGGGTAATAAGCTACTAGATGGTTGTGTACTTGCCGATAGCTTACGATTTTGCGCATTTAAAAGTGTTACTTTAGTTATCTTCGTCGTCATCTTATCTCAGAAGTCTAGTGTAAGTGTTTAATGGTAACTGAATTAGCAACCGAAAAATCACTAAAATACGAGAAATATACTTTTTTTCGGAAATCGATAACTTTGTTTGTTTCATTGATTTTTCTGCCCCCGACTTCCAAAAGTAAAGTTATTTTTGTCGGGTTTTTTGGAAGTCGGGTTTTTTTAAAATTTATTTTAACTTTTTTAATTGAGATATTCCACACAAATTCTAGTCGTACGTAAACGTAACATAAATCGAACCAGTAACCACAGAAAAATCGGTGAACTTATATTTAAATAAAACACATGACATACACGACAGAAAAAAAAAGCCAAACTATACAGCAATATTTTCACAAGTCAATGGTTTCATAATATTTAATTCAAAACGTTGGCAGATCTTTTATATAATGAACATTCATTCGAGCTACACCAAGGTTTTGCTGGCTTGGCTTCTTGAGGAGTTGAAGAGTATCGAATGGTCAACTTTATCCTTGTAACAATTAACAACAAAAAAACAAAATTAATTATTATTTATTTATTAATGAAATTCGAGTCAAATCTATATCATAGGAAATACACAAACGAATTGTATTGTACTGTAGGATTAAACAAAAAAAAATGCTCTTCATGTTTTCATTTATTCCAAAACTCCGTATGTAACTAGATACAGATAAAAAACGCTTTTAGACAGAAAACGATGCCAGAGTAAACGAAAGTAAAAAACAAAAATAGCAAATAGAACTAAAAACTAAGTGACGCGGGGTAAACGAGAAAGCGATTCGAGTAGAGGAGTAAAGCAAAATAAATATTAAAAGCAGTGGATGCAACCGTACTTCAGCTAATAGTGGGTAAATTGCTGCTGTGTTTATGTAATACTAGCTGTTGCTCGCGGCTTTGCTCACGTTATGTACGGAAATTAACCCACGCGAATGTTTTAATTGAGCCTATGAAACACGGGGATAATGTAGCTTCCCGTTTGTGTAAGAATTCTCGGAAACGGATCAGTAGTTTTGAAGATACTACCTACATAAAAAATTATAAACTTACAATAGTACCTCTTTATAATATAAGTATAGACTTGCTTTTTGCCACAGTTTCGCTTTTTTTTTTCCGGATGGTAAATCATCAAATGACTCCCCCCACTCTGGGCGGAGCGGAAGGGAGTGTCAGACTTGTACTGACTAAAACCCATCCATGTTCCTTCTTTGCCCTTTCTGTTCCAGGGCCACGGTATCTCTTTCGAACAGTCCCGCACCCCTGGCAGGCATCGGCCCATGCGGATACCTACTCGGTTGCTGACATCTCTTCGAGGCGTGCGTGGAACACGAACGCGCCGTCGACACGACCTGTCGTCATAAGACGGCCGGACGGCGAGCTAGCCCACAACTCGCCGTCCACAAGCCCGGCCACAGTTTCGCTCACGTGATTAAATTATGCCACGGAACGTTGAACGTTATAAACCTTTTAAGGGCAAAAAATTTCTATGTTAGAACACCCAGTGTTAACAGCAGTTAACAGTTAACAGAGACCGAATTAGTAGTGATTTTCGCATGTCTAATATTAATGTTTATGTAAACAATTTTGATAATACGTTGATGGATGATTCAGAACTTAATTATTGAGTTGTGGACGCAAATTTAGATTAACCGAATAGATATAGATTGACTCTATTGCATTTGCCAGTTCATTAATACTGTTTTGTATGCCACTCTTCATGTATGTTTCACTAAATTCTAACTAGTGAAACATAACTAGCAATAATGATAATTGTAAACATAAATTATTGCTTACGACAATGCATATCTATCATCTTCTTCACATTCCTCATCATCTATAGCCTGCCTTTACCAAATGCTGAGAAGAACCTTTGCTTGGTTGATCCAGTTTCTCCGTTTCTTCACCAGTCTCATTTCGCCTAATAGTTCATTACCCACTAGTAGTCAAGGCTGGATAAAATGAAATCCTAACAGAGATAACGATGATCATCATCTCACTAGCCTTCTTCCAACTATGTTGGGCGCGGGGTCCAGTCTAACCCCAGTACTAACTGGATTGTGGAGGTCAGATAGGCAGTCGCTTTATTTAAAATACTGGTAATCACCTGCAACCGGTTAGACTGGAAGCCGACCCCAACAAAGTTGGGAAAAGGCTAGGCAGATGATATTTTTAGTTGATGATGATGATGAATCTAGCCGATTCCGGCCACAGTGACAGCATTCGATGGCTTTCTTAGGTGGTCGTTGAGAGCTTTGGTATGCTGCTCTTAGTTATAGATATGCTAAAACAGATGCATTCAAAAATACAAATACAAGCTCCATTTTTCCAATGCAGCTGGAACACTATCCACCTGAACATTTATGTTACATTTCAATATCTTCGACGCCATAAAATACTTACTTAATGCACTAGAATTCTCAACAAAGGAAGCTTGAACAATTCCGTTCAAGTGCGCCGCAATCTCTGTGTAATGCAAATTCGAAGCAACGTCTGCTTACAGCCAACTCGCGTAAACATAGGACCTGGTACAATTGTATCACAGATTTAATAAAAATCTGCTATCTACGTTGTCTCTATATGTATGTATATTAAGTTTGTTTTTGTTTGTACCTATGTATTCTATATTTTATGTTAGCAAAAACAATTTTACTCGTTGTGTATGGAGTTTTAGAAAAAGTATGGCTTTGTTCTGTCACTCACAGATTACAGTTATTTGGTGGCCTCGTTGATCTAGAGATTGCTGAGCGTGAGGTTTTGGGTTCGATTTTCGAGCAAAGATGTTAGTAGATTTTTCTATTAGGGATTTTTTAGTAGAGTCCGATCTTGTGACCGGTCGATGGCAATAGGCTCGCCCCCTATTACATTGGACTTAAACATAACTGGCGAAATGTGCGTGTACAATGGTTCCCTTCTGCCCAATCCTTAGGGGATTACAGGCGTGATAATGTAATGTTATTATAATATAAGTAAGACTAGCTCCAAAAAGCATCGAAAAGGATTCTTGGAAATGTTCTGAGGAGGCTTTTGTCCAACAGTGGGACAGTTTCGGCTAACTAAGAAAGACACACTAGTAGATAATTATTTGATGGGTGCAGTTTTTCAAATAGCTTATTTGATTCTTGAAGAAGTTTAGTGTTTTCATTAATTCTACATTTATGTGTTCAAATTCAGACTAGTACTCTGTGCCTTTAGTCGGGTAAAAAGGCACAGAGTTTTTCGAGCGTATCTTGTATGTTTGTTTGTTTTTTGTAAATTTCTTTATTACCTCGTATGTTCTAAATGTCTGTTTGAATTTCGACGATTAAGGTATCATTAGATTCGACTCAAAAACCAAGTGTCCATGTACAGGTGTTATTAAAAAAAAAATGGAGGATTTTTGGCGCTAAATTGTAAGTCGTTAATTTTTTTTTTCAACAAAACCTATCGAGTAGGGTATCAAAATGAAGGAAATTAAAAGGACATTACAAATATATAAATATATTTAGGTACAAAATAAAATTTGTGGTCGGATTTTTTGATACTATTAATTAAATGTTTCTTGTTAATATGATCGTTCACCGGACCTATTAAATTTAAACCACCAAATAATGTCAGTAGATGTAAAGTTTATTGTGAAGATTTTGTTATCCTCCTACGGATACCTTTCGCGCAGGGAAAGGTCAATTTCTTATCATCTTAAGCCACACTCAAGAAATGGTAACTCGTCTCTGCCACACTCGACAAAAAATCTTGCCGACTTCGGCTCATAAACAGTCTTTTCCGCCAAAATCATCTTATCATTAGTACAATAACGCTTTTAGGGTGCTGTTAGGGCTCCCGCGGTTCTGAAGCGCATCGGGCATGTTTGCTGAAGCAGGTACAAATAGCTTTCAAGCAATTATGCGAGAAAGAACAGCATTCCTGATGCAAAGGATTCGGGAGAGCATCAATAGCATTTTAAAGGTGATCGCGGGCCTGTGGACGGCGAGTTATGGGCTAGCTCGCCGTCCGGCCGTCTTATGACGACAGGCCGTGTCGACGGCGCGTTCGTGTTCCACGCGCGCCTCAAAGAGATGTCAGCAACCGAGTAGGGGTCCGCAGGGGCCGATGCCTGCCAGAGCTGCGGGACTGTTCGAAAGAGACACCGTGGCCCTGGAACACAAAGGGCAAAGAAGGAACATGGACGGGTTTTAGTCAGTACAAGTCTGACACTCCCTTCCGCTCCGCCCAGAGTGGGGCGGGTCATTTGATGATTTCCCATCCAAAAAACAAAAAAAAAAAAAGGTGATAGTGGATAAGCCTGATTGCCCGTTCCTGGGGCACTGGACCCGTATGCGCAGCTGCACGTCTGGTGTAGCAGGAAGGGGACTTAGTTATTAGTTACTTAAGTATAGGTTTTTGAATTAGTTTTATTTTATTGTAATGAGAAATTTATTTATTTATTTAACAATTTATGTACACACTAAATACAGGAAAGCAGAAAGGAACAGAAAATAGTACAAAGGTGATGCTTATTTCTAAAGAAATCTCTTCCAGCAAACCTGCGAAGAAAAGAGAGATACTAAAAAAGAGATGTAGACATAGTGTGCAAAATAAGAAGAGAAATAGGAATATATAAAACGTAAAGCAGAACTATTTAAACATAATAAAAAAAGAATATACTAATATACGTATAATACAAAGACAAAACTTAATTTACTCGTAATTTTAATTTAATTTGTTTGTTTTTTTATTTTATTGTAATGAGAAATGTTACTAACATAGTTTATAAATGTTACTAACAACAATATGAATCATTTGTGTTCGATTTGAATAAATAATAATAATTAAAAAAATTAACACTGGAAACGGAATATTTACCATGTTTACGATTTGATTCGAGTTCCCGATATTTCGGCGCTGTTGCAAGCACCATGGTCACGGATAAACTGAAGTTATTACGGGTGGAGAAATCGTAAACATGGTAAATATCCTGTTTTTAGTGTTTATGATAATGTTAGTGACCATGTCAGTTTAAAACTTAAAACCATCTTTTACAACTTATGAAACAAATATTGTAATATTTTCATTTCTATAAGCTTAGGAATGCGAAACAATCGTCCCATTGCTATATCAAATAAAAGCATGAGGATCCCCTTTACCATTGCAATAAGATTCTTGACTTTTGATATGAACCATGTGGAATATTGGATTTTTAAAGACTCGCTGGTTCGCTAGATATTGTTCTGGCCTTCTTTGGTGAATTGTTTTCAGGAATTTTGAAAGTCCTATCTTTTTATTATTTCTGGTTACACTGACTGCAATAATATTTTATGAACTCATGTCTTATATATTTTACATACATATGTCGGGATCGTTTCATTAGTACGGACATAAAATGAATCGCAAGTGCGCCAGTGGTAACATCACGCAATCTACACCTACAGCGCGCTTCTACAGAGTCGTGATATTTTGAGCTCGCAGCGAAGAGGTCATTCAGTGTCTGATCGCATCGCAGTTAAGACGTCCCGGAACTGTACCCGATTCATTGTGAACAGTGTTATTTGTTAAATTGCAATTTCGAGTAATTTGAAATTCAATAAAAGCAGTGTATCGCTTCCAGTATTTTTTAATTGCACGAAATCCATCTTCTGCCCACATGATGTCCAAGTCTAACGGAATAAATGGAAAAAATAAATGGAATGGAATGAATGGTATTTTTCTTATTTATTTGTTTGTACTCTACCACAATGCTGTCCTATTTGACCCAAAGGTTGGCAGGTAGAGATTGCCTTGTGGCATTAAGTCCACCTATGTACCACTCTTGTAAATGAAGTTAAAAAATCCGACACATACATAAACTCCACCTATTTCTCATGGGGGTAGGCAGAAACTGCAGAACGCCACCTGCTAGGATCAATTAGCCTCTTCCACGTTCATCTGGTCATACACGCACGCTGGTTGCAAATACTACGCGCGACTTTTCTGTAGAACATCAAGAAAAAGGTCAGTGTGAGTCCTTATAGGGCGTCCCCTGTCGTCGTTGCCACTCACATTTGCCTTGTAAAATTAATTTTGTTAGACGTCTTTTACTCATCCTATCAACATGAACATACTATTATATTGTCTGCACAATAAATCAATATCCAATGAACGCGCAAATATTTTTTAAGAAATATTTTAATGTCGAAATAAATGTCAAGAATCTCACAATTTAAAACATTTTCAATACTTTCTTTGATTTTGAACATCAAAGACTTTGTCATTGAAATGAATCCGAAAAATATGAAATCTATGTAGAACTTTTTAATATTTCTGTTGGTTACAAAATCAGTTTCCGTGCTGAAAATATCATTGAATTGCTTAACATAATATCACGTTTGTTTCCTCCGACAGGTTAGGCAGAGGTACGCCTATATTTCACCAGAAATCTATACAGATTAAATAAAATTGCGGAACTAGGCGGCTAAGCATGTCCAGCTCCATACTAAAATATTAATCCCCTTTGCAAGTACAGAAGCGCGGGTGTTTAGTACTAAGCTCGTTCATATACTCAGTTACATCGTGTCCTTAAACTAAGATTTAATCCTTAAAGTAAGGACAATGCCCAAAATAAAAAGGACTCAAAGAACTTTGGCACTTACGACCTTCTTAAATGTATTGCCCGAAGTCATGCAAAACAAAGTTTTAAGGGACGTAAGTAACCAATTGTGCTGAAACCTTTTAGTGGTGTGTTACAGGAGCCGTTTGATGAAATGGACGATGAGAATTTCAGAAAATGTTTTGCAGTGAATACAGTATTAGGTCATGATGTAAAGCCGGTATCAGACGCCTTTCATCGGCATCCTTCACTCGTAGTGAAACATCTGAACCCAAAATTAATCAAAAGTGACAAATTAATTCATTAATAAACCTATCCAACGATCACTGTTTTAAACTATGAACAATTACGGAAGATATCCCGTAAGTATAAGTATAAGTTTTCTATCCTACGATGTTGCATATCGGCCGTCAGCATCTTACACTCGCCTACCGAATTATCAAATAATGAACTGCAAGGAGCAGATACACTTTCCTATGTTATGATATAGGTGTCGTGAGAACGTAATACTAGAACGACTCGAGTGAACCGTTCACTCTACTGAATCGAGTGAGGCGTCTGAACCAGGCTTTATAAAGGATTTCAGCATTGAGTTACAAGAGACAATTTGTGTTTAAGTAAGTACTCGTTTTGAATTAGAATTAAATACCTACTGCTTTGCATACCACTCTGGCTATAAAAGCAATTGTTTCGACTATTAACTTCTGTGTACTTTGGTTGATTAGCCCCAATGCCTCTCGTGTTTTGACTGTGTTTTATGCAAAACTAGCTACTTGCCCCTACTTCGTACAGTATTTACTAATGTAGTTAGTACCGGGAATTACTAATACAACTGTCTGTTTGTAATTACAAAATAACAGCTTTTTACTGAATGCATTTGAAAGTAAATACAGTACTGACAACAAAAAAAAAATTTTTTTTTTTTTTAATGTTAGTCTGTCTATCTGTTTGTTCCGGCTAATCTTCGAAACGGCTGGACAGATTTTTACTGGCAGATAGCTGCTGTTGCAAGGAGTACTTTAATTTTATAAAAATGATTCAAACCCTTGAAATTGTTAATACAATTAGATTCAGCTAGGAAAATAATATTTTTATAATAATTTTATACTTACGAAGGTAGCGGGCAACAACTAATTCTAAATATGTATCAATATTTGTCTCCGGATTCCATTATTTTCATAAAATTACTGTAGAGGTAAATCATCATGAATTATGTAATTTTAAAATAACTCATAAAACCCTTCAGGTTCATATTCTCTAAGTGATGAGGAAAACCACCTCAAAAACCAAAAATTTTAAAAACGACGCGGTCACACTTACATAAAAAAAAGAATTAAATCTTACTAATTCTTACTAATATTAAAAATGCGAAACTTTGTGAGGATGGATGGATGGTTGGATGTTTGTTACTCTTTCACGCAAAATTACTGAACGGACTCAGATGAAGTACACACACACAGATAGTTTATAGCCCGGATTGAGACATGGGATAATTTTTATCCCGGTAGTATGATCCCGTGGCACAATTATCAAACTCCACGCGGGCGAAGCCGCGGTCATAAGCTGGTTAATAATATTATGTTTAGATAAAATAAATTACACAGCAAAGTGTAAGTAAATTCAATTACTATGCACAACTTCCAATTAGAATTTCAAATAATTTAGAATAAAACCGCAACGCAATTGCATTTCTCACGAATTCCTTCTTACCTCGATCTAATAAGTTTTCCTAATTAAGATGCAAGGCTGGTTGCAGCGTGTTTTAATAATTGATTCTCTAATTTCAACCTTCGTGCACCAGTTGCAAGATCGGAAGTCGAATGGAAGCTACATCGAAGTCGATCCACTCTAATTATATTTACAGTCTCAATAAAATTGAACATGAGTAAGACAATTTCGGTTTTATCTTCAGAATGTTTTTTTTTTCTAGACTGTCGTTTTATACCCGAGGGTCTACTTCCCCAATACATTTACGGAATTAACTTAATTAAGGTTCTATTACTTATTTTCTTTTAGCGTACAAACATTTTATTTCTTAGTCGGTATTGACCGTCGACTTTTATTTTCTGGGTGCTTTGAAGGCTTCCATATAACCTTTTGAACTTCAGAGCACAAACGCACACGCGTGCTCTCCAAGCCAAGCCACTTTTTTTTTTTGTTTCTGCGGGGAAATCTTCAAAACGCGACTGGTTTTTGGGAATAAGACCGGGGAGTGTGGGATTTTTACCGCACTAAAACCACCTCGGTGGTCACCATCCCCACATGAGTAGAGTATACAGAGGTCTCCCCTGAGCCTCGCTGTGCAAGTGTACACGGCACCACGTGACCGCTGTGCTGCCGATCATCTACGAGGACAGAAAGAAGAAGAACTTAAGGTACATCACAAAAAGCGAACTCGCATTATGCCTGGAATTTTTAAAAGCTACCATTGCTGTTTCTATTTGTTCCATTACATTGGCTCACGCTGTTTTTGCAAAGGAGCATGCAAAAGTTAAAAACGCCATCTGCCACGATCCTTGCATACTCCATTTGCTTCATCCATGTCCATAAATCAGGTCATAATTAATGCAGGCCGGTTGCGAGTACTACGCACCTGACCTTTATTCCGTTAATTCATAACATAACATATATTATAACATCACGCCTGTGATCCCGGAAGGGTTAGGCAGAGGGGTACCTAAACCAATATTTCGCCAGTTACCATGCACAACAACACCTTGCCCGACCCGGGAATCGAACCCAGGACTACATGCTCAGCAGTCGCGCTTGGGACCACTTGACCAAAGTAGCTGGCAAGCAGAGATGAGTATAATGAGCTCTTAAAATGTTTCCTGTTTTTAGAAAATCACCTTGAATATATCCACTGCTGGACATATACCTCTTCAATAACACGTCAATTAACTGAATCGTCGATAACTCTCTACCTGCCACGGTGAAGATATTCTCTTCATCTACCCTTATATTTTTTTTGGCTTGCTTAGTTACCAGTTGTTAGCTAAGTTACTGAACAATTTCGATCCTCTCTTTACTCAACAAATATATAATATTCTGGGATTCATTTTCGACATTGTAGTGGCGAATTCATCTTTCATTTCTCTTTAATTAATCTAAAAAACAGTGAACAAACCTCATTGTTTAATAGAAAATAGATATTTAAATAGGCTCATGCTTTCTCCTCACTGTTTCGCAGAATTTACTCAGACAATATTGAAACTAATGGCCGAGTTCCAGCCTAAATGTTTTATGACTTAATGCAGAGTACGAATCGTGTACATTCGTCCCAAACTTTGTTTTAACCAAAATATACGAATACAGATGGCATGTACCATTAAAATATGGGCTATGAAGTTAGCTAGGGGGTTTAGTTAGGGGTTGAAATGATGTAGTGGAACATTTTAAGTAATATAACAGGAAAATATAACATCATTTAACATTAATTGCCAAACTTAAGTGGCAGTGCTCGCACTTGTGGCATTGGCCAAATAAATATGTTTTCTTTCTTTCTTTCTTTATCTTTCTCGCAGAAAGGATGGTCGATGGGGCTGAAAAGTTCTGGAGTGGCTACCGCCAACCGGAAGACATTACTTTGGAAGGCCTACCACTAGGTGGACCGATGACCAGGTGAAGGTTGCCGAGATCCGCTGGATGCGAGACGCATGGGACCGGTCAATGTAGCGACACTTGTCGGTGGCCTATGTCCAGTAGTAGACTTCTTTCATGATGACATCAAGACTGTAATCTCCAAAGGGTGAAATATAGGTGTATGTCTTCATCTGCCTAGCCTTTTCCCAACTATGTTGGGGTCGGCTTCCAGTCTAACCGGATGCAGCTGAATACTAGTATTTTACATGGAGCGACTACCTATCTGACCTGCACAACCCAGTTAGTACTGAGTAATACGATACCCCTCGGTAAGACTGGTCGTCAGACTTTTTGGGCCACTGACTACCTAACGACTGTCAAAGATCTACAAATGACACCCGGGACCAACGGCTTAACGTGCTTTCCGAGGCACGGAGGAAACTCGGTATGTAATGGGTGGTCACCCATCCACAGACCAACCTAGGCAAGCACGGCTTAACCTAAAGATCGGACCGAGCGGCTGTTATTATTTAGCCACGAGCTCCTCAATAAATATAGGTGTATGTAGTTATACTATTATCTTTCTATTGCCACTAAATGATTCAGGCTGAGAAATTTCTCGTCGAAAAAAATCCAATAACACTTTTAATTTTAAGTGACTGGTTTAGATTTATACTAACTAAAGTATTATAAATGCGAAAGTTTGGATGGATGGATGGATGGATATAACTATCATGGTCACTAACATTCTGCTCATAAACACCCACCCGCAATAACTTCAGTTTATCCGTGATCATGGTGCTTGCAACAGCGCCGAAATATCGGGAACTCAAAGAAAACAGTAAACATGGTAAATATTCCGTTTTCTAGTTATAATAATGGACGGATGGTTGTTTGTTCCTCAATCATGTCAGAGTGGCACAGAGATAAATTATAGTTTGGAATAGCACATAGGATACTTTTTTTCTCACACTTACATATAAAATTTCAAGTCGCGAGCAACAGTTAGTATGGCATAATTATCCAGGGCCGATCAACACGTATGTTACCAAAAAAAATTATAATATCCAAAATTCATAGAACAAAAATCAGTACATTTGAATAAAATATCAATGGTTGTTGTCTTTTGACTTGTAATGGGATTCCAATCAGAGCATCCATAAAGGTTCCTAAGATTCTCATGTCTCTTCACTGAAGTCTGGACAAAACCAATCGAACGAAGTCTTTGTAAGAGCAAATCTACGCGAGTGAAACAACGAACATGCATCGCCCGCCGTCTTTATGGCCCCAAATCGCAACAAAAACTATATTCCCTTTTTTGATGTGAAATTTCGTGCACGGCAGTAGAACAGTGACAGGGCAAATAAAACAGCGCACCAGGAAAAATATTTGTCGAAAAATTTTAGAGCCACCGTTGGTCGGTGCGTACCGGAAAATATTTTTCCAGTGAACATTATACTCTCATCAATTTTGATAATAGTTGGGTATGCGAGTAATTATAATGACCGAATTGAAAATGGACTGTGTTTGTAGCATCTATGATGTTTTTAGATAGGTTTTACGTTGATGCCCGCAGGAAACTCGTGTATATTTCTAGTTTTTCTTACTATAGACCGACCGCTTTAATCAGTCCTCGCGAAGGTATCAATTTAAATGGAATATTCTGAAGATTGATCTCGTATTATTTCACGTATTGATACCTACGTGGATTATGGTTATTCTAAAGCAAATAACCTGTAGGATTTTGTTAGGACTTTGTGGACGCTTAATGTGCCTTTGACGGGGCAAGGCGGAGGACTCATTAAAGCGGTCGGTCTATAGTAGTAGTAGTAACCCATCTAACTAATTACCACTAATTTGGACCAAATCAAATGAGATTTTGGGTTTTAAAATTATTAAGACTGAGGATTCAGTTTGTAGGAATTTTGACAGTCTTACCAAGGGGTATCGTATTACCCAGTAGTAACTGGGTTTTGAAGGTCAGATAGGCAGTCGCTCCATGTAAAATACTGGTATTCAGCTGCATCCTGTTAGACTGGAAGCCGACCATAGCAGAATAAAAGCGAGGCAGATGATGATATCCAATTTTGATAATATCATTTGTATTAATCAAAAACCTGTGGTGCCCTGCAGAGCACATGCCTCACTACTCTCTATCCACACCTCTCTGTTTACGGCTTCTAAGGAACTGCTTTTATTGAAGAAGTTCATCTCATACTGCCATCTCGGTCTTGACGTGATCATAATCATAAGCATAACAAGCCTATAATGTTCTTATTTCTGGGTCACACGGTCTCCTCTCTAAGAGAGGGAATGGATTATAATCCACCACGCGGGCCCAGTGCGAGTTGGTAGATGTCTTTGATTTTTTTTTCGACCTCGTCATCATCATCATTTCAGCCGGCGTCCACTGTTGGAAATAGGCCTCCCCCAGTTGTCACCAACATTGATTAGTCCCGTGCGACTCGCATCCAGCGGATCCCTGCAACCTTCACCAGGTCATCGGTCCACCTAGTAGGAGGCCTTCCAACGCAACGTCTTTCGGTTCGCGGTCGCCACTCCAGAACTTTTCGACCCCAACGGCCATCCGTTCTGCGAAGAATGTGGCCAGCCCACTGCCACTTAAGTTTGGCAATTCTTCGGGCTACGTCGGTAACCTTGGTTTTCTTGCGGATGTCCTCATTTCTGATTTGATCACGCAAGGAATTTCCGAGCATAGACCTCGTCATATTGTAAAAAAATTACACACTGCGACAACTTGAAAAACCACGTGAAAGTTTTTATTAGGAATACGGAAATAAATA
Source organism: Noctua janthe (assembly GCA_910589295.1). Classification (NCBI taxonomy): domain Eukaryota; kingdom Metazoa; phylum Arthropoda; class Insecta; order Lepidoptera; family Noctuidae; genus Noctua; species Noctua janthe. The sequence goes on along the minus strand of OU342575.1, from coordinate 11,157,165 downwards.
GTTTGAGAAAGGATTACGGTAAAATATAAATATCTTGAAGCACGTAATATCCTCAGAGATTCCATTGACAGACAGACTTAACACATTTTTCTTGTTTCCTTCCTACAATATCTACGCATTTCTTGAGTTTCCTAGAACTATAATAGTGTACAGTATCCTTACACGGTAGTCTTAGTTCTAATTTCACTTTCTAAAGAATTATATGAAAATATTCCTGCATTATTTTGGCTTCTTTATTTTTTGTACGCTCATATGTCAAGTCTTGTTGAAAGGGTGGTATGGCTTTCAGTTTTAAGGTTTCTGACATTTCATAAACAGTAACTAAAAATACTTTATCAAGGCTGAAAAAAAATCAAGTACTTAGCTATTTTTTGACGGCACGTTTAACGCAGTGGCTAAGCGATTGGCTGCTGCGCGGTGTGTCGCGGGTTCGATCGCCTCACGGAACAAATATTTGTATGGCCTACAGATAGTTATTCCGGGTTGTCTGTTTGTGTACGTGAGATTAAATGTTTGTAAACCCACCCACGATACAGGAGAAATTCCTAGTGTGGGGCAACGTTTAATAAAAAAAATAAAAAAATCTTAGTCTTACCTAGCCTCTAACTAATGTACCTTTTCAGCTTCGTCAATAACGATATTTTTCCATTTATAATATTTTATGCAAAAGATACCCTATTCACCCTTCATAGGTGTTAAGGAACTCTCAAAGGCATCTATCTATTTCCAGACACAAAAGAAAATACCTTATTGAAAAGATAAAACACAAAAATATACGTGAACGTCTAAATATAAACACGCTCTTTACCTGTCTTGTGGTTCAGCCTCGTCCACTTTATTCTTTAAAAGATTTTCCCGAGATAGAAATCCTGGTTTTAAAACTGGATACTATAATAAACATTAGTATTCTTAGAAGCTAAGTAGAATCTGATCTTGTCGCCACTTTACTTAGCGTCCAGACACTTTAAAGATGTCGATCAAAGTAAATTAGATTATTACACAGTAAATATTTAACGTTTACTGGGAGAGGTAGACAAAGACATCCATGAACTCTGTAGCTAGGCAGGAAGTAAAGAGCGGATTTCACGAGAAGCTCGTTAGAATATTTGAACATTCACTGTTGGTTATTTTCTTTATTTTAGCTGTTTTATTTACATACATGTAGTGCTGCGTACAAAGAATGTAATTTTACATTGAAAAGGAATAGTAACTGAAAAAACGACAAAAAAGAAAATCCTGAGAAAAAATCCGGTGGAATATGATTCAAAATAAAGAGCTGAATGCACCCTGTCAATTTGCGGAGGGCTGTCCCTTACACCCTGTATTGGAAATATCTTTTCGTCACGGCTTAGAATGGAACAACAAAAGTTTAAACATTGACATTTACTTTATATACATTATAAACTCCAACATGACCTTGAACAAATATTAGAAAGTAGCAGTCTAAAATTCCGGGATCAGTCATTAATAACTCCTAGGATTTCGGCTCGGATGACGACGAAGAGTTAATTATCCGTCACTGAACTTGTTCGTACAAATGCAACTTATCCTTGGAGATCGGGTTGCTAGTTTTGAAGAACGACAAGAAGACGTCTTCACAAAGACACTTCGACTGATACTCGTACTTTAAGAATAAAGTTTACGATTGTGCATCTGCTTTGTTTTTCAACTGTTTTGAGTATGAAACAAAAGATTATCTGTGGCTGAGATGACAATAGCTTTAAAATATTACAAACGAGTTTTATTATCTTTTCATTAATCAATCAAACAAATAGTCATCCATATATTATAAATTGATAACTTTCCCACTGCTGGGACACAGGCCATCTTCTTCATCCATAAGTTCACCAAACGCTCAGTACGTGTTTGAATGAATTAACATTAAATAAAACAAATAATACTGCAAAATATGTTTTCATTCTAAATTAGGCATCAAACAGACTTTTACAGCTCAACCAACAACATAAAAGAAAAAAAACATTATTTCTCAATTTGATTCAATTACTTTTATTATATTTGAAGCTAAAATATAATTGGTTTACTTGATTCCAATTTTATTTGAGTCAATGCCACATTATTTATTGATCACTCAGAATGGAGAAGATTCCATATTTTTTTTGCATAAGTAAATTAACTACTTAAAATATAATTTTGTGTACTTTAAATAAAAAGAAACAAATATGTGAAAAATCATTAAAGTAGCTCTAGAAAAGATGTAAAAAAGTTATGAGACTTTAAAGTTACCCTTACAATGAGCCCCTTACCCTTATTTTGTTCTTGATGTGTGGCTAACGAAACAAACCTATTTCAAGCATAAACTTAATACTGTTTACACTCGTATGTCAATTTTTTTTAAATTTATTTAGTTTATATTTTATTTAAACTTTAATAATTTATTTCTCAGTCATTTATTAGTGAATTAAAAAAAAAATCCCAAGTTTTTAATTTTTGATCTTTATTTTAATTCCTTTCAGTTAAATACAGTGTTATCAACATCATAAAACTTCTCCATTCAGATGTCCAAAGCAAACTTTTGCTTCGATGAACTTGGAGCATTTTTTACGCTAGCCCAAGTTCTTTTATGGGACTGAACGACCCAAAAATCTTTGGATCTTTCAAAAGAAGTTCAAGAGCTTCTATAAGGTCTTCAACAATGTGCTTTAATATTTGGAAAATACTTTGAAATGAAGGTCAAGAATTATTATTACCAAAAAAATATTCGAGAAGACGTCCTTTGCTGAAAGTGGAATCTGAAGTACTTCGTTAGAATTCCTTACATCTTATTCAGACTGGAGATAGTCGGGAACTTTTAGAGTCTACTGAATTTCAAACAGATAGTTCCTTTTAAGGCGACGTCAAACATTTTAATAAGAAAGAAAGAAAGAAAGAAAAAATATTTATTTGTCGCAGGGACATGACGGGCATACAAACAATATAACTTAATAATAATAATAATACAACGCATAAGTATCAAACATTATAAAAGAAAAAAAATGAATATTACAAAAATCTTTAGATGGTTACTAGGCGTTACTTACTGGGTATTTCTGTGGTTAAATACTCATTTTCAGCTGCATCCTGTTGTTAGACTGACAACCGATACAACATAGTTGGGAAAAGGCTAAGCAGTTAAAAACATAGTTTACTTAAGACAATATTCGATAATAATTCTGCAAAATACCCTCACCTATGGAGTGCAGGTATGGTCACTAATCCAGCTCCAAAAGTCAAAAGTCCGCAATCAGGGTATATCAGCGAACAATGGAGCGAAGTACCCGTGTAGTTAAACTTACTGACCATATAAGGAACTTGATACTGCGTTCCAAAACTCAAACTGCCGATGTAGCTCACACGGCTGCCAAGCTTAAATGGAACTGGGCTGGCAACGCGGCAGGCCCAGAAGGAGATAGCGGGACGAACTCGACTCTTTTCACAAAGGCGAGCACTGGATAGGGATAAGTGGAAAGAGGAAAGGGAGGCGTTTGCCCTGTAGTTTTACACAAAAGGCTAATAATAAAAATAAATAATTCTGCGAAGTGATCTTACTAATTTGGACAGTCTTTCCTTGAACTGAATATCATCAATTGTTTTTATTAAATTTACAAATTTAAATCAGTCTCACGTAGTTATGCAAACTAGTACTAACCCACAACATATCAGTTTTGAGATAATTAGGTTTTTGTTTTAAAGGTGCGTAGAAAAAAATAGGTAAGCTTTATGAGATAAATAACTTAACAACGTTAAAGGACTGTATTAGCAAGAATATAGGAAAACTACATAATTCAATTTTATGACAGTTTAGTGTTTATTTATGATCAAAAACCTGATGGTTCCTTATAGCAAAATTATTGTTTTGTGGTTTGGTTCTTTGTTTTTTTTTTTTAGGAAAAATAAATTGTTTATTCATATTTGTTTATTGCAACTTGAACATACGAACAATTTATACTACTTTTACACACAGAAATGGTTAATAACTACACAATTATAGCAGTCAAAATCACTATTATTCATCATCTTGTACATAAAGTTACTTCAGCATCTTCAACTTCTACTTCAAAATCAACAGTACCAGAAAACCCATCTATGTCGTCTTGAACTGTTGAATTTCCGGTTATTTTTTTATAATATTCTTAAGTATCATCTGGTATAATATGCAGCAAACTTTTTAGGTCATTCAGCTTTGCTTCGAGAATAGGTTTTCCACTAGGCCAAAGTGGATCCATTACTTGTTTCGTTAATAGCCCCGTATTTCCTCGTAAACTTTTATTTATATTTACTTCTATATGTTCATCATCCAGGTTTGATCGCATAAAAATCGAAAACTCATCTTATTATTTGAGCATTATCTATTTTGTATTAAGCCAAGACACTTTAGAGCCATCAGTAGCTTTCTTCCTGTTTGTTATTTTCTTTTCTAGGTTAGCACTTGACAAAAAATATTCCGTTTTCATTCTCTGAACTTGCATCAGTTTATTCTTCTTGCATACTGCATTATTTGCATAAATAGTCCTCTGGCGTATATAATCTTTGTTGTAATTTTAAAGCACATTCTATTCGGCCAAAATCAGTATCGTTCGGCAGGAAACTGTGACCGGATTCTAAAAAGCGTAGCCTGATTGTTTCGAGTGTTGGGTGATCGTTTAATAAAGCTTTTAGCATCAATGTTAGTTTAATATTTCGGTTTTGACCTGCGCAAGAGTCACTCCAAAGTATTAAGTTTTTCACGCCGCATTTTTTTAAACGCATACCAAACCCAAGCTTCATAGACCCTTATTTTTTTAATAATTTCATAAAACATAATTATCGATATGGAACTAAGCATCTTGGTTATTTTTAAGCTCATTTATTTTTTTCGCAAAATACATGGTTCTCTTTAGAGAAAAATAAGATAAATGTAATTTATATTTTTATTTTCTTCTGGAAACCATGTGGCTTGGTTCTATTTTGCGTAATAAAAATTCTAAAGTACGATAAGTACCATGCTACATGAGTCCGTTTTGCTTATAAAAAGTGACACAAACTCGGGTTGGTACCTTAAACGGCTCTTTTTTTTTTGCTTAGTGGCTTGCTATATCGGCCAGGATTTTTTCTGAGGAGATGTTATACACCATACACAGTCTATCTACATACATAATTTCACTCAAAGTGTGGGATGGTTCTAGTTTGCATAACTACGTCCAGTTGTACTTATCATAGGTATTTATGATTTTAATTACCTTCACACCAACACTACAGTGCGAACTACCCACATATTTTATTTCATCATGCTCTCCAGACAAATCCTTTATACGTTGATAACATAACACTATTACTATGTAGAGAAATTCCAGCTGCCATTTCAGTTGCCGACTAGGAGTTCTTCAAAAAACTTATAACATTAATATTCTGTGGCCGTGTCCTCTCTCTTTGCGCAGTCACCAATTCTCAAAATTGGATTGTGACACACATAATTCTATCTTTTATTTTATATGACACAACTTTAATATTTTTTCATGTTAGGTTAGAATGGGACGTAATAAATATAAACAAAGACAGAGGGAATGCGGGTAAAAGTTATTTTTAGATTGAAATTATTGGACGGTGTTGACGGAGATTGATGTGGTTTTGATGTCACAAGAATTTTGCTTTGAAATCGAATTGTTTTGGATCTTATAAATTGAGATATGTACTACTGTAGGAACATTGAAACTTAAAGTAGACAATTCAGTTAGATTTATTATTAGATTTTTAACAGGGCAAATGATGATGAATATTTTAGGTTAAAGAAAGCTGGGGTAAATTGGACAAAAATGAAAACAAAAAACAACTCGCTTTGAAAGAATATGCCAGACCAAAATTGTTTGAATAAATAGGTCATTTCACGTGTGATAAAAGACCGATAAGAGTTAATATAGCTACTCAAACACCAGCTTCCCTGCTACAAATGATAGCAATAGTCCCATATCTATTACCAACCATTAAATAAATACCCCCAGCCATCAACTTACATTATTCCAACCACATCGTCTGCTCCAGACAAATTAAGCGAACATTTTCCTTGACGGGTCTTACTCCGACTTAATTCACGTTTCCTTGAACTATTCCAGCTTTGATGACAGAGTCTATTTCATACAAGCGTATGGTATTAAAACGAGCTATGACAAATTTGTCGTCTCAGACTGTTTCCACGCTCATTTTACTGGGATTATAAAAGCATCTTTGCAAGCGAAGTGAGGTCGTTGAAAACTCTCAGCATAATAAATGAGAAAGAAACATGGTTTTTGTGTAAAATATTCTACAATGCAGGAAATGACTTTTAAGTGGGTTTAAGGGAAATGGACGAGGTGTCTCTGAAATGCATATTTTGTTTCCAAGTTTTGTGGGAATAGTCTGAAGCGCTGGCTTATAAAATAATATGAAATGGTAACACAATATTTTTCTAAATGAATTGGTTCGTTTTCAACTTTGCATAGGACTATTCTAAATGTTGCCTGCTTTATTTATTTTTTTGCGTACAATATGGCTAAGCCAGTTTTTAGTTTTGACATATACCTGCTTATGTGAGAAAAATACATTGGCAGAATTTCTACGGCTGCTATACTCCTTGGCTGTTTAGTAATTTTCTGATTAGAAAGATTTTGTTACCACTACCAGAGCGATGGCCCATTTTTTGCCCAAAGAATCAGCATTGCCATCCAATGTGGCAATGTTGCCAGCCTTCTGGGCAATTTTACTATTGATAGCGATGTGGACGAATTTTTTGACGCCTTTTTCCCTTTTGATACTTGTGCATATTGTATTTTGTAAATAATGTTAATAAAAATCTACACTTACCTATGAAGTTATTATTCTCCTAATTATGTTACGATGCTGAACTTGAATGAAGGCACTCATAAGTTATTCATCAACTTCACACACTACACTTCCTACACTACATTCACTACACCACACTCTACCCAAACTACTGCAATTTTGCTAAACTTAATTATAGTTTAGTTACCTAAAACTACTGTCTTTGTAACTGTACCATCTGAATATGGATTGAAAGAGACTGGACCCCACAACTCCCAGTGGTGGAGACCCCGACTTACAAACAGTAAGTCGTGGGTTCGAACCCAGCCAGGCGCATTACTTTGTGTAAGTTATTTCATCACCACTGCTCTCAAAACGGTGAAGGAAAACATCGTGAGGAAACCGGCATGTCCTAGAACCAAAAAATTCGAAAACATGTGACATCTACCAACCCGCACTGGGCCCGCGTGGTGGATTATAGCCCATTCCCTCTCATAGAGAGGAGGCCTGCGTCCCAGCAGTGGGAACATTAATAGGCTGATTATGCTTATGACCCCACAACACAGGGAATCCTAGTGTGGGGTTCAGGGCTTTTTTTTTTTTTTTCTTCTACGTTTGTAAACATGATGAGACAATAAATAATTTTTATTTTATTTTTTATTATTCACAATAATAATTAACCTTTGTGGCAATTCCTCATTAAAAATTGCTGTTCCAGAGTTCCATTTTCATTCACTCCATCTACACATTCACAAACAGGCTTAGAAAGAAAAGCTCAGTACAATAGTGTCATGCATTGTATCATAACGTTGCTCCAGTTTTCAGTACCGATACCTTTCATTCATTCCATGCTTGAGCACACTTCAGTTGAATCAACATTCATGATATTATCAGTTCCATTGGTATTGGCAACAAAAAGTCGTGTAGGATTGTTAGGCTTTTACTTTGTTTTAAAAAAAGATCCGTTATTATCGTCGCAGGTTCTACTTTTTATGGATTTTCTGTATCGGATTTTCTAGCTGATACATTTTAGTTGTGTGTCAATGTTTGTATGTTTCATGATAAACCGCATCAATGTTTGCATACCAAAATGGTAGAATGTACAAGGATTCTTTAATATTATTGTAACCACCTGTAAATACCCTCATTCTTCTTCATTCTGATCAAATTAATGAATAATCTATTCTATTCCACTATTGTCTTAATCAGATCTAGTTCTTCATTTTTGTTCTATCGATATTCTATTTCGTAATAAGGTTATTTTTTTGATATTACTTGCAATTTATACTAACCCACTAGCTTATGCCCGCGGCTTCGCCCGCGTGGAGTGCGATAATTGTCCGACGGGATCATACTACCAGGATAAAAAGTGTCCTATGTGTGAATCCAGATTATAAACTATCTGTGTGCTAAGTTTCATCCAAGTAAAAAGAGTAAAAATATCCATCCCTCCATCCGTCATCACAAACATTCGCATCTATATACGCCAATGCGAAAATCGGTATTTCACATATATTTACAGAAATGTCTACCTCAGAAAAATCTTACAACTTAGTAAGTAGTACTAATACTCCCGCGCCCCGCACGCCCTGCGCAACACTAAGTGGGTTTTGAAGCCCTATTTGACTCTTTTGGGGGATTATTTTGGAAAAACTGTGATACACACGTCTTATAATTTTAATTGTAGAGTGTGTACACAAATTTTCAAGTCAATCGACCCCTAGAATAAAAAGTTTCACTAAATTTTTAACACCCTATTTCACCCTTTTAGGGGTGGAATTTCGAAAAACCCTTTCTTAGTGGATACTTACTCTTCACAAAGAATACACCCGCCAAATTTCATGTCTCTAGGACCATCGGTTTGGGCTGTGCGTTGATATATCTGTCAGTCAGTCAGTCAGTCAGTCAGGACTTTGAATTTTATATGTATAGATGTTTTTTTAAATATTGTTTTCATAAATGTTTCTTTTTTCCACTGCGCCGTATGCTGCCTGTGAAATTAGCATAGATGGAGAATAATTAATTAATCCTGTCATCGTAGTCGCTAGGGATACGGTGGAATCTACGATTGATGACTTGATGCGAATAGGTACTCTAAGTAAGACTAGGCTAGGTAAGGTTTAGGTTGAATCCCATTATTTATTTATTATTCACAAAAGCTCTAGCTTTAGCTCTTTGAAATGTTATCTTAAAATAATTATATAAACTAATCTTACAGCCAATTACGGATTTACAATTTAATAGCTATACACACATTGCTAAGAGAACAGCGTACAGCATTATAAATAATTATTAACTATTTTAGTAAACGTACAATTTTAGGCCTTAAACTCGGGGCTCATGGCTAAATAATACCACACAAAAGTTGGTAAAATTCTAGGCAGATGATGACAATTTTAACTAAAATAAATTTTTGAAAACAATTTCTTTTCGCATTAATTTGTTTCCGAATTGAGGATTTCGGCATTGGTTTCTTCCCAACCACAAAACTTGACTGTGTATTATTTTTGCTACGAATTTAAAATTGTTTAATTATATATAAAACGCGGCATGTAAAATATCCTGAACCACAATTATTCAGACCCAGTGACACGGAATTTTCGTAAAATGTTACCAAATATAATAAAAAGGTTTTGTAATGAAAAATCTTTTGCAATCGACTGCGAAACTCACATTGAGATTGGAAAATTATTGAGCAAACGCTCCGAAACAAATGGAATTGTTTTTAAATTAATTTGAAAAGTTTGAAACATTCAATTTGCCTATAAACGTAAAGGTGAAACAGGAGACGAATAGGTAGATACATGTACTCTTTTATGTTAGAAAAACCGGTCCTTGGTAAGCACTGAGTTTTTGAACTGTGCAAAAAACAAAAATAGATATTGGCGCATAATATATTCGCGAATATGAACATGTGTGCGCGTGTTTGACTACCTTGTCGGTCTAGTGGTCGCAATCGCGACTCGGAGTATAAGGTACTGGGTTTGATTCCCGGGTCGGGCAAATCGTTATTGGATTTTTCTATCAGGAATTTCTCAGTTACAGCCACGGAGTCTAGATTTGTGTCCGGTTGATGGCAATAGACTCGCCCCCTAATCATAACTGGTGGACTGTGGGTGTGCTATTTGGTACACCTCTGCCTTACCCCTACGGGAATTACTGGCATGATGTTATGTTGCTAAACTGTTTCCTTGCGTATTCTATTTAGGTTTTCATCCCAAAATAAAATCAAATTCTCTTCTATCAGTAATGCAGCAATAAGTTTTCATGTAATTTTGTTTTTTTTTTAAGCCTATTGTACTTTTCGGAATACTATAAAACTTGAAATACTTATGCAAGTGCTGTGCGCACCTGTAAGTGACATATTCACCCTAGATTTTAAGTTTCATTGTTACATTACCCTAAAATTGTATTAGTGAATAAGTCGTTGGAGTGCCATAAACAAATAAATAAATAAGACTGAAACTCAAGATTATCTCTACTAGAACTAAATCAGCTTCTTTAAGGTTATGAATCAGCTTTCTAATTAATCAAAACCTGCTTAAGTGATTGCCACCTAATTTCCATTCATTCACAAATTACCAACTGACTTCACGCCAATAAAATTCGCAATTTAAATGACAAGTAGTCACTTTCTGCAATCACATTAACGTTCAATGGGACGTCTCCCAACTTTCAATTTAAAATTAATGCTTCATAATTTCGTCCTTGTTTTACTGAAATTCAAAGTAAACACGACTGAACTCGGAAAACATTGAAATTTTCAATGAACTGCAATGTTGAAAGTTATTTTTCGGATTAAAATATTAATAATTGAGTTTTAATTTTCAGAAACAAACTGTTCCGTTGATTACTCAATCACGGTTGGAGTGAAAACTATCACGAATTAATTTTTCTTTTTTTTTAAAGTGGGCTAAATAGCTAGTGTCAAAAATCGTCCGATTTTCTTAGGCGACGACTTGACATTGTCGGGGATATAAGGCAAAACGAATGGTCAGGTAGGCATTCGCTCCATGTAAAATACTGGTATTCAGCTCCATCCGGTTAGACTGGAAGCCAATTCCTAAAGAGTTGGGAAAAGGCTAGGCAGATGATGATGATGATGATGAGAAAGCAAAACATGGATGCAGTGGAATACCAGTATTATTGGAGCGAGCAAAACATAAGTATAATAACTAAATCATGCTAGTGACTTCTCTGAACTGTGCTTATATTCGTTTTGTCTGTCAGAATAAAATATTTTCCACGAAGACTCTGCTATATTTTCAGTAGAGTTTACCAATTCTACACTAGTTTAAGTTTTCCTTTGATGGTAACAACGGCTAGATTCAGAAATTAAAATTGAGATACGGGCTGGAGGATGAAGATTTGCTTGATAACCACCCGTTTACGAGGACCTCAAAACCAGACATACATAAATATCAACTCACCAAGACTGTTAATGTACTCAAACTCACATTCCGTCTGCCAAAGTACAGCAAACACGTAAGACTAACACTGGAATAGATTCGTCTAGACTGTTAAATAACCATGAATAGCCCGAAATTACTGTTTGAAGGATAGCTAACGAGCGGGAACCAATCCCGTAAAACGAGCCTTTCACGTCGATCCCGCGAAGTGACGAAAATTGAAGCAGTGTATAAAATAAACGAGTGAAATTAAGTATACTCTTAACCCAATTTTAGTAAACCTAGAGAGTACAGTTTCCTCAGTTGCGTTTTACAACTTGTACCGTAATAATGGCAGCTGGCAACGTCGTTTTTCTTCTAACCCTCGAAATGAGCACTTGACATCAAATATGAAGGAAAGTGGGGTCGACTCTATTCCTCAAAAGAACATCGCTTTTAGAGGTAGGTACTGAAATTCAGAAAGATGGGCGAATTCTATTTTACCTCGTTATTTTTTAGGAACGTTTCCAAAATTGGTTTCGACAAAGCTCTTGAGGGTTTTAGGCGTTGACAAAAAACACGTTTTCTTGTTAAAAAGGGAATGTTGTAGGTACGTATTTTGTTCGCGGAAGTGACGACTATTTATTTTTATTTAATAATTTTTAGACCTACATTGTTCCAAGGAACCTCTCTCTTTATTTTTGTAATTATTTTGAACATCGATTTGGTGAGAGAGTTTTTAGACGGAGGTGTAGAAGCACAAGGAGCACCAATATGTATACACTTTCCAAAATTTAAAAGCAACAAAAAAAGAATTTACGATTGTAACTTGGGGATAGGATCTTTTTCATAAAAATATGAGTTCCAAAATACTATGTTCGAAACAACATGACATTTTAATCAGAACAGTAGCAGAAAAACACTTTTAAAAGTTGTTAAGTTTTAACATATTGGTGCTCGTGACTGTACCTTAGTGAACCCATTATTCGCGAATTATGTTTTTTAAGAAAAAGAAGGAAACAAAGCTTCTTTATGTTATTCTTTATTTATACAAATGAGTATGTAAGGAACGTAGCAGATGGCCTTCTGTTATTACTGCCTACCCCCCCATGGGAAGTTCATGTCTTTCGTGTGATTGAATTGAACGTACGTGAGAGAGGAGCTCGTGTCTAAATAATAACAGCCGCTCGGGTCGATCTTAAGGTGAAGCCGCACTTGTCTAGGTTGGTCCGTGGATGGGTGACCGCCCATTGTATAGCGAGTTTCCTCTGTACCTCGGAAAGCACGTTAAGCCGTTGGTCCCTGCTGTCATTTGTAGTCTGATAGTCGTTACAGGTAGTTAGTGGCCCGAAAGTCTGACAATCAGTCTTAGCAAGGGGTATCGTATTACCTAGTACTAACTATGTTGTGGAGGTCAGATAGACAGTCGCTCCATGTAAAATACTGGCATTCAGCTGCATCTGATTCTGGACTGGAAGCCGACCCCAACATAGTTGGGAAAAGGCAAGGCAGATAGAATAAATAAAAAAATAAAAAATATTACTGAAAAAACACATTAAGCTTGACAAAAACAATTTTCAAATTAAAATGATCATTTCAGACAAAAGTGAATCATTTTTGCCTGTACCTACTAATGATTAAAAATCATTGTATCACAGACACCAAAATGTGAATGAAGAATGTGAATGATGAATTGAAGGTAGATAGTAGAAAAGGTCATTGACACCCTCTCCTAATGAGAGTCCTATATTCAGACAATGTCTGTTCAGATATTCTATTGAAACACACTCAGGCTAGGAGATAAGGCTATGTTAAGAGCAGTTACTCATGCCCTGTCAGTCGGACCATTACCTAAACCATTTGTACATTAGGTTAGGTGCGTAGAGTATAGAGAGTAATAGAAATTGTTCTGTAGCTTAGCTATAGACCGACCGCTTTAATGAGTTCCCCGCCTTGCCCCATCAAAGGCACATTAAGCGTCCGCAAACTCCTAACAATATCCCACAGGTTATTTACTTTAAAATAACCATAATCCACATAGGTATAACGATACTAATTGAACCAATACGTGAGGTTATACTTCACGAGGACTCATTAAAGCGGTCGGTCTATAGCAACTGTTAACTAAGCAAGCTAAAGAAAAATAAGTAATAGCTTTAGGGTAGATGAAGAGAGTATCTTCACCGAGGCTGGTAGAGAATTACCGAAGATTCAGTTAATTGAAGTGTTATTGTAGCGCCAAAAGTCCAGCAGTGGACATAATATTCAAGGTGATTTTGAAATAACTGGAAGCCTTTTAAGGAGTCATCTCTGCTTACCTGCTACTGCTTCGTTGGTCTAGTGATCACAATCACGACTGCTGAGCACGGGGTCTAGTTGATGATGTCGGTGGGTTCAATTCCCAGGTCGGGTAAATTGTTTTTGGGTTATTCCATCAGGAATTTCTCAGAAACAGCCTGGATTCGTGCCCGGTTTATTTCAATAGGGTCGCCCCTAATTACATCGGACTTAAACATAATTGTACCTGTATACAAACTAGTAGATACCTGCCCGTACCCTATTACCAAAAACTGGTTTTAATGGTTCAAAGAAAATATGTCCACGTGTTTCGTCTTTAGTACAATTTATTTTGCAGACATGAAAACGAGACTTGAATAATAACACTATAACAGAATAAGTTAATGTAGGTGTAATGAAAAAAACATTTTGCGGTAGGTTGGTATATTAAGCCTTCCAACATGATTGCTTACAAAACTAGTCTGGAAAACTTAGTTTAACTAGAATTCTGGGAAACTAACCAACCCGCATCAGCTCCACCCAGTAACCGATTTTCATACAAACTTTCAACCCCTAATTTACCCGCTTAGGGGTTGTTTTTTCCAAAAGCCTTTCTTAGCGGATGATTACCTCATATGTGTGGGTCACTGTTCCTAAATTACCCTATGCTGATAAAATTTTCGTTTTTCCTAAATCATGTAAATATTAGTAATAATGTCGATTTCCCCCGAAGGGGAAAAGGCCGCGCCCCGCTATCCGCACGGCCTTATAAGACTCGTCCCAGACTGGTCATCTTCCTACCGACTAAGAGAACTAAACTCCCGCCCTGTCCCGACTTTAGAAGCTAGGGGACAGGGAGGGGTACAAGGTGTAGTTAATATTGGGAATTCACAGTTAAGACATACATGAATAATATCAAATCTTATAAAACTAAATCAATAATAAAGTATGAAGCTAATAAGACAAGAGGGCGCAAGGATATGATATATTATGAAATGTTTGGTAAAGGAAACGTTCCGCTTGCGCTTAAGAATTTTTGATTGACATTTGATTTTAGTCACGTCTGTCCAGTGGTTTACGCTATGCGTTGACAGTTAGAAAAAACGATTTTATAAGATGATTAGATGTTGTGCTAAATTTAATATTTCATCTACAACCTTCATACTATTATAATTACTTTATTAATGAAAAAAAGTAATCATAGAAACATACATATATTAAGGTGTAAAGTAGGTAAAAGAGGATGGCTGGCGCCACCAAGGCCGGCCTAGGAGGTGGCGATATAATCTAGACGCGCATCACGAATGCTGGTACGGGGTGACCCAGGTGAAGAGTACCTGGAAGGATATGGGGGGAGGCTTTGCCCACCAGTGGAACATACAAGGCTATTAAAATAAAAGTAGGTGAAAAAAACAATTATGTTACTATAGACCGGCCGCTTTAATGAGTCCTCGCGAAGGTATCAATTTAAATGAAATATTCTGAAGGTTGATCACGTATTGGTTCAATTAGTAGCGTAATACCTGCGTGGATTATGGTTATTTTAAAGCAAATAACCTGTAGGATATTGTTAGGACTTTGTGGGCGCCTTGATGGGGTAAGGCGGAGGACTCATTAAACCGGTCGGTCTATAACTAGTAAGTATAAATATCAAGAACACAAAAATAATTAGAAGTTTTCTCCTGAAAATAAATGTCTTACGTTCATAACCCACTGCAGTGGTTATCGACACGCGCGATCAAACTCCTCGCTCCAGTTACTCCAACCGCATGTCAAGAAAGAACGAACGTCTTTAGAGATAGACGTCTGCATGAAACGTTATCCTTGTATTAGTGACGCCTCGTCGCGCGACTTTTACACGCTGAAGCGCGATCAAGCGGCAAATATAGTTTGTGTTGGCGCCACTGCAAGGGGAAACGCAGTGTTGAACTTTTTGTTTGTGAAAGAATAAGTTTTAAAATGTTGGTAATATCTTGTTCAGACCGCGATGTTTTAGTTTATAGCAAGTTTATTTTTATTTTTAGAAGAGTATAAAGTAAACACTTCATATAATTATAATTATTGGTATATTTCAGCTTTAAAACCACGTTTTCAGCAGGCTTTAAGTGCACTTATAGTGATTATAAATTCACAATCGCAGCGAACAGCTGGGGACTATTAGGGCTCTTATTCCTTTAAATCTGTCATAGTAATCGGTTGGATCGGTCATCGGACGGTATTATGACTATTCCAACACAGGCTATCTCGTACGTAACGCCTTACTAGTTTATGAGAAGCATACAATGTAATTTATTTTTTAATTTATAAATAAAAGGCAGCCATTTTTTTTTATTGTAAGTAGTAAGAATTTATTTCAAAAAATATTTTAACATTATTCATTTTTCATTTATGATTTGAATTTTAATGACAATTAAAAAATTAAAAGTTCATTATCATCTGCCGAGCCTTTTCCCAACTATATTGGGGTCGGCTTCCAGTCTAACCGGATGCAGCTGAATACCAGTATTTTACATGGAGCGACTGCCTATCTGACCTCCACAACCCAGTCTGTACTGGGTAATACGATACCCCTTGGTAAGACTGGTTGTCAGACTTTTTGGGCCACTGACTGCCTAACGACTGTCAAAGATCTACAAAAAAAAAAAATTAAAGGTATGAATCTGAATTCAACAAGTATCTATCTGTAAAGTTCTTTTAATTAAATTCTCATCTAATGCTCAAACTCAATTAGAGAAACGCACATTAAGGTCGTATTTATCGAACTTTCCACTTACTGTAACGCCAAGCAATTATTTTGAAAACTAATTTACTAGTTTACTTGGGTCACATCAAATTGCTTGGTCTCAAATTTGGTCCCAGATTGGGTCAAACTTGAGTCACATTTTTGCTTTAAACGCAACTTGCGACCTTTAAAGACCCGAGATTGGGGTCTCTGCCCTGAAATGGCTCAAATTCTCTCCCATGAGTAATATGTTCCGGCGATATAAGCATTTTGGGGACGAAAAAATAAAAATATGTACATAACTTATTATCAGACTTTGTAATGCTTTGACAAAAAATGCCTTTGTTTTCTGTATTTTTACTTTTACAATCTAATGTGATTAGATTTTTGTCCAGTCAGCGGAAAATTGAAGCGATAAATACTTTCCAAAAAAAAAGGTGATGTAACGCCAATATATTTTTAGAATTTTCTCTCACACTTCAAGTTTGGGAGACTTTTCCAATTTACCGTTTTTTTGCGGATATGCTAGGAAATGTTTGCCAAACTGCCTCCTTCCAAAAGGTCAATTTTCTACAAAAAGATTGAACAATGTCCCCAAGATGAATAAAAACAGTGTTTGGCTTAGAAGATGTATATTGTGAAATTCTGCCAACGAGCTGTCGAAGAAAAATATTTTATTTATGAAAATAAAGCTATAAACACATGATTGGGTTGACCTAAAATAACCGAATTTACATGTATTCGTCATTTAATTACACATACCAATTGGTTGGTGTCGATATAAAATAAAATAAAAGAGTATAAACGTGTCACACCTGGCAATTATGTTATTTTGCTATAATGGCATCACTTAAAGACTCATAGTTTTTCTAATATGATTCAAATGTACACTAGTTTTTGCCCACGGCCTCGCTAGTGTTTTTGTCGTAAATTAACTCGCGGAGACGTTTTAAATACAGCCAATACTCAAAGAACTCACTAGAGTTTTCGAAATCGGATCAGTAGTTCCGAAGATTACTCCCTGCATCCTTTTTTTTTCGGTTCGGAATTCATCAAATGAGCCCTCCTCCCGCTCTGGGCGGTGCGGAGGGGAGAGTCAGACTTGTACTGACTAAAACCCATCCATGTTCCTTCTTTGCCCTTTGTGTTCCAGGGCCCCGGTATCTCTTTCAAACAGTCCCGCAGCCCTGGCAGGCATCGGCCCATGCGGACCCCTACATAGTTGCTGACGTCTCTTTGAGGTGCGCGTGGAACACGAACGCGCCGTCGACACGGCCTGGCGTCATAAGACGGCCGGACGGCGAGCTAGTCCATAACTCGCCGTCCGTAGGCTCGCACCTGCGGTGACCGGGAGCCACCACGTGACCCCCTGCGTCCTAACTTACAAACTTTACCTCTTCATAATATTAAAGTATAGACGTTAAATATAGATGACAGCTTCTATAGTGTCTTAAAATTGTTTGAATTCTACTAAAAACGGCTGAACGAACGAACGTACGAACAGTACCCTCCATACAAACTAATCCTATTGTATCAGCTCAGCGTTAATTATTTCACGCCTAGCTTTTGTTGGAAGCGAAGCTCATTCGTGAAAGCGCCTAAGGATACAATAATTTAGTGGCTGATCGGTAGGCTATCTACGTAATTCCCAATAAATTTTAACAGAATATATGTTAGTCTAAGTAAATCTGTTTTCAGAGAATATTCAAGGTTCTTGACGCTAAAGTAATCGGGTTTTAGGCCATAAACGTCATATGTGAACGTTAAGAGTGAGTGATGCCTTTGAGAATGTGTTAAGAGGATTTTTTTTTACCAGATTTCACATGAGCCTGAATAAATTTATTTATTACCTGTAACATGTTCTCGGAAATATTAATATTTCTCAGAACATGTTAAAGGCAAAGTGTTAATTAGCACTGATGTACAAACTTGAAATTCGCGGTTATCATTAGCACAGTGTAAGATAATTGGTGGGAAGAAACCACATTTATTTGGATAGAGCGCAAACCTTACACAATATCCTGGAAGTTTTTTGACAAACTAGTAAAGCAGTCTTACCAAAGGGTATCATAATACCCAGTGAGTGGGTTCATCATCATCATATTATCAGCCCGAAATCACCCACTGCTGGGTACAGGCCTCCCCATTTTTCAGCCTCATTTCCCGGTTCTGTGCGTCCCTTATCCAGCTGTTTCCCACGGCTTTAGGACGGCCCTGATTTCTTCGGCCAAACCTTGGCAACCAGTCGGTCAAAGCCTTGCTCCATCGACCATCTCCATCAGTAAGTGGGTTGCCGAGGTCAAATAGGTAGTTCCTCTAAGTAAAATACTTGGTATTCAGTTGCTTTCTGGAAGACGGCCCAGCATAGTTTGGGAAATGATAATGGCAGATGATGATGAAAAACAATTACGAGACGAACTATATCAAGGTATCTGTTCTATACATTGCACATGTCACCTAAACATAGTCTAAAACATAAAGCGTACACAGTCAGTCGTAACATAATACTGCTGCACTAATAACTCTGGAAGCACATTGCATTTCAGATTAATTGGAGAATTTATCAAACTCGCGCCCCTACGTAGGAGCGATGCACCTACCGTTTAGTTTGATTTATTTGTTCGATTCCTGAAACAATTACGCCATGTTGCTGTTTGTCATCTGTCGAGGACAACTATGGAATGTCATATTCACCATGTTTGATGGTGAATTGGAGATCCAATCTTCCAAAGTTACATTTATTTATTTACTGTAATTTGTTCGAGAATGAAAACAATCACATTAGTACTTATTTCTCTTTAATTGGTACGAACCATAATTCATTAATACCCCGAAATTGTCGTAAGAAAAGTTTTGAGTATGAATGTGGATGGCATTTAAAGTAGAAGAAGACCAAATAAACGGTGTGAAAGATGATGTGGCTAGGAAAGGGATGACTGCTGAGATGACGACCTCAAATGACAGGATAAGGGCCACCTGACCATGATGATGCCGACCGCGTAACGTGGTGAAGGTGATGAGATAAACAGCACCTATGATGTTCTCACAGTTGGGACAGAGGATTTTTTTGAAAGTAGGCAGTAACTTACCACACGGGCCCAGTGCGCGATGGTAGATGTCACATTTCTTCGAATTTTCGAAACAGGTCTACACCTAGCAGTGGATGATGATGAAGTCAATTTTAGATACCCTTTCCTAAATCAATTATATTTTGCTTGATGGATGTATGGATATTTGATATTATTTTACGCAAAAAATACTAAATGGATTTGGATGAAATTTGGCACACAGATAGTTTATAACCTGGATTAACACATAGTAAGTATACTTTTTATCCCAGTTGCATTACCAAACTCCACACGGGAAAAGCCGCGGACTTAAGCTAGTCCTTTCATAATTTATGAAACACTAACAACAACAACAAAGAACAACAACAACAACATATACAACAACAACAACTACAACTACAACGACATATTTGATTTTTATTTTTTTGAATAATAAATATATAGGGTGACTGGTAATTAGTGAACGATACTTAAACAAGTGATTGTACTCATGATAACAATCAATTTTCCCAAAGAAACTTTTTTTTATACTCATTCATTTTTAACGCAATAACACAACAGTCGTATGAAATTCAAGCGAACGCGCCTTTGATCTATCAGCTGTAAGCCGCGTGACGCCGAGGGCCGTTCTGTCTCATTACTATCGTACCGTGTAACAGTGGGTAGGCAGAGCACCCGCGCGGTACGCAAGCCCGCTCCGTAAGGGGCGCCCGCGCCACAGGACGGCAGCCACGTGCCGTTTGCGATGTTCGTAAAAATGTTTCTTTGGGAAAGTTGTTTGTTATCATGAGTACAATCACGTGTATAAGTATCGGTCACTAATTACCAGTCACCCTATATAGTTAGATATTTGTCCAATTTAGTTTTTAGGCCATCCAGCTAAATAATTTTAGCAATTACTTTCAAGTGAGACCTCACCACAAAAGTTCAACAACTAGACTCAAACCTGTGACCCCGTTGACTCATTGTTTGCAAATCAAGCCCTACGTCTACAGACGGTCCGAATATAACTTCACAAATAGTAATAAGTTTCTAACCTTTTGATTGCAAATAGTTTTAGTGAAGCAATTTCGTTGTATTAAAAATATGTCATTCAATGGAATAAACAAGAATAGATATGTATTCTATGTTTATTTTTCTATATAAATAAACATTAATATATGAAGATAACGAATCGATCGATTTGGCTTTTTTTGTGTTTATAATTTTCAGGACTAGGTTTGTATGTAAGAAAACTTTAATGTTTAATTTATTTGCTATGCGTTCTTCTCTCCCTTGTTTGTTGTAAATTAAAATATGTTACACATTTATTTGAATAAGCTATTGTTTCAGGGACAGGCACGTCCCTGTCACCAGGGGCCGGTTCGAGCTGTACGACAAGCGGCGCCCCCCTTAGCTTATCCGCAGCAGACATGCGCAACACAGCAAGTCACAGGAGAAGGTACATCAAAACTACTATTTTCTTTACATCTTGTGGTTCGGCATGCAATAGCGGTCATTGCTTTTTCCTCAAACTCGATCCTCAACATTTGAGGATCACGATGGTGTCGATTCAGGACGATAAAATACTTTATTTGTGTTTTTGAAATGAAGAACGACGAGAAAGGGAACGCAACAACTATCGAGGGTGTAAGGGACAGGCCTCCACAAACTGATGGGGTGAATTCAGTATATCATACTAACAGTACAATAAATTATTTCAAGAATGTTATCTGAATAAAATAAATTTGATTTCTTTTATTTCCTCATACGCAAAGTATCGTTACCGTGACAAAACGCACGTAGCGAACGGCAAGCGCAACAACGAGTTCGATGAACGCTGTAGGTCGGCAGGAATTGAATAGCTGATTTTACGCGTCGTTCGGTAGAGTATTTCAACATCTATTCTTGAATTTTCATTTTAACCGTATTATTTACATAAATGGAGTGCTGTGTATAGGGAATGTAATTTTACATTAAAGGAAATAAAGGAAAAGTAACTGAATAAAAAACCGGAGAAAAATTCAGGTGGAAAAACGCGGGATGGATCGTTAGTTTCGTATTGTGTAAAGGTACCTAGTTTATATTTTTTGATAATCAATCAGGCTGCTTCTGATATTTGCCACCCCATAACAACCTGATAGTAAGTGTTTACCGCCACCTACCACCGTGAACCCACCGTGAACAATTTTATATTGCAGATGTTTTTTGTGGTGTACCATCTCTGAGAAATAGCTGTGAGATTTAAAAAACAATGCCTTTCAAGGGAAAAACAGAACTTTATTTCACCTTGATCATTCAATCTAGATAACATTGTTCTCCTGTAAGATGGAATGAATAAGTTATTTCATTCATTTATTTCACGTGACATGAATAATAATTTATCAAAGTCATACAAGTTTGAACTTTCACAGCAATCTTTATTATTATTTAAGGTCAAATATTCCATTTAATATTCATCACCACAATCCAAGTACTTTGCTAATGTAATGAGTACCAACAACATTTAAAAATATTTGCATCGCACTAAAAAGGCTATTTTAAATTTTGATTTTTTTTTTATTTGCATTTTTTTTTTTAATTTCTTTTTTATTTTCAATGTAAAACGATTTTCATACAAAACCAACACAGTTTTAGGGGTCTGTTTTTTTAAAGAAATCATGCTAAATATATTTTAACTTACCTTAAACAAGCCTTAAGCTTCAGCAGTGCAGCTGCGGAGTCTGCATTTGTGGCCATGGCATTAGGCTCGCCCCGTATATGAGACTTAAACATAACTGACTACATGTGGAAGTACTATTAGGTACACCTCTGCCTAGTCTTTCGAGGTATAAAGGCGTAATTTTATGTTATGTTCGGCGTATTTTAATACACTTTCATTAGCTTCATCTGTAACTAACCATATAAAAAAACTTAGAAGTTGACCCACTTTCCTGTTTCCGATTAAGCTGATATTTTTCATACAAATGTTTAGTTTGAAGCCAAGTGACGTAATTTTAAATTCAATATGGTGAATTCCCCAAAAATGGCGGATTAGTTATTTTTTATGCATTTCCATGAAGTGGGTATCAAATGAAAAGGCCCTATAGCGTATTTTTTTAGTTTTTTAAACTATAATAATTATTATTATAGAACCACACTCAAAAGGTAATGAAATAAAGGTTGTTTTATATGGCGAACTTTCGCTTAAATTTTTCAACTAAAATTACAACACTCAATAGAAGTGAGAAGGTACTTTATTGTTCTCTCTTCATTTATTTTCAGTATAAACTCTTAGATATTGTGCTTAAGTAATAATTAAAAATGTACAGAACCCAGTCCTTTCACTAACTATACATATTTTTCTGTAATTTATTGTAGCTGCCACATAAATTCAAGTTGACTTCTTTGCTTTCGTTCTGAAAGCACTTGTGAAAATCTATAAATCTAAGTTACTGAATTTAAACTACTAAAATTAAATATCAAATCTTAGTACCTAACTACCGGATTTGGGACAGTTGTGCGAAAGACACTTGCAAGAAGGACACTTGCGCCAACCCACTTGCGCGAAAAGATATATGCGCAAAATTCGGTGTTTCCGTCATGAATAGCGAAAAAAACGACACCCATGTAGGAAAATGAATGAAAATGGTACCCACGACGTTAATTCACGCAAAAATCCAGTTGCGCAAGTGTCCATGCGCGCAAATGGCCGTTCGCGCTAAAGTTCGTTCGCGCAAAAGTTCATTCGCACAAGTGTCAATGCACGCATAATTAAGTATTTTCGTGCAAGTGGATTCGCGCAAGTGTCCTTCGCACAAATGTCTTTCGCGCAAGTGTCCTGATACCCCTAACTGTCTAGAAGTTTTAAAGACCAAAAATTAAAAATGTAGTCAATTTATTAACGTTAGTTAGTCGTAAACGTTAATTTCAAATTCATTAAACAATAAAGTAATAAAGAGTTCGTTAAGGGACAATAAAAGATGTGCAGTCTGTCATAAAATATTAATTAAAAGTAAGCATCAATTGAGTAATTAATTAATTACGCGTACAAAATTAATGAAATTAATATGCTCAGTGACCAACGTCGGTACATACTTACTAATGAAATTATTACTCACCATTTTTGCCAATTTCAAAAACAAAAGTTAAACTTACGGGATATCTTCCGTAATTATTAATTATTTTGAGCTCCCGAGATTTCGACGCTAAAGTGGCAGTATAAGTTTAGTTTTAAACCGTGAAAACTTAGAACAGTGTTTGAATTTCAAAAACTTTCTCATCTTTTTGTAGGTTAACTCTTTACCACAATTGTAAGTAAAATATTGATTCAGAAACTACGGTCTTAGACATCATAAGAACCGAGAATAAACTGCTAACTTTATCAGCCCCTATGCTCTCCTTGCTGATCGCCGAGCTTTCTTATCAAATGAGTACAGTTTGTTAAAAGTTAGAAGAAAATGCTATCGCTGCTCTTTATTTTCTCATTTTTCACATACCTAATGTCCTCTATTTCTGAAAACTACATATCTACACTAACTTGGATGAATCTGCGGGGCACAGCTAGTGAATAATAATAAGCATGTCGGATCTGGTCGTTACTATGGACATAAAATGAATCGCAAGTACGCCGCTGGTGACATCTCGCGACCTACTTAAAAGTAGATCTGGGACATTTGCGCGAAAGACATATGCGCGAAGGATACTTCCGCGAACCCACTTGCGCGAAAAGACATATGCGCGCATGGACTTTTGGGCGATTAGACTTTTGCGCGAATGAACTTTTGCACCCATAGACACTTACGCGGATAGACACATGCGCGCAGAGACACTTGCGCGAATGGACACTTGCGCGAATGAACTTTTGCGCAAAAGGACACTTCCGCGACTAGATTTACTCGCGACTGGCTATGGTTAATCTGTAGAGTAAACATAATATCATATTATTTCTTATTTTCAATGAGATAGAGCGAGAGAAGTGGCAACACTGCCCGAGAGACATGTCAAATAATTTTTTCGTATCTACCATGAATAGTGTTGCCAGATATAATTATTGTTTAATCGATTTACAATATCGATTTTGAACAAAATAATTTTACTCTCTGTTCAAGCTTTTGGGTTTAATTAATGTCGATTTTTAAGGTCATTCAGTTGTTTTAATGTCTATTATAACAAATGTATATTGATGTATAGAACATTCTTGTTACTTTGTACAAAAAAGATTAATCAATCGATTCCGATTTAGAAGAACCTCAGTGTTATGTTTACTCTACAGCTAACCTAACCTAACCATTCGCGCCTAAGTCCTTTCACGCATGTGTCTTTGTGCGTAAATGTCCGTTCGCGAATAAGTTCATTCGCTCAAGTGTCTATGCGCGCAATTGTCTATGCGCCCAAAGGTCCATTCGCGCAAAAGTCTAATCACCCAAAAGTCCATGCGCGCATATGTCTTTTCGCGCATGTGGATTCGCGCAAGTGTCCTTCGCGCAAATGTCTTTCGCGCTAGTGTCCTGATACCCTTAAAAGTCTACCCACACCACAGCGTGCTTCTACATAGCCCTGATATTTAACACGAGGCGAGGGCGACATTCAGTGTCTCATCGCGGCGGAGTTGAGACGTCTTGGAACTGTACCCGATTCATTGTGTCTCGTGTTATTGTGTTAAGTTGTAATCTCAAGTAATTCGTTAGTTTTGCTAGAAACAGTGTATCGCACTTAGTGTGTTTTCATAGCACGAAACCCATCGTCTACCCACGTGATGTACGAGCCTAACGGAATAAATCCTGACATATCTGACAAGCATTTACTTCTTCACGCTACAATGAACACCCTGACAAAAACTTTTACCATCGATTCAGTACATTATTGTCCTAAAAATTTGAGCTGCCCCATACCTTTTGACCGTGAAGTTATTTCACTTTGGTACGGAACTGCAGGCCGTTATACCCATAGAATTAGTAATGATATAGATATTGAAAAAAGAGCTGTGTAACAATTTTGGTATACAATAATATATGTTCTATTCAACCTCATCCTCTGCCTAGCCTTTTCCCAACTATGTTAGAGTCACCTTCCAGTCTAACCGGATAAAGCTGAATACCAGTATTTTACATGAAGTGACTGCCTATCTGACCTCCACAACCCAGTTAGTACTGGGTAATACGATACCCCTTGGTAAGACTGGTTGTCAGTCTTTTTGGGTCACTGACCACCTGTAACGACTGTCAAAATCTACAAATGACAGCTGGGACCAACGGCTTAACGTGCTTTCCGAAGCACGGAGGAAACTCGGTATGTAATGGGTAGTCACCCATCCCCAGGCCAACCTAGGCAAGCACGGCTAATCTAAAGATCGATCAGGGTGCTCCTATATTCTCTCTCCTCTGTTCTATTCAAGCTCATCTAGTTGAAAAGAACACAAGTAAATAAAAAGCATATTCATTACTTACTTACTAAGCCTTACTTACTATACCATTTCATATCAAATTCTACATATTTTTAACGATTTCCCTCACTCCATTTATAAGTACAAACTTGAAGTGAAATACAAACTTGTGTTACTTGTGTTAGCACATAACTTTGCACCATCTAATGTCTTAGTACAGTCCTGTGGAACTTGTACGCGAAGGGACAGAACACAACATCCTGCAGCCTAGATAATCTAGAATTGTAGTTGTCATACTTTGCTAAGGTACCTGCTTTGGCACAAAACCTAAAAAAGTACAGAATAGTTTTTTGACCTAAATAATGTACAGAAAAATTAGTTGACGGCTTCGTAAATGGTCTTTTTATACCCTGTATATATGAAGTAAATTAAATCAGGCAGACGCTTAACAATGTGTAAATTAAGAATTTAAACTTTCATGGTCACTAAAATTATTATAACTAGAAGACGGGATATTTACCATGTTTATTGTTGTTGTTGTTGTAGTATCGGGAGGCTGGGTTTCAACTGTCGAAAGCCTGGAAACCAGTGGTCCAGCTGTGTAAAAAGCGGAATAGTGCCGAAAAAATTTCGCGAGCAGACACAGTGAGTTTCGTGTGTCGGGAACAGAATCGAGTTGTGAGTGACAGTGGTAGCGGTACTGAGTGCAAAAAACGAACAAGAAAGAGGGTAGACCGATTTGTCTGCTCATAAACACCCACCCGCAATAGCTTCAGTTTATCCGTGATCATGGTGCTTGCAACAGCGCCGAAATATCGGGAACTCAAAGAAAACAGTAAACATGGTAAATATCCCGTCTTCTAGTTTTAATAATATGTAAATTGTTATATTACCACTACTCCCAAATCAGTGAAGAAAAAATAATGTCCTTAAACAAAAAAATCGAAGACATGTGTCGTCTACGTGCAATGAACCCGCGTTGGGTTCAGTGCAGGAAGACGACATGTATCGACGACACATGTCTTCGATACAAATACAAAGAAGATACTTATGTTCAACCAGTAGGAACGTTATAGGCTGAACTATGCTATATTTGAGGTGTAAGTACGCCAGCAAGCTACTCGAAACTGTCAAATTTTCCCAATCAATCTTGAACCTAATCCTTTAGCAATAAAGTTAAAAATCTATTAAAGAAATTTGACAGATTGTAGTAGCTTGATGTGCTGTCGTCTATACATACTTCACATGGCGTACATAAACCTAACTTAAATAACATAATATGCGTTCCCAGTGAAGTATGTTTACAAACCTTTCGATCTTGTTTGAATCAACACGAGATAACGAACGACAATGTTTTGACGCCCTAAATGCGAAAGTTCTCAACAATATTTGCTTTAGCTCTATCTACGATAATGTTCGTTAGATATTGTAATTTATGTAATAAAGCGCTTTTTGGCTTCTCCGTTGGTACGTTTCCAGCGGAGCCTGAAATTGCGTGAAGATATTTGATATGAGTATTTATTAATACGTGTGTTGCGATGTTCTCATTAAAATAATTTGCTCTATCGCTTACTTTGAATTAAATCTAACGAGCGCTGTGTTTCTAAATCTAGAATATAATAATTCTCTTGCAATCTCTTTCGTGGAATATTTTATTACATGAAGAAACTTTTGCGTGATAGTTTGACACGGCTCGTGTAAGAATGTTCTTCTTTGTCCAAAAACGTGAGACGTAGTACTTCTTTGCCAAAAATAGTCATTTACCTTCTTCATAACATCATTATTATTCATTACCAGGTCAAGTTTATATATAGGGTGTAACAGAAAGGGTATAGTCATAATTATGTAAGGATATGCTCCAGACCATCAAACTGAACAACTTTCTTCTTGGGTCCAATATCGTAAATGCGAAAAAATTATCAGCTGTCCCATACATTTGGGTCGAGTAGGTGTTGAAAATTTGTATGAGACAGGTGGTAATTTTTAGCTCAGAATGATGCACTGAATATGAGGTAACTGTTTTCGCGTCGGTGTCCCTTCCACCCCGTATTTCTCCGTAAATACCAACCTAATCACAA
Organism: Noctua janthe; assembly: GCA_910589295.1. Classification (NCBI taxonomy): domain Eukaryota; kingdom Metazoa; phylum Arthropoda; class Insecta; order Lepidoptera; family Noctuidae; genus Noctua; species Noctua janthe. The sequence continues at coordinate 11,129,518 of OU342575.1, read as the reverse complement.
AATAGTTCCACTCACAAAGTTTCGCAAACCGATCCGGCTGGGATTATGCCACGGCTCGGATCTTCGTGAATTATTAGTTTAATACCGTCCGGGCTGGACGGCCGGTCAGTAATTGGTCTATTAACACTTCGCCAAATTGCCGATCTCCGATTGTGGTTCGCAACTAGCAGCAACGACTGTTTGTAAGTTCGGGAGCTGGTAAAAGTAGAAGCAGAATAACATGAATTCTGAGAAAACTTTAGTCATTAAAGTTTTTGAGATGAAAGTGATCATCAACTTTGTAGGGTTAAGTTTCCCGTGTAATGGTTTTCTTTTTTACGTGGGGGTAAACTGGTAGCCACTTCACTATTAATATAAGGGATGACTGCCGCATGCAATATCAGAAGCCTCATACCGGGTGTAAACAGACCCTTCACATATCCGTCAACCAAGCATTCTGTACATCAAACTGAGTAACTTTACGCAAAAATTATTGCTGGGAATCGACTTTTTTTTTTGGGGTGAAAAATCACGTTTTACGGTAGGAGTCGATGGAAAGCACTCATAGCATTGTGCTGATGAATGCATTGAATAGTACGAGGGTCGGGGAGGTGTGTAAAGTAAAAATCTTACATTAAAAACGTAAAAAAAAAATGTGAAAAAGTTGGAACTTTGACCCCCAATATCTCCGTAACTAGAAGGTTCCCAGGTATGGTCTAGAACAAAAAAAATGATCGCAGTGACGGGGAGAACAAGGGCCTTTCGTTTATTTTAAGAGTCTATTTAAACCCTTTAGTTGCTCTGCCATCTTAGAGATAGCTGCAGAAAACTGAGAAAATACTGCCTTTGTTAGTTAAACACTAAGGGAACAATCAGATCCCTGGTTTCCGAGTAAAAGTCTAATTTTAATTTATTTCGGCCAAAAAGCTCATGTTAGCTATCAAACAGCATTGTTTTATTGCGCTTAAACTAAAATAAGGGTATCAAAATTAGGTCAGGTTCCAAAAAAACCCCATAATTTAACCAATTCTCGAATCGTTAAATACCTACAATTCAACGCCATTAAGTACCGTAAACAAAACAATTTGCATGAATATTTTATTGGCACAAAGTATTAGGTAATAAAAACCCTTGAACCACAAGCAATTAAAACAACACTTTTTCACTTGTGACCTACAACGCCACTATAATTACTGTAACGCCACCCTAACATTTACAAATTATTCAGAATTGTAATATTTAAGGCTTTTGCAAACATTAGACATTCGTCGGTACGAATGTCTAATGTTATGGTTGAGTTATGGTTGGTTGTTGTTATGTCATGGTTGAGTTTAAGTCAGTTTTGGTAAACTGACTTAAACTCAACCATGGTCTTTTAAGTCGGCAATGTATACTGGACTGTCACAGCTTTGAAAAAACCGAACCCTGCAGTTTGGTAAGAACAATATTGAGAGGGAGGCTAAAAGAAGAATTGCTGGGCAGCATTTCGGAAACTTTGTCAAGTCTTCTCGTTGCGTTTTCCACAGAGCCTAAAGACTAGGTCTTCAACCTGTCTGTGCCTGCTATGACTTACAACACTGCTATGACTTATAACATGGACACTCACGGTACGACTGGTCCATAAATTCGCTTAGCGAGCTATGAAACAGGCTATGCTTGGAGACTCTCTGAGGGATCGCAACCGGAACGAGGTGATCCGACAGAGAACCAGAGTTGGTGACATAGCTAGAGTGACAATGGGCCGGCCATATTACCCGTAGAACCGCCGATGACCGTTGTGGTAGACGTGTTCTTGAGTGGAGACCGCGAATCGGCATGGTAAGGTGGGATGTCCTCAGGCTCGGTAGGGCGACGATCTTCGCAGGCTGGTACCAATTGGATAAGAGTTGCCTAGAATCGAGTTGAGTGTCGTGCAATTGAAGGGGCCTATGTCCATCAGTGGACTGCTGTAGGCTGTTGATGACGTTGTGGTTTTGTATGATTACTATTAATATAGAAGTCAACAATGAAGTCTCCGTATATTTTTTCTTTTTCTTTGCAAGGTGAAACAGCTCAGCAAACGATGACGATTTTGGTATTCAGACTTGATAGCAAACCTTCAGGCTAAAGAGACCAACAGAAGAAGAATCTAGGTTACAAACCAATGGAAACCAGCATTACCGACGTCCGTAAACCAACAATTAAAAAACAATTTTGCAACGTTCATCAACCGCCCACAGTAGGCCTGCGTGGTGGATCTTTCACAGAGTTTAAGAAGCAAAAGCTTCAGTACCAGTTTAGTATTATTTATTTATTGATTTATTTAACACTTCAAGCACAGAAGTACAGAGGCGGACTTAATGCCATAGGCATTTTCTACCAGTCAACCTTTGGGTGATGCAAAGACAAGCAGTGGTAGGTGTAAATCAGAAAATAATTTTAAATAATAATAAGATTAACTACAAGGATATATAAAATACTATAAATATATATCAAATATATATTATTTAGTGATTATGTTGTAAGAACGAAACTATATATCCCAAAGTATGAATTTCACTACTTGCAATATTACGAGCTTACATCCTTCTTAAAAGTGCTCAGAAAAATTGCGACAAAATCGTAGCAGAGTCTCATTTGTATACGCCCTAATATAAGGCCGTAACTGTTACAAAGAAAAATACGAAACACCTTGTAATTTCATGTTAAGGAAAAAATTACAGGCGGTAGTTTGAACGCTACAATTTATGGGCTAATTAGTCACTGTTCCAAGTCGACACACACACACATCTGCAGTAGTCATATTTCTAGCGGGATTGCTAGAATTATTTTGTTTTTATTAGCTGACGATTTATGTACGATTTTTGTGGGTGTTAACGATGTGTGTGTTTTTTTCCTAATGAGGAATATTTTCATGCCTATATCAGAAGTATGTTTTTATTAAGCCATTATTTCAGTCTCAGTCCCTGATGGAGCTTAGTGTTATTGGGTTTTTTCATGAGGAATTCTTTGTTGTCTGAAGTCTCGGACTAAGTGTCCGGTTGATGGCAATAGGCTTGCCCCCTGTTACGTAGGATTTTAACTTAACTGGCGAAATGAAGGCGTGATATATGTAGGTACAGAGGTGCATATCCTTTCGGAAATTGCTGTTTTGTGATGTTTTATGTTATCAATTTCAGTCTCATCCGTATCATTTTAAGCTTATAATGATTTTCTAATCAGTTTTATAACACGATAAACGCTATAATACGAGCATCTGTTACAGCGGGTTGTTAGTAGACCCTTAAAATTAATGACAAAAATGAGCTGCAATGAAGATAAGTAAACACGTTATGTTCAGCTAAAGTTATTTTTAACGGTCGAAAAAAAATGAGGACGTTCTAAATTCGACACGTACTTTTTTTTAAAGTTTTTTTTTTATAAATGATTCTTACAATATCTGAGACAGCATGCTTTTTCATTTGTTTAAACATTTGAAAGTTTTGAAATCTTCCGTTTTAATAAGGCCATTTAATGAGGCCATTTCATTGAGATAGATTTATTGATATTATATTAAAATAAAATAGAATTAAAACCACATAGTGGTATCTATTATCGCCTCAATAATTAAAGTATAATTTATAGTTACTGGTCGTTAGTTTTGTCCAGCTCGTCCCGCCATCTCCTGCGAAGTCTACCGCGTCGCCTTCTGCTCCTGGCTCCACATCTTGGTTATTTTGGCCCACAGCCCGTCAAACTAACGACCAGTGGTCCACTTTGGCCCTGGATCGAGGAACTTGGAAGTCATGGAGAGAGGCCTTTGCCCAGCAGTGGGATGACGCAGGCTAACAGCATAGTAGTTTTGTTACAACATTTAATTTTGATGTTTAAGTTACAGTTGAGTAGCGAAATATCGGGCCAGCTATTTGTCATCGGCTGACTAAAATGAAGTTTGCAAATCTGGAAAATTGTATTAATTAATAGTAAAAAAAGCAGATAGTATCCACAATCGTTTTTTCCGTGTTCCACGTGCAATTCGTTTTTTTTTTGTTACTAAACTAAAGTTACGAATAGATATTTTTATTATAAATAATGGTTTTTTATTATTAAGAACTAGTTTTTGCACGCGGCTTCCCTTCTTTTATGGCCTGAAACTGTAACACGGGAAAGCTTTAAATATAATCTATGATACGATCTACGATCTATGACAATGTAGATCATAAATGACGCCGGGCCCAATTTCATAACGTGCTCTCTGAGGCACGAAGGACAATCGGTATATAATGGATGGTTAACCATCCACGGATCGACCTAGGCAAGCACTGCTTTACCTTAAAGATCGATTCTAGCGGCTGATATTATTTAGCCCCGAGCTCTGACGATGTGTCCGAGTAGGTAAATAAATTAAAACACATACTATACTTGATCATCATTCGCCTGCTCACATAAAAATATAATTATAATAAATTTTGGTGCCGGCGAAGCATATCGTCTTACTGTATTTATTTTCTAAAAAAAACCTTATTTGTTTCAACAGTATACCATCCAGTAGAAATCCGACAAGGCACAAAGTTCACCTACATCGTTATAAGTTTGACACAGGTGCAAGTTTAAAACTATAGTGCACATTTTACAACTTTGTATGCCACCACAGATATAGATGTACTTAGATAGCGCAAGTATCACAACCGTATGTAAACCAAGCGTGCTATTTTTTGACTACCTACTATGACGTCATAAGCAATATTTAGTTACTATACAAAATGGTACGCTTTTGTTCTTCAAATGTCTATAATTAAGTTCTTGAGTTACAACGTTGTAACTTTGTTGTTTTAAATAAACTAGCTGTTGCCCGTGACCTTTGTCCACGTAAAATAGCTTATAACCTTCCTCGATAAATGGGCTATCCAACACTAAAAGAATTTTTGAAATCGAACCAGTAGTTCCTGAGATTAGCGCGTTCAACCTAACAAACAAACTCTTCAGCTTTATAATATTAAGTATAGATTAGCTTGCTGCGACAGTCGCCACGTTAAGCATAAAATGCTTAAACAGGGCACTCGAAGTAGGTGCTGTTGCGTTATCTAGGTATATCCATATCCGTGTATGCTACAAAGACCGTACTATCTTAGCCTTAGGCTATGTTGGGGAATCTATAAGACTATCGCGGGAAGTGTCGCGAATTCCTAACTGGGTTTGCTTAGTAACACATTATTATGTATTCACAAAGTATCTTACTTAGACTTAGAGAAACTTTTGAAAATTAGGTACTTATTTGAAGAAACTTTCGCGTTCGCTCTGCGAGTGCGATTTTGACATTGGTGCGATAAGGACAACTGCAGATCTGACTGAATAGCCCAAGTAAAAAGTCATAATTCGAGGTTTGGCTCTCGACTATTTCCTCCTCCAATATTCGACCAATTTAAAAGATATTTCATAAACTGAATAAAAAGGATATAATTATGTATATTGTGTCCCTATGTTTTTCTTTTTTCATTAATAGTTGTCAAATTTGTAATTATTTTGAGCATTTTGTAAAGGTTCTAGTGCTTATAAAGGTTATGTATCATCAAAAAGGAAAACATAGGGACATAGAAGAGGTTGATATTTATTTTACTGTAAAAAATCATTTCTTAGAAGTCATAAACCAGAGAGAAAACAGGCGAAAGCGTTTGTATGGAGAAAAGACCACCCGCATTTCCTCTTAAGACAGCCTAGTTCCAGGGTGTTAAGTAGGTGAATGAGTAAGTAACTTTTCATAATATTATTATTTAATTTGACTAACTGGCTTGCACTAAAAATGATTAAATGCATTTATCATTAAACTAGATTGGCAACATTCTGTATCTGTCATCTTTAGCAGAAAAAAATTGTTTTATGTTAGTTAATTAAACTTAGTTATAGTCTAACTAAGCTGTTATAAATACTTTATTTAGTTACCTACCTAATTTAATGTTTATATGTTAATATTTGCATGCTATTTTTATGGTGAAATGTGTCATTGCACTTTATGTCATTTTACCACCTTTTGTACCACGTTTACAGCAAATAAATAATTTTGAATTTGACTTTTGACTTTTAAATGATGGTCAGAAACAGAATGATGTTTTAAATTCGTTTAGCATGAAGGCCAACATGCACCACAGATAATTAAATCCGTTATTTAATTGTCTGTGGTGCTTGTAAGCCTTCATGTTTTAATATATTATTAAACAATTCTTTTACATTTTCAGCTTTGATTCTATTCCCAGAAATCATTAAAAACAACGATAAAACAACGCTTACAAACAAAAACATCAAAGACCCAATAGAAACAAACAAAACAGAACACAAAAGAATTCCAACAATTACCTCCCAAATTAAATTCAAATAATCAAACAAACATTAGAATAACAGGCCTCAAAAAGCACAAATTAGCAACATAACTCACAAAACGAAAACATAATTGGCAAACAGTCGCTACTAATGAATTGAATTAGCTAAATGAATTAGTGCAACTAAAGTCCATTTGGAAATCTGCTGAAACTATTTCACTACCCGCACGTAAAATGAGAGCTGTATTTATTAAGAAAGTGATTTAATTGTGTGCTGGTAATGTTAAAATGTACCTTACTATGCACTGTTAGTTCACGTTTTTATTTAGTTGCGGTAGGTAGACAGTGCGTGAAGACTTGTCGCTGGTCAAAAGTCTCCACGCATGCGCGAGGATGGAACTTGTCGTACTAGATTCATGTTCTTTACTGACTTGGTTCGAACTAGCTAGTTACTTAGCTAGGTAATTTTTACATAAACATAAACATAACATCAAGCCTGTAATCCCTGAAGGTTCTGGCAGAGGTGTACCTAGTAGTAGGTAGGTACACTCACATTTCGCCAGTTATGACCCATAGGCGAGCCTATTGCCATCAACCGAGCACAAATCCAGACTCCGTGGCTGCTACTGAGAAATTCCTGATGGAAAAACCGAATATCACTTTGCCCGACCTGGGATTCGAACCCAGGACCTCTCGCTTGCGACCACTGGATTAACGAGGCAGTTGCAGGCAATTCCTTTTTAGATGTAGTGGTGGTAATCCTATGTTCAGCACTTAATTTTACTCACCAGCAGATATGGTTGCAAGATTTTATCGAAAGCACGTAAAAATTAACATTTGTTCTCCAATACTACCAAAAAAAATAATTTGTCGAAAAATTACGACTTTCGTACACTGGCGGCCAATTGATTATGACACATTTCCGATACGCAGCTTTGATAAAGTCGCGTTCTGATATACATCGACTTTATTTGTACATGATTACCAGAATGTGGTACCTAGACTGTGCATATAAGGGTTTACTGTTCATAGCTTAGTTCTGGGCCAACTCAGAATACATACATTTGCTAATAACACATAAAGAATAAAAACTCTGACCATAACAACACAGTCAATCAACGACGGAGCTGTTGATCTGCTTTTTTATGTATTTAACAGTAGCAGCACATCCAGTTTTCACAATTTTCTTATATTCCTTTGTGTAGTATCTACAGTAAAAAAAAAAACATTTACTTCTATGTATTTATCCAAACGAAAGGCTAAAACCATAACTTTTCCTTTTACGCCGTCCAAAAAAGCGAAATATCGTTATCGAATAAATGGTACGGACGTTGATTACGGCTCACGGGCTCAGTACACTGGCGGCCAATTGCTGATCACATATCGGACACAACTCCGAAACAAAATGGCTGCCAGATTATCTGCTGCGGCAAAAATATCAACTTCATTTTTGCTTTATGAATATTGGAGAAATAAAAGGGTGTTTGTTCTCAAAATGTGGATGCTGAATGTTTTTTAAATGGATTTAATACGTGTAAGTCAAACGAGTGGTTAAACGAGGGTTGTGTTGGACAAACAGAAATATTTGTACTCGTGTGCTTAAATCTGATGTGTTTGCAGGACTGTATATTGAACACGTTCACTTTGAAGACCGTTTTCAAATTGGCTTCGTTTTTTTTTGGCCTGTGAAAAAAAATGTTGGTGTAAAAGATTACTAAAACACACACTCGTGTTAGAATATAATATCTAACTAGTAGTTTAATGAGACTCTTCGAATTCTCTGTTTGGGCCATCACTTGTTTAGCTGTTTTATTTAAGGGCAATATTTCGGAAACACGAATTTTTTCGTCAGTTTGATAATATTTTGGGTTGTCGTCACAGTAAATCACAAAGAGATAAAAAATAACGATAGCAATATCACAAATAAAATAACAGAATTTATCTAGTAGGTATATCGTACCATCACGCCTGTTATTAAGCAAAGGTGAACTTGGAGCCATTGAATGCCGAAGATTCACAGCATACTGTGTACCTGTACAGTATGCTGTGAATTTTCGGCAAGACATAATTACAAACTGATTCTAAAATTGCTGCAGCGTTACTGCGCCTCTCCTGCAGAAGGCCTAGCCTAGCCACCATAGGCCTTTTAGAATAGCCATTGTGATGACAATGGCTTTGTTTTATCGGAAAGACCTTTGTTTTTGTATGGTGGCTGTGATGTATGACCTCAAGGTCTCTTAATTTTCACAGTATGCCTAATATTACGTTACCTAATATCACGTTTTAGGCACCAAACCATTTTATTTTTTCAATCTAAGTTCTATTAAATTTAAACGAACTGCATAATACTACAAGAGCAGTCATAATTCGAAAGTTATGTTTAAGTCCCATGTAATAGGAATGTGATTCTGTTGCCATCAATCGGAAAAAATCTGAGATTGCTGTTACAACAAATAAAACATAATATAGCGAATCAACTTCTAGGAATTCCTAATTACACGTCTAATAATCCTACAGGATCACCGGCCGCTTATGTTCAACATCGGACATTTTCCGGACAGCGCGTAGTTTCGGTAATTTGTAGTGACACGATATATCGACGTCGACGGGCGATACCATCAAATCTGATGAATCTGTTGCTATCAATTATAGCTATCATCGCTGGAGATTGTTGCTTCCGAGGCAATGATGGATGGACTTTGTGGGTAATGAATTGAGCAGCGTGGTTATTAGTTACTATTGGAACATTAATGTTTTGTGTTGTGATATTTTCCTGATATTTCTTCGTCTTTCTTTACTAGCTGTTATGAATACGAGGATAATATTTCCCTTCAGCCATGTAGGGGAAAATTGGCCTAGAAAAGAAGGCAATATTATGTACCAACATTCAGGTAAAATATTTTTTTAGTTTATTTTACCTTGAAATATATCTCTGCTGGTTTTTTTTCTAACAAATCAATGTTTATGAAACATCCTTTTTACTAAGTAATAAAAACAAAGCTACTAGCAGTAAAACGTATACAAATATTCCCTAAAACATTTTTGACTCGAGCAAATGACAGTTACACTCCGATCATATTTTTCTCACAACACAAAATAACGCGAGTCGTCGCACAAAAATGTACCTACCGACAGAAAACTCGCTTTTCGATAGTTGAAAAATGTTCGATGCAGTGCTAAAACAGAAAAAAAAAACGAGGGAACAAAATAAAAAAATATATCTCTCCGGCCAGTGATTTACAGCGCTTTGATTGTCGACGAAAACTCGAATAAATATTTATGGTGGGCTGTTACGCGTGACACCGAGTGTAATATGACGTCACAACGCATAAATCTGGAAGCGACATGCCAGTTTGCTTTTTTGTTATTTTTTTTATTAAGTTTTGAGCTGTGATTGGTGAAAATTGGTTCGAATTGAAAATTTATTAGTGCGATTCACTTGATATTTTTTTCTTTACGATGTAAACTCTATCTGGGGAGTAATAATCCCTTTTCATAGGGGCGTTACTGTCCCTTATCTCCTCGTAGTCCTCAGTTTCAACCCTATTTTCATCGATTTCTCGGCTATTTGCACTTTCGATAGTCTGCAATAGCTCAATAGTTACGACGTCGGATTGGCAGGTTGATTGAGAGGCCGTACGTTCGTGCCCCATATGTTGTACACAATTGATGTGACTACCTTGCTTAAGCGTTTAGCTTATTCGAAGGAATAATACTCGAATACATTGATAAAATTCATCTTTTACTTAGTTATAAAAAAACCAGCCACGTGCGAGTCTGACTCGCGCATGAAGGGTTCCCTACCATCGTAGTAGGGGGAGCGCCCTTTCATTTTTAATTTATTTTTATTATTTCTTGTAATAGCGCCAACAGAAATACACATTCTGTGAAAAGTTCAACTGTCTACCTATTACTGATCATGAAACACAACCTGCTGACAGACAGACAGACGTATGGACAGACAGGGGAGGCTTAGTAATAGGGTTCCGTTGGTTACCCTTCAGGTACGGAACCCTAGAAATTTATCAATCGTAGCGGGAACTCAAGATGAGCAATTTGAAAACCAGTACTGCCACATCACCAAACACAGTAACGGTTGTGGAGGGCAGAAAAGCAGTTGCTGCAAATAAAATACTGGTATTCAGCAGCATCCGGTTAGACTGGAAGCTAACCCCCATTTAGTTGGCAAAAGGTGAAAAGTACGTCATCACTACATAGTATAAAACAAGGTCGCTTCCCGCTGTCTGTCTGTCCCTATGTATGCTTAGATCTTTAAAACTACGCAACGGATTTTGATGCGGTTTTCATTAATAGATAGAGTAATTCAAGAGGAAGGTTCAATATTTGTTGTTCCAGGATATTTAGAACAAGGGCTTATGGTTAAAGACCCAAAATGGTCAGGCAACATTACTTAAAGTCCGTGTCAAAGCGATATGATATATATATTGCACCCGTGCAAAGCCGGGGTGGGTCGCTAGTCCTAAATAAAATAAAATTATAACAACATTTCCCTCTCAATGCCACCTCTAGTTAGGGTCTAGTTCAAATAGACCGTTTGTGACAGGAGACAGATGGTCGAGCCACTCTGTAGGAACGCGTTACCTCATGTAACTCTCACGGCTTTCCGGTAACAAGCCAGGACTTGTTGTTTGTTAGGGTTTCATGGTACATGTTTTAACTGGGTGATGTTGAATGTTTAGATAAATGGGGAGAAGTTGTGACAGATGACAGTGGTTTTTTAAGTTTTTTAATTTTTTGGTTTTATTTGTTATATTTTTTTATACTGTGTGCACTTGTGGCATGTGCTAAATAAATGTATTTTCTTTCTTTTTCTTTCTTTCGTTTTCTTTCTTTCGTTTTCTTTCTTTCTTTCTCGAACAATGCACAAGGATCATTATCTTCTTGCCCTTGTCCCATGTTACTTGGGGTCGGCGCAACACGTTTTTTTCTTCCATTCTCCTCTGTCAACCGTCACGCTATCATTTAGACCTTTTTCCTTCATATCATTCCTCAAACAATCCATCCATCGTTTACTTGGTCTTCCTCTCCATGTCCTTTCATCAAAATTTATATTCATTACTCTTTTAGTCACCTCGCCTCATCACATGTCCATACCAAGACAGTCGATTCCCTTTCAACTTTTCTGTAACTGGCGCAACTTTCAAACTTCCTCTAACATTCCTTATTTTATCCAAGCTTGTCACACCACACATCCACATCAACATTCTCAGCTCCACTACATGCAATCTTTTTTCCTCCATCTTCTTCATCCTCTCCATCTTCCTTGCACAACGATCATGAGCAGCCCAAGCTGTTGTCACAGCTGCGACACGGGTATTACCTCTGTGAGCAGAAATGGGGTATTAATCCACCACGCTGGCCGGTTGCGAATTGGCAGATGTAACATGACCTCAAATTTTTGAATTTAGAATATGTTGATTTCCTCCAAACATTTTGCTTTACAGAAAGAGTGAGAACTAGATTACCATGAGTAAATAGTGATTGCCTTCACTATTACTACATAATATAAAACGAAGCAGCAGGGAAAAAAGTCAGGGCAAAGGAGCAGTGGTGGCCCAATAGTAGCGGCCCTGACTTACGAACAGTAAGTCGTGGGTTCGAACCCGGCTCCAGGCGCAATTACTTTGTGTAATTTATTTCATCACCACTGCTCTCAAAACGGTGAAGAAAAACATAGTGAGGAAACCGGCACGTAGAACCAACAATTCGAAGACATGTGACATCTACTAACCCGCACTGGGCCCGCGTGGTGGATTATAGCCCATTCCCTCGCATGGAGAGGAGGCCTGTGTCCCAGCAGTGGGCTATGTTATGCTATAAAACAAAGTCCGCTTTCCGATGTCTCCCTATGTATGCTTAGATCCTTAAAACGACGGAAACGGACTTTTAAGCAACGGATTTTGATGCGGTTTTTAGTAATAGATAGAGTGATTCAAGAGGAAGGTTAATATATATTGCACCCGTGCGAAGCCGAGGCGGGTCGCTAGTATAGTATAAACCAGAAACTAAAAGATCTCGTTAACATTGAAGCCCAAATTAAAAATTGTTTCGAAGAATAAGCCCAATTATCATAAGAAAAAAACCTGTTATGTTATGTTTCTTTTGAGTTCACAAAGATATTATGATAATTGTGATTGCACTCAAAAGAAAAAAGTCGTAGGTAAACATTTTTTTCGGAACATCTCAACAATTTCGCAAACTTAACTATAATCAGAATAACTCAAGTACAGTCATGTAATATGAAAAAGAGACAATTTTTTAATAAAAGACACTACTATCATTCTCTTCAGAATGAAATTTGAAAGTGAAATGCCTTAATAAAGTTGAAACTAAGCGAAAAAACTTCAAACAAATTGTGAGTCTATAATAAATATGCAAACGAAGATATTCAAGTTCAGACTTTAAGCTACTGAACTAGGTCTGCTTATAGCCAGGCACGTATTCTAGATGCTTTCAAATTAGTTTTTGGACAGCCAGGGTCAATTTAAACTAACTAGTAAAACTTCAAGGGCCTGGTGGACTGTTATCAATATCTAGTGAACATAAAATAAAAACAAACAAATCTCACCTCAATCAACGGCCACAGGTAGTGTTGTTACTCAAAACTTTTTTTGGCCTGAAAATTTAGAAACTCGTGATTTTTTTTTTCTGATGACGTGTAACTCACACGTCATCAGAAAAAAAAATCACGAAAATAAATAAAGAATTCTTGTAAAGAATTAAGATCTCACTGCAAACCACATCGATTTCTCAAACCCTTTTCAACAGATTAATAAATTAAATTGAAACTTTCAATCCATCTAAATCCAAATGAAACTTAAAGAAACACACTCTAAAAGTGTTCAATTAAAATAAATAATTGAGAAACTCAATCCTTTTTTGCTCGACGTAATCAGGTAAAAAAAGCCATTTACTCCCTTTGACAAGATAAATGATATCAAGAGACTATTTAAATTCACTGAAAGCACTAACTATTTACTTAATAATGCACTCAAAGCTGATACTTTGAAGTCTACAAATACAGCATGTATTGATCTGTGGTCATAATTTAAGGGTGTGGTACAGAGGCCAGCACACCAAGTGACCCTAATCTGTCAAATTTCTTTGATAGTATTTTAACTTTATTACAAAAGAATAAGGTTCATGTTTAATTGGGGGGGGTCATTTGATAATTTCCCATCCGAAAAAAAAAAGGGGTAGTATGGTAAAGTTTTTTTTTTCTCTCTTTATTTAAAGGAGCTTGTTCAATTTGAAGATGTCGCCTCTGTATTGAAAATGACAAAATCCAACACATATTTTAAAACACAATCACATCGTAGATTCACTCAGGCTATTCTATTTTTAATGTCCATTTTAGCGAGCCTGTACAGCAGATGCTAAAGTGGTTGTTCAAATTGATGGTCTATATCTTAAAATATAACCTTTTCGGATACACGCTGTATAATGTGTCCTGAAACATTAAAGAGATTAATGACTACTGCTTTATTAAGATATAAGTAAGATGCCATTTCAAAAGCACTTTCTTAATTAGAGGTACTACGTTTAATGAAGTAGTATTTCAAGAATATCATTTTAAATGACTGTTATATTGTCGCGGGCCTGTGGACGGCGAGTTATGGGCTAGCTCGCCGTCCGGCCGTCTTATGACGACAGGCCGTGTCGACGGCGCGTTCGTGTTCCACGCGCGCCTCAAAGAGATGTCAGCAACCGAGTAGGGGTCCGCATAGGCCGATGCCTGCCAGAGCTGCGGGACTGTTCGAAAGAGACACCGTGGCCCTGGAACACAAAGGGCAAAGAAGGAACATGGATGGGTTTTAGTCAGTACAAGTCTGACACTCCCTTCCGCTCCGCCCAGAGAGTGGGGGGGGTCATTTGATGATTTCCCATCCAAAAAAAAAAAAATGACTGTTATACCAAGTTTTATAATGAGCACAAAAAAATTGATTTTACACTATAAATGGATTAAATAAAATGTACGTTAAATATGTCGGATATATGTCAGGATTTATTCCGTAAGGCTCGTACATCGATGGGTTTCGTGCTATGAAAACACACTGGGTGCGTGCTACGCTGTTTCTAGCAAACTAACGAATTACTTGAGATTACAAGTTAACACAATAACACGGGGCACAATGAATAGTAAATGAAACGTCTCAACTCCGTCGCGATCAGACATTGACTGTCACCCTCGTCTAGAGCTGGGCATCAGGGCTCTGTAGAAGCACACTGGTGTGGGTAGACTAGTAAGTAGGTCGCGTCACGTCATCACCAGCGCACTTGCAATTCATTTTATGTCCGTACTAATGACCGGATCCGACAAATATAATGCTTAATTGGAAGAGACATAACTCGTTTCGATAAAATATGAGGTTGATTTTTTTTTTAAAAATTTCACATTTAATACTGTCGGAACTTGACCTTGCCCTTAACCTTTAAGTATCTTATGCTGTAGAATATCGCTAATAACACTTGATAACCGTATAAATATATTCCACACCTGAATTTACGACTTAAACGACTCATCCTGCATATCAATTCAGAAAATAGTCAATATTCTTTTCAAACTTTCCCAAATCCAATCCAATTTATTTGGTGTTGGCACAGCATTCCATACTTTTCTATTAGTATCTTATAACGTCCATTTTTCTAGTCATATCGGCTTTCACACAGTCCATTCGACATTTCTTTGGTTCATTTTTGTTTATAGTGTCACCTACCCGAAGGGTAACGGGACCCGGTTACTAAGCCTCCACTGTCCGTGCGTCTGTCCGTTCGTCCGCCCGTCTGTCCATCCATCTGTCTGTCAGCGGGCTGTATCTCATGATCCCTCATAGGAAGACAGTAGAAATTTTCACAGAATGTGTATTGCTGTTGCCGCTATATCAATAAAAAAAAAAAAAAAAAAAAAAAATTAAAGGGGCTCCCCTATTACGATGATACGGAACCCTTCATGCGCAAATCCGACTAGGCCGGTTTTTATTTTACATCACGTATTAATGAAGTTGTTATCCTAAAAGAACAAAGCACAATCGATCCGACAAAAAAAATACGAGAATTCATTCCCACATTTCATTTCGTAATCTGTTCCCATTTCTTATCCCGACACGTTCGCTAGTTACGGCCTTTTATCTCCCCATAAGATTCATAACTCAAGGTAGTGCCTTCCGCTATAGAGATTAAGGTCTATCTTGAGGTTAAATATAGGTTTATTTTGTCAGGTGAGATGTAATTTATCGAGATCGAGAAATATGTGAGATTATATTTTGAAGAAGGATGTGCTGTGAAGTGTATTTCCGCGTTTTTGTGCAAAGAGATTTATGTTTATTACGAAGGGTTGTGTTTATGATCGAGTTTCAAGTGTTCTACTTCGGAATACGGACGAGTTATAAAATAAAGCCTTTTACGTGTTGCGAAAAGCACGTTATGGTCCCGGCTGTTATTTGTAGATCTTTTATAGTCGTTTCAGGTAGTCAGAAGTAGAATAAAGTCTGACAGACAGTCTTACCTGGGGGTAGCGTATTACCCAGTGGTTGGATTGTGCAGGCGCTCCATGTAAAATACTGGTATTCAGCTGCATCCGGTTAGATTAGAGGCTGACCCTAAAATAGTTGAGAAATGGCTACACTCTAGGATGATGAAATAATTATAGCTTTCATGTATAAAAATATTTGTTTTTATTTTAATTTTAATATTGATTAATAATCATAAATATTAAGCTCGCATTGATATTTCGTATTTAATTAGCGTCGTCCACATACACAGTAGAATTAATAATACTATAATTCCACAGTCAATAATATTAATTGACTGCAGGCAAAGAGAGAATTTAACCTGAAATCCAATTTAAAAGTATCCGCTGATTTTTTCCAAACTGTAAGATAGTGAATTATGGACTACTTTTCCTCCATGAATTCGGAAAATGTTTTGAATTTAGCTCAGCGATTTTCAGTCACAGAGAGCGAAATGATTTATGATCCAGGTAGACATTCAACCACGGTCGCTAAAGCGGACAGAAAAGATGAGAAAATGAAAAGGAATTTTTTATATCGTTTATTTTTTTCATTCTACAAAATAGTGTTGCATAACATAGGTGATCCGTTTGCTTGAAAATTATGATACTTTAAAGTACAAATATAAGAATATACGTAAAATCGTAACGTTAAAAATTGGTTTTACCAAAACACATGGTAATTGGTTTTGATTTTGTTACAAGAGAGATTGATCAAAACCTATTAACACTCAGCCTTAATTTTTGATTCAGTGTGGTTATCATATTAATTCTGGGAAAATGAAAACAGTAGAATACCTAACGATATTTTCACAAATGTAATTGGAATACTGGGTTCATTTTAAATATAAATTCCTTTGAATGCATTTCAAAACACATATTCAGTTCCACATGAATGAACTGCAGTGGTAACCAATCGTGGTTTTTAAATTAACTATTTTGTTTAATATAATTATGAAGTATTAAATGAAGTAATTACTGTTTTGATTCGCACTGCAAAAAAGCCAAAGTTTTTGTTTTTGCCAAAACTCAAACTGCTGATGTCGGTAAACGGCTTCCACGCTTAAATGGAACTGAGCTGCCCACATCAGTCGCATGGCGGAGGAGCTATAAGCTGAAGTGTCCGTTTTTGTACACTTTAGAATGTACCAGGTGTAAATAGACACTTCACATATTCGTCAAGCAAGCATTCTGTACATCAAACTAAGTAACATAACGCAAAAATTATTGCTGGAAATCGACTTTTTTTTTGGGGTGAAAAATCACGTTTTACGGTAGGACTCGATGGAAAGCACTCATAGCATTGTGCTGATGAATGGATTGAATAGTACGATGGTCGTGGAGGTGTGTAAAGTAAAAATCTTACATTAAAAACATGTATTCAAAAAAAAAATTGTGAAAAAGTTGGAACTTTGACCCCCAATATCTCCGTAACTAGAAGGTTCCCAGGTATGGTCTAGAACAAAAAAATGATCGCAGTGACGGGGCAACTGCCTTTCGTTTATGTTTAGGGTCTATTTACACCCTTTATATGCAAAATTTCAGGATTATCGGTTCAGTGGTTTAGACGAAAAAATGTAATAAACAAACTTACTTTTGCATTTATAATATTAGTTAGGATTGGGATTTCTATAAATTTTTTTTTTTTGTAAAAGTCCATTGTCAGGTTCTGATGTGCCCCGTTGATGGTAATAGGCTCGCCCCTTATTACCTCAACATAGTTAAGAAGAGGCTACGCTAGGATCATGAAATAATTATAGCTGCCATGTATAAAAAATATTTTTTTAAATTTTAATATTGATTAATAATGATAAATATTAAGCGCGTAGTAAGCGCTAACATACACAGCCCCTTAATACATACAGGTTCATCTCTGCCTTATTCTTTTGAGTTTACAGGCTTGATGTTAAGAAAGGTAATAAATAAACATCGCCTTCGTCCCTAACCTTTTACTCTTATTCAAGGCATCTTAAGATTGTTCGAGTAATTGCAATTAATTTGGAAAACAATTAACAAATCGTTATGTCCTTTATCGACCATTAAAACCGAAAGTTTCAATAAGAAAAGCCATTAATGGTGTTTAAACTCAAACAAAATGTTTTTTAAAGATCTTTTAAAGTTTTTAAAAGGTTTTGGATGATGAATTATGTAATTATAAAAACGCATACTAAAGAAAGCCATAAATACCAAAAAGAATTGAAAACTGAAAAGAACATGATTAATGTTTTTTTTTGTATGCTTATGACCACTTACAAAAAATACTTGATGATGGCTGTGTATAAAAGGTGTTACATTTGCCCTGTAAGATACAGGGCGCTACAACTATTTAATTTAATATTCTATGGTATTCTCTTCGTGCCTGATGGATTTCACATGGTCAAAAATGATGAACTGCCACACAAATATACATCCCTTATTTAACCGATTAAATAAATCCTTTGGTATGTCTTTAACTACCAAAGGAAGCATTTTTGAAAATTAATCAAAACTAATTTAAAAAATATTAAGAGAGTTCGAGTTGTTTAACTCGAATTAATTAATTTTATTTTCTCTTTAATTTGATTAATGCTTCTAAATCCAGCATTTTATATGTGCAATGTGTGACTGCCTCATGTTCACAAGCACGACTGCTGAGCATGAAGTGCTAGGTTTGATTCCCGGGTCGGGCAATGTGTTATTGGGTTTTTCCATCAGGAATTTCTCAGTAGCAGCCACGGAGTCTGGATTTGAGCCCGGAGAATGGCTGCCCAACCCTTCGGAGATTACAGGCGTGATGTTATGTTTTATGTGTCAGTGACTGAATGATTGTATTTTTTTAAATAAGTAGCTACTTGAGTCCGTTATTTCTAATGTGTAGCCAACTTCAGTAGCTTTAAAAGTTTATCTTTAGTACTTTCAAATACAGTCTACATTTGCTCTGTAACATCAATACCTGCAATCGTGTTGGAAAATGCACTGCACGGCATGAAATTGGATTTTCTCAACGAAGTTTGGATTTCCCAGCCATCTTCATTCACATTTGTGGAAACAGATTCACTATTCATGTGAAAATGGAAAATCATACATTTGTGATTTATTTATTATTAGTTTGTCTGCCTCGTTGGTTTAGTGGACCCAAGTGCGACTGCTGAGTATGTGGTCCTGGGTCCGACTCCCGGGTCGGGCAGTATTATTGGGTTTTTTTCATCAGAAATTTCTCAGTAGCAGCCATGAAGTCTAGATTTGTGTCCGGTTAATGGCAATAGGCTCGCCCCCTATTCCATGGGATGGACTTATAAAAACATAACTGGCGAAATGTGGGTGTATGTACTATTAGGTACACCTCAGGCTAGCCCTTTGGGGCTAACAGGTGTAATGTTATGTTATGTTTCCCATTTGTTCTGGAGTTTCAAAATACGAAATGAAATGTTTGTTGATCTGTAAAAGGTTTTACAAACGAACGAATTAAAAACTATGGATTGAGTTGCTATGATAATTCTATTAGGAATAAAAAATATAGGTATTATTAGGTTTATATACCGCAAAACCAAAATGAACCAAAAACTACTGCAATGAAGAAAATTATTAAAACTATAAACATTTTTTTTTTATGTCTGCCTGCTCTGTCCCACTGCTGGGCAAAGACCCCCATGGCTTTCTAATCCTGCTTAAAATAAGAAACAAATTAGACACTTAAAAATAATTTTACAAATCCGTCTACATAATTATGACGGAGTTATGTCCGAACATACATAAAAAAAAAAAAATCAACATCCAAATTGATAACCTCCTCCTTTTTGAAGTCGGTTAAAAAAGCGGCGTTAAAGCGCTTTTTATCCAACTTAAAGTATTTACAGACATATCTCAGCGCCTCCACAGCAGTCACTTACAGCAAAAATAGGGCTGAATAATAAAACATGCATTATTAAACCCATAAGTTTCCAGTTACTAACAACTTGGTTTACATACCCGCGGTGGAGTAATATATTCTGACTCCTTCGGGCGACTAAGTCCGCGAATTTGACAACAATAAGTGAATTTTAAATCAGGTTTTTGTAGTGCTCTACCCACACGTAAACTCTTAGAAGCATCTTTCTTTCTTAAGGAAGGGGTCCGCAAGGGCCGATGCCTGCCGGGGCTATGGGACTGTTCGAAAGAGATACCGCGGCCCTAGAACACAAAGGGCTAAGCAGGAACTAGGATGCATTTTGGTTAGTAGAAGTCTGACACTCCCTTCCACTCCGCCCAGAGCAGGAGGGGGGTCATTAGATGATTAATTATCCTAAAAAAAAAATAGGTGTTCTAAACACTGTTTCTTTAGATATTTGTGACTGACGGCATAGAATATTGGTAATTCCTTTCATAGTGTGAGGAGACCACTGTCCAACAAACTCAGTCTGTAGAAGTCCATTGTTAGGCCTTTCCCAAGCTGTGCCTCAACGCTCTGTCTACTGTCTTCCACGTGAAGTCATTCTCAGCCATCTACCACCAGTCCATCCATTGCATTAAATCGGGAAGACATTTAACAGAACAAGGATTCATAAAATTATAAAGCTTAAAACAAACAAAAGAACATTCATAAATATGCCCGTAAAATTAAGGGACTCATTCCTGACTGTTACAAAAAAAAGAGAAACTACTTACATTACCAAGATGGTCATGATAGCACAAAAATAAACATTTAGTTAGTCACAAAGCCAAAAAACTGGGTCATAAAAAACACCTCACACTGAGGAAAACAATAAATAGCCACCACATTGACCCCAACCTAACATCCCATCTACACAATACGCTGCTTAAATGGGTCAATCTAAGGAACGTCTCCCGCTGTTTTCATAGCCCTCGTAACATGCGTGCGAATATACCTGACGTGACAAAATGAATGTTCATAACGCTGTCTGCCGGCGAATACCGAGTGAAACTCTGATAAGCGATATATTTGGCGGCTCTCCTACATAGGAGAAACGGATACACCGTTTCTGCGCCTAGTCAAATAGTTTCATTCCTACCGTATTGACCGCCGAAAGGATCCGATCGGAGACGACGACAGGTGAACGGAGCCTATTGCGCGTCGTAGCATACTTTCAGCTACGATCGCATGTCGCGGAAAATGCCTGTGGTTAAGCTGCTGTGCGTGGCTTGGTAATATAGACTTTAACAACTGTGTACACGATTTAATATCGTTTAATGATTGTAAAATCTGTTCCGATGGGAGCCGTTTGGTGGAAATCATCGTTATAAGGCCACCTGCAGCGAACCTTACATACCTACGTCTTTTCCTTTGTCGCTCAAGCCTGGCCTTTTTGAAGAACTTAACAAATAAGGGTATTATATTTTCTAGCATATCTGCCTTGCAAACGTCTTTTGTAAGTCGCCTTTCACTCATCCTACCAGCATAACTAAACCACATGATGCTTGTAAAGAAATTATCCTCAGGAGTAGTAACACTTGCCAAACTTAAGTAGCAATGGACAGAGGACATTGTTTGCGGAACGAATATCCAATAAGGCCGGGTTTTGGAGTAGCACCCGCGGACTTTACTAGAAAAAATGTCTACCCTCCAGACATTATCTTAATGTTACAGAAAGTGATAGGATAATCTATTCGTAAATGAAAAATGCCATCCTATCCATACATAAATCTCCTTTCAAAATATCGTACTTTAGCATAACCATGCTATTTATTGGTCATAATATTAAAGTCTAGAATCCGCAGTAATCACAATATCTCTGGGTAAACAGAGCTAAGCTGTGGACTCCTGTTTGTCATTATTTTATCATTGTGTAAGTTTAGTCTATACTAATATTATATAGAGGTAAAATTTGTTTGTTTGTTTGTCAGTTTGTAGGTTTGTAAGTTTGTATGCAGGGGGTAATCTCCGGAACTAGTGATCCAATTCTAAAAATTATTTTACTGGCAGAAAGCTACATTATTCGTGGGTGCTACAGGCTATAAATTATGTTTATATCATGCATATTAGACGAGCTATCACATTTTTTTCGGAAGAAGTCGCGTGCGTAGAGCTAGTCCTTAGACCTTCGTCCACGTTAAATTATTAAAAAATAATACTTCCCTATTTGAATCGAATTTTGTCAAGGGTTTTTTTTTGCACGGAACCTTAATCCTTTTTCGGCAACATCGGCTATCTGCCAGTAAAAGTCCCGTCGCAACCGCTCCAGCCAATTCGGTGATTCGCCTTAGGATTAGCATTAGAAACAAACAGACAGACAAAGATTGAACACTCAAATGCATTCAGTAAAAAGCTGTTATTTTGAAATTACAAACAGACACTTCAAGTTTATTTATTTGTTATGTATGTAAAAGTTTAATTAAAACAGACATTCAAAGGTTGAAAATTGCAAGACCTGTTACCAAACTATTACAAATACGTGATCGTCACGTTCAATATGTCATTCATTTGTGCAGAAACCCGAAAGGTGTGCTCTGTCGACACGACCAAACGCTCGAGTGCACCGAATAAAATGAACACGGCAGACGATTTGGTTCGGACGTGGTCTTATTGAGTAAAAATAAAAGAAAATTGTTGAAAAAATACAGATATTCTTACTTAGAAGAACTACAATAATATCTTGGTCGAAAGTACTTGATACTTTCGACCTATTGAGGACCTAATTACTGTCCGCCCACAGGCTGTCGACTCTTTATACCCTAAGAAACTTTCAGTCCAAACTATTCAACCGTTTATCTTATCTTCACAAAATATTCATAAAAAACGACCTTGAACCCTCAAAGGTTAAAAAAAACAATTTCTTTCCTATCTAAAACATCCAATTTCCGATACTAAACACAAATCTCAGTCATAAATCTCCTTTTGATAGATTACAGCTATAAAATTACGTACAACGATGAAGGCCTGTTAATCTAACAGGCTGCACGCAATGTTGGTTGCTTTACGTCAATGGTTCCCAACCTGTGGTCCCCATGAACTTACATATGGTCCGTGAACATACATTTTATAGCAAACATTGTTTTATAAAAAGACAAACAAAACAAATGAACAATCACGGAAGATATCTCGTAAGGGACAGTATAAGTTCATTATATAGCAGTTTTGAAACTCAAAAATCAAAATGCAACCGAATTTTAGTGTTCTATTAAAAATGTTACTTTCTTTTGAGTCTTACCAGTGAGTATCGTATTACCCAGTACTAACTGGGTTGTGGACTAGGTAGTCGCTCCATGTAAAATGCTGGTATTCAGCTGCATTCGGTTAGATTAGAAGCCGGGAAAAAGGCTAGGCAGATGATGACTTTTGAGTTAAACTACTGCGTTATGAGTTTACTTTTAAGATTGAAAGTTTATTTTTCTAAAACTTATTGTCCCTGCTAACGATAAAGACATAAAAGTGCTCCCTGGTCAAAAAAGTTTGGGAACCACTGCTATACGTCGTTCAAAGCATTCGACCGTAGATATTTGGAGTGACTGGAGTGACGTCATGCATCAATGGGCAACACCAGAGGTCGGGTTTGTTGGCTCGTGGAAAATTGTTAGGGCTTGTAGATTTAGGGTCAACATGGATGGACAGGTTTCTGAAATTTGATTGTCATTGGACGGACACAAACGTTGAGCTTTTTCGGTTTTAAGTAAATTTTGGGCATAGTTAAATACGAGTATCACAGATAGGCATGCAAAAAGTTTTATTTTGTGTGAGCGATTACTTTCAGAATTTATTTGCTCATTGAGAACTAATTCATATACATACAAATAAGTAAAATTGAAGTGTCTGTATGTAAAATAAATAAATAAAGCTTTTTACTGAATGCATAATAATGAAAATATACAACATTAGTTTTAGTATATGCGAAACCTGAAACACGTTTCTAGTATTTTTATGTAAAGAATCTATGCACAAAATTTCAAAACTTTATCATGACAAATCACAAAGTTATAAGCTTGTTCTGTTACCTGGTTGTCCGCTCAAAAACGTAGTCACCACGCAGCGCGCCCGCGCACGCATCTCCAGTGTTGTCTTGAGCTCATTGATAATAATAATTTGGCAGTAGATACCTAAATGATTGCGATAGGTACTCAATATCGCTCGGTATCCAACGTGTAACTTTTTTTAAATATTTTTTTGACAAAATATAACATGGGTTAAAATTATTGGAATCGATTCAGTTACTTATTCTGAACAAACTATATTCAGGTTTCGCATATACTAAAAATGATGTTGTATACGGCACTTATAACAACACACATTTTTTTGAATTCTTGTCTTTCTGTCGGTCGGTCTATCTATTTGTTCCGGTTAATCTCCGAAACGCCTGGACCGATTTTGACGGAACTTTTACTGGCAGATATCCGATGTTATAAGGTCTAACTAAGACTTACTTTTGTTTTAGAAAAATAGTAAAGGTTTCTTCCAAAAAAATAAAACCCTTGAAATTGTTGACAAAATCCAATTCAAAAAGGGGAATAATATTTTTTAATAATTTCTCGCGAACGAAGGTCGCGGGCAACGGCTAGTTTTACATAAATAATTATAATAAGGTGTCATAACTATAAATTGGTCCATCAATTACTTAAGCCCAAAAAAAACGACCTCTCTTCACCTCTGACTATAAAAACAATATAAGCTTTTAGGTAAGTGAGCCTAGACTTAGAAAAAACAGTCTCGCTCGACACTTCAAAATAGTAAACAAGAAAAAAGTTGAAGAGAAAAAATCACATTAAATCGAACCATTGAAAGTTCATCAACAAAAGGGAATAAGGCTCAAAAGAAACGCTTTTATTAGTCAAAAGACGCCTACAGAAGTTTTTGTGTAGGCGACAGTGACAATAGAAGAGGATTTGATCCCTAAACCCCGGAGGTGATAAATGAAATGAGTGATGGTATTTTGGAAAATACGTTTTATAATATGACTTAAATTCTTAAGTTTGTTTTCGAAGCTTTACGAAGAAAATCTGTTTATCATACCTTAGAAGTTTGTGATAAAATATTTGTGAAATAACTTGTTTGTTCCGGTGTTGTATCGCTTACAATATTGGAGTTATTCAGAAAAGCAGAACCCTATGTGTACTGTATTGTTTAGCGAACTAAGATACAGGATCGTGGAGTACAGATATGCAGTCGCTACATGTTAAATATTGGTTCATATTCATATGCAGCTGCATCCGGATGTACTGTTAACAAACGCAATAAATATACTTGAAAAACAAAACGAAGCAGATGACATGATGATGAGTATTGTATTAAACGTCGATGTTTTAAGACACCGTAATTTAGGAACGTCTGCCAGCACTTCTGAGAAATTTCCGATTAAACTAATCAAGAATATTTGCTTAAAACAGTAGGTAAGTGCTTCCACTTCCTTACTGGCCTCGAAATCGAAATAACACTCCTTACGAACTGCGAAATTGTACCGTTTAAGAATTGACTCGAAAGTCCAAATTTCCATTTCATTTGCAGGCGAAATTTTGCCAAATCTTTCGCCCTTAGCGAGATTAAATCACTTAAAACTTTTAATCCGTTCCCTCTCTGTTTCGAAGTCGGTAATGCCGCCGTATTTCGCGATACGCATAACCCGATACGGTTTATCTTTGCCTTGTTGCTATCTTGACTTACTATTGGAACACGATTATAGGAGATAAACATTCTTATTTTAAACAGGAAATTATCGTTCTTCTCGTTTTTTTCTTTATCTGGCTTTCCATTTAACGAACTCAATGTGCCTCACAAAAAGGTATGTTACAGGCATGACTGGAAATATATGCTTTACTGAAACGGTGTTTGGTATAGTTCTGTGTTACTGGAGGGTTGATGCAGTGGCATCTGTCGCCTCCATCTCGCGATCTCGCGACAGATGGTCCTGTCTCAGATTAACGCTAATGATTTGATTTTAATAATATTATGTAACATTGTTATATGTGAAATCATTTTCCTTTTATCGAACGGTTGTCTGCTGAACAGAACTAAATTTCTTTAGGTAGATAGGATGATAGGGACGTAAATAGTCTTCTAATTTTAGGATAACTAAGACAGAGAGTTTTGTCCGTGGCAATCATATACAACATTATTTTTAGTATATGCGAAATCTGAATATAGTTTTTTCAGGATAAGTAACTGAATCGATTCCAATAATTTTAAAACCATGTTATATTTTGTCCCAAAAATATTAAAAAAAGGCTACGAGTTGGACACCGAGCGACACTAAGTACCTATCGTAATCATTTAGGTATATACTGCCAAATTATTACGCGCGGGTGCGCCGCGTGGTGACCTCGTTTTTGTGCGGACAACTAGAGTTACCTAGTTGTCCGCAGAACAAGCTTATAACTTTGTGATTTTTCATAATACAGTTTTTAAATGTTGTACATAGATTTTTTACATAAACATACTAGACACGTGTTTCAGGTTTAGCATATACTAAAACTAATCTTGTATATATTGATTAATAAATACATACACCGAAACTTGAGTAAAGAAAAACTCTGTAAGAAATAGGGCAGACAAATTGACCTAATAAAACTCATGTAAGACGAGAGTGCTTAGAGTAGATCAATGAAAACCAAATATTATCTCAAACCGTATAGGTAAACACAGCTGCTGAACGAAACATTAAAAGGATCGATCAATTTTCTTTATAAAGCTTCATGTCCTTAATAGCTTCTTTGCTTGTTATTATCAATACTCTGGGTGACTGGCACTTCATTATCTATGCTTGGTGATAGATGCCTTTACAAGCTACACTGATACAATTTTCCTTTATAAACTTGATATTTTGCATTATTATGACTTGTTTCTTCTTTATAATGGGAACCACATTTTTTAAAATGATTTAACGGTAACATACGCTGTGTAAGTGACATCGAAACAGAAAGTTTCAGACAAAAAACACGGATGAAATAGTTTTGTTTTTGACAAAAAAAAAAGCTGTTGGTGGAGAAATATGAACTGAATCAATGGTAAGATAATGTCACAGTACATACAGTTCTGCTAATGCCATGTAATTGGCACATCATTATGTGCCGATGTGCGTATGGACTCGACACATCAAAGACCACCGACATGTCTGGTTCTGGTGAGTAGGGTCCATTATACCGTACGGCATAGCATAGCAAAATCTGCCTATTACATTCGCACTACCTGCCTGTGTACTAAACCTTCCTCTCTGAGGAGGAGTGCGCCATTATCCACACAAATTCCACTCACTTCTGCCTAGCCTCTTCCTAATTTTTGGGTCGGCTGATTACCAATATTTTACGAGGAGCGACTGTCTATCTGATCTCTATTACCCAGTTACGGGGTACTACCCCTTGGCATTGTAAACGTTATCAATATTTTGATCAACGGAAATCATACCATATTTTTTGCTTTGTTTCAATTTTGTTCCCATAGTAGGACCTTGATCTCAGTCGTTACCGCATGTTTGTTATGCAAATCGAGTTTGGATGGCCCTTTCACATCTTGCGCAGTTGATTTCTTCTTGTGCCTGAGATTATTTTGGTCCTATTCAATGGGTGACAGGATTTCCTCAAGATTCTGGGTCTTCAAACATTAATATTGTTTTGAAATACCGATGAATATTTCATGATGCCAAATGATGTGAAATAAGCTTCATTGTGTAAGATGAAGGGTTAATATAAGGAAGATAATTTAGGCTACATTGTACTGGAATTATTAATGGTTTATGAATATTCTAAATTTCCTATCCATTCAGTTCCCGTAGATTATGTGTGCTTACCATCTTTGACTAGGAAGACAATTCTGAATACAATATTATTATCGTTCCAAAGTAATAGATAGTTTCATTTAATCAAACCAGCATCAACGTTGAATGAACCAATATATTTTTCCGAGGCAGAAAATAAATATATCAGTAGTCAGAGAGATACAGAAACAATTACGAAACTATCCGAAATAATACGAAGAACCCCTCAGGGTAGTAATTACTAGCATATTCCCCGTTTCTATTTCGTAATTATTATTTCTTCTATTGTAAGAGCTATTAATACCTCATTTCGAAGTTCAGGGATTTTTCTCCGAAGCCAGTGTTGTAGCATTACTAAACGGTTTACTTTTTATTTTCAATTTCGATGAAACATTTTGATTGAATCGTTTAATCTGTTTCTCTTAAAATTGAAGTGTCTGTTTGTAATTTCAAAATAACAGCTTTTTACTGAAAGTATATAGGTACGGTACTTTTTAAAAAAATTGTCTAATTTTAGGCTAATCTCCGAAACGGCTGGACTAATTTTGACGGGACTTTTACTGGCAGATAGCTGATGTTATAAGGAGTAACTTAGGCTTTTTTTTATTAAAATATAGAGTCACATTTCTTGTCAGTTTGTGTCCTCAAGTTACAACCTTGTAAATCTATACTCTTTAGAAATAATAAAATTGAAGTGTCTATTTGTAGTTTCAAAATATCAGATTTTTAATGAATGCATAATAGGAAAGTGTATACAGTACTTATAACATTTTTTTTCTGTCTCTCTGTCTGTCGGTTTGTTCCGGCTAAAATATAATAAGCATAATCAACCTATAATGTTCCCACTGCTGGGACACACAGCCTCCTCTCTATGAGCGGGAATGGGCTATAATCCACCACGCGGGCCCAGTGCGGGTTGGTAGATGTCACATGTCTACGAATTTTTGTCGCTAGGACATGCCGGTTTCCTCACTATTTTTTCCTTTTTTTGTTACGGCTAGTCTCATATAAAATAAATATGAAGAATTTAATTTCAGCTATACCTTACTCTGCATCTTTCAATTATAATGAATCAATTTGATTGAACCATGTATTAATACCATTTGTCAATTTTCTTCAGAAATCTGCGTACGAGCTTAAAGATTTTTTGTCGTATTTTATTTCACCATACCTTATGATGCGGTTTTTTTTTCTTCGAAATCACAATTTCTCCCGAGTAATCCTTTTTTGTCGTAAGGTTTATTAATTATTACCATCTGAAAAAAAAAATGTTAACAAGGAAAGATTCCGTGTTTTGAATGGGAATAAATTGAAAGAAAGAAATTCTTTTCTTTTATTTATTTTTAAACTTTATTCTTACTAGAATAAAGTTTATTTGACGTCAGTTCATCAAGCACACAGAATAAAAAAGATACAAAATAAAAAATAAATAACAAATTTAAAAAATTAAAAAAAAAGAGATGCATGAGCTGTGTGCCTTACGGCTGCGCCAAATAGGTCCATTTCAGCATTCATGCCAGACAGGTGATGCTGTCTGACGCTGGTCTTCCAATGAACCTTTGGGAGGTAAGTGACGGAACAACAGTTTCAAACCTTGTTTCTGGCAAAACTGTAAAAGGCGTATTTGTATACACAAATACGCCTTTTTCCCATCAGGTAGATAGAAACTATAGATTGCCACCTGTTAAAATCCATACAAACTCCTTTCGCCTCGTCCACGTTAATACATCTTCATAATCATACACGCCCGCCGCGAGTTGCGAGTACTACGCACCATCAGCACCATGCTGACGAACGGCCATGATCTGGAACTTGCGAGTTTTACACACCATGCTGAAGAACAGCCATGTTCTGGAACTGTGAATTTTACACAAAAATCTCATATAATTGTTGTAATTTAGTTTATTTTATACAACACTAGCGACCCGCCCCGGCTTCGCACGAGTGCAATATACATCATTATTTTTAGTATATGCGAAACCTGAATGTAATTTGTTCAGAATATGTAACTGAATCGATTCCAATAATTTTTAAACCATGTTATATTTTGTCCCAAAAATATTTAAAAAAGGCTACAAGTTAGACACCGAGCGACACTAAGTACCTATCGCAATTATTTATATACCTACTGCCAAATTATTATTATCATTGAGCTTAAGAGACGCTGGAGGCGCGCGTCCGGGCGCTTCGTGTGGTGACCACGTTTTTGTGCGAACAACCAGGTAACAGAACAAGCTTATAAGTTCGTGATTTTTCATGATACAGTTTTGAAATTTTGTACATAGATTCTTTACATAAAAATACTAAAAAAATGTTGTATACATATAAACCTTGCTCTTAAATCACTCTATTCATTACTAAAAACCGCATCAAAATCCGTTGCGTAGTTTTAAAGATCTAAGCATACATAGGGACAGACAGACAGCGGGAAGCGACTTTGTATTATACTATGTAGTGACGTAGTTCTATTATTATATTGAATTCGCTGGTTATCGTTCCAGCTTTTGCCTTTTTTTCAAGATGAGGTACCAACCAACCGGTAGGTATTTTATTTAGAACTTAAGAAAAAGTTTCTTCATTCCGCTAACGCATTTCTCCGCACAAAAATCCAAGCATTTCTAAAGTAACCAAGATTTTATTACTCTGCCTCGTTGCGAAAATAAAACATATTAGCCACAAGACAACTGGCGGTGCCGTAAAAACCTTTCCTGTTTAGGGTCACCATATTTTTGCGAATATGTATAATAACTAGCTTTTCCCCGTGGCTTCGCCCGCATTGACTTCAGTAATTGTCCCACGGGATCGAAATACAGTATGTCAGCAGTGGTGGCCCAGTGGTGGTGGCCCCGACTTACGAACAGTAAGTCGTGGGTTCAAACCCAGGCAGGCGCATTACTTTGTGCAATTCATTTCATGACCACTGCTCTCAAAAACAGTGAAAGAAAACATCGTGAGGAAACCGGCATGTCCTAGAACCAAAAAATCGAAGACACGTGACATCTACCAACCCGCACTGGGCCCGCGTGGTGGATTATAGCCCATTCCCTCTCATAGACAGGAGGCCGTGTGTCACAGCAGTAGGAACATTATAGGCTGATTATGCTTATCGCAATACCGGGATAAAAAGTATCCTATGAGATGATAGTTTATAACCTTGATTAATCAAGGTTATAAACTATCTGTGTGCCAAATCTGTTTAGTAGCTTTTCCGTGAAAGATTAACAAACTTCTTTAAAAAACTTTTGCATTTATAAAAGTGTTATCATAATTCTCTTGCCTTTATCCCAATTCATTTGGGGTCGGCGCAGCATGTCTTCTTCTCCCATACTTCTCTATTACTCATCATGTCATCAGACACTTCTTTTCTGGCCATATTTTCCTTTACACAGTCCATTCATCGTTTTTTTGGTCTTGCTCTACTCTTATACCCATTACATACAGTACATTACGACATTTTCCTCATTCCTTCACATCGCATTTATAAAAGTGTAATAAGATAATCGATAATAATATGAATCATGATATAAGATAAATCGCTCGTATAGATAATCTGCCTATAATGTTCCCACAGCTGGGACACAAACCTCCTCTCAATGAAAGGGCTGTAATCCACCACACGGACCTAATGCTGATAGTTGTTCCATGTTTTCGATTTTTTGGTTCTAGAGTATACCATCTTCCTTGCGATGTTTCGTTCCTTTCACCATTTTGAAAGCAGTGGTAATGAAAGGCATTACACAAAGAAATGCACCTGATTGGGGTTGAACTCATGACTACTTCATGTTCACTTGTAGATCTGTGACAGTCTTTACAGGTAGACAGTGGCCCGAAAATCTGACAACCAGTCCTAGCAAACGGTATCGAATTACCCAGTATTGACCGGGTTATGGAGGTAAGATATACAGCCATGTAAAATTCTGGTATTCAGCTGCATCAGGTTAGACTGGAAGCCGACATGTTATATCGAAGTCGTTATAACTGGGACACCACTTCTCCATTCTTGGGAATACCAGATGTTTATCAGACATTCCAAATTAAATCGGGATTTGGTTTGGAATGTTGTTTAAATATGTTGTTCGAAAGAACATTCCTTATTGTTGAAAATCTAGATTATTTACAAAAGGGATGTTACTGAAAAATCGCTTTTAGATACATTGATTTAAGTATCTAAGTAATGTAGGTAAGGGGACAGCAACGTTCAAGTTATTACCGTGATAACCTTTGTACCTAAACTAGATAAGGTAGGCAATTTCAATATCAAAGATCAACACCGCATACAAATGGATTGCTTTGTCAAAGATCCCTGTTTGTGATAAGACCGCCCATTGTCGCCCTATATTTATCTGTAAATGGTGTACATACATAAAAAAAGTATTCTATCTAATCGTATTTAAGATGGCAACCAGGGATAAGTAAATAGTTTAAATTTAGAACAACAGCTATTTTCTTTCGATCAACCAAGTTCTCAACGAACTAAAATACTCTTTCGAGACCTACAACTATTCTGGACAAAAAAAAAGAAAGAAATTGTTTTCTATCCTACTTGGTAACCCTACTAACACAAAATGTTCCACGTAAAAAACATCGCAAGTACCCACTAATACACCGTGGCCGAGTTTTCAGGCGGTCGTATTAGGCCTGTATTTTTTATTTACGAATACAGGGACGTTGGAACTTCTTGAATCGTCTGGTAATCGTTGGGGCTATATAAAGTGATCCCTAACGAGCTTTGGGCCGAGTTAAGAAAGATACACATTGGTACGTTTTGTTTTTCGGTTAACTTTGGAATTTGGAGAGATTTCGAGGGTATTAGCAGTCAGTCTGATATTTATAAGCCAAAAGTTGGCCTAGGTTTTTCGCAACCCCGCGCGTCCTTCTTCTAGTCCTGAAGGAACTTGTTCAGTTCGTTCCGCCATCTCCTTCGTGACCTGTCTCACTGTCTCAGGGCACCAGTTTCCTACCATTTTGGCCCACAGTTTGTCGGTCATGCGGCAGATATTTGTCCCACATTACGCGTTATAAATCGTGGGTTTGAACCAGACAGGCATTTTACATTTTGTAATTCATTTCATTACATCAGCCAAGGAAAACATGGTGAAGAAACCCTAGAACCAAAATTTCGAGTCTATACGTTATATCCACCAACGCGCTTTGGGCCTCACATCTCTGTGAGAAACAGGTCGCGGTTTCCCAGCAGTGGGACAGCCATTATATAGGCTGATTGTTTATGCTTTAATATAATTCGGGTGAACGTTGTCAGTTTCGATTTGTCCAAGCCATAAAACTGACGGCTTGATCTCGAGTGTGACACAAGGCAGCCATGCAGACTGATTTAAAGATCGTTTGGAAAATATTACAAGTATCGCTTTGTTAAAGGTTAAAACTAAAAAAAGATAAATCTGAAAGCTTTTACATTTGCAAAGTAATAAATCTAGAACCCCATTTTTCATAGCAACTTATTGTTGAAGCTACAAAAACATTCAACAACACTAAGTATTGCTGAAATTTTCAGTATTTTATTACAACATCTCAAAAAAGCTATGTATCAGTATTTTTTAAGGCAAAAATGTCTATCGCAAATACCAACCGTATCATATAATCCGGGCATCAACAATTCTCGCGAATAAACCGTTCCCAACCGCTACATTGCATCGGTACAACCTTCTCAAACTGTTGATCAGTTAAGCCTTTTGTCCTTGAAGCCTGTAAGAAATTCTTGTGTATTTATTCCAAGAGTAAATCTTGTATACACGTCTTTATTTACTAGGCTTTTGACAGAAACTGGCTTGTGAAAAAAACAAACTAATTGGCTTCTTTTGTATCTTTAGACTCGGTGGAATCGCACGTGACTAAAAGAGTGATGAATATAAATGTTGATGGATGGAGAGGGAGAGGAAGACCAAGGAAACGATGGATGGGTTGTGTGAGGAATGATATGAAGGAAAAAGGTGTAAATGATTGCGTGACGGTTGACAGAGGAGAGTATTTAATCCAAGAGTGAATCTTGTAAACACGTTTTTATTTACAAGGCTTTTGACAGAAACTGGCTTGTGAAAAATACAACCTATTTGGCTTTTTTTGTTGTTAGAGATCAAACGAGAGCTTAAGACACAGTGGAATCGCATGTGACTAAAAGAGTGATGACATGAATATAAATGTTGATCGATGGATGGATGGAGAGGGAGAGGAAGATCAAGGAAACGACGGATGGATTGTGTGAGGAATGATATGAAGGAAAAAGGAGTAAATGATAGCGTGACGGCTGACAGGGGAGAATGGAAGAAAAAAACGTGTTGCGCCGACCCCTAGTAACATGGGACCAGGTTAGGAAGATGAAGATGAGAGTCAGTGGATTGCCTTCTTGGTCTAGTAATTGATAGCGATACTGCTGAGCACGACTTCCTGAGTTCGATTTCCAGGTCCAGCAAAGTGTTATTGGATTTTTACATCAGAGTGTCTGATTAACAGCCCGGAGTCTGGTTTCGTGCCACATTAATCGCAATAAGTACTCCTCAAGTCCTCATCTCCTGTTCCACGGGCCTGGTGAAATGTGCACCAATGTGTATGTGTGTGTGTGTGTATGTGTGGGTGCACTTCCACCTAAGCCTTCGGATACAGTCGTGTCGTATATTAGGAAAATAGAAGCAGTCTGTATTTTATCATTGAAAAAAAAAAATTTTTTTTTGATTAATTATAAAACTTTTTTATATTTTATTATTGAAAAAGGTTAATTGAAAAATTTCGCTGAGGGATCCTAAACAGTTAAATTGTTTCCCCAGGACTTCATCGAGCTTCATTGGCTCGGCGCTTTTCTATAGGTCACCACTGTTGATTTTGGCTTTCAGGAGTTGCAGTGGTTTGGGAATAGTGTGGTAGGCCTGTCCCAATAAAATAAAAATAAAATCGGTGAAAATCGCTGAGGGGAGTCGTAAACTAAAAAGGGGTTTTTAGAAAAATTCAGAGAATAAGATGAGCTTACTATTCTGCGCATGCAACAGAATATGATGGAAGATTCTGTCGTTCAAATCTTTGTCTGAAAGTTTGATCTAAATTGTAGTATAGCTCGAACACAATACAAATTGTAGCAGTTGTATTATGAAAATGATTATGTGATATTGCATCAAGACGACGTGATGTAGTTTGTGCATCTCCCGACAACGATGTTTCCGTAGTAATTTCTAACAATTTCCTCGAGTAGACAGGACTTTGAAATACAAGGTGACCATTCCAAGTGTCCGTAGATTGACAAAAATATAATGAATAAATAAATAGTATGGAATATTGTTTACTGTTTTACATACCCAATAAAACAAAAATAGGAAAATGACACGAATTAATAGAGAACATCGTTTTGTTCGAGATCTATAATGTTTTAGGAATAGACGACACATAGATTTAGTAAACAAGACAGTAAAGTTCATTATTCTTTGACTAATCATTATCGCTATTTATTCTAAAGGGTGTTCTCCCCGTATTTGCGATATTTTTTTTTTGTTCTAGACCACACCTAGTTACGAAAATATTGGTGGTCAAAATTCCAACATTTTCCACAATTTTTTTTTCCCTCCACGGCCCCAGTACTATTCAATGCATCTATCAGCACAATGGTTTCAGTGCGTTCCATCGAGTCCTACCGTAAAACATGATTTTTGACCCCAAAAAAAAAGTCGTTTCCCAGCAATTATTTGTGCGTAAAGTTACTTAGTTTGATGTACACAATGCTTGGTTAACGGCTTCCTGAAGGGTGTCTACACCCTGTATACATGGGTAAGGGACAGCCCTACGCAAATGGACAGGGTGCATTCAGCTTCTTATTTTGAATCATTATATTCCACCGAATTATTCCGAAAAAAATTCGTTTTTCAAATTAATATTCCTTTGTTTCAATGTAAAGTTGCATCTGCTGCGTCTGACATCTTTAAAGGCAAAAGGCCGTGGTAGTTGGTACTAACTTCTGACATTAGACTCCTGTTCATTTGTGAAAATTACCTGTGTCATTGTTTTTTACACTTATTGCTTGTATATATTAGTATTTAACATCAAAATTTTGTTTTATGTTAGTTAATTAAACTTAGTAATAGTCTAACTAAGCTGTTATAAATAAATAAATATTTTATTTAGTTAGCTACCTAAATTAATGTTTGTGTTTAATAATATTTTCATGCTATTTTATGGCGAAATGTGTCATTGCACTTCATGTCATTTTTACCATCTTTTGTACCACATTTACAGCAAATAAATAATTATGACTTTGACTTTGATAAAACAAAAATTAAAAATACTTATCTGTGGTCCTATAAACAGTTTAGTTCAACAATGTAGGTCAACCGTTCTTCCAGATCTTGTGACCGAGGAATCGAACGAGAATGCAGTTCGATTAGCGCCCGTTTCATAACTGGAGTTCCAAGAAATGAATGAACGACTTTGGAAAAGTAAAAAGTAAATATGAATGGTATAACTGGAAATCTTGGTGTTGTGAGTCCGAAGCTAAATTGGATTCGAGGAATGAAATAAAATTAAAAATTGAATTCTGCACGAGTTTCCCTATTTCCATGAATCTTGGTGAACACAATGCTGCACAATCATTGGTTCGTATCAATTTCACATCGAATCCGATAAAAACGTCCACCCTACATACCTGTTTGATACCAATATACCGCATTTGTTACGAAAAATTACAAGATACAGGAAAACTCAATCGACAATATAAACCAACGAAGTAAGCTGAACACAAATAGCAAAATTTTCACTGCTTTAAATTATTTGATGAGGAGCTCGTGGCTAAATAATAACAGCCGCTCGGGTCGATCTTTAGGTTAAGCCGTGCTTGCCTAGGTTGTTCTGTGGATGGGTGACCGCCCATTACATACCGAGTTTCCTCCGTGCCTCGGAAAGCACGTAAGCCGTTGGTCCCGGCTGTCATTTGTAGATCTTTTACAGTCGTTAGGCAGTCAGTGACCCAAAAAACCTGACAACCAGTCTTACCAAGGGGTATCGTATTACCCAGTACTAACTGGGTTGTGGAGGTCAGATAGGCAGTCGCTCCATGTAAAATACTAGTATTCAGCTGCATCCGGTTAGACTGGAAGCCGACCCCAATATAGTTGGGAAAAGGCTAGGCAGATGATGGTTACTATTGCACCATATTTCCTGGCTGCCTTCCTAATTTTCAACCGCATTCAAGTTGCCTTGAAACTATAGTCAAAATTACACACTTCATTTTGAACATGCAACTAGCAACTGCTTTGAGTATCCTAAAACACTTCCCATCCGCTCTTTTAACCTACATTGTAACTAATTTTACTCTAGAAATTCTAAATAGAAAATCTAGACCAAGCATCTTTCTGAAGAGAACCCTAAGTCTCTTCTCGCGTTCAATTCAAAGTGAAAAT
Source organism: Noctua janthe (assembly GCA_910589295.1). Taxonomy (NCBI): domain Eukaryota; kingdom Metazoa; phylum Arthropoda; class Insecta; order Lepidoptera; family Noctuidae; genus Noctua; species Noctua janthe. Next base: position 11,092,695 of record OU342575.1, on the reverse strand, counting down.
TTAATGTGTATGAAGGAAACATGCGATCCTTTCATCATCTTGGAAAATAGAAATGAAATTTTTAGAATGGGGCAAAGGTGTCGGATTTTTTTTTTATCTTCCTTTTGCTTATTTATCTACTAGCTTTTGCCCGCGGCTTCGCTCGCATTAATTTAGAATTTTACAATCAATTCGAGGTCCGCAAGGTCCGATGGCTGCCAGGGCTGCGGGACTGTTCGAAAGAGATACCGCGGCCCTGGAACATAAAGGACAAAGAAGGAACATGGATGGGTTTTAGTCAGTAAAAGTCTGACACACCCTTCCACTCCGCCCAGAGCGGAAGGAGTCATTTGATGATTTCCAATCCAAAAAAAATAAATAAATTGAATGCAAGTGAAAGTGACCACGACCGAGACCGAGTGACCGTGTGAGTGAGTGAGTGTGTGTGACCTTGACACGAGGTGACACATACGAAAATCATTCGGACAAATTGTGGGGTGACTGCGGATAACGGACACTGATACTTTAGTAGATATTATGGAAGTGTCCGTGTCGTGCGTAACACATCCGTATCGGTTTGATCGCACCTTTATAAGGTTAAAATGTCATAACAGGCTAGAATTATCTTTTAAAACTATTAAACTGTTAAAAATGTTTTCATCCATGTGCTTATTTAGTTTCTTGTAGTTCTTATTTAATGTACAGCAAAAGTCTGACCATCTGCGCACAGCCTAAACCAAATAAAAAAGTAAGCAAAATATCAGCATAACATTAAATACCCACAACGCGTTCAAAGCATTTGCTTACTGTCTAGACGATGTGTGTAATCAGGGACTTGTTACTTTGAATAAAAATTAGCATTCGCATCTGGCCGACTTCGCCAGTCTTTTGGCTCGAAGCCAAATGACAACAATTTGGCACAGATATTTTTATAACTCCAATTAAATAAACATTTTGAATGCTTAAGACATTATCATTGACTTCGTGATTGTGGTGGTAAAGTTTGTATAGAAAACTTTTGTATTTTGTACAGCCTGTTTCAGTAATTAAAACTTGCAAGGGTTCCTTATCTTTTCCGCGAAACACAGGATTAGTATTGTGTTAACATTAATACGGTTAGATTCGCTTAAGCTTTATAGATAAATCTACAGTTTGTTGGAGTAGATACGCATCGATTAAAATAGACTAAATAACTTTCGTTCAAAGTAAGATATTCATTAATATTTATCTTGAACTTTTGAACATAATCAAATTATTCAAAAAAGTTTTAGGTACTAAATATATGGTAAGTTATGCAGTAATCAATAAAAAGGTTCTAAAGATACTAACGTAATGTTAGAAAAACAAAGCCGTGTGACCACAGAAAGCTGCATGTGCTACGTAATACGACGCTACGCGAATTTCTACGGCGTAGCGAGCTACGGCCGTGTAGTTTGACGGTCGTACTACCGCGTTCATTGACGGTCGACCAGTTTTCAACCTTATTTCTCAGGGCATAAGGGTGAAAAGAGATCGACCGTCAGTGAACTCGGCAGTACATACAAACATGCATATAGACCCGATTCTGTGTTTGAAAATTATGATATGATAAGATTTAATTGAAATAAGGAATGCACAAGTGTACTGTATTCGAACAAAAATTATCCTAAAAATACCATAATCAATGGTGGTTTTAAGTATCAATATTAGTCTGTTTCGAAAGTTCAAAAGTAACTGGTCTACTTGAAATAAATGCTATGATTTTGAAAAAAAAAAGTTACAGATACTACAGACAAATTATATTGCAACGAAATATTTATTTTAAAATCAGTCTACATTTTTTGTGTTTTTAGGCGAACACACAAAAAGTTCGGCGTTCATTAGGGAGAAAATTGCTTATTTAAAAGATGCTCGGTAACAGACGCTTTTGTCGAGTTTTTGTTATATTTACGGGAATATTTCCATCGCGACACGAAACTGAAAGAAAACGACGGATACCTTAAATGTTTTTTTGTTCTTTAATACAATAACTAGCGACCGCCTCTACTTCGCACGGATATTACGATTTGACAAAAACATCGAGATTTATCTATAGCTGTTGCCCGAGACCTTCGTTCGTGTGAAATTGTCATAAAAAATATAACTTCCCTTTTTTTAATCGGATTTTGTTAACAATTTCAAGTGTTTTCATTTTTTCGACTTTAATACTATTGGTGATATAGACTTTAAAAGTGAGCATTAGCTTTTAAACTGCAGTGTCATCTCTCAAGTCAACTACGGTCCTTTCAAGATAATTTACTCTTTTGTCAATATCATTGACATTACTTAGTCATGTACGAGTTATTAATTTAATTTTTAATTTACCTTAAGTATATTATATGCATGTATAACCAGATGATTACATACGGGACCGAAACGTGGTCGCTCACAATGGGCCTCATCAGAAGGCTGAAAGTCACCCAAAGAGCAATGGAGAGGGCTATGCTCGGAGTTTCCTTGCGTGATCAAATCAGAAATGAGGAAATCCGTAAGAGAAGGGGCTGGAAAGTTCTGGAGTGGCGACCGCGAACTGGAAGACGCTGCGTTGGAAGGCCTCCCACTAGGTGGACCGATGACCTGGTAAAGGTTGCAGGGATCCGCTGGATGTGAGACGCACGGGACCGGTCAATGTGGCGACACTTGGGGGAGGCCTATGTCCAGCAGTGGACGTCTTTTGGCTGAAATGATGATGATGATGACCAGATGTATGAACGTGGAAGAGGTAGAAGGAGTATGTAAGGATCGTAGCAGGTGGCGTTCTGGTGGTTTTTGCCTACCCTCAATGGAAAATGGCGTGAGTTTATGTATTTCACAGTCCGAACGAAAGTGACCGAAAGCAAAATTACGGCGAATTAAGTTAAATACCTAATACTACTCCTAATAACATGGGCTATCGTCCAGTGAATCAAAAAGTGACGATATCGACTAGAAAATGACAAACAAACACATATCCACAAACAGGAACTAAAACACGAACACAATTTTGGTATTTGCCACAAAATGTAAAATTCGTGGAGAGCAGCGGTGGCCCAGTGGTGGAGACCCCGACTTACGAGCAGTAAGTCGTGGGTTCGAACCCAGCCAGGCGCATTACTTTGTGTTAGTTATTTCATCACCACTGCTCTTAAAACGGTGAAGGAAAAACATCGTGAGGAAACCGGCATGTCCTAGAACCAAAAATTCGAAGACATGTGACATCTACCAACCCGCACTGGGCCCGCGTGGTAGATTATAGCCCATTCTATCTCATAGAGAGGAGGCCTGCGTACCAGCAGTGGGAACATTAATAGGCTGATTATGCTATGCTTATGCTTATGTAAAATTCGTGTTAGGTCACTTTTGTTATCAGGTTGCGATATTATTTTTTCTTCTCCGAAATAGTCCGCAACTTTTACCTCTTCTCTAACCAAAGTTTTAACTATAAATTACCAAAGCAAAGAGCCTTCTGCATACTCATACTAACGAAGAGTCTAATAAAGAAAATAGGACCATTACTTCACTTAATAGCATAGTACTACACTTATGCGAACACTCTGGAAACTTTGAAACACAACCCGTTTTCGCTTACCTTGTGTTAAGGTAAAATACACAAGGTCATTTTAATAGATTTGCTTGAGTGTGTGTACTCTCGCCCTACTGTTTCATCATCATCTGCCTGGCCTTGTCCCAACATATTCTTCTCCTACTATGGTTCCTCTTGTTCTTCTTTATCTGGGCATAAAAACATATGCCTGGCATGGGCCTGTGACTTGGCTTTACATGTCAAGAAGGACCTCTCAGGCATTTACCTTAGTTCATCATCTACCTAGCCTTTTTCCAAATATTTTGGGGTCGGCTTCCAGTCTAACCGGATGCAGCTGAATACCAGTATTTTACATGGATCAACTGCTTATCTGACATCCACACCCAGTTAGTAGTTGGTAATACGATACCCTTTGGTAAGACTGGTTGTCAGACTGACTACTCGCGCCCTGCTGTTAATTACTGTATTTTGAGGTTTTTTTTCAAGATTAAAATGAGATGGAATCAAAATTCGTTAATAATGTATTATGCGCCAAAACATATAGCGTGCGTGTATGACATCATAACACATAACATCACGCCTGTAATCCCCGAAGGGTAAGGCAGAGGCGTACCCATTAGTACACCCACATTTCGCTAGTAATGTTTAATTTCCATGTAATAGGGGGCAAGCCTATTGTCATCAACCGGGCACAAGTCCAAACTCCGTGGCTGCTACTGAGAAATTCCTGATGGAAAAACCCACTAACGTGGCTACTGTCGCAGTAAGCTAATTTTTCAAACATCTCAAGAAATTCAAGACATTTAAAGAAAAACTCAAACTACAAGTATTTATTTAAATTACACAGGCACTTTTTAATGTCAGAAAAACAAAGAAAACGAAACTACAGTCACAGTCACTATAACTTGTGAAAGTACTGTAGTTGCCCATTCCAAGGCGTAGATCTCTATGGAGAAGAACGGGCAAGAAACTCCATGGACACTCTTTTCAATCTAAATAATGGGTACATCATTCATGTTGAGACAATAGAATTATGTGAGAACGATGTATAACACTTTGCCCGACCTGGGAATCGAACCCAAGACCTCATGCTCAACAGTCGCGCTTGCGACCTCTAGACCAGGGGTTCCTAAACTTTAAAGATAACGGAACACCAACCAAATACCTTTTATTTTATGGAAGCCCTGTAATTATTTAAAAAATGTTATTTGTAATCATTTAAAAATTAAATGATTACAAATCAACACTGAAATTTATATAGAAACTGAAAATTTAATAAAAAAAAATTAAGAAATTTACATAAAAGTACCTATAAAATACTATTTACATAAAAGTAATGAGTCCTACTCAGGCATGTGATAAGGAGGGACGAATCGCATGTGACTAAAAGAGTAATGAATATAAACGTTGATGGATGGAGAGGGAGAGGAAGACCAAAGAAACGATGGATGGATTGTGTGAGGAATGATATGAAAGTTAAAGGAGTAAATGATAGCGTGACGGTTGACAGAGGAGATTAGAAGAAAAAAACGTGTAGCGCCGACCCCAAGTAACGTGGGACAAGGACAGGAAGATGATGATGAATGAGTCCTACTCAGCACTACTTTCAAATAATATTTGTAACCGTGGTTTTATTTAATAGCTAATAATAAATAATTTTGGCGGAACCCTGATGACTATTCTACGGAACCCCTAGGTTCTGCGGAAACCAGTTTGGGAATCCCTGCTCTAGACCATCGAGGTAGACTGCGTGCGTGCGTGTATGACCAGATGTTTAAACGTAGACGAGGCGAATCAGAATCAGAATTTTTATTTGTTTACATAGGTAGTTACACAGTATGCGAGATGTTACATTTAGTTGATGTTAAATAAAGAAAATGTAAAGGTTCGTAGCAGGTGGCTCAAGAGACACGCTCTTTACCAAAATATAATGAATATTATGTAAATAGTATGTTTTTATCAGTAAGCGTTCGTTTAACATTTATATTTCGACTTGAATTCGGATTTGTAATTGTACCTACATTTCATGTAAATTTAAAGGGATGACATTTCTTAGAAATGTTTTCAATTTTTCACTTGAAAATAAACAGAAAATAAGTTAAGAGATATCAAATAACAGCAAAAAAGCTTTTTACAAAGAATTATTTAGATACAAAGTAATATTTTATTACAAAACTAATATATTTTTTCTTTACATCAACGATGAAACAAAATACTCAAAACGCATTTCTGCAAAAGAAAAATGCTTCAGATAGTTAGTATGTAAATTCTTTCTATGTATTAAATTACGAATATTACTATGTATTGTATTGTATTTTAATACGAATATTTTTTTTCCAGTAATATTTCAATGACAGAAACTATACATTCGTTTTTCCTTTGGGAGATATACTAAGATGTGTGGATGTAAATATGAATTTTCGTGGTGATTGGTATGTCAGCCTAAAATAAAATATTGCAATATAAAATTCAAGAACATAGGTAGGTACGGCGCCAGGGGGACTTGCCAAAACTGATAACTGTGTATGAAATATTGGTTATTTATGATTGCCTGAAGTTTTCTATTTCTGAGGCAAAGTTTATCATCAGTTTCTTTTCTATCTACTCGGTGTTAACATCAGTTGTTCCATACATTTTAACCGTAAAGGTAGATACTGAAATTTTATATGAAACAGCTGATAATTTTTTTAATGAAGGATGTTTTTTTTAAATCCTGTTGTAAGAGTTTAGGCAAGGAATCGTTGGTTAAACAATAGTGTGACGATAAAAAAAAAGAAGTTTATTTCATATTGTTTTGGCTTACTTTGCATGTCGAGGAGTCTCCATTTAGGCAGAGAAAATGCCTGTAGCTGAAGGCTCCGCTCTTCCCTTACGTTATAAACCTACAAATAGGTAAAAACAAAAAGAAAAACAAAAAAAATTAATTACGATCATTTGTATGAGTGTGTGTGTGCATGTGTGTTTGTTTGTGTGTGTGTGTGTGTCTATGGATGTCTACCCTCTAGCATTTACCAATACGTCCCACGAGATGCATAATTATTCTAAATACGGAGAGCAGTAATTAATTTCCAAAACTACGCTCTGAGAATGAATAACGTAATGTTTGTTCAAAAGCAAAAATTAAAAAAAAAAAATACAAAACGATTTTGCATATCAATCTTCAAAGATTTTATTAATATTCAATTCACTTTAAAATAAATGATCAAAATCACAAATGAAGTAGAAAAATAATAAATAGAAAGTTAATAGACACAGATCAATGAACTGCGTCATTAACTCGTATTCGTGGAACGGCAAGCATTAATTACTTCGTTAGATACATGACAATACAAATGCTGACTACAAAACAAATGCTGTAGTTACTGTGTATTGTCACAGAATTCCGCGAATTCCCGTGGTATATAACATAATGTGTGCTCATTTCTCAAAATGGGCGTTAGGGTACACGACTGTTGCTAAAATTGACAACTAAATTAATGAGTCTGACATATTTGAAGTTATTAAGTATAGTTAGTACAGTTGACTGCCTCGTTGGTTTTGAGGTTGCAAACAACGTGACTGCTGAGTATAAGGTCCTGGGTTCGATTCCCAGGTCGGGCAAAGTGTTATTGGGTTTTTCGATCAAGAATTTCTACGCCACGGGGTCTGGATTTGTGCCCGGTTGATGGCAATAGGCTCGCCCTCTGTTACATGGGACTTAAACGTAACTTGGTGAAATGTGGGTGTGCTAATGGGTACACTTCGGGGATGTAGTGAGTTTGTGTTTGTCTGGTGACTGTGTCACGTTTTATGCGTTAAGGCTAAAGTCGCATTGCAAAACTAGAAAATACACTGCAAACAAAAAACGTGCGTTTATTGGCAATAAACCTACAAAAAACTCAACCTCAAAGCATTTATTTCAAATAGACCATTATAAGCACTTTTGCATTGCCAAAAACGTATTGTAGTTGCCCATTCCAAAGCGCAGATCTCTATGGACAAGAACGGGCAAAAAACTCCATGGACACTCTTTTAAATCAGAATAATTGTAACAAAACCTTGGTTACATCATTCCTGTTGCTGCGGGACTGTTCGAAAGAGATACCGCGGCCTGGAACACAAAGGGCAAAGAAGGAATATGGATGGGTTTTAGTCAGTAGAAGTCTAAAATTCCCTCCGCCCAGAGTGGCATCGGGTCATTTGATGACTTCCCATCCGAAAAAAAAACATTCCTGTTGAGATGGTACATTATGTGAGAATGATGTAGCAAGATGAATACGTTATAAAAATAAACTTCCAATAATAATACAAGCCCGTTAGTGCCTATGTACCTATTTCTCGACGGTATATAAAGCCAAGTCAAGGCATAAAAGCGCTGACACCAGGTTAGGCACTAACCACACGATAAAGAGGAAGAAGTACCGATCTCGTTTTTTATGACTAAAATATTCAAAAAGTATCCGCAAAGAATGTCGAATAGCTATTAAATAGGTAAGATATGAATACACCGAAGTCCATTCGAATTCGAGATTGCTTTTTACGTCTGTTTTTTTTTAACTTTTATTGTTTGTTTAATATGCATAGAATCAAACATTAAATGAATACGTGCGTATTAAGAATTTACTTTACGCCAAAATAAATTAAATAACAATCGTGATTGTGTTTTTAAACTGGCATTAGCATTCATATTTTAATAGATAGTGCACAATTAAAAAATGTATTAAAAATACTTTACATATTTTACTCATAAAAAGAAACAGATCGAATTTTTCTTTTCAGTCACCGGCGCCACTTTCAGACTTACTCTTATGTACTCATTTCTTATTTTATCCATTCGCGTTACACCATACATCCCCGTCAGCATTCTCATCTCAGCCACATGCAATTGCTTCCCTTTCGTGGCCCAACAAGGCAAGGCTGCTGCCTTGTATGGCTCAGAATGTTCAAAGACAATGCGAGAGTTGCATATTATTCCCGTGACCTGCCATTTCATCCATCCAGTGTTAATTCCATGTTTAATACTTCGATCTAAATCGCCATCGCTTTGCACGAGTGAACCAAAATCGGAGCAAACTAGGAGCAGCACGCCATCTAGCGCTGTGACTCCAGAACTGGAGAGGCAGCCGAAAATATTTTTACTTTTTTTTTTCTTTTTTATTTATTAATTTCTTCTTAATAAAAGTATGCCAAAATGGTCTTAACGAAATTACGTTTCTTTATCTGTAGGTATAGGTACCTACAGATAAAGAAACGAAAAATCTTTAGGTAGTAGGCTACCTAAAGATTTTTATATTCCCAACAGGTCTTCTCCGTAAAATTAACCAAAAAAAACGTTCTTTCATCCCATCATTATTACACTTATCTATCCAACCTTTCTTTGAGGCAATAAATTAATTCAAATGAATACAATAAAGAAGTTTTACGAGAAAACAGCTTTTATCCCCAGGGCATAAAGGTCAAGGTCGCATGCTAACAGCGTTATGAATTTTAAAAGTAAATTGTATATTCTGTTGATTGCCTCGAAACAGATATCGTTATTATGAAAATCGTCTGAAAATGTTTCACTTTATTTGACGAAATTGAACAAGGGATTTTTTATTTGGATAAAAAAGTGGATTTTTACAAAGGTTTCTTATTATGTTTGCTTAAGGTAAACGTTAGGAAGTTTCAATGTTAAAGTAAAATTTTTCCTTTTAAAAGAAAAACTCGAATATTATGTTGTTTGTTGTATTACTGCCGATAGGCATAATAAATTTTACATAAGCGCAATTAAATAAAGATGTCCTGTTAAGTATTTTGTGTGTACATCACTACAGTATAAAACAAAGTCGCTTCTCGCTGTCTGTCTGTCCCTATGTATGCTTAGATCTTTAAAACTACGCAACGGATTTCGATGCGGTTTTCAGTAATAGATACAGTGATTCAAGAGGAAGGTTTATATATACACACCGTGACTTTTTAATCGTCTTATAACGGCAGCCCACTTAATGTATCCAATGAATACTAAACATTCATAAAAAAAATAAGTATTTATGAGATTTTAATAATTTAAAAATAAAAATTTTATTCAGTATTATGACGCATGACGTAGTTAAAACACCCTATTGCGAACGATGATCGACTGGACTCGAGTGCTGGGTATATGTTCTTCCGTTTGACACGTAAACATCATTAACAGGACGTTTCATAATTTTATTCTAATTTTTTATTATTATTTTTCTTTGTAGCTATTATGGAAGACAAAAAAAAATCGCGCCTAGAGCTATTTTATGTCGGGTACATTGAGTGGACGACCTTTGTAAGACGACTAAAAAGTCACGGTGTATATTGCAGCCGTGTGAAGCCGGGGCGGGTCGCTAGTAAATAAATAAATAAATAAATAAATAAATAAATAAATAAATAAATAATAAAGATCAGTGTTTGTGTCACAATTTAAAAGTGTTTTATAGAAAAAAAAAAAAACAAAACTGCTGCGTTCTAGGATCTCCTAACAATTGTGTTTGCCGATTTATCAATGAAATAAAAGTATTTAGTCCAGCAGTTATGTTATGTTAAGCGGAAAGTATTCCGAAGTTATTGGAACTATAACAGGATTGATTGGGGGTACCCCCAATCTACTAGTTTTTAGGATTGTATTCTAGGAAGACTATCCTAAAAACAAAATTACGTCATACAGAGTGTAAACAGACCCTTCACGAAGCTGTCAACCAAGCATTATGTACACCCTGCCAGGGCTGCGGGACTGTTCGAAAGAGATACCGTGGCCCTGGAACACAAAGGGCAAAGAAGGAACATGGATGGGTTTTAGTCAGTACAAGTGTGACACTCCCTTCCGCTCCGCCCAGAGTGGCGGGGGTCATTTAATGATTTCCCATCCGGAAAAAAAAAAAAAAAAGTATTATGTACATCAAACTAAGTAACTTTACGCAAAAAATATTGCTGGGAAACGATTTTTTTTTTGGGGTGAAAAATCCTTTCTTACGGTTGGACTCAATGAAACGCACTCAAAACATTGTGCTGGTGGGTGGATTGAATAGTACAGGGTTCGTGAAGCTGTTTAAAGTAAAAATCTTGTATTAAAAACATGTGTTTAAAAAAAAAATGTAAAAAGGTTGGAACTTTAACCCCCAATATCTCCGTAACTAGTAGTTTCCCAGCTATGGTCTAGAACAAAAAAAATATCGCAATGACGGGGAGAATGAGTGCCTTTCGGGTTCATTAAGGGTCTTGTTACACCGTTTATTTATTTTATTTTATTTTTTTATTTTATTTATTTGGCTCACCAACAATTGAATACACTGCTTCAAACATATGAGATACATTCAATAGAGTCACAGACAAGTGTATCAACCTCTTACAGGTAAGCACATCATGCACTACTTATTTGTCGTTGAGTGCCTACTTAAAATCAGCAATTTAAAAAATAAAAAGTGGAATTGTTTCGATCCAACGTTTCCTACACTGTTATAACTAATCAATTTAAGGGAAACCTTTTCTTACATGCGTGGACAACAATCGTGACCCCAGAAAACCATTAGGTAATTATTGTGATAATACAATTTCTATTCACGGTAATGGATTGGACTAAAGTAACCATTGAATTTATCCTACACTAGCTATAGCCCGCGACCTTCTTCCGCGTGCAATTATTATAAAAATGCTAGTTGCCTATTTGAATCGCATCTTGTTAACAATTTCATGGGTTTTCATTTGTTTTTCCTAGGTTACTCCGTATGACGTCAGCTATCTGCCAGTAAAAGACCCGTCAAAATCGGTCCAGCCATTTCGGAGATTAACCGGAACAAACAGACAGACTAACAAACAAAACTTTTTTAAAAATGTTATAGGTAAGTATCGTAAATACTTTCTTATGCATTCAGTAAAGAGCTGTTATTTTGAAAATAGAAAAAGACACTTCAATTTCATTTATTTGTATTTCTGTGGAATTGCTCTTGCAATAACAATTGATTTCAAGTCATAGGTCTAGAGTTCGATCACAAGACTCGCACCTCTGATTTTACGAAGTCATGTGCGTATTGTAATTATTAGGTATCAATTGCTACGGTGAAGGAAAACATATTCGTAGTATAGTATTCATAGAGATATTTCTCGACTAAGGACACTAAGGTACTAACCACACGAAAAAGAAGAAGAATGGAATTTTTGCAATTACTTGGGGCCCGTGGCTTAGCAACAGTAAACCTAGTCGAATAAAAAACGCTGACCGTGGTCAGTCCTTCGATAAGTGACTATTCATTTCATAACGAGATACCTACGTGTTTCGGGAATCATGCTATGCCGTTGGCCCTGTCACATATCTACGAATGTAAATTCTTAGATCTTAGAAAGTCGTTACAAGTACTTAAAATCCCAAAAGTTTGATAACCCGTATTTCGAAGAGCCCAGGGCTCGCAGGACTGTCATTATCATTATCATTTCAGCCGAAAGACATCCACTGCTGGACATAGGTCTCTCCCAAGTGTCGCCACATTGACCAGTCCCGTTCGTCTCGCATCCAGCAGATCCCTGCAATCTTTACCAGGTCATCGGTCCACCTAGTGGGAGGCCTTCCAACGCAACGTCTTCCAGTTCGCGGTCGCCACTCCAGAACTTTCCGGCCCCATCGGCAATCCGTTCTGCTAGCAATGTGCCCTGCCCACTGCCACTTAAGTTTGGCTATTCTTTGGGCTACGTCGGTAACCTTCGTTCTCTTACGGATTTCCTCATTTCTGATTTGATCACGCAAGGAAACTTCGAGCATAGCCCTCTCCATTACCCTTTGGGTGACTTTAAACCTTCTGATGAGGCCCATTGTGAGCGACCACGTTTCGGTCCCGTATGTAATTGGGACTGTATTACCGAGTAACTATGTTCGTCGTCATCCTAACCAATTCTATGAGCTGTTCTTCCAGCTCATAGAATTGGTTAGGATGAAGATTAAAAGGAAGATCCTGTAAAAATAGGTTTTTGCCCACTCGTGCGATAATTATCCCGGGTGTAAAAATACCCTTAACGAAGCCGAAAGGCACTTATTTTCCCTGTCATTGCGATCATTTTTCTGTTATGGACCATACCTTCTAGTTGCGGAAATATTGGGTGTCAAAGTTCCAACTTTTACACAAGTTCTTTTTTTTATACACGTTTTTAATGCTATAACTTTACTTTTATTACATCGTTAACCCCCGTACTATTCAATGCATCCAGCAGCCCAGTGTTTTGAGTGCGTGACATTGAGTCCTACCGTAAAACGTGATTTTTCACTCTATAAAAAGGTATTTCCCAGCAAAATTTTTTGCGTAAACTATGGATGCTTACATAAAGAAGCAGGTTTCCGGTACAGACAAATCTGTGCGGGTCGGTACCGATCGGTGCAGGGTTAACTTGCATAATAAAAACAGGTAAATTTGGCCGTATTGACCATATGACTTGAACCCGTATGACGTATGATGTAATCGGCATCGACAAGTTGAAACCTGTTGCTTTATAAGTGAGTGCATAAGATAACATAGAAATTAATATCTGCACCGATCGGTACCGACCCGCCCGTGCCGGAAATCTGTTTGTTTATGTAAGCACCCTTACTTAGTTTGTTGTACAGAATGTCTGGTTGACGGCTTCGTAAAGGGTCCGTTTACACCGTGTATAGGCGAAGCTTGTCACGCAGCCGCGGCAAATTGCCGCTCAGCGGACAGACCTCCGGCGTGATCTCATGGCGACATGGAGAGAGAGACTGTCGCAACCCCGTGCAGGGCACGCCACCATAGTGGCGATAAGTCCCCTCTTTGAGGAGTGGCTAGAGAGGCGCCACGGCGCCCTTACCTACCGCCTGACGCAGGTCCTCACCGGACACGGTTGTTTCGGGAGGTTCCTGCACCGAATCGGGCGGGAGGAAACGCCCGGGTGTTTCCACTGCGAGGATCGTCCGGAGGACACGGTGGAGCACACCGTGGAGGTCTGCCCCGCTTGGGCGGAGCACCGCCGTGTCCTCGTAGCGCGATTGGCCGCGGCGATCTCTCGCGTCCGGCCTTGGTTCAAGCCATGGTCCGGAGCGAGAGGGAATGGGAAGCCGTCACCTCCTTCTGCGAAGCAGTCATGCTAGTGAAGGAGGTGGCGGGACGTGAGAGGGAAAGAACCTCACGTCCCAGTCGCCGCGGGAGACGCCCTGGGCGTTGGGGGTCACGTGGTGGCTCCCGGCCACCGTAGGCGCGGGCCTGTGGACCGCAAGGGCCGATGCCTGCCAGGGCTGCGGGACTGTTCGAAAGAGATACCGTGGCCCTGGAACACAAAGGGCAAAGAAGGAACATGGATGGGTTTTAGTCAGTACAAGTCTGACACTCCCTTCCGCTCCGCCCAGAGTGGGGGGGGGTCAAAAAAAAAAAAAAAGCTTGTCACGCAAATTCACAATGGTATCATTGTCCAAACAGTATTTTTTAAGCTAAGCAGAAAACTTCTTCCCCATTTCTCAAGCCAAACTTTGATGCTGTTTCACTTTTGAAGTTAAAAGTAATTTTATTTAAGTTCTCTTTAAACTCTTGAACTTTACCGAATTAATTATTCAATTAAACAAATGGGTTTTGTTCCAGGCTGGGTTATTGAACTCTCACTTGTTTCGTCATGAAGGCTTGTGCTAAAATTGTCGTTTCGATAAATTATAAAGTAGGTATTCTATTTTCATCGTGCGTGCGGTTTTAACAATTTATTCTGAATATCTGTGTTGAGATTTCATGCCTTTGTAAGTTCGTGTGTCAAAACGACAAACCTGAGACTGAGAGCTGTTTATTTTCTACTAGTTTATGCACGCGGCTTCGCCCGCGTGGTGTTCGTTTATTTTCAGATATCACACACTGCACACACACACTCTCACACCCTACTCTCACACCCTACTCTCTCTCTCACTCTTCACTCCTTGTCTATGCATCACTCAAAGGTCAACCTTTGGGTGATGCAAAGACAAGCAGCTTTTTCTACCAGTCAACTGGTAGAAAATGCCTACGGCATTAAGTCCACCTCTGTACTTTTGTGCTTGAAGTGTTAAATAAATAAATACCCCTTGGTAAGACTGGTTGACAGAATTTTTGAAAAACTGACCACCTGTAACGACTGCCAAATATCTACAAATGTCAGCCAGGACCAACCGCTTAGCGTGCTTTCCGTAGCACAGAGGAAACTTGGTATGTGGTCGGTCACCCATCCACAGACCAACCTAGGCAAGCAAGGCTTAAACATCCATCTGAGAGGCCGTTGTTATTTAGCCACGAGCTCCTTTTACTTACTTACTTTTACTTATGAACTGATATAAGATACCAAAAAGTTGCCGTCAATCCTATTCAAAATCGTTGTAAACAAGAAACGCTTCGCTTACCTGGGCCCTCGAAAGTTCCAGCACTCGTACTCATGAAATCACGCTCAACTGGTTCTGCTCCCAACCACATAACTACTGAACTAGTTAACTACGAGTATTTACCTAACAGAAGAACCGCGTAACTTATTCGCTACTGAATAGATTAATAAAACTAATAGGTTCATTTGTTCTATTAAACGACAATGGCTATTTGGCGTGTACGCTCGCACTCCGTAATATGACCGCCACGTGAGTACGGAGACTTTGTTGTGCTGGATATGACACAATAATATGTTAAAAATATAATTATTTATTTATTTATAACCAACTTATACTTACAGTTTACACCACACATACAAGTTATTGGTTGAACATAAAAACATAATAAAATTATAAAGTAAACAATAATAAAGAAAAAAAAAGAACAAAAAAAGAAAATATGTATAATGAAGAATAATGAAGTAATATAATAACCAGTGCAGAAGTAAGCAGAAGTAAAGCCACTACTTAGGACGTAATTTGGCTTAGCTTTATATTCCATTGACTGCCTCGTTGATCTAGTGCTGAGCATGAGTTTTTGGGTTCGATTCCCGTGACGGGCAAAGAAGTATTATTGGGTTTTTTATTAGGAATTTCTCAGTAGCAGCCACGGAGTCTGTATTTGTGCCCGGTTGATAGTAATAGGTTCACCCCCTATTATATGAGACTTAAAAAACGTAACTGGCGAAATGTGGGAGGGGGTTCAGGTAGGGACAGGGTTGAATTATTATTATTTAGGGAATTTAAACCCGAAAAGAAAGAAGGGACGAAAGGGACCTTTAATTCGCTATCACTATCAAGACACAATCTACCCCTCATTCTTTCGTGTAACTTCGAAACAATTAAAAGGCCAAGAAAAATGTCATGTCACTTCCCCCACTTCATTATCCTACGGCCGTGTGACTATAATTGGTCCAATTTTTGGCTGGATGGCGGTCGTTTGGCAAATAGCTTTAAGTTTCGCGTGAACGAGAGTTTTAGTGGCCAGTGGTGGCCCTAATTGCTATGGATTTGTTCACGGACTGGCATTCACGTTGGACTGGCAATGGCTAGTAAGGCTATTTAGTATTAGATGATGGCCTTGGAGGTAAACGGCAAAGGAACACATTGTGAGGAAGCCAGCATGTCCTAGAAGTAAAAGATCGATACCACGTGTCAAGCACCTGCGCGCACTTGGGCCACATTGTGTTGAATTATGTTCACACAATCCAGTCGTTCGCACTGTGAAAAATGAATGAAAGAAACACAGGGAACAACAGAAGAGGGTATAAATTTCCGTTACTAGATCTCGCACGTATCGTATAGATCAAGCCCATATATAATCAGCTCACAAAAACTTCCCGTTTTTTTTGAGCTGATTATGTGTGGGCTTGGTCTGGATTGTATCATAACCAAATGAGACGCGTGTTTTTAAGGCCCTAAAGAAAGAACCGTTGTACACAATCGCAGATAGCCGGAGCGATATCGCAAACGGATGCATGTACTTCTCGAGTGCACCGGCGTCACCCAGATCAGCAAGGAAACTCTTAGAACACCAAGATCCCTTGCGGATGTCCTAAAAAGCCTGGGAAGATTGATCGGCTTCTTCTTCTCCTTCTTATTGGTGGGCTGGTTGGAGTATTGGCCGCCAAGACTCACAGTACAATGGTCCACTTTAAGGACTAAGTGCGGAAACCGAAACCCTAAAATAGAACATAGCCGGAGCGATGTTCAGATTAAAAAAGATAGGGTGTGTCCGGTCGTTCAAGAAAGGTTTGCCATAGACCGAGTCACTGTATCCAAAGGAAAGTAGTCTTTGACCTCAACGCCTTAAGCCAGCAATCACTTCTATGCTAGTTCTCTGGTTGGTGTTATAGCATCTCCAAGTCCCGATAAGTACTTGTTTTTGGAAGTTAGCTAGCCCTGAGTTTGAAAGTTAGTGGTCTGTTGTCAGCTTCGTGCATCGGAAATCATATAATGCCGTTGATCCAACATCTAATCTCTCTCCGGTCGTGTCGGAAGGCCGTCTCATCGGACTATGAGAGTAACGGAACAGTAAAAGCGCACTTGTGTTAGCGCACACACTTGTGCACTGTAATATCTACTGCGATCTTAGCGTGGCTAAATAATAACAGCCGCTCGGGTCGATCTTTAGGTTAAGCTGCGCTTGCCTAGGTCGGTCCGTGGATGGGTGACCACCCATTACATACCGAATTTCCTCCGTGCCTCGGAAAGCACGTTAAACCGTTGGTCCCGGCTGTCTGCAGATCTTTGACAGTCGTCACAGGTAGTCAGTGGCACGAAAGTCTGACAACGTCTTATCAAGAGGTATCGTATTACCTAGTACCAACTGGGTTGTGGAGGTCAGATAGACAGTTGCCTCATGTAAAATACATGTATTCAGCTGATTCTGGTCAGACTGGAAGCTGACCCCGACATAGTTGGGAAAAGGCTAGGCAGATGATGATGGTCTTAGCTAAGATTGTCCGCTGGGACAGAAATTCCAACGGAAAGATATCATTAATACTACTTCATTGCCCTAAAACACACTAGGTCCTAAATTATGCTAAACTAAATACGTCTAACACAATTAGCTGGTACACTAATCACTTAATGGAGCTTGTAGGCAATGTTATCATTACATATGCACTGCTGGCCACATAATCATGTAAGCCTTCAACCATTGCTATAAGTACATCATCTGGTTGTAATGCAGATTGCTCGAATAATGAGATCAAGCTTTGCAGCTTCAGATGTCTGATCTTCGAACTATTTACATGAATTTTCTCTTTCGTTATTCAAAGGAAAACAAAGAGCTCGTGGCTATATATTAATAGCCGTTTGGGTCGATCTTTAATATTAAGCCGTGTTTGCTAAGGTCGTCCCGTGGATGGGTGGCTATCTATTAAATACCGAGTTTCCCCCGTGTCAGGAAAAGCACTTCAAACGGTTGGTTCGGCTTTTTTTTAGATCTTTGACAGTTGTTACAGGTAGTCAGTGGCCCGAAAGTCGGACAACCAATCTCACCAAGTGGTATTATTCCAGTACTAAATGACTCAATGGTTTGTGGAGATCAGATAGGCAGTCGCTCATAAAACTGGTATTCAACTGCATCCGACTCCGACCGATTAGACTGGAAGCCGAGCCCAATATAGTTTGGATATCTTTATTTTCCTTTGTATAATCTGTATATGATTATACAAAGGAAGATAAAGATATGTGTTTCATTATATCGCTTTTTTTTTTTTTGGGTGTGTCAGACTTATACTGACTAAAACCCATCCATGTTCCTTCTTTGCACTTTGTGTTCCAGGCCGCGGTATCTCTTTCGAACAGTCCTGCAGCCCTGGCAGGCATCGGCCCATGCGGACCCCTACTTGGTTGCTGACATCTCTTTGAGGCGCGCGTGGAACACAAACCCGCCGTCGACACGTCCTGTCGTCATAAGACGGCCGGACGGCGAGCTAGCCATAACTCGCCGTCCACAGGCCCGTGCATACGGTGGCCGGGAGCCACCACGTGACCCCCGACGCCCGATGCCCATTATATCGCTTATGGAACAGTATTGTACCTCAGCCAAGCGCGGCACCTCCGCATAAGGGTCTAATTCAACAACATCAAACGCTACAGTATTCTAAAGCTGAGTTACCCGCGCGATTAACATCCACATACACAACAACAACCCTTGAGCAGTAGCTCACTTAACACAACACCTGCCTATCCCATTGGCGTGATGTCATGCTCTTAAAAGGTAGCAACCGTTTTGTTCAATTCAGTGAGATTTTAATTTAAAACAAAAAGATTTAACTGTTGACCCAGACAGCCTAAGTGCCTACCTACCTCCTTACCCCAAGTGCGTAATTAAATTTATCTAAACAACCTATCTAGACTACCTTTATAGGCCAAATAAATTGTGAAACCAGAATTCTAGTCTTATTATTACATCCATCTCTACGCAAGATTCAAATTTCCACAATATTCTCGTTATTCTTACACCGAAAAACCATTTTTTCACCTTCCCTCTTATAGACTTTACTCTTTGCAAAGTAAACATGGGATATTGCGGATATAATGTATGTGTTACAATAACAGCAGCCCAGCGAGGAAGATTATTTTGTGGCTCGTAGCGGTAAAACCTGAACGATGTTCGCTATTTTATAAAATGGAGTGCGGTAGTGAAGTTTCTTTGATAGTGTAATAAAAATCTTCTTGAGTTTATGAACAGATCTTGGGAGTATTCTTATGTTGATAGGGAAATTTCTCAACTTACCTGCTGCTGGATGATATGATACCTATATTTCAAGATAATTACTCCTTGATGATGTTCCTCCACCTGCTTTTATCATCAAGCAACAGATAACATGCTCGGCATCTGAGGTTTTAATGTGTAACGTCAAAAACCTATTCAAAATAGAATGGTCAACTTTTGTTCAAAATTTTACTCAATCAACAAAATTCAATCAATTCAAACCGATCCAGACGAAGTAAATTTGGACCTAACTTAAAAAACACACCCAATATTAAAGGACCACCAGCGGCCATCAAAACACCAAATGCTTACATAGGACGAACGCACGATTTAACGCACGCCATTTGCAAGCCCAATCCGAGCGGATTCCCTACAGCTTATAACTTAAAGCAAATAATCCCCGGTGACCGAGAACCCTAATAAACATGAATAAAATAAAACCTCACAGTTTAGTGGCGAAAGTGGCGCTCAATAATATACTGGGGCGTCAACAATTCACTGCCTTGGACCCTTTTTGGGGCACTATTATTTATATGCTAAAGAGGGATCGTGGTGCATGGCGCTAGGGCTGCGATGCTGAGGTTATTTTCCTCTTTTTCGTCTTTGGCAAAGCACTTGCCTTCTACCACTCTTGGTTGACTGGTCCCTCTTTGTATCTTTTTTTGTGTGCTAGTAGTTTACGCCAATAAAAAGATAAAGAAAATATCACGTTTAGAAGCCGGTTAGAAGCCGTTGGTCCCGGATGTCATTTGTAGATCTTTGACAGTCGTTAGGTAGTCAGTGGCCAGAAAAGTCTGACAACCAGTCTTACCAAGGGGTATCGTATGACCCAGTACTAACTGGATTGTGGAGGTCAGATAGGCAGGCGCTCCATGTAAAATACTGGTATTCAGCTGCATCCGGTTAGACTGGAAGCCTACCCCAATATAGTTGGGAAAAGGCTAGGCAAATGATGATGTCACGGTTAGAAGACCTTGCCAATCCGTTGATCTCATTTGGTAGGTCAATTAAAGAGGAATGTATACGGAATAAACTCAGAAGTCTAATTTAGTAACATCGGTGTCGGTGATCGATGGTAGTGTTAGCAATTGCTGTGTGTAATCACGCTGAGTTCTGCAATCCATTTCATTGGAAATTTAACTATTAAGGGTTAACTGATCTTAATACTAACATTAAAATGATTTAGGAAAAACGAAAATTTTATCAGCCTAGGGTAATTAGGAATTCACATCGGATCTACCGCGTGTTCACGTCTCCCTTAACAAGCTATGCGTGTGCGTGTTCAAATGCTGGTTTTTGACAACTCTTCAAACGTACGGTGTATGGTGTTTTGACGTTGTTTCAGGCATGTATTATGTTCACTTTTATGTCAATTGGGGCAATTTTTTTTCAAAGAATTGGTATTTGCGACTTGTTTTATGTGTAAACGATAATTAATAAAACAGAAAACGCAATAATAATTAGAGGACATGTTTTATACTTTAACGTGGATAATTGGGTAAGGACCAATGTGACCAGGACATTTTCGTGCACAATAATTTTTGCTAAACCTAAATTGTACCTAAATCACTCGGACTAAGTAGACAGTGATCTAGATCAAATATCTAGCCCTAACACATAAAAAACAAATCCACTTTACCTAAAATCATTATCCCTTCCTCTCAAGCGGATACCTGCCAAATGTTACCTTAAACCTAGGCAACCCTATCTGCGGTACCCTGTTATTATCTTGTCTTTTAACCCTGCCCTGACCGGCCATAACTTATAGCCTGTACCTACTAACTGGCAGAGCATGCGTAACTCAAAATTGTAATAATTTATAAGTTTGTAACCGCGAAGTTTGTCTTAGCCGACCATCGTTTGAGATACAGTGTTGATAGATTTATTGGCCTTTTGAGTTCGGTTTTGGGGTTGAGTAGGGGTCATTGATGAATAGTTTCTTAGCGTGTGAAGTGTAAGTTTTTCTTAAGGCGCTACCTCGAAAATCAATCGTAGCTCGACTGATCTACTAAGCGAGCGAATGTGATGCAATTACTTTTGAAACGCAAAAGAAGAGATGGCTATAATGTGCGAACGCTCGGAATAAAACGACGTACGAGCCAAAACGAATTTACTCCTTTTTTAACAAAAAAAAAAATTAAATTTAAAACTACTTTGTGTAAACTTTGATACAATAATTCTCTATTTTTAAAGTAAATTCCATTGAATAACTCAAGCGCCGTGATGTGGAAAAAAGTAAAAAACTAGAAATAACTTTGCAATTTTTTGTATCAAGAAAAAATCATTGAATCGTGTATTTCTTTTACATGATACTAGACCAAAGAGTCAAAAAACATATGCTAAAATTTTAAATCCCTATTCCACATACTAAACAAGTTACACGTGATAGAAAAATTTAATTTTTTCAATATACAGAGAAAAACAAAGAGAGAAGAGAAGAGTTCTGGTTTCGCAGAACGGTGGCGAGCTCTAGTGAAAGAGCCAAAATGATTTCAGACACACGACACCCTTTACGTCTAAATACCCTCGTGTCGCAAAGGCTGAAAAGTCGAAACAGCTTTCTGAAGTGTGTCGCCCCACTCACAGGCGAGCGGTCTACGGGAAGACTAAGGAAAACCTGCTCAGGTGGAGATTCATTATTGACTCTGCCCTGCAGTGTAAATGTGGTGCTGTTCCACAAACGATGGGGCATTTAATATCGTGTCCTGTGTGTCCTGTTGTTTGTTCATTTCAGGAACTGATGGATGCTACCGAAAGTGCCAAACTAGTAGCTCAGTTCTGGGCTGACTCAATTTAGATTGCCATCGACAAGCTAAGAAGAGAAGAAGAGTATAATCCTTAAATTACTTTTTAATTTTTATACGTACTGTTGTATGATGTAGATGTTACTAGCGACTAGTTTTGAATTTGATAGAACCATACAACAGTACGTAAAAAATTAAAATGTAATTTAAGGATTATACTAATACCTTTGTTTTTAATTAAAGCTTTAATGCTAAGTTTGGTTTGGGGTTTAGTTTGTTTGGAGGAGCTCGTGGCTAAATAATAACAGCCGCTCGGGTCGATCTTCAGGTTAAGCCGTGCTTGCCTAGGTTGGTCTGTGGATGGGTGACCACCCATTACTTACCGAGTTTCCTCCGTGCCTCGGAAAGCACGTTAAGCCGTTGGTCCCGGGTGTCATTTGTAGATCTTTGACAGTCGTTAGGTAGTCAGTGGCCCGAAAAGTCTGACGACCAGTCTTTCCAAGGGGTACCGTATTACCCAGTATTAACTGGGTTGTGGAGGTCAGATAGGCAGTCGCTCCATGTAAAGTACTGGTATTCAGCTGCATCCGGTTCGACTGGAAGCCGACCCCAACATAGTTGGGAAAAGGCTAGGCAGATGATGATGATGCTAAGTTTGGGAATTTTTCAAAATAAAAGTTAGAAAAACCGAATAAAAAAACCGGTGTGGCCAAGAGTGAGTTCTTGGGCTTGAAGAGATAGCAAATGACCTCTCCATTCGGACAATTCAATTTGGCAAACGATGCACCAAACACCCTGTATAACCTTAAGGCTATGGCTTGACAGGTACTGATACTTACACATAAGAGAATCGCCCTACCTCGTCAGAAAATGGTCATGTTTTTGTTGAGCGTTGATAGATGGAGAGGGAGAGGAAAACCAAGGAAACGATGAATGGATTGTGTAAGGAATTAAATGACAGAAAAAGGAGTAAATGATAGCGTAACGGTTGACAGTTTCTCGCGGCGTTAAGTACGATATATCTGTATTTTTTTTTAAATTAAGAAACAAATACATGAATCCATGTCTAAATGTTTGCGACATTTGATGACTTATGGGCTCTAGAAAAAGAACCGATTTGTCTTTTTCAACCCACTTAAGTTCTCTCAGCTATAAGAAACTAAACGAGTGGCTGTCAGAGACTGCTTTTTGTAACACAATTTTGGTAAGGAGTACATATTGTATGTCCATCGGCGAACTGCGACAGGCATTGTTGATTGATTGATTTTATAAATCCATTTTTTTCAGCAACGTCTAATTGTCATAAAACATAACATAACATCATGGCTGTAATCCCCGAAAGGTTAAGCAGAGATGTACCTAATAGTACACCTACATTTATCCAGTTACGTTTAAAGCCCATGAACTAGGGGAGGAACCTATTGCCATCAACCAGGCACAAATCCAGACTCCGTGGCTGCTAGTTAGACATTCCTGTTAGAAAAACCCAGTAACATTTTGCCCGACACTGGGAATCGAACCCAGAACCTCATGCTCAGCAGTCGCGATTGCGACCACTGGACCAACGAGGTATCTCAAAACTATATAACTAATTATTAGTTAGTTTTTGGGTTTGTCCTATGTGCAATTTCTTTTGTAATTAAATTTCCAAGTAACTAAGATAGGTGTTTGAAAAAAAAAACCAAAATGGTGGATATTTGGGCCGAAATTGTAAGCCGTAAATTTTTTTTTCAACAAAACCTGTCTTGTAGAGTACTAAAATGAAAGAAATTATTCATCATGTTTATTAGTACGGACATAAAATGAATCACAAGTGCGCTGATGGTGACGTCACGCGACATACTTACAAGTCTACCCACACCACAGCGTGCTTCGACAGAGCCCTGATGTTCAACTCGAGGCGAGGGCGACAGTTAATTTCTGATCGCGGCGGAATTGAGACGTCTTGGAACCGTACCCGATTCATTGTGCCCCGTGTTATTGTTTTAAATTTTAATTTCATGTAATTTGTTAGTTTAATAGTGTAGTGGCCTACATAACACAGCCATACACAGTCATACGAGCGCATCACACTCCGACCACTGAGCGCCACACTGAGCGCCGAGCGGCCGACAGGGAGCGCGGCGCGCGCACCGCGACACCTCCACCAGCCGGCGCCTCCGCTGGCGAGCGATTGGAACGAGGAACAACATCCCTGCGCCGATGACCATCATAGACTACCGATATTCACCGCACCGCGTTAGTTTTATGTATCGAGCGGCGTGCACGTCTGCTACGTCAGCCGCGCGCGCCGGACCACCCGGACCGCGTTCATTGGTCGGTTGAATTTTTGATTTCCACCTCTACTTCGTAATACCCGACTGTATATAAGGTGACGATTTTGGAAATAAAACCACTCCTTTTTCTATTTCGGACCTTGGCTTTTATTTATAACCAACCTCTAAAGTGGTGACCCCGACGTGATCATCAAAATCATGACAGATTCAAGCCAAGCACCGCGTACCGCGCTATCTGAAGAAGATGTCGAGATGATCTCCGTCAAGTCTCGAATACCTCCATTCTGGCGAGACAATCCCAGATTGTGGTTCGCTCAATTCGAAACCATGGTGGCGAACCAGAAACTCAGCGAGGAAGCGAAGTTTGGACTGGCTGTGGCGCAACTCGACAAGGTGGACGTGGAACAGATTAGCGACATCATTTTATCATCGGCCAGAACGGGAAGATTTGAAGCCCTGAAGGCCCGATTATTATCGGTATACGAGGAGTCAGACAATAAGCAACTGCAAAAATTGCTCAACGAGGTTGAACTAGGCGACCAGCGTCCTTCCCAGCTGCTGCGTCGTATGCGTGATTTGGCCCGCGACAAGATGCCCGAAGAAACCCTCCGGATGTTGTGGATGAGCCACCTACCCTCATCGACGAGAGCTGTGTTGGCGGTCAGCGAAGAATCCAAATTAGACTCGCTAGCGGCGATGGCGGACAGGATGAGTGAGCAGATGAAGGAGGCCGGTTCCGTGTGTTCCTGCAGTCACGCTAACCCCGCGTCACAATCGCCGACACCATCGCCTAACGACCGGATTTTGAATATGATCGAGGCGCTCACGAAGGAAGTCGCTGCGTTGAAAATGGACAGATCGCGCAGCTACCACCGAGGACCGCAGCGAGGCAGATTCCGTTCAAGATCTCGTTCCAAGTCCGCGAATCGTGACACATCGATTTGCTATTTCCATCGAAAGTTCGGGAAGGAGGCGTATCGCTGTCGAAAGCCATGTAACTATGCGGGTAAGACGAATACGAACCAGGAAAACTAGTCTCAACTTTGGCTGCGACGGGAGCCGAAGTCAACGTCATAACCCAACACCGTCTGTTCGTAAAAGAATTAATAAGTGGCCTGCATTTCCTCATCGACACCGGCGCGAACGTCTCAGTTTTACCCGTCAAGAGGGTACGCAGAGAAAAAATTACACCGAGCGAATATCTCTACGCCGCAAACGGTTCGCGAATACCCTCCTACGGTGAACGCACGATGACGCTGAACATCGGATTACGACGACCGTACATGTGCAATTTCGTCATTGCCGAAGTGAATAGACCGATATTGGGAGCCGATTTCCTACATAAGCACCAACTCACGGTAGATATTCACGGACAGAGGCTGATAGACAAGAAAACAGGCATATCCGTTGCCGGCAACGTAACGGCTACTTCAGTCTCCAGCATCAACACCGTAGATGACCAGCAGCCTTACCACGACCTACTCGCCAAGTACCCGGACATCACCCGACCAACATTGAAACTCTGCCACAGCGAAGTGGAACACCACATACAGACTAACGGCCGACCATTATACGCCAAGTCACGACCGCTGCCACCGCACAAGTACAAGGCAGCCAAGGCAGAATTCGAGGCGATGATTGAGCAAGGTATTTGTCGACCGTCAAAGAGTCCTTGGGCCAGCCTGATACATCTAGTCCTCAAGAAGGATGGCAAGTACAGAGTCTGCGGTGATTATCGCCGTCTAAATACAGTGACCGTTCCAGACCGTTACCCCATCCCACGACTGCACGATTTCACCTACAACTTGCTGGGGAAGAAATACTACTCCATAGTCGATCTAAAAAAGGCCTACTACCAAGTGAGAACTCGCGAAGAGGACATACAGAAAACCGCCGTAATCACACCATTCGGTTTATTCGAATTCCCGAGGATGTGTTTCGGTTTACGCAACGCTGGGCAAACATTCCAGCGACACATCGACAACGTGCTACGGGGACTACCCGTTTTTCCGTTCGTCGATGATATTCTTGTAGCTTCAGAAACAGAGGAACAGCACAGAAGAGAACTTGAAGAAGTATTCAGAAGGCTGAACGACCATGGGTTACAACTGAATGTAGCTAAGTGTACATTTGGTCAACAAACACTCAGCTACTTGGGCTACACTATAACCACCGATGGAATTAAACCAACGAATAAGAAGGTAGAAGCAATAAAAACATACCCGCGGCCAGAAACAATTCAACAATTACGTCGATTTCTGGGAATGATAAACTTTTATCGTGAGAATATTCCTCACGCCGCCGAGTATCAGAAGGAGCTCAACTTTTACCTCAAAGACTCCAAGAAAAACGACAAGACGAAGATTACTTGGAGTGAGACAGCAATTCAGGCATTCGAGAAATGCAAGGACGACATCACCAACGCCGTATTGTTCTCGTACCCATCGTCAACACTACCCTTCGTGCTTATGACCGACGCATCCGATACTTGCGCCGGGGCGGTACTTCAACAAAAGATACAGGGTCGCTGGAGACCGCTAGGGTTTTACTCCAAAAAGTTCAGCGACGCCCAAAGGAAATACAGTACCTACGAC
Source organism: Noctua janthe (assembly GCA_910589295.1). Classification (NCBI taxonomy): domain Eukaryota; kingdom Metazoa; phylum Arthropoda; class Insecta; order Lepidoptera; family Noctuidae; genus Noctua; species Noctua janthe. The sequence continues at coordinate 11,065,974 of OU342575.1, read as the reverse complement.
AGAGAGCTTACGTCTATATACATGGCTGTACGTCACTTCCGCCGGACGATTGAAGGCCGTGAGGTCACCATATTGACGGACCACAAACCTCTCACCACCGCACTGCGAGCGAACTACAAGGATGAAACCCCGAGACGCACAAGATATTTAGAATATATCAGCCAGTTCGTCACGGACATCAAGCACGTCTCGGGAAAGGACAACTGTGTCGCCGACGCCATGTCTCGAGTGGACACAATCTCATGTCCAACACCAATAAATTACGACGAGTTAGCAAAGTCCCAAAAACAAGACGAAGAGCTGAAGCAACTCATGAAAAGCGACCGATTCACATTCAAACGAATAACACTGCCCGGTACAGCTATGCAAGTTTCATGCGAGATGTCAACAAACAGTCCTAGCCCATTCTTACCACCTCAATACCGAAAGCAAGCTTATCAAGCTATGCACGACCTTAATCACCCCGGCGTAAGAGCGACGAGAAGATTAATAACTACACGTTATTTCTGGATGACCATGAAGAAGGACGTCACGGACTGGGCAAGAGCTTGCGATCAATGCCAGCGAGCGAAGGTTCATCGCCACACCAAGGCACCAGTATCCAGCTTCACGCCAGTTGACCGCTTAAGTCATCTACACATTGACTTAGTCGGCCCCTTACCAACGTCGAACAACTGTCGTTATATACTCACCATGATCGACAGAGCAACGAAGTGGCCAGAAGCTCAGCCAATCGAGGACATGACGGCAGAGAAAGTAGCAAATACTTTGTATGAAACATGGATTGCAAGATTCGGTTGTCCCGCTACCATAACAACAGACCGCGGCAGACAGTTCGAGTCCGAATTATTCAATAAGTTGATGCATCGCATGGGAATCCAGCACGTACGGACTACAGCATACCACCCACAATCGAACGGTTTGATTGAACGCTGGCACCGCACACTAAAAGCATCACTCACCGCAAGATTGAATACAACGAATTGGACGTACGAGTTGCCCACTGTACTACTTGGTCTTCGCGCCGCATACAAGACGGACATCGGTGCCAGTGCGGCTGAACTAGTATTCGGTAAAACATTACGTCTGCCGGGTGAATTCTACGGTGAAGCAATCACAACAAGCAACACGCCATCGCACTTTATGAGTCATCTTAGCGAAGCTTTGAAAAAGGCTCAGGTGCAGCGCGTAGCAAACAAACGAACAGCTGTTTTCATTCACGGCGATCTATACAAAACAACTCATGTTTACGTTCGTAATGACACCGTGCGCAAACCGCTGACACCTACCTATAACGGACCATATCGTGTTATAGATCGCCAAGCTAAGTACTTCACCGTACAATTGGAAAATAGGAGAACCAACGTATCTATAGATCGGTTAAAGCCAGCATTCCAGTTCCACGAAGAACAAGCAGATGAGGCACCTGTCACCAACAGCTACGTCACACGATCTGGCAGGTCTTCAAAACCTCCTGTACGCTTCGCTGAGGGGGGAATAATGTAGTGGCCTACATAACACAGCCATACACAGTCATACGAGCGCATCACACTCCGACCACTGAGCGCCACACTGAGCGCCGAGCGGCCGACAGGGAGCGCGGCGCGCGCACCGCGACACCTCCACCAGCCGGCGCCTCCGCTGGCGAGCGATTGGAACGAGGAACAACATCCCTGCGCCGATGACCATCATAGACTACCGATATTCACCGCGCCGCGTTAGTTTTATGTATCGAGCGGCGTGCACGTCTGCTACGTCAGCCGCGCGCGCCGGACCACCCGGACCGCGTTCATTGGTCGGTTGAATTTTTGATTTCCACCTCTACTTCGTAATACCCGACTGTATATAAGGTGACGATTTTGGAAATAAAACCACTCCTTTTTCTATTTCGGACCTTGGCTTTTATTTATAACCAACCTCTAAAATAGAAACAGTGTATCGCACCCATTGTATTTTATTGCACGAAACCCATTATCTGCTCACATGATGTATATGAGCATAACGGAGTAAATCCTGACATATCAGACATACATATAGGTACATAACACAATTTATTGTCAGGTGTTTTGATACTCACTTAAATAAATGTTACTTGTTACCTTCTTATTTAAAACATAACCAAAACAGAAGACTACTAGACTGTTTCGACTTACCAATGCTAACTCGACACTCAAAGCGAAACTATCGCACGTACGTATCTGAGTAGTACAGCGGCGAGTCCAAGGTTATAATCAAAGTTAGGAGCTTAGGCGCTCACCCCATCGTATATTGTGTATCTGAAGTCATTAATAAGTTGCGGGAGACTTGTTTTGTACCTCTGGCTTTACTTGGAACAGATGCTTGACAATTTGCTTACATAGTATGAATTAGCAACCTGAGGTATGATTTGGGATCCGATAGAAATTAGTTTGGTGTCCTTTGTGCATTACTCTTGAATTGCCTGCTTTCTGTATCTGACGAGTATGGAATTGGACTCTTTTGATAATAGGCAAAGATAGAGATAGTGGGAGGAGAGAAAGTAAAGAAAACTACATAAACAACTTCACGCCTGTAATCCCTGAAGGGTACACCTCTGCCTAACAGAGGTGTACCTAATAGTACCCCCAAAATGTGGGTAAATAAATGTAGTGCAGTGGAAACGTAAAGGTTAACAAAATTAACTAGTGGTACTCTTTATCTTTTCTGTATTTTTTTTTTGTAAAGATTTGCGGGAAAACAAAAATATAGGTAGGGGGATTTTTTTTTCCAATTAACGGTTTATCTACTGAAAGCGTACACATCTGTGCGCACCACGCGTTTAAAAAGGGGGTAAAATTATTTTTCTTCGCTTCCATAGATTTTGTATCTGGTCTTATTTTCATACTAACAATGTCTTTATTTATCTAATAAGTAATTACAGAAAAGCTTTTTGACTCAGTGCCTAAATATTCCATGTTTTCACACGTCAAGCATTTTAGATATTCGAAGAGGTACACGCAAATGTCACTACCCCGCGATTACCAATCCAACCAAGCGAACGACTTACCTTTTGAGTAACGTAATGAAGATATCAAAGCATCTATAAATAGAAGATGGTAACCTCCTGCCATAAGGAAAATATGTTATCCAAGTACATTTTATAAGTTGGTCGACTATTACTCGTAAACCTGTAAAGCCTACTTAGCTATGATAGTTTTCCTTTTAATTTCGTTATATGAACTACCCCGTGATTTTTTTCACACACCTAAATACAACCGTTTAGCTGGTGGAGGGGGGATACTTGAGTCTAACAAAAATTAGCACTTTAAAGCTAATATTAATATTTCACATTAATATTTCGCTAATATTAATATTAATATTTCACAAATACCTTAATCGAAAAATTATATGGACAAACTCGTAATATTTTTTAAGGACCTGTCCAACGACATACCCCATAGTGGGGTATGTTGTTAGTTTAATAGAAACAGTGTATCGCACCCATTGTATTTTATTGCACGGAACCCATTATCTGCCCACATGATGTATATGATGTATGTATATGAAAAAAAATACTTTTCGAGATTTTATTTTACCACGTTGTCGGTGTAACTAATCTGTATATTTATGCCAAATTGCAGCTTTGTAGTACTAAGAGTCTTTGCAAGAGCTAAGCTGCGGACAGACAGACGGACATGGCGAAACTATAAGGGTTCCTTTTCTTTTTTGACCCTAAAAATGCTTTTTCTCTCCTAACTCACTTATTTCGCTGTGCCCAACTGGGTCCATAATTATGATCTAATATAAGTTTACCACCTAAGAATACCTACATGTGAATTGCAATAAAAGTAGTTAGTATTGAGAATACTACGCCGCCTGACCTCTCTGAAGATTAATCAAAGCATCTATATGTTGGATCCGGTCGTTAGTATGGACATAAAATGGATCGCAAGTACGCCAGTGTGCAGTGGTGACATCACGCGATCTACTTATCAGTCTACCCACAACACAGCGTGCTTAAACAGAGTCGGGTGAGCTAGCAGCAAGGACGAGGGGGAGTGTCTGATCGCGGCTGAGGAATTGAGACGTCCTGACACTGCTTCCGATTCATTGTGCCCCGTGTTATTAAGTTAAGTTGTAATTTCAAGTAATTTGTTAGTTTGCTTTTTTTCGCCCCCAGTGTACGTTCATTGCACGAAACCCATCTGCTACCCACATGATGTAAAAGCCCAACGGAATAAATCCTGACATATCCGACATATAAATAAAAAATGGATGACTACTCCTCAAAATATCTTCAATAATCAAACAGAAACTCCCTCTGGTTCATTCTGTATAAGTAAAGGGACTAATAAAGTTACCTGTGTAGATGCTTACGGTTTACGTTTTAATGGCCGGGTCGTCGGAGTGTCAGCTTTTACTATCATCCGCAGATTATATTCTGGCCAGTGATTTAATTAAATATTCAGTGTTATAGTGAAGATTTCGTTTATAGTTTGGCGGTAAGTGATTTTGTTATGAGTGTTAAGTGTCTGGTTTTTGTAGAGGTGTTTTGAGAATTATGTCATTATTACTCCACAGAGATTGTTATGCCTGAACCTTACGGTAGGCATTTCTGTTTTCTTTAGCCTCTATTGTCCCACTGCTGGACAAAGCTCTCCCCCATAGTCTTCCACTCCTTCGACGATAGATTTACTTGGTTTAATTTAAATAGAAATCTACAGCGTGTATTAGAAAATTATAGTATGTTAGCAATTGCCCGCGACCTTCGTCCGTGTGAAATTATTATAAAACTCACACACAGACTCTTAATTTTTTTTATTTGTATAGATTTAAGGGTATGGTCTATGCCATCAAACTGAACAACTTTCTTTTATGGTAACCACAGCCTAGAATATGGCCACACCTTACATGCATGTGGTATGTATGATATTTATAACCAGAATAAATAATCTGCCGGACCCGTAATAGCGAACCGTGCTCCATTAGCGATGGCCCGTTTAAAATATCACAAGTTGATGTGCCATGCCATTTTTCTTTTAAAGTTAATGAACATAGCTCGTTTATTGCCTGGGCCGATAAAGAAAGAAAGAAAAAGATCTAAAATAGATTCACTTTAAGACAGAACATAATCTGCATAATGAAAACAAAAAAGACTTTCCTGGAGAAAGTGGGTGTAAAGCAAGAGAGTAGGTACCCATAGAAAACTTGTTAGGGATAAAGTATTATCTACTCTATTCTCCATAGCGCTTGCTAGTGACACGTTATTATACCGATCAGTTTCACTTTGATTGGCCTCTTTATTAACTTGGCTAGTCTGAGCAAACCTTTGCTGGGACCAACTCCACGAATAAGTAATATTGTTGCTAAAACTTTGTCGAGTTTGTTGATGCAGATTCATATTGATGGAATATTTATTAGAATTGATTTTGTAGTCTGGAAAAGTTATCTAACTTTTTTGCGATTTCTTTTTGTGATGATTCCCTTTGGAAACGAAAAATGTTTTTCGTCTTTTATGTGTAAGGCTCTGTTCGCACACATCGTATAGTCGGCCGCCGACTGTCAGCACTCAGTTAAAAATGTACGAAGAAAATTCAGACTGCCATACATTTTTAATGAGCGCTCACAGTCGGCAGCCGACTATAAGCTGTGTGAACAACGACTAACTCTCATGTTATATTTTAGGTTGCAGGCACATTTCCATCAACTGTGCACAAAACAAGACTGAAAAATATCTAATGGAAACCAATATCGCTTTTCCCGAACCGAGCATCGCACCCAGGACCTCATTCTCAGCAGAAGCGTTTGCGACCACTAAACAGATGAGGTATTACTTAAAAATAATTAAGTATAGGCTTAAATTAAGAAAAATATCTTTGCACTTACTAACGTGCATACAATCAAGCATACCACGTGCATTAAAATAACTTTCAACGCTCAAAAAGTGAATTTAAAACAATAAAATCACAAAGTACTTCATCACTTTTACAAAATCTCATAATCTCCTAGCTCATAATATTTCATCGTGCAGTTAGTCGGGGCCGCACTAATCTACGGATCTAAAAAATGCACGCGAACTGGGGCGGATTTGTAACTGTTCGTGGTGCACCGGCGAACAGTTTGTTCAAGATCTCGTTACTTGAAGCGAGTGCTTAACTATCCGGAACTATTGGCAAGAAACAATCGAAGATGCAATTAAAAATAGTAAATCGTCGGGGATAGTGCAAATCCGCGGAACTAGCATTGGATAATTCCGCGTATCTGACAAATGTAGCCAATACGCATTGTCATAGCGACTAAATTAATGAATTTAATAGATTTATATTGAAATGTGTGTTGTTAACATAGAACACACATGAATTGTTACATTCTTTTTTTTTTTTATTGCCCTGGTATGTCAAAGGCCTCCCCATACCCTTCCAGGTACTCTTCGCATCTCGCCACCGTTTTCTGGGCCGGCCTTGACGGCGCTGTCCATCCTCAGGCACCCAACGTGTTGAAACCTTTGCCCAACGGTCATCATCCATGCGGCTCAAGTGACCCCCGCCCAATCCCATTTCAGCCTGGCAGCCTTTTTGCCTACATCTGTGATTTCTTTTCTTGGAGCGCAGCGTAGTGTTCTGTATGTTATCAGCTCTCTTTACACCCAGAATGCTGCGCTCAATTGCATGAATTGTTACTATTCATGTAAAAATGAGGTCAAAAATCATTGAAATAAAAAAAAAATATAAACTTAGAACCTTTCCCTGTAAACCTACACGTAGTGCAGATACACGCACTTTACGTATGGTAGATTCGCAGATTTGCACTATCCCCGACGAAATTACTTAAATGCAATAGATATGTCATCGTAATTGTAAACTCGTGTGTAAAGTTCAGATAGGCAGTCTCTCTATGTTAACTACTGGTACTCAGCTGCATCCGGTTAGACTGGAAGCCGACCCTTACATAGTTAGGAAAAGGCTAGGCAGATGATGAATTGTGAACACCTTTGCTTTATAATCTATCTCGCGAGATTATAAACTGTCGATAAAATGTGAACTGTTACAATACAACACGTTCATATTCGGTAGTTTATAATCCATCAATGTCAAATCGATGTTCACAATCATACGATGACAGATACAGGATGAAACAAAAAAGTAATGCTTAGTTGCAAAACGGGACAGTTTTCGTTCTAAGAACATAACATCGCGCTGTAATCCCCGAAGGGTAAGGCAGAAGAGTACCAATAGTTCATCAACATTTCGCTGCTCATGTTCAAAAGTCCCATGTAATAGAAGGCGAGCCTTTTGCTATCAACGGGGCACAAATCCAGACTCCAAGCTTTTCTACTTAAAAAATCCTGATGGAAAAACCCAACAGCAGTTTGTCCAACCTAGGAATCAGTCCCAGGACCTCATGCTCAGCTATACCTTGCGCTTGCAATCACTAGACCAACGAGATATTCATCCTGAATAATATTTCCAAAATGTACATATTCCTCTACCAATCAATCGTTACGGAGGAATTTTTTAACACTATAATTAGGTAGATTTTTCTTATATAGGAAAACAATTGTCACAGTATTCCATTTTCAAACTAAAATGGTGCAAAATATTTCGTTACAGTAAAATACTCTTATTTGACCAACTTGGCCCGATTTGTAAGCCGTGGGTTCGAACCCAGGCAGGCTACTTTGTGTAATTTATTTCATCACCACTGCTCTCAAACCGGTGAAGGAAAACATCGTGAGGAAACCGGCATGTCCTAGAACCTAAAAATTCGAAGACATGTGACATCTAGCAACCCGCACTGGGCCCGTGTGGTGAATTATAGCCCATTCCCTCTCATAGAGAGGAGGCCTGTGTCCCAGCAGTGGGAACATTATAAGCTGCTGCTATGCTATGCTATGCTATGCCCAATTTGAAGGTCAAACTGTTCATTTCAAATAACTAATAAATGATCCATAATATAAATTGCCGAGACATAAATGTTCCTTCAGAAATGAGAGTAGGTACATTAAGTTTATGCCGCTTAGCCCACACAGTAGGAAGCTATAAAAATAAGATGTCGGACTCAACGTTTAAACGAAAAATAATGGCCCCGTAGGTGAGGGAGCCAGAGAATTAAACCCCGAGCGTTGGTAGTATGCACTTTGTCTACTTACTTTATTTACCCAAGACAATATATGTGACGGCTACCTATTCTTTGTAGCTAAAGGCCTAGATAAAATGATATTCTGAGATAACTATAATGGAAAAGTCAAAAATGTATTGAATTGACATTAGCTATCGAAAAGTAGGCCATAAGTCAATCCTGTTACGAGGAATACGAAACGCTTTGTAAAGCAATTGTCACTTTTTTAGGCTGTCTTTCAAGTCAAATTATTTTGATGTTTAATTAGATTTATTTGTTAAAAAAGCGGCTGAAAACCAGCAGAAGTTATGGATCAGACAAGCTGATACGGACAAACGGACCTGCTGTGGACACCGGACACTGAATAATAGATATTTTTATTAAAAAAATATGGAGGTATCTCGTATTCGCGCCCGGAACCGCTTCCGCTGAAATACGCCGAAAGTACATTTACATTTCTCTACACGTAGAGATTAATTAAATGTAATCTGATGTAGCTCTCACATCAAGCTGGTTTCAATCTAAATTCTCATTAACCTGACACAAAATATTATACAACTTTAGCCTGTTAATTGCCACAGGGTTTCCCTGTAGACGAAGAGTAGCTAGCAAGGAATCATCCCGAGGGATACAGCCAATTATGAAACAATTTCGACTAAGCCAAACTCGAAGCAATATCGATTTTCATCGATTTCCGTAATATTAGGAACTTCCTTCAAGATATTTACAAGGTAACATAACATCACGCCTGTAGTCCCCGAAGGGTATTCAGAGGTGTATCTTATAGTATACTCAGATTTCGCCAGTTATATTTAAGTCTCATGTGCGACCCCAGGATGCAAGTCTATCGGCGTCAACCGGGTGCAAATCTAGACTCCGTGGTACTGAGAAATTCCTAATGGAAAAATCTAATAACACTTTTCCCGATCCGGGAATCGACTTGCGACCACTAGACCAACGATGCAGTCCTAGACTGTACTGGACCAGTACGAGGATTTACAAGGTATACCTTGTAAATATTGCCAAGATTAGGTATTGACATAAGACTTTTAAAAAATGCAAACAGCAACTGACTACCGTATAATTTGATCGTGAAACCACTACTTTTAATTAAAGTTATAACATATCAGTATAAGCCACGGAGTGTGGATTGTGCCCAAAAGATGGCAATAGGCTTGCCCCCTATTACATGGGGCTTACACACAAATGCTGGTGTACTATTAGATACAACTCTGTAAGCCTTCGGGGATTACAGGCATCATGTTAAGTTATAAGACGAAATAAAAATGCAATCATGCTACCCCAAAAAACATAAATGCTTTAAAGCTTAAACCATTCTCAACTGCCAGAGACCAACAAAAAAGGATGATATATTACGTTTCCACAAAAAAAAAAAACAAGTAAAAAAACCTTAAACTGCACAAAAAAAAACAACCGTAAAAATTCGGGGCGACTTTTATTCAAGCCATTTAGACTGTATTATTCCGGGCAAACAACTCGAAAATATTCCACGGCATTGTTAGTGTGAGATGTCGTCGTCGCGGGTGCTCGAAAATTTAGAGCTAATGTACGCGCTTTAGTTATGGCTTGGCTTATCAGCCACCTTCGTTTTGACTCCGAGTTTGGGGAAATTTAGAAGACAGCTTGTGTAATCAGTTTTATTTAGAGTGTGTACTTCTTGATTTTATCAGAGGCTGGCGAAAGATCTGAGAGAATGTGTAATTTTGGTGTGGAATATTGTGGTCCTTGGGGGATTAAGTAATATGTGAGGCAATCTGTTTTGATCTGTAGTTTATATTAAGTGCTTCTCGGAATACGTGGGTGTTGGAGAGTGCGAATGTACTAGTAAACTGGATTTGTCTGGAGGATAAATATTTCTTGGAAACTAAGTTGGTGCTAAGATCAACAAAGTTGGTCAGTTTTTTTGCTTTTTGTTCATCTTAACTTCATAACTGAATTTATAAATGTGAAAATGAGTTTGTTTCTTTGTCACGCCTTAGTGATTGGACGGATTTTGACGTAATGTAGCATGCAGATAGACCATGATCTGGTCGATAGCATGTATGTAAATTGCAGAGGCATAATTTGATGACACGCGGCCAAAGACGCAGTCATGGGCAAATCTTAAATAGTTGAAAATCGTCTTCTAAGGAAGCTTTGTTCAAGCTGAATACTTCTTAGGAAGCTGAGTTGGAGTTATCAAAAACCTACGCAATATAATATTTATTTTTGCATAAAACTTAACACCCAGGTGGTAAGTTTTACGCGAAAATATATTGCGTACACGTAAGATCTCACGTAGATCTTTGTACCAGGTATTTTTTTATTAAAATCCTTAAAATGATTAGTTTCTAACAACATTTCTGGGATATTTCATGGCTTCTTGGTCCAAGATTATTATTATCCTCCAAAATAATAACCTCTATAACTACATACCCTTTGAATGATATACCTAAGAGACATACACAGGGTGGTACTTTACTAGCGACCGCAGTACATCCCACACTCGTAAATTTTATACGCCGAATTGATAGATAGTATAAAACCATGTTACGACGACAATCGAGGCTTAACGACCGACTCGGGATCAGCGCGTAACCGAATGCCAACAAAAATCATTTTCAAATCCATTGCTGGTTTACTGCAATGTAATTAGAGGGAGTTAAAAAATATTAGATCAAAACACGCAATGAAGTGCAAAGTGATTGGTATTTCTAGTTTTTGGTGAGCGGTATTAGAATTATTTCATTATGAAACATTTTGATATATTGGTCTTTGGGAATAAACGGTTTAAACTTAAAAGTAGTGACAGCAAATTTTCTAGTGTGTTTGTTGATTGTTATCATCAGGGTAATTAAATGCACAGATTAGATAATGATTATGTTATCCTAATTCTAAAGTAATTGCTATAATGTTACGTGACTTTAGAAGATAGCGTTTTAAAAAAAAAAATGGTGGTTTTGTCCATCTAGCTGGTCCCAGGGTATATGCAGTTGATGCCGATCTCCAAAGTATATACAGATAACATATGAACATCATGCCTGTAATATCTGTATAGCTAGGTAGTGGTGTACCTATTTTCGCTACAATTGCCATCAACCAGGTACACATCTAGACTCCGAGGTTGCGACTGAGAAATTCTTGATGAAACCAGCTAATACCACTTTTCCCGACCTGGCGATCAAAACCTGGACCTCATGCCCAGCAGTCGGGCTTGATACCACGGGACCAATGATGTAGTGCCCAGAGTACATACCTAGTCTTATACTGTCACTTACGGGATATCTTCCGTGATTGTTCATTATTATTGCTTAGTGTCGAGTTCCAGTAGTGCGCGTTGCAAAAGACAAAAAAAGAGGGTAGATAGATTTGTCTGCTCTTAACAATTTATTTTCCAACCACCCGCATTCTCTAGTCAACCCGCGATCATGGCGCTTGCAACAGCGTCGAAATATCGGGAGCTCAAAATAATGAACAATCACGGAAGATATCCCATACTTGACAGTATAAGTTTAGTTGTAAACCGTGAAAGCTTAAAACCGTGTTTGAACATACCTAGTCTCCTAATCACTCAATGAATGAACTAAAGATTCTCAATGAATGAACAATCATAGAATTTATTTGCAAAATAAACACAGGCGAAACCCCAAAATTTCATCGACCATAAGATTGTTTAGACAACCGCTCAGTCTAGTTCAGTTCGTATACATTAAACTCGAAGGGAAATGAGGTCGTGAGTTTGAACCCGTTGGGTAATATTACTAGACAGAACTTTATACAGGATGAAACTTGTTTGACTCCTAAAATATCTCGTAAAGTAAGAAACTACGGAAGCAACTTGCGAGGGATCTAATTTCAGTAAAAGGAAAATATAGTTTGTTAAGTGCAATAAAACGAGGGATATGTTCTTTGGATGTATTGAAATATCTGGTCTGGGATGGTCTGGGATGGAAGAACTTAGAGTGCAGCTGTGTTTCGTCCCACGCAAGTTGTAAAAGTCGGTGGAGGAATTATCAGTGGATGGCTTGTAGGCGGAGCGGCAAGTACCCAGTTATTTTGAGTATCTTACTTCACTTAACTTTACTGTTCTACTAAAGGCTAATGGAAATTACTTGCCACTCAAGCCAGAATTAAATAACTTCCAGTGACGTCATCACCGCCTTGTCCTATTTGGTATGGCGTAGCACATTCATTCTACAGTCAACTGTTACCCAATTATTAATTTATTTTTATTTCATATCATGCATAGCACAATCCATACATTTTCTTTTTCTCCCTCTCCCTCTCCAGCCATTAATATTTATTTATTCAACACTGTTTTAATGACTGACTGTAACATCACCTGGAATTATTCAATGTGCTACGTACTTCAGTTCAGTTACGATCAATTTTAAAACAACTAATTAAGATAATAAGAACCTTGATTGCTTCTTTAAAAGAATTTTAAAACACTCACTAAAACCTAACTTCTTCCTTCTACCTTCTACAGTATGAAGTTAACTTAAGAAATATACGTGACAGTTTGATCCTCAGCAGAATGCTCTACAGCGGAATACCCATTCCGTCAGATGTAAACAATGCATGTACCTACAAATTGCACGCCACGTCCCAAGACATTGCCCAGACTCACAGAGTAGCAAGCAAATGGAGTGATCACTGGTCAAGGAGACACGTCTGGTTAAACTCAGTTACAGTTACAGATATTGTATAAATCACGAGCAGTAGTCGCCCTATGGTAACGGCCCTGATTTACGATTGGAAGGCCGTGGGTTCGAAGCCAGGCTGACTCATTACTTTGTGTAATTTATTCTAAATCACTGTTCTCAGAACGGAAGACGAAAAAAAAATGTCAAGAGAAAAAAGAATGTCCTAGATGAATTTGAAGACATGTGACATCTACCATCCAGCACTGGGCTAGCTTGGTTTCATAGAGAGGAGGCCTGTGTCCAAACAGCGGTCACATTAAAGGCTGATTATGCTTACATCAAAAATATGCGGTCTGATGAAATTATATCTGTCTTTTGACTGTTTTGTTTTTACTTTTATTGTGTCTCACCCTTCCATCATAAAATTCATCAGTGTGAAGCTTCAAATAGTTAAAGTCTTCAAAATTATAACAAACTAGAGTCTGGGTAATCAATCAACTTAATGTATCACTGCTGCGCCTCTCTCAACTCTCCCAAATATTAACAAAGTTGGCATACTAATGCTTCGTTAATGACAATAACCCGAATGAGATCGCAAACATTCCATTATCATAATCCTCCGTGCCAACACCCGGCTATATAACTTCGTACCGTCATAATTTACTCACCAAGATTTTTATTCAATTACTTAGACACTCTGCATTCTGTTGACTGCAGAGTTAATATTTCATAGTTTGTGACACTTTGTGTTGGGAACAGAATTTATTTTCTTTTTTAGGAATCCCTCGTCGAGTGGCGAAAGTGGAACCTTTTTATTTTTATCTTTGGTCTTTGTATTAGAGCTTGGTGGTGGTCTATACTCGTATTTGTAACTTTCATTATTTTCTAGTGCGCACTTGTCGTATGATGAACATTTTTTTTTTCACCTACATTAACAAGTTAATAGATCGTAGGATTGTCTTACCTACATGTGAGTTGCATTAAAATTAAAATAATACCAATCCACCAATCCAGGTCCGAGATCCTTTCTTATAAGGACGACATAAGCGAGCATTAATATCACAAGGCTTGCTCAAAACGGGTTCCCGATTTCAAGTGTTTCTAGTATTTGTCGGATATGTCAGGATTTATTCCGATGGGCTCTTACATCATGTGGGCGGACGATGGGTTTCGTGCTATGAAAACACACTGGGTGCGATACACTGTTTCTAGTAAAACTAACGAATTACTTGAGATTACAAATTAACACAATAACTCGGCGCACAATGAATCAGGTACAGTTCCAAGACGTCTCAACTCCGCTGCGATCCGACATTGACTGTCTTCCGTGCCTCGAGTTGAACATCAGGACTCTGTTGAAGAACGCTGTGGTGTGAGTAAACTTGTAAGTAGTTCTCGCGTCGTCACCACCAGCGCACTTCCGATTCATTTTATGTCCATACTAACGACCGGATCCGAGATATTTATTAAAAATTTGACGAGAATAATTTTATTTTTATTCGGGAAATTATTAATCGGGCTAACAAAAATTTAACTAATGACTAATATACTGAATGGGCGACTATTATACCAAGTAGGTAAATATTTATCCAGTCATTGCGGCAAGGAGAACATAGGAAGCAAGAGCGAGTAAAGCGAGCTCGGGACTTGTGGCACCCCGACTCGGACAGGTTACAGGTTTAGGTTAGATTACTTTAAACCTTGCAAACAGAAACAAGAGCCCCGCGCAGCCTGGCTACGTCGACTACCCCTTATCCACAATCTAGTGGTTAATAACCTTGTTTTAGCTTTTTTTCAGAGTCCTTGAATTATCACACTGATCGTATTGAACAACTAGTAACTCGAATTTGTATTTTCAAGTCACCGTTTTAAACACTTGTATTCCGCCACTGTTTGTCGCCCACTTTGTATTTCAGCAGCCCATATTCAGTATTTTTGACACCTTTAATTTGAATTTAATTTTCGCTCATTTAAATACTGCCTTTTTTATTCTGTTTTTCCACGGCACCCTAATTTTAAATCCAACTCGAACTTGACCAGTGGGTTTTTCTTAAAGTGGTCTCTGCTATATATTACAATTTTTATGAATTTCAAAGCGTGCTTCCATTAAATGAGTAAAATTTGTGTGTTTCGTGCGTTATATTAAAATGTCATCGTATAATTTTATCAAGTGATACTCCAAAGAATGTCTTTTGAGTAATTTCCTTTGGGGATATTGCTCATTTTATATCTTTTACAGCTATAGCGCGTTTTTCTTTGCGTGCCAATATGTCGTTATGAATCAATTATTTTAGATATGGAAGCGCAGGAATATATGAATATGAAAGTTAAGGAAATTGAATTAAAATGAGATACTTCGCTGTTACAAGCAAAAAACTCATAACCTCTTGCGGAAGACGCTTTATGTCAATTTCCTAATACTCTAGAAAGATTAAATTCATAGCCTGTAATAGAATTAAAAGAAACTAGCCTCAAAGTAAAATCTACAAGGATAACGTTTTTTTGCCACTTGGCAACGGAACCCTAAAAATGATCAATAGGTGTTCATTTTTAGGGTTCCGTTGCACACACACTGCATGTTGGCATCCACCCACACGCTTGCGCCCGTGTAGTGGATTATGGCCCATTCTCTCCCACAGAGAGCAGGTCTGATTCCCAGCAGTGGGAATATAGCTGATTATGCTAAAGTTATGTTAA
Organism: Noctua janthe; assembly: GCA_910589295.1. Classification (NCBI taxonomy): domain Eukaryota; kingdom Metazoa; phylum Arthropoda; class Insecta; order Lepidoptera; family Noctuidae; genus Noctua; species Noctua janthe. The sequence goes on along the minus strand of OU342575.1, from coordinate 11,050,555 downwards.
TCCCGTTGAAAGTTGTTGCAGAAATACGTAACACTTTCAATATTATAGTCACTTGCACAAACCTTTTTTTTCTTTTATAATGGGAAATCATCAAATGTAATGTAAAACCCATCCATGTTCCTTCTTTGCCCTTTGTGTTCCAGAGCCGCGGTATCTCTTTCGAACAGTTCCGCAGCCCCGGCAGGCATCGGCCCTTGCAGACCCCTTCTTGATTACTGACATCTCTTTGAGGCGCGCGTGGAACACGAGGGCGCTGTCGACACGGCCTGTCGTCATAAGACGGCCGGAACTTATACAACATGTAACGTAATTAACGCACACCCTCAGACACCCCAATTAGTATATTTTGTTATAATCATAATACATACACTGAATTTTTAGTTAAACATATATGAGCATTGATTATTGATTGATTTAGTTATACTAATTCCGGAAGAATGTTGTGGTCACAGTACAAATCCACGAACGCAGACAGTCGCACACGTAGGTATGAGGGTCTTGTTAGCCTAGTAGGTATTCGCTCGCGTTCGAAACGAGTTAACGAGTTTTTACTGTAATTTACGTAGTTTTAATTATTTTTGGGAAAAAAAAAATACCTATAATAAAATTTATAGAAATCGATTCAGTAAACGATTCTGAACAAACTAATTTCATTATGTGCGTTAATTATGTTACATGTTGTATAAACCTACGTTGTTTTTTTTTTATATTTACTTTTTCTTCTTAGCGTTTCGAGGGCAACCTAAATTGTGTCAGCCCAGAACTGAGCTACTAGTTTGGCGCTTTCGAAAGCATCCATCAGTTCCTGTAGTAAACAAACAACAGAATACGCAGGACACGATATTAAGTGCCCGATCGTTTGTAGAGCAGCACCACATTTATATTTAATTTAACCACGAGTATGCGGCGTTTGAGATTTGTTAAGGAAATACTAAAACTTGAGCTACCACGACATAAGCATAAAGCATATAAGCATAATCAGCCTATTAATGTTCCCACTGCTGGGACGCAGGCTTCCTCTCTATGAGAGGGAATAGGCTACAATCCACCACGCGGGCCCAGTGCGGGTTGGTTGTGGGTACCACATGTTCCCATAAAATTATCACGTATTTTTTTTTTATTACAAAATGGGCCTGCTCTTAACCTCGATCACGCCTGATGGAAAGCGACAGATGAGGTCTATGATGGGACGAGCGTGCCCAGAAGATGCCTGTTCACTCTGCTGTGAAGGCTGACGGGTTAAATGTGGGAGGGAACACAGATGCCGGCAGAGAGTTCGACACTTAGGCTGTGCGCATTATAAACGTGGATGAGAAGCGCTGAATACGACTCGTCGGGATATCAACCAAGTCTGGATGGTACGCCGCAGAGCGTCTGCTAGTCCGGTGGTAAAAAGGTGATGGTGGGATCAGGTCGTAGAGCTCCTGCGCACATTCTTCGAAGTACAGTCTGTAGAAGACCGACAGGCAGGCAACATTACTCCGATGAGCTAGGCTAATATAAATAATGTATTCCATCAAACCTTGATCTTCATATCCATAAACTGTCTCAGTGTAACGAGTAAGTACTTCACGGCTTTTACACTAAGTAAAGTGCTTAAACACCGCGCTATACGACTAAAAGTATCCATAATTTTGCAAACATAATGAACGTCGCTGAAAGCCCTCTAAAAACTAAAACAATTTTAATATAGAGCAGTTGGCCAAAAAAATGTCAACCGTGGAAGTTTAACACACTTTCGGTCCCCAAAAAACTACGTCTGTCTGCAAAGACGGAGTAGGATCTCTTTGTTGTCCGTCTGTCTGTCTGTCTGTCAAGACCCTTTTTCTCAGGAACGCGTAAAGGTATCAAGCTGAAATCGATACAAAATACGTGTCTACTCCCCCATGGAGCAGAAAAAATGACATCAATCTTGTAAGTCAACGTGATCAAAAGATATGACCGTTTATGTCGCATCTTTTGCGATTTCACAAGGGAATCAAAACCTATAGGGTACTTCCCGTTGACCTAGTATCATGAAATTTGGCAAGAAGCACTGAATTACAGCATTATGTCATGGAAAAAATCTGAAAACCTTAAATATGTAGTTTAATAACAAAATACCTACAAGTTTATACGAAACCCTATAATTATATATTTTGATATATCTGTATAGTATTTTTTATATCGTTGTTCTTTATCTCTGTATATATTTTTTTTCAAATTTATACACCCAAGTACTACTGTTTGTCTCTGCATCATCCAAAGGTTGACTGGTAGAAAATGGCTATGGTATGACTTTGTGCTTGAAGTGTTAAATAAATTTAAAAAAAAAACCCTCAGTGCGCGAGTCCAACTCGCACCGGGCCGGTGTTTTATTATTAAAAAAACTACTACATGTATTCATCTGGTAGTACTGGAAGAAAACTTTTTCCTAAAATCAGATAGAACTAAAATTAATAATATCTAGTAATTTCCTGTCTGGTCACGATTTCTAAGCAATATTTGGCCAGTCTGGTCAGGCCAGATTGTTTTCCAGACCTACTTTTGATAACCCATGAACGCAGACAAGACACTCTTGGTCGTATATTAAGTGCTCTCCATGATATAGACACTATGATTCGAAGAGCTCTTGATGTGTATCCTAAGACAAAACTTTGACCAAGATCTATAAACGATACTTAACACATACTTTAGCTGAGCATTATTCCTGTTACCGTCACACTACTTACTGTCAAACTACACAAGTTTCGATGTAAAGATGGGAACAGGTTTAAGCGAAATCACGTGCTAAGTAACGTTTATAGATTTTGGTCTAAGACGAAAGATTTAGAAGAAAGTATATATAACAGTGGCGAAGGTTCCTTACAACTCGATTCCTACCGGATTCCCTTTGAAAAATGGTTCAGTCAATATTCTACAGACAAATAATATAATCACACTAAGCATTTGTACTCCGGCTTACCTCTTACAAAAACTGACCCTTCGCTACTGGTATATAATATTACCCATCCACGCACTGATGGCACAAATTAACGTTCTATAAACTACTAGCTTCAGCCCGCGGCTTCGCCCGCGTGGAGTTCGGTAATTATACCACGGGATCGTACTACCGGGCTAAAAAGTTAGTCAGTTTAGGTTATAAACTATCTGTGCACCAAATTTCATCCAAATTCGGTTAGTAGTTTTTGCGTGAAAGAGTAACGAACATCCATACATCCTCACAAGATTTCGCATATAATATTAACAGGATTGATCTGTCTTTCTGTTATCCAACTACAAGACCCGACAATAATGAGTTCTGGGACCAACTTCACGCAACCAAGTTCTCGCCCCGAAATGTTTTTCAAATAATTTCCACCATCTGGCTACTTGTAATTTAAATGGCTTGTACTGAAATACTTTGTACAACTAATCCAATATTGTTGAACAAGGGAACTTTTTGAATAAATCGTACACCTGTCCACTTCTTAGGGTACAGCTGCATTTGCAAACAATTATATTTGTTTTTATTCGCTGTGGTTTTCCTAAGAAAATTAACAGTGGACGGAGTAGTTTTTATTCTGAGAAATAAGTTTCATCTGAAAGTTACGGTTGTTGTAAATAAACAAATTGCTACAAATTGACTTTTTTTCATTTTTTGTACGTACGATAGAGTACCTCTTAGTGATATAAATTATACATTTCGCACGTCCTTTATCAAAAACTACGGTAAGTAGGTTAGATACGCCTACGCTTAAATAATTATAATCATCTGCCTAGCCTTTTCCCAACTATATTGGGGTCGGCTTCCAGTCTAACCGGATGCAGCTGAATACCAGTATTTTACATGGAGCGACTGCCTATCTGACCTCCACAACCCAGTCAGTACTGGGTAATACGATACCCCTTGGTAAGACTGGTTGTCAGACTTTTTGGGCCACTGACTGCCTAACGACTGTCAAAGATCTACAAATGACAGCCGGGACCAACGGCTTAACGTGCTTTCCGAGGCACGGAGGAAACTCGATATGTAATGGGCGGTCACCCATCCACAGACCAACCTAGGCAAGCACGGCTTAACCTAAAGGTCGGCCCGAGCGGCTGCTATTATTTAGCCACGAGCTCCTCAGCTCCTCCGCTTAAATAATTTTAAAATATTAATTAAAAGAGAGCTTTAGAGAGCAGAATATAGGAGACATTCTGCTCTTTAAAATTCGTCAGCCCTAAGCAGTCCACTGCTGGGCAAAGGCGTATTCTATCGCACGTCAATCAACTCGATTCTCGGCAACTCTCATCCAGTTGCTACCAGCCACCCTGCGAAAATCGCTCCACCGAGCCTGAGGACGTCCCACCTTACGTTTGCCGATTCGCAGTCTTCACACAAGAACCCGTCTACCCCAACGGTCATCGGTTCTACGGCTACTATAGCCGGCCCATTGTCACTCACTAAAGTTACATGGTTGTGACTTAAACATAACTGGAGAAATGTGTGTGTTATAGTATAGTGGACACTTCCTTCGGGATATACAAGAGCGATGTTGTACTATGTTAAGTTACTTTTTACAAGAAAACTGGAAATTAAGATGATGATGAAATTCATTAAATTACAGACTAGCTATTGCCCGCGACCTTCGTCTTTCGACCTTCGTCAAATTATTATAAAAATACTATTTGATCGTTTTTCCAACGTTTTTCATTGATGCTCCGCTCCTATTAGTCGTAGCGTGATGTTGTTGATGCCTATAGCCTTCCTCAATAAATGGGCTATTCGACATTAAAATCATTTTTCAATTCGAACCAGTAGTTCCAGAGAATTGCGCATTCAACTAAACAATATACTAGTATAGATATTGCTTCATTTTACTGGGTTGTGGAAGTCAGATACGCAGTCGGTCCATGTAAAATACTGGTATTCAGTTACATCCGGCTAAACTGGAAGCCGACCCCAAAATAGTTGGGAAAAGGTTAGGCAGATGATGATGATATTGCATCATTCATTCATTCAGAACAAAAATTAGAACAAAAAAAAAACAAAAGTACCTAATTTCCTCCGTACTGCTGGCACGGAGTCAATGCAGTTCTTTCTAGTTGTCATTATTCTCCAGTTCAACAAATTAAAAAAGATTTCTCACCGCAAACGGCTCGACATACTGTGACGGCACTTAATAAAAATTATTACGGCAATTGCGACTCCACTGGCGCTTGAATATACTGGAAATGTACCACTTATGTGAGAATAGTAAAGTGTGTATTATTATTGCGGTTTTCTACGGTTTAAAAATTGTCTCTTACAATATGAAATTCTGAAGTATTTTGTACTTGCAATTCTATTTACTTTACATCTCATAAAAGGTACTTATGGCTACAAGTTTTATCTGCTAAGTACAACTGTGTACATCAAAAAAATGTGGTTCACAAAAATAAAAAATAAAATCTAAGTCAAAGTCAAGCTTTTTTTTTGTCATACAAGTAATAGAGGCGTGCATTTACACCATTTTTACGTTTGACAAATAAAAAACTTATTTTTATAAAAAATATTTTTAGCCGTCAACGGCATACAATTATTAAAACAAAATAACCAGAATTGTTAAAAGGTGATAGCAGCTATCTACTATAAAATATTTTTTTTTATTTCTAGGTAAGTTTCTAGGCATATTTTTTTTTATTTATTAATTCACTATTATGAAGTTAAACCGCTTTTAACAAGGTATTTGCTTGTTATTGCAAGCAGCTGATGTCAGCCATAAATAATCTAAACAGAAACAAACATGCTGCTAAAGCACAATGATAAAACAACCTACTCCACATTTTCACAAAAACTGACAACCCTACCCCAAAATAAATGACAAACACAATATTCACAAAAACCTGGTAAACGCCAGTCGTAAATCTAGACCTTAGAGTGCATTTGGCAAAAGAAGTAACAATTAATCTAGCCTGCACGATACGTGCCCTCTTGGAAGAGAGCCAATGTAAGCCTTGCCCAGTTTTCACGGAAACTTGCCACAACATGCATTATATTGGACAAAATTTGAATAAGTATCTGCCCGGTGCAGAATTTTTTTAATAAAGTATGATCGATTTCGGAGACGGGTAATTTTCATAAAGATAGTTATGGCCTTAGATGGCAGGATGTCAGTGATTTTTGGCGGCTAAGTTAGTTTTAATAGCTTGGTTTCCTGCCAAGAGTGGGTTAGCACTTGTGGAAAGAGACGATTAAGACAATTTATGAAGAAAAATTGGTACCACAATGTCTCGTAAAAATTGGTGGAATATACTAATGCCTCAATCAGAAAACCATCACTCGCCTAGCCATTTCCTAATTATGTTGAGGTCGGCTTCCAGTCTAACTGCAGCTGAATACTAGTAGTTTACATGGATCGACTGCCTTGATCTGACCTCCACAAGCCAGTTAGTACTGGGTAATACGATACCCCTTAATAAGACTGGTTGTCAAACTTTCGGGCCATTGACTACCTGTAACGACTGTCAAAGTTCTGAAAATGACAGGCCCAGGCCAACGGCTTAACATGCTTTCCCAGGCACGGAGGAAACTCGTTATGGAATGGGTGGTCACCCATCAACGGACTAACCTAGGCAAGCGCGATTAACCTGACGATCGACCCGAGTGGCTGTTATGGCTGGCGGATTATTATTTAGCCACGAGCTCCATACTCAATCTGAAAACCATTGCTATCAAAACACTGGATGAAATCGGCGTGTAGAAGCTAAAATTCGAATAAACGTGACATCAAAGGATGGATCACATGCCATTCCTTCTCCCAAAGAGAAGGTTCCAGCAGTGGGACCTATACAGGGTATAAACAGACCCTTCACATAGCCGTCAACCAAGCATTCTATACATCAAACTAAGTAACTTTACGCAAAAATTATTGCTGGGAATCGACTTTTTTTTTTGGGGTGAAAAATCACGTTTTACGGTAGGACTCGATGGAAAGCATCAAAGCATTATGCTGATGGATATATTGAATAGTACGGGGGTCGTAGAGGTGTGTAAAATAAAAATCTTACATTAAAAACATGTATTTAAAAAAAAACTTGTGAAAAAGTTGGAACCCCAATATCTCCGTAACTAGAAGGTTCCCGGGTATGGAACAAGTGCCTTTAGGATATGTTAAGCGTCTATTTACACCCTTTATACATCACGCCTGTAATCCCTAAAGGTCAAAGTCGTTCCTAATAATACACCCCTATTTCGCCAGTTATGTTTAAGACCCATGTAATAGGGGGGTTTCGTCACAACGGTAATGTTTTCCCCATGGTTTGTGTTTTTATTTTGGTATATTCGTGGAAATGTTTATTTACATTAATTTAAATTTGATATATATTTATAGTATTTGATATATATTTATAGTATTTGATATATATTTATAGTACTTTAAATATCCTTGTAGATAATCTTATTATTATTTAAAATTATTTTTAGATATACACCTACCACTGCTTGTCTCTGCATCACCCAAAGGTTGACTGGTAGAAAATGCCTATGGCATTAAGTCCGCCTCTGTACTTCTGTGCTTGAAGTGTTAAATAAATAAATAAATAAATAGGGACGACCCTATTGCCTTCAACGGGGTACTAAGACTCCGTGGCCGCTACTGAGAAATTCCTGATGGAAAAACCCAATAATACTTTGCCCGACCTGGGAGTTGAACCCTAGACCTTCTGCTTAGAAGTCGCGCTTACGACCACTCGGCCACCATAGGTTGCTTAGGCAGAAAAAAGAGACTGATAAACTAATTCGAGTTAGACTAACAATATTCTACGTCGTCGAATCAACCTCGAATTTATCTCACTAACGTAAGTACTTATAGTTATTCACTACATATCGCCCATATTTTGTCCCCTAAGAGATATTTACTCAACAAGAGCTTGAAGTTACGCGTGTACTGAACCCGCAGTCCCGCACACTTCACTAAACTACATAAGTAGTGTAATCCGTTCTACTTATGGGACTTTTACCACTTGCTCGGTACAAAACGGGAAGGAAATAATAATACAGTTGTTGGATATTATATACTGCGAAGTTTTAAGATATTATTTCGAGGTAATATTCGTGCAGGGAAAATAGTAAAACATATGAACTTCTGTGGCGCTGTTGTCATGATAGGTGACTAAGGAATGATGTACCAGTAGGTTGCTTTTTGGTCTTCTAATCGTAAGCACCTACTGTTGAACCTTGAAGTCCTGGCTTGAAACCCAGGTCGAGAAAATGGTATTGGGTTTTTCCATCACGTAGGTAGTTAAGGTTTGTGTCTGATTGATGTGCTTACGCTCGCCCCCTATTGCATCAGACTTCAAAAATAACTGGCAAAATGTGGGCGTAGCTAGAGAGGCACACTTTTGCTTAATCCTTCGGATATGACAGGCCTGATGTTTTGTTAAGTTCCCAATGCACCATTAATACGAGCAGTTTACTATCTCTTTATTCCTAGCCTACTTTCTCCTCTCCTGGGCAAAATCCTATATATAATAGAATAGAGATAGACCATTTTTAGGATTCCGTACCCGAAGGGTAACCAACGGGACCCTAATACTAAGCCTTCTCTGTTCGTCCATCCGTCTGTCTGTAAGCGGGCTGTATCTCATGATCTCTAATAGGTAGACAGTTGAAATTTTCACAGAAACTGTATTTCTATTGCCGCTATAACAAAAAATTAAATTTTTAATTAATTTCAATTTTTACCTACTACGATGGTACGAAACCCTTCATGTAGGAGTCCGACTCGCACCTGACAGGTTTTTGTATACTTATCTGAGGCTTATAATCTTTGCCCTTGAAGTGATTATTAACAGACCTCTGTTCAAATTGGCTATCATAGTTCTAAAACTTAAATAATTTTCATATTATCGTTATGAATTGCTATAATTTTTAGACGATTAGCCTAACATTCAGGTAACACTAATCCGGAATGTCTGAAATATTTCAGACCCTAAAGTTAGAGCCTCATGAATATACCTATTTGAACTGGAAATCTAATTTTCTACATAGTTTAGGCCTTGGGTGTTAAACTAGATTATACAATAATGTAAATTCGACATCTGTAACTGTACAGGTTTTCAAATAATGAATAGAAATACTTGAAGGCTGAACTATAATTTAAATTTACTCTAAATTATAGTTACGTCTAGCTGACCCGACCCTGTGGAGTGGCGACTGCGAACCGGAAGACGGAAGGCCTCCTACTAGGTGGAACGATGACCTGGTGAAGGTTGCAGGGATCCGCTGGACGCGAGTCGCACGGGACCGGTCAATGTGGTGACACTTGGGGGAGGCCTATGTCCAGCAGTGGACGTCTTTCGGCTGAAATGATGATGCTGATGATGATCATACATATATAAATTCACCATCTCCCCATGGGGACACACAACAATCACAGAAGGCCACCTGCTACGACCCTTACATACTCCTTTCGCCTCGTCCACGTTTATTCAACGTACTATTCAATATTTTTCCCCATAATTTCAAAAGCCTCATCAACAACCAAAACGCCCTCAAAACAGGTACTCTAGAACATTCTATATTCCAATAAAATTCAGAATTTCCAAAACTCTGGGATGCTTCGTATATCAAACGCTGTCCGGGTTACTACGCGGGATAAAACGCGTGTACGTAAGATTTATTGCCGCACCCGTAACGTTCAGGTGCTACTGGCTTTTAGTTCTCGACTACTGCTTTTATACCGAATTTTAGTCTGTTACCTCGAATGATACTGTTCCTAAGTGTTACTGGAGTTTATTTATCATTTGTTGTTTGTGTATGATTTGTTGGTTTGGGATGTCGCGTTGGAGGGTTATAAAAGATATGTGTCATGTTGTACGAATGTAAAAATAAGGTGTAGTTTATCTTACTTGTAGTTTATGCAAACATGTCTTCTCTCTTATTTTATTTCTTGGACTTTTAGTATTACAAATATTTATGCTGTATTGATTTCCGTACGTTTTTACTGAGGTGACCACTGAAAACCAGGACTGGGCTGTGGGCCATCATCATGCTGAGTAGCCTGCTTGTCGCAGTCATGACGTGCAAGCTGTCAACTTTTGTTGTTGCGTCCTATTGTATTTATAAATATTTGTTTTGAGTTGAATGTTTATTGTTTTTTTTCGTTTCTGCAACAAATAAATATTTTTACTTACTTTCTTTCTAGTAACGAATTGAACGGCGGCATTGTTTCGTTTGCTATGGTAAAAAGACAATGTGTAATCGCTTTCAACTCGTTTTGTTTTTCTACAACGAACTTCAACGCGATTGACGTCTTTTCCGTCTTTTCGGTAGTTTATGTCAGTCCCATAAATTTTTGACTTTTCATCATCATTATTGTTGATAATAACGTTTTTTTTACGCCAGAAGTCTTTACTTGAGAAATAATTTTAAATAGATGTCTGTTTCTCCGTACAAAAATTGAGAAACGTCAATTTTACTTCACGGATAAAATATTTTTCAGACCAAACGAAAAAAACAACCATTCTCCACGTTCAGTAAAAAAACAACTCAACAAGGTCTCTTGAAAAAATATATGATGACTTCTTTTGAAAAAATATATCTAAGCCTGAAGCTGAAAGATCTCTAAGCAATTGGAATTTATTCTAATTGCTACCTTTGAATAGGTTGGCCCCTAAAGTACCAAATTCCAAGCGACAAAACCCTCTTAAGGTCTTCAAATTCCAAGATTATCGAAACGATTTTCTATAATCCTACTGATTGTTATTACTTTTATAATAAAGCCCTTATCTTTTTATCTGCGTAGACATAAACAGAAAACGATATTACATTGAAATGAATAAAAAGTCCATTTCGGATCGAGATATTAAACATTCGTAGCGAAATTAAGATGGAAATCTGAAGAGCCGTATTGTTCTTATGAAGGCAAAAAACTTGAGAAAAAATTATTATCGGTCTTATATCTGTCGGACCATTATGAAAGAGAATAAATATTTGAGATTTCGGGTCCTGAATGCAAATAGAAGACTGTTTACTAAACAAACACATGTTCATCCCTTGCTTTTATCTCGTCTATGGCCGATTTAAAATGGTCATAAAAAGGCGCCATTCAAAATGACAGCTGTCAATGTCAATGTGACATAACGCCTATGTAAAATATTTAGTTCAAGCCGGCCAACAAACTGCACTGGCCCAGCGTGGTGAATTATGGCCCAATATCTCTCACTGAGAAGAGACCTGTGGCCCAACAGCGGGAACATTGTTGACTGATTATGCTGTGCCGTGGTTTAAAAGATAAGCCAGCCAAAGGATAAAAGTACTGCGCGGCTAACTGAACAAATGCTTATCAGTAATTCGACAGTTTGTTGGAGATATTTAGGCATGTTTAAATGAAAAATAGATATAACGTCAGTAGTAAATTAAATAACCCAGACACGTTTGTGCATTCTAAATCATTAAACAAATAAAACATAAAAAAACGCAATAAAAAATGTCATCACAATTTTTAACGTCATAGGATTTGTACGTGCGACTTTTTAATCGCCAGTAAATCCGGATCTAAATTACGTGCATGTATAAAATATTATATTCATAGTTGCACAAGCTGGTACAAACTCAATAACACCTGTTTCAGTTTATATGGATCGCCTAAACTAAAACATTTATTATTTCTACGAGTTTTTTAGATATTTGGTCAGTGGGTCGTCTTAGGAGCGGATTTGTAGGAGTTGGAGTATACACTTAGGGACACTAAGAGCAGTAAAGAAAACAACATATTTTTTAAAATATTTTTGTTACGACAACGTGATGCAGTTTTTTTTGTGCGTTATTGATTTGTAAATCCTACTTAAACTAAAAACTGTTGGTATTTTTACGTAAATTAAGCAAACCACAAATGAACATAATTTATCCTGGTCATTTTTTTACCAATGCAGTTAGTTGTGAATAGGGAAACTACTCTTTATCTCATTTAAAAATGTAAAAATCTAGTTTCAATGGCTTTTTAAAAGGTTAAGCAGCTATTAATCTATGATTATTAGCTATTTATTAGCTATTATATATTGAATTCTTTATTTATCATAATGTTACTAAATTCGTAGAAAAGGTAACACCGTGGGCACAATGCCTTTTTCAATAGTTCCATCCATATTTAAATTTGTAGATATCTTGTGCCCACAATGGTACCTACATTTCCAAAGATATAGGTAGATACTATAATAATATCAAACAATTACAATCACGACAAATGAATGAATGTAATTCGCGAACTAATGAGAAATAATAAGTCCGTCCTTATCGAGCTTACATACACTTAATAATCATTTCGATTCTTTCATATTAGTCAATTAGGCTATCGTTGATAACGAATTAGGATCAGACAATATCATGATTGATATTGATAATAATTTTTTCATAGGAATTTCTTTGTAAATAGTAGGTGCATAGTTCGTTAGTAATAAAAAAAAATCACACCAAGATCCCCTCTACACGAAAAAACAAAACTGAAAAAAAAAATCGCAGAAACATTTCATCTTTATAACTGCCTTAGTTGTTGTTTTAAGGACTAAACTACACGACTGATAAGCATACAGTTATCACCATAATTTAGAGATTTTATTCTGGAAGATAGAGATAGATAAAGCACAACAATATCGGTTTTGGAGTATTCCTCAAGACGAAAAAAAATTAATGAATCCATCATACCCCTCTCTATTTTTCATCATGGTTGCGCTTTGAGGAATAAACATATAATATTTTTAATTTGAATTTGTGAGCGCAACTAATGGTTGCGCTTCGAGGAATAATTTAGTTGCGTTTAGTTCGTTGCGCTTTGAGAAATACCCCGATGTTTTGACATGTTACCATTGCACCCTACTGAAACAGGAGCGGGTCGCTAGTTTGAATATAAATTAAACCCGCAGAACTAACGCTTTCACACTTAAGCTACAATGTTGTCGACAACAACATCAAATAGGTTCCAGGATCCTAATAAACCTTTCCCAGAAGACACATCCCTAGGTACTAACAGACTTCATCAAGGCTTAGTGCATACTATAAGTAAGACGTGGACTTAACTAAAGACTCCTTGAGACTTCAAAGATGCTTCATTAAGTCTGTCCTGTGCATTATGATAGTGAGTAAATAGGTCGTATATTCACATATTGGAGTTTTGAGTGTAAAATAATGGAGATGAAAGGAGATGGACATTTTCAGACTGCCAAAGAAGGAACATGGAGGGGTTTTAGTCAGTAGAAGTCTGACACTCCCTTCCGCTCCGCCCAGAGTGGAGGGGATCATTTGATGATTTACCAACCGAAAAAAAAAAAAAAAAATACAGTTGGATTAAATAATGAAGATTGCTTGGTATTAGAAGATGAGGCAACAGTTACGTGTTGTTACGTGTAGTGTGTGATGTCGATAGCTCTTTTAAACTAAATACTATGACACCTAGTAAATAGAACACCTCTAAAAGGATGAAGTTAGACCAAAGTTCAAACGTGAACTTTTGAATATCAGTAAAACAAAGAAAGCGAACCTGTAGTCAGCCAAAAGGCATAATAACTTGTGAAAGTACTGTAGTTGCCCATTTCAAAGGGTAGATCTGTATGGAGAAGAATGGGCAAGAAACTCTGTTAAATCAAAAAATTGTTATAAAATCTTGGTTATCTTATTCATGTTGTGATTATACATTACAACAACGATGTCTAAAGACGTGCAAGTTAAGAGTTCAAAAAATCATCCCTATTTCCGAGTCCACGCCTATTTCACTGCATCTCTGGTGGTTTTGAACCGAAGATAGCCCCGCGACGGAAGCCAGTTGATGTGCTCTTCTTCCTTACACGGCTTACACCCGATTTTACGATGTACATCGCGAATAAAGGGTTAAAATATCCGTTTACACCCACTTTAAAACTCACGTTTACAACCTAAATATATATTTTACGGTAAAGTCGTAAATAAGAGGGTGTTAAAGAAAAAGCGATTGTCCTCTTTATTACGACGTTCTGTGTAAAAACTCGTCGTTTTCTGAGTGCGGTTATGTCTTGTAATGACATTGTAAAATGGTGGTATTTTTTTTATAACACACCTCTTAAGGTAATGATCAAGTTAATTTTCGTGTTTAAGATGTATTTAATAAATAATTTAAAAATAATTGTTCATAAAGCTACACTATTTGCTAGCGTGATAATTTTAAGCTGCTACTCACCATACTCAATGCAGCACGTGTAGTATGACCACCGTAGAAACGGGTTTTGTCGACGGAAGAATCGACAAAATGACAGATTTCTTTTGTTGTCCGTCTTTTTGTCGATTCTTCCGTCGACAAAACGCGGTTTCTACCGTGGTCACGCTACGCATACTGGAGTAATAGTGTAGCTTAGCAAGGGAGCTATGTGGTTTCGTAACTGCGTAGCATACGATTTTTACCATTATGCGTAAAGCTAGAAGCTTGGAAGTGTGCACGACTTTCCAGCAGTTTTTTAAAATAATGTAGCCTTTTAACGACTTCTCAATTATTGTATCGATACTTTAATAAGATATCTTTGATCCGTCAATCGAGAATCTCCTCAATTTCCTTAACATTCTCAATGGCCAAACATAGTTATTCCACACAAACCGCGGCCATAAATCATAATAACCAACCCGCACCCTTCATAACTTCATACAAATACAGTTTATCATCATTCAAGTCGCGAACAACTGAATAAGTGATAACTAAAATAAAACATCTGAACCCATCGAGTGCCCGGCTTTCGGCTCTCGGCTTTCGGCCTTCGGCCTGAATTATTGAACGCCAGTTGGAGTATGAATTATGCATCCAGTCTAGTTCTCGGAACACTAACTGAATGTAATCATGCTTCATTGCATTTAGATGGTGGACGAGTTGGTCATTTTAACTGTGTATCTACATTGGGCTACGTGCTTTTGTATTTATGTAGATTTTGGCTTATTTACCTCAGTTAGGATTATTTTAGCAGTTAGCGTAGCATATTTTAGGTGCTGTGTTGATTTTCTACTGTAAGATTCAGTGGATTTCTTCTATTAGACTAGGTTAGGGCAACATAATTTGCATTAAACGTGGTTTAAGAGTCGTATCATACTTTTTTAGTGCTGAGATCAAGCAAAAACTCTTCTGTAGAACCGTTAGATGTTTACTGATGGCCCATCTTACCGCCCCCAATTGTCAACTTCAAGTCAATTGTCTGCTTGTAAACCTATCATACGTAACGTAAAAAAAAAACAATATCCCGTTGGTAAATATCCCGTTTCTTGTGTTAATGATAACGTAATTTTTGTCGAATTTTTAACCGAAAATACTACTATATGCTACAAAATTTATTTTTTTCGCCTTGATTTAGACTTAAAATTATGAAAATGCCAGCACGCCTGAGAGTAATCAGCCAAGTCAGAGGCCCATGGGCGGCATAAAAAATCTGACACCAGTTAGACTCTAACAACACGATAAAAAGACCTAAGACCTTTATTGTAATACCTATGTTCACAAATAAAGTTTGATTGATTGATTGATTGATTGAAAAAAAAAGACTAGCACAATGAGTTAGACCATTTCAAAACCATTCGAATCAACTCCGCGCGTTCCTGCTAGGCCCAAACAGCTCCTCCCTCCAACTACAGTCCATAAAAAAATCCCAATAAATCACAGACGATTAATCCAGTCAATAAAAACTGAATAATGCATACAGTCCTCCATTTATAATGTTGGCAGCTCATCGGAATCGGCCCTGAGTCACGCTTGCATCGATTGAAACAAATAATTGGTGTTGACGTAAAAGCTCTTAATCTGTTCCGCTGTGCGATCCACACGTAGCAAGGAAGACTGTTCAACCTTGTGAGAACTATCGTACCTATGTTGATGGCAAAGTGAGGGAATTTAATTGTTAACCAAATTGACTACAAACTGAAACTGTATATTCAACAATTATTGATAGTTGCATGAAGTGACTATAATGCGATAAATTGCTTCACAATCAATTTCCTTTCTTATAAGTTGTACTATAAAATACTTTTGTATTTTTTTCAAAATTTTCGGTTTTGTATTTTCGGAGTTAAAGGGATGATAAATTTTTGCCAATTTTCTTAAATAACTTCAGAACCATTTATTTTTTAATTCTAAAAAAGATAGTTGAGATGCTCACAATAAGCTCTTTCTTTTGATATGTAACAAGATATATTTTGCAAAACTTTTTTTTTTTCATTTTATAGTTTACCCCCAATCCCCAGTTAGCTTAGACCCCCCCTAGTTTTCCCCCTGCTTGTCTTTGCATCACCCAAAGGTTGACTGGTAGAAAATGCCTATGGCATTAAGTCCGCCTCTGTACTTCTGTGCTTGAAGTGTTAAATAAATAAATAAATAAATAAAAGAGGCTATCATGTTTAAAATTAATTAGTTTACGTTACACGTCCGTCTTTGGGTCACCGACTTACATATGTGTACCAAATTTCAACTCAATCGGTCCAGTAGTTTCGGAGTAAATTGGTTGTGACCGACAGTCACTCGAGTAATCCTATAAGGGTTCGGTTTTTTTCCTTTCGAGGTACGGAACCCTAAAAATTAACATAACTGATGAAATGTGTTTACAACATCCCCTGCGTAACAATGTGATGAAATGCCATTATATGACAAAAAAATATGTTTTTTTTGCGCGTTCATCCCATTGAAAGAGTGGTTTAAATTCTGGGTTTAATCGCTCTGTTGGTGACCGTTCGTTTGAATAAAAAATCATAATGCACGATTCAATTAACTTGAAACTTGGCACGAATATTCAGGTAAAGAAATAATAAAGTCATCATAAGCTTACATAATAAACTAGGGCTGTAGCTCCAATCCCCTTATTTACTTTTTTAATAAGTGAAACCAAATACATAGGTTTTTTTTTTCTGTACATTAAATAACTGTATGAAAATGTGGGGGTGTGCTATTGGGTACAACTCTGCCCAACCCTTGGGGAATTACAGGGTTTATGACTTACAAATACAAATAACCTTATTGTTTCAGAGGTACATTACATCAAAAACAAGTCTCTGATCTCCACACTAGGGTTCCCTGTGTCGTGGAGGCCTCAGGTCGAGGAGTTTCTTTCATTGCAGAACAAAGAAATTTGCATTTGTATATTAGTGTATTCCCGTTGACCCCATCGCTCGTAGCCCCACTGGTGGGGCCAGGATTTGATATAATTAAAATTGTTCCCTATTATGAAATATTTAAAAAATTGTTCCCACCGTATTGTTTATGTATGTATTATAAAAATATCCCTATAGTAAAAAATCGGAAAGTTGTTCCTTGTACGTATCGATGAATGTATTTCAGTAATGGACCCTCTCCTCTTAATGTTCACATTTACATAGCAAAAACAGTAATGGCGGCAGTCTGCATTTTCTCTAGTTTACCAGCAAAGTTGAAATTCTACCACTTATCGGACTTTTATCTCAAACGTAAAAGTCGAACCTCCAAAGTTTTGCGTCGCAGATTTCTCCTGGGAACAAGTTCTTAATGTCTGAGACCAAACTAATCTTCGAAACCTTATTATATTTTAAGTTAATTAAGGTCACCGCTAACTTATTATTTAGGTAGCTATGAAATATTGCTTGTGCTTCATAAACATTAGGTTTCTATAATGTCTTTGATTAAAGGTTACGAAAAAATAAAAGCATTTTGAAAAAAAAATACGTATTTTTAAATCGAGGGCTTTTTAGAGCAAAATAATGTAATTTTATCTCTTAATGGTAGTCAACAAACAGAGGCCCACATTCCATCTTGCGCCACATGTTCTGTCACCTATACACTTGATGACCGCATCAGTAATTGGAGTTCGTAGCTGAATTTAAAGCCATCATCATCTGCCTAGCCTTTTCCCAACTATGTTGGGGTCGGCTTTCAGTCTAACCGGATGCAGCTGAATACCAGTATTTAACATGGAGCGACTGCCTATCTGACCTCCACAACCCAGTTAATACTGGGTAATACGATACCCCTTGGAAAGACTGGTTGTCAGACTTTTCGGGCCACTGACTACCTAACGACTGTCAAAGATGTACAAATGACAGCCGGGACCAACGGCTTAACGTGCTTTCCGAGGCACGGAGAAAACTTGGTAAGTAATGGGTGGTCACCCATCCACAGACCAACCTAGGCAAGCACGGCTTAACCTAAAGATCGACCCGAGCGGCTGTTATTATTTAGCCACGAGCTCCTCGAATTTAAAGCCAAACATAATGTATTTTAAAATAATGGAAACAGCTTTGGAGCTGTGGACATCTTAATTGGCTGATAGCTTTAGATCCCTGCTATTAACTTTGCACTAGTAAATCGAGCCATTTTCGTTAAGCTCTCGCCTACACGAAGATGCTCGACACTACGATAGGCACTTTTTCCATTGTCTTGTTGTGAGTACAAAAAGATGTTCGAAAATATATGGGACAACTAGTTTTGTTTTAACGGTTTCACAGTTGGTTCTATGTAAAAAAAAAGTTGAAAATAATAATGAGTAAGTACAATCAAACTAAGTGTAATTTATCGATCAATAAGACCAGCCACCCTACCCTATAAAAATATGTGAGCCATAATTTGACATAACATCACGCCTGTTATCCCCGAAGAGTTAAGCAGAGGTATACCTAATATTGTACCCACAATTCGCCAGTTATGTTTAAGTCCCATGTAATAGGGGGTGATCCTATTGCCATCAACCGGGTACAAATCCAGACTCCTTGGCTGCTACTGAGATATTATTAATGGAAAAACCTAAAAACACTTTGCACGACCTCGGAAAAGAATCCAGGACCTCATGGTCAGCAGTCGCTGACTACAGAATATAACATTGTTTTGTAGGAGGTATCTAATAGAGACCGACCGCTTTAATGAGTCCTCCGCCTTGCCCCATCAAAGGCACATTAAACGTCCTCAAAGTCCTAACAATATCACACAGGTTATTTGCTTTAAAATAACCATAATCCACGTAGGTATAACGATACTAATTGAACCAATACGTAATCAACCAATATTCCATTTAAATTGATGCCTTCGCGAGGACTCATTGAAGCGGTCGGTCTGTAGTACCAAGCTTGTTTCCTGTAGTGAGTAGACATGGTATGATTATTAGGCGGTTGTAACTCTTGTAATACGGAATAGCGAGATTTTATATATTAACCGGAAAATATAATATTATATGTTGTACACGCCGTGTTACTATTGTTGTGGCAAGAAACATCTTCAGTTATGACCTGGTTTACTACCCCTAGGTAAGTTTCTGGTGAATTATCCGTCAGATACCAACTTTGTTATCTTCTGAATTTATTTCACCTGCTGTAATAATATACAACATTATTTATAGTTTATGCGAAACCTGAATATAGTTTGTTCAGAATAAGTAACTGAATCGATTTCAATAAATTTGAAACCATGTTATATTTTGTCCCAAAAATATTTGAAAAGTCTCCAAGTTGGACACCGAGCGACACTAAGTACCTATCGCAATCATTTAGGTACCTACAGCCAAATTTTTATTATCAATGAGCTTAAGACGACGCTGGAGGCGTGCGCCGCGTGGTGACTACGTTTTTTTGCGGACAACCAGGTAACAGAACAAGCTTATAACTTTGTGATTTTTCATGACACAGTTTTGAAATTTTGTACATAGATTCTTAACATAAAAATACTAGACACGTGTTTCAGGTTTCGCATATACTGAAACTATTGTTGTATATCTTTCTTTGAGTGAAATGATTTTCTTTCTTTATCGTGTGGTTAGTGCCTAACCTGGTGTTAGAGTTTTTATGCCGCCCATGAGCCTCTGACTTGGTTTTACATGCCGTCGAGAAATATCTTTCAGGCATGCTGGTTTCCTCACGATTATTATACAATACGCTCATGAATCCGAAAAATCAGAGGTGCGTGTCTTGGGTTCGAGCTTGAGACATGATAATGCAGAATCTAACAAGCTTTATTCAAGAGACATATTTGAGTGTACAAATTCCCTTGAATAAGTCTGCTATATTGGGTATATAACCATACAACTGTGAGATAGTAGTTTGATCAACTAAATAAATTCTTTATTATCAGGCAAGGCGATCACAAAGCATCAAGAATCTAATTAATAAGACCCAGCAACTTTTAACTTAACTTAATCAGCAATTTCATCGAATAGTTTATGTTAAGCAAGAGTGAAATCACTCATTTATTACAAGTACTATTAAAGTCTTGAAATAAAAATAGTATTTGAGAAGAACAAAATTTTAAAATAAAACAATCGAACATTTAAGTGCTCAAACAGAAATTGTCAAAGAACCAATATAGTGTAAAAAGCTTGAGTATTTTTTTCTTTTTTAACTGTATTGGTTCTTCTTAATTGATTGCAAAGACTAAAAACTCTAAAAGAGCGTCTTTGAAGTTTTATATCAAAGCTGTATGCCATAAGATGTGTTGAAATTCTCGCTTTACTTTCACAGGCCCAATCTTTTGAAATAAGAACTTCGCTGACAGATAGCTATTTAAAAATCGGACAAGTGCGTGTAGTACTAGTTCCGTCGTACAAGGCTGGTACTAGTTCCGTCTCAAAGCTGTGCCCGGCTGCCTAATTATATTAACGGTAGGTATATTCTATTTATAACATAACCAGGCACAAATCTAGACTCCGAGGCTGCTATAGAGAAGTTCCGTATGGAAAACCCAATAGCACGTGAATCAAACCCAGGTCCTCATACTCAGCAGTCGCACTTGCAACCACTTGACCAACGAGGCTAATTTAAAATGTAATATTTTCCAGTTCAACCTTAGTCGATAAAATAATATTCTTTGATTCAAACACTCCTTGAGTTTGATAGACGACAAAAATTTTCTCATTACTATTTTCATTGGTCCTGCTTCGGTACAAGAAATTACTTTTGAATATTTATTTGTTTCATTTCTTATTGGGTTTGGCCAGTTAGTAAACTTATATCAATATTTTGCAATAAGCTCCTAATTCTGTTTGCAGAGTTTAAAATAACCTAACACGAAGGGGATGGCGGGGTCTTAGTTCTCTCACTGCGCTCGCCCAATCAAAAGTAATATCTTGTTGCTTTTGATTAAAAGCATCATTCATGGAATCAATAGGTTTTACCGTAATGACATATTTATGCCCACCCTCTGTCCCCAATACAGGGCAAAGGTTTCCGTAATTATAACTGATTTTATCACGTCTTATAACGAGGGTGATAAGGTTTCTAATAAATATAACAGCTACGTATGACGAGCTATATTTGTCAGAGGTACCAGTTTACGACCGCTTCGCTCATATTGACCACAAATCCCTGTTATTGTTCATTTAAGGGCAAGATAATGTTCTATGTATCTGTTTTCACTTTCTTTTAAAATTAGGCTTTTTGACAGAAACAGAGATATGGTCAATTGATTTATATTTCTGGTTCCATTTTCCAACTCCAAAGGTCTAGTTTATCAGAAAAACCATGTGGTGACATATGTTCAGCTGAACACAGTGAACGCAATCTGCTATATGATTTGCTATTTCATATTACTGGTCCTGGGTTCGATTCCCGGGTCGGGCGGGTTGTTGAGCTTTTCCATCAGGAATTTCTCAGTAGCAGCTATGAAGTTTGGATTTGTGTCCGGTTGATGGCAATAGGCTTGCCCCCTATTACATGGGACTTCAAACATAACTGGTGAAATGTGGGTGTACCTATTATATTACACCTCTGCCTAACGTTTTGGGGATCACAGGCGTGATGTTATGTTCATGTTACTATTCGAATTCTAACACGTATTTACCACCAAAAATGTTCCGTACACATCTTCCCAATATCACAAGGAACACCTCTTAAGTCGTTTTACGAGATATCGTAAAACATGTGGGTGTACTCTGCCCTTTATATAGAAACTAGCATTAAATGCCTTATGAAGCTAACAAATCAACAATTTATTACCTAAATCATGTTTCATTTGTAGCATTTAACGATTATTGTTGGTGTAAATAAATATTATAACCAGATGTATGAACGTGGACGAGGCAAACGCGAGTAAGTAAGGATCGTCCCAGGTGGCGTTCATAGTTACTGCCAACCCTCAAGCGAATAAAATATCTGTATTTATGTTCTGCAACAGAAATCAGAAATAATTATAAGTAGAATATATAGCTGCTGAATAATGAATTATTAATTTTATGTAACATAAGATAACAACACGCCTGTAATCTTAGAAGGGTTAGGCAGAGGTGTACCTAATAGTACACCCACATTTCGCCAGTTATGTTTTTTTTTTGCTTTAAAAAAACGTTGCCCCACACTAGGAGTTTTTCCTGTATCGTGAGTGCGTTTACAAACTTTTAAATTCACATGTTTAAGTCTCATGTAACAAGGGGTGAGCCTATTGCCATCAACCGGGCACAAATCTTGACTCCGTGGCTGCAACTAAGAGATTCCTGATGGAAAACCCCAATAGCACTATTAATCAGCATTATTTATTTAACCTCGTATTAAGACGTCGCTGAATGTGAAGACTTTTACAAGGTGGCAACGACAATACGACAATATATGAAAACACTGGTAATACTACTTCATAGAAATCTTTTTTAAACTATCAAAAAATTCCTAACAGAAATTTATAAAATAGAACACCATTTATAATATTGGTTCACTAACCTTCGGTATAATTTGGTCTGGAACTAAAATTTTAGGAACACATTTGGCAAAGTTTTTTGAAGTAGCGAGTTGGTGTTTACTGTTTATATCGATGCGGGGGTCATTTACCTGTCTGTGCCACCCTATCAATATACTGAAAATGAAAAATAGTGTCCTGTGACTGAACTACTGGATATACAGGATGTAAACGGACCCTTCACGAAGCCGTCAACCAAGCATTATGTACATCAAACTGAGTCTTTTTAGAATTATTGCTGGGAAATTACTTTTTTTTGTGAAAAATCACGTTTTACGGTAGGACTGAATGTAACGCACTCAAAACATTGTACTGATGTTTGGATTGAATAGAACGGGAGTCGTGTAAGAGTTTAAAGTAAAAATCTTACATTAAAATCATGAAAAAATTAAAAAAAACTACACAATAAAAATTATAGCAATGACGGGGAAAACAAGTGCCTTTCGGCCTCGTTAAGGGTATTATTACACCATTTATTCGATTGAATTTATTTATGCAGACTGGGAACGTATAATTTTTTACCTCTACTACTAACTATAATTATTTACCATAAAACAAAGATCATTTTTCGTGCTCGGCATCGTGCATCGTGTAAAAAATAATTATTTGTTTAATTGAGTCTGATATGACAGAAAAATGCCAGAATTTAATTCTACAGGATTAACATTACGTCGCAATATACATATTATAATGCTGAGTCGGTGAAGTAGATTATTTATATTTTGTGCAACGAGTAGACACAAATACCCCTGAAGGTGACAAACGTATTTTAACATGACTCTTAGATCGTTTGTGAACAGTTGTTACCGTCAATGTCCTATTGAATAATAATACAGCTTAGAGCACCCATGATGTGATAGCTAAAAATGCTTCATCTTTCAAATTATAAATTTGAAGTGTCTGTTTGTAATTTTAAAATAACAGCTTTTTTGTCAATGAATATAAAAGTATATAAGTTACTTATAACAAAACAAAAAAAATTGTCTGTCTTGTCCGGGTAATCTCCGAAACGGCTCGGCCGATTTTGACAGAACTTTTACTTAAGGCTAAGATGGGGTTCGTGTAAAAAAAAGATCGATTCAAATAGGGAAGTAATATTATTATAATAATTTCACGCAGACAAAACTCACAGGCAACAACAAGTACCAACTATAAAGAAAATATTACGAGATCAATCGCCCATCGTTTAGCCCCCTGACCGGGAAAACTCTTCCAATCTTCCCTCGTCATTCGATCTTGCAATAAAAACATTGACATAGGTTTCTCTACTGGAACTTTCTGCTAAAGTACGCAAAACAGATAACAGGAAAAGTTAAGCTCCGTTGAGTAAGCGCACTTGTAGGCAAGGAATGTGGATCAAGGCAACTTTCCGAGGGATTACCAACTATCCGTGATGAATTACATCTAGATATGGATGAACTTTGCGCAAGTGAATGTCGGTTGAGGAATGTAAAATAGGAAGTTTTTTGAGGTAAAATAGATACAACTTTGATTTTTGTGGATTTTAGGGCAGGCGTCTATTTATCGGGTTTCAATAAGTGATTTTATTTTTTCGAGCGGTTCAGGGCCTACAGTGGAAATTTCAACATACAGTGCAATAGTATTTAGTCATACTTTTGAATGTGGTTTAGTGGTAAAGAAGGTATATGTAGTGTAGGTATTTGTATACACTCTGGTCCAAATATTGACGTCATAAAAAATACTAGATTCCTCAAGTCCGAGGATAAATTCTATCTTTATTTTTACACGGCTTTTTCACATTCTTTAACGTTAACTAGAGGCATTTTTAATCTCATTAGGCTCAAGAGTAACAAAAAACCCTGAAAAATAAAGATCGTTTTTTTAAAGCGGTTCCCATACAATTTTCAAGACAGATAAAAATATTTTGAAAACTTTTAAGAATCACGGAACATACATGGGGTATTTTCGGATACCCTGGAAGTGAGGAATATATATTTTTATTTTTTAAGACGTCACTATTTGGACCACCGAGTAAAGTTAGCGCATAATAAAAAAAACACAAAGAATTTTTTAGCAGACTTAAATTCAAGACAGAACTTAAATTCTGAAATTTAGGCCTCTAATCCGGGACCTCAAACTTGCCAGATGTGCTTCAAATAAAAAAAAGATGCTTACAACGATAAGCATGAAATTTACGATCTAGGTTTGATGGATAGTGGTTTTACGATCCAGCTAGATATTTTGGAATTAGATGTACTCGTATCTCCAAGTGGACCTTGTCTGCCAATTTTTTTTTGCAAATAAAATTATTCTTCGTGGAGCTTCTTTAAAATAAGACGCAATTTATTTGTGTAAAATGTTAGGAATCCATTTACAGTTTTCATAATTTACAATCGATCTATTGTTGTGAGGTTCCGAGGAGCTTACGCCGTTTTGTGTTTTACGCTCATATCTGATGTATAAGCACAACACCTTAAAGCGGTCGAGTTGAGACGATACTGACCCAGTGCAGTGCTCAAGTCAGTAAATACGAGTATTAACCTTTATGCTTAAAACTACACTTCAAGAATTATGGATTATGTATAAATATATGACTGTAGTGTTTAATTTTGTAGGGTTAATACCGCTTCTTAAGTAAAAGCAGACCATGCAACAAACCAAGAATGGTGTTTTTTTAAATAAAATCGAACCTGCATACCTGTTTTATTTATACTGAAAACTTACTGTAACTGAAATTATGAAAGGAGGTGACTGCTGAGATGATGAGTAATAGATAAGTATGGAAGAAGAAGTCATGCTGCGCCAACCCCAAAATAAATTGGGATAAGGGCAAGAAAATGGCGATATGAAACATTATATAAGGTCTATTCATACACGAAATATTTTCAGAGAATCATCTAACGGTTATAACAAAGCCATTTCAAGGGATTTTTTTTTATCTGAGTATTTTTTTATAAAAAAATAAATAATTTTAAATTACTTAACCCACAAAATACTAGCTCCTTATTTTTGAACATCCATTAAGCTAGTTTACTACGTCGTCTTTACCTATTGTCATTGTTAGAATATGGGAGTAAAGGTTTTATGCAAAAAGTCTCAAAAACATTTTAAAATTATAATAATTTCGTAAAAAAAACACTCAGATAATTTTTTTTTTCGTCGCTATGGTGACTTTACGACTTATAGAAGTTACTCTTAAAATATTTCGTGTATGAAAAGATATACCTTATATATGGTTATTTCTTTCAAGATTTTCCAACATAAAAAAACATAGCCAAATTTCTTCTACTATTTCACAGTAAATAACTCCAAATAAACGGTTGTGCCGTTTCCGATAGCAATTCTCTGGATTAACACTTCGGTTATTCTTTTATTTTGCAATCCAACAAACGCGTTCGGACACACAAGTAGCGTTAAGCCAATCAGTGTACTTACCAGTCACACCCACAAAAACACAGTACTATTTAGTCCCTCTTAAGGCTCCTACACAAGCGATGAAATGGAATCCTCAAGGAAAACGGAAGCGTAGCCGTCCCCTAGAAACCTGGCGTCGCACCGTGTTGGGAGAAGCGACGAGCATCGGGATGACGTGGAGTGAAATGAAGCGTGAAGCTCAATACCGTTTACGATCGAGGACTTCTGTTGATGTCCTCTGCCCCATCTCAAGGACATAGGATTTAGGAGGGGTTTCCATCGGCGTCGGGTCGACGTTGAAGTACCTAGGACTCGTCCTCGAAAGCCGGTGGAACTTCGTGGAGCACTTCCGACGTTTGGCTCCCAAACTGGAACGGACAGGGGCTGCCTTCAAGCAGCTCTTGCACAACCTGAGGGGTCCAAACGCCTCCTGCCGGAGGCTATACGCGGGGGTCGTGCGGTCCATGGCCCTTTACGGGGCCCCGGTGTGGGCGCGTTCTTTGAGGCGGCAAGCCGCCCACTACCTGAACGCGCCCCAAAAGGTAATAGCCATAAGGCTAATCCGGGGGTACCGCACGATCTCCGGCGAAGCGGCTAGCCTCCTTGCCGGATTGCCGCCATGGGATCTGGAGGCGATAGTCCTCGCACGCCTGCACGAATGGCGCGCGGAGGCACTACGTTGGGAGGAAACTCCGCTGCCGCGGCAAATTGCCGCTCAGCGGACAGACCTCCGACATGATCTCATGGCGACATGGAGAGAGCGACTGTCGCAACCCCGTGCAGGGCACGCCACCATAGTGGCGATAAGTCCCCTCTTTGAGGAGTGGCTAGAGAGGCGCCACGGCGCCCGCTATGGTTCAAGCCATGGTCCGGAGCGAGAGGGAATGGGAAGCCGTCACCTCCTTCTGCGAAGCAGTCATGCTAGTGAAGGAGGTGGCGGGACGTAAGAGGGAAAGAACCTCACGTCCCAGTCGCCGCGGGAGACGCCCTGGGCGTTGGGGGTCACGTGGTGGCTCCCGGCCACCGTAGGCACGGGCCTGTGGACGGCGAGTTATGGGCCAGCTCGCCGTCCGGCCGTCTTATGACGACAGGCCGTGTCGACGGCGCTCAAAGAGATGTCAGCAAATAAGTAGGGGTCCGCAAGGGCCGATGCCTGCCAGGGCTGCGGGACTGTTCGAAAGAGATACCGTGGCCCTGGAACACAAAGGGCAAAGAAGAAACATGGATGGGTTTTAATCAGTACAAGTCTGACACTCCCTTCCGCTCCGCCCAGAGTGGGGTCATTTGATGATTTCCCATCCGGAAAAAAAAAAAGGACATAGGATTTTATGAATAGAAGAAGAAAGGTACACACTATGCCGGCAGCACGCACGATGGCAGGCCACGACATGGCCGGCGGTTATGATATCACAGTTTTAAAATAACTCCGCAGCAAAATAATGATCAAGTACCGCGCAGGCATTTTCATTATGTGGAGTGATGTGTGTGTGATGTGCTGCTTTGGAATCACAGCGTTTCCTATGTTACGAGAATAGGCCAGCATAGCCACGCGACAAAAACCTACCAGCTGTGATCTTCGCCACCGGCATAGTATGTAGCAGCCCTTACGAGCAACGTACTCGTATAAGGCTGACTACACATACATGCTAGAGAGTTTTCAAAGTGCAGCTCGGTGCAATTTCACGGTTCATTGCATCTCAGTAACTAGTGGTGTGCAAAGCCTTTATACTGAGAGTAGTTTAATGGGAGCTTTGGTTTATACATGTCTGTGAATATTCTAGGAAATTGCAGCAATTATATTCGTGATTCAAGATCGATGTAGTTGAATGAGGCTCCTAGCAGTGAAGCCATGTTGGAGAATATCTTAAGTAATGGAGTTGTGGGCCCATCGTCTGTAAATACCAAACAGCCATTACCGATAATCATGCCATTAAGGTGCGATCACCTTGGTAATATACTTTACCTTATTACCACTTGAAAAACTTATGTGCAGCGAAATAAAATCCACTATGAAAATATAAAAACTAAGCAATTAATTAAAAACTGAACACAACAACAATTAATTAAAATACAACATTTACTCTGACGGAGGCCGCGCTTTTCATTTTAGCCTTATTTGAGAAAATGGCGAAAAATAAATGAAAGAAAACTACTTACCCGGTTTCAGTGTTGAAAAGAAAACTGTTTTTAATTGTCCTCACCGGTCTGCGAAACTTGCTTCCTCAAAATATTTTTCATTAAAACTGCTCTGCGTCTACTTACTTTTAAAAAATTCAGAAATATCGTCAGAACTTGATAAGTTTTCTATTTACATTTGAGAATTTACTTTCAAGGTATTTTTATGAATAAACTGAAAATAAACATTGCGATGTATTTTGGACTAAGAGTGGGGGGAAAGGTTTATGAGTTTTGGCGTCAGCACAGTCGTGCAAGATCCAAGAACAATTTGGGATCCATAATGGTCTTGGTAGTGGAGTTTACCTGACTAACTTCTTAAGTACAAGGATATTGATTTATAACAAGACACAAATCAATAGATACTCATCTCTTTTCTGAATAAAAATAAGCTTTTACACCAGTGTCCTGTGGTGATCATCAGAAATATTATAGGCCACATTGATACTGTGAAAATGCTTGCATTACACAAAGACATTGTATTGGAAGGCCTCCCACTAAGTGGACCGATGACCTGGTGAAGGTTGCGGGGATCCGCTGGATGCGAGACGCACGGAACCGGTCAATGTGGCGTCACTTGGTGGAGGCCTATGTCCAGTAGTCGACGTCTTTCGGCTGAAATGATGATGATGATGACACAAAAATTAGAACTGCCCTGATGGTCTCGTAGTCGTAATTTAACCGTTGAGATTGGCCTCCGTGAACGAAATTCCATCCAGAATAGGATAATATTTTTTATTCTGGGTGAAGTTAACCTTCACAATTGAATATAAGTAATGAAAAATAACATTCATGTAACATTATCCCAAATACGGATAAAAGTACCAATAATCTTCAATATAATGTAAAAACCTAGCTTACATTCCTGAAAGATTTTCTCAATAAAACGACTCATATTAAAGAGTTCTGACTCAGAATATGAGAATCATTCACACTCCATTTAAATAAGTTTTTCAATAAGATGAATAACGATTCTTGGTCCATGACTAACTAGTTTTTTTGTGAGCAGTTCGTACCAGATCATTTTGCTGAATAATTTATTATGGCAATTAGTTTCTGAAACTTTTTATTTTCTCAGCAATTCGCTTTTGCACTGTATAAATCTTGTGAATGAGAATATTTTTAAATGCTTTCGGGATCGTAATAAGATTTTATCTTGCTTGTAGATAATATTGATGTATTTTTAACTAACTTTATTTTTAGTATGGAAACTGAATATTAGAGAACTAGGTAGGTACTGAATTTTTTTTTAATTAGCATATTCTGTCCCATTGCTGGGCAAAGTCCTCCCCTATTCTTTTCCAATTCTCCCGGTGTTTTGCCTCCTCTGGCCAATCAGTCAGGGACGAGTCCAAATCGTCACGCCAGCGTTTCTTGGACCTGCCTCGGTGACGACAACCGTCTTCAGGCTCACACTGTGTGACGATTCTGGCTAATCTTTCCTGACCCATCCTGGAAAAGTGACCCACCCAGTCCCATTTTAACCTCGCAGACTTATCGCCAACATAGGCGATGCCTATCTTGGAGCGTATTGTGGTCCTGACATATTATTATAATTTATTTAGTACACTTCTTCATACTTTTTGGATGTTTTCATTCCGATTTGTACTCGCTTGTTAAATAAATAAAACAACAAATTTAGTAAATAAGAAACTTTTCATACAACTTTTCTTGTACATCTTACAAATAGTGCCACAAAAAGTGACAGCTCCATCGTTTTTTTTTTTAAGTTAAACAATGCAAGGATTGCTTATCGTCATACGGCCATTAGTGTCAGCGAACAGGGGCGACTGCTGCCGTATGTAGTCCATTAGAACAACGTTATCTACACCTAGAACTGTTACCTCCCCTCGGTTTTCACTTATCATCTGTAAAGTTGAAATAACGATTAACATTTATTTTAGAAGAGACACTACAGATTATAAATGAAGTACTGTTGTTATACCTTCAAAAAATAAAGAAATAATCGCCTAATAAGTATTTGACAAAGGCATGACGTAAAAAAAGACAAATGTGTTTTTAAAAGCTGATTATTCTATAACACGTAAGGCGTGATTTATACAGAAACGGCGTAAGGTGAAGGCGCGGCGCAGGCGGAGTGCAGGCGAGATGCCGATTCAAAACGTTTATATACAAAATGTACTTAGGCGACGTGTCGTGAATTACACTCAAGCGGCGCGGTGGCGGCGCAGGCACGCCATACTTTCGTTTCCTTATAAATTCCACGCCTACGCTGCGCCTAAGCCGCGCCTTCACCTTACGCCGTTTCTGCATAATTTGCGCCTAAGACAACTAAATATTACACATAAGAACCGTTGTCGTCAATAGACAGGTTTGTTGTAATTTGGCACATTGATACACCATAACAGAGGATAATTTTTATCCCGGTAGTACGTTTCCGTGGGTTAATTTACGAGATAAAGACGCATGATGACTCCAAATTTACCCTGACACCAGCCTTACCAGTGACCCAAAATAATATAGGTAGGTACCGACAAAAATATGTAACACGGAACATGCAATTTAAAAAGGTAACATCCATTTTATAGTAACATAAGAATTTTAGCCATATGTTTAGGACTCACAGTGTAATTTCCCCCGCCATTGGCTATGAAGTCAGTTGTAACAACTCTATAGGTCTTATCAAGTGACAAGGGTTCGTATTTTGGTACGTCACATTCTATACAACGAATGGATACGTCAAGTACTCGGCTGCCTAAAGGTCGGGCTCCATCGAAAACTGCTTTTAGTCCTGAAATATTTAAAGTTGCTTACGACCGATTTCAGTAACACTAAGCGACACTTAAATGAATGCGCCAATACAAGTGCCGCTTGCTGAAATTCCGAAAGTGCAATGATACGCGGTGGAAGGGACACTGACGCGAAAACGGTCACACCTCCCTCCTCTAGGGAGCCTCCCTCCCCCCACAGATTTTTTTTCAGAAACGGCTGTTTCCTACAAAAGGGCCTTACCTACACGGGCAAAATGTATGGAACAGTAGACTTTTTTTTAAAATTACAAATGAAAAATTTCTGTATGGGGGGACTTCAAATGGTGTACTGAATACGTGGTAACCCTGTATTTATGCATCCATCTACATGCTTAATGTTAGTTAAAACGGGCATTAGAGGTAACGAAACGTAGATTTCAAGAGGAAAATCTAGGGGCAAATGATTTGAAAGATTGATGGGCTAGTGACCTTCACAGATGTGTTTATGGCTTTGCAGTTATTAATTGTAAAAGCTTCACTTAAAAAAACCGTTATCAGAAAATAAATCATAGATGCGCGAAATTACAAGAAACTTAGGCTAGCTTTTCGACATTTACCTACAAAATTTTCTTCATAAACCAAGCCCACTGAAATATTCCAATTTCACGGCAACTTTGATGTACATTATGGAGACAATATTATGCTAATGTTAACTTGTAGGTGAGCCTTGTAGGCTATTGATATTAGATGAAATAAGGGACCTTATAGAATGGTGTCAGGGTTTAAAATTATTAGATTCCTATTGGGAGCATATAATCATTTTGCCTCTCACGTATTGATCCGTGCTTTAAGGAGTTTCCGTTAACTTAATTGGTAGATAATTTCATACAAATTCTGTTCCATTTTTTAATTTATTTAGTACTAGCGACCCGCCCCAGCTTCGCACGGGTGCAATATATAAATATAAACCTTCCTCTTGAATCACTCTACCTATTTAAATAAAACCCCATCAAAATCCATTGCGCAGTTTTAAAGATCTAAGCATACATATGGACAGAAGCGGGAAGCGACTTTGTTTTATACTATGTAGTGAAGTAGTAGATACACCACCGCACACCGTATAAGTAACGTGACATTAAAACAAAGGACAGATGTGTTTTTATCGGTTGGCAAAGAACAAATGCATGCTTATAGAATCTTCGTCCCGTGGCCCTTAGAGATTTGCTAGTTTATTGTTTGGTCTTAAGGCCCATGAGACGTACTTGCTTCGGCAGTACATATACTAAAATTGGAACGATACAGAGAAGATTAGCATGGCCCCTGCGCAAGGATGACACGCAAAATCGTGAAGCGTTCCACATTTTTAAGGTGATAGCCATAAGGCTAATCCGGGGGTACCGCACGATCTCCGGCGAGGCGGCTAGCCTCCTTGCCGGATTGCCGCCATGGGATCTGGAGGCGATAGTCCTCGCGCGCCTGCATGAATGGCGCGCGGAAGCACTATATAGGGGGGAAACTCCGCTGCCGCGACAAATTACCGCTCAGCGGACAGACCTCCGGCGTGATCTCATGGCGACATGGAGAGAGCGACTGTCGTAACCCCGTGCAGGGCACGCCACCACAGTGGCGATAAGTCCCCTCTTTGAGAAGTGGCTAGAGAGGCGCCACGGCGCCCTCACCTACCGTCTGACGCAGGTCCTCACCGGACACGGTTGTTTCGGGAGGTTCCTGCACCGAATCGGGCGGGAGGAAACGCCCGGGTGTTTCCACTGCGAGGATCGCGATTGGCGGCGGCGATCTCTCGCGTCCGGCCTTGGTTCAAGCCATGGTCCGGAGCGAGAGAGAATGGGAAGCCGTCACCTCCTTCTGCGAAGCAGTCATGCTAGTGAAGGAGGTGGCAGGACGTGAGAGGGAAAGAACCTCACGTCCCAGCCGCCGCGGGAGACGCCCTGGGCGTCGGGGGTCACGTGGTGGCTTCCGACCACCGTAGGTGCTGGCCTGTGGACGGCGAGTTATGGGCTAGCTCGCCGTCCGGCCGTCTTATGACGACAGGCTGTGTCGACGGCGCGTTCGTGTTCCACGCGCGCCTCAAAGAGATGTCAGCATTCAAGTAGAGGTCCGCATGGGCCGATGCCTGCCAGGGCTGCGGGACTGTTCGAAAGAGATACCGTGGCCCTGGAACACAAAGGGCAAAGAAGGAACATGGATGGGTTTTAGTCAGTACAAGTCTGACACTCCCCTCCGCTCCGCCCAGAGTGGGGGGGGTCATTTGATGATTTCCCATCCGGAAAAAAAAAAAAAAAAAAAAGGCCCATGAGACGAAGATAAGCATGCATTTGTTCTTTGCCAGCCGATAAAAACACACCTGCCCTTTGTTCTAATGTCACGTTACTTAAACATCGTCTATCTGATTTGAACATTAAAAGCTTCAAATATTCGAAGCCGTCATAGAACATTAATGAAAAAAAATACTAGCTCTTGTCTGTAGCTTCGCTCACGTGGAGGTTGTAAATTAAACTATGAAAACGTGCCTACCATTTTCTCAACTTTATTGGGGTCGGCTTTCAATCTTACCGGATGCAGCTGAACACCAGTATTTTACATGGAGCGACTGCCTATCTGACCTCCACAACCCACTTAGTACTGGGTAATGCGGTACCCCTTGATAAGGCTGGTTCTTAGACATCCGGATCACTGACTACCTGTAAGGACTGTGAAAGATATACAAATGACAGCCGCGACCAGATTAACTTGCTTTCCGAGGTACGGAGGAAACTCGGAATGTAATGATGGTCACCCATCCACAGACCAGGCTTGGCAAGATCGACCCGAGTGGCTGTTATTATTTAGCTAAGAGCTCCTTAACGAAACCACGAAAAAGTACTACCACGATAAAACATATCCTATGTTTTAAACCATCATAGTCTGCCCGTGCAGCCTTTAAGTTCTGAAGACGTAAAATGAATACAGAGCTACATTCGCATTTATAAATAGGGTTGTCACTCACACTAAAACCATCGCCGCCACCGCTAAGAAAGCTCTGCGACACCATCCTGTAGTATTTGTCGAGCACGAGCGGCTCGTACCTAGGGACGTCGCACTCGATACACCTGATAGTGACG
This sequence comes from Noctua janthe, assembly GCA_910589295.1. Lineage (NCBI taxonomy): Eukaryota > Metazoa > Arthropoda > Insecta > Lepidoptera > Noctuidae > Noctua > Noctua janthe. The sequence goes on along the minus strand of OU342575.1, from coordinate 11,016,577 downwards.
TTGAGAACCCTCGAGTTTACCGGCTGTGAGCCGTCGAAAGTCGCGTGCAACCCTGCGATTGATATTTGAAATAAGATGACGATAATTTAGTGACAATCTTCGACATACTAACTTTGACAGCTAGTGTGTTTGACAGATTTTCTCTAAAGCATCTATCGTACAAGATTTTAATCAGATTTGATCGATTCTTTAGGAGTGAGCATAAAAGGTCTTTCTTACCGGTTCAAACTGTGTCGATAAATGTGCTTTCCCTATGTCAGTAGGGCTTCGTGGAACTATAATTTTTTGCATATCATCGTGAATGGTAATATATTTATTTGCACAAAATAATAAATCATGACTATAAACCAACATAGTCCCAAGAGTTATTTGTTTAACGGACCATTACATAAAATCTGCTGAACCGATATAAAATTGTTTGATACAGCCTTTATTTGTTCTAATAGCGAAAATCAAAATTTTCGATTCAGTTCACTGTTTAGGGTTCGGTAAACAATACTGGACAGTATTTCAAGGGAATTCGTTCGTTTTAGTCCAAATTTTGCAGAACTCATTGTAAAGCCAACATTCAGTGCAAATATTGGCTATTTGAGTCAGTTTTCAAATCAAAGTCGCTAGCCCATCGAATCATCCAATTCACATCTCATCCTAATTTGAAAATAGTTTTCTTGATTGCATAGAAGAAATTAATGACTTTATAACATGAAAAAAATACTGTAACGTCAGAATGAATGAACCAACGCCACAAAAGACACTGAATAAAATTTAGAAGATGCATTACAGTTTCGAAACTTTCATTCCAAGTTGATGTAAAATGCCTAAAGTTTTAAACTAGTTTTTTGTTCTAAGGCTTTCTACTTTGAAGAAGGCGTTATTTTCATGATAGACTGTGTCTTTGGTAATAAGTTAGAAAACTTAGTAAAAAAGTTACATTTCGATGATTACCTGAGACCTGCAACATCCTCGCCCCTGCGTAAGGGTCGTTGGCCACAGAAAACTCCAACATTTCCATAATATGTTCGCCTTTCAAGTCAAAAGCTTGAACGACGTTCTCGAAGGGAGTAGACAGTATCACCGACTCGAAAGTTATCACTGTAATATGAATTTTAAAATACTTAAAGTTGGGAAATTTTGAAACGAATCAACGTCTGGAACGAATGTAATATATTATTTAGATGGTGACTTTAATAGAACTGAAATTTTGGTAAATAGTGTTAGAATATTAGAATAGCCCGGAAGTCTGAGAAACAGTCTTGCCAAGGGGTATCGTTTTACCAAGTAACTTGGCTGTAAGTCGACACGGTTGGCGCAGTGACTGAGCGATTGGCTGCTGTGCTGCGTGTCGCGGGTTCGATCCCCGCACGGAACAAATATTTGTATGAACCTGTATATCTACAGGTAGTTGTTCCGGGTCTGGCTGTTTGTGTATGAGAGTTTAAATGTTTGTTAACGCACCCACGATACAGGATAAATTCCTAGGGCGGGGCTACGTATTTTTTTTTTAAAAAAAGGTGACATTGAAAGTCGCAGTAGTAGAGAATATAAAATAAATTAATTGTATGAAATTGAACCATTTGTCTCACCACTTCTGATCACACCAATTCTTATCAAAGCGCAGCGATCATACACGAGTAATTTGAGCAGGTAACGATATTGGACAAACATAGGCAAATTATTACATTGCTACCAATTTATCGGTTCAGTGATCAAAATTGGAATAGACAAAGATACTGAACAGTTAATTATACGAAGAGACCTATGGCAGTAATATCACGATTGCCTTTAATTACTATTAAACACAGCAACTACTATCTAAGAATGGCTATGGAAGTTGCAGACACGGAAAAGCCGACTAAAGACTCCAAGAAGTCAGCAGATAACCGGTGTAGTTTTCGAAGTGCACTGCAATAGGCAGACGATTTTCATTATATTGCCATAGATCATAATGTGTCAGATCTTACCTCCGTGATCAATAGCTGTCCTGATTCCACCTTGATTGATGACGCAGAAGTGCGCGTAGTTCCAGTTGTTACCATCAGCTCTGCTTAGAGCCTGAAACAGTAGCGTTTTTTCATGACTCTGCTAAAATTCATAGGAGTGAGCAAGTTGATGGGGGAAGCTATTGAAGGTTGTCGACGGACCGTTGGAAAAAACGCGTCCTGGAGTGGAGACCGCGTACAAGTAAGCGTAGCGTTGAACTGTCTCCAGTTAAGTGTACAGACACTCTCAAAAAGAAGGCTGGGAAAGACTGGCTCCGGAAGTCCTAATTTGAAAGAGGCCTATGTCCAGGAGTGGACGGCGATTTTATTGGGAAGTGGACAAAAAATGACTCACTGCGTGCATAAACGCGTCACAAATAAAGTTGCCAAGATTGCACTCGGAGCAAGCGCAGTCTGCTGATAGTTGGACCATCGATGAACCAACTTCTTCCTTAGCTTTCTCCTCAATCTCAGGCAGATATTTGTTGATCTTTTCCAAAACATCTTCAGCTGGAAGCAGAAATTTTAAATTTAAGAAAACTTAATTATCTTATAGTTTATTTATATCTGAAGATGACCAAAGTCTTAAGCAAGTATTTACTACAAAAATGACCTGACTCGATTTATTCACAATTTCCCAAACCGTTGCTAAACAAACAAATTACCTTGCTCGACCTCATTTCCGATGTAATGAGGGTTACCGTCCCATCTTAGGAGGTGGCCACCAGCATCAAATCTAAGCTTGATCTCACCCAAATATTGCGTATGCGCAGCTGCTTGTACGATTAAGACCTGGAGACGGCGAAAAATTTAGTATCATATAATATTGCAATGTAGTGCTCAATAATTGTGTTCTTCAAATTTAGGTACACATGACATAACATCGCGCTTGTAATTCACGAAGAAGTGAAACCATAGATACACTTCGTATCTATATCAGTATAGCCAGTTTTGGCCAGCTATGTGTAAGCCCTATGTTAGAAATGGCGTGTCTATTGCCATCAATCGGAGACCAATCCTGAATCTAAATTCCTGGTGAAAAACCCAATATCACTACATAACATAGCATAGCATAATCAGCCTATTAATGTTCCCACTGCTGGGACGCAGGCCTCCTCTCTCTTAGAGGGAATGGGCTACAATCCACCATGCGGGCCCAGTGCGGGTTGGTAGATGTCACATGTCTTCGATTTTTTGGTTCTAGGACATGCCGGTTTCCTCACGATGTTTTCCTTCACCGTTTTGAGAGCAGTGGTGATGAAATAACTTACACAAAGTAATGCGCCTAATATCACTACACCCGATCTGGAAATGTAACCCAAGACCTCGGGCTGAGGAGTTGCGTTTGCGACAACTAGACCATACGTTTACGTTCTTCTAATTTAAATACACAAAACTTACTCTTCGAGTAGCTTGTTCCACCACAACTGGATAGGGTCCCAACGGGGTGAAACCACTATCTTCAGGGGCATCTCCGTTGAACAACAGAGTGTGACTATGACCTCCAACTATGATGTCAATGTGAGGGCCGGAATGGAGGGCTATTTCTCTGTTGAAAAAAATATCTCAGCATGGGTAATACCTTGTATAAAATTTTGTTATCATAACGCCTAGTATAATGTACAGGGTGTAAACAGACCCTTCACATAGCCGTCAACCAAGCATTCTGCACATCAAACTAAGTAACTTTACGCAAAAATTATTGCTGGGAATCGACTTTTTTTTGGGGGTGAAAAATCATGTTTTACGGTAGAACTCCATGGAAAGCATTCAAAGCATTGTGCTCATGGATAGATTTAATAGTACGGGGGTCGTGGAGGTGTGTAAAGTAAAAATCTTACATTAAAAACATGTATTTTAAAGCAAAACTTGTAAAAAAGTAACTTTGACCCCCAATATCTCCGTAACTAGAAAATTCCCAGGTATGGTCTAGAACAAAAAAAATATGGCAAAGAAGGGGAGAACAATTGCCTTTCGGTTATGTTAAGGGTCTATTTACACCCTTTTGATGTTCCCACTGCTGGGGCACAGGCATCTCTCTATGAGAGGGAGAGATATAATCCATCGCGCAGGCCCAGGGCAGGATATGACAGTCATGTGTTCATTGGTTCTAAATCATGCACGGTTTCCACATGACGTTTTCTTTCACAGTTTGGAGATCAGTGGTGTTGAAATAATAAACATATACATAACATATGTAAGGTCTATCTTTTCATACACGAAATATTTCAAAAGTAACTTCTATAAGTCGTAAATTCTCCATAGCAACGAAAAAAAAAAATATCTGATTGTTTTTTTTTAACAAATTATTATAATTCTAAAATTTTTTGAGACTTTTTGCATAAACAAACACAGTAGGTAAATACGACGTAGTACACTAGCGTAATGGATGCTTAAAAATATGGAGCCAGTATTTATTTTGTGGGTCAAGTAATATTAAATTATTTATTTTGTATAAAAATATACTCAGATAAAAAAAAATCCCTTGAAATGACTTTGTTATAGCCGTTAGATGATTCCCTGAAAATATTTCGTGTATGAATAGTTAGACCTTATATAGAAATAATAAACCAGTGAAAGAACACTTTTTTGACTTGCTGAGCACGAAATGTCTTACCTGTCGATGTCTAGACCACAGTGAGACAAAACAATAATAATATCCACGCCCTGAGCGTTTAATTTTTCAGCTTCTTCTCTTACGGTCTCAACCTCATCTGTGAACTTCAGTTTCCCTGTAGACGCCAAATTCTGGAAAATGCAAACTAAAGAAATAGAAGTACATCGACAGATATAACAGGAGGTTAAAGTTTTGTGTAAAGAAGTAAGTTCCTTCGAGTAATGACTTAGTAAGACAACGTTGGGATAAAAGAAGATGCAGCAACAAAGATGGAATGGGTATGCTTTGATGGTTGGTCATGTTTAGAAGATAAAAGAAAGGCGTCTAACAAAAGCTATTTTAATACAAAGAAGATGAGAGTAGTACACGTAACCAGCGTGCGTGTATGCTTAGAGTCCTAGACGTACGGACGTGAAAGAAACAAGAACTGTGTAAGGATATTAATTAAGAACTTACATCAGTAGTAGCTATTATAACACCAATGATACCAATTCTTCTGCCTTTTCTTTCGACAATGATACTCTTTTCATAAAGTCCATGCATTGTCGGCTCTTCATCATCAATGATGTTCGCTGTGACCACTGGGGAGTCTAAATGTTCCAAATAAGGAACGACTCCTTCGATTCCGTTGTCAAACTCATGGTTTCCTAGTACCTGTAAAAAATTGTGTGTTGTTTTTTTTTTCTAAATCACGGGTTCGATTCCTGGCTAGGGAAGTAGATTTGCTAAAAATCCAATGATGCAGTTTTAGTTTCCATCCAAATCTGGATCGAGACTCCTTCAAGTATTTTTCGCTATTCTTCGTAATTGCGGATTTGGCCATTCACGCCCACTTGAAAAATGCACCCTCTATACTTTCATATGCATTTAGTATAAAGCTGTTATTTTGAAATTACAAACAGACGCTTATTTTTATTTTTTTTTTTTTAAAGTTCATTCACAATAACAAATTTTCAAGATTTTAGAACATTATTACAATCCAAAAACTTACATGAGCATCATGAGGCAGTATATTCATAAACTCTTGGGTGACGTTCCATCGTAGAATATTATACCAAATAGTTCCTTGAAAGCTATCACCTGCATTCAAGAGAAGAGAGTCGGGTTCACTGGCCAACCGCTCACGAACCAAGGTCGTGAGACGAGCGAAGCCCCCGATGCAAGGGTTAACCGATGGGTTACAGATGGTTCCCCATGGGCTTGTCTCTACAAACCTGGAAACAGCGCGGATTATTTACTTGTTTACTAGCTTTTGCCCGCGATTTAGAATTTGACAATCAATTCGAGTTGCACTCTGCTTGTAATAACATAATTCAACCATAATTCAAAAGACACGTGGCGCCATCTATGATCTATATAAGAACGTTATTGTTTATGTCCATTTCTGTATACTTGTCAACGTATATGCAAAATTTCAGGATGATCGGTTCAGTGGTTTAGGCGTGAAAAGGTAATAAACAAACAAACAAACTTACTTTCGCATTTATAATATTAGGTACCTGTTAGCAAGTTAGGATTAGGAATAAAATAAGTAAAGAAGAAATAAGAAGCCATATTGTTTATTTAGGGGTGGCCATATTTAAGGGTGTGATTCAGACCAACAGACTGAATAACTTTGTCAATGGAACCAATAACGTTATTGCAAAAAAATATTCAGCGATCCTGTCCCATACATTTGAGTCGAGTAGGTATTGAAGTTTAGTATGGAACAGCTGGTTTTTCGCGATTGTGATGTCGGATCCATGGAAAAATTAACTCAGTTTGATAGTGTGGGTTTGTGTGTGTTTTTGTCACACTATCACACAACACACACGTGTTGTGTGTTTGTTGTGTGTTGTTTTGTGTTGTGTGTGTGTTTTGTTTGTTTGTGTGTGTGTTTCATAGATTTTTACGCCAATTTCATTGGTAGGACATAGAGCTCGACTAAATTGTATACATAAGACCTTTATTGTAATACCTATGTTCACAAATAAAGTTTGATTGATTGATTGATTGGCCATTAAAATGTATGACCACACCTTTCTGTTAAAAAACATCATGCCTGTAATCTCCGAAGGGTTAGGCAGAGGTACACTCACACATTCTGATATATGTTTTATAGTTGCTAAAAGACTGAAGCAATTTCACAATCTTAGCTTATACTGCCAATAAAACAATATCATCTGTTATTGAATATGATACGAATCGATACGATTTTTTATACACGGGCAAAAGGCATGCTGGTTTGTTATCATAATACTATGTTAAGACCCTATTTATTGGCTTAGATAAATTATTAATTCGATAGATTTTTAGATCAATCTCTGGGGGCTCGACTTGTTGTAGGTACTTATTCATCTTACGCGACTAACACGACTTTATTCTGCTGTTTCTAGTTTTATTTAGAAGACACTACTTTTTTATTTGATTTGAAATAATTATAATGTTCTATTTACTTATTTCATACGAATATTGGCCTTTGTATTTTTATAAAGACATCAATCAATATAATTTCTAAGAATCCTGTCTTCATTATCGTTATTATGAAGTTTGGATTAAAGTTATTATTTGAGACACAAAAAAAATTAAACAGTTTCTTACAATTCATTTTATTTATAACCAGAATTTTCTTTTTATACTGAAGCAAAACAATAACAAACGCCAATGCCACCAACGCGATTTCACAACTTCTTTGATTATATTTTTTCTCAACAAAATCTACATAGCTACACAATTCACCTTTTTAAAACTAACTAATTAATAAACAAAAAACATATAAAATCACTTACCTCGCATGAAAATCATTATAATGCAGTATATTCAAATCATATTCCGACGCAGACTGAGCATTGAACAAAATAAAATGACAAAATAACAAAAGTAGCCGAAGCATTTTAATTAAAAACCAGTAGGACGCACTATTAAACAATACACATTATAATGTCTAAATTATTTTGACCAATCTACATGTATCATTTAAATTGATAAGATAAATACACGATAAGTTCGATAAAGTATTAATAAGGAATCGTATTAAGATAATGAAATATTGGTATCGGGAACACTGTCGACTGAGATGTAAACTTCGATGGAATTGCAAAATTGATTGCAAGGGCTTGATTTTGCGATGCAAAATGTGAAATAACAAACAAGTAACTTGTAATAAAAAATATAAATAAAGCAGACCAAATTACAGAAATTATTGTAACATCACGTTACGCACACAACGATCATGCGGTTTAATCAAACGCTGGAAACACATTTATTACAAAAATTGATTCAGGTATTTCTCCAGCTGGATACAAAAACAGGACCGGATAAAGAACACTTTTATAAGATCGAAAACTGAAATAACTGAAATGCTTTTAAAGATAGACCAACTAAAGTGAAGATGGACGGGCCATATATTGCGTAGTACTCAAGAAAAGTGGAGCAAGATTGTCACTGACTGGTATGCTAGAGATGGTAAACGGAAAAGAGGAAGGCGAGAGAGGCGATGGGAGGATGAGCAAAAACTCACAGACGGTCCCAACTGCAGAAGGGTTGCTAGAAATAGGAAACAGTGGAAGACGTTAGAGGAGGCCTATGCCAGAGGGCATACTGAACTGAGAAAAATTCTCTGAGCACCACCATAATGTAAACAACATACAAATTGTTCAGGATTAAAGGCTTATTGATTGATTACCTCCCCCCATACTCTGACAACCGCCTTTCACATCCGTCTGTCCCAGACACCTTTTCAAGGTCTTCGGTTCATCTAACCAAATTATGATGAACTTGGCGCTTGCAACAATGCTGATATATTAGGAACTCGAACAAATAATAAACCTGGTAAATATCCCGTTTAGAGTGTTATACATAGTGTTAATGACAATGGCAGTTTTAATCTAATCTAATTTAAAATACATTTCTTGTTAAAAGTGTTTAATTTTGTCTTAATTTTACAATAAACACAGAGTTTAGCTGCCTAAAATATACTTAAGACAATCCTAGACTTGACAAGGGTTGCTTATCGTTATACGGCCATCAGATTCGGCGAATACAGGTGACTGATGACGTATATAGTCCATCAGCACTTCATAGTCCACTCCGAGTACTCTGACGTTCTTACGGTTTTCACTTATCATCTGAAATGTTTGAAAAATCGTTAATTCAGTGTACTATAAATTCTTTAAACTGAACGCTAAAACGTAGTGGTCGAAGTCACTAATTAAGGAGTTAAAAAAAACTCTATAAGGCTGAGATTGCTACAAAAGTTGTCATTTAAAAACTCATCTGCTGTCTGTAACATGTTTATAGCACTATTCCTATTGGTATCTATATTGAAAATACCACTCCAATGCTGTAGCTGATGCATAGGTCCCTCACAAACTGGACCAAGAGACCTTTTTTGCCACCGCTGTCCGAGCCACCTCTTTACATTCGTCGGTACATCTAGGGAGTCGTCCCCCGGTACACATTCCAAACTTTAAAAACGTAATATGAAAAAGGGTTAAAACACTCACAGTAAAACCATCACCACCAGTGCCAATGAAACTCTGCGACACGACTTTGTAGTATTTGTCAAGCTCGAGCGGCTCGTACCTAGGGACATCGCACTCGATGCATCTGATGGTGACGTTGAGAACCCTCGAGTTTACCGGCCGCGAACCATCGATAACTACGTGCAGCCCTGTAATGAAGCATTTGGAAATGATTAATTTCAAATTATTTGTAAATCTAACAGCACAAACATTTTTGTTATGTGATGCACAGGAAGAAAAAACCGCGAGAAATTTTAAGAATGAATATAGATGGCTAAAAGAGAAGGCAAAGACCAAAGAAACGATATCTAGATTACTTGAAAGATGATGACTAGAAACAGGGTAAAGCTACTGAGGTACCGATTAATAGAGAAATAGGAAAAAAGACATGCTTTGTCTACACAAAAAAACGATGATGATTTACGATCTAGATGCAGACCAATCCAAGACAGCCCCTGTTACAGGCCCAGCAAGCAATAGTAGGTGGTCTCAAATAATTTAGGGAGCAATATTAAACGTACAGTTCACGGAGTAGGTGAAACAAAGAATGGTTTGAGTAAACTAACAAATATTTTGTCACAAAATGAACCCTAACTACGTTTATGTTTGTGTGTTAGTTCAAGTTTACATCCATCAAAATCATACCTGCAAATTGCAACATCCTTGCGCCTGGCCAGGGGTCGTTGGCCACAGAAAACTCCAACATCTCCATAATATGTTCACCTTTCAAGTCAAAAGCTTCAACATTGTTCTCAAAAGGATTTGACACCATCACTGACTCGTAAGTTATTACTGCAACAGTAATATTTCAATATTTGGATTCAATCAATCAAAATTTATCAACACTTAATTTTAATCTTCTGTTGCAGCTACATTACCTCCTCTATTGATAGCTTGTCTAATGACACCTCGATTGATGGCGCAGAAGTGAGCATAGTTCCAGCTGTTGGGACCAGCGAAAGGTAGCGCCTAAAACAGTTAAAATCATGAATACTTCGCATTGATTCATCAGGCGAAATGTCGGATGTACTATTAGGTACACCTCCGGGTGGGTCCTCACGCTGTTTTCCATCACCGGTTTTTTTAGATGTATCATGTTCTGTTCTTCTAGAACCATCATAGGAGAATCGAAAAAAAACTTACTGCAAATATAAAAGCATCGCAAATAAAGTTGCCGAAATTGCACTCTGAGCATGTGCAGTTTGCTGATAGTTCCACCAAAGATGTACCAATTTCTTCATTGGCTCTCTCGAGAATCTCGGGAAGATATGTGTTAATCTTTTCTAAAACATCTGCCGCTGGAAGTAAAAATAATGATAATGTAAGCAAAGATTTGTAAAGTAGAAGCTATAGCAGAAATCAAAGTACGTTTGTAATAGGTGCCTCTCATAAAGATGATATCACTCCGTGCTGAGCAGACGTAGAAAATTGGTCGAGGTAAGTACATACAATCAGATCCTGACATACCTTGTTCAATTTCGTTTCCAATGTAATGAGGGTTACCCGCCCATCTCAAAAGTTGGCCAGAATCGTCAAATGTTAGCTTGATCTCGCCCAAATATTGCGTATGGGCTGCTGCTTGTACTATGAGAACCTACAAAAGTCCAAAAACCTCATCTTATATGTTTTCTTACAAATATTATATCATCTTTGTGATATAAGTTCAAATTGTCTTACTTTTCTGGTGGCTTGTTCCACTACCACCGGATAAGGTCCATATGGTGTGAAACCACTGTCCTCAGGAACATCTCCATTGAACAACAACGTGTGACTATGTCCTCCAACTATGATGTCAATGTGAGGGCCAGCGTGGAGAGCTATTTCTCTGTTGAAAAAGTGATTATCAGTGAATTAGGAATATTATAACTTAGCAAACTTCAACTGAGCAATTATAAATTTCTTAAATCTAGTCAAGTACCTGAACATCGTCTGCTGTTATTTCAAATAATAATTGCGTTACGCGTCCGTACACTCCATGCATCTCCACAAACTTCCTTTTTACTTTTGTAGCCACAATTATCATTTAGATGAATTTTTCGATCCATCCACATTTTCCTTAGGTCTACTTTATTTCTTACAGCTTATTTCTCACAACATTCATATCTAACTAACAATATTTTTCGTCTTAACTAGAAAAGTAATTATTAATATCCAAGTTCTAATAGACTTACTTGTCAATATCTAGGCCACAGTGTGACAAAACTATAATGATATCTACACCTTGTGCGTTTAGTTTTTCGGCTTCTTCTCGTACGGTCTGAACTTCATCTTTGAACCTTAGATTACCCGTCGATGCCAAAATCTGGAATACAAAAACATTTTGATTAAATAAATAAAGCAACTATTTTATGCTAGGTTCTCTGTTGTATTTATGAACTCTGTAAAAAATAAGAAGTCGTTGATTCAAAAACTTCGAGTTTCTTTCGATAGTACAATTTTAGATTTAAACAAAGACTCCGAATATAACGACATTAAAAATAAATTAGATTGTCGTCACGGTCGACAAAGATATTATTATTTTGTTCTCAATTCTAACAGTGAAAGATTTATTGTAGACAATATTATACTCCAAAATAAAATATACCTATTTATGATTTTGTACTTACATTAGTAATGGCTATTAAAACACCAATTATACCAATTTTTCTGCCATTCTTTTCCACAATGATACTCTTTTTGTATAATCCTTGCATTGTTGGTTCTAAGTCATCATTAATGTTCGCTGTGACTACTGGGGCCTTCAAATGTTCCAAGTAAGGTACCACTCCACCAATTCCGTTGTCAAACTCATGATTTCCAAGGACCTGTAAAGTAAATTAAAAGCTGCTACTGAAATTCTTTGTTTGTGGAAGAGAAATAAACATTTTTTTTTTTTTATTTGTCATCCCCCCTTCTATTCATTGTAGTTTTGAAGACATGACCTCTTTAGACATCAAAAAACGGCTTAAGTTAAGCGTCATCCAGTAAGACTGCATCTGAGTAAAGAAAGCTGAAACGGACTAAGCAGATAATGAACTATTTTGTTTTGCTATTTTGCTAAGTACGCATCACGAAGTATAAGACATTACTAGCAAAACTACCGCTGAGGTAGATCTTGTAAAAAATATAAAACACAAAAAAACTAACATGAGCATCATGAGGCAGCATGTTCATAAAATCCTGGGTGACGTTCCATCTTAGAATATTGTACCAAATAGTGCCTTGAAAGCTGTCGCCTGCATTCAGGAGGAGAGAGTGGGGTTCAATGGTCAGGCGCTGTCGGACCAAGGTAGCGAGACGAGCGAAGCCTCCAATGCAAGGACTTTCCGATGGGTTGCAGGATGACCCCGCTGGACTGGTCTCGACGAACCTGAAAAACACATTGTCATATATGATTTCTTTTCGCTTTTGAATAATATATTAATTGAGGAAAAAAAATAGAGAAGACGAAAAATCGTGAGAACTTTTTATAATTTCCCATGGATTCGTCCGCGTGGAGGTCGGAAAGTATGCAATGAGATCCCAAAAGCTCCATCGGTATAAATAGTATCCTGTCTTAATCCATGTCTACCTGTATACCCATAGATTTTTGGGTTGTGTAGGTCGAAAAAGCAGTCGCTTCATGTAAAGTACTGATTAAGACTGGAAGCCGATACCAACATAGTTAGGAAAAAGGCTAGGCAGATGATGACTCTAAATGTAATACAAGAATAATTACGATTTTTATTATATTCTAGATATTTTAACCCATCCTTTTCCTAATTAGAGTATCATCCAAAAAACTATCACCAATAGTAAAAACGCACTTATAAAAAATCGGTATAATATTTAAACTTCTGGAAATCGGAAATAATCCTACTTCAGCTGTCAAACGCACGGGTCGGATTTGTCGAGTTTTGTTGTAGAATATTCGGTTTTGTTGTTGGCCTCTCAAATCTTTCTAAACACATAACAGTTTTCCCTAGCGAGTTCATAGCTCACGCCTATAATCCCCGAAGGGTTAGGCAGAGGTATACCTAATAATACACCTAAATTCGGAGCAACAAAAAAATAAATAAAAAAAAAGTTCGGAGGAGCTCGTGGCTAAATAATAACAGCCGCTCGGATCGATCTTTAGGTTAAGCCGTGCTTGCCTAGGTTGGTCTGTGGATGGGTGACCACCCATTACATACCGAGTTTCCTCCGTGCCTCGGAAAGCACGTTAAGCCGTTGGTCCCGGGTGTCATTTGTAGATCTTTGACAGTCGTTAGGTAGTCAGTGGCCCAAAAAGTCTGACAACCAGTCTTACCAAGGGGTATCGTATTACCCAGTACTAACTGGGTTGTGGAGGTTAGACAAGCAGTCGCTCCATGTAAAATACTGGTATTCAGCTGCTCCATCCTGCAGCAATATAGTTGGGAAAAGGCTAGGCAGATGATGATGCTGATGACACCTAAATTCGGCTAGTTACACGGGACTTAAATATAACTGGCGAAATAGTACTATGGTATACCCCCTCCTGCCCAACTCTTCGGAGAAATACAAAACTGATGATGACCTTGTTATCAAATGCACGCTGATGATATGAAAATGACAAGTACTTCAAAGCAGAGTTTGATACAAACCTCGCATGGAAATCATTATAATGCAGTATATTTAACTCATATTCTGAAGCACTTCCAGCACTGAATAACACAAAGTAAGAAAATACCAATAATAATCTTAACATTTTAATTAATTCACAAGGAACATCACTCTCTTCGTACGATTACAATAAATCTAAATTGTACAATAAATCTACATTTACAATATTTGCAATCAGTAATTACAAGATAAGTGTAAATGACGATAATTATTGCGATCGAAAATCTTGTTGAATGGAGAGTGGAGATAAAAGTCTCGATAAAATTTTTAAAAGTGACGTTATGTGAGGAATTCGCGAGCATGAGGCACGCAGATTAAAATATATTATAGTAAAGTAAATTACTCAAGGAGCTCGTCGCTTCATAGTTATAGCCGCTCGGGTCGATCTTCGGGTTAAGCCGCGCTTGCCTAGGGTGGTCCGTGGATGGGTGACCCACTACACACCGAGTTTCTTTCGTGCCTCGGAAAGCAAGTTAAGCAGTTGGTCCCGGCTGTCATGTAAAATACTGGTATTCCGCTGCTTCCGGTTAGACTGGAAACCGACCCCGACAAGGTTTGGATAAGGATAGGCAGATGATGATGAGTAAAGTAACTAGTCTATTAAAAAACTGAAATACAGCATCGATAAAGTCCCCTTTTAAATCTGAGTTATGAAGACGTAAAGTTAAGAAAAAAAAAAAAAATGTTGTTTTTTTATTCAACTTTTTAATGTTATAAGTTTATTTTAAACACCTTCATGACCTATTATTCAATGTATCCATCAGCACAAAGTTTTGAGTGCGTTACATTGAGCCCTACCCGAAAACATAATTTTTCGCCCCAAAACAAAAAAAAAATCGTTTCCCAACAATTATTTTTGTGTAGTGTTACTTAGTTTGATGTACAGAATGCTTGGTTGACGGCTTCGTGAAGGGTCCGTTTACACTTTGTATATCAGCTTTGGTATCACTGACGTAAGGCCTATTGTACCTAGTACAGTTTCACCCGTAAACATTATCGAAAATAAAATGTTAGTGAAAAAAAATATTGAATATGAGATAATTTTTTTAACCTATTGCCGCCTGCATCTTGACTTTTTATGACAAATATTATTATGTTGATTTCGGCTACCACACGGTCATAGGATAGGTTTTTACGACCAATTCCAGACTAGAAATACAATAGCTCTATTAGTTATAGAATCAGGCATTACTTTGCCATGCACCTAAACCTATATCTCTTTTAAGTACTGGTTCGGGTGCGTGGTATGCTAATTATTATTGCTTCTCCTGCATGTGCATATTATGGCGTGCGTGAGGGCGGTGCTGCATCCTGCATCCACGCCTGGATCTTTTTTGCGGAATTAAAAGTACATATCACGCATAACATTTAATAATGCAAAAACCCAATAACTCTTTGCCCGACCTGGAAAACGAACCCAGGACTACATGCTCAGCAGTCGTGCCCCGACCCCTACACCAACGAGGCATTATCGAGCAACTTTTATCAAAAAAAGTTGCCCGTATGTAAGCTCAACAAAATAAACGCTTAAACCCATTCCTTGTAATTAGCCAGCGGTTTTATCCTAAAATAACGCATGAGTTGGTCTATATCAGCAATAAGCCGGGATTAGCCACTCGAACCGTCCCATATCTTAACGTGGGCCACTTGGCAAACTGCCAGGTCTGGAGTTTTGAGGGTCTCTGCATTGGGAGATATGAAGCTTGCACTGGGGAGTTCAACTTGCTGAATGAATAGGAATATAAAGATTAGGTGCACTTGGTTTTAACTTCTAATAACTGATCTTTTGCCTTGGCAAAAAATCTGTGAATTTTAAAGCAAAAAAGAATACGTTTCATTCAGACTAATAAAATGTCCATAATTTAATTTTGTTGGTAACATTATCTTAAAACTATGGGGTAGTCCTCAAAGCGCAACTATTTTGAAGTGCAACCAACCAAGCGCAACTAAATTATTCCTCGAAGCGCAACCATTAGTTGCGCTCACAAATTCAAATTAAAAATATTATGTGTTTATTCCTCAAAGCGCAATCATGATTGAAAAATAATATTGAATCTATCATACCCCTCTCTATTTTTCATCATGTTTTCCAGCACCACATTTCGAATGCTATTACATACCTTTAAGTACATCGAAATTTCGCCAGTCATGTAGAATTACTAAAAAATAGGGGCGTGCCTATTGCCAGTAATCAGGCACAAATTAAAAAAACCGGGCTACTTCTGAGGAATTCCTGATGGAAAAACTTGGGAATCGTATCCTAGACCTCACACCGCAGTAGCGAATGCGACCACTATACCAAGACAATCATGAATAACTAAGAAATAAATTGGATGCAATAGTACGACGAAATAATCACGCAAAACAAGCTCTAACAGCAGGTGATCCCACAAACTACTTATTCTATTCACAGTCAGCCACAAAGTAAATAAGGTCGAAAATCCCGTACCCTGAGAAGTCACCGTCACACATTTTGGCTCGCTCGTTAAACCATGTGAATAGCTAGTACGTGTCAATAGTGGTACATTGCAAACGCCGGCTTTTCGGTCACAAAATTTGCGGTTAAACAGAGCCTTAATGAAAGCCGCATAGCACTTTATTTATGTACTTAGTCTGTGAATGGGTGAAGGTGTAGTTGAAAATAAACCTTAAGAACTTACAGTGCAAAATGTGATGGTTTTGTGAACGTTTTTAGACACTTTGCTGCATGCATGAAGAGTAAGTACTTGATGACTTTTATGGAAGTGGAGTTTTGGTGAAAGTAAATGTGTCTAGACAGATTATTTATTTCAGTCTAATTCTAGTTTTAAATATACTAGAATTAGACTGAAATAAATAATCTGTCAATACATCCAGTATGCAAGGTGTAAACGGACCCTTCACGAAGCCGTCAACCAAGCAGTCTGTACATCAAACTAAGTAAACTCAACGCAAAAATTATTGCTGGGAAATAACTTTTTTTTTTGAGTTTAAATATTTTAATATTATTAATTTCACGGTAGGACTCAATGTAACGCACTTAAAACATTGTGCTGATGGATGCATCGATTAGTCCGGGCATCAGTATTAAAAAAAAACTTGTGATTAAGTTGGAACTTTGACCTCCAATATCTCCTTAAGTAGAAGGTTCCCAGGTATGGTCCACCATAACAAAAAAAATAAGTTCGTTAAGGGATAGACCCTTAACGAACTTATTTTTTAGAGAGACACCCTTTATAGAGTAGTTTATCGGGAGCTATAATACCATTTTTCTGGACCTTGTTAGATTCGTCCTGTCCGTCTGTCTGTCTATCCGTCCGTATGTCTCACATTTACTCCGAGACTTTTTGTACCATAACGTTGAGAATAAATGTGAATAAAAGTGTTGTGAAATTACGAATTAAAAAAATAGGGATGAAAAAAAAAGCTCACAAAATTATATAATTGTGTAGGGTGTATATCTACAGTTCTTAAAAAATGATATCGAGGTTCCTTAAATACTTTTTTTCGTAAGTCAATAGTTGTTAGATTCACTTCTAATGCCGTAAAAATTTTCCCCCCTCTAATTTCTAAAGTAAAAAAGAAAAAATTCCCCAAAAATGTGAGTTTGTAGAACGTAAAAATAACTTTCCACGAAAATAGGTTTGAATAAAATTTGATATTTAGCTTATAATATGGGATTTTTTCGTGAAACTACAGCAGTAACTTTGTTTTTTTATTAACATACTATAAAAATAAAATCTAGTTTTACTGTTAAGTGTAAATTGAGGTTAAAATATTGTTATGTTTGGGGCTACGGAACTCTTTGTGTGCAAGTCCGGCTCGCAATTGTCCGGTTTTTTTTTTGCTGAAAGTGACTCCCAATCACTGGTCCAATGATATTTGGCAAATGAATTGTTGATCTTAGTGTTTATGGATTAGCCATACCAAAAACGAGAATAATAAGGCCCTATTAATATATTTACTTAAAAAGATTTCTCGATATTTTTCTTTTTAACCGACTTCCAAAAGGAGGAGGTTATCAAGTCGACTGATTTTTTTTTTTTTTGTGTGTATGTTCAGCGATATCTTCGCCAATTTTAAACCGATTTCGATGACTCCTTTTTTGTTTGGAAGAATAGTATTACGCAGTGGTCCCATTTAAATTTGGTGAAGCTGATCTTCGGAGTTATACATTGGAACTCTTCAATAGTAGACAGCAAATCTGTCGTGATTGCTGCAATCGCTTGGATGTTTATTGTTTACAAAATATCATAACGTAACATAACGGCTGTATACTCTGAGGGGTACGTAGATGCGTACAGTGCACCCAGATTGCGGTAGTTAGGTATATTAACTTTCATTTTTTTGATGATAAGCCTATTACCATGAAATGTATTGTTGACTACGTAAAATAAATGTATAGCAAATATTTTTATAGGATATTACAACTAAAAATGGAAAAATGAAAAATCTTATTTTGCAAAAAATAAAACCGACTTCAAAAACACAGAAAAATGAAAAATAACTTTAGCTTCAGAAGTCGGTGACAAAAAAAGTAAATCAAACAAACACAAGTCACCGACTTCTGAAGCTAAAGTTATTTTTCTTCTGTGTTTTTGAAGTCGGTTTTATTTGTTTTTGAAAAAGATGTTTTAAGGAGGTAGTCAACTTACCTCTAAACTGGTTTCAAAGGTGTTTAATATATAAACCAATGTAAAACATGATAGGATTTCACAAAAAAAAATGGTGTTTTTTTTTTAAATCTATAAAAATACCACAGGGGTGAAAAAAAGCAGTCTGTAAGGCTCGTAGCAGTCAGCGTTCAAGTAGCGTCTGCCCACCCCCATGAGATAAAGGCGTGATATTAAGGGTGTAACAAGACCCTTAACGAAGCCGAAAGGCACTTGTTCTCCCCGTCATTACGATGAATTTTTATGTTCTAGACCATACCTGGGAACCTCTGGAAGGTTACGGAGAAATTGGGGGTCTTTTTTTTTTTTTTTTTTTTTTTTCCGGATGGGAAATCATCAAATGACCCCCCCTACTCTGGGCGGAGCGGAGGGGAGTGTCAGACTTGTACTAACTAAAACCCATCCATGTTCCTTCTTCGCCCTTTATGTTCCAGGGCCACGGTATCTCTTTCGAACAGTCCCGCAGCCCTGGCAGGCATCTGCCCATGCGGACCCCTACTTGATTGCTGACATCTCTTTGAGGCGCGCGTGGAACACGAACGCGCCGTCGACACGGCCCGTCGTCATAAGACGGCTGGACGGCGAGCTAGCCCATAACTCGCCGTCCACAGGCCAGCGAAATTGGGGGTCTAAGTTCCAACATTTGCACAAGTTTTTTTTTAATTCAAGTTTTTAATGCTATAACTTGACTTTAAATACCTCCACGACTATTCAATGTATGTACTATTCAATGCATCTATCAGCACAGGATTTGTAATTGGCTTTCTGGTGACTATGGTTTCCTTTTTTTGTTTGTTTTTATTAGCTGTAAGTCCTCCATGTACTAAAATAAATAAATAAAACAATGTTTTAAGTCCGTTACGTTGAGTCCTACCACAAAACGTGATTTTTCAAAAAAAGTAATTTCCCAGCAGTAATTTTTACGTTGAGTTACTTAGTTTGATGTACAGAATGCTTGGTTGACGGCTTCGTGAAGGGTCTGTTTACACCCTGTATGTAAGTACTCTACTCACTCCATAAAACAGAGAACCACATAAAATTAAGCTTATCATTCAATTAATTACCAAAATGTTATTATTACAGCAAACACATTCCCGTTTATTTTCTACTGAATAAGAAACGAGATCCTAAGCACACATGATTAAAATTTAAATGTTTGTACGGAACCTTTCTGGATTACTAGAGGGACAGCAGTAAGCTTATGTGAGTAATTTCGTTGATTATCATACTCATGGATGTACTGGAGCGCTAATCCGTTTGGAGATGTGGTGATTTAGGCAGTATTTTGTGGTGACTGAACTTTCTAGATTGTGGTGTGTGGTTTACAAGCTGAAGACCGTGGCTTTGCCCGCGTGGAGTTCGGGTTTGTCCACCGGGATTGTTCTACCTTGGTAAAAGTATAACATCACGCCTGTAATCCATGAAGGGTTAGGCAGAGGTGTAGTACACTCACCAGTTATGTTTGAGTCCCATGTTGGCGAGCCTTTTGCCATCAACCGGGCATAAATCCAAACTCCGTCGCTGCTACTGAGAAATTCAAAACCCAATACCACTTTGACCGGCCTGGGAATCGAACCCAGAACCTCATGCTCAGCAGTCACGCTTGTGTCCACTAGACCAATGAGGCAAGCAAAGGCAAATGTGTTAATCCAAACTAATGTTGTATATACAGATAGTTTATATAAATAAATTATCTGTATATACAACATCAATTTTAGTATATGCGAAACCTGAAACTCGTGTCTAGTATTTTTATGTAAAGAATCTATGTACAAAATTTGAAAGTTGTTCTGGACCTACTTATCCGCACAATAATAGGAAAAAACGTGGTCACCACAATAATAGGAACTTAAAGTAGCTCTGTATTCAACTTTTAACTTTTTTAAATATTTTTGGGAAAATATAACATGGTTTAAAAATTATTGGAATCGATTCAGTTACTTATTCTGAACAAACTATATTCAGGTTTCGCATATACTAAAAATAATGTTGTATGTATAGGCCTAAACATCGCATCACGTTAACCGCTGGGTACGCAGGAAATTCTATTAAAAAGGAGGAAAGGAATTTTAGAAAATTCATTCCATAAAAGAGGTTAAATAGAAGACGAAATTTTGTACAGAGTCCGTAATTTTTTGCTGATGGAAAACTCCACCGATTACATGAGGCTTCCAATAAAAAAAAAAAATTAAAATAATTGAACACCACTGTACTCAAAAGAGAAGCTTAGCGTTGCCATACAACGTGGCAACGCCGCCAGTCTCTTGCGGACATTACCAGTCGACATCGTTGAGGAGGATTTTTTGACGCCATTTATCAGTTTATTGTTAAGTTAAGTTAGAAGCCATGTATATAATGTTGTTACTATTAAGAAATTCAATTTCTCTTATAAAAAAAAAAAACAGTGTGAAGAAACCGTAATGTCAAGTCATTTGTCACATCCACTAATACGCACTGGGGCACAGAGAAAAGCCCTGTGTCCCAGCAATGGGAATGTTTTAGGCTTATAATGCATTGATCTTCGTGCACCCTTGTTTTAGCAACCTATAGGTACTGTAGAGACCTTAATCTTTGTGGTCATGTCATTTAGAAACTAATAAACTAAACTCTTTCATGTTGCAAAGAAAAAGAAAAAAACAATAAGGTGGAAATTAAAATAAGAAAATTAGAGACAGCTAGGCGTCAAAAGTGTAACATGTAAAAAAATATGACGTCTTTTGAATAATTTATCTGAATTAAATCGTCTAAGAGCATTTTTTTTTTACTACCCACACAATATGTTACTCGAGTCGTATGTTGAGTGTAATAATTACAATTATAAAGTAGGTACTACAGGTACAATATATGTACCAACGGACATAGGTAACCCTAAGCCCAGTGTTAGTACATATCAATTAGGGTTTAATACTAACACGGTCATGTGTTGTTCCATTCGACAGGTAACTTAATCTCATCCCGGATGAAATGTGGGTCGAGTGGGACGAATTGAAAGGTAGGTCGGGTCGAATAATTTACGTTTATTATGTATGAGGGTAGACAGATATTTAAATGACAAGGATCGGCTGCAAATATGGAGTTTGTGTCTCAGTATCGTTATTGTAATATTATAATTTTGACTGTAAATCTACAGTTATTTAGTTAGGTACAATTGAAGTTTACTTTACATCATTTATTTATGCATCATCATCTGCCTAGCCTTTTCCCAACTATATTGGGGTCGGCTTCCAGTCTAACCGGATGCAGCTGAATACCAGTATTTTACATGGAGCGACTGCCTATCTGACCTCCACAACCCAGTTAGTACTGGGTAATACGATACCCCTAGGTAAGACTGGTTGTCAGGCTTTTTGGGCCACTGACTACCTGTAACGACTGTCAAAGATCTACAGACGACAGCCGGGACCAACGGCTTAACGTGCTTTCCGAGGCACGGAGGAAACTCGGTATGTAATGGGCGGTCACCCATCCACAGACCAACCTAGGCAAGCACGGCTTAACCTAAAGATCGACCCGAGCGGCTGTTATTATTTAGCCACGAGCTCCTCCATTTATTTATGCATAAAGTAGTTAATTTAGTAAGTATATATACATAATATACAATAAGAATACAGAAGAAATTCAGTGATTCTGAAAATTATTCAGAACCAATATTAAATTGATCACTGACCAAGTACAAAACTAAACGCTTCGAAGAATATTGGCCGAGACAGAAAAAGGTGATGAGACGTCTTAGATGCCTACCGCAAGGGCTGGTTCGAGGGGCGGGGAAGGGGACAGGAGACCTCGAAAAGGTCGGCTTACAAAAAAACACAAATAACATAATAGTGAAGAGTTACCTATTGATCATTATAATCTGGATCTATTCAAAGATCGAGTGAATCGGTTTCTTCTAGGCAAGCATGCTCCACCCTAGGCCGCATCATCGCTTCACATCAAGCGAGTTGATGCCAAACGTAAGCCTAAAAGACATGGCAACACAATACAAGAAAGACTTTAAAGACTTAACTTCGCAGAATGTTGTGTCCGTACTATTAACCAACTAAATGTTTTCAAAAGAACGGACAAAGTTTAATTCGCGCGTAGTTTCAAAGACAGATGGTCGTGCAAGGCGTTTTCCGAAATAAAAGGACAGTTCCAATCTGTGACAGCAACTTTTTCAATCGAATGTTTTAGTCGCCTTCGTAAGTTCGTAGTTTCCGTTGCTACGACTTACTACATTCGAGATTATTTTCGAGGCAAGTCTTAAGGAGGTAATACCTTTTTAGAAGAAAAAAAATAGGTCCAAAAACTTTACAAAAACAGCCTATAATACCTACTATTTATTAGCAAAGTAGACTACTAGCTTGTGGCTAAATAATAACCAGAGGTCGGAATTAGGTAGAGTTATTTATGTACTTGCATCGAAATGTTGAAATTAACATGGATCTTCCCGGGATTTCCCGGGATTTATAATACATTCCCGTGTGGCCAACAATATTACAAATAAATAATAATAAAAACCTCAGAGATAGATAAGACAAATAAAACAAAGATAATTAACATACAATTTTTATTAGTATTTACAATAATTCAAAATACAAATTTTTATTTACGTTGCCCCACACTAGGATTTTTTCCTGTAACGTGGATGCGTTTACAAAGATTTAAAGTCACACATACACAAATACCCAGACCCGGAATAACTACTTGTAGATCATACAAATATTTGTTCCGTGCGGGAATCGAACCCGCGACATTTTTTCATTAACTGCTGCGCTGCGTGCGCATGGTGTCCGATGTCGTATGGTTTAAATTGTGTAAAAGTAAATAACTTTTTTATTTGATAAATCACGGGAATTTTCTGTTCTTTAAAATTAGTCTCGGGATTTGAGGCATATCCACTTTATTCTTTTGCTGTATGAAATCAGTGTAAGTACACAAATAACTCAACCTAATTCCGACCTCTGATAATAACACCTGCACGGGTCGATCTTCATGGTCAAGCTGTGCTTGCTGAGGTCGATCAGTGGATGTGTGACCAGCATTACATACCAAGTTTCCTCCTTGCCTCTATGGTCCCGGCTGTCATTTGTATCAGTGTAATCAGAAGCCGAAAGTCTGAAATCCAGTCTTACCAAGGGGTATCGTATTATTCAGTTACTAGATTGTGGAGATCAGATAGGTAGTCGCTTCATGTAAAATACTGGTACTCCGTTTCATTCGGTAAGACAGGAAGCCGACCCCAACATAGTTTGGGAAAATATCTAAGCTAATGATGAGTAGACTACTAGCTTATAGTACGGCAAGGAAAGCAGCGGGCCGTAGTCCACCACGTGGGCCCATGATGGTGGTTTCACCCTGTGCCTTCATCGTTTTAAGATTAGTTTTAATAAAATACCCACATATCTTATGCAAATGTGTAGCAAAGTCAGCCCTGCACGCGTAGCATGAACACCGTAGAAATGGGTTTTGTCGACGGAAGAATCGATAAATGACAGTTTCTTTTGTTTACTGTCATTTTGTCGATTCTTCCGTCAAAAAAACGTTTCCTGATAAAATTCTATCAGCAAAAGTTTTGCTTGGATCAGTATTCCCAGAGGTTACTTTCTTCTTTATAATATTAGCTAAGATAAAAAATAAGGCATTGAAAAATGTAGTCTAGTAAGTTGCAGACTTTCAAAACTTTGTTAGAATAACGACAGCAGTTTTAAGTTCATCTTGTTGAGAAACTAATTTTACTCATTATCCTTTGCCGCACTTTTTAAGCCATTATTTAAACTTTTAGACAATTGATTGACTGCTTGTTGAGAACATTTTGTTCAGCGGCTTTTAAACTTGTAAACTAAAACAAAGCTTATTTAAAACAAGGATCAATCATTAATTGCCATAAAAGGGATACTTATATAACAAAATATATTTAGTGTCTGTTTAATATTTAAGTCGCGAGTTAATAGGCTTCTTTTAGCTCGTTCCATCGTCGACCTCATCTCTGTCCAGGACTAGATTGAGGTCAAGAGTAGGTTAATTTAAGAATTAAAAAAAAAACAATGTTAATATTATTCGGAATATTTTTTATTCTGTTTTGAAGTCTTACATAAATTTAACATCACACATTTTGAACCCAAATCCGAAGTGTACCACTACTATAGTCACCCAGAGTTACATTAATTTTTAGTCCCATGTTTTACGGGCTGAGCACATTGCCAATATTTTATAATTCATACTCTTAATAGTTTTTTTGACACTTCTGAGACTTCAAAATAGTTACGAATTGGAGTTTGCCTAAAACAGGGCCTCAAGCTATAATTCTGGTAGAAATCCAGCCATTTCATCAGCAAATCAATTCCTTCAAAGATCAAAAGAAATAAACTTGCCACCGCTACTTCCTACTCCATTAACTAGTTTCAGACTAAAGTTTATTCCTAGATCTTTGCTGTCGTGCCTGAAAATAGTTGTTTCAGTGCTGAAACTAGGTTCAATGGAGTGGCAAATCGATGCGCTAAGCTTACGCTGGTATCTACCTCGTTTATATCGTGACATACGAGCTCCACGCTTGGGTACTTACAAACACTTGAAAAATAGAAAAATATTGTTTGTTTAGATTCTGTACTAGTTTGAGTTTGCGATTTTACTTGGATCCTTTGATGTGTGTGTCTTTGTGTCATCAAGCTACCCGAAACTGTAAATTTTTCCCAATCAACCATGAACCTAATGTTTTAGCGATAAAGTTGAAAATCTATTAAAGAAATTTGACAGATTGTAATAGCTTGATGTGCTAGCGTCTGTACCAAGGAAAAATGTACTATTATTTGTGTTTATTCAGGTCATAAACTTGCGATCAATAAAATTACATACAAATAATATGTACGCGTCGACTTGAGGGCCTTCTACCGGCCGAAAAAAAAAAAAAAAAAAAAGGGCCTTCTACTTTTACTGGTTGGTTCAAAAAATACCCAAATCCTTATAGGCATTTACATATAAATTTTTAAACTGACATGGACATTAAAATTTTCATTAACACTGTAAAGTGGATACTTACCACGTTTACTATTTGTTTTGAGTTCCCGAGATATTTCGACGCTGTTGCAAGCACCATGATCACGGATATACTTATCCGTGATCATGGTGCTTGTTCTTGTGATAATGTTATTTACATAATTGTGGAGAAATGCATTCAATCAATCCATTCAGTCAGTTACACATATTTTTAAAACATCCGTTAGTAATCAACATACATGTCGTACGGTCGTTAGTACACACATAAAATGAATCGGCAAACGCGCCAGTGGGCACTGGTGACATGACACGACCCACTTACCGGTCTACCCACACCACAGCGTGTTTCTAGATTCCTGATGTTCAGCTCGAGGCGAGGGCGACAGTCAATGTCTGATCGCGGCGGAGTTGAGACGTCTTGGAACAGTACCGGATTCTTTGTGCTCCATGTTATTGTGTTATTTATTTATTTATTTATTTATTTAACACTTCAAGCACAGAAGTACAGAGGCGGACTTAATGCCACAGGCATTTTCTACTAGTCAACCTTTGGGTGATGCAGAGACAAGCAGTGGTAGGTGTATATCTGAAAATAATTTTAAATAATAATAAGATTAACTACAAGGATGTATAAAATACTATAAATATATATCAAATACTATAAATATATATCAAAATTTAAATTAATGTAAATAAACATTTCCACGAATATACCAAAATAAAAACACAAACCATGGGGAAAACATTACCGTTGTGACGAAACTGCCAGCTTCTTCCGAATGTACTCACGAACTTTAATTATGTGTGTGTTACTTTACTTTTGTGTTATGTTGTAAACTCAAGTAATTCGTTAGTTTTGCTAGAAACGGTGTATCGCACCTAGTGTGTTTTCATAGCACCAAACCCATCGTCCGCCCACATGATGTCGACCCTAACGGAGAACGGAGAGAACGGAACTGACATATCCGACATATATGTTTACCTATCCATTTACCAAACATTAGCATCAAGGTTATACTTAATAAGCTTATTATTATTGCTCTTATGTCTTATACTCACAATCATGAAAGGGTGGCCTTTTCATGATCATGAGCAATGCCCAAAGTAATGGAAACTGATTAACCTAATTCACTGAAGTCCACTGAAGTAAAGTAAATTCAAAATGGCAATGTGTCCCATTTTAGTCAAAGGTTGGCAAATTAACGTGCGCTCGGCAATTTAAATGGTGGTTTTAGATTAAAGGCACATTCAAAGAAGTGCTTGATTAAGGTAATACTTTAAAAGAGGATCACTGGAAAGATTCTGAATTTGTGAACGATATTAGACTTATGGAGAAAATCAGACACGGGCTACGGAGATACTTTTATAGGATACTAGCTTTAAGCCGCGGCTTCGCTCGCGTTAATTTATAATTTGACAATTAAACTATTAACACACTACTTAAGTTTCTATGATAATATAATTAAATCATGATTCGAAAGACACGTGGCGCCATCTATTTTCTTAAGAACGTTATTGTTGTTTTCCTCAGTAACAGTACTTTTCTTCGGAATCAAAGGTACCCTATGTTCTTTTCTGTATACCTGACAACGTATATGCAAAATTTCAGAATGATGCGTTCAGTGGTTTAGGCGTGAAAAGGTAACAAACTTATTTTCAGATTTATAATAATAGTTATAATTAGGATTCTGAGCAGCGAATAGTTCATTATAATCTTAAAAAACTAGTAGTGATTTTCATGCATTTTTACAGCGGTGAACAGGATTTTGAGTAGCATATTCAGCCTATATAATAACGTGGCTGGGACACAGGGTTCCTCTTTGTGAGAGGCAGCGGGCCGTAATCTACCAAGCGGGCCCAGTGCGGGTTATTGTGTTGCATCATTTCTAAGCCACAATATACAAGCTGTGCTTAGTTTGTGGCTCACCGAATATCGTATACAGGGTGGAAGGGACATATTCGACGCACAAACGATTACCACGTATTCAGTACATCATCCCGAATCAACTGCCAAAAAACCGCTGTTCTCCTACACCGATGCAAAAATTTATACACGAACTCATTGTGTACATAGATTCATTTCTATGTGCACTTTTATGTTATTTTTAATGTTTCAAATTAATTCTTAGTATGTACCAAATAAATAAACAAATTGTTAACAAAATCCGATTCCAAGAGGGAAGTAATATTTTACGCGAACGAAAGTCGCGCTCACCAGCTAGTTAATAATAAATAAGCCTGATATGTCGTGAATTCGTGATAGATCGATGAGAGCCTCGTGTCATGATTGTTGATATCTCTGTCCTTCATGACGAGAATATCGCGAAAGCCGCGAACGAAAAAAATCAAGTAGGTATCTTGATTTAGCACATAAGGTTGTTGATATATGGGAAGTGAACTCTGCAATAATTGTACCGATAATCATTACAGTTAATGGACTTATAGCAATGGGATTCGACCAACACCAGAAAGCAGTACCTACTCCTGGACACAGCACACATAGTGAGATGATTCCTCCCTCTGGAACCTGGCAGCCTGGCAGCCTGGCAGTCTTATTCCTGCATACCGATGGGTCATCTATTTTTATATTTTCATACTTTTGTGTTTAAACATGTAAATAATGTGTGAAAAAAATAAATAAAGAGATAATAAAAGCTTTTATTGGTGTTCTTATTTTTACATGCTATAAGAAATTTAAAACATGAAGTGCTTATACTTTTAAAAATTAGTATAGCCTTTTGCATTTTGTACATTTTTTCTTCTTTTTGAGTATTTCATTCTTCTTCCATTCGTTTGTAAAAGAAAATAGGATTGGCCTTGGTTTGTCGATTGATGTTTCCTTTTCAATTCGATATATTTTATTTACTTCGTTTTCTTCAAAATCTATGTCTAAGTCAGTTTTAAAGATTTTTTTTACTTTCTGTATTAATTCTTGGGTAGACTTTTCGTCTTCTTTCACTCCATAAATGATTAAATCGTTATTTTTTTTTCTTCTTTTCAAACTTATTACCTCTTTTTTCAGGAGTACTATCTCTTTCTCCAGGTTTTCAAATTTTGTTTTTATGTTTTTATTTTCTTCTATGATGGGTTGTTGTTTTTCATCCAGTCTATTCTTTAGTTCCATTGTATGATTTTGCAATTCATTTTTCATTTTGTCAAATAAAAGTACAAATTGATCTTCCATTTTTCTTTTCGAATTAAATCTGCGTATTATGGAACGTGGTAGGTAGTAGTAGTAGTTTTTATTTTCTTGGGTTGGCGACACAGAGATAGATGTCAACGTCACTGTCTTAATCTTGTCTATGGTCGAAGTGCAAATTACGTGATATAATTTCTAACCTCGATACAGCGTTTTACTTGAGCAGTGCATTAGCATATTCATAATTTGCGTAAAATCGATATTTTCACCGCACTCACAACACTTCAATTAATATTTCGTGACGTCGCAATATTAAAAGGTGGTGTTTAAACACGATATAAGCAGGAGCTGCACAACTACGATGTTTACGATCTGACAACCGGAAACGGACGGCAAACAAAATTACCCTAGGTTAAAATATAATTTCCACGCAGTTTAATCTCCCGATTACCGTTAAAACCCAACAAAACCCACACGTATTATTAAACCTTTTATCAAAAAAACATCAAGGAAAACACCAAAAATAAAAATACAAAAAGTTTTTTAGCATAAAGCCATCCGGTTCTCACGTAGGACATATACACGTAGCGGGCCGGTCGTTACGGGCCCACGTGTCCAGCCTGCATTGCCGTCACATTACCGCATAGCCCCGTACACGGGAAAACGTGCTTTTATTAAAACGTACGTAATTTTTCAGGGCTTGCTTCCTTTTTGCTGGGCGCCGGCCATTTGTGGGTTATGCTGTCAATAAATGGGTAAATAAAACATATTACTCTTCTTTTTCTGAGTGAGATCTGAATTTTAGCATTAACTTTGTGGGTCACCAGTCTACCTAGGTTCAAATCGATCAGATTACGTAAATACTAGGTTAGCCTATAACTAGGTTACTAGTCTAAGTCGTTGACTAAAGGGTCAAGCAGACGGGCGCGACGTATTTCTGCGATATAACTCCGTAGCACAATTTCTATGATAACGCAACTTTGCACACTGGCGCGACGCGATTCTTTGCGAGTCCAAAAACAATGTTCTACGAATACTTTGTTTCTTGTAGCGCGGCGAGTCGCGGCTTATTCCCCGGTGCGCTGCTAGCCACGCCGCGCCTCTGTGAGAGGTTTTGCTCCGCGGCAATATCGCTGAGCCGCATCGCGCGACGAGTCGCTCTGGTCTGCATAGTCCTTAACACTGTTAAGTAACAGCTTCTGTAGTAAGATACTGTTCAAACTGCTCTGGGCTTTTTGACATAGGCACCATGTTACCTAAACAAGAAGCGCTCGAAAACGCAGCCAGGCAGGTAACTTAACATGGTATTCCACCACTGTTTTAATATTTCACAGTTTACAACTAAACTTATTATTTTTTTTTTTTTTTTTTTTTAAAACATTGCCCCACACTAGGAATTTCTCCTGTATCGTGGGTGCGTTTACAAACATTTAAATTCACATACACAAACAGCCAGACCCGGAACAACTACCTGTAGATCATACAAATATTTGTTCCGTGCGGGAATCGAACCCGCGACACGCAGCGCAGCATCCGATCGCTCAGCCACTGCGCCAACCGTGCCGACAAATATATTGGCCTTTTTATGGCATTCCACGCCCGGATATATCCAATTCTTTTTACCGACGAAAAAAAGGATTAGGTTCTCAAGTCGACGCAAATACAGATATATTTATGTATTTGAATGTACTACCAAACATAACACGCGCCCCACGTTACTTACATTAATCTAGGAGCTTATTTAAATCAAAAAGGTTTTTTTTTTCGATTCGTTTTAAGCCTTCGTCCTTTTTCGGTGACTCAAGACGCAAAGGTGAATTTCATCATTGAAATTGCCTTCAATTGTTTTCTTTGGCCATCTTCAAACAATTGAGCAAGAAAAAACGATTTCAATCTTTTTTCCGTGTATAAAAATGGGGTATTCCTCAGAGCGCAACCATTTTTAAGCGCAATAAAACTAAGCGCAACTAAATTATTTCTCGTAGCGCAACCATGATGGGGCCGGAAAGTTCTGGAGTGGCGACCGCGAACTGGAAGACGTCGCGTTGGAAGGCCTGACACTAGGTGGACCGATGACCTGGTAAAGGTTGCGGGGATCCGCTGGATGCGAGACGCACGGGACCGGTCAATGTGGCGACACTTGGGGGAGGCCTATGTCCAGCAGTGGACGTCTTTTGGCTGAAATGATGATGATGATGATGAACCATGAAGAAAAATAGAGAGAGAGATATCGTTAATGAATCATACCCCTCTCTATTTTTCATCATAGTTGCGCATAAAAATTAAAAAAAAAAAACTTTCAACAGGTACTAAGTAAGTTTTTAAATGTACTGTTTATGCACATAAGTATATTCTCTTCTGCAAATGTTGCACTCGAAGTAAGGTATGCTGTAAGAAAACCCAATCCTGGGTTAAGCTCGCCTTTGTACATAAGCTATAATTATGTTGTAATTATATGTGTATTTCTCTTAATTTTGTGTGCAATAAAGCAAAAACACATACTTCTCTAATCTACATACATAACACAACATAACGCCTGTAATCCCCGAAGAGTTAGGCAGAGGTGTACCCAATAGAAAACACATCATTTCAAAAAGCAGTTCCTAATAAACCAACCTCCTTTTCTATACCATACATCGTCTCTTTATACCCGGCGGGGTCGCAAAGATATTATGTGTTAATTCTTTATAGAAACAAGGTCTCGTGTGAAGTTAAGCCCATTAGATAGTGGAGTACCTGCCAGCAAAGAGCACACTTTTGTGCCTTTCATACTGCCCGGCACTTACTACCGGTTGGCGATATTGCCTTTCTTCTTTTTTTTTTTGGTTTGCAAATATACGGCGTGAACAAAGGTGTAATATGTGGCGAAGCAATAAAACTGGAATAGGTTTTTTTGAATTGTCTGTCAGGGCTGCGGGACTGTGCGTGACAATGGGCAAAGAAGGAACATGGATGGGTTGTAGTCAGTAGAAGTCTGACACTCCCTTCCGCTCCGCCCAGAGTGGGGGGGTCATTTCATGATTTCCCATACGAAAAAAATAAAAAATTAAGCACTTTCATTTTCGATTGCAAAAATCTGGGTAGCCCTAAAGATGAATCGCACTAGCATTTTAACTCGTCCCGTGGATTATGTACCTCATCAATTATAATGTAACAATATAATCATTAGTAATTTTTTGTAAAATACATGCTTATCTGCAGCTTTGTACAAATGTTTAAACCATTGTTGATTACAGGATTCTTCCCTTTTGCGTCAATTTCTTCTACCTAAGGTGATCTCACAAGTACACGCGCGGACAAGCGGGTTACGTCTGTTAGGCATCAACAATTACATACAACCCAACGCGACGTGAGGTCTGCCTCACCGCACGACCGCGCGGACGGAGCGGTGTTGTGTGAAAACCACCTAATATCGACGTACCCGTATTGATTACGTAATTAAAATGATTGCGATTGCAATAGTTCTGGGATCTTCAGTAGCGTGTGTTGTATCAAAACTACATGCAAATGGGACTGAATAAAATCATAACAACTGAGCTGATTTGCTGTTTAGATATTTGAGAGCAGCGGTGGCCCAGTGGTGGAGACCACGACTTACGAGCAGTAACCACCCAGCCAGGCGCATTACTTTGTGTAAGTTACTTCAACACCACTGCTCTCAAAACGGTGAAGGAAAACATCGTGAGGAAACCGGCATGTCCTAGAACCAAAAATTCGAAGACATGTGACATCTATCAACCCACATTGGGCCCGCGTGGTGGATTATAGCCCATTACCTCTCATAGAGAGGAGGCCTGCATCCCAGCAGTGGGAACAATAATAGGCTGATTATGCTATGCTATTATGTATAATGTACAAAAAGCTAACTGCAAATAGCTGTTCGCCACAAGCCTTCCCTTTGGTCAATTTGCTCGCAAGTCATGAACCGCAGCCATTTAACCAAGGTGACACGGACTTAGGTACCTACCTACCGAGTACCTAGTCTATGTCCAGTGGCCTGCGATAGACACTGTTAATTGGTCTGTGGGACACGGCTCGGAACTGTTACCGCTTCTAATATCGAATTATTCCGAGTTCAAATTGCTCTGGTCGGGTGGCTGTGTAAATCGCTGCTGAAATCTGAAAATTATTTTCCGGTCTTAGAATCTAATTTTGTAAGAGCCAGGAGTATAATTTCATGAGAATCTGTTTTTCACCATTGAAAGAGATTTGTGAGATTTGTTTTTTGTTTCTCATGTCTTCATACACACATACACAAACTCACGTCTTTTCCATGGGGGTAGGCAGACACTAGAGAATACCACCTGTTACGATCCATACGTACATCTTTCGCTTTGTCCAAGTTAATACATCTGGCCACACACAGTTTCAAGTACCGACCTTTCTCATATCAATCAATGATAAAAACATATGAAAAAACATTTCCTGTGAAAAATTTCCTGTTTTCTCAGAAAACTTTTATATTATATGTAAATGAATTTCCCAATTGAGGAGCTCGTGGCTAAATAATAACAGCCACTCGGGACGATCTT
The DNA here is from genome assembly GCA_910589295.1 of Noctua janthe. Taxonomy (NCBI): domain Eukaryota; kingdom Metazoa; phylum Arthropoda; class Insecta; order Lepidoptera; family Noctuidae; genus Noctua; species Noctua janthe. The sequence continues at coordinate 10,983,579 of OU342575.1, read as the reverse complement.
TAGGTTAAGCCGTGCTTACCTAGGTTGGTCTGTGGATGGGTGACCACCCATTGCATACCGAGTTGCCGCCGTGCCTCGGAAAGCACGTTAAGCCGTTGATCCCGGCTGTCATCTGTAGATCTTTGACAGTCGTTACAGGTAGTCAGTGGCCCAAAAAGTCTGACAACCAGTCTTACCAAGGGGTTTCGTATTACCCAGTTCTAACTGGGTTGTGGAGGTCAGATAGGCAGTCGCTCCATGTAAAATACTGGTATTCAGCTGCATCCGGTCAGATTTAAAGCCGACCCCAACATAGTTGGGAAAAGGCTAGGCAGATGATGATGATGATGTAAATGAACTTCCCAAATGATAAAGTTACTTACTGTTACTGTTAGCCTGTGTCATCCCACTGCTGGGCAAAGGCCTCCCCCCATGACCTCCATTTCTTTCGATACAGGGCTAATGTGGACCACTGGTCGTTGGTTCTGTCCAGGTGGCCTACCACGACGTTATATTCCAGTGTGTGAAAGAAATGGCGCTAGACGACCTGTATAGCTCTGTCTCTTTCCCACACTGGAATTACTCCTGCTGAAAGTCATCATAGTAACCCCCTGCTCTGATAAAGTTAGTTAGAATTATTTTTTTATACACATCAGTTCACAAGAAAAAAATATTTCCAAATATACCTTCGAGAACTTGTAGTAGGGACCCGTCTATCTACGACAGAGGACAAAGTTAGGACCACCGAAGAACTTATCTAGTTTATTTAGCAATAGCTGACCTCAATGTCGAATGTGGGTGTTTTCGTTAAATAGTTCACATAAACAATAGTTTTTTCTAGTCTAGAAAGTTCGAAACCTATTTGCAGTTCAAGGAATCTTTTGCAAGGATGTTTTTGCCCTAGAATAACAGTATAAGACAATCTTTTGCTTTTAGGGACAGTTTCTATCTTGAAAGAAAAAAACAGTACTCTTGTCTATAACTTTCAATGAATTCCAAAAGAAAACATACATTATACACGGTGTAGGAGACAGAGTAACACCAACTTCTACTATGGATTCAATACGTGATTCCAGAGGCACTAGCACCCGCGTGGAGTAACCGTAAAGTTTTTTCGATTTTTTAATCGAAATCGAAATGCCCGCGCTAATGTGTCAACTGTTTTTAAAATCAATCATTTCATCAATCAACCAGAAGTAACCAACGGAACCCTATTACTAAGCCTCCGCTGTCCGTTCGTCCGTCTATCTGTCAACGGGCTATTATTTACAATCAATTTAAGTTGTACTCTGCTTCATCATCATCATCATCATTTCAGCCAAAAGACGTCCACTGCTGGACATAGGCCTCCCCTAAGTGTCACCACATTGACCAGTCCCGTGCGTCTCGTATCCAGCGGATTCCTGCAACCTTTACCAGGTCCTCTGCACTGCTGGTACTCTGCTTGTCATAATATAATTCAATCATGATCCGTTATAGGTAGATAGTTGAAATTTGCACAGAATATGTATTTCAGTTGCCGATATAACTAAAAATAGTAAAAATAAATTTAAGGGAGTCCGACTCGCACTTGGCCGGTTTTAATCAGGTTTTTTTTTAGATTTTCGAGTAATATTTTTAATCGTTACTTACCTATGTTCTTCGTTTACCAAGTCATCCTGTGTAAAGTAGTAAATAGTAGTCCAGCATCCTTATAAAGCTGCTGCGTGATAAGATATGTTTATTTAGCAAGGCTAAGCTGTGAATAAACTTGTGTAGGAGTTAGTTTAGCTTTTTAATACAGAATAGGGCTAATATGTTTCACTTTATATCTTACGGTGGTGTTTTTGTTCTTGTTCCTGCTGAAGAAGATTTTCCTCATTAATATTACTAGCTTTAGCCCGCGGCATCGCTCTCATTAATTTGGCAATCAATTTGGGTTGTACTCTGCTTGTCATAATATAATTCAAACATGATTCGAAAGATTGATAGAAGATTCGTTGTGACTGTTCGTAAATTACCCTAGGCTAATAAAATGTTCGTTTTTCCTAAATAATGTAAATATTAGTATTAATGTCGGTTTCCGCCTAAGGGGAAAAGGCCGGGCCCCAACATCCGCACGGCACTGTAAGACTCGCCCGAGACTGGTCATCTTTCCACCGACTAAGAGAACTGAATTCCTTAACATGAAGAAGTCCAATGCCTCGTATCATTATTAGAACAAGGAAAGGATTGAAAGATATAGTAAATCAGATTAGGGAATTCATAGTTAATGAAATATATTGAAAGTGGTTTCAAAAGGGTGAAAACATAACTGGGAGATACAGAGTATATTTATGTCGCAACCAATAGTTCTTGTAAATAACTATTACGCTAGCGTAATTGGTAATTGGTCAGTTGGGACTCACACGATACTTCACATCTACACCTGGAGCACCCAGAGCAACACTTCCATAAGTGACGTAGGCGGCTTTTCAGCGGCAATGCGTCGACATCATGCTCCTAGTGAGCATTGTCCCTAGCAGTTCTTTCGAACTGGTAAACGTGACAAAGGCGGCTTTTCAGCGGCAGAACGTCAATCATCATGCTAACTTGTAGACATGGTCCCTTACAGTCCTTAGACTGGTTATATAATAGTTGTGGTATCAAACCATTCCAATCCCACCCCATTGATCATGTGCTCTATTCGTACAACTAGCGCATCTGCAAGACACGTGTTCATGTCAGCCTGACCGAATCATTTGTCAGAGATAAGAACATATTATTCTAGAATCACTATATGGTTGGTCATAATAGGATTGAGAATCAAAACTGAAACGGCAAATCGGCTGAACTGATGGTTAGAGCTAATGAATACATATTTCAAGAATTACCAGATAGCAGAGTTAATAATCAAAACTCAAGAACCATTTTGCAATAGAGTTGGAGATCAACTCTATTGAAACCCTAAAGACAGCCCCAAAAGCGCACACCACTTCCTAGTGTTGGAGCTGAGGAGAAAAAGTGGCACAACAAACTCCCCAGCAACACGTTTCTGTCTGTGTAGTTTTAAGAACTTTAATTACAACATCAGCCTAGGATAATTATTGTAATAAAGGACTCACCCAGTCGCTCACCAACAAACACACACACACACACACTAGATTAATATCAACAGGGCTGTTAACCCGACTATATTTAACTTATTCCATAATTATCGCACTCTTGCGACAACCCACTTGGACATAGACTCTCGGTATTCACAACGTCTCCTAACTTAACTAAAATAGCTTCTCTCGCCCTGACCCTATTGCGGTCTAAGTCCGACCCCTAACTTAGCTCGACTCCCCGTGTGGACCCTTCCGCAATTTCAAACTAACTGCCACGAATCCACCAAGCTTTCCCCGGCCCAGCCTTCAAAAAACACCACGCTTGGCTTGTTACTTTTTACATCGCCTCTTTTTTTGTGCAAACGTCACAATTGTTTTAAGTGCCCTTCGAACGCCCAAGACCGGAGTAAATTGCAACCACATGTCGCACTAGCATTCAGAACTACGTATAGAAATTAGATATTTTTTTTTTATATTTGGCCTGCCAGTCCCTAGTCCCTTTACCATTAAGTAAAGAATTTATGCGTTTCCAAGTGATGCAATATTGTTTTACAAGTCAAATGAAGAAAGGACACTTCGTTATTAATTACGGTAACTTGTCAGCCTGTCAAGCCATAAAATAGAAGTTTAATGTGTTTGTAAGTGGCCCATACCGTGTGATGATTTTAAATAAAAATCAATACTAAAATATCTACTTAATAATTAGGAGTACGTGACAGACAGTCACAACGTGGCGCCATCTATTATAATAAGAAAGTTATTGTTGTTTTTCTCGGGAACTGTACTTTTGTCCGGGATGAAAAGTACCCTATGTCCGTTTCTGTACACCTGACAACTTATATGCAAAATTTCTGGATGATCGGTTCAGTGGTTTAGACGTGAAAAGGTAACAAACAAACTTACTGTCGATCACCTTTAGGTTCACTTATTATAAAAATTTTCATAAACGGAACTGTTGGTATGTCCTTATTACTTCTTAAAAGGGTAAGGGAAAGTGTAAATGTATCTTCATATTTATTCTTAAAACTCTTTTAATGTATTTGTACCTCATGTATATTCAACCCCAATCCTATCTAAATATACTGACACTGACAAGTTCCGGTAGCTATTTAGAAAGTGCCTTCATTTTAGGATAAGCAAATATATCCACAGAATTGGTATATTCTTATTCAATAACTTTATTTACTATAATGCATTTAGCCAAATCAACATTAACACATATATTAATAAAAGGGGAATGTCAGGCCGCCACAGTGATTTAGGCCCAGCAGTGGGACATACCAGGCCAATAAAAAAAAAAAGAAGAAAATTATTGAAAAACCTAAGTTTCCAAAATATAAGGTTTTTTTTTTATTTGTAAGGTTTTTTTTTCAATCGGCGCATTATGTAGATCATTGAATTTACTATATTATGCATTGTAAGTCGATTGTAAATTATAAGTATGGAATTTTTTTACACAAAAAGATAAAACCGTTTATGCATTATCGTAATAATTTGTAAACGCTTACGTTACGTTTTTTGCGACAGATCTAAAATTTTTCGCTAGAAAGGTTTAGGATTCTATTTAAATAAAACTGAGATTTTATTTTTTCATAAAAAAAAAACGTAATTCCACTTTATTCAATACAGCCACAGATACAAAATTTAGATATTGTTTCAATATTTTTTTATTTTTTCAAATATGTTTCCAACTTCTATCGCGTCGTGAATAGCAGAGTTACGAGTAATTACATAAAATTTACATGAGATTTTTTAATAAAACGAATTTCGGGCATTCTTGCGATTAAAATCGTTATTTCCCTTTATGAGGCTAGCAATAAAATACATTAAAAATCTCTGTATCCTTCTTTATTACTTTACATTAATCTAACGTGTACAAATCGTGACGTGAAACTTAACGCTGAAAAAGTGAATGCTTTTGACAACTTTCTACAATCCAAATGTTCCGACTTCTGGCCTGTCGCGTTCCCACAGCTTTCAAATAAGCATTTAGTATAAAATCTTGTGATTAATCAACTTGCACAGGTTCAAATCGCTAGATTTGCCCTAGAACGTCAAAAGATGTAGAGGGAGAGCTCGTGACCGCCAGCCGTCATTACAACAGCTGTTTTTTTTCTGTGAAAGTACTTTATTGTAGGTAAGAGCAATTGAAAACAAAACAACAACAAACAAAATTGATAGAATATTTTGAAAAGTTTGTCATGGTGGCTCTGGCAGATATCAGGTAACAAAGTTGTGCTAAATGGTTGCTGAATTACGCCTTACTAAAAAGCGTGATTTTTTTATATTACATCTGGGCTAGTATGATGATTCACCTCCTCAACTGCCATACACTTTGTGTGACGGGTAACCCCTACTTTGTCATCTTAAAATAATCAACTCCTCTAATAATCTCATCTGAGCTGCTTCTAACCGTATCAAGATAGCAAATATACACTTTATTATTATATATACTCACAAAACCGTATCTCAGTCATTAACATGTCCATTCATAAACTATTACATATCACACTCATACCCAACTATAGACACACCCTCTTACACTCACTCATTCACCTAGCATAACACACAAAAAGAGGATCAGACCACTATTGAAAAGCCTAAAAAAGAGTACATACATTTCGATGGTATTGTAAAATGCAAGCATATAAGAAACCTCAACTAATGTTAATACAGGTCCCTCCTAGTTCGGCTACAGATGCTAAAACTTTTGTGTATATAAGCACAGCATTTATTTATAAATTAGCGCGTGGCGTGAGGTCTTATGTTGCACTCACGGACACCCAACACTCTCAAAAACCACTCATAGCACATCACTTTATGTTTTGTATTTTATTCTCCTCTCATTACTTGAAGCTTTTCTGTTGTAGTACGTAAGTGCAATTTAATATTGTAATTTTATGGGTGTGAGCCTGAGATCTGTCATACAGGTCTCGTATAGACTCCAGCTCTCACAAAAGTTTGAATCTGCCTGTAACCTAGATACCATTAACATTATTGTACCTTTTTGAGAGAAATAAATTACTGCTGTATTGTATTACTATTGTATTTAAAAAAAAACAAAATCCTGATCACGGTTATTTGACCCTATATCTATTATTAGACAGAATATGAGCCGCAAATCCGATCAAGCGGATATCTAAATACCTGAGGATACCTGCTACATTCCATACAATCCCGTAAATGCTTCATCAATTATTCGCCTCCCACTTGACCTTTGCCTGAATATTGTATGAATATCGCACCTTGTTGTAACATAGTTTAGGTTTTGGGTAAAACACGTACGTTGTTTTGAATTGGGGGCTGGCGATTTATAAGGTTAATGGGATAAAAATATTTGGAGGGACTCAAGGTTTAAAAAAAAAAAAAATTAATACAATTTATTACATTAAAAAAATAACGCTCAGTCTTTTTGAGGCAAGATTATGTGCGCTATCAATTAAGATTAAGATAGAAATTGAAATCCCCTTACGCCTTCCGCAATTTGCAGATCAGTGCCAGGCTGTGTCGATGAAAAATGAATCGCGCAAGCAACACGCATGTAGTTACAGAATCACAACCACTAAAATATTGAATCGCTTGACGAGGTCAGTCCGATTTTCCGTTACGTATTAAGACCTCGCCTTGCTTCGGAAAGCACATTAAGCAGTTGGTCCCGGCTGTTATTTGTAGATCTTTGACAGTCGTTACGGGTGGTCAGAAGTTCGAAAGTCTGAACCAGTGTTACCTACCGGCATCGTGTGTTTTAGAAATTGGGTTGTAGATATCAGATAGGCAGATGCTCCGCTAATATTTTGAATCACTGACTTATCATATTACCCAGTACTACCTGGGTTGTGGAGGTCAGATGCTTATCTGACTTAGTCTGCCTAGTCGCTCCATGTAAAATACTGGTTACAGCTGCATCCATGTTAGACTGGAAGCCAGACACCAACATGGTTGGGAAAAAACTTGGTAGATGTTGATTTTGAATTACTGACTCAGCACCAAAATATCATCTACAAGTCATGATACTTGTGGTAAATATTTACCTAACCACATGGTTACATGGCTCATATTGTCTGTTATTAATTCTTTCTCTTATCTAATACATTTTTAAATATTTTTACAAACAAAAGTTAACAAAACATTTAAAAATATAAAAAATGCATGGCCCATCGGCATCAGGAACCAGGTCCAGGCTGCCGGTGGTCAGGGCTCCAGAGAGTGGAACCGCCTCACTTTGCGTGCCGTGTCCAGGAGTACTGCTTTCTGAATCAAGCCCTTGACCCAGCCGCGCAATGAGAGCTTCCTAAGGTGTTGGTCGAGGCTCTCTGCTATTAGTCCATTAACCGCAACGACTATCGGTACAATGATTGCAGAGTCCATGTCCCACATGTCGACAACCTCGTGTGCTAAATCAAGATACTTGATTTTTTTATCATTCTCAGCTTTCACGAGATTCTCGTCATGAGAGACAGTGATGTCAACAATCATCGCACGGCGCTCTCGGCGATCTATCACCATAATATCAGGTTTATTTGCTAAAATAGTCCTGTCTGTGATGATAGATCGATCCCAACACAATGTGGCATGACCATTCTCGAGAACTGGGTCGGGCACATACTTGTAGTATGGTACTTCAGAACTCACAAGGTTGTATTGCAAGGCAATTTGCTGGTGAATAATCCTAGCTACTAGATTGTGTCTGTGTAAGTACTCACCGTTAGCAAGACCAGAACAACCGGAAACAATATGTCGGATGGCATGCCCGACAGATCAGATGTCAACTGTACCGTCCTTGATAATGTATTTCCGATAATAGTTCGTCATGATAACTTCATCCATAATCGCACAGACGAAACCTTCAGTTTCCCTACAGAGGTTACGGAATCGTAGCCAGGATACGGATGCCAAGAGGTCTACATCAGGCCCATATAAGGCCTGGAAAAGCGTCCGTGTAGCTCCTTGCTCTGCCATACCTCCCTACGGTCATTAGTATCCAATACCACAGGTTTGCGCCAGTTCTCGTTAGCCAAGGAGAGCGGGGTGAGGCCCTTGTCCACTGAGACCACATCTCGGTGCATCCCCACGTCGGAATCGAGAAAGTATGTCCTGAGACTGCATACCTCGCGGTTGTGCAAGGTTTAGCATTTTTAGAATCCACGACCTCCGCACTTCCGCGGGATATACAGTCTCATCACCGATGCCTGTGGGTAATGCATCCGGTTTGCGGTCAGTAGTGTGCGTACCTTCCTATCCGGGGTGTCAAGTTCCGTCTGAGTCCATTTGAGTATGCCGTAAGAATCCATCAATGACCCTACCATTAAAAGCGCGCACCTTGTTTCCGCCTGATAAAAGACTGTTTAACACTTTATTCAGGCGGCTAAAGAAGCGTTCCTTCAATGATTGTTTCGTGTCAGCAGCATTGATGCCTAATGCTTCCGACATACCCAAATACTTGTAGGTCTCGGTTGAGGAGATAATCTAAGGAATATCGAATCCGAGACTTGAGTTCCCACGAATTCCATAATCTCCCCTCGCTTTACATGCATGGGACCATATGGTTCATTTTATTATTATTTTAATCACGGTACATGACAATACCTGTCATAGTGTAATAATTTGAAGCCGAAACGATACGGATTACATACGTAAATTTTATCCCAAGGACACTTCAAAAGGTCGTCCGTTAGCAAAATAACCCAAATACCCATTCAATACCCAAAATAGCTTAATAAACCTTCGTTCTGCAAGGGGTATTTTGCATGTGACTATCTGCAACATTCCCACATAACTGACGAGACCCTTTCTTGACCCTGACATACATGATATATAGATAATGTACAGTCACCAAAACTTGCGCCTAACCAACTGTAAGGACTATTCCTGTTTGCAGCGCCCCAAAATACCCAAAATAGCTTAATAAACCTTCGTTCTGTAAGGGGTATTTTGCATGTGACTATCTGCAACATTCCCACATAACTGACGAGACCCTTTCTTGACCCTGACATACATGATATATAGATAATGTACAGTCACCAAAACTTGCGCCTAACCAACTGTAAGGACTATTCCTGTTTGCAGCGCCCCGCCTGCCTGCTGTAAACACTTAAAAACTTTCTCTGCTTTGAACTTTTTTTTTTGTTTCATCCTATTGGTCGTAAAAGGACGGTCAATCTATGACGATTCACAGAGCATGAATTTTTTCTAAACAAAATTGGTATAATATAAAAAATGTCGCATGTTTTTCGAGCTACTACTATTTGGTCTGCACAAAAAGGGTTATTTTTTTGTTTTGACTACTATTGGTCCGCACACGGTAAACAGATGTGGTCATCGTGGATTTGTTCTAAAAATGAGCAGACGCAGTTTTGGTCGACTGTACGTACGGACATCAAGAGTCACATAATTCAAGTACATAGTAGGTACCTACTATCAGAGGAAATGTGTTTTACGTTAAGACGATGTCTTCCGTATTCTGTCCCTCTCCGATCGGAGACGAGTCGATGAATAAATAAATCTATAATTTTAGTAGGTTGCGGAGAAAATATGAATGACTTATAAATAAAAATTGAGTGAATGAAGGTTAGGCAGAAGTTCTTTTCAGATCTTAAAAGCTTTGAAGTTGAGTTTTGAAGTAGATAGTATTTTACAAATATAATATTAGAGAAATATAATTATATAGTAGTATTATATAGGGTGACCGATACTTAAACTCATGATAACAAACAACTTTCCCAAAGAAACTTTTTTTTTTATACTCGTTCACTTTTATCCCAATAACAACACAACAGCCATAGGAAATTTACGCGCGCGCACCTGTGACCTATCAGCTGTTAGCTGCGTGACGCCGTTCTATCTCATTACTATCGTACAAAAAATTTGAAAGGGAATCGACTGTATTGGTATGGAAGTGTGATCAGGAGGCACGAAACGCATGTGACTAAAAGAGTGATGAATATAAATATTGATGGATGGAGAGCGAGAGGACGACCAAGGAAACGTTGGATGGATTATATCAGGAATGAAATGAAAAAAAGGAGTAAGGAGAATGATATCTTGACAGAGGACGGAGGACAATGGAAGAAAAAAATATGTTGCGCCGACCCCAAGTAACATGAGACAATGGTAGGAAGATGAATCTTTTTCAAATAGAACTTAATTAATGTATTGTGAACTAGAACTGTGTAACTGAAACTGATCATACATACACTGACAGATTGAATGGAGGTATCCGTGTCCGATACCGCGTCCGCAGTTTGTCTAGAACCGTTTTACCGATCCTAAACTTAAGCAAGTGTAAATAAAACTAGAGAATTCGTGCAAAAACAAAGCATATAATAGACACGAATTTATCAGACCGTACCAAACAATTCCAATGAATAATAAATGAAACATAAAACGTCGTGTTCCCAGAATCTAGATTAGGTACCGTAGTACCCATTTCAGCTAGCCAAGACAACAGAAACAACACGTATAACCTAAATGTTTCGTCTAACACGGACAGAATCACGTTTGTAATCCCAAATTACATCGTAGCCTCTCCTTAGAAGTCACAGGTGTCCGTTTGGCGTCCATAACAGTTTTGTTCAAAACCTTTTCGATAAAAAGGGCTCTTGTTTCTGAAAAAGGTTACTAAAGTTTTTATGGGAGATGCTGAAAACGGTCAATGGGTAGTGACAGTACGAGTTATTGCGTGGGCTAGGTTTTTTTTTTTTTTGTTACAAGGCAGGTGCTCTTTTAGGGTACCTTCTAGGTTTTATGTCTAGCTTTTAATGCTTGTCAAGTGAATGTTGCCTACAGGTCGTCAACAAAATATTTGATGAATTAGGGTGGACAGACACAAGGGGTCGTCCATTAATCACGTGAGGCTCGAAAGGGGGGGAGCGGGTTCGGAAAAAATCACGAAATATCACTAGAGTCGTGTGGGGGGAAAAGTGAGATATCACGTGTATTTATTTTTTCTCTGAACGCGCGATTTCTGAACCGGAAAGCGGAATTAAAATAAATTATACCTGTTAACCTGTATTTAAAGATAATATTCTGATTTTTTTAAGATACTTTGAACCAAAAAAATACACGTTGATAAAAATATCACGTGATTAATGGATGACCCCCAAGCATAAATACGTGAGACTGAAATTAGATTCAAAAGCGACTCTCTCCATAAGTTTAATAGGAATTGTGTGGTGTTATGAATATTGATGTAGTAGTTTCAAAAGCTAGCAAGGCGCGGTGATGGCAGGTGGTATGGAGTAAAGCTGTGACCGAGTGGAGTCCAAAGAGAAGTGTCGGTCGTCAGGCGGTGAGATGAGTAGACGACATTGTTACCATTGCGGCAATATTATAATATTTTATTGAAATTGCTAATTTGCCGTTTTAAATCGTATAATTGAGTTTTATTTTATTTTTGAACTGTAAACCTTATAAGCCGTGTTGTGTTAGTTTTTAATGAATTTTCGATACAAAGTAAGAATTTTACTACAACTGTTTTGATATGGAAAAAATTAAGGTTAAGACGTCCGGTGTACTGAATCGTAAGGTCGCAGGTTCAAACCCTGCTCGCACTCGAATTTTTCTTTCCACATCAAAACAAACGTAAGAATTGTTTATGAAATAAATGAAATGAAATAAATAATGAAAGAAATCGGGCTGTGGATGATGACTATGAGTTTCAAAACTTTCCTTTTTCAACCCTTTTATCATCATCATCTCCCCCCCCCCCCTCATTTATTTGCCTTTATCCCAATTTATTTGGGGTCGGCGCAGCAAGTCTTCGTCATTCATACTTCTCTATTACTCATCATCTCATCAAACACCTCCTGTCTTGCCATATTATCCTTCCCACTGTCCATCCATCGTTTCTTTGGTCTTCCTCTACTCTTATTTCCATCCACATTCATTCTCAAAACTTTCTTCACTTATATTCATACAAAAACCATTCTTATTAGGAAATAAAAATACCAGATTTTTATTTGACAAGGTTTTGTTCGTTGTATGGTACATAAAAGTAGAATCAACTTAACTATTTCTCTTTTTAAAAATAAAATTACACATTCATACAAGTTTTCTTACAAGAAGCCTATTATAACCCTGTTAATTAAATACCATTTTATGCCAAGCCTTCTTTTCTATATCCCAAATTTATCTCATAACGCGCCATAATTCTCTCATTTCCACATTTTATTAAGATATTTTTGTTAAGAAGGATTATTCCGCCGAGCCGGAACGAAGACAAAATTCATTTAACGTGAGTAATACTAGAAAAGCGGGATTGAAGTCGCTGTAAGGAATCATTTATAATAATCCGTACTTTTTATAATGTTATTACTGGTTGACGGCTGATTAAAAGAGAAGATTAGTGAAGCCTATACAACATAATTTTTAGTGTAAGCGAAACCTGAATACAGTTTGTTACGAATAAGTAACTGAATCGATTCCAATAATTTTTAAACCTAGTTATATTTTGTCCCAAAAATGCTACAGGTTGGATACCGAGCGACGCTAAGTACCTATCGCAATCATTTAGGTACTAACTGCTAAATTATTATTATCAATGAGCTCAAGACTACGCTGGAGGCAAGCGCGCGGGCGCACCGCGTGGTGACCACGTTTTTAGTCAGGTAACAGTACAAGCTTATAACTTTGTGAATTTTCATGATACAGTTCTGAAATTTTGTACATAGATTCTTTACATAAAAATATTAGACACGTGTTTCAGGTTTCGCATATACGAGTACTAAAACTAATGTTGTATACCAAAGCAATAACTTTTGTACGCGTTCAGTTGTCATGTCGCCCAGATTTGGCGGCTTCAGTGTGCTGGCTCCATAAGATTCATACAATATGTAGTACTCCATCATTGCACATTGGTGTAACAATTGCTTCGTTTTGATAGACTTTGTTTTAAAAGAGACTCGTACTGACTTGATATTTCACTATGTGACTACAGTTGGTCTTGTTTATGTACGCGTGACTGCTGAATGAGGGATCGTGGGTTCGATTCTCAAGTCAGGCCACGTTTTTCTCATTTGGAGTTTCTCAGTAGCAGCTTGGACTTTGAAAGTTCGTAGTGTGACAGCTCCATGCCTCGGGAAGTCCGTAAAGTCATTGATCCCGCGCTAATACCCCAGATCATGTCGGATTACCGTCCTATCGGACTACAACGTTGACGGAAGAGGCAGTACACCTGTGTTTTATTTTCACTACTGCACTGACTGTAATATCTCCTACGTAGTTGACTGATTTCTGTTGATCTTCTGAGATGATGAGTAATAGAGATGTATGGAAGAAGAAGACCATGATGCGCCGACCTCAAATAAATTGGGATAACGGCAGGCTGATTGGTTGGCACGAAATACTTATACAGTATGAGCACCCGCTATTTTCACATGAAGAAAGTTTCAGAAATAGTATTTTTATTTTTAAAATATTGCTGTTTACTACATCTTGGCAATGTCTGAAGTATGGCAGAAAAAAAGGGAGGCCTATCATCATCATCCACAGCCCGAGTTCACCGACTGCAGAGCATAAGCCTCTCTTTGCTTGTGCCAAGCTCCACGTCCTTGTACCAACCTCATTCAGGATATTCCCGAGATGGCAACAATGTGGTCTGCCCGTCTCGCCGCCGGACGGCCAACACTTCTCTTTCTACTCCTTGAACGCCACTCGGTCACAGCTTCACTCCACCTGCCATCACTGCGCCTTGCTAGGTGACCAGACCCGGCAGAGACCCATGGGTGATTGCGGGCTAAAATGATGATGATCTGACAAAACATGAACAAAAAAAAATGAAATAACAAACAACAACAAAATCAATTTGACATTTTAACTATTCATAAAACTAAACAAAAGGATGTGTATGCAACAGGCCCATTACCAGCATTGGTTTGGTTGTATATTTTAGCTTGAATGCCGCTGTTCAAAACTTAGCTTATTATCTAATTAACAGCTACCAACCGGTGTCCGGTGTCTAGTTGCCATTATCTGTTGCGTATGGCAATTTGCTAATTAAGCTATGTGAGTAAGCATGAATTTATAGGTTTTTTTTTTTACAATACATAACATCACGCTTGTAATCCCTGAAGGGTTAGGCACAAGTGTACCTAATAGTACACCCACATTTCGTTAGTTATGATTAAGTCCCATGTAAAAGGGGGCGCGCCTATTGCCATTAACCGGGCAAAAATCAGACTCCGTGGCTGCTACTAAGAAATTCCTGATGGAAAAACCCAACAACAATTTTGCCGACCCGGGAATCGAACCCAAGACCTCGCTCAGAAGTCGCGATTGCGACCACTGGACCAACGAGGTCGAGGAAGTCTATAATTATGTTGAAGATGTTTAACTACTGCCATTATTAAACATGAGCATTTAATAAGATATTTATAAAACGTGTAAATGGACCCTTAACGAAGCCGAAGGGCACTTGTTCTCCCCGTAATTGGGATATTCCTGGGAACTTCCTAGTTACGGATATTTTGGAGGTCAGAGTTCCAACGTTTTCACAAGTTTTTTTTAAATACTAGTTTTTAAAATTATACCTTTTGCTTTAAATACCTAACTGACCTGTTCACTATTCATTGCATCCATCAGCACAATGTTTTGAGTGCGTTACTTTGAGTTTTACCGTATAACTGATTTTTCACCGCAAAAAAAAATTTTTTTTCGTACTTTACTTAGTTTGATGTACAGAATGCTTGGTTAACGGCTTCGTGAACGGTCTGTTTACACTCTGTATATTACCTTAGCAGTTGAAATAAATTCAGAAGATAACAAAGTTGGTATCTGACGGATAATTCACCAGAAACTTACCTAGGGGTAGTAAACCAGGTCATAACTGAAGTCGTTTCTTGCCACAACAATAGTAACACGGCGTGTACAAGATATAATGCTATATTTTTCGGGTAATAAAAAAGATCTCGCTCTTCCGTATTACTAGAGTTACAACCGCCTAATAATCCTACCATGTCTACTCTGAACTGTGCTGTACTATGTTAACACCCTGTAGATTAAGTAGATACTCATGTTGATGTGTAGTTGCTACAATTTATTAAATTATTTCATTATTGCTTCTTTTTTAGTTGCACTCATCATCATTCTCCTACCCTTATCCCAAATTATTTGGGGTTGGCGCAGCATGTCTTCTTCTTCCATACTTCTCTATTACTCGTCATCTCAGCAGTCACCTCTTTTCTAGCCATATCATCCTTCACACAGTTCATCCATCGTTTCTTTGGTCTTCCTCTACTCTTATAGCCATCTACATTCATACACAACAGTTTCCTCACTCCTCTGCATCACATGTCCATATCACGATAACCGATTACCACACAATTGCACTATGTATGGTTATTATTTTTCCGATTACGTCGTGTGGCTATATAATTCTGAGTTAAAACAGACCTGTTCAGCTATTTATTTTTAGATTGATCTGCATATTAAGTATGCATCATAAGTGACGGCCGTCTTATGATGACAGGCCGTGTCGACGGCGCGTTCGTGTTTCACGCGCGCCTCAAAGAGATGTCAGCAACAATGAAGGGGTCTGCAAGGGCCGATGCCTGCTAGGGCTGTGGGACTGTTCCAAAAAGATACCGCGGCTCTGGAACACAAAGGGCAAAGAAGAAACATGGATGGGTTTTAGTCAGTAGAAGACAGCATACACATATGCATACACTCCCTTCCGCGGCTTCCGGGAGCGGAAGGGAGTGTATGCATATCAGACTTTAAATTTAAATTTTTGACCGTAGATATTATTATCGCAATAATATTTCTTTTAGTCTTTCAAAACACCATCTTTGCCAAAATATGCAATTTGACGTGCTGTTATTTCATACCTCTCTTGTTACCGACATGAGGTAACTTATTCATGGCGAGCTAACATCATTAATGCTGTACTAAACTGCATATAGACATGCAATATTCTCCCTGAATATTCATGCGGGCCCTTTGTGGCTAAATGTACTGTAATTTAGTGTAGATCAAACACTGTTCTAATCTTTCACGGTTTACAACTAAACTTATACTGTCACTTACGGAATGTCATCATTGACATCACCAAATAGACATCTACAATAAGCTTATACTGTCACCTTACGGGATATCTTCTGTGATTGTTCATTATTTTTAACTCCCGTTATTTCGACGCTGTTGGAAGCGTCAGGATCGTGGGTTGACTACCACCACCACCACCCCTACCTACCCTACCTACTATTTATTTTCTATCCATCCGCATTCTCCAGTCAACCCGCGATCATGGCGCTTGCAACAGCGTCGAAATATCGGGAGCTCAAAATAATGAACAATCACAGAAGATATCCCGTAAGGTGACAGTATAAGCTTATTGTAGATGTCTATTTGGTATGGAAGCTGTATCTTGATCTTACTAAAATAATAAGGAATTCACTATTATCATCATTATGTATAGACTTTTTTCCAAATATATTGGGGGTGGCTTCCAATCTTACCGGATGCAGCTGAATACCAGTATTTTACATGGACCGTCTGCATATCTGGCCTCCACAACCCAGTTAGTACTGGGTAATACGGTACCCCTTGGTAAGACTGGTTGTCAGACTTTCGTGCCACTTACTTACTTTGATGATGTATATAATGCTTGGTTGACGGCTTCGTGAATGGTTTGTTTGCACCCTGTATGCTCGTAGTTATTCTACAACAATCGAAATTTAAAAAAAATGACAGAAAAGAACTAGAAATCAAATTGTAAATAAAAATGACTATTACAATAACGTAGCAAATATTTGCTACGATAGCGTAGCCAGATATGAATGTGACGTCACTTTACTACGCCGTAGCACCGTAACAATGTAATCCTTTCCGCTCAACATTTTCGTAGCAACCACAACTTTAAAATTAGTTTATGTCGAACATGTGATTGTCGCACACTCGTTCGGGTCAGTTCGGTCCCGAGCTAATTAGCGGCGAACAAACATCATTAGCATGCACTATGCTGCAGAATACACGCTAAACTCTATTCCCTAGCGTAGGGGACGGGTGTTTGGGAATACCTTATGTAACGCTCTATTTAGTGTTAAATTGGAATAGCAGAGGGATTTGGAATTAAAACGAAGGTAGTTCTTGCAAACGTTTATTGCGAGTTTAGAACAAATTAAACCGTGTGTTGGCTCGGGGCTAAATAATAAAGGCCGCACGGCTCGATCTGCAAAACTAAGCAACACTTGGCGAGTTCGTGGATGGGTGACCATCCATTACATACTGAATTTCCTCCGTGCGTCGGAATACACGTTAAGCCGTTGGTCCAGGATGTCATAAGTAGATCTTTGACAGTTGTTACGGGCAGGTCATAACCTGCCCGTAACAACTGTCAAATATATTTAAAACAAGTATTACAAAAAATGTTTTTAAAATATTAAACTTCAAAAGCTTCATTCCTTTTGTTATCTTCAGTTACCTCTGTTGTTACACAAGTGTCATATAACAGGATTTGGATCGGGATGTCCTTCACGTGCAGACGTAACTCATACGACGATACGTGGCGGGAGTAACAGCTTGTTGGCGTCATGTCTTTGCGATAAATAAATATTTTTTTCTTCTTTCTTTTTGTCATAACCTGTGATATTTTCACTGCTGGGACACTGGCCCACTCTCTGTGGGACGGTACATGTTGTAATCTACCGGGCCCAGTTCAGGTTGGTGAATGTTCCATGTGTTCATTTTTTTCAACTCTAAGACATCAGTGTTGAGAGCTATGGTGATGAAATTATTTACAGAAATAAGTGATTTTAGTATTTTAAAATGCACACTTCAACAACCTCAAAATTTATATTGTATCTCTCCATACTCACCTCGGTTATGAAACAGATGCCTTTATGGGACCTTCATATCGGGATGTCGTACACGTACACATGAAACTCATACTACGGCAGGTGGTGGTATGTACCAGCTTGTTAGCTATCAGTCCTCTTGTATTTATTGTGGAATTGAGCTGACTGGTGCTAAGTAGTTGGATATTTTCTGCATGCAAAATATTTTTGATTCCGTCATTAATCAGTCTACGTTAAGTAAGGTAGTAGGTAAATATTTTATAGATTAAGAAGCTTTCATCTAGTAAGTTGGCAACGTCGCAAATAGCTGTCAAATATTTACCTGTTTTGATTAATTTGGCAATATTACTGCATGGAAATAAGAAATATGGCTAACTAGTGAACTAGAATAATTATAATGAATTGCAATTAAAACATTGAATTTGATCTTGTAACCGTTTAAGGTGTAAAAAAAGCATTTGGAAAGTTTCCAAATACTTTTTTTACATCTAAAACTAAATATTCGGTGTTACGATATTAATTATTACATTTCATAATCAATTTTTTTAGTGGACTAGTTAGCCATATTTCTTATTTCCATACAGTAATATTGCCAAATTAATTAAAACAGCGAAATGTTTAACAGCTATTTGAGACGTTGCCCATTTTCTATAGTGCTACACAAATGACCAGAGTGGACTTATTTGGTACACGCGGACGTCTAAATGAAGACCAACGACCTAAACATGTGCGAGAAGCACCCCCTATTTTTGTAAAAATCATACACAGTCGTGGTTTACGGATGCTTGTAACAATTTCACAACTAACCTTAAATAATTAGGTACTGATCTAAAATGCCAGCAACATTACAGAACACACGTCCAAATTAGAACAAAAAATAAATTTAAAACATTAAGAATACAGCCAAGGAACTCGAAACGTAGCAACTGTTTGAAATTCAACCGGCACTATTATACCCGAGGCTCCGACCGCGCTTGCCAAGAATTCCCCCGCCAAAGCGACTGTAGCAATGAACAGGCGAAATCAAGGAAACCTACAAATCCTAGTATAAAGTAAAAACGAGATTTCTCCGTTGAAAGATTTTTTCCCTTTTCTGCGGTAAAAAGGCTTAAGTTCGGAAACTGTTTTACATAAAAGCCGGGAATATGCAATACATTTTTATATGAGAAGGAAGAAGCGTGCTTGCAGATCGTATAATATAATGTGCAACATTGCAGTGGGTAGAACGAGATTAAAACTTAGATAGCGCCTCTTTATTGGTTTAATTTAGGCTTTGTGGGTTAATTATAAGTTTTTTTTTTACTTCCTCGTTCGTCTAGGAGTCATTATCGCGACTGCTGAGCATGAGATCCTAGGTTCGATTACCGGGTCGGGCAGTGTTATTGGGGTTTTCCATCAGAAATTTCTCAGTAGCAGCTACGGAGTCTGGATGGCAATAGGTCTGCCCCTATTATATAGGATTTAAATATAACTGGTGAAATGTTGTTAGGTATACACTTCTGCTTAACCCTTCGGGGGTTACAAGGCGTGATGTTATGTTTTTTTTTTAAAACTTTACCCCACATTTTCAATTTCTCGTGTATCATGGATTCGTTTACAAACTATTATAATCACTCGCGACACGCAGCGTAGCAGCCAATAGCTCAGCAACTGCACCAACCGTCTCGATAAACAGTCGAAACGATTCAAAATAAGGAGCTGAATGCACCCTGTCAGTTTGTGGAGGGCTGTTCCTTACACCTTGTATAGATAAACAACGGTGACAAAGATTCCAACAGTTAACTTCATAAAGTAATTTGAGAGAATTAGCCGGATGGACGGATAATCACTAACCCCATTTTCGTTTCGTTCGTTTTACCTTCAATATAATAAAGGACAGTTCCGAAACATTAGCCATATAACTATGGGAATCCGAGTAGAAAATTCGACCAAAGCGATTATGATTTCAACCACTAATCGAATTATCGAACACATGGTACCTTTTCCAATCAAAAACTCGTTTCATCCTCCATTAAATTTTAACTTAACAAATTAACAGTTTTAATGGCGCGTAATTATTTTAATACTTTTCCAATTTGCGTTTTATTAATTCCCAAATTGTCCATTTCGAGGTCTGTTAGAATAATTTGATATTTTAACATTATTATAGCTAGCCCGTATTGTCCCACTGCTGGGCAAAGACCTTCCTCCATTCCTTCCAATGGTCACGATTTTGTGCTACTTCTTTCCAATTTTCAAGGAAGACATCCAGTTCGTCCCGCCATCTCCTTCGTGGTCTGCCGCGACCCCGTGTCACTGTTTCAGGGCAAAAATCCCGAGCTTTACGGGCCCACAGTTCGTTCACCCAGTCCCATTTAAGTCGGGCAGCCTTTTGAGCCACGTCAACGATTTGCGTTTTGGATTCTAAAATAGTCCATATAATTATACCACATTATTTTTAGTATATGCGAAACCTGAATATAGTTTGTTCAGAATAAGTAACTGAATCGATTCCAATAATTTTTAACCCATGTTATATTTTGTCAAAAAAATAATAAAAAAAAGTTACAAGTTGGATACCGAGCGACATTAAGTACCTATCGCAAGTATTTAGGTACCTACTGCCAAATTAAAATTATCAATGAGCTCATGACGACGCTGGAGGTGCGTGCGCGGGCTCGCTGCGTGGTGACCACGTTTTTGATGACACAGTTTCTAAAATTTGTATGTAATTTTGTATATAGATTCTTTACATAAAAATACTAGACACGTGTTTCAGGTTTTGCATATACTAAAACTAATGTTGTATACATAAACTCATGCCATTTTCTCATGAGGGTAGGCAGAAACTTTAGAACACCGCCTGCTACGATCCCTACATACTCCTTTCGCCTCGTTCACGTTCATACATCTGGTCATACATGCATGCTGGTTACGAGTACACCTGACCTTTCTGAAGATCACTAATTAGGGCAGTGTACGAGTATATCCTTGGGCAGGCGACATTGTTGTCATCGAGGGAATATCCTGGATGAGACTGGCACAAGAACATGGAGATGGGTTAAACAAAGAGCAGCAGTGGGTGAAGTCGTACTGTGGATGGTGATGATGATATCCTTCTAGGGGCTGTCCCGGCGTTGTCTCTCACATCTGCCTTGTACATAGCTTTAGTTAGTCGCCCTTTTCTTATCCTCTCAACATGAACAAACAACAACGACACTTCGCGTGACCAGAGGGCTGGCTCTTTCTTTGGCCAAAGAATTAGCATTGCCATTCAGCGTGGCAATGCTGCCAGTCTTCTGGGCACGTTTCCAGATGACAGCGATGCGGAGGAGTACTTTGACGCCTAAGTGTCCTATAAATTGTCGTCGTTGTTTAGATGTTTATATTTTCTTACTTATAGTCTTATTTTTATCATTAGTTTAGTTCTATTTGTAGTCTGTATATAATGTAAATATACTTTTAATAATAAAAAAAAAATAAAAAAAATAAAAAAACAAAAAATGTTTACATATTATTTTCAATTAAAATAGTGAGTTTATTTTTTTACAGGCATTGTTTTTTATTCCTTGGTTGTGTCGCAAACAATGCTCAACATCCTATCCTGTCCCCAAAAATCTCTGCACTGTCACCGACGAAGCAGTGAAAGCACCAGCCACACGAAGATGACAAAGAATTAGGTAACCGGTCACTTGTAACAGCTCCGTACCCAAAGGATAACCAACGGGACCCTATTACTAAGCCTCCGCTGTCCGTCTGTCGGTCAGCAGGCTGTATCTTATGATCCGTATAAGGTACACATAATAAATTA
This sequence comes from Noctua janthe, assembly GCA_910589295.1. Taxonomy (NCBI): domain Eukaryota; kingdom Metazoa; phylum Arthropoda; class Insecta; order Lepidoptera; family Noctuidae; genus Noctua; species Noctua janthe. Next base: position 10,961,953 of record OU342575.1, on the reverse strand, counting down.
AAAATTAAAGGGGGCTGCCCTACTACGGTGGTAAGGAACCCATACGCGAGTCCGACTCGCACTTGGCCGGTTTTTTTATAAGAGCTCAATCTTTTAACTTGGTAAGAAGCTTTAACTTTCATAGAATTTTTTGAAAACCTTAATTCTTTGCACTTTTTTTAAATATTTTTCTATACTATGGAGCAAACGAAACTAGATGGTTTCTTAAAACTGGCTGAAATAAGCACCGCACGTGATAAAAAGACTGAATGGAAGCCTTTTAATGGCTGAACAAAACGGCTTATTAAAGTATTAAAATATAAGAACCAACGTTTAAAAAAAGACGTTGTAGACGCGCCTTACCAAGAAATTAAAGGCAAGTTTAAGAATATTTTTAATTACGTTTTTTTTTTATCTTGTATAGAAACTTTGTTCGTAATTAAACAAATGCTTCAAATTTTTCAGCGTAAAACTTTTGACCTATCTAAGGGAAAGAGGTCCGACCCAAATATATTCACAAATTCCAGACTATAATAGAATTGAAAAAATACTAAATTAATTGCTGGAATGTTTTGTAATTAAGTTACGACTTCAATGTATGTGTCTTTGACTCACGTAATATGAAAGACTAGCTAATGCCCGCGGCTCCACTCGCGTGGTGTTAGGGAATTAGCCACGGTATCTTACTTCTGGGATAATAAGTAATCCATGTGCTATACCAGACTATAATCTTTTGCCGGTGCGGTTGGCGCAGTGGCTGAGCGATTGCTTGCTGCGCTGCGTGTCGCGGGTTCGATTCCCGCACGGAACAAATATTTGTATAGCCTACAGGTAGTTGTTCCGGGTCTGACTGTTTGTGTATTTGAGTTTAAATGTTTGTAAACGCATACACAGATACATTAGAAAAAAAAAATATTAATAAAAAAAGTCTCTGTGCCAAGTTTCATCCAGATCTCTTCAGCCGTTCTAGCGTGATTGAGTAACAAACATCTACCCATCCAAACAAAAGTTTATGTAAGAAGAAAAAGAAAACACGTTAATTTGGTACATGCCACAAAAACACAGTAAAAAAAAATTGTATCTAAACAGCAACAAAAAAAAAAAGATAGTATTATGTGTCTCACGGCTGCGCCAAATAGTATCAGTTCATCAAACTGCCGAGCAACTATTGCCCAACGCTGGTTTTCAACTGGACCTGAGATAGTCACGAGTTACGTACTTTGTGTTAATAAGTGTATGCGTATATCCATAAATATAACCACAGAGTCATAAAAGTTTAATACCACAACAACAAAAGATTTCGAATCTCAATCCTTTATTCACAAAAAAACAACAAAAAGTGATCGTCAAATGTAAATACATTGCAGCCTTTTGTTTCCAAATTGGTCGGTAGACCTCAAAACAGCCAAGTTGAGCCCATTGAGGCCAATTGCTATGCAAATTGATGGTTTTTCGATATTTCACGGCTAAACTCTTGGCAATCGGGCACATTTACTGAGTATCACTAACTACAAAGTCTCGTTTACGAAGAAAAATTGTTTTAAACGCGGCTAATGTCCAAAATGGAGGGGAGAATGAAGTCTTTGAAAGTTAGAAGACGAGGCCATTTGTCTGCCGGGACGAATACTTTTTTCTGGGTCATTGTTCCATACTTTGCTTAAAATAGCGGTTTGTTTGTACTGAAATACTAAACTAGGCCGGATATTAAGGATTTTGCAATGTCAAGAGTAGAAAGTGCTAGAATCTAGATGGTCGTCAAAACGTTTATTGCTTTCTTATTGTGCAGTTTTCGGGGTTATGATAGACTAGCTTTTGCCCGCGGCTTCGCTGCTGTTATGTACGGTAATTAACCTACGGGAAAGTAGAATGTAAAGCCTATTACACTCGGGGATAATGTAGCTTCCCGTAAAAGAAAGAAACTTCTGAATCGGATCAGTAGTTCTCGATCTCTTTATAATACAAGATATACCTACATATTTTCATAAATTATTTGAAATGTATCCTAATTCAAAATCAAAATATTTTTTTTTAATTTCATTATGCAGTTGGTGGCGTCTCCTTTTAAGAATAAAGATTCGTGTGCCTGGAGGCGCCGCCACGCCGCTGCTTTTTTATATCTTACAATTAGTGTAACATGTTACTAAACAAAAGTTTATGAATTAATGATTTAATTCATATTTTTATTTATTATCATTAGTCTGTTGGTGTGTGTGTGTGTTTTATACGGAAGCGGTTATACCTTAAATTTAACAGAAGATTCTCTACTTCATTAATCGTTTGTCTAAAAATTAGAAATCATCAAAAAAAATACAAAAATCTTGCTGAACATTACACTAAGATTATGAAAACCAGATTAAATTACCGTACCACACCACACCTCTATAGTCAATTAAATACCCCATTAAAGTACTAACGAGCTCAGTGAGGGTCGATCACTTTTCAACCTTATTACTAACGGCATAAGGGTGAACAGTGGCAGACCTTCAGTAAACTCAGTAGTACCTAGAACGAGTAAGATCAATCAAAACAAACCGACATCTTGACATGACGCTAATGTACGTCACGTGTTTTATTTCCACATTTTAACATCGTAATGGAGAATAAAGTCGATTTTAACATAAATGTGCTGAAGAGTATGGAAAAGAATGAATATATCAGCGAGATTAGAATCTATCTAGATTGATGAATATGATCAAGGGATAAAAATAATAAGAAAATTATTTGAGATAGAAGACACGTTTTCTTACTACTCTAAATAACACGCCTAGCCTTTTCCCAACTATGTTGGGATCGGCTTCCAGTCTAACCGGATGCAGCTGAATACCAGTATTTTACATGGAGCGACTGCCTATCTGACCTCCACAACCCAGTACTGGGTAATACGATAACCCTTGGTAAGACTGGTTGTCAGACTTTTTGGGCCACTGACTCCCTGTAACGACTGTCAAAGATCTACAAATGACAGCCGGGACCAACGTCTTAGCGTGCTTTCCGAGGCACGGAGAAAACTTGGTATGTAATGGATGGTCACCCATCCACAGACCAACCGAGGCAAGCACGGCTTAACCTAAAGATCGATCCGAGCGGCATTAATTAAGTAGTTAAGATTATATTATCTTTACATTGTAGGGTTAAGACTAAGGTGAAATGTGGGGGTACACCCCCCACATTTCGCCAGTTATGTTTAACTATCGTGTATATGGAGGTGGGCCTACTGCCTTCAACCGGGCACAAAACCAGGTCCCGTGCCTGGTAACGAGAAATTCCTGAAGGAAATTCCCAATGACCAACAAATGATCAATGAAGCAGTTCATAAGCATAAAAAGAAGAGTGGCTACAAAGTACCCATACCAATTTATTTTTATGAAAATATAGTAGCAACAGTATAATTATGAAGACCGTTAAAAATTAAAATCAAAGCATTTATTTCGAGTAGGCCAGTTACAGGCAAATTTTTAATATTTTTATACGCAAATCCTGCGTAGGGAACTATAGCTGTTTTGACATGGAAAGAAAAAGGTCGCAGGTTCAAACCCTGCTCGCACTGGAATTTTTCTTTCCATGTCAAAGCAGTTACAGGCAGTTTCGAATTGTTGAAACAAAGACAACAATGATATATAGCTACAGTCCCAGTCACAAGGCACAAAAGTACTGTAGTTGCCCATTCCCTAACGTAGATCTCTATGGAGAAGAACGGGCAAGAAACTACATGGACACTCTTTTAAATCAGAATACTTTTACAAAACCTTGGTTATATCATTCATGTTGAGATGGTACATTATTTATTCGCAATGAAAGATTACTGCAGAGCCCTGTGCTCCATCTACGGCTAGGATATTGAGTCAAGTAAACCTGCTGCAGCTATCGGTTCGTTGAAAAAACTCAACTAGCAATTTCTACTTACATCACTAGGGTTCCAGTGACTTTGAGAGTGAATTTCTTTTGTAAAAAAAATAGTAAAATCATTGATACTGCCGATGTGTTCAGGGCCGTACCCGAAGGGTAACCAACGGAACCCTATCACTAAGCCTCCGCTGCCCGTCCGTCCGTCCGCCCGTCCGTTAATATGTCTTTCAAGGGGTATCTCATGATCCGTAATAGGAAGACAGTTGAAATTTTCGCAGAACGTGTATTTCTGTTGCAACTATAACAATAAATAATAAAAATAAATTAAAAATTAAAGGGGGCTCCGCTACTACGATGGTACGGAACCCTTCATTTACGAGTCCAACTCGCACTAGGCAAATTTTTAATACTTTGGATATCATTCTCTATCCAATAATAATTGATTCAACTGGAAATAGCCTCAACCATTTCCATCACTTAATTCATTCGCTAAAAGAAAAACCTATCGGAGTCCATTGAATAAAAAACGCAAAAAATATAACAAAACGTACGATATTAGCTAGCGCTCTCTTGTTCGAATGAAAACTTCATTTCAATACGAATGAAAGTGTTAATTGAAAATACTTCTCTATTTCTTGACTGCTTCGTTGGTCTAGTGATCGCAAGCACGACTGCTGAGCATGAAGTCCTGCTGTCCTGGGTTCGATTCCCGGGTCGGAAAAAGTGTTATTAGGTTTTGCCTTCAGGAATTTCTCAGAAGTAGCCACGAAGTCTGGACATGCGCCCCATTGATTGCAGTAGACTCGCCCCCTATTACATGGGACTTAAACATAACTGGCGAAATGTGGGTGTAGACTACACCCACATTTAATACTACACCGTGTAGTATTAGGTACACCTCTGCCTAACCCTTCGGGGATTACAGGCGTAATGTTATGTTATGTTACTTCCCCATTTCTTTATTAAAGCTGTATACATTAACCTTTTGACCGCCACGGCAAAAAAGAAAAAGCGTGCCCTCGGCGCCAAGCTATGAATTCATCCTTTAATACCTACAAAATAGTAGTGAGTTCGAAATTATATCGATAAAGCACTAGCTATTTATTTTTAACCTAGAGTATGTTTTTATTAAAAACTCACTATACCGGAAATATATAATACAGGAGTTTTATTTCATCCCGCTTTGTCCTTTATGGCAGAAATAAAAATGATATGTGTCACAGTTTCGGCGTTAAAACCAACATTCCAAACCACAATCGATAAAACCAAGTCAATACCATCACAGCACTATGTTCAATTATGACGTACTCTCTTGTCACCTTATGATGACAGTGGCGTAGCTGGCACGGCTTTTTTAATTTGCTCGCCTCTGCACTAGAGGTGCGCAACCGATATTTATTAATAATATCGAAATAATAATAGGTATTTTGCTTTAATAGTTTCGTAAGTTACGTTTCACTGATATTCTGTTTCATATTGTGGAAAAACTTTTGTAAATATCTATGGTATGTTAGTGTTGTTTACTTTCGAATGTAGATTTTTTAAAAACTGAAATGAATAGGAAATAATGAGGAATAATGGTCATGGACAAAGTCTCTTATGTGTCACATACATGAAGTTCACAAAAGATAAAATAAAACATTTTATAAAAATCAGTCTTTTATTCAAATAGGTAGTAGAAATTGGTAGAACAATCACACCATTTTTAATACCTCCACACATTAAATACTGTTCAATATTTAAAAGACAATCAACATCACCGGCGCGCACTCCTCACCCGCGTCGTACTCGATGGCGGACGCCATACTGAGCTGCGGCACAGGCGGCGAACTTTAATTTAACAGTCTATAGTCTGATATATTTTTAGGTAGGTTTTTTTTTTCGTTTTATTTCTTAACGTAATAAGCATAAAATTAATGAACTTACCTCAAAATCTTCGTCTTCTAAAACTTCCGCACTGTCTTCCATTACAAACGTGTCAGTGTCGACTCAGCAGTATATTTAATAAATCTTTACTACTCATATTAAAGTCATCCATTATTAATAATATTTAATAACAGTAAACGAACTAGATAGGTACTCTATTAAAAAAAATTCCGCGTTTGACGTCATGGGACTGTCCAACATAGACGACTGTGGCGTTCCCGGCACAGACAATACAACAGTGTGATAGAGATGGGCATTGCAGTCATTACAATTAATCGATAATCAACTAATACTTGACTTTTAAAGAGCGCATAGTTCAGTATTATAAAATTTTCTTGATTTCTCAAACATAAAAGTTCAATATCAAATGTTTTGTTTATTTATTAGTGCAGAATTCAGAGTAAATCAAATATAACGTAGGTTGCTGTCGAGGTCGATATTCTTGTTATATTGACTGCTACTACATCACTACGTGTCCTGTTATGATGACTGTGGCGTCGAGGGCACCATGTTTTTAGATCTTTTTATCTGGTTTTCTTTTTTGTCATCTTAAGTTACTATAGATGAAATCTAACGAAAGCAATTCACTTCAAATAAATTAAGAAGAGTCAAGGTACATAATTAACAAGGGAAATAAACAAAACAATGCTGTTTTATGACATTTATTTACGTTAAAAATTCTGTCACCCAGTCGCGACTGTGGCGTGCTAGGCATATTTTGGTTTGTCGTCTATACACGACTGTGGCGGTCAAAAGGTTAAGCTGGAAAACTGCTACGTTCGTTGCTCGTAGAAACATTTTTAGAAGAGAATGATCTGCTTTCGTTTCTATACAAACAATTCTTATAACATCACGTCACGTCACATCACGTTACATCACGTCACGTCACATCACGTTACATCACGTCTGTAATCCCCGAGGGGTTAGGCAGAGATGTACGTAATAGAACACCCATATTTCGCCAGTTTTGTTTAAGTTCCTTGTAATACGGCTGAGCTTATTGTCACCAACCGGCAGTTGTTCCAAGTAAAATACTGGTATTCAGCTGCGTCCGGTTAGACTGGAAACCGACCCCAACATAGTTGGAAAAAGGCTCGACAGATGATCATTGGTGTTACCCCTTTTAGAAATACCTATTTTATTCAATGAATGTACCGTAATAAAATACGTAGGTAACAGACAATGTAAGTGACTTGTGTCCACAGCTTCTGTCGCTCGTCGATCAAACAATTTCCTGTGTGGCATTATTTGCAGAATTTAATAGATAGTAGTTTTTAATTTCCTGTAAAGTAATTGGCAATGTGTTTAGTAGACAGGCAATTAACGAAGGAAATTAAATAACAAATCTTTAAATAAAAATTAAAGTTTGTTTTCAATAATCTGCATGGAAAACGTTTTAACTTGCTAATCTTGCCAAAAAGCAATCGTGAAGCTAGAGCTGTGTTTCATGTTCAAATCTTAAGTAGGTATGAAAAATTGTGTGTGAGAAACAAACGTTTTCAATATAAATTTTGAAACGGACATGGTCACATAGCATAGCATAGCATAGCAGCAGCCTATAATGTTCCCACTGTTGGGACACGGGCCTCCTCTCTATGAGAGGGAATGGGCTATAATCTACCACGCATGCCCAGTTCTGTCACAAACATTATCATTAACACTAAACACGGGAAACGCCTAACCTCAATAACTTCAGTTTATCCGTGATCATGGTGCTTGCAACGGCGCCGAAATATTGAGAACTCAAAACAAATAGTAAACATGGTAGATATCCCGTTTTCAGTGTTCAGGATAAACGTTTTCAATTCAATATACCACATATCATTATCAAACATTTCTTCAGCAGAATTCTTACTAGTTACTAGATACACAATAAAAACCTAATCAGCCTTTTCCCAACTATTTTAAGGTCGGCTTCCAGTCTAACCGGATGCAGCTGACTACCAGTATTTTACATGGAGCAACTGACTATCTGACCTCCACAACCCATTTAGTACTGAGTAATAAATACGATACCCCTTGATAAGACTGACTACCAGTAACGACTGTGAAATATCTACAAATGACAGCCGGGACCAACGCCTTAACGTGCTTTCCGAGGCACGGAGAAAACTCGGTATGTAATGGGTGGTCACCCATCCACGGACCAACATAGGCAAGCGCGTCTTAATCTGAAGATTGATCCGAGCGGCTGTTATTATTTAGCCAAGAGCTCCTCACGCACACAATGAAACCTAATCAAGCAAAACTAATAACACATTTATCATACAAGAAGACATATTTCAGTATAAGATTGTTAATAAAGAATTTCCTTATCCTTTATGAGCCCACGTGGCTTCCTGTAGGGCAACACTTATGATCTCATTAACACTTTTATTGAGCTCAAACCGTGTGTCCTTACTGTTATTAGTCGTTAAGCAGGGTTATAAGGTTATATGATCATTTTTTTATTTATGTCGGTTTCGCCTGTGATTACTAAGTTATGGATGTAGTGGCAGGATACTATCAAATGTTGGTGGTGTGAGGTTTATAACATATGGGTATGTTTTTGTGATAAATATTCTTGGTAAAATTATTTTTTTTTTCTTGCGATCAATCAAATCATTTATTTGCAATGAATGTAGGTTAAATTAAAATACAGGTGGAGTAGAAAGGTGAATTCTGCCTGGAAATAGGCACGCAAAATTTGAAATAAAAATATTTAAAAAATTGTCAAGAGCATCAAAAATAGAAACTAATTAATAATGTAATATTATTTTATTGTATGTAATCATCATCTGCCTAGCCTTTTCCAACTATGTTGGAGTCGGTTTCCAGTCTAACCGGATGCAGCTGAATACCAGTATTTTACATGGAGCGACTGCCTATCTGACCTCCACAAGCCAGTTAGTTCTGGGTAATACGATACCCATTGGTACATTATTAAAAGCACGTTAAGCCGTTGGTCCCGGCTGTCATTTATAGATCTTTGACAGGACAGTTCGTTACAGGTAGTCAGTAGCCCGAAAGTCTCGCAGTCTTAACAAAGCGTATCGCTTTACCCGGTACTAACTGGGTTGTGGAGGTCGATAGGCAGTCGCTTCATGTAAAATACTGGTATTCAGCTGCATCCGGTTGGACTGGAAGCCGACCCCACCATAGTTGAAAAAGGCTAGGCAGATGATACTATAAAGACCAATAAAAAAACACCTTTATTCACAAATTTATCATCCACTATGACACCTGACACCCTCGCAACGCAATATAGTTTGCCATTCATAACCCCTTTACCTTTCGCGTGAAAAAAAAAGTAATAATTTATACAAATTCGTCTCATCCTAAGATTTATGATATTCATGATAATACATTTGTCATACTTACCACAGAAACCCAAATAAAATACAAAATCAGGCATCAAAAGTCAACATGTCCGTGATTTATGAAACAACTTGAAAATCTACGTCTATTTATTACGCTGAGGCGACAAGGGACTGACAAATTACAATATATAACGGTTTTATAGTTTCATTTTCAAAAGAATTGTCACTATACATCATAATAAGATAGATACTGAATTTTTAAACATTAAACAATGTTACTAGGATAAAATGATGATTGTAGACAGAACATAACATCACGCCTATACTCTCCGAAGGGTTAGGCAAAGGTGTACCTAATAAGTGAGTTCCTCTTTCATAGCGAGGAGGCCTGCGTCCCAGCAGTGGGAACATTAATAGGTTGATTATGCTTATATTATGCTATGTACCTAATAGTACACCCACAAAAACAAACAAACAATGGTAACAAATAATGATTGTGTTGAAACTTATCTGTGAGAATGGTACCTATATAAGGTCTATCTTTTCATACACGAAATATTTTAAGAGTAACTTCTATAAGTCGTAAAGTCGCCATAGCAACGAAAAAAAAATTTTTCTGAGTTTTTTTTTTTACGAAATTATTATAATTCAAAAAATTTTTGAGACATTTTGCATAAAACCTTTACTCCCATATTCTAACAATGACAGTAGGTAAATACGACGTAGTAAACAAGCGTAATGGATGCTTAAAAATAAGGAGCCAGTATTTATTTTGTGGGTCAAGTAATTCTAAATTTTTTTTTTTTTTTTTAAATACGAGTATACTCAGATAAAAAAAAACCCTTGAAATGGCTTTGTTATAGCCGTTAGATGATTCCCTGAAAATATTTCGTGTATGAATGACCTTATATAGTAACAACTCCTTGTTACTATATAAGGTCTAACACCTTATATAGTAACAAGGAGTTGTATTTTAGTGGCAGACAGTCGTAGGGGGTGTAACTCAGTGGTAGAGTGTCTGCTTCGCATGCTGAAAGTCCTGGGTTCAAATCCCAGCACCTCCAATTGCAACTTTTTACACTTTGGAAATCCAATGAATCTTTCATTTTAACCTACGACCCACCGTTGCACGATTTGTTAAATAAACAGAGACTTTTGTAATACGTGAGTTTTTTTAATAAACCACTGAAACACACGTTTACTTTTAACATTTATTATTTACACATCCTCTCATGTATTAGATTCATAAGTAACAGAAGTTCATTGATTATGTTGTTTGAAATGTTCCACCGCTCACTACTAGATGGCGCTGTGCCTATGACGCGCAATTATGAATCGCGGTGTTAAGATTCTCCGCGACTTAATGACCCTCGCTGGATCAGTGAACTTATTTAATGCTAAAACACTGCTAACTGTGTGGTGCATTTACGGGTCTCGTCCTAATTGGAAGGATCACGTAGGACTTCCCTGTTAGTTGGTGCCTAGTAAAATTCCTTAGGTAATCTATTTTTGAATAGAGGATTTCGTTCCCCGACCTACGTCCTAGGACTTGGTCGTGTCGTGTGGGACTGTACCTACTGTAATATCCAAAACCTATCGTCTGTAAGCCTGTAACTTAGCCGCTTAATTAAATATCACCTGAAGTCATCTCCGTGTTTCCTTCGAGTGTGACGTCATTAGCAACACCTCCTACACCACTTAATTTTATAATGTAAATGATTCGCCGTCATAATAATAAAACACGCATCAAAAATCATCATCATAATCATCGTTGTAAGTACAGCAGTTCCTGTAGTCGATAGTCGTGTCGGCCAATAGCTAAATAGCCTGGAACAATATCTGAGGAGGCTCTAGCTTGTGCAGCTTGACTCAGATAACAAAACTTCTGGACACGGCGTGTATCGTTAGGAGGTGCCTCTCTCACGAACCCTGACCAACGGTAACTTGGACCCTGTTCCCGATGCTGGTGCTATTTTTCTAATTTTTAAATGTTTTATATAATTTTTGTTGATAAAAATATTTTAAAATGTAATTAGTGTGTCAAAGGCTTTAGAATAGTCAACAAATGCAAGATACAAAGGAGTTTTATATTCTTGTTAATTGTCGACTATTTGATTAACTGAACTGGATGTCTTCCTTGAGAATTGGAAAGAAGTAGCACAGAAGCGTGACCTTTGGATGGAGTGGAGGTAGGCCTTTGCCCAGCAGTGGGACAATATGGCTAGCTATAATAATATAATAATAATATGCATGTAAGAAAAAATAATAAAGAGAATAATAAATACGCATTAAAATCCATTGCATAGTTTGGACAAGAACAAACGCGGCCATACAGAGACACACACGAAAAGACTTTGTTTTATCCTGTTTATTGGAGGCGTCCGGAACTATTCAACTGAAACGCCCAATTAGACGACAATATTTTATGCAAAGCCCAAGCTATGTAAAGCTAATGCCGTAAATGCCTTGAGAGCACTAAAGAAACCTTTTTCCCCTTTCCTAGATTAGCCCGGAGCTTTACTTTTCTTTTATGCTCGATTTTTACTGCCTAGAGCTTTTAATTTGCATAATGAATCGGGATTACTATGAAAGCTATTTAAAAGATAAGTTTTATCTCAAATTGTTAGTTATTATTAATTACAACCAGTCTTACCAAGGCGTATCGTGTAGCCCAGTACTAAATGGATTGTGGACGTCAGATAGGCAGTCTCTCCGTGTAAAATACTGGTATTCAGCTTCTTCCGGTAACCGGTTGGACTGGAAGCCGACCCCAACATAGTTGGGAAAAAGCTAGGCAGATGATGATGCTACCAAGCACGGTGTTTTTATATAGATTATAAGGTTGCTGTCTCGAAAGAACGAAATTTGATTTACTACAAAAATAATGCTCATTTACTCGTCTGCCTAACCCTTTTAGGGGTCTCAGGGATGATATTGTGTTATGTAAAATGCAAATTTTTCCAATAAACAAAACAAAGTGAATATAAATAATAATATATTACAGAAAAGCAATATCACAATTCAGGTTGAATTAACTCTTCAATACCTAAAGAAAGGAAAATAACTCGATTAAAACTAAAACGTGACTATCCGGTCCAGTTATACCTGTACCCGGCAGTACAAGCTTGCCAAGTTTCAAAGAAAATAGAACAAAAGTTCTAGATAGAACCATAGATGTGTTTGGAACAGCTGTATTATAGTCCGATAATTTATTGAAGGAGATTTTTTACAAACTGATTGTTTGTAAAAAATCTAAACTTTTAGTCTATTTTCATCCAGTTCAGTTAACAGTACACTTGATTAGTGTACTGTTAACTGAACTGGATGAAAATAGACTAAAAGTTTTGAATAATATAAGGTATACAACATTTGTTTTAGTATATGTGAAACCTGAAACACGTATCTAGTATTTTTATGTAAAGAATCTCTGTACACAATTACAAAACTGTATCATGAAAAATCACAAAGTTATAACCTTGTTCTCTTACTTGATTGTCCGCACTAAAACGTGGTCACCACGTGACACAGCCGCGCGCGCCTCCAGCGTCGTCTTGAGGTCATTGATAATAATAATTTGGCAGTAGGTACCTAAATGATTGCGATAGGTACTTAGTGACGCCCGGTGTTCAACTATATATATAACATGGTTTAAAAATTATCGGAATCGATTCAGTTACTTATGCTGAACAAACTATATTCAGGTTTCGCATATACTAAAAATAATGTGGTATAAATAAAAGAACAAGGAATTTTTTAATGAAGTTGATTGATGAAAATTCTGTCGAGTCAAATTTCGAGCTTGCAAATATCTGTTGGGTTGTATAAAGAGCAGAAAAGCTATTTCAAAATAATATTATATCCCCTTCAAAAAAACTAATCAGATTCTTTTGAATTTAAAATCATTATTTTCCAAATCGTTGTTTAAGTTCAAACAAGTCAAAAATAGAAACTTTATAGGAGAGTGAAAAAACTGCATAATTATACCGAGGTAATGGTACAATACCATATAATTTGTGTTCACTTCAAATTAGATAGAGACGTTGCTTGTTTCTGATTGGCTGAAACAACGCGTATTCCGATTCTCTAGTAAATGGCATCAAAATGTCAACACCGACGAAAATTTACTGACCTACGTGGTGGTAGAACTTCTACGACGAAATGGTAGGTATTATAAAGTTCAAATGTTCTGCTCACATAAATTTGATGGATCTTCTTCTTTATCGTGTTGTTAGTGCCTAACCTGGTGTCAGATTTTTATGCCGCCCATGGGCCTCCGACTTGGCTTTACATGCCGTCAAGAAACATCTCCCAAGCATGCTGGTTTCCTCACGATGTTTTCCTTCACCGAAGCAAGTGATAATTAAACAATACGCACATGAATCCGAAAAATCAGAGGTGCGTGCCTTGGGTTCGAACTCGAGACTTATGACTTGGCAGTCCGATAGTCACATCACTAGGCTATCACTGTCTAAGTTAATGGATACAAAATCAATATTCATAAGCTCATCTAAAAACTTAATTCATAATCCCAAACTAATTCAGATGCAACACCAGTGGGCAGTCTAAAATTGGTATTGACAGCGCTTGAATTAAACCAAAACAAGGTCTGGCAGGTACGGTTTGCAGACGGTATTAGCTGACCGAGATAGACTGCGGCGAGGCGGCTAACGTGCACAAATCCTATTGATTAGCACCTCGAGTTAGAAGGGGATTCTGAAGTCAATGGAAGTAAAAGCAAAATTCGTGAATAAGACCGAAATATCACCAAGATACTTGCAGAGACATATTAGATCAAAGCCAAAGATATTACAGCTAAAAAAGTTCTAAAAAAAAACTGTCCATAAAAATTTAGATTTAACAATAGGCCACGACAAAAACCAGGCGATCTAGAATCTAATAAAGTTGAAAAGAAAAATTCTAGATTGACATAAAACAGGCCCTTAGTTTGAAAAATAATCTGAAAAAAAAAAAGGGCCAGTGGGTCAGACAAGAAACAATCGCTTTCAAAGTACGTGCCGTATTTCTAGAACGACTAACAATAAGATAGACATATTATTATGACATATATTATGGCTTTTCGGTAGCTCATTCGACTTTTCAACGACGAAAAAAGGTGTACATTCTCAAGTGGACTTATAGTCAATGATATTTTAAATAAAAAGAGGTAGATATCGCACTAGCGCGCGAAAATTGTTGCAGACAAATTCAGACAATTGTCGTAATTTAAGTACTTCGCAATTGCTATCTCTTTCTGTATCATCAATTACGTATCGCAGTCGTAACCACGCAACGATATTTGAACGCCGCCGCGCCGCTCAATATGAACGTAGCGTATCTTCTTTGTAATATCATTGCTTATAGTTTTATGTTTGACCACGAATAACTTTTTACAAACAATGCTTCTTTGTCTAAGTCTTTATTTCTTAAGTTATTGTGATAGAGATGTATTCTACAATTGGAAGCGTAATTTGGACAATTCAGACCACAAACCTGTTTCGAACATTATCAACTCGGTCAGATCGATTGCGGCGAGTGCACTAAGCCTATCGATTAGAAATGTGGCTTTGAAGGTATTAGTGCAGCGAATAGTGTCATAACATAGAATTATATGGCAGGTAGATTGACGATTTGAGATAGGTTCAGTGAGTAAGATTGAACATTAATAATAGACACACAAATCAATCAATCAATCAATATTCTTTATTTGTTAACATAGGTTACAACAGTGTGCAAGATGTTACAATAATTGTTATACAGTTTTAGTTTCTCTATGTTTTGCCATTTGGCGTACAAATATACATTTAAAGGAGGCTTTTACCAATTAGGTAAATTAATCTACAGATACTAGTATTATAAAGAGGTATAAGTTTAATTCATCATCATCATTCATCATTTCAGCCGAAAGACGTCCACTGCTAGACATAGGCCTCCCCCAAGTGTCGCCACATTGACCGATCCCGTGCGTCTCTCATCCAGCGGATCCCCGCAACCTTTACCAGGTCATCGGTCCACCTAGTGGGAGGCCTTCCAACGCGGCGTCTTCCAGTTCGCAGTCGCCACTCCAGAACTTTCCGGCCCCATCGGCCATCCGTTCTGCGAGCAATATGTCCTGCCCACTGCCACTTAAGTTTGGCTATTCTTCGGGCTACGTCGGTAACCTTGGTTTTCTTACGGATTTCCTCATTTCTGATTTGATCACGCAAGGAAACTCCGAGCATAGCCGTCTCCATTGCCCTTTGGGTGACTTTAAACCTTCTGATGAGGCCCATTGTGAGCGACCACGTTTCGGTCCCGTATGTAATCACTGGCAACACACACTGGTCATAGACTTTCGTCTTGAGACACTGCGGTAAGTTGGACGAGAAGATACCACGCAACTTCCCGAACGCTGCCCAGCCGAGTCGGATTCGACGATTAACCTCTTTCTCGAAGTTAGACCTACCTAACTGGATCGTTTGTCCCAGATAGACATAACCGTCTGCAACTTCGAGTGTAGAGTCTCCGATCTTGATAGGAGTGGGTGTAAAGTTTAATTAGTAATAGTCAATAGTCACCAATGAGGTCCCAGTATAAAAACCAATTGTGCACAGGTGGTCATAAAACAGCCTTATTAAAAAATAGCATCCTTTCCATGGGACCGCTTGTATATAATAAATTACCTGAAAATTTAAAAGATCTTCCCATAAAAATGTTTAAAAAACAATTAACAAAACTACTGCTGGAGAAATGCTATTACACAATTAAGGACTTTTTAAATGACAAAACTATTTAGGAAAATGTTATCGATAAATGTACGTTGTCTTTGCAATTTCGAATGTTTTAAATTATAATAATGACATTGTTATTTATTTGTTGTTTTTTATGATTGTAGCTATATAGTTATTTGACAAACAGATTTTGACATTAATTATAACTGGTAGTAATTGTGATTGTAGTCAATGTTTTGGATTATTTTGACATTAAGCTTTTTAACATTACACATTATGACATATTCTTCATTAAATAATTTGCGAGAGATTTATATTTAATTCATTGATTATTTTGATTGTTATTGCTATTATTATTATTATTTTTTCGTTTTAGTCCGATCTGTAATTACATATTAAATTCGACTATGGCTAATAATGATCATATCGATAGCTGTATCTATAGTACTATATTTAAATTCAAACCTAATATGTTGCATGCCGTAAGGTAAAATGTATCGGGACACTTAGCAAATATTCCAACTTATATGTATACCTACATTATCAGCAAATAAATGATTTTTTTCTTTCTTTCTTTCAATATCAATATCAATTTTAATAAAAATGCATTAGGGAATGTCAGGTAATGTCAATATATAATGAAATAACAAAAGTAGATACATAGTTATACATAATAGACTTAAGCGATTCGTGGATTTTCTGGACGTACGCCGCTTGTCTGCGTGATTCCGCGGATTTCATACAAGCCAATGCGACATGAAATCCGCTTCACTGCTGATTGTACTCGTAAGATCGAGCAGGGTCGTGTAAAAACCGCCATAGTGTTAAGTTTTTATACATACACACATTTTAACATGGTATTTTTATATAGAATTAACTGGGACTTTGTGATCTCAAAATTTGAATAAAATATATAACTTTTTTTTTTTTTCGTCTATTAGTAGAACTGTACGAAATCCCTAGAATTTCTTGTTTTTTTTTTAAATAACATATTCAATAAGCTTATATTCAAGATACGTTTAATATTCTCTCTTCAAAAAATATATCGGTTTCATCAATATTATTGGCAGAAAATTTGCACTTTTTTTTTTTTTTTTGCACTTTTTACTCATGAATCTTTAAGCCTAAACCAATTAGAAAAAGACGTCACTAAAACTTAGCACTTCATTCTGCAGCGAGTCAAACTTTCTCACAACTTCTTAACATCCAGGGGACTTCTCGACTTTGTCAAAATTTCACAAATTAAATTGTTTCGTACCCACAGAGGTGCGGGGCTAATTCGATCTTCTGGCTTAGTCTAAGATCCCTACTAAGGTCGACTTTCACCCATCTGTTTACCGAATGTATTTTTTTAGCAATCCTAGTGCATTCATTTTTATGCATTTTCAATTTTTCATGTTACGTATGGGTCGCCTGGTGAAATTAAATCACGACTATTTAAAATTGCGACAACCGTGAGTCTTATCAAATTTCACTTAGACAAACTAATTGCATGGTGTTTGTAATAAAACATCGTGTTTGTGTTTATCTAATTATTTATATATTTTGTATGAACGGGGAGTTCATGAGTTTTTTATACATGTCAAAAAGGGACAAAGAGATTATGCGTACCATGCCTAAGGAACCAGACAGGGCTGGGTTGTTGACACGAAATCAATATTGATTATTGATTTATGAAAGTTCGTTCAATATTGATTTCGTTTGTTTAACATTATAAACGATAAAGTAACAAAAAAATATTATTTTTTATTAAATTGCTTGACATTTAATTTATGACTATTTTTGGCTTGACTTAATTTTATCAGACAAACCAATCGCAATGTTTCTTCATTTATTAAAATTATTAAAAATACTTTTCATTGGGTTAGCAAATGGGTGAAGGTCAATCTTAGTCAGGATCTTGTACTATCTGTGACATTCCTTGGAAACTCTTCAACGCTGTTAGCCAAGTTTATTTCACCACAGGAGTCGCCAACATTACCGTCGTTACATCTTTTATATTAATTTAATAAAACACGAACATTATTACTGTTTGTAACAGCTGAGGTGTTTCAAAATTCTTAATTTCTCTTTTATAATTTCTTGGCTTTTCATTATTTTATAGTGTTCTTATGAGATGTTTTGAAATAAAGCTACCTTTTCAGTCGTTGTTATACCAATAATAATTTAAATGTTCGTGTTAATTTTATAGGTCAGTCTCAAATCACCAATCTGCCTTGAGCTAGTATGGTAATCCATTTCTCACGCATACTTTCTCTGCCAACGGCCTCAATGAACTGGTAATAAAGAAAAAAAAACCGGCCAAGTGCGAATCGGACTCGTGCTCTGATGGTTCCGTATAAACTTGTAGGTATTTTTTTAATAAACTAAATATTTACGGTTTTCAGATTTTTTTCCTTTACATAAGACATTACTTCTTGCCAAATTTCATGATTCTAGGTCAACGGGAAGACGCTCATGGGCTTTGATTCCCTTGTGAAATTCCAAGGTATGTGTCATAAACGGTCATATTTTTTGATTGCGTTGAATTACAAGTTTGATTTTCACTGCTCCAAGGGATAGCAGACCTAAGAACCTCACGTCCCAGCCGCCGCGGGAGACGCCCTGGGCGTCGGGGGTCACGTGGTGGCTCCCGGTCACCGTAGGCGCGGGCCTGTGGACGGCGAGTTATGGGCTAGCTCGCCGTCCGGCCGTCTTATGACGACAGGCCGTGTCGACGGCGCGTTCGTGTTCCACGCGCGCCTCAAAGAGATGTCAGCAACCGAGTAGGGGTCCGCATGGGCCGATGCCTGCCAGAGCTGCGGGACTGTTCGAAAGAGACACCGTGGCCCTGGAACACAAAGGGCAAAGAAGGAACATGGATGGGTTTTAGTCAGTACAAGTCTGACACTCCCTTCCGCTCCGCCCAGAGTGGGGGGGGTCATTTGATGATTTCCCATCCAAAAAAAAAAAAAAAAAAAAGGGATAGCAGACCTGAGTATTTGATATTAATTTCAGCTTGATACCTCCACGCGTTTTTGAGAAAATAATAATAATAATTTTGTTCTTGACAGACTGACAACAAACTGATCCTTTAAAGGTTCCGTTTTTTGCCGACTGAGGTACAGAACCCTAATTCCTGTCCCACTACAGTAATAGGTACAGTATTACTTCTTTATGTACAGTTCATTAAGTGGTGCCTTCGTAAAAGTAATATAGGTATCTCCTTATCTAAAGAAGGTTTTCTTAAGCGCTTTCCGTTTTGAATCGAGGAGCATGTCTCGACAAACACTTATATGAAAACCAAGTACATTTAGCTAAAATAATATGCATGGTTATTATATGTATATTTTCCGTCAGTGGAATTTGATCTTTACTACTACATCTTAAAGCAGAAAATATGAATATTCATAAATGAAGAATATTCAAGTGTTTGACGAGTAAAGAGTTCCTCTTGTCTGCAAAAAAAATGAGAAATGGCATTTATTTTGTGTTCATTGGTGTGGGAAATCAGAAAATCGAAAGTTCTTTCATGTTAAAGGTCTCGGTTAAATGAGCTATGAACGTGGGAGATTATACTGTTCGAGCTCATTTACACCGTATCGTATCATACAGTGCGAAACATCCTACCAAAATTATAAATGCGAAAGTCTGTGAGGATTGATGTATGTTTGTTACTCGTTCCCGCAAAAACTACTGAACGGATTTAGATGAAATTGAGCACACAGATAGTTTATAACCTGGATTAACACACAGGATACTTTTTATCTCGCTAGAATGATCCCGTGGGACAATTATTGAACTTCACGCGGGTGAAGCCGCATTCTTGTCACTTTTATTTTCAGAGGTGAATTCACTGTCAGGCATTTTCTATCAGTCATCTTTGTGTGGTTTGGCTATTTATTACATAACATCACGCCTTTAATCCCCGAAGGGTTAAGGCAGGGGTATACCTAATAGTACACCCACATTTCGCCAGGTATGTTTACGTTCCATGTAATGTCTATTATTGGCTATTTATTCTTGTTTCAAAACAGCATTAATCACCTTTATATTTATTTCAATTAAATATTTCCTAGGCTCTTTTTAATTTTCAAGGAATCGGTCAGTCCAAAGTACGATGCGCTGTATTTTAACGAAATAATTTCAGTTTACCATCTCATGTTTATTTAACATTATTGCAATTTCAATAAAAGTTGAAATAAAAATGTAGTGTAGATTCTACGCTACATTTTTAAATTGATAAAATTTTAAAATCAGTTAGTTTTAATCAAAAGGCATACTTATTACCGTTCACAATCAGATGTTAGTCATTATTTGACAGTGCACGGTGTAAGACGTAGTCACTTGTTCTCATAAAATAAATTCTTTATATTTCTTTTGTTCCAAAAGATAATACTATAAACGCTATCTTTATGCATACATCTCAATGGTTCTTCCTTTTTAAATACTGGCATAATTATGCCGGTTCAATTTTATTGAAAATTATTGTTTGCTTAATTGTATGTAGTCTGTGCAAAACACGACATTACTTCTATTATAAAAAAGTCTTCCATGGAAATCAGATTTTGCAATATAGTTTATTTATAGACCGACCGTTTTAATGAGTCCTCGCGCAGGTATCAATTTAAATGGAATATTCTGAAGGTTGATCACGTATTGGTTCAATTAGTATCGTAATACCTGCGTGGATTATGGTTATTTTAAAGCAAATAAACTGTGGGATATTGAAAGGACTTTGTGGACCCTTAATGTGCTTTTGATGGGGCAAGGCGGAGGACTCATTATAGCGGTCGGTCTATAGTAGATCTAGTGCCCCTGCAGTTACCTACCTCTGAAAATAACAAAGTTCACTAATATTTTGGCCGAGATGTAAGAGAAGACTTTAAAAAACTCAACTGCCTCGTTCGTTTGTGGTCGCAAGCGCGACTGCTGAGCATAAGGTCCTGGGTGCGATTCCTAGGTCGGATACAGTGTGGGTTTTTCCATCAGGATTTTCTCAGTAGCAGCCACGGAGTCTGAATTTGTGCCCAGTTGATGGCATTTACATGGCTATACTTAAACATTACTGGCGAAATGTGGTTGTACTAATAGATACATCTCTGCGTAACCCTTTGGAGCTTACAGGCTGGATGTTATTTTTAAAAATCTCAATAGATTCCCCAAATACTTCCTTTCATTATCAATCTTATAAACTAATTAATTATTAATCCTTTCTAAAAAAAGTCCAACCCTGGTTTAATTAGTAAAGTTGATTCGTTTTAAAAATTAAATTATTCAAGTAAATTGAAAACCCACTGTTGCCTAGAAAAGTTTCATTAATTAGACCTTTAATGGTAACTAACAAGATTTCGTCTCTTTTTGGCGGTTTTCATTAAATTAATTAATTGTTCACAGTGAGTTTTACAACTTCCTCGTTGACTTTTTCTTAAGGGGCTACCTCAAAATTAAATCGTAGCTCGACTGATCTACTAAGCGAGCGAAAGTGATGCAATTACTTTTGAAACGCAAAAAAAGAGATGGCTATAATGTGCGTGCGCTCGGAATAAAACGACGTATGAGCCAAAACGAATTTACTCCTTTTTTAACAAATAAATGAATTTAATTTAAAACTACTTTGAGTAAACTTTGATAAGATAATTCTCTGTATTTCAAAGTAAATTCCATTGAATAACTCTTAAGCGTTACGCCGTGATGTCGAAAAAAGTATAAAAAATAGATATAAATTTGCAATTTTTTTGTATCAAGTAAAAAATATTAAATTGTGTATTCCTTTTTCATGATACTAGACCAAAGGGTTTTTTTTTTTTTTTGTTAGCCTATGCTGTCCCACTGCTGGGCAAAGGCCTCCCCCAATTCCTTCCATGTGCAAAGGGTAAAAAAATATATACCAAAATCCATAATTTACTATTCCACATACTAAAAGTTACACGAAATAGAAAAAGCACATTTTTTTCAATATAGTCGTATCACCTTAACTTCACAATCTATTTTTCTTATCAAGCAGTTGTCAGAAATTAACTGTTTCGCTCCAATATTTTTAATAATTAGTGCCAATTCTGAATAGTCTGGGCAAGCTGAAAGTAACTAAAGATCGAAATACCTTAATTTAGTTTTAGATTTCTGATTAAAACAAAGTCAAATCAAAGTTGGCAAATGAATTGAAAACCTGTTTTTGACACAACACGAAATAGTTATTTTGATAGACGACCAAGTGCTTTATAAATACCTAGCTGTTTTATAGTCTACTAGCTGTTGCCCGCGATTTCGTTCGCGTAGAAATTTTAATGTGTATATGTGAAAAAAAAAGATAGCCTATGTCCTGCCCCAAGATAGAATCTACCTCCTTGCCAAATTTCATTACGTTCCGATCAGGCATTTAGTCGTGAAATGGTAACAAACAAACAAACAGAGTTACTTTCATATTTATAATATTAGTATTATAGTATGGATCATGCCTATTAACCTTTATTTTTTGTGTTTTATTAGGATCGTTTTTACAACCAAAAGCTAACAAATAAATCTCTAAAAACGATATCAATCAACTCGAACATTTTGCGTAAATTACCAAAAATCTAGACGTATCTGAACTTCAACCTAGATCCATTAGTGCTTCAACGAAATGAAACCGACTTTGAAAGCTTGAAGTCCATTAGTGCTCATATAATCTGAATGGCTCATTAAAGCATTAAGTGCTGGTACTGTCGACCACACGTAGGAGTTACGAAAATCTCTTTTACTGCAACAAAGTGAAGGCGCTGTCGAAGTTAAATTGCTGCCTTGGATGTGCGGTAGACTGTACGTCCGGCTGTAAAGGTGGGAGTACAATTTGTTAAGACAGGAGTGGTTTGCCTCGTTATCTGACTACTAAAAGTTGCCTTGGTTTTGGTAGACTTGTACAACATTTACAATCTGAGGCTGCCTTTTGCTTTCATTCATCCAAAACAAAAGTGCGTTGCCACCTTGTCGGGGTCTCAAATTCTATTACACTATTTCTTATAAGGATTCTATGCCTTACTTTACTGCATCGTTGCATGGTCGAGTGGTCGAGGGGTCCTGGGTTCGATTTCCGGGTCGGGTAAAGTGTTATCGAGATTTTCCATCAGGAATTGCTCAGTAGCAGCCACGGAGTTTAGATTTGTGCCCAGTTGTATAGCAATAGGCTCGCCCCCTAATACTCGTACATGGGACTTGAAACAAAACTACCGAAATGTAGTTGTACAGACGCCAGCACATCAAGTTACCCAAAACTGTCAAATTTTCCCAATCAACCTTGAACCTAATGCTTTGACGATAAAGTTGAAAATCTATTAAAGAAATTTGACAGATTGTAGTAGCTTGATTAGATGATGTCTGTACTACTAGGTACACCTCTTCCTTACCCTTCGGCAATTACAGGTATGATCTTATTCGTATGTGAATCTTTAATCTCGACATAATTATATTTCCACTTTTATTTATTCTACAATTGATCTTTGCCTATAATTCTTCCTCTACTTCACGTTGTGATTCAAAATGTATCTTCACTCATTCACCAATCTTCAAGTTTTAGAAGGTACACATACCCTACGTAAGACGATAAAACCAGCGGAGTAATTGCGTGCCACACTTAAAGCTCGTGGCTAAATAATAACAGCCGTTCGGGTCGATGTTCAGGTTAAGCCGCACTTGCCTAGGGTAGTCTGTGGATAGGTGACCGCCACACATACCGATATTCCTCCGAGCCTCGGAAAGCATGTTAAGCCGTTGCTCCCGGCTGTCATTATAGATCAGACGTTACAAGTATAAGTGGCTCGAAAGTCTGACGACCAGTCTAACCAAGGGGTATTACCCAGTACTAACTGGTGTTCAGATAGGCAGTCGCTCCATGTAAAATACTTGGTATTCAGCTGCATCCGGTTAGACTGGAAGCTGACCTCAACATAGTTGAGAAAACGGTAGGCAGATGATGATGACATAGGTTGGCATTACCATTTATTTGACAAGTCAAGAACATGCATTTATTTACGTTGTCAAACAGACGAATTTCTTTAAATATAAAGGAATTTCCTTCAAAATCGGTTGATAGAAAGTATGTTACGTAATTGGGGTGCTAGTTCCTTTTAGTCGTCGTTACTACGGCGACATTGAACTCATAAAACCCCTTTTTGCGAGGTCAGTGTCTTCGTATAACATCACGCCGCCTGTAGGTATTCTACAAGAGGTAAGCAGAGTTTATATTACACCTTCATTTCGCCAGTTATATTTAAGTACTTTAGCTCGTGGCTAAGTAATAAGAGCCGCTCGGATCGATCTTTAGGTTAAACCGTGCTAGCCTAGGTTGGTCTGTGGATGGGTGATCAGTATCACCCATTACATACCGAGTTTCCTCCGTGTCTCGGAAAGCACGTTAAGCCGTTGGTCCCGGCTGTCATTTGTAGATCTTTGACAGTCGTTACAGGTAGTCAGTGGCCCAAAAAGTCTGACAACCAGTCTTACCAAGGGGTATCGTATTACCTAGTACTGGGTTGTGGAGGTTAGATAGGCAGTCGCTCCATATAAAATACTGGTATTCAGCTGCATCCGGTTAGACTGGAAGCTGACCCCAACATAGTTGGGAAAAGGCTAGGCAGATGATGATTTAAGTACTTTTGATACTAAAGCGAGCCTGTTGCCATGAACCGGACACAAATCAATTGGTTATGAATAACTGAAAAGAAAATGAACGAATGAATTCAAACTCTGAGCTTGATGATGGAGAAACCCAATATAATTTTTTCCGAGTTGAAAATCCGACCAAAAAACCCGTGCTCAGTACTTGCACTTACGACCGCAAGACCTGAAAAGGCAATTATGTTTTCGTTGAATTCTCCCTTTTGACGTGATTGCTCAGCTATTTAACAAAACCTGTAGTCGGCCAAGCAAGCTGTGAAAATCTACAGGGTGTAAACAGACCCTTCACGAAGCCGTCAACCAAGCATTCTGGACATCAAACTAAGTAACTCTACGCAAAAATTTTAGCTGGGAAATGACTTTTTTTTTTGGGGTGAAAAATCACGTTTTACGGTATGACTCAATGTAACGCACTTAAAACGTTATGCTGATGGATTGGTTGAATAGTACGGGGTCGTGAAGGTGTTGAAAGTAATCTTACATTGAAAACATGTATTTAAAAAAAACTTATGAAAAAGTTGGAACTTTGACCTCAATATCTCCGTAACTAGAAGGTTTCCAGGTATGGTCTAGAACAAAAAAATGATCGCAATGACGGGGAGAACATGTGCCTTTCGGCTTCGTTAAGGGTCTTGTTACACCCTTTATATTAAGCCACAGCATATCTGAAAGTTTGTCTAAAATATTCCCGAACATAGTCAAGTGAACTCTAGGCAAAATGTTACTGCAAATAAGACCTCTGCCAGAGAGTTTATGTTCCCGAAAATTAATCCTTTCTAGTCCGGGTTCGGTCATTCACCCCATCCTAGTTCGCAAATATAGTCTGAAAGTGTAATATTTTTATCAGGAATAATTTTCGTATTTCCACAGCTCGATGCCTATTTTTATGGTCGTTTTACCCCTAATTTGTTTAACTGCAGGTTCAATAGTCTGGTCGTTGAACCCCTCTCTAAAATTAGGTCTAGAGTCTAGACAAAATAGGAGTAGCTGGAAATTAAATAGGTCGAACTCATTTATTTTCTGAAATATTCTTTTTAATTACACGGACGAGTTATGTGTTAGGCCTGTATGTATGTCCGTTTCTTTGTTCCCTCGTAACTCCTAAACTGATGAACGGATTTGGATAAATTATACGTCGTTAGGTTTGTCTTGGTGGCATGAGTGTCACTAGCCACATTTAAATGTTAAAAAAAATACAAAGATGAATGGCGGATTTTATTTATATGCTGTCTATACAGGGTGTAAACAGATCCTTCACATATCCGTCAACCAAGCATTCTGTACATCAAACTAAGTAACTTTACTCAAAAATTATTGCGAGAATCGACTTTTTTTTTTGCGGTGAAAAATCACGTTTTACGGTAGGACTCGATGGAAAGCACTCAAAGCATTGTGCTGATGGATAGATTGTAGTACGGGGGTCGTGGAGGTGTGTAAAGTACAAATCTTACATTAAAAACATGTATTCAAAAAAAGACTCGTGAAAAAGTTGGAACTTTGACCCCCAATATCTCCGTAACTAGAAGGTATGGTCTAGAACAAAAAAATGATCGCAAAGACGGGGAGAACAAGTGCCTTTCGGATATGTTAAGGGCCTATTTACACCCTTTATAAGCCAAATGTTTGTATTTAATCAAAATAAATTAAATCGTCTACGAACTTTATATGCAAAATAGCACGCTTTCAAATTAATTGGGTATGTGAATAAATTTACAAGAACACAAAGTCAGTCCTTAGATTCGTACTTGTGTCCTAAATGTTTAATGAACCTTTTATGCTTACAATTAACTAAGTAACGTTTGCTTTCTTAGAATTTACTTGAGTATTTTAGCATTTGGAAAGGTTTAAATATTTACAGTAGAATGTTAGCTTTAATTTATTTGCTTCAGCGTGCCCCTAATTTTGCAGGGATTATGTAGTGTATCAAAATATTGTTTGTTGTTAGTCTTTATTATAAGAAAATACATTTTAGTCTTTTGTTATTTATATCTTACAAGCTTCGCCCGCGGCTTTACCTGTGTATTTTTAGGGTTCCGTAGCCTAAGTGTAACCAACGGGACCCTGTAACTAATTCTCTGCTGTCCGTCCGTCCATCCGTCCGTCCGTCCGTCTGTCTGTCAGCAGGCTGTATCTCATGATCCGTAACATGTAGACAGTTGAAATTTTCTCAGAATGTGTATTTCTGTTTCCGCTATAAGAATAAATAATAAAAATAAACTAAAAATTAAAGGGGACTCCGCTAATAAGATGGTTCGGAATCCTTCATGCGTGAGCCCGACTCGCACTTGGACGATTTTTCTTCACTTACTGTTGATTGTACGATGCATATAATCCTCGCACAAAGTTTTATGGAAATCGGATGAACGATATGGCAGTGCGTGAAATAGGAACAAATAAACAAACATTTTTTTTAATACATATATTAGATTAAGCAACCCTTCAAACAAATAAAGGGTCCCCATTCGAACACATCTTCCGGCACGAAAGGTACGACCTAGCTAATGATGTGCAGATAAGCGGGGAAACGCAGTGTTGGCGAAAAAAAGTCTTGGCTCTGAAACAAAATGAACGAATGGACCAGAGTCACAAGTTCTGCAGAGCTGTTCTAGTTGATAGCTAGCCTTCAGTTCTTGGTAAAGCACCAAAAGAGGCAGATGCAGTCAAACAAACACATTCAGAACTCTTCCATCATTATCATCTGCCTAGCCTTTTCCCAATGTTGGGGTAGGCTTCCAGTCTAACCTGATGAAGCTGCATACCAGTATTTTACATGGAGCGACTGCCTATCTGACCTTCACAACCCAGCTAGTACTGGGTAATACGCTATCCCTTGGTAAGTCTGCTTGTTAGACTTTTGGGCCACTAACTGCCTGTAACGACTGTCAAAGATCTGCAAATGGCAGCCGGGACCTACGCCTTAACGTGGTTTCCGAGGAACGGAAGAAACTCGGCATGTAATGGTTGGTCAGCCATCCACGGACCAACCTAGGCAAGTACGGCTTAGCCTTAAGATACAAACGACCCGAGCGGCTGTTATATTTAACCACAAGCTCCTCACATTCAGAACTCTTTCATTGCAATAAAAAAATTCTGAACGAAATGTCCTTTTTTACCAAATTGGCGTGCATTCCGGCAATTACGAACGAAGAAATAGTAATCTCCTTCAAACGTCAGCGGAAGATAGTAAGTGGCTATAAATCGTGCAACATGTTGGCACACTGTAACTAATGTTTCACCTTGTTTGCGCTAGATTACAGAATTGTCGAGTGGCGGTCTGGGTGAAAAATCTCTTTATTTGCAGCGAAGATCTGGGGGATTCAGACGTGCAGGAATGTGGTGGTAGCTGTGCTCTTGCAATTTGTGGATAAGTGAGTGCTTATTCTTCTCTGTTCACAAGGAAAGTCAAATGCTGTAGATGCATTTTTTTTTCCTCTTACCTACGCTAGTTAGGTACTTTTTTACAACGTCCACTTAGGTACTTTTCGCGTCTGAGATTTATTAAATATTTACTTATTCCCTCGGCTTCGCCCGCGTGGAGTATGAACTACCGGGATAAAAAGTAAAATATCCTAAGTGTTAATACAGGTTATAAGCTATCTGTATGCTAAATTTCATCCAAATGCGTTCAGTAGTTTTTGCGTGAAAGAATAACAAACATCCATCCATCCATCCTCATAAACTTTCGCATTTATAATATTAGTAGGATTCTGTTCTGTTGAAAACTTCAGGATCATAACACTGTTCATCATTCAGTACTAGATTTAAAGACGCCATGTTCACATAAAACTCAATCACCTTAAGGTACCTGGATATACATGCTTAGTAAACACAAAACCAATATACACATCTAAATCAATCAAACCTGTATCACAGTGAACGCAATCTACAATACAAACTACAAGATTGTGTAATAAAGTTAGCTAACCCGTCGCATGCAATTAGAGGGGCCCGTAATTACTTTATTGGTGACCGGGGGACATGCCGGTCACGTGTACCGGGGCGTGCACAGGTTAAAGAAGAAACTGAGATGTGGGAAGCTTGTTTGTCGCTGTGATATGACCAAAATGATCATACTCTCTGAATACCAACAGAGAATAGGGTAATACATAGTAGTTGATGGTATAACCCCGAAGTAATGAAATGAAATAGTGTAGTGTGAACTAGAGGTTATTTAGTATCTCCCTATCTGGTTGGTTAGTAGAAGGGGAAGTAGATAGAAAACTACCACGCGGACATTCACTTACCCGTTCAGACCAGAGAGAGAGAGTTCTTATGACGACAGGCCGTGTCGACGCCGCGTTCGTATTCCACGCGCGCCTCAAAGAGATGTCAGCAGCCAAGTAGGGGTCCGCATGGGCCGATGCCTGCCTGGGCTGCGGGACTGTTCGAAAGAGATTTCAGGGCCACGGTGCCCTGGAACACAAAGGGCAAAGAAGGATCATGGATGGGTTTTAGTCAGTACAAGTCTGACACTCTCTTCCGCTCCGCCCAGAGTGGGGGGGGGGGTCATTTGATGATTGCCCATCCGAAAAAAAAAAAAAGAAAGGCCCTAGCATGAGCGCGAGCAATTGCAACAAGCACAATCAGTATCATCCACAAATACGAATAAATTCTTAAAATTATGATTATATTCCTTTATTAATTACATTTTTAAATATTCCTATACAAAATAATATAAAAAACATTTAAAAATATAAAAAAATTGTGGCCCACAGGCATCGGGAACAGGGTCCGAGCCACCGGTGGTCAGGGCTCTTGAGAGAGGAACCTCCTAACGATACGCACCGTGTCCAGAAGTACTGCTTTCTGAATCAAGCCCTTGATACAGCTGCCAAGCGACAGCCTCTTCAGATTAATTGTAACAATCAATTCAACAAAAATGCCACAATATAATTGTATTCATGATTAAAAAATCGACGTATTTATGTTGCGTTTACACCGCGCGCTCTAGGGCTTCGGATCACGATGCTAACGACATTAACGGACAATAATTCTCCCCTACGACGAGCCGAAGACAAAGTGGCTTGGCAGCAGTTTATCAACGACACCGTCAAAGCCTTAAAAAATGGGCCTTATTTAGCCATAAAGAAAACGAATACATCAATCAATCAATCATTTATTTATTTGTTAACATAGGTACACAATAGATACAGATCTTAGGTTAGTTAAACAGGGCGCTATGTTATGCCAAGAGGCGTAAAAATTTGCAAATTTAAATAGTAGTAGCTCTAAATTAATTCGTCATTTAAATATTCGTCAATAGTGTAATAACATTTATCGATTAGAAATGATTTCATTCGTTTTTTATAATGTGTGATATTTAGTTTTTTTATGGTGTCTGGAATCTTATTGTAAATAGGTGGACCCATCCTCAAAACACTCTTTTTTTGCTAATGCAGTTTACATTTATGATTACATAGACAATTTTTGTACTGACTACGAATTGGAACATCTCGTACCATTGTAATTTTTTCAAAAAGGTTCAGATTTGTTTTGACGAAAATACTTGTTTCATATATAAATATTGCCGGTAGTGTAAGTATTTTAAGAGATTTAAAGTAAGGAGCACAGCTATCATCAGTTTTTTAAATAAGAAGAGAAGATCCTATTTGCCTTTCTTCTAAGATCCTAAAGACGTTGAAATTACTGGCATTCCGGCCCGTACCGACACTTAATAAGAGGCCGTTGTGGTCCCCTACTTTACAGATATTCAATATTGTTAGGGTGTTGACATGCTGTATCATTTGTGGGCATTTCTGTGGCCATTCTGGGGTTGTAACGGGAAGGTTTTCAGGTATTGGGTTTGTAATAATAGACGGAGTTATACTCATTGGAATGTAAAACAAGACAGGAGAAAGGGAAGCCACCAAAAGGCTTCAATATCTACCAATAATAATTAGTTGTCCTAAATCCTGTTGTTTATTTTGTTAGTTAGTTTATTTTATATAAATTAGTCCTTATTTCGTAAATAATTAGTTTTAATTATTCTATAAGTAGCTTTAATTCATTGATGTGAATTTTATACACGGGGTGGGAGAAAAAAAACAGCTGCATTAAATGGTATAAATTACTTACGTGTTATGGTCGCGAATCATATTTTGTTCGACATGCCTGACAACTGCAAATTGAAAAAAAACTTAAGAATAATTTCATTTTGCGGGCTACCCTGGCGCTTCCACCTTAAAAAATAC
Organism: Noctua janthe; assembly: GCA_910589295.1. NCBI lineage: Eukaryota > Metazoa > Arthropoda > Insecta > Lepidoptera > Noctuidae > Noctua > Noctua janthe. The sequence goes on along the minus strand of OU342575.1, from coordinate 10,931,374 downwards.
TTTGTTCTTCGGCCAATCGGAAGATTTTGGAAAACCGTTAAATTAGAAACTTTTACAATAACAAACATGTACCTAACGTAATTAGAAATTAGACTGCCATACCGTAACATAGCACAATCGTAATTGGTGTTAACACTAACCGCCTCCGGGATTTACACCCTCGTAAGTAAGGGGCTGACTACCCCTTTACGTTCACGCTACATCCCACAGAGGTAAGGCTATTACCATAGACGTAAGAGGTTGGGGGATGTTATTTGATTATTGATCGTTATAGAACAATTTAGGTGTCAACTTTGAGGGGATAAGATATGGGAGTAAAATGTTAACCAGTTTGCTGATTATCCTAACTAATATTATAAATGCGAAAGTAAGTTTGTTTGTTACCTTTTCACGCCTAAATCACTGAACCGATCATCCCGAAATTTTGCAACCCGAAAAAAAATACTGTTCCCGAGGAAAACAAAAATAACGTTCTTATGATAATAATAGATGGCGCCACGTGTCTTTCAAATCATGATTGAATTATATTATTACCGGCAGAGTACAACCCGAATTGATTGTTAAACTCTAATTTAACGTGAGAGAAGCCGCGGCCAAAAGCTAGTCAGAAATAATTTTAAATAGCCCATAGATATGGAGAAATAGAACATGATCGTAGAACGATTGGTATCGTTAACCTTACTTATATGAATCACATACTTTGAACGTCACTTATTTGAATTGATTTTCTATTCTGGCCTGGTCTTTCATACATCGTCCTCATCATCATTATCCTGCCCTCCCAATCCCAATTTATTTGAGGCCGACCCATCCTAATTATCTTCTTCTTCCATACTTCCATACGCAACAAAATGAATGTGTGTGAACCTACCTTTACCGTCAGTATGTTATTTCCCGAAGAGTGAGAATCAATAAAGAAATGAAATCCAACTCGGACTGAAAATTCAAACCCAAGTATCCGAAAATGCAAGACCAAACGTTTTCCAAACTCAGCGCAAGCTGCAGCGCAAACTACCAAAACTTGAAAGTCAGATCTGTGATAGATAGCGGCAAGATTTCAAATATTATGTAGACGAAACTTTTCGTCCAAATGTATGCGGAGCACGGCGTGAAACCAAAAACTCGCCGTGAAGGATGAATATCGATGAACGCACGTATGCCAATACTGCTCACGAATACGCTAGGATGAACCGTCATACTTTTGGAAACTGAACACTAAGGAAAACGTGGATCCACTGCTATATTCGCTGACAATAGATTCAGTTACACTTGTATTTCGCTGAGTGTCTTGAAACACATAAACAGAGGCCCTAGCACGAACGCGCGGTGTAAACGTAACGTAAAAACGTTGATTTTAAAATTAAAAACACTCGTTTCACATTTAACCCTAACTTCCTAACTATCCTCATCATCATCTGCCTAGCCTTTTCCCAACTATGTTGGGGTCGGCTTCCAGTCTAACCGGATGCAGCTGAATACCAGTACTTTACATGGAGCGACTGCCTATCTGACCTCCACAACCCAGTTAGTACTAGGTAATACTATACCCCTTGGTAAGACTGGTTGTCAGACTTTTTGGGCCACTGACTTCCTAACTATCCTAACTAACATTATCATTAACACGAGACCGTATCTCGTGTTAATAATGTGATGTGGACATTGTTACTGTAGGTTACATTTCACCTGAACTATAAGATCCTTTGACACAATACAAGGACAAACTACATTCAAGACTTCAAAGGGGACACCTAGAGCCAATATCAATTAATAATGCATGTAAACGACAGTTGGCTGAGACGCCTGCCGGAATATTGGCAATTATGCCACAATTGAGCGCTAGTGCGACCCTAATGCGGCCACATTAACCTCTGATGCGATATGCAATATATGTCAATAACATTCATAGGTGCTATGTGCAGTGTACATGGTTGCTGCTTCGATGAACTTGCAAGACAACATAAACAGTAGGTTTAACAAGCGAGTTCGTAAGTTACCGGTATAGTCGGGGGTATTCTTCAGAGCGCAAACGTTTTTAAGCGCAACCAACTAAGCGCAACTAAATTATTCCTCGTAGAGCAACCATTAGTTGCGCTCACGAATTCAAATTAAAAATATTTTATGTTTATTCCTCAAAGCGCAACCATGATGAAAAATAGAGAGGGGTTTGATGGTTTCTTTAATTATATCTCTCTGTTTTTTATCATAGTTGCGCTTAAAAATGGTTGCGCTTCGAGGAATACCCCGACCGTCGGACTGCCAAGTCATAGGTCTCCAGTTCGAACCCTTGACACGCACCTCTGTATTATCGGATTAATTTGCGTATTGTATAATTAAGGAGCTCGTGGCTAAATAATAACAGCCGCTCGAGCCGATCTTAAAGTTAAGCCGTGCTTGGGTAACCGCCCATTATGTACCGAGTTTCCTCCGTGCCTCGAAAAGCACGTTACCCCTTTGGTCCCGGCTGTCATTTATAGATCTTTGACAGTCGTTACAGGTAGTCAGTGGCCCGAAAATCTGACAACTAGTCTTACCAAAAGGGGTATCGTATTACTTAGTACTGACTGGGCTGTGGAGGACAGATGGTCAGCAGACGCTCCATGTAAAATACTGGTATTCAGCCGCATCCAGTTAGACTGGAAACCGACTCCAACATAGTTGGGAAAAGGCTGATACGTACGTAAACACGGCGCGGCGTACGTGGTACGTCGTACGTCATAACGTTCCTTCGCCGAAGCAAGTGGTAATTAAACATCATGCGTATTGTATAATTATCACTGGCTTCGGCGAAGGAAAACGTCGTGAGGAAATATTTCTCGACGGCATGTAAAGCCAAGTCAGGGGCCCATGGGCGGCCTAAAAACTCTGACATCAGGTTAGGTACTAACCACACGATTAAGAAGAAGGTGAAGCGATTGCCACCAGTTGATGCCCAAGTATGTAAAAGGGTGAAATACTACTAGGTACGTTTAAAACCTAAAGTTATCTTAAACCAGAATTGAACGCTTTCCCAATGAACAAGCTACACAACAAACAACACCGTGATATTTGAACGCATTGCTATCGATACACAAAGACGAAGAAGATGTAACAAGCTTACAAACTTATGAAAGTCACGTTTTAATGTTGAACTCAGTATTAAAAATACACAGTGACTTTCAACTAATAAAGCAATAACAGTAGTAAAAGGTTGTCCAGTGTGGCGAGCTTACGCGGGGCGAAATATAAAACACAAAAACAGCTGGAAGGTCCACAGTAAAGTGATAATGGGGGACCGAAGCACGAATGGACCGAGCTAGTAAGTGATTATCTTTTTTAGGGTTCCGTAACAGAACAGAACGGTAACCAACAGGACCCTATTACTAAGCCTCCGCCTCCCGTCCGTCCGTCTGTCTGTCAGCGGGCAGTATCTCATGATCCGTAATAGGTAGACAGTTGGAATTTTCACTGAATATGTATTTCTGTTGACAGGTTAAGCCGTGCTTGCCTAGGTTGGTCTATGGATAGATGACCACCCATGACATACCGAGTTTCCTCCGTGCCTCGGAAAGCACGTTAAGCCGTTGGTCTCGGCTGTCATTTGTAGATCTTTGACAGTCGTTACAGGTAGTCAGTTGTTTAAAAAAGTCTGACAACCAGTCTTACCAAGGGGTTAACGTTTTCCATAATCTTGACATTGTATGGTTTATTTTTAATTTTAATTTTTTTGAAATATTTGTACTCTGGAAACAGCAGAATATTATGGACATCATGTTTTGTGTAACACCTAAGTAACAACAATATTCTAACAAATAAATTTTATTCTATTCTATCGTATTACCTAGGACTAACTCGGTTGTGGAGGTCAGATAGTCAGTCGCTCCATCAGCGGCATCCGGTTAGACTAGAAGCCGACCCTTTGGGAAAAGGCTAGGCAGATGATGATGCAGATGATGTGTATTTATGTTGACGCTATAACAACAAAAATAATAAATTAAAGGGGCCCTATTACTATGGTACGGAACACTTCATGCACGAATCCGTCTGCCGGTTTTTTACCCTGTATTGTCACATACGAGAGAAACAAGTGACGCACGCGTGTGTAGCTTGGGCAACGACAATGGTTGTATGTTATACCTGGAGTGGTCTCCCCATACTAACAACAGAAGGACTACTCATCATTTGTCTCATTATCTGCCTAGCTCTTTCCCAACTTGATTGGTGTCGGCTTCCAGTCTTACCGGATACAGCTGAATACAAGTATTTTACATGGAACAACCGCCTATCTGACTTCCCCCACCCAGTGAGTACTTAAAAACTCGGTACCCTTTGGTAAGACTGGTTGTCAGACTTTCGGACCACTGACTCGGACTTCGGATAATTGACAGTCGAGACCAACGGGTTAACGTGCTTTCCGGGGTACGGAGGGAACTCGGTATGTAATAAATAATAATAATAATAATATATCATTTATTTCAGGTGACAAAGACCCATAACATATATACTTTATAGACTAACATGCATATTTTTTTTTTCAAACATTTTTTTTTTTTTTTTTTTTTATGTAATGATGGTCAGCCATCTACAGACCGACCTTTGCAGGCTGTTACTATTTGGCTATTGTGGACATCTAATCGCGCCCGCCACCGCGCCCGCTACCACCCTAGTCAACACGTATTCACTCTGGACGAGGTCTAAGTAACATCTAACTATTCAACGCATTTGCTCAGTAAGTCGAGTTCAGTCAGTAAGAAGCTTACTCAGCTCTCGAGATAATTTTTGCTTTCAAAGACGAACAAATTATGAGTGATATTAAATAAAACAAGAAACTTGGAATAGTAATAACTGGTTTATTTTCTCTTGACGTAAGTTCTCAAGTTGTTATTTTGTAGCGAGAAATTATTTTAATTATGAATAATGAATATGTTAATATTGGATGTCCATGAAAGATTGATTAGATTGTCATTATCTGTAATAATCAGGTTATTTTGATTACGAGATTAGACCAATCTACGCAATTGATGTTATAAAGTTTTTTTGTGTCATCATCATCATCATCATTTCAGCCGAAAGACGTCCACTGCTGGACATAGGCCTCCCCCAAGTGTCGCCACATTGACCGGTCCCGTGCGACTCGCATCCAGCGGATTTTTTTGTGTGTGGAATTTTTATTAAGGTACTATGGATATGTACATTATTCACAAACTATAAATAGACTTAATATAATCATAAAAATCGAGGAGCTCGTGGCTAAAAAATAACAGCCGCTCGGGTCGATCTTTAAGTTAAGCCGTGCTTGCCTAGGTTGGTCTGTGAATGGGTGACCGCCCATTACATACCGAGTTTCCTCCGTGCCTCGGAAAGCACGTTAAGCTGTTGGTCCCGGCTGTCATTTGTAGATCTTTGACAGTCGTTCGGCAGTCAGTGGCCCAAAAAGTCTGACAACCAGTCTTACCAAGGGGTATCGTATTACCCAGTACCAACTGGGTTGTGGAGGTCAGATAGGCAGTCGCTCTATGTAAAATACTGGTATTCAGCTGCATCCGGTTAGACTGGAAGCCGACCCCAATATAGTTGGGAAAAGGCTAGGCAGATGATGATAATCATAAAAATGTATACAAGTATCAAAAGAGAAAAATAATTACAGCGCGACAAAAAAATTCATTCGCATCGCTGTCAACAGGAGAAGTGTCCAGAATGCCTAGCAGCATGCCACGTTGGATGGCAATACTGATTCTTTGGCCACAAAAAAAAACCAGCCCTCTGGTTATGTGAAGGGTCGACAAACAGCCTGGCTATATCTCGGAAAACTACATTTTTGTTGCATCTTATTCACAAGTTTATTTAATGAGGCCTCTCCGCGTATTAAAAACGCTTCGATTGGATTTACTGGTCCCCAAACTATGTAGACAACGCCTATATCATAGGTACCAGAGTTATGAGCTCAGAACGAGTAGCCACAAACGCTTCGATTCGATTTCGATTCAGGAAGTCGTTTGACTATATTTTTTTCGAATAACAAAAGCGAGCGAGATAGACATACAACTAGGTCCCTAAGATACAGACGACGACGCCTAATTTGAGGACCACCGCATGTATCAATATGATGACCGCCAACGGTAACAGATAAAATATATTAAGTTTGAATAATTTTAATACGATAATTGTAACAATGTTTCATAAAATCTGGTTTCTGATTTCACACTGACTGCATCTAACCTAACCCCAGTTTGTGTTCATGTCTCACTTATTGTATTGCTCCAAGTGATCGTTCTTACCTATATCTTTACCATTATAGTACATATAACAGGATGCTTTCCATATTTTTTTTTTAAACCTTGCCCCACTCTATGTAATTCTCCGGTATCATGGGTGCGTTTACAAACATTTAAACTCACATACACAAACAGCCAGACCCGGAACAACTACCTGTACACCATACAAACTTTTGTTCCGTGCGGGGATCGAACCCGCGACACGCAGCGCAGCAGCCAATTGCTCAGCCACTGCGCCAACCGTGCCGTCAGTAATTCTTCGGTAGATTGAGAGATTCTACCAAATTCTCTATAAAACATACCAATTCCTCCACATTAGAATACAACATCATCTCAAAAATAACGCCAGTTATAAAAACGGGTAGTTATTTTGATTAAAACCGAAGTTTATTTATACCAGTATAGTCGGCAATATAAAAAGCCATTCATTTTCATCGCGAACCCATCCGTTAGGCTGGAATCGTAAAAAGCAAACTGAGCATTTTATTACGGGTTGCCCTGTGCCGATCGATGCTTATTCTTAATGGCTGATACTGCTAATAGTTTTTGGGGTGAGCTCTTTATTTTCGAAGGTTATCTAAGACCTGTTTTTAGGGTACTGTTACGGTTTCCCAATGCTAGGGAAAACCCTTAATGATCAATAATAATCGATTACTAAGATTTCTTCTAAATTGTCTTGTCATCATTTTGAAGGCAGCAATGCCTCCCGCTCCCGCGGTCCACCAGTCTCATCCCGATCGCCGAACCTTTACCATGTCCGTTATTTTATCGTTGTGTCTGTCAGTTCCAAATTATTATTAAGCAAAAAGTGTACAAGGTCAAACCCCGAAATAAACTATTTCCTTTGTGTTAATAAAAGTGTTTTTTTTAAAACGTTTTTTTCGGGGTCCCGTATAACAGTACCGTACCCGAAGGGCAACCAACGGGACCCTATTACTAAGCCTACGCTGTCCGTCCGTCTAGCGGGCTGTATCTCATGATCCGTAATAGGGAGAAATTTTCACAGTATGTGTATTTCCGTTGAATTCCTCCTACTACGATGGTACGGAACCCTTCATGCGCGAGTCTGACTCGAACTTGGCCGGTTTTTTTTAATAAGATTTTAGGCCAAAAGAAAGGAGCCGGCAGATTCGGAACAGTTATCTGGAGGCCATATAGCATTTGTTTTGTCTTCGAAGTTGGTAGAAAAAATGATAAAAATATTTAAGGAAAACTCAATCGTACTACGGATGATTTGGAACGGTACGCTGTTTTCAAGAAAAAAATGTGAGAAAATCTCGACGAAAATGTAGTAAATGAAAAAAAAACATAATTTATAGTACTTATTTCAATTTTATGCTGTATATTTTGGCACGTTTGTTGCATATTTCGAGCATTTATGATGCATATTTCGACGATTATAAGTTGCATATAATCCAGTCCCTACCGATGATGATCAAAAGCCATCATCATCATCCACATCCCGAATTCACCACTGTTTGGTATAGGCCTCTCTTTGCTTGTGCGAAGCTCCACATTCTTGTGCCAGCCTCATCCAGGTTTTTCCCCCGATGCCGCGATGACAACAATGTCGTCTGCACATCTCGTTTGATCAAAGGTAATTAGATCAAAAGGTTAATTTGCCTTTATTGCCGTAACCCGTAAAAGGTTAACACGCTGTAGCCCCGGGTGACAGCAAACGGTCAAAGAGACTGTTTGTTCCTGTGTCCAAATAGTAATTTATTGTGTTCACCAATTGATTTACTATTTCAGTCATTACGAGTACCTAAACTGGTACTGTCACGTACGGGATATCTTCAGTGATTGTTGTTCACAACCCCGCGATCATGGCGATTGCAACAGCGTCGAAATATCGGGAGTTCAAAATAATGACCAATCACGGAAGATATCCCGTAAGTGACAGTACAAGTTTAGTTGTAAACCGTGTAAGCCTAAAACAGTGATTACAAGTACCTGCCCAGCTGGAACTGTATAAAACATAACTTCAAGCCTGTAATCCTCGAAAGATTCGGCAGAGATGTGCGTTATAGTACAGACCTGCATTTCGCCAGTTATATTAAATTCCCAGGTAATAGGGGACGAGCCTCTTGTTATCAACCGGGCACAAATCCAGACACCGTGGCTGCTACCACGTGGTGATGTAAAAACCCATTAACACATTGTCCGAACTGGAAATCAAACCCAGGGTGTCATGCTCAGCAGTAGCTCCTGCGACCTCTACACGAGGCAGTCAAAACAAACAGAAACTGTATTTGAACATAGTAGTGTTGGAAGAACAGGAGTTCGGTTAGCGACAAAGGCTAGATAAACCCCATCATTTAAGTCGACTCCAAATAATTCGATAAAACTATTGTATATAATTTTACATTGCCGTCAATACTGATTACAGTTAAATATTCAGATCAATAACTAAGATTTAGAAAACTCAGGTGTTAATCTAGTTTTCACTAAATGTACCTACAGCCTGTGGGTTTATCGTTCAATTCGTGATGTATTTAATTTACTAAAATCACACGAAATTTTGATGATAAACCTATTTATGAAATTACAATTATAATACCATGTTATTTTCCAGTCGCTAGCGTGATCACAATATTCTATTAGGATATACATAATCAAGAGTAAACATTTTTGACCTGATAATAAGTTACCCAAATATGTATTAAAGCAATTCCCTAAAATGAAGTCAAATTCAAATTGATGTTAGAAATCAAGTAACTGTCAGCAAAACTAACGGTCAATAAACGTTAGCAACTAAACAGATTAATCAAGATTAATTAATTTGTGGAGTTTAATGCCTCGCCTTACTTTGAACACGACCGTTAGAGTATTCGTGGAATATAGAATCAAAGCATTTTTATTTGTGACTAGAGTTAACTAACTAAATACATTATTAATTAAAAACTATGAAATAACTTAAAATAAATAAACTAAGAACTAACAACAATAAAAGGGCATCAAAAAACTCCTCCTCATTGCTGTCAGCTGGTAATGTGCCCAAGAGACTGGCGGTGTTGCCACGTTGTATGGCAACACTTAGCCTCTGGTCAAGGTAAAACTTGGGTCACGGGAAGCGTCAACTAGGCGTTTTGAAATTTCCTTAAACAGGCTATGAGCACTCGGACCCCATGACCTCAGAGTTTCAACCCCAAACGGCTCGAAAATATATTTGCCACAAAGGTTTCTATATTTACGCCGCTTGAGGTTGTCTGCAGCCGCAGAGCAGCGCCAGCACAACACGACGAGCTTGGAAGATGTGATGGCGCAAGAGTATCGGCGCATGTGAAACAAAGTGCTCTATTAGATCATAGTGTTAAGCACAGACTTAACACTGGATGGATGAAATGGCGGCAGGTCATGATAACAACATGCGAATCCTGCATTCCCCATAAACTCGAGGGGAAGATTTATAACACCATGTTTAGACCTGCTGTCTTGTATGTATCAGAATTTTGGGCCACAAAAGAGATAAATGAACGGCAATTGCATGTGGCTGAGATGAGAATGCTAAGGGGAATGTGTGGTGTAACGCGAATGGATAAAATAAGGAATGAGTGCTTAAGAGAAAATCTGAAAGTGGCGCCGGTGACTGAAAAGTTGTGTGGTAATCGGTTGTCGTTGTTGAATGAGAAAAATGTTCAGAATGAATGTAGATGGCTAGTGAAGGATGATATGGCTAGAAAGGAGGTGACTGTTGAGATTACGAGTAACAGAGAAGTATGGAAGAAGAAGACATGATGCGCCGACCCCAATTAAATTGGGACAAGGCTAGGAGAATGATGATGCTAAGAAAATAGAAAAAGCACTGATTGAAAAGGATTTATTTAACAAGAACAATCGAACACAAGAAGTTGTCACCCTTGGTTCGAACCCCTGGCTAATGTGTGCGACGAATGTAATAGGAGGTTACGAAAACCATTTGTATCGACACATGGTCTGCCAGACAGTATGCAACACTAAGATTGAAATAAGTTTTTCGAAAGCTTACGTAACGATAATTGCCATCCAGCCAGCCAGAATCGTCATTTGTCTATGTCCAATAATGTAATCTGTCCGGTCCCAGTACATTTTCTGGATTTTGTCGATTTACCGCTCCGTAAATTAAGGTTAAATAAAACTCGTACAGCGTATTTAAAAAATGGAGCATATTTTTAGACTCCTTTAGCCAGCTGAGTGCCTATAGCTTGTCTTTTTTTTATTTTTCAGTATGGGAAATCATCAAATGACCCCTCCCCCCCCCACTCTGGGCGGAGCGGAAGGGAGTGTCAGACTTGTACTGACTAAAACCCATCCATGTTCCTTCTTTGCCCTTTGTGTTCCAGGGCCACGGTATCTCTTTCGAACAGTCCCGCAGCCCTGGCAGGCAACGGCCCATGCGGACCCACCCCTACTTATTTGCTGACATCTCTTTGAGGCGCACGTGGAACACGAACGCGCCGTCGACAGGCCGTTGTCGTCATAAGACGGCCGGAATCTATCCCATAAGTCGCCATCCTCAGGCCCGCGCCTACGGTGGCCGGGAGCCACCACGTGACCCCCGACGCCCAGGGCGTCTCCCGCAGCGGCTGGGACGTGAGATTCTTTCGCTCTCACGTCCCGCCACCTCCTTCACTAGCATGACTGCTTCGCAGAAGGAGGTGACAGCTTCCCATTCCCTCTCGCTCCGGACCATGGTTTGGACCAGGGCCGGACGCGAGAGATCGCCGCTACGAGGACACGGCGGTGTGCCATGGCCCATGGCGGCAATCCGGCAAGGAGGCTAGCCGCCTCGCCGGAGATCGTGCGGTACCCCCGGATTAGCCTTATGGCTATCACCTTTTGGGGCGCGTTCAGGTAGTGGGCGGCTTGCCGCCTCAAAGAACGCGCCCACACCGGGGCCCCGTAAAGGGCCATGGACCGCACGACCCCCGCGTAGAGCCTCCGGCAGCAGGCGTTTGGACCCCTCAGGTTGGGCAAGAGCCGCTTGAAGGCAGCCCCTGTCCGTTCCAGTTTGGGAGCCAAACGTCGGAAGTGCTCCACGAAGTTCCACCGGCTGTCGAGGACGAGTCCTAGGTACTTCAACGTCGACCCGACGCCGATGGAAACCCCTCCTGCCGTCAGTAGAGATCCCGACGGTGACGCATTCCGAGGTCCATGAAAACACATGGCCTCGGACTTGTGCAATGCCACCTCGAGACCCAATTGCCGGATCCTCTCCACGACTATCGCAACCCCGCGTGTCATGTTTTCGGCCGCCGCCCTATAGCTTGTCTTATTTATACGTTAACAAGAAAGCTTGCTGCGTTAGATAACCTTATCGATTCTGTTCGGCTTATCGACTGGTGGTCGAACACGGGTTTAGTGTGAGTTTTGGACAAACTGTTGGCTTAGTATATTTAGACATTGTTTAGATAAATATTTGCATTTGTTTATATAATTATACATTACTATCAACGGTAAAAGTGCCCAGAAGGCTGACAGAGCTGCCACGTCAGATGGCTATGCTAATTTTTTTTAATATATGTAAAGAAATAGTACCTACTTGCTATTTCCATATCATTTGATTTCTTTAACTTAATTAATCCTCGCTCATTACTGTGGCACACACAGTCATTGTGAGAGTTTTTGAAAAAACTAGAATATTAAATAAAATACATAAAGTGATGATATTCGGGAGATTAAAATCTTTGAATTTTGTTTCTTTATTTACAGAAGAAACGCAATTGAGTTTTATTTACTTACGAATATCGAATATCTTATATAAATAATTATAATGCTAGTAGGTACTGCACGACTGTCTCGTTGGTAGTCGCAAGCGCGATTGCTGTGCATGAGGCCCTGGGTTGGATTCCCGGATCGGGCAAAATGTTATTGGGTTTTCCCATCAGGATTTTCAATTTCTCAGTACCAGCCACGGAATCTAGAATTGTGTCCGGTTGATGCAAATAGGCTCATCCCATATTACATGGGACTTAAACATGACAGGCGAAATGTGGGAGTACTATTACAGACACCTCTACCTAACCCTTCTTGGATTACAGGCGTGATGTTATGTTATGTTATAATGCTTGTTTAAAAAAATATTTACTTAATAATTGAGTAACAAAAATCCCATTTGTACCTATCATTCAAAAATTTAAGAGATTAAGTTATGTACCTGCATGGATTTATGATTATCATGATAATCATAAAATAATTATCATGATAATTATAAAATAATTATGATAATTATTTTATAATTATCAAGATAATTTCCTTTTATAATTATCATGATAATTATAAAATAATTATCATGATAATCATAAAATAATTATCATGATAATCATAAAATAATTATCATGATAATTATAAAAGGAAATTATCTTGATAATTTCTTTATAAGGCTCACCGTAAACATGCTCTACCTGTTGTACAAAAGAGCTCGGATCCCAAGAGAGGATAATAAAGTTATCGTGTTATTCAGTCTTCCGCCGGAAGTGCTAGTTACCTGGCACTGGAAGGCTTCAATGTGTTCAAAGATTTTATAACCTGATTTTATGTGCTAAGAATAAATTTTCAGGTTACCATGACCACAGCCTTTTTAGAGGGCTGGATCCGCGCCTGAAAACATACACTTATTATCCATACACAAATACATGCATATACTATAAACAAAAATGTATGGAGCCCTCACGTATTATAAAATATTTTTTCAAAATTGGGTAACGTTTGGTTTTCGGTCAACGAGTAGGTAGAGGTTTTACCCTAGGGATTAAACCATTATACTATTGCCAGTTTTGTTAAAGTCTGTAATAGGGGCCGAGACTATGTTATAAATTATTTATTTATTTAATTAAGGTTCACCAACAGTTGTTACAGATATACAGATAAGACCATAAAAGTAATTGTGTCTTAAATCTAACTGCACAAAAAATTACAGGCAAACACCACACGCAAAATGTTCTTTTAATTATGAATTTAATATTAGAGACTTAATGTACTTAAATTCTGGATAATAAAAAAAAAAAACAAAAAAAACTAATACTAATAAAGGAAATAAAAAACAAAAAATTAAACACTAATACAAATAACGTCTGACAAACGTCGATATTGAGTCTGCGTGGACGTCAACCAGGTCGCTGCGTTCGTTTATGAGCTTGCACATGAGGGGTATAGGCGAATTAGCACCCAACACTGTACGGTGAAGAGGTGGAGTTAAGGGTGTTATAGGTTTGCGAGGTGGTCTACAGGGTACTCTAAAATTAAACCTACATACCAATTGTGGGCAGTTAATGGTGTTATTGAGCAGTTTATATGCGAGTCTCAAATCCAAGAGCTCCCTTATTATAGACTAGGTTGCATCTGAAATATCTATAAAAGAAACCCAATAATGTTTGACCAACCTAAGAAGCAAACCCAGAATCAAGCGCAAGCCTATTTCCACTTCCGACACCAAATAAGAGAAAACAACAAAAAATGAATAACAATCAAAATGAATCCAAAGAAAAATCAGCTTTCCTCCAACCGGCCCTATAATTGCGTACATCCTACCACGTAGTGTTTTATTCATATTTTTCCCCATTATTCTGCGGAGTTAGAACAACATCCTTCTTAGATTCAACGAGAAGATTGTTTCTTTACCCACGGGGACGGAATATCGACTCTATACGGCCTGTTCACGACCTGATGTCATGTCTCAAGCGATACACGCGTGAGTCACTTTTTAATATTAACCCCTTCTTTTTTTTCTTTTTTTTTTCCGGATGGGAAATCATCAAATGACCCCCCCCCCACTCTGGGCGGAGTGGAGGGGAGTGTCAGACTTGTACTGACTAAAACCCATCCATGTTTCTTCTTTGCCCTTTGTGTTCCAGGGCCACCGTATCTCTTTCGAACAGTCCCGCAGCCCTGGCAGAATATTATTAGTTGAAACTTAGACCTCCAATATCTCCGAAACTAGAAGGTTCCCAGGTATGGTCCAGAACAAAAAAATGATCGCAATGACGGTAGAAGTGCGCTTCGGATTTCGTTGAGGGTCTATTTACACCCTTAATGACGTGGCTTCAGTGTCTACCGTCGCGATGGTGGCATGCACTAGTTTAAGAAACTTCTTTCATTTTGTTTTCACCGCCGGCGCTGTCGCAGTACCCGTGTTGCTTGAACGGGTAGTTCGTGGCCAAGCCGATGGATACGGAAGAGTTACGGAAATATTATGGCAAGGTCTGCAGGGAAATACATACAAGCGTTGCTCGTTATTTGTGGTGAAAGTGATGCGAGTACAGATTCTTAAGGAAGCTGTAAACAAATCTGCTAAAACGTCTTTCTCTTTTAAGAGTTTTTAACTTTCGACTTCATTTTGGCCTTAATTTTGCGAGATCAATATACTTTTTAGTGTCAATTGAACACGGTCATAAATACTCAAGTCCACTTTTTGCAGTTATTTCTCAATCGATTCAATCTATGTACATTAATTTAATAAAGCTGAGGAGTTTGTTTGTTTGAAGACACTAATCTCTTGAACTGCCAGTCGGATTCGAAAAAATAGTTCTGCTTTTGATAGCCTAATTTTAGGAAGGTTATAGGTTAGGTTACTTAACATCATGTTACGACCCTTAGAAGCTGAGCAAAAGGAAAAAAAACCGCGGGGCAAAACTAGTTACTTACATGATAAACTCCATGCCTCTCTGTCTGACCGATAGGCAGCCTGATTCAAGTGCTTGAGACGGACATAGACTACTTCTCCTTTTGAATATTAGCAGACAAAGTCGCAGGCAACAGCTAGTGTTCTATATTCCTTCAGTAATTGAAAGGTGATCTTTTGAAACGTCCAACCCAAGCTCGCGCTCAAATGTATCAAAGATTCTACGGCCATTTTCTAACGCACCATTCGAGTTTCAAGCTTTATCGAGCTTTTGTTACGACACGGCTATTTCTCGTGTCTGTTGTACGTAGGCACTAGTGGAAAGAGAGGAAGTTAAAGTTAAAGTTTGCTAGTGCCTCCCTGGAAAAACTCAATGTTTTACATAACATTATCTGCCTCGTTGGTTTAGTGATCGCAAGCCTGCTAAGCATGACGTCCTGGGTTCGATTCCCGGTTCGGGCAAAAACAGTTTTTGGGTTGTTCATCTGGAATTTCTCAGTGGCAGCCAAAGAGTCTGGATTTTTCCCAGTTTGCAGCCAATAGGCTCGCCCCTTTTTACATGGAGGTTGCACATAACTGGCGCAATGTGGGTGTACTATTGAATATGTCTCTCACCAACCGTTCAGGGGTTACAGGCGTGGTGCCGCACGCAAAATGCACGCTTTGGACGTGGAGTTGCGTACACCAGTCCGTTATACAATACAATACAGGCGTGGTGTTATATACACCGTGACTTTTTAGTCGTCTTCCAACGGCAGCCCACTTCATCTATCCAATGAATACTAAAAATTCATTAAAAAAAAAAGGTATTTATGAGAGTTTAATCATCATCATCATCATCATCATTTCAGCCGAAAGACGTCCACTGCTGGACATAGGCCTCCCCCAAGTGTCGCCACATTGACCGGTCCCGTGCGTCTCGTATCCAGCGGATCCCCGCAACCTTTACCAGGTCATCGGTCCACCTAGTGGGAGGCCTTCCAACGCAACGTCTTCCAGTTCGCGGTCGCCACTCCAGAACTTTCCGGCCCCATCGGCCATCCGTTCTGCGAGCAATATGCTCTGCCCACTGCCACTTAAGTTTGGCTATTCTTCGGGCTACGTCGGTAACCTTGGATTAGAGTTTTTTTTTTTTCGAGGTTTTAATCATTTAAAAATAAAAATATTATTCAGCATTATGACGCATGGCGTAGTTAAAAGACCCTGTTGCAAGCAATGATCTACTGGACTCGAGTGCTGGGTAGGTATATGTTCTCTCGTTTGACACGTAAACATCATTAACAGGATGTTTCATAATTTTTTTTTTTTTTTTTTTGTACCTGTTAAAAAAAAAATCGCGCCTAGAGCTATTTTATGTCTTGTACATTGAGTGGACGACCTTTGTAAGACGACTAAAAAGTCACGGTGTATATTATCAGCATATAATATCACGTCTGTATTTCCAGGAAGACTTAGGGCTAAAGAGGTCTGCACAAGGGGCAATGGCTGACAAAGCGTTTCGTATTTGGACATTTATCAGGATTGACATAATCTTTTCGGTAGAATTCAATACATATTTGTCTTTTCTAGACTTACAACTCTCTTGGGTACCTAGATAACTGGCGATATGTTGGTGCATTTTATCAGTTATGTTTAAGTCCCATATTAGATCGAGCCTATTGCTACCATTGTTTTAATAAAAAACCAGATTCTATATACGAGTGTATATAGCTGACAGTGGCGAAGGTTCCATACAACTCGATTCCTACCGGCTTCCCTTTGAAAACGGGCACAATCAGTATTCCATAGACAAATAATAAAGTCACATTAAAGACAAATGTACTTGGGATTACCTCTAAAAAAAATTGACCCTTCGCCACTGATAGCTGAATACTAGTATTTTACATGGAGTGACAGCCTGTCTGACCGAAAAAATCTGAAGTAAATCTGTGTAATAAACTAGTCGCCGACATGCCTTCGATAATCTTGTTAATGATGGATCGCTGATGGTGGCACGTGTGTCGGATCATTTAGTTCCCTTCAAAATGGTTGAGTTGAATGGTGCTGATACATGCGTCATGTTCGTGAACGGGCGCTGTCAGTTGTGACTGGTCATCTCTTATTTGCCACGGCTTATTTGAATTAATTATTTTATTTTTGAATTGTTTTTACTATGGACACTTTTAACGTACACATCTTGCTGCATCGTTCTCACATAAGGTACCATCTCAACATGAATGATGTAATCAAAGTTTTGTAAAAGTATTCTGATTTAAAAGAGTGTCCATGGAGTTTCTTGCCCGTTCTTCTCCATAGAGATCTACGTTAGGGAATGGGCAACTACAGTACTTTTGTGCCTTGTGACTGGGACTGTAGCTATATTTCATTGTTTCGACAATTCAAAAGTGCCTGTAACTGGCCTACTTGAAATAAATGCTTTGATTTAATAGAACTTAAGAGATTTACCTAATATCTATTCTAAATCTCAAATTCATTGCAAAGAGTACTCGGTATTGGTATCACATTAGCCTTCCAGACGTTTCCTTAAGTAGTCTTTAACAAAAAGGCATGAAGTCGTCGCGCTGGTGCGAAATGAAAGGTGTTCGGTGGAGCGCATTTCCTTCACTGGAACTTAGACCGTCCGCTTTTCAAGAGCTTAGACCAGGAGCGTGACACTGTTTTAAAAAGTTACGTCACAGAAGAAAAAAAGTTATTAAATGAAGCAGATTGCCTGAAATTAAACCATTGATGGCACGGTTGGCGCAGTGGCTGACCGATTAGCTGCTGCGCTACGTCTCGCGGGTTCGATCCCCTCACGGAACCCTTATTTGTATGGCCTACAAGCAGTTGTTCCGGGTCTGGCTGTGTATGTGAGTTTAAATGTTTGTAAACGCACCCACGATACAGGAAAAAGTCCTAGAGTGGGGCGACGTTTCTATAAAAAAAAAAAATTAAGATTTTCATTCTAATCTATAAACACTAGATGTGAATAAATTGGTATTAAATAATCTTAGTGCTTGAGACCGTTGTAGATACTTCACCTTACCTTGTGTTACTTTATCTTAAGAGTTCTAGACATAGACAAGTGGCAATTAACTTTTAAAGCATTAATAATGAAATATTTTATTTTTGTAAGTAGGTTATTAAAAATACTTTTACAGATATTTATTTTTTTATAATCATAATTAGGTCCATGATTTGTATCTGACTATTCTAAGAAAAAACAGCCAGAACAAACTTATTTTTGTAAGTTATTAACTTAACGCATCACCATAACATTATCACTCATTAACAATCACTTAGTGTAACGCCTTAGGTTCGTTTGAAATAAATAACACAAAATATCGCTTTAACTGACGCAATTAGTATGAAGGTCCAACTTTTTAACCCATTTTCCTTAGAGAATTTTGTCCAGTTTGATGGTCTGAAAAACCATCTAAGAGGTATTATACTTTTTCTGCTACATCCTGTACGGATGGCACACATCCTGTATGGATGATACAGATATTGAAGGCGGGGTCTTTCATTAATGTTACTAAATTCGTATAAAACAATTATTATCAAAACAATCAAAACGATTTTACAGTTAGCCGTATTATTCCGAAGCACGTAATCAAATAAAACTCTCCTCGGCCACAAATCAATATTCAATTGAATTAAATTCTCTCGATGCCATGAATAGTAATTTCAATGCATTTTAAGTGACTTAAAATGGTTTTCCTATTAAGATATTTTAACTTTTTCTTTGTTACGGTTACACGGTTATTGAATTGAGTATTAGGTAAACAGTAGCTTATAGGATCAAAATCAACTTTTTGAACTGAGTCTGTACTGATGGCTGCATCAGCGAAGGTTACAAAAGCAACACATAATAGCCAACATGTTTACATGTCATTAATTTGGTTAGTACTTATCTCATACAGTTTCTAGTGAATATCTATCTTATTTCTTATTTTTGTCTTTACTATAAGTTTGTATTTGGTAAAGTTTTGTTGACTCTTGGAGAAAAATTTCTATTAATCCTGTGATTCATTATGATCATAGAGGTCCTCTATAACTGAACCAAACCCAACTGTTACAACAAAATTATTTATTCAAATAATTAAAAATATGTTGAACATAAAGGTAATGGTGAAATACTGACTGGCTAACTTCTAATAGTTAAAATATAAATAAACTTTAAAAAATACACTTCGTAGCTTACATATACATGGTGCTTTATGAAAATTTCTACATTAATATTCACCACATTTTTCTAATATTTTATTCAGGCAAGCTCCTGCACTACAAAGTACTGTCCTCGACAGCTGTCAAAGTCACAGTGCAATTTAATTAGTCCAGTCTTACCACAGAGCAGTTAGCAACGGCAGCATAACAAGGTAAAATGTTTATAAACTGTTGCCGAATTTTTTGCCCACAGTTTGCAACTGAGCTAGTTAGCGTACGAAATTAAAAATTTTTCATTGTTCCGTCGACGCGAAACTTTTCCTTATGGAAACATTGAGCTTGACTGTACTGACTTTGTTTTGTACTGCTTATTAAAACAGGAGTACGTTATTTAAGTTTTAAGATGGTCGTTTAATATTAATCGCCACTTTCAGAAGTTGATGAAGAAATTAAAACGCTGCCGTCCCTTCGAAAATGACCATGCTATAAAAAAATAAGTAGAAAGAAAGAATAATTAAAACTGTTTTTTTTTTTTTTGAAACGTTGCCCTACACTAGGAATTACTCCTGTATCGTGGGTGCGTTTACAAACATTTAAATTCACATACACAAACAGCCAGACCCGGAACAACTACCTGTAGGCCATACAAATATTTGTTCCGTGCGGGAATCGAACCCGCGACACGAAGCGCAGCAGTCAATCGCTCAGCCACTGCGCCAACCGTGCCGTCAAATTTCTTTCTGACTCTGGTTATTTTTTTGTCTTAATTATATCCATACATTGTAAGTAAACATTAATCTTAAAAACTGTATTAGTAAAACATGTAGGTTGGACAATTAATAATGGATGATCAAATTTCTCCACACTGAAATTCAGGAGACCGTTCAAGCTGCCTCGGACCCTCTGCAGGTACATGTCTGACAACCAGTCTTACCAAGGGGCACCGCATTACCCAGTGCTAACTGGGTTGTGGAGGTCAGATAAGCAGTTGCTCCATGTAGAATACTGGTATTCAACTGCATCCAGTAAGACAGGAAGCCGACCTCAATAAATTTGGGAAAAGGCTAGGCAGGTGGCGTGACGAGGACTTGTTTAGTAACTTTATTAGACATACACGAACTCATCATCTGCCTAGCCTTTTCCCAACTATGTTGGGGTTGGCTTCCAGTCTAACCGGATACAGCTGAATACCAGTATTTTACATAGAGCGACTGCCTATCTGACTTCCACAACCCAGTTAATACTGAATAATACGATACCCATTGGAAAGACTGGTTGTCAGACTTTTCGGGCCACTGACTACCTAACGACTGTCAAAGATGTACAAATGACAGCCGGGGCCAACGGCTTAACGTGCTTTCCGAGGCACGGAGGAAACTCGGTAAGTAATGGGTGGTCACCCATCCACAGACCAATCTAGGCAAGCACGGCTTTACCTAAAGATCGACCCGAGCGGCTGTTATTATTTAGCCACGAGCTCCTCCTAGACACACACATACTAATATCCTTATAATATAAATCTTGTGTTTACCTAAATGCCTAGTTCATTTTAGAAACCTAAGAGTCCGTACACAAGAATCTAGAATAACAAGTTTGCTATGAATGTGTGATGGCAGTACAAATACGCTACGGATTAATATGCAACCTTTCTACGTCACGAAGTAGGTTATTAATACAAAGTTATACTCAACGAGATATCTTTCTCTTTTTCTCGTATTGACATTAACTTTATGAAAGGAAACATTGAAGATTTTCTTGTTCTTTATTGCAAAATAACAAATATACATACAAATCTATTTAAGTAAGGTGGTTCATTGTTATGTAAAAGAGCGCCTCTCGCCATCAAACGTAAAAGTTTGGCGAATTTAGAATTAAGCAACACCTCTGTACTATAGTCACATTAAATAAAATAAATAAATTTAAAAAAAAAAATTGCAATAATATAGCTTATGTACAATGGCGAGCTTAACCCAGAATTGGATTTTCTTACAGCAAACCAAATTTTGACTGCGAGATTTGTAGAAGAGGGTAAACTTATGAGCATTACAATTCCATTCTGTTACTTAAATTAATTAATTTTATAAACTAAACTATCATTCATCATCATCATCATGTCATCATCGTCATCATCATCATCATTTCAGCCGAAAGACGTCCACTGCTGGACATAGGCCTCCCCCAAGTGTCGCCACATTGACCGGTCCCGTGCGTCTCGCATCCAGCTGATCCCTGCAACCTTTACCCAGGTCATCGGTCCACCTATTGGGAGGCCTTCCAACACAACGTCTTCCAGTTCGCGGTCGCCACTCCAGAACTTCCCGACAACATCGGCCATCCGTTCTGCGAGCAATATGCTCTGCACACTGCCACTTAAGTTTGGCTATTCTTCGGTATGTATATATAGCACATATATATACCTACCTAAAAATCCTATATAATATACATACAAACATATTGATCATGTTGACAGGAAATGTTCCTTTATTCCTTTCTTGAACACCTCTGACGAAGGGCTATCCCACAAGGACTGTGGAAGTGAATTCCAAAGGCGCACAGGACGAACAGTGAATGATCCATCATACCGACTTGAGGAGTGGAGAGGGAAACGAAGGAGAAGAGATGATGATGAGCGACAAGGTTTTCCTCTAGGCACAAGATACTCAAAGCGTTCCCGAAGATACGAAGGAGCTTTTGAATTGCTTTTTTATTCATGCTGTGATATAAATATTAGTAGCCATTGTGTTGGCTAGGGAGCTTAAATAACTAATTTAAATAAAGGGTATAAAAGTACCCTTAACGAATCCGAAAGGCATTTGTTCTCCCCGTCAACTCAATCATTTTATTATTCTTGACCATACCTGGGAACCTACTTCTAATTGTGGAGATATTGGACATCAAAGTTTTAACTTTTACACTTTTTTTTTTTATAGAAGTTTTAAATGTTACAGCTTGACTTAAAATACATCCACGATACTATTCAATGCATCCATCGGTACAATGTTTTAAGTGCGTTACATTGAGTCCAATCGTAAAACTTGATTTTTCACCCCAAAAAAGAGTCGTTTCCCAGCAATAATATTTGCGTAGAGTTACTTAGTTTGATGTACTGAATGCTTGGTTGACGGCTTCATGAAGGGTCCGTTTACACCCTGTGTAGATGTATTTTTTTGTTTATCTTTAAAAAACGCTTCATTAAACCATTCAAACAAACTACAAGTCAATCTCCCAAACAAATGACAACAGCAACAAGATAGCTACTAGTTATTCTAATGAAGACAGTTGTCGCCCTCAAATAGTTTATGTTAAGCGAGTAGCGAGTACTAGCGAGGGACGGAGGGAGTGAGGACCGAGACAAACAAGCCTCTCGGTGTGTCTAACCGCATGAGGTAACAGAATCGGCAAGTGGGCAAACTGATAGAGGCACACTGAGGGCTCAAACAGTTTGTCGTGAACAAAGGTATAATAAAGCCACTAGCAATTCACTTGCGACATCGTCCGCGAAAATTGTGATAGTTCGGCGAATATGCATGATATAAATATAATTTAGAGCTTATACGCCCACGAATAATGTAGCTTTCTGAAAGTGAAAGAATTTTTAGAATTGGATCTTTCGTTCCAGAGATTACCCCTATATAGAAACAAATTTTACTTCTTTATAATATTAGTAACCCAGGTCACCACTATTAGCAAAAACTAGACCTGACCCACGATCCAGTCACAAAGATCACTTTCATTTTTGTGGTTCACTTTTTTCAGCTCGCTAGATTACCTACCTTATTCTTTTGCAAAGAAGAAATCTTTTAAAATAGTTTCACATTGTATTAAATTAAGGTTTATTAGGTTTTCTCTTAACTACGTTAATATAATAAATACAGTATTAAATATTGATGGCCTCATTGGCCGAGTAGTCGCAAGCGCGACTGCTGACCATAAGGTCCTGGGTTCGATTCTCGGGTCGTGCAAAGAGTTATTGGGTTTTTCCATAAAGAATTTCTCAGTAGCAGCCATGGAGTCTGGATTTGTGCCCGGTTGATGGCAAAGGGCTCGCCCCCGCTTTAATGGGACCTAAAACATAACTGGGGAAAAGTATATATTGAGTACACCTCTGCCTAACTCTTCAGGGATTTCAGGCGTGATGTTATTGTTATGTTTATTAAAAATGTGAAATAAAATATTTTAACATGCACCCACGTCACAAGAAAAATTCCTCATACCACAATATTAAACAGTTACCTACCTAAAAACATCCCTCGACAGTCGTCACAAACAACACGTGCCCTCCATTAACCGATCTATTCCTATTTTATTCTATCCTAACTAATATAATATTATAAATGCGAAAGTAAGGTTGTTTGTTACCTTTTCACGCCTAAAAGACTGAAGCGACCATCCTGAAATCTTGAAATTTTGCATATACGTTCTCAGGTGAAAGAAAGAGAACATCAGAAATGGACATGGGTACCTTTCATCCCGAAAAAAAGTACTGTTCCCGACGAAAACAACTATACAATTCTTATGATAATAGATGGGGCCACGTATCTTTCGAATCATGATTGAAATTTGTCGGCACGGTTGGCGCAGTGGCTGAGCGATCGGATGCTGCGCTGCGTGTCGCGGGTTCGATTCCCGCACGGAACAAATATTTGTATGATCTACAGGTAGTTGTTCCGGGTCTGGCTGTTTGTGTATGTGAGTTTAAATGTTTGTAAACGCACCCACGATACAGGAGAAATTCCTAGTGTGGGGCAATGTTTTTAAAAAAAAAAAAAAAAAAAAAAAAAAAAAAAAAAAAAATTATATTATGACAAGCAGAGTACAACCCGAATTGAATGTCAAATTCTAAATTACCCCGAGCGAAGCCGCAGGCAAAAGCTAGTTCCTAATAAAACTATTCCTCCCGTTACACAACGAGCTCGCCCACTGAGACCGTAGAGTGTAGGCGTATTCCACCCGCCCTAAAACAACCAGGCACATGACTCCTTATTTGAAATGCAAAGGGCCGCATGTTGCTACGCTTGGGACAAATCCACACCGGTTTGTGGGAGACGGTCATTTGTTTACGGTTTTTCGTATCTTCTTTTGAAGACAGTTGAAATATTGTGGAAGAAACATGTCTGTCTTTATTTTTGTTGCACTGAAATGTGGAAAAAAATGTTATATCTTTATACAGGGTGTAACAGAAAGGGTACAGTCATATGAAAGGATATGCTGCAGACCATCAAACTGAACAACTTCCTCCTGCAAAAAATTATGATCTGTCCCATACATTTGGGTCGAGTAGGTATTGAAATTTAGAATGGGACAGCTGATAATTTTGTCGCATTTACGATATTGGACCCATGGAGAAAGTTGTTCAATTTCAACTGACTGTAAGGGGGTTTTTGGTCTTACATACCTGACCATGCCAGCCCCATCGTGACACATTTTATACGATATAAAAAGAATTCTTAAAAATAAAACTTGTGTATTAAAATGTGTTTGCATCATTGAACTCAACTATGGGTGTGTGTGTGTGGTCTGACTATATGTGTATTTCAATATTGTGTGCATGAACTGTGTGTGTGTTTCGTTACCTTGTCCTTGTGATCCCACCGCAAAGAAAGCACGGCTAAGCCTAAGCGGTTTTATGATAAAACATTATTCAGTTTGTAACGTTTCCACGGCTGAGACTCTGACTACCTTTCTCTAAGAAGGAGGAGACCAGAAAACTCAGCGCATTTGGTAGATGTTACAAACTTATTAAGTCTCTAAGATTGAAGAGAAGATGCGAATTCAATGTCCTCATAATCATCAACCACAGCCCGACTTCATCCACTGCTAGTTACAGGCCTCCCTTTTCTTGTGCCAAACTCCACGTTCTTATGCCAGCCTCATCCAGGATATTCCCGCGATTGTAACAACGTCGTCTGCCCATCTCGTTTCCGGACGACCAACGCTTCTGATTTCAGTCCCTGGACGTGACTCGGTCACAGCTTTACTTCAACTGCCATCACCGCACCTTGCTAAGTGTCCTGACCAACTACATTTGAGTTCCTTAACGCGATTTATGTCCTCACCTGGGTTCATGCCCTCAACCGGTGACTCATATCGAGGATATAAAGGTGGTCCACTACTGCTCGAATTAGGGCCTTTTGATGGCCTGATGACCACTACTGCTCCTAATAAAACCGGCCAATCAGGAGACAGTATAAAAATTTGTTAATTGTTAGTGGTTCCGATACCGCCCTATTAAATAAAAGTATTTTATGTATGGGTCCGAAAATTTTTAACAAAATACCCGATGTAATAAAAATAGATACAGTTCCACTTTTTAAAAAGAAATTGACAGAACTATTAATTAATAAGTGTTATTACTCAATTGACGATTTTTTGACTGATAAGAATTTAAATTGATAATATGACATATCTGTATCCCTGACTGAAATGATAAATGTAATTAACTTAAATTTTGACGTCATAATGTAATTGTTTTCATTTTTGACATTTCAAATTTATTAAATTTTAATTTTAATTATAATATGTACGAGTACTAGTTTTGCACACCTGTTAGGGTAGGATATGGTCCTGAGCTATATTTGTTGTATTTCATCCTTATGTGTACCCATATTCAAGAAAAATAAATGATTTGATTGATTGATTGATAAACCACTCACTTTAAATATCCCTCTTCATTGTGAACGTATTCTTAGGACCGTATCGATTCAGTCGGCAACCGTTTTAATTTAAACAGCATGGCCAGAGATTGCCAGTTTGTGGCGACCGATTGGTTTGCCGACGACTGGACAACGTTTCCTGAGAGAATTTAATATGAGCAGCGTGTTACTTGATTAAGGCTTTTAGAATACATTGGGGTACAGTTTATTAAGTGTTAAAGTTTCTGTTTTTCTGTATTTGAATGGAAAATTTATTTGTTTGACTAACTCATCATCATTGACTTGCTCTTAGTTTTATCCCAATTTGTACACTAATCGTGGACTTCTGATAAATAAAACACCAGCCCCCGTAGCATGACCACCGTAGACAAGGATTTCTTTGACGGAAGAATCGACAAAATGACAGATAGTGCAAAGAAATCTGTCATTGTGTAGACACAATCTGTCATTTTGCCGATTCTTCCGTCAAAGAAATCCTTGTCTACGGTGGTCATTAGAGGTGGGTGTTGAATAAATACCTGTTCAACTGTTTTTTTTAACGACTTTTCATTCGGCAACGTGTTAACTGTTATTCATTAATGAAAAAACAGGTTGAAAATATTAACTGTCAATTTACGTCAACGCACTCAATGATTTAACCACTATGCTCGACAAGATTTTGACACATGACACACCAGCTGAATCGGCGGGGTGATGCGAATTGTCATGAATTTCAAGAATTTTCGTGAACTTTCAACATTCGATTTTATTATGAAAAATATGTTGCGGCAGCTGTTTCATACCATAAGTTTGTGGTTAATATCTCCAATAACGTGTTGATGTCGGTAAAACGGCGTCAGTCAATTGCCAAATATGTGTAAATTACATGCCACTACACCCTTCCAAAAAAT
The DNA here is from genome assembly GCA_910589295.1 of Noctua janthe. Classification (NCBI taxonomy): domain Eukaryota; kingdom Metazoa; phylum Arthropoda; class Insecta; order Lepidoptera; family Noctuidae; genus Noctua; species Noctua janthe. The sequence goes on along the minus strand of OU342575.1, from coordinate 10,904,835 downwards.
AGGTAACTTAGATGCACTGGAAATAATGTACTTAGACAACTTTCTCGTTTGCTAAAAAAACTTGAAAGGGCAAGATAAAGACAGTAACATTCTATCTGCGTTCTTATTTTTACCATTATTCATACATAATTCCATGAAAAAACACGATCAAAGTCTTGACAAATATTACTAAAAACTCTAGTGCCGATCGTTATCCAAAGTTTCATCATTCGATTATAAAGTTGCATAAAACCTAATCGATACTCGCAATGAAATCAAGTTTGGAAAAAAAAGAGTTGAAATGGAAAACTCTTTGGTATAATTTCAAATCATTATTTAATTTTAAAATTAATCTTTATAAGCTATCTTTTTAAATAATTTCATTTAGTAATTATTCGATGCTTTTGGTCGACTTCAAGAGAAGGAGATTTATAAATGATAAGAAACACTGAAATGTGTAATCCCAAAAAAAAATTTGCTTCTAAGTAAACATTCTGATGATTACCTTTCTTTTAAAAACTTATAGATGGTCTCCTGACTTTCCGTTGAACTAGCAGCGTGAGGTTTGGCATGAAATTAAGTTTCACAATTCAAGCAAATAAAAAATCTGTAAATGGATTGATTTTCAATTGTAGGTAGATAAGTACGCACGGTTGCGTTTTTTTTTGTTTCAAAATTTAAATTAAAAATGCGTTTGTTTCATATTTATACTTAAGTGTTTTAATTTACTATTATCATTTATTGCGAATTTTGTTTTGTAATATCTGAAGGTTGGATATAGAATCATGGTAGGCATAGTAAAAAAAAAATGGTTTGATCCGCCAAAGATAAATTATATTTATCCTAAGATTGTGTATCGATTGGTAGCGTTTTGTCGGTTATGTGTTAGATTAAGACAAACTTTTTTTTTGTTTAGCCTATTCTTTCCCAGTGCTGAGCAAAGACCTCCTTCAATCCTTTCCAACTCTGCTGGTGATTTGGCTTCTCTGGCCAATCAGTCAAGAATGAGTCCAAATCGTCAGGCAAGCGTTTCTTGGACCTGCCTCGGTGACAACGACCGACAAACTTAATGTCTTTTATTTCGCAATCGGAAATTCATAAGACGTATCCCGAAGAAACATTAGTTTACTCTTCGAAAGCGGTTCACTGTCAACTCTAAAAACTCTTCTTACAACTGCAAAGTTCAGGTTATCCATCATAGGCCGTGGACCATGTCACTTGAGTTAAGCCGTGAATAGCTATGCGACAGAAACCTCAGGGCAAGAGTTAAGAGAGACTCGCATTAGTAGAGTTTTATTAAAAATAGTTTGATTGCTACTAAACCAAGCTTATTAAGTATTAAAAAATATTGACTATTAAAGGTATTAGTCGGAGAAGGCAAAAGATAAAGAAAATTGGAATGCCATAGGGAGGCCTTTGACCCGCAGTGAGAAAGAACAGGCTGATAAAATAAGTATTTGTAAATGATGAATACCACAAGCTACGTAACCACAATAACGAATCGAACCTAACATAATAACTTTACCATACTAAATTCATCTTGCGAACCAAATAAATTTTTATTATGCCTTCCAAGATCCTGGGCATTTTATATCCAACCGACCAAACAATAGAAAAATAAAATTATTTAAAAATAATAATCTTATTTTAGAATTTTTAGTTTTGTTGTATTCTGTACATTTCTGATTCCGCATCATTAGATTATGCTATGCACCGTTGATGAGTGTCCTCATGAAAAGACGATTCTCTCTGCGAGATGAGGTCATGATAAAAATCATGTTTATCCATCAAATATGAACGCGTCTTCAGATTTTTGGATCCGTGCTATTTAACGTTGAGGAGTTCCCTCGTGAGATGACCATTTTGACTGCAGGATGAGGTCATGATAGAAATCATCTAAATTATTAAAATTAAACGCGTATACAAAGTTTCGTGTCCGCGCTATTAACCGTTGAGGAGTTCTCTCGTGTGGAAGACGATCCTGGCTGCAGGACTAAGTAATGTTTATCATAAAAATGTATTGTCACCAGAACAAAAGGTGTGTGCAAAAATTCAGCTCAATCGGTATAAGGAAACTGGTTTGAAATTAAGTTGCTAGATTTGACCAATACTTACTAACAAGGGAAGTTAAATAAAAGCATATTTTAATAAAATAAAAAATCACAATAAATTATCTAGTAAAATACAATATCAATTATTTGAACAGAGAATGCATTCATAATTTAAATTTTGATGTGGAAAAAAAAACGGCGCGAATTTAGCCATAGATCAGTCTGTGCTGTTTGTTGTGTCGGTTTTAGTACCTACAATTTACGAAAAACTATTAAAATTACCAATATAAAGCTTAAAAAAATATGATTGTATTTATTTATTCTATTTTACGCTTAAAACAAAATTATTTTAATTTCCATCTATCGATTTTTTCAATTCCATAATTTACTCTCTCGATTATTGAAATTTACAAAAAACGAATCGATTGAAACAATCGCTTCCAAACATCACAATAATTTAAAAAAAAAAATGGTCGTCAATGTCGAATACAAATTTGAGGAGTCGTAATGAATATTACGAGTTATTGGTCCCGTATTAGTAAATTACGCTAATATCTGGGCATTCTCATGTTGTTTATAATATTTGGAATGATATTTGTCATATTTGCTATCAAATCTATACGCGTCTGTGTGGTGTAATGTGAAAAATAAAAATGTAAACACGCACGATTGGCGCGAAACTTCGACTTAAGATATCAAAATTCATCATTACCACTGCTAATTTAAATTGAACTATGGATTAATTCGTCACATAATTTAATAATGAGTTAATCATTCCTAACATAGTGGAGCTTGGATGTCCGAAAACCACAATTTTTATGATTTTTAGCCTCGGCCAGCACTGACGTTAAAAATGGCGATGACCGTATATTATGCACTTGGATTTTTAAAGGGTAAATTAAAAAACAATAATCTTAAATCAATAATCTTTTTTAACCCGTTGCCCATTAATGATTAACAGATAAATTACATTAACTAAAAAATCGTCAATGAGGACCCATACCTAGTGGTCAGGTCATGCTACGGGGGCAGTTACCGTGATAGTATATAATATATTGGTACTGAGTCTTCACGTGAAGTCAGTATTGACACTAAAAGAAACGATTATTCATCAACCGTATACGTGATCGCAGGAAAATCTTAACATCGCGATTCAAGGTTGTGACGTATAAGAACAACGCCATCTAGTTACAAAAAAGGGACCATATTTCATCAAACATTCTTTCGTTGCACAAAATTGAATGCGAACACAATTTATTAAGGGTCGGTGCAGCATATCTACTTCTGCCATATTTCTCTATTAGTTGCCATCTCAGTAATCACCATCACTTTCTAGACTTTTTTCTAACCTGGACTGTCCCCCTCCTGGGCAAAGGCCACCTTCCATTTCTTGCGAACCCGCGCTCCAGTTCTTTCTAGTCTAAAAATCATATTATTATTTTAATAAATCAGAAATAACTTTCATGACATAATTGGCTACATTATTTACTTATGTGGTTAAAAGGACTTTTCCAATTTTCTGCTCCAATGAAACCGAATAAGGTAACATCAACACAAAACAAATAACAAAACGTGTTAGAAAAAGTCTCCGCTAAGACTTTTTCTAACAAAAAAATAACCTGATAATCTTATTATTTTCATCCTACCTAGCTAAAATCAAGGACTACAAACTACCGTTCCACGAAATTCACGAAAAATCCTTACCTTTTCCATTTCAGCAAAAATCGAAAACGAAACGAAATGTAGGAAAACTACAGTATAAATAAACTCTTTCTCGTTTCGTGTATTTCGACTTCAAGTCGAGTTATTCAATGGTCTGATATCAAAACATTGGATTTCGCGCCGTGCTCGCTCATCAATACAAATGTCTGTTACACTTTGGTGACACACGGATGGAAGGAATTTACAGCAAATACCTACATAATATGCCTGGGTGGGTTCGAACCCAGGCAGGCGCATTCCTTTGTGTAATTAATTTCAACGGTGAAGGAAAACATCGTGAGCATCGACCAACCCACACTAGGCCCGCGTAGTGGATTATAGCCCATTTCCTCTCATAGAGAGGAGGCCTGTGTTCCAGCAATGGGAACATTTTATGCTGACTGATATGATAGTTTGATGTACAGAATGCTTGGTGAAAGGCTTCGTGAAGGGGCCATTTCTTACACCTTTTAAGTGAGCAAACTTAAACATATCTATTTAAACCGTTTACTATGTAGTACCGTTTAGCATGATTATTTGCATTTATCAGAATATTAAGTGATTCCTTGATCACCTATTTCGTGTCAACATAAAAAAAAATATTAGTTCAATTTATGTTACCTAGTCTACCGGCCCGTATATCACCCCGAAACTCAATAATACAAGACGATGAACCGCCATCAGTTTTCGGGCTGAAGGCGCACTGACTAGGACGTCCGATGTTGCAGCTTCGTATTTACCTACTCTCAAGCTTTACTCGGAAACGTAGCTGTTTTCGAACTGTTTATATTTAACCGAGAGCCATGAATGGAATGGGATGTATTGATTCTAGCTGTTTCGTGGTTAAGTTTCTGAATAATATTAAGTCGCAAAATTCGTGATCATGAAAATAGTATCAAAAATTAAGATTTCTTCATCATCATCATCATTTCAGCCGAAAGACGTCCACTGCAGGACATAGGCCTCCCTCGGATGTCGCCTCATTGACCGATCAAGTGCGTCTCGTTTTGTCTCGTCAGATTTCTTCGTTTAGATTTATTTATTTATTCGTTCATACTCTCAATGGAATGCCACTCATAGTGCAGCAATTGCACCAATGGAGTCAAAGAATAACTAAACTTAATAAGCAGCTTTCAACCATCCAGTGAACAGTGGATATCGAACGGGCGGCGGTCGGTAGTGGTCCATGCTCACTTACGCAGCGTCAGGTCACCTCTCCTCCATAGTTCCACATTATACACTCCAAGAATACATTCGAGACTCAATGCCTTTTTTACATTAAAATTGATAAAACGGGAAAACGTCGGTTAAACGTCTCTGAACTCGACCGTCACTTACTTAGCATGAATTTTTGCATTGCCTAGGATAATTAGAAGTAGGTAGCATAATCATGCTATCGTGTTTCTGCTGGTGCACGACCTACTCTCTGTCCGCCGGAGTAAACGGTAATCAAACACGTGGGCCTGGCGCATTTTAGTGGATAGCGGGGGAAGTAGTAGTTACTGTATTGTGTTAACTGCCTACAAAGTTCCTACACTGCTGACAAAATAATAAAGACATGGGCAGAGTAATCCACCAAGCGGGCCCAGTGCAGATTGGTAGGGGTCACATTCTTCGAGTTTTTGGTTTTAAGATGCCATGCCATTTCCCTCACGGTTCTTTGTCCGTTTTGCAAATAATGGTGATGAAAATAATTACCTGCCTAGGTTCGAACCCATGTTAGTCGGGACCGTTGATAATGACTGTCATCATCTGCCTAGCCTTTTCCCAACTATGTTAGGGACGGCTTCCAGTCTAACCGGATGCAGCTGAATACCTGTATTTTACATGGAGCGACAGCCTATCTGACCTCCACAACCCAGTTAGTACTGGGTAATACGATACCCCTTGGTAAGACTGGTTGTCAGACTTTTTTGGCCACTGACTACCTAACGACTGTCAAAGATCTATAAATGACACCCGGGACCAACGGTTTATCGTGCTTTCCGAGGCACGGAGGAAACCCATATTTCCCAGCAGTAACATTGTAGGCTACTTATACAATTCAGAAATTAATATGCATTTAAGTAAAACATGCAAAGGAATCCTTTAACCTAATTCCATAAAAAACAAAGACCAACTGAAGCCGTAACATAAAGCTCCAACATAAAATAAAATCCGTTTTACTGACAAGTCTGATCAAATAAAAGCGTTAACTGTATTGGAATGCCGAGATCTACGAACAAAGTGCTCAGCTCATCAAACCTTTAACACTACCTGCCTTTGAATGCTTTCAATGTTGCACCTTATCCGGGATTTAAAAGATTTTCTAGAAGAACTGCTATAGTCCTATTTATTAGGGTGTTAGATTGATAGAAAATCACTTATTTTAATCAGTTATTATACAGGGTGTAAGGAACAGCCCTCCACAAACTGATGGGGTGAATTATATGTATATCATACTGAGATGACCGGTACAAGAAATTATTTCAGGAATGTTATGGGAATTCAATAAATTTTGTTTGTTTTATTTCCTCATCCGTTATGTATCGTTACCGTGTCAAAACGCTCGTAGCGAACGGCAAGCGCGACGACGAGTTTGATAAAATCTGTAGCTAGGCAGGAAGTGAACAGCTGAATTCAGGCGTCGTTCGTTAGATTATTTCCACATCCGTTGTTGGATTTTTGATTGTATCCGTATTATTTACATAAATGGAGTGCTGCGTCCAGGGAATTAAATTTTACGTTGAAATAAAGGAATAGAAACTGAAAAAAAACCGGTGGAATATGATTCAAAATGAGGAGCTAAATGCACCCTGTCAGTTTGTGGAGGGCTGTCCTTTACACCCTGTATTATGTCGATTGCGTCATTTAATTCATCGTCATTTGTCGATTCGTAAGAAAATTTGGACTTAAATATTTGCTCAGTACCTATATGCTCTTAAATTTTACAAATATACATAGACTGCTACAGTCCCTTCGTGGAAGGCTTCGCTGGAATTCAGTTGAAAATATTTTTTGTCAAAAATTCCTAAAAATACTGTGAGTATCGTTTTATTAACCGATTAACGCTTGTTGTCTGCGTCGTTGGTCTCGTCGCAATCGTGACTGATGACCATGAGGTCCTGGGTTCGATTCCCGAGTCGGGCAAATTGATGGTAGCAGCCACGGAATCTAGATTTGTGCCCGGTTGATAGCAATAGGCTCGCCCCCTATTTCATAGGACTTAAACGTAACTGGCGAAATGTGGGTGTACTATTAGGGTACCTCTGCCTAACCCTTCGGGGATTACAGGCGTGATGTTATGTTGTTATGCTACACTTGTTGTTTCCATTTCATGCAAGTACAGATTAATATTATCTTGTCGACTGCTTGTCTAGCAGAATGCAACTGAATACCAGTATTCTACAAGGACTGACTACCAATCTGGCTTCGACAACTACTGGGTATCAGGATGACATGTTGACTCTTACCAAGGTACTCAATCGATAAATAGAATAAAAATCGCCTTTAATTTACAATTCTATATTTTAACACGTTAAGAATAATAACACGAATACACCCTAGTGCAACTCTCACTGGCCGGTGTATATCTAGTTATACACCTCGAGTTAGGACAAAACCAGTTAGGAGAATAGGAAAAAAAAACAACTCAAGTTCACATAGTATTTTAGGACCAGGAGAAGGCATTCATGCAAAAAACAATGACATTTCCACAATATTTGCCTCAGAGGTGCCTTGGTGTTGAACGTGTTAAATACTTAACCTATTAAGGGGGCATCCATCTCTGGATGAAGAACTCCTCCATCTGTTTCCATCTCTATCTATCTTGGGCCGTTCTGGTCCACTCTATACCTGCCAGTGCGACGATGCATATGCGACATCGTCACACTAAATCCATACTTCGATACTAATATTATAAATGTGAAAGTAACTCTGTTTGTTTGTTACCTTTTCACGACTAAACGGCTGATCAGGTCGTAACGAAACTTGGCAAGGAGATAGTTTATATCCTGAGGAAGAACACAGGCTAGGTATTTCTTTTTTTTTCACACATACGACACATTAAAATTTCCACGCAAACCAAGTCGCGGGCAAAAGTTAGTAATCTATAGTTACACAACTATTTATACGACATGTCTCATATGTCCCAACAATAGATCGCATCCTCATATAACGTAGTAGTGAGAACCTCATTTATGCTTTGTAAAGCAGAGTCGCTTCTACCATCAAACCTTTAAAGGTCTTACATTCATGTCGTATTTGCCAATGACATAGAGACCGCTGGCAGCGCCTTTATGAATGAGCTCAGAACTACTTATTGTCATCACTTTCCGTCACTGCTTCGTCAAGGAAAAATGTATTTTTCCACCTTAGACACACGCTTTGGAAAACCCACACGATATACCTACAATAAGGGGCAAGGAAAATTCTGGCACAACAGAACTTAAATGGGCCCGATGTTCTCCGCAAACCCGACAACACACTTACCACATCACCAGAAGAGGCGATGCGCGTCCTTATCGAAACTCACTTCCCAGGTTGCGCTTTCGCACAGACTATTGACTGGACAGAGGTAATTCTAACACCATCAGAAAACGACTGGCGCTACGCACACAAAGTGATAACGCTGGAGAAACTCCAGTGGGCGATCCGGTGCTTCCATCCTTTTAAGGCGGCCGGTCCGGACGGAATATTTCCCGCCTTACTGCAGTGGGGTGGGTCCTCTGTCGCCAGCAGACTAGTGCCCATAATGAGAGCGTGCCTGGCCTTCCGATACGTTCCAAAAGGATGGAGGGAAGTGAAAGTTATATTCATACCTAAGCCAGGTTAGAGCGACTATACAAACGCCAAATCCCACCGGCCGATCAGCCTGACCTCCTTTCTCCTTAAAACCATGGAGAGAATTTGCGAGAGAGAGCTGAGGGATGGGGCCTTGAAAACGATCCCACTACATGTAAACCAGCATGCATACAGCTCGGGTAAGTCTACTGAATCAGCTCTTCATCTAGTGGTCGGCCGGATAGAAGAAGCGATACATCAGAAGGGTACCTGCCTGGGCACCTTCATAGACATCGAAGGAGCCTTCGATAAGACAAACTTTTCCAGCATCAGCACCGCCCTCTCCCGGCACGGAGTAGAACAGGTATTGATAGACTGGATTACTAACATGTTAAGCAAACGAGTGGTTCGCCTTGCGGAAGAACAGCAGATGGCCATGATAGCTAGAGGCTGCCCCCAAGGAGGCGTACTATCCCCCTCCTCTGGAATCTGGTGATTAATGATCTCATCATGAAGCTCAACGCAAACCACTTCTACACAATTGGGTACGCGGACGACCTCGCCATCCTCATCTCGGGGAAAGTGACGGGGACAATCTGTAATCTCACTCAACAAGCGCTACGCATCGTTGAACGGTGGTGTATAGAATACGACCTTTCGGTGAACCCCACGAAGACTGAACTAGTCATGTTTACCCAAAAAAGAGTACTAGGCCCTTATCGCCTACCCAAACTATTCGATACAGAACTCCAGTTAGCTGAAGAAGTCAAATACCTGGGAGTCATCCTTGACAGTAAGTTAAACTGGAGCAGACACTTAGACAACAAACTAGACAGAGCCTGCATAACCTTCTGGCAATGCAGGAGGATGATAGGTAAGAAGTGGGGCCTATCCCCTAAAATTATACTTTGGTTATACTGCGCGGTGATCCGACCCATGATCACTTACGGGTCAGTGGTCTGGTGGCCCCGCACCAAACTAGCTACAGCCTCCAGCAAACTGCAACGTATGCAGAGACTCGCCTGCATGGCGACTACAGGCTGTATGCGGACTACTCCGACCGCGGCTCTGGAAGCCATGTTGGGGCTCCCACCGCTCCATCTGTTTATACAACAGGAAGCAACGATGGCGGCAGTACGCCTTAAAACACTTCAACTCTGGGGTAAAAAGTACACACAGCACACCGCAATACTGGAGGGATTCTATAACGAGTTCCCCCTAGCGAAAGCCATAAACGATCGGATACCTAAGCAGTTCGTATTCGACAAAAAATACAAAATCCAACTCGACGAGGACCACCGCTGCGAGGGATTAAGCCCCGCAGAAGTACGGATCTTCACGGATGGATCAAAAACAGGTACTGGTACTGGAGCTGGAGTCTTCTCGGAAGATCTCAACATCCACATAGCCACACCACTGGGGGCCCACAACACAGTATTTCAGGCAGAATGCATGGGCATTTCTCTGGCGGCATCAGCCATCTTAGTCAGGAAGGTTGAGGGCCACTCAATTCGCATACTCTCAGACAGCATGGCTGTACTGCTAGCACTAAACAACCACGCAGTAAACTCCGGGTTAATATACGAGTGTCATCAACGCCTGAACCAGGTTGGTAATCTCAACAATATAACCATCCAATGGATCAAAGGACACAGTGATTCCCGAGGCAATGATGCAGCGGACGAACTCGCTAGAAGGGGATCGAGCATGGCAGCAGCGGGACCTGAACCCATCGTGCCACTCCCTTTCGGGTATCTACGCACACTGGTAAGAAAACGAACCAGTGAACAACACCACAAGCTGTGGCTGGACCATGGCGAGTGCAGGCAGGCCAAGGAAGCACTCCCTACTATCGATGGCCGCCTCACCAAACGAGCGCTTCGGCTGACCAAACTACAGCTGCGCACACTTACAGCCGCCATCACTGGACACGGCTCTTTTAATAAACACCTCTTTGTCATAGGAGTCACAGACAGCCCCCTGTGCCGAGCCTGCATGGAGGAAGACGAAACAGCAGCCCACGTGCTTCTACACTGCCCAGTGGTTGCAACATACAGGGCAAAGTACTTCGGTACCCCAGGTACTCTCCGCGAGATTGTCAGCAACACCAAGGCGCTGCTGGCCTTTCTCGGGGAGTTAGGGTGGATCGAATAATTTTCCCACCCGCAAGCAAAATACGCGCTTTGACGTGGAGTTGCGGACACCAGCCCGTTATACAATACAATACAATACAATAATACCTACAATAAAATGATTCTTATTGTCTTCTGATTTTCATTAAAGTGATTAGAACATGGTTTATTTAAACAAAACACACAAACCCTCCCCATCCTTATACACGTGTACTTCTATTATGTAAAAGTATCTTGCTATGGAAGATTAGATTCTCCTAAAACAGGTATTTTTTACTTAAAAGGAGGCTCCAATCACCAATTTGTTGTCTTGATTTGGTTAAGAGATAAACATTTTCTTTTTAATAATTTAATTGAGGTACTAATATAAAATACTTAAATCTACTCCAAAATGGTAATGGTTGTTGCTTTAGTTTGTTATAGATCTTAGCCAGTTTCATTTGCTGCTTTAATTCGGGACTTAGTAAAAATAACTAACAATGCAATTATATTTTTGACAAAATAACAATATTGTCGGATAAAGATAACGGATAAAGCGCTGCAACAAGAATTATTGACGTAGGCAAAAAGGCTGCCAGGCTCAAATGGACTTTGGTGGGTAACGTATGCCGCATGTATAACAGGGCAAAGGCTTCCACGCAATGGCTGCCTGACGCCTGTGGATGGTCGTCACCGCCGAGGCCGGCCCGGAAAGAGGTGGAGAGATTTATTTATTTGTTTATTTATTTATTATTAACTTACACACACTATCTTTACAGGATGACCCCAATACAATAGTGGTTACCAAATAAAATCAACTTACGGCTAATACTTAAAAATCTAACAACAAAAATCTTAACACAGAATATTAATATCTAAATATAACCAACACAATTCAACAACACTCTTGCGAATTCACTCAGATTGCACGAAAATATGTCAATTCTCTCATAAACTTCGTTTAATACACATATTGTGCGGGTGAGGGGTGTTTTTGACAGCAGATTGGTTTTGGCAGCAGGCACGGCCTGCAGTGGCGGTTGCCGCCGCTTCCATACATACCGGTCTGGCACGCACAGCTTCAGGTGACGCAGCACACCCGGGTTATGAGCTGCTCCACGCAAGAGCTTTAGAGCATAAGCCGCAAGCGTAAATTCCCGGCGCACTCTGAGTTCGTTGTACCCCACCATACCCAGAACAAACAGTGTAGGATACATCAGCGGGTAAAATGGGTACACCCCATGAAGTTTAAAATACAAGTGTCTTGTAAATTTGTTCTGTACTCGCTCCAGCATGACATTGTATTTCGCTTCATGAGGATGTGATGATGATGTGAGATGTGTTCCAAGTGACTCCTTACCAAAGCGTCATACAGCACCCTAAGCGTGTTTAAGTTTGTGAATCCCTGCGACTGTCTCAGCACGAAACCCAGGTTTCTGTACGCCTTTTTGCAAATCTTAACTATATGATCCTGGAAAGTTAGATCCGGGGTAAGCAGTACTCCTAGATCTCGTACCTGAGACACTCGCTGCATCGGCGCTTCCTCTACTTTGTATTCGTAAGCAAAGGCAGTCTTCGCGCGCGTAAATGTCATCACTGAGCATTTCGTTGTGTTGAAATAGAGTTTATTTTTATGGCACCATTCTACCACTCTATCTATGTCTTCCTGCAATCTCTTACAGTCCGATTCACCCTTGACCTCGAGCAGCAATTTGAGGTCGTCTGCAAACAATAAACATAAATTATGTTTGACTACGTCTGGTAAGTCATTTATCATTAAAATAAATTCGAGAGGACCCAAATTGCTGCCTTGGCTCACGCCTGACCTGGTGTAGTATGGCTCGGATTTGAACCCATTGTAGTCAACGTACTGCTGTCGGTCTTTCAAGTAACCGGCGAAGAACTGTTGTAGGTGCGGAGTGCAACCAATTATTGCCAGTTTCAGTAGCAATACATCATTGTCGACGGTATCAAATGCCTTTTCAAAATCAAAATATGCCACGTCTACCTGAACACCAGCATCGACGGCCGGCACCACCCTCGCCATAAAGTTAAGGAAATTAGTGGTAGTGCTGCGCGCTGGCCGGAACCCGTGCTGTGCATCCGATAGCTGTGCGCTCACTTGAGCCTGCACGCAACGTTGGATGGCAGACTCGAACACTTTTGCATGTGTCGACAACACTGCTACCGGTCTGTAGCCATTTACATGAGGACCTGACTTGCCCTTGATGCCCTGGATGCGAACTGATATCTGGTTCTAGGTGGCGCACGAGAAGAGTACCTGGAAAGATATGAGGAGGCCTTTGCCCAGCAGCAAAAAAAAAACAATATTCTCAGCTTTCCAAGAATGGTGCTGCAGTTTAATAAAGCAATATCTGTGACTAAATACGATAAAACAAATAAATGCTGATTTGTATGTGACACTTATACATATTTCGAAATAAATTCGTTTTTAACAGCCCACAAAAGTACAAGTTTCATCAATACTTCATCTGTTAGCACTATTCGAACACTATAAACCTCAGCAAGGTCTCATAAAACGTAGAAAAGTGCCTATAAAGGTGCCATAAACTACTCCATACTACCACAGATTTCGAACTGGTAGGTATTAGCACTTCAATTTCCCATCTGGTGCCATTGACTTCTTCAGTGTGCATCGTAAAATGCTCTGCCAATACGGTTTATGCAAACTATACGATTTGATCGCGCAAGTTTTCGTTAATATCGCTTTGACACTGATTGTAATAGTAACAGCCTAGTGGTGTGACCGTCGGACTGCCAAGTCATAGGTCCCGAGTTCGAACCCAAGATACGCACCTCTGTTTTTTTGTGCGTATTGTATAATTATCACTTGCTTCAGTGAAGGAAAACATCGTGAAGAAACCAGCATGTCTGAGAGATAATTCTTGTCGGCATGTAAACCCATGCAGCACTAACCACACGATAAAGGAAGAAGAAAGAACTGAGTTTGCAGTAGTACCTATAAACTCACGCCTTTTTCCTAAGGTTGTAGACAGAAACTACAGCACCAGTGCACCCAATCCTACACTCCTCCTCAGGCCTATATACACTCCTTTGGTTACGTTCACATCAACAAAGTCAACAGATTTACCTGACCTGACAAATGAGATCAGTGGTCCTTCTAGACCGAAACGCCAGAAATGGACGTCCTAGAATCTAGGGCGTTCATTTCTGCCGTTTCCAGTCACATCTGCCTTGTAAATATCTTTTGTTTATCGCCTGTCATTCATTCTCTCACCACGACCGAACCAAGTAGGTAAGCATAATCTTATTTTTTTTTGTTACTACACCTTCTTCTTTTGCTTCTTGCTTTTTCACATCAAATACTAACCCAATATACAATTTGTGAAGAGACCCTTCACGAAGCCTTTTGTGCATCTAATTAAGTAACGCTACGCAAAAAATATTGCTGGGAAACGACTTTTTTCGGGGTCACGTTGTACAGTAGGACTCAATGTAAAACACTCAAACATTGTGCTGATGGATGAATTTAATAGTACGGGGGCCAATTAAATACCTCTAGTATTTAAACTAAAGTGAAACTTGTGAAATACTTTGAAAAGTTCAAATTTTTTGACCCTCAATATCTCCGTAACTACAAGATTCCGTAATGATCATAATAAATGGGAGAACAAGTGCCTTTCGGCTTCGTTAAGAGTAATTTTACACTTGTTATAGTTTCGATACCTCATTGCCTTTACCTTATAGATAGAACAGTGCCAAAATTGAAATCCCAGCAAGACACAACAAGTACAAAAGGTACATCTAGTTCAATTTTAGCGCCTTAACAAACTATAAGGCAACGTGAAACAGCGGCGTCCGTCCGCAGATTGCTATGAACGGAGTGCCAGGCGTTTCAAATTGCTTTCCACTATGACGGTACATGCAAATAGAACTATCCGTGAAGCTTTTGAAACTGTTGAGATTTAAACGAAAATACTAGTGTTTGTTTAATTAAACTAACTGATACGAATTTTGTTGTCAGGTGTGATTTAATCGATCGTTAATTTAGTCTAAGGTACAGTGGTTTTATGTGCAGCCGTTTGTGCTATTTATTTATTCTGTAGTGCAGCTAGCAAGTAAGAGGTTTTACTTCAATGCTCCATTTTTTTTTCTCTCATGGTCAAGTTACTTTTATAATTGATTATTGTTCATCATCATCATCATCATCATTTCAGCCGAAAGACGTCCACTGCTGGACATAGGCCTCCCCAAGTGTCGCCACATTGACCGGTCCCGTGCGTCTCGCATCCAATGGATCCCTGCAACCTTTACCAGGTCATCGGTCCACCTAGTGGAAGGACTTCCAACGCAACGTCTTTTATGTGATGCGATGTTGTGATTATTGTGCCTTTAAAAAAAATAAAAAATAGCCTTTATTTCTTACTACTATTCAAACTTAACACAAAAATCATAAAGTTTATGAAACTCTAGGTACTTATGGTTACTTATATGTTTAGATAAAGTTAACTTGAATTAGTAGTAGTCGCCACTGCGGCGTAGGCCTGTCCTAAACCGTTTAACACAAAGTATCTATAGACTACTTGAAAGTGATGATAACTGTGTCCTTCGACGCTTTTTTTTTTTTTTTTTTTTCCGGATGGGAAATCATCAAATGACCCCCCCCACTCTGGGCGGAGCGGAGGGGAGTGTCAGACTTGTACTGACTAAAACCCATCCATGTTCCTTCTTTGCCCGTTATGTTCCAGGGCCACGGTATCTCTTTCGAACAGTCCCGCAGCCCCGGCAGGCGTTGGCCCATGCGGACCCCTACTTGATTGCTGACATCTCTTTGAGGCGCGCGTGGAACACGAACGCGCCGTCGACACGGCCCGTCGTCATAAGACGGCCGGACGGCGAGCTAGCCCATAACTCGCCGTCCACAGGCCAGCGCCTACGGTGGTCGGAAGCCACCACGTGACCCCCGACGCCCAGGGCGTCTCCCGCGGCGGCTGGGACGTGAGGTTCTTTCCCTCTCACGTCCTGCCACCTCCTTCACTAGCATGACTGCTTCGCAGAAGGAGGTGACGGCTTCCCATTCCCTCTCGCTCCGGACCATGGCTTGAACCAAGGCCGGACGCGAGAGATCGCCGCCGCCAATCGCCGCTGTGAGGACACGGCGGTGCTCCGCCCAAGTGGGGCAGACCTCCACGGTGTGATCCACCGTGTCCTCCGGACGATCCTCGCAGTGGAAACACCCGGGCGTTTCCTCCCGCCCGATTCGATGCAGGAACCTCCCGAAACAACCGTGTCCGGTGAGGACCTGCGTCAGGCGGTAGGTGAGGGCGCCGTGGCGCCTCTCTAGCCACTCCTCAAAGAGGGGACTTATCGCCACTATGGTGGCGTGCCCTGCACGGGGTTGCGACAGTCGCTCTCTCCATGTCGCCATGAGATCACGCCGGAGGTCTGTCCGCTGAGCGGCAATTTGTCGCGGCAGCGGAGTTTCTCCCGACATAGTGCTTCCGCGCGCCATTCATGCAGGCGCGCGAGGACTATCGCCTCCAGATCCCATGGCGGCAATCCGGCAAGGAGGCTAGCCGCCTCGCCGGAGATCGTGCGGTACCCCCGGATTAGCCTTATGGCTATCACCTTTTGGGGCGCGTTCAGGTAGTGGGCGGCTTGCCGCCTCAAAGAACGCGCCCACACCGGGGCCCTGTAAAGGGCCATGGACCGCACGACCCCCGCGTAAAGCTTCCGGCAGGAGGCGTTTGGACCCCTCAGGTTGGGCAAGAGCCGCTTGAAGGCAGCCCCTGTCCGTTCCAGTTTGGGTCCTTCGACGTTTACCTCAAAGTGATGTATCCTCTGATAAGTTTGATACAATCTATCTTCTATTTATATAAATAAAATCAATTGCTATATATACATCTGTGACTTGATCCGGTCGAACAATTTGGCAGTTTTTAGGGTTTCATACACGAAGGGTAACCAACGGGACCCTATTACTAAGCCTCCGCTGTCCGTCCGTTCGTCTGTCCGTCTCTGTCAGCATGCTGTATCTCATGATCCGTAATAGGGAGACAGTTGAAATTATCACAGACTGTGTATTTATGTTGCCGCTATTACAACAAATAATAAAAATTAAAGGGGACTCCTCAACCACGATGGTATGGAACCCTTCATGGGCGAGTCCGACTCGCACTTGGCCCGGTTTTTTTTTTTGTTCTGTTCGTAATTGTCGGAACAAGGTGTTTATGAAAGAATGTTGCTAACAGCACTTTGTATTTTCCTCATTCGATAAATGCACACGCACGAAGACAGGCGGGTTGCTAGAAATTGATAAAATTACTATTCGAAATATATTTACAAACAAAATGCAACTGGAGCGATTCGTTTTTATTATAAAACGAAACAAAAGAGCATCAATCACACGTCCAAACAGCAACGACATATGTTAACAACCAATTAACATTATTACGATCAATGACGTCTCTCCATAAATAGGTAGGTACATACACTTATGTAGTAGGTACATAACTGTGAATTGTATAGGATAACCTATATATAATTGCTGAGGTGAACTCCCGAGATCGAAGCCATGACCTCAGTGTCGCATTACGATGCACTAACCACAAGGCCGTCCCCGTTCACATGAATGATGAGTAGAATCACTCAGATGACAAACATTAGGTACCTACTTATACCTAGGTACAGGTAACATTGATAAAGCGACATTCTGTCAGCGAAAAAAAATTTTGGTAAAAGGCAGAAAATTATTGAATTGTCTTAAAAACATCATAATTACGCCTGTTATTCCAGAATGGTTAAACAGAACATACACACACATTCACGCTCACATTTAGCCAGTTATGATGAAGTCCCACGTAGGTAATAAGGGAGGACCCTATTGCCATTAACCGGGCACAAATCTCACTCCAGGCTACTACTCCTAGCCCTCCTAGTCCAGGCTATTTCTCATTCCCGATAACACTTTGCCCAATCTGGGAATCGAATCCAGGACCTCATGCTAATCAGTAGCGCTACGACTACACCTACGAGGCAGTGGCTTAAAATACCTTAAAAAACCGGCCAAGTGAGAGTTGGACTCCCGCACCTATGGTTCCGTATAAACTAGAAGGTATTTTGTTATTAAACTATATATTTATGGTTTTCAGTATTTTTCCTTTACATGTGCTGTAGGAAATTCATCATCATCATCATCATTTCAGCCGAAAGACGTCCACTGCCGGACATAGGCCTCCCCCACGTGTCGCCACATTGACCGGTCCCGTGCGACTCGCATCTAGCGGATCCCTGCAACCTTCACCAGGTCTTTTGTTCACCTAGTGGGAGGCCTTCCAATGCAGCGTTTTCCGGTTCGTGGTCGCCACTCCAGAACTTTTCAGCCCCATCGGCCATCCGTTCTGCGATCAATGTGCTGTAGGAAATTGCTTCTTGCCAAATTTCATGATTCTAAGTCAATGGGAAGTATAGATAGGTTTTGATACACTTGTAAAATCGCAAAATATACGGCATAGACGGTCATATCTTTTGAGTGCGGTGATTTACAAGTTTGATTTTTTCACTGTTCTATGAGGTAGCAGACTTGAGTTTTCGATATTAATTACAGCTCGATACTTCCACGCGTTCCTGAAAAAAAGGTCTTGACAGACAAATAGACGGACAGACGACAAACTGATTATATGTAATAACCCTAAAAAAGTAATGAAATGTCCTATCGGGTTTACTGACGGTCTGTTACTTTTCACCGTTATGCTTTACGTAATAAGGTTGAAAGTCTTTCTACACTTTGAACGGCTTTTCCTCGTAACTGACAACACAGACTATTGCAAGACCCACAACTCAATCCGCATAGAACCTGACCCTCAAAGTAAGTAGGTGTTATCTGTCAAAGGGCGCTATACTGGGACCGATGTTACCTATTTGGTTTGGAACTTAAGAATAGACACTCTATTACGTGGTATTTTCGTGCGTTAACCAAGAGATATGTCAAGCTCACCCCATGTCCAACAAACGATAGCAACGTTCAATTTGTTTGACGACTCCGAACATAATCATCGTCTTACACATATTAGGATGCGGGGTCAGGGGGTTACCATGACGTCTTAGAGCAGTATTTTTTTAATCTCACTCCAGCGTAGGAAAGAGACAGAGGTATAGGGGACGTCTAGCGCCATCTCTTCCCATTCTGGAATAAGATTATATTTTAATCTTATTCCAGAATGGGATGAGATGGGATAATGATTTAAGATACCATGGAGTCGCAATTGACGCAAATTTAACTTTTGGGAACCACATTGGCTTTCTATCTAAAAGAATACGGAAGCTCACTTTCATTTTTAAAGGACTCCGTGACGTAGCAGACAAACAAACGATGAGGATGGTATACGAGGCTCTGGTGCAATTTATTATTGGCTATTGAATTACCACATGGGGCGGGGCATGTAAAACAAAACTGATAACAGTAGAAAGAGCCCAAAGGATGATACTAAAAGTTAGTTTATCCAAACCACGTCTTTCCAACACCATTTCACTTTATGAGGAAGCACAGGTGCTAACTGTACGCCAGCTGTACATACTGCATACTGCACTTCTACAACACTTAAACCTACCCGAAGAAGGGAGAAAACGCATAGGTCTCTCCAGGAGAAATTTCGCAGTATGTAGGACGACTGCGGTTGGTACTTCCTTTGCGCAAAGATTCTTCCCTTTCCGTGGAGGTGAATTATATAACAAACTAAATAAAATTATAAATATATCAAATTGTAGTAAAGTTGAATGTAAAACTAAAATTATCAAATGGTTATTGAAGTTAAACTATACGGAAACAGAAAAATTACTTGATATAGCTAAGTAATGTAAGTAGGCTAGGCAGTCCATACTTACGTACATAATTGGTAGGTAAGATCTTAGTCATATTCTTATAAATATTCTATATATATATATATATATATATATATATATATATATATATTCATAAAAATACAAATTGCCACACACACACACACCGGCACCAAATTCGCAATGTTTTCCACGTTGACAATAACTCTATGATGTAATCCTGGAGTTCTAAAATACAGGCCTAGGCTTAGTTTGGACTCCAGATCTCGCACAAATTACAACTTTCTGCTGTAAATTATATTACCTGTCAACTATATCTCAAATAACGATTGTAATTGGTGGAGATAAATAAACGTTTTTTTTTTTTTTTTTTTTTTTTATTATTATTATAAGATGTTATGGTAGGCCACCTGGATGTTAAAAGTTAGTATTTTTAGGACTGGAACAAATCGATACCTATGTGAAATCTGATAAAGATTTTAGCCAATAACAATACGATAATAAAATTAACAGAGCAGCGGTGGCCCAATAGAGCAGCGGTGGCCCAATAGAGCAGCGGTGGCCCAATAGAGCAGCGGTGTCCCAATAGAGCAGCGGTGGCCCAATAGTGGCGGCCCGACTTACGAACAGTAAGTCGTAGGTACGAACCCAGCCAGGCGCATTTACTTTGTGTAATTTATTTCATCACCACTGCTCTCAAAACGGTGTAGGAAAACATCGTGAGGAAACCGACATGTCCTAGAACCAAAAATTTGAAGACATGAGACATCTACCAACCCGTAGTGGGCCCGCGTGGTGCATTAAAAAATAAATAGCCCATTCCCTCTGATAGAGAGAAGGCCTGTGTCCCAGCAGTGGAAACATTGTAGGCTGATTATGCTATGCTTATGCTAATAAAATTAACTAAATACATACAAACCTACAAAACTCACGTCTTTTCCCATGAGGTAGGTCTAGAGCGATTATAATTATTTGGAACAAATAATTGACACAGCTCAGCATTTAAATCCGAGGCGTCGGTATAATCATGTATAATTTTATACGCTGTTGTTATTTGGTCAACAGCAAAATTAACTTTAAGGGAATTAATTCATACATCTGGTCATTAACTAAATAGTCTTTCAAAACACAGAAGCCGGAAGCTACAACAAAATAATAACAGACATAAAATACTTAACTTAAAACTGGCTTTCCAAAAGCCATTAACAACCGACACCATTGCGGTAGACTTTCGACTCGCAGAAACAAAAAGGGTTACTCCACCGTCCACCGGGCAAGTCGTAAACCGGTTTCTAAAACAGATGGTACACATAAGTGCAATGAATGATGGAAGTTTCAAGGACGAGGGTAAGGGAAGTGGGGAAAGGGCAGGGAACAAGTTTTATGCAGTCTTAAGTGAATGGGATAATTTTAGGGAAGCGTGATCTATCGTCGACGCCACCTTCGTTTACCATTAGAGGCCCTAACATGAGCGCACGGTGTAAGCATAACGTAAATCCGTCGATTTTTTAATAAAAAGCACCCGTTTCTCATAAACATAATTTAAGAATTAATTAATATCTATGGATGATAATGATTGTGCTTGTTGTAAACAATTTAACTAAAATGCTAATGGATAATTGTATTATCAATGTATTGACGTTAAGTTTAGGTACTCCGCTCGCTAGGGCCTCTCGGGAGGTGGTGGTCGAACGCTAGTCTATAAAAGCTAAAAAGTCAAAAGTTTACAGATCATCATCATCATTATTCTCCAGCTCTTATCTCAATTTATTTGTGGTCGGTGCTGCATGTCTTCTTCTCCCATACTTCTTTATTACTCGTCATCTCATCACACAGTCCATCCATCGTTTCTTTGGTCTTTCTCTACGCTTATACCCATCCACATTCATACTCAAAACTTTCCTCACGACATTTTCATAGGTTTACAGATATTGGACCAAAGTGGTATAATTTTCTCTGTCAATTTAATTTTTACACATAATATTAAGTAGCTGAAGGTTATTTATCTATTTCATAATAGAAAATGAACGTATCAGAAGTGGTAGGCCAAAGGTTACTATGATTAGGCTAAAATATAGAGATATCATTGTTACTACAAACTTTAACGTAAAGTTGAAAACATAAAATAGATAAGATCTTTACTACGATCTATTTGTCGGATTTATTCCGTTAGGCTCGTACCTACATCATGTGGGCAGAAGATGGATTTCGTGCAATGAAAATACACTGGGTGCGATACACTTTTTCTATTAAACTAACAAATTATTTGAAATTACATTTTAACACAGTAACACGGGGCACAATGAATTAGGTACAGTTCCGGGATGTCTCAACTCCGCTGTGATCAGACATTGAATGTCGTCCTCGCCTCGGACTGTAAATATCAGTCTCTATAAAAGCACGCTGTGGTGTGGGTAGAATTGTAAGTAGGTCGCGTGATGTCACCACTGGCGTACTTGCGATTCATTCCAAATTCGTACTAATAACCGGATCCGACATATTTATTTTATTCTTATTTTTTATTGCACACAGAATAAAAATACAAATTGCAATAATAATTATAGCTTATGCTTATTTAGTTTATTTTGCTTGTAAGTGTGAAACCATAAAATATTGATTCAATTAATTGAATGTCCCTCAATGTTGAAGATATCGACTGCTCACAATTCCTAAGTTATAGAATAAACCTCGATATTTGGCGTAGCTTGTTGGGGCATAATATGTATTTATTCCACAACCAAAAAAAGAGGGGTGTTATAAGTTTGAAGTGTGTATATGCGTGTCATCAACTCATCATAGCTCCTGAACGGGTGAACCGATTTTTATAAAGTTGCTTTTGTTTGAAAGGTGTCCTAATCGAGTGTTTTTAGCTATGTTTCAATAAAATCTGCATAGCCGTTTTAAGATCATTACCTCTTTTCTAGTTGATGAAGAGAAATTTATTTATTTAAATAAAATTTATACAACTTCTACAGGTCTAATCGATTGGAAAACTGCTTGGATTAAAATATTATAGGTACTTTAAATATTTAACTTAAAGGCACAATATTTCGATATGACTAATATATTTATCAAGTAGAGTAAATTCAAATTCAAATTCATTTATTTCGTGAACACAGGGTGTATACAAAAGATACCGTGGCCCTGGAACACAAAGGCAAAGAAGGAACATGGGTGGGTTTTAGTCAGTACAAGTCTGACACTCCCTTCCGCTCCACCCAGAGCGGGGGGGGTCATTCGATGATTTCCCATCCGAAAAAAAAAAAGGGTGTATACAAAAGATGTTATAAATAAATTAGGACCGAGTTGTGCCCCGCCAAAAGGCATACAAAATATCAAAGGTTTTTTTTTTCTTAAACAAATACATTTTCGAAATTCAAACAATAATTCTAGAATTCTACAATAATTATAAATCATGTCAAAATTATATAAATGTCAAATAAAATGTCAAATAAATGGCAAATAAAATAAAATAAAAAGAACCAAAAAATACAAAAATGAAAATAATAATGTCACTAATTCATTAATACACAATAAACAAAATTAACAAAATCATTTAGTATCTCACATAAAACAGATTCGATTCCGGTAAAAGCGAATTAAAATTAAAATTTGTCATTTAAATATTCGTCAACAGAATAATACACCTTGTTATTTAGCAATTTAAACAAATTTCTTTTAAATTCGATAATGTTAATACTTGAGATAACTTGTCCTGGTAACTTATTATATAGTTTTTGAGCCATTGCATAAAAGCTTTTGCTATGAAATTTTGTTTTTGTTGCTAACACCTGCAACTTTTTTGAGCGCCGTTTACTTTCTACAAATCTATATAAATTCATATTGTGTTTTATAAAAATACAGGCTTCATAAATATAGAGTGACGGTAAAGTTAATATTTTTAGCTTATGAAAATGTGGCTTGCATGATTCTGTTTGTTTTATTTTACAAATAGCACGAATACATTTTTTCTGTGCTATAAGCACTTCT
Source organism: Noctua janthe (assembly GCA_910589295.1). Classification (NCBI taxonomy): domain Eukaryota; kingdom Metazoa; phylum Arthropoda; class Insecta; order Lepidoptera; family Noctuidae; genus Noctua; species Noctua janthe. The sequence goes on along the minus strand of OU342575.1, from coordinate 10,881,422 downwards.
TGAATCTTAGGGGCATTACCCCAGAATATGAGGCCATACCGCAGAGCCGAGGCAACATAACCATGATAGGCTGCTAGTAGGGCGGTCTTATTCGCAATTTTACCCAGCATATAAAGAGCATATGAAAATCTACTAAGCTTTCCACAAACGCTTTCAATTTGAGTTCTCCATGTCATGTCATTGTCAATATGTAGTCCAAGAAATTTTGTAACATTAGCTTCAAGAATGTCATTCCCCTTATAGTTTATTTGAAACTGTGATTGTTCTTTGTGTCTTATTTTAAAATTCATAACTTTAGTTTTGGTTAGATTTATTTTAAGGTTTTTTAGCATTTAACCAGTCGATAATAGGAATAAGACTGTTGTTTACATGCTCTTCTATTTCTTTTGTAGTGCCAGAATCATAAATAACAGTGCTGTCGTCGGCAAATAGTGAAATTTGATGTTCGACTACTTGGGGAAAGTCATTAATATAGCAAATAAAAAGTAATGGTCCCAACACAGAACCCTGCGGCACACCAAAAGACAGTATTCTAGAGCTAGAAGAGTAAACTACCTCAGTTTTGGTCTTTATATTTACTCTATTAATTTGTTAATTTGACTTCTATTGTCTAAATAAGATGTTATCAGATTAAGGACGTTACCTCTGACACCATATCTTTCGAGCTTAGCTAATAGAATTTTATGGTCTACATAATCAAATGCCCTGGTCATGTCCATAAACATCGCCATCACTGGTTTTCTGTTATCCATGTTATGATGTATTTTTTCTAAAAAGTTATAAATAGCCATATTAATGGTTCTATTTTTTCTAAAGCCCATTTGTTCTTTGCAAAAAATGTTATTTTTTTCTAAATAACTGTTAATGCTGTTATATAAAAACTTCTCATTTTTTTTTTAAAAAAACTGGTATCAGTGCAACTGGCCTATAATTGGCAACTTTTGTTTTATCGTTTTTTTTATGTAATGGCTTTATTATAGAAATCTTTAACTTATCGGGAAAAGTGCCTTTCTGAATACTTTTATTTATAATGTCACTTAATATGGGCGCTATAATAAGAGCAACTGATTTGACTACTCTGGTGTTAATATCATCATAGCCTGTACTGTTAGTATTTCTAAGAGTATTTATTATTGTAGTTATGTCTTTTGGTACAGTTGGTGACATAAACATGGATTTATATGATCCTTGTGTGCCAAAGACATTTGACTTTGAATAGTTAGCATTCGGTTGAGCTGAGGATACGAAATAGTCATTAAATTGTTGTGCTATCTGTTTGGGTTTTGTTATAGTTTTGCCATTTACATTAATCGAATTTATATTAGTTTTAGGAATGTTAGGTTTTATAGATTTAATAATTTTCCAAGTTGCCTTCGACTTGTTGGTGCTTGTTCCAATAAAATAAGTATTCTGTGCTTTCTGTGTTAGTTTGATAACGTTTTGATATCTTTTCGAGAAAGTTTTGAATACCATTTTTGACTGACTGTCTCGAGTCAGTCTATATTTCCATAATAAAGATCGTCTAGTTCTACTACAACGTTTAACTCCGCGTGTAATCCACTTTGGTTTAGTAACTGTAGAAATTTTGCGTCTGACAATTGGGAAACAGAGATCATATATTAATTTAAACAGTTCAAAAAATGAATCAAAACATTTGTTTACGTCATCAGATTCATAGACTTCGGAGAAACTGAGACTGGCGATATATTGCCTAAAAAGGTTAATATTTTCCTTGCTGTAATCCCGTTTATATATATAATAGTATGGTAAAATACACTTTTGTTGTACCGGGAACTTCATAAGTTGAGCTGTGTGGTCAGACACACCCAGCTCCAAAAGCTCACTTGTGCAGCCTCTTATGTTGTGGAGAAAATTATCTAGACATGTCCCACTACTAGGACGCGTAGGTTCTTTTATTTCTAGTTTCAGATTAAATTCCTTCAAAAGTTGCTTAAACAGTGTTGAGTTTTTGGTATTCTGAAGAACATCAATATTAAAGTCGCCGCAGATTATTATTTTTTGGTAACTTTTATAGCAAAACTGTTGCAATATGTTCGCTAAATTATCAAAGAAAAGATGTACCTTATTTGGATTGGGAACTCGGTAAATACACAATATTATAACGTAAATTAACGTAAATTAACTGTAATTATTCATTATTAACTAAAAACTACTAAATAAACTAACAACAAACTATAAAAGGGCAGGGCGGGGGGAGTTATTATTTTCAATATTATTTTTTCCTTTTTAGCGATTTTTTTAATCGTGGGTTTCTTACATTCTTTGTAACAAAAGATCACTTAAAGCTCAAACAAGTGTGTGGAAATGATTTGTGTCAAAAATGCCTTTGCAATTTTTGTATTAATTTCATCACTATTCAAATCCTGAATCACGATGATTGGTAAATTAAGTGTTTTTGATGCGAGGATTAAAGTTGTATCATTAGTTTTGCACGTGTGTTAGATTTACGTACCTATACAAGAAGATGTTCACTACACAACTGTTCTTTTAAATATATATTTTCAGTACGCACGGAACTATCAATGGTGCTACACGCAAGTCATGGAACAGAGGTAAACTAAATAAATACAAGGAAGACGGAAAACAAAGCTAATTGATTAATTATTATTGACAAACAAGTGCGGATAATATTTTGTTGATTGTGAAATTGAAACTTTTAAAACGTAAGTTGGTTTTTTGTTTATGAAATTAATTATAAGTTGGAAATTACTTGCAATAATATTGTGTTGTGTTCAGTAATAAGAATATCTAATTTATGTGTCATAAATTCATAACCGTTACCGTGTTAAAATAATCATTTGTTTTTGTTTGTCAAGTTGAATAACTTACGAAAATAATGGCTGACTTACTGACAGACTACAAAATAGCAAAAGTATGTAAATACGATCTTATTGTATTCCTTGACTTCGAATGTTTCCAAGATAATCATTTTAGCATATTATCATTGGGATGTTTGACATGAAATCACATTTTCCACAAAAACGAACTTTATGACTGAAAATTTAAAATATAAATTTAAAACTTGCTTGTTTGTAGACTGTATGTAAATTGTGGTTGGTATACCGACGAACAAATGGTTTGAATCTCCGTTTTCATGGCCAGCTACGTTTATTTTCGGACATGTAATAAAACAACACAGTGTTTCCCTGTGATCTATCTTACGAAATCACTCGTATTAGCAGATTTGGGACGGCAGCCTCCGTTTGACTTTGAACCCAATTGTCTTTTATTAGTTGAGTCCAAGGCCAAACTTGTTGTGATCTTCTATAGTATATATAAAATTCAAAGTCCTGACTGACTGACTGATAATATCAACGCACAGCCCAAACCGCTGGTCCTAGAGATATGAAATTTGGAGGGTGCATTATTTGTGAAGAGTAGGTAGCCACTAAGAAAGGGTTTTTCGAAATTCCACCTCTAAGAGTGAAATGGGGTGTTGAATTTTTTGTGAAACTTTTTATTCTCTGGGTCGATTGACTCGAAAATTGGTTTACATACTCTTCAATTAAAATTATGAGAAGTAAGATCCCGTGGGCAATTATCGACCTCCATGCGGCCGAAGCCGCGGGCATGAGCTAGTATGATCATAAAATGAACATTTATTTATTTATTATTATTATTTTTAAGTCCAATATGATGCTACAACATATAATAAAACAAAAAAAAAACAGAAACAACAACAGTTACGCACACAAACAAAACACAAAACAGAAATAACTGTGGATTAAACAGTTTCGCTTAATCCACAATTTTACGGTAGGTAATCGGTATTTGCTGTTTCTAGTTAAAGCCTTGTTTTCATTGAGATATCAAGTTGTTCAACAATGTTTCATCAACATGTTTGCAACATGTTGAGAGAGCGAGAAACATGTTGCTGGCAACTTGGAATGTTGCAGTCGTTTTCACAACGCACAAAATATCTAATGGAATCTTTGACGTAGTAGTAATGTATTGCTAGTGCGAGTGCGGCGCTCCGGATCTAACTATGGCCCACCTGCTGTAGTTCAAATCAAATTTAATCGTAAATGTAGGTTTCATTACAATAAGATGTTATAATAAAATGGTCAGTTCGCTACATTTTACTCGAGAGTTTACAAATAATAATAATAAAGTTAGTTGTGTCGAAACCACTGACACACATTTATAATAAATAACTCAATTACTTACGTACTAACACACAATTCCTTACGTACTAACACACAATTTCCAATGTCAGCATAATAATAATCTAAATGTTCAATTGATACTTAAATCTACATTGAAAACAACAGAAACAGCCAATAATGTCCCAGGTGTCCGTTTACCTACTCTCTTGACGACCTGAATAGCGCCTCGGCCGCTGCAATAAACGTGGCCACCTAATGGGCCCAAACCGTCTAATATGGAAGGAACATCGATACTATAAGTAGAAGAAGCTATTTTACCGTGTAAAATTTATCATTATTCACTTATAGATTCCTGCTTAAAAATATTCTATTTCATATCAATATTTGCTAAACGATTAAGTATTTAATTATAAATTATCATCTAAATAGATATTTTAGTCATGTGAGTCTGTTATCATAATTATGAAATAAGTATTCTATGATTTGAATTTAATTTCATACTAAGCCTATGCCGTCTGTCTGGCTACACATCCGTCTCTCCGTTGTCCACTGGTTGCATCTTTTTAACCAAATGGCCTACAGTATGACAAATAAAATAAACTATTGGTTCATTCAGTCTGAATGTAAGAGACGTACAGAATACGGAACATCACGTTGCGTTCCAAAACAGGAATTATTGACGTAGACAAAAAGGCTGTTAGGCTCAGAGGAACTGAGCGGGTCACGTAAGCCGCAGGCATAACGTCGCCACGCAACCGGTGCCTGAGGATGGCCGAGGCCGGGCCCAGAATGAGGTGGCAAGATGACCTTGACGTCCACTGCGATGGCTGGTTCGAGGTGGCGTTCGAAAAGAATACCTGGAAACATATGTTGGAGCCCTTTGCCCAGCTTAACGACTAATAAAAAAAATATATTGTTGATACGGAATCCTCGGAATCAAACTCGGTAGTCGACATAAAACAACGTAGACTTATTACTTTTTCAAACACGGAAAACCGTCTGGTTATTACTTGAGACGTACTTTTTTGAGGAAAAACAACGATTAATGTTATTTTAAGTACAAATTATCCGCCTTTTTTTTTTTTTTTTTTGGATGGGAAATCATCAAATGATTTCCCATCCAAAAAACCCCACTCTGGGCGGAGCGAAAGGGAGTGTCAGACTTGTACTGACTAAAACCCATCCATGTTCCTTCTTTGCCCTTTGTGTTCCAGGGCCACGGTGTCTCTTTCGAACAGTCCCGCAGCTCTGGCAGGCATCGGCCCATGCGGACCCCTACTCGGTTGCTGACATCTCTTTGAGGCGCGCGTGGAACACGAACGCGCCGTCGACACGGCCTGTCGTCATAAGACGGCCGGACGGCGAGCTAGCCCATAACTCGCCGTCCACAGGCCCGCGCCTACGGTGGCCGGGAGCCACCACGTGACCCCCCACGCCCAGGGCGTCTCCCGCGGCGGCTGGGACCTGAGGTTCTTTCCCTCTCACGTCCCGCCACCTCCTTCACTAGCATGACTGCTTCACAGAAGGTGGTGACGGCTTCCCATTCCCTCTCGCTCCGGACCATGGCTTGAACCAGAGCCGGACGCGAGAGATCGCCGCCGCCAATCGCCACTACAAGGACACGGCGGTGCTCCGCCCAAGCGGGGCAGACCTCTACGGTGTGCTCCACCGTGTCCTCCGGACGATCCTCGCAGTGGAAACACCCGGGCGTTTCCTCCCGCCCGATTCGGTGCAGGAACCTCCCGAAACAACCGTGTCCGGTGAGGATCTGCGTCAGGCGGTAGGTGAGGGCGCCGTGGCGCCTCTCTAGCCACTCCTCAAAGAGGGGACTTATCGCCACTATGGTAGCGTGCCCTGCACGGGGTTGCAACAGTCGCTCTCTCCATGTCGCCATGAGATCACGCCGGAGGTCTGTCCGCTGAGCGGCAATTTGCCGCGGCAGCGGAGTTTCCCCCCGACGTAGTGCCTCCGCGCGCCATTCATGCAGGCGCGCGAGGACTATCGCCTCCAGATCCCATGGCGGCAATCCGGCAAGGAGGCTAGCCGCCTCGCCGGAGATCGTGCGGTACCCCCGGATTAGCCTTATAGCTATCACCTTTTGGGGCGCGTTCAGGTAGTGGGCGGCTTGCCGCCTCAAAGAACGCGCCCACACCGGGGCCCCGTAAAGGGCCATGGACCGCACGACCCCCGCGTATAGCCTCCGGCAGGAGGCGTTTGGACCCCTCAGGTTGGGCAAGAGCCGCTTGAAGGCAGCCCCTGTCCGTTCCAGTTTGGGAGCCAAACGTCGGAAGTGCTCCACGAAGTTCTACCGGCTGTCGAGGACGAGTCCTAGGTACTTCAACGTCGACCCGACGCCGATGGAAACCCCTCCTGCCGTCAGTAGGGATCCCGACGGTGGCGCATTCCGAGGCCCATGAAAACACGTGGCCTCGGACTTGTGCAATGCCACCTCGAGACCCAATTGCCGGATCCTCTCCACGACTATCGCAACCCCGCGTGTCATGTTTTCGGCCGCCGCCTCGTGCGACCTCCCTTGTGCCAGTACCAGCGTGTCGTCAGCGTAGCAAACTACGCTGACGCCGGTAGGGAGGTCGGCGCGCAGCACCCAGTCGTAACCGATGTTCCACAGGGCCGGTCCCAGAACCGATCCCTGTGGAACACCGCACGACATCTCTCGCCGGTTCCATTCTCCGCTCCGACCGGGGTAGATGACGGCCCTATCCGTCAAGTAGTCCCCGACTACACGACGAAGGTAGGTTGGCACCCGGTGATACCGGAGTGCCTCCCCAATGCAGCTCCAGGGCATGGAGTTGAAGGCGTTGGCGATGTCAAGAGACACCGCCAAGACGACCCCACCCCGGGACACCGCGTCCCCCGTCGTGAGGGCTCTCACGCGCATGCTGGCGTCCACCGTGGAGCGCCCCTTGCGGAAACCAAACTGGTGTTCCGCAAGATCCGGCCCCATCCCCGCAAGGTGCCCGGCGAGGCGGTTGGCAATGACTCTTTCGAAGAGCTTGCCCACCTCGTCGAGCAACACGATGGGCCGGTATGCGGACGGAGAGTCCGCAGGGCGCCCTGGTTTCCGGATGAGGACCAGCTTCCCCGTCTTCCAACGAAGCGGAAACTGGCCTCTCTCCAAGCATGCGCTTAGGAGCCCTTCCAGTCGGGGCCCGAGAGCCTCAGAGGCCAGGACCCAGGCTTTGCCAGGCAAGCCATCGGGTCCCGGGGCGGTGTTTCTGGTTTTCAGCCTGCGTACCGCCACTCTCAGGTCTACCCCAGTCACCTCCGGAACGTCGTCATCGTCATCGGTGTGGTCCGCTTCCGGCACCGCACGCGGCGGCGGAGCTATAGGCGGGGGAGGATGCTCCCCTCGCGAAGGGAACAGAGCGCTCACCACGTCCACCACGAGCTCAGGCCGGAGACTCTGCGTTAGCGGGGGGGCCCGGGTGCGGAGTTTGTCCCGCACCATCTTGTAAGGGCGCCCCCACGGATCTCCGTTCAGAGACTCCAGCATCTCCTCGCGGGCCAAATTCTTGGCCCGCCGGACAGCCTCTTGGAGGGCGGTCTTCGCCGCTCTGTACCCCTCGTACAGCTCCGCCTCAATGGCTGCCGCATCCGGAGGGCGGATGCGGAGCTTGCGATGCCTGGCGTACAGGTGCCGCGCAGCAACGCACGCCTTGCGCAGAGACGTCAGCTCTCGCGACCACCAGTACACCTGACGCCGGGCGCTTCCTGGCCGAACTCGGGGCATTGCCACGTCGCAGATCTCGGACATGGCCTCCTGGAACCAACCCGCCTCGTTGTTGATGTCAGCAGGCCTGACTGGTGATGACACCCAGGCCTGCACGATCGAGGCTTCCAGGAGGAGCTCCCGGTCCAGCTGCTTCAGCGCCCATCGCGGACCACTCGGGGCCTGTAGGACCGGCACGCTTGAGGACTGGGTGGAGACGTCGAACCGCATGTACCGGTGGTCGGAATAGGTCTCCACCCCCTCCATGACGCGCCAGTCAACGACACGCGGCGACAGAGCGGGGCTGGCGAACGAGATGTCCACTACCGACTCGCCCCGCATCCGCACGCACGTGGGGACAGAACCCCGATTTAGGACGACCAGGCCTGTCTCCAGAGCCCAGTCCTCCACCATTCTACCCCGCACGTCCGTGTAACGAGAACCCCAAGCCAAGTTCTTGGCATTGAAGTCCCCGAGCACAAGCACGGGGAGGGAATGGCTTCCGATGACGACACTCAACTCCGTGAGGGAGTTGTGGAACTCGGCGAGAGTTCGGCTCGGGGAGAAGTAGACTCCCACTACAACGATCTCCCCGAACCGTGCTGCTACGCACCCCTGACCCTTCCTGACACTCTCAAGGGTCGGGGTACCGGCGGCGACCGACGCAATTAAGGTCACTGAGCCGCTAAGGTCCTCCACCCAGTCATCCCTGGGCGGGACAAAGTACGGCTCAGCGACCACGGCGATGTTAATCGACCACTGCGCCATGCTCTGGAGCAACAGATCCTGAGCGCAGGCGCAGTGGTTGATGTTCGCTTGGAGAAGGCGTAATGGGGCCGTTACTGGCACTCCATTTCAGCCCCCTCCCGGGCCCCCTGCGAGGGCCCCGCTGCGGAAGTTGCAGCAGTAGCGGCAGCGGCGGCGACAGTGGCGGCGACAGTGGCGGCGGCTGCGGTGGTGGCGACGGTGGGGGTTTTGGTGGTGGTGGCGGAGGGCCTTCCCTTACCCCTGGCCTTGGCGGGAGTACCGCAGGACTTGCTCCCTGCCCGGTGATCGGCCGGCTTGCCAGCTGCCGCACATGCGGCGCAGCGCGGCGCGGCGGAGCAAGCCGCGGCCATGTGACCAGGCTGGCCGCAGCGGAAGCACAGGCCGCTGCGGTCCACCTCCGAGGTGCACCGGACCGACACGTGGTGCCCCACATGGCAGCGGAAGCACCTCAGAGGTCTGGGTTCCAGCAGCTTCACCTGCGCCGAAACCCAGCCCACCAAGAGCCTTCGGCCCTCCACAATGACTTTCGCCGCCGTCACAGGGCAGCTTACCTTTACGGTTCGCATGCCCGACAGGTCCGGACGTAAGGTGCCTGCCTTGACCTGCTCGGCAGGGCACCCACCGGTCCTGGTGACGGCGGCCACCACCTCCTCCTCGGTCACCGAGTCGTCCAGACCCAGGATGCGCAGGTCTGCGCATTTGACGGGCCTGGACACTAATTTATTTACCGCATAACATTCTTTTTCTTAGCGTGTGGCAATGGCAATCTAAATTATGTCAGCCCAGAACTGAGCTACTAGTTTGGCGCTTTCGGTAGCGTCCAACCAAAACACATCTTTTAAGCATAACATTGAAGAGGAAATTTTTTCTTACCTATAATAATTAAAGTAAAATCTTACATTAAAAACATGTATTTAAAAAAAACTTGTGAAAAAGTTGTAACTTTAGCCCCCAATATCTCCGTAACTGGAAGGTTCCCAGGTATGGTCTAGAACAAAAAAATGATTGCAGTGACGGGGAGAACAAGTGCATTTCGGCTTCGTTAAGGGTCTATTTACACACTTTATTTAACGTAACACCAATTTCCTTTTTATTTCAGATGAAGTACAAAACAACAGCTGGCTTAATTATACTAAGCCTGCTTGTGTCAAGCGAGGCTTTACGAATCCTAGTATGTTATCCTATGACATCGAAGAGTCACAGCATATTGGGACATGGAGTTGTCAATCGACTGCTGGAAGCTGGTCATGAGGTAGGAGCCTAATTCTAATATTAACAGAAGACTGACCAATGGGTATCGTATTACACAGTATTAAATGGGTTGTGGAGGTCAGATAGGCAGTCGCTCCATGTAAAATACTGGTATTCAGCTGCATCCGGTTAGAATGGAAGCCGACCCCAATATAGTTGGAAAAGGCTAGGCATATGATGATGTAGGAGAAGACTGAAGTGTAAATTATTTCATCGTCATTGCCTTTAAAACGGTTAATGAAAACATTGTGAGGCAACAGACGTGTCTTAAAACCGAAAATCCGAAGAAATGTGACATTCGGCAAACCACACCGGGTTCGCGTGATAAATTACGGCCCACTTCCTCTTCTAATATCATTAGGGTGATTAGGCGATAAGATAAGTGACATTAGTGCCAAAGTAGGTAAATGTCTTCCTTGTGAATTTAAAAGAAGTAGCGCGGAATCGTGGCCGCTAGAAGGTATGGGTCCCGAAGCCAGTCAATTAAAAAAAAAACATGAAAAATATAAATAAAAGGTAACAACAGAAAGGTCAGGTTTCATAATAATAAAAGGTATATGAGGAGGCTCTCGTTAGGCAGCTGGATCAAGGGCTTGATTCAGAAAGCGGTACTCCTGGACACGGCTCGCATTGTTAGGAGGTTCCTCTCTCTGGAGCCCTGACCGCTGGTAGCTTGGACCCTGTTCCCGATACCGGTAAACTACATTTTTTTTTATATTTTCAAATGTTTTTTTTTTTTGTTAAGAATATTTAAAAATATTGTAAGGTCCCGTAGTAGTTGGTACCTTACACTTGTAGCTTTAAGTGAGAAGTGGTAAGTCAGTACGTGGAGTTAGGCGAGTTGATGTAAACACACACAGATTTGGTAACACTAAAGGTTTATTAGAGTACCGATCACAACAAAGTAAAAGTGGGTTGGATGCTAATCCGCGGTGTTCGCGTAAGTATGTAATTCGTCAACTAACTTAAAATCATATTAAACATTGTTTTAAATACCAAAGAGAAAAGTAGGTTGCTGCGTTTGCAGCCTGACGGAATGTACGTAAACCGTACATGCTCCCGAGGGAAAAGGCGGGATGAGCATCCAGTACATAAAACGTTTTAAAGTAAAAATTCCAAAACGCAATAATAAAAAAGTATAGACCGTATAAAAGTAGGTTAAGTAAGTAAAAATATAAAAGTAAGACATCCCAGAACGTCACAATAAAAAGTAAAGACAGTAAAGTAAACATTAGTAAGTAAGTAAAATTAAACATGTACACATAAAAACAATAAGCTTTACTGCTCCTCAAAGTGAAACAGTTGTTTCGGCCTCGCGTCGCTGTATAGTGGCTCCGGCGGTGTCGAATGGCGTATTTCTTGCATCTCGATTTCGACTTTGTTGTCGATTCCTGTAGGTTGTCTTGTAGGTGGCCTTTTAGTTTTCTTATGCCATAGTCTCCTAATCCAAATGTAGACAGCAAACGAAGCAGCTCCTCCCAACAGCAGAGAAGTCACAGAGTAGAGATATATGTCGTGACTCGATATATCTATCCCTTGTGGTAGTCTTTCCTGCTCTTTCTGCTGAATTATTTGCTTATCTATGTTTCTGATATTTATTGCAGATGTATCCAGTTCTGTCATATTCAGCTGTGCGTTTTTCCAACTTAGATCAAATAAATTGTTGATAGTCGTGTTAAGTGTAGGTACTTCAATATCCGCCTCCATGTGAAATTTGCTTCCTAAGTGGTTATAGGTGAATATTGTCGCATCTTTCTTTTGTAGTATGCATTTTGGTTTCAAGGCAATCACCCCAGTACCGTTGATGACTGCTGGCGTAACTTGATCGCTACATATGACGCGCATCAGCTGTCTGTCGCATAATGTAAACAACCACCAGTTAGGTTTATGTAATTGGATCCAAGTTTCTTTGCAAGTTACATCATTGATGACACAGGATAATGAAGTTTGTTGACTGAATACCTTGGCCTCGCAAGGTGCGTCCTTGTCTTGTAAGCTAAATACCGGCTGACGTGAAATGCATGTGTACTCGTCTTCTCCGTATGGCGTGCATTGGCGCATGTCTTGCTCTTCCATAGTGATGTACGAATTTTTCACGAAGTTTATGGCGATATAATTGGAGAAAGGCTGCACGATTCTCAATTGTCCTTGTTTCTGGAATGGTATAGGTATTACCCGGTATATTTTGTAGTCCTCATCGCTCAAAAGTGGAATATGCAATTCGAAAAGTAGAAAGTTGTTTGTAATCCGAGCCTTGACATGGATTAGTTCGTAGATGTCACGGAAATCTTTTTGTATGTCCTTTATCGGTAAGGCTAGTCCCTGTGGAAGTTTTCCAGAGATGATGTTCAGCTGTTCTATTATTTGAGATGCAGGAAACAAGTGTGTATCCAAATGACCTCGATAAATGTTGGCGAGAGCATTCATTAGCATTTCTTGAATTCTATGCAAGTCGCTCAAAATTAAAGTTGATGATAAAGCGGCAGAGTTCACGTCATTTGCTGTGTATAAAATTTGTGCTCTGTTCTCAATTTTTGTGATTATGTTGCAAGTCTGATTTATGTAGGTTTGTATTGCGTGAAATTGTTTGTCCATAAATTCCGTATTGTTTTTAATTACATTGTTTTCAGCCTCTATGATCAAAGTTTGATTCTTCATCAACTGTAACAAGTAATTATCGTTGATTTGCAAGTTTTGGATATCCTTCTCGTACTTTTGCGCAAAGTCTTCATCCAAAACCCCGAAAAGTGTTCTGGCTAATTTTCCGATTCCATCAAAGTAGCCTCGTTTTTGTCGCGAATGCTGAGAAAGTAACATAGTGTTATAATTCTCAAGGTGATGCATTTCATGACGTAGGTGTCTGACAACTGCTTCGCATGGTGTAAACTCGTGTCGATTCTTTGACAGAGTTTATCAATTTGGTTTATGTAGTCGTTCATGTTATTCGCAGCTTGCCAGTAGGACGTTAGGTTGTAATAGATCAGTAGAGTCCATTCATCATGTATAAGTTGCAGTTTTCCGGCTTCATCGAAATAAATAGGTTGATTGTTGGGTATAGAGGTCACCTTATAGTTGTTTGTTACTGGTGACGATTGTGCAGTTCCTAACATTCCTATTAAAGTTATAAGAGCGAAAGTCAGGAAACTGTACTTGTTGGTTCGCGTGCTCCTTTTTCTTCTTTGGTTTTCAGTTATTGTATCTTCTTCTCTTTTGTTATTTGTTGTTTCTTCGGTAGGTAGCAGTGTTTCTTGCTGTGGTAATGGAGTTAGTTTAACAGTGGGTCGTTTTATCACTCCAGTTTTTGTTTTAAGGGTGGCCACTCGTACTAGACCATCCTTACCGGGATGAGTTTCCATCACTCGTCCCATGGCCCATTTGCCAGGAGGTAAGTTTGTTTCCTTGATTAGGACCACGTCGTTTAGTTTGAGGTTTTGTACAGTTCTGTTCCACTTGCTTCTAGACTGTAAGGTGTTCAGGTAGTCATTGGACCAAGCTTTCCAGAATTGATCCAGCATGTGCTCCGTTAGTTGCCAACGTTTTCTCAGATCCATCTTTCTGTTGTCAGGCTCCGGTTGAGGTAGAGACAACGTAGCACTGCCAGTTAGAAAGTGGCCAGGAGTGAGAGTGCTGTAAAATTCCTCCGGATCTTCTGTTAGCTGACATAGAGGCCTCGAGTTTAGGCAGGCTTCTATTTTCGCTAGTAACGTAGTGAATTCTTCCCAGGTCAGTTTTTGATCCCCAAGAACCCGCTTCAAGTGGTGTTTTAATGATTTGACGGCTGCTTCGAATATCCCCCCCGCACTAGGCCAAGCAGGGGCGTTGAAGTGCCAATGAATTTCTAGTTTCCCAATCTCGTCAAAGAACTCAGGAGAGAGTAGCTTCTTGAAGTTACTGAAATCCTCTCTCAGTACTTTGGATGCTCCAACGAAGTTCGTGCCGTTGTCTGAGTACATGTGAGCAGGCGTTCCGCGCCTCGCGCACATTCTCTGAAGGGCCGCAATAAACGCTTCCGTGCTTAGTTCTGAGACTAATTCGATATGTACAGCTTTCGTAGCCATACAGACGAAGACCGCGATGTATGCTTTTGAGGTCTTCACTCCTCTTCCTTTGTTAAGTTTCACGTCTACGTGACCAGTAAAGTCAACACCAGTGTGAGTGAATGGACGGCTTGGTGTTACTCTTTGTTTTGGCAGATCGGCCATTAGTTGAGCATTGTCCGTAGAATTGTAACGATGACATTTCACACAGCGTCGTATTCTTCCCTTTACCGCCCGATTTCCAGAGACTATCCAGTATCGTTGCCGTATGTAAGTAAGGGTCAGACGGGCTCCTCCATGAAGCGTCATCGAATGTGCTTGGTCGATCAGTAGTTCAGTGAAGCGGCTGGAGTAGGGTACCACTGCGGGATTCTTCATATTTGCAGGAAGATCAGAGTGCTGTAGTCTTCCGCCTACGCGAATGATTCCCTTGCTATCCAGATAAGGTTTGAGTTTGTAAATGTTGCTTTTTGGTGACACAGTTTTATTTTGTTTCAACTGTTTGTGTTCTTGCGCAAACTCGCTTTGTTGAACATATTTTATTATATATTCTGCTGCGTATTGTAGGTCAGTTGTTGTTAGGTAAGTAGCGCTTGGTCGTAATTTTTGCTTTAGTGATGCAATATATCGCACAATTCGAGCAGTAATTCTTATTACTGAAGTCAGCGAACTGTGGTTCTTCAACAACTTGTAAACAATATTTTCAGTGTTGTAGTTTTTCGAACTGACGTCATTGGGTTCGACCCTGTTTGCTTCGCTTGTAGTAAAGTGGCAATTCACATTATGAGGTGTTTCTGTTTCTGCAAAGTTTTTCAGAAACATAGGTCCGTTCCACCATAAGTTGAACTTGACTACTTTGCTCGGTAGCAAGCCTCTCGAAGCGCAGTCAGCTGGATTAAGTTCCGATCGTACATAACACCATTGTTGAGGTGGAATTACGTCTTTTATTTTCCCCACTCTGTTAGCTACGTATCTTTCCCATCTTGAGAGGTCTCCCTGAATCCAAGCTAGGACCACCTTGGAGTCACACCAACCATAAGCTGATATCTCATGCTCCGTTAGTGATTTCTTCACTTTTTCCATGAGTTGGGAGAGTAGTAGTGCTCCGCATAGCTCAAGTCTGGGCAATGAAGTTTTTTGAGTAATCGGCACTACCCTAGTTTTTGATACTAGTAATGTGATCCTTGGGTCGCCCTTTTCGTCGATTACTCGGCTGTATATGACGCAAGCGTATGCCTTTTCGCTTGCGTCACAAAATCCATGTAGTTGGATATTTTTCTGCGTACTGCCAATCCATCTGTTTATTTTAATGTTTTTAATTAGATGTAGTTCTTTGTTTAGATGCCGCCATTCGTCTTGTAACTCAGTAGGTAGTTCAGCATCCCAGTTTATTTTAGTTAGCCACACCCTTTGGAATAGTAGTTTAGCTGACACAGTTATAGGCGCCAGCCAACCCAAGGGGTCGTATAGTTTGGATATTTGTGATAGCAGGTTTCTTTTAGTTAGTGGTTCGTTGTTGTAGTCGTCTATGGACCAGTTGAATATGAAAACGTCATCTTTTGGATTCCAACTCAACCCCAACGTTTTCATTGATTCGTCGCCTCTAAAATCAAATGTACTTTTCGATATTTGATCTTCGTCTAAGTGTCGTAGAAGCTCAGGATCGTTGCTTGACCATTTTCGCAGATTCATTCCGCCTCCCTTCAGTAGTTTTATGATCGATGTTTGAATTTCCTTTGCTTGTTTTGTAGAGTTGTGGCCGCTGATTAGGTCATCGACGTAGAACTGATTTAGCAATATTTCAGCGGCCTTTGGGTATTTGTGGCCGTCATCGATAGCAAGCTGTTTGAGTGTTCGCATTGCTAGCCATGGAGCACTTTTTGTCCCATATGTTAATGTTTGCAGTTGATATTCTTGTAAATTGTCTTTTGGTTGCTTTCTCCATAGGATCTTCTGTAGATGTTGTTGATCCGGATGACACCATATGGAACGGTACATTTTTCTCGATGTCAGCTTTAAAGGCGTATTTGTAAGTTCTCCATTTTATGATAAGTTCTTGGATATCTTTTTGTAGGTTGGGGCCCTTTTCTTGTAGGCCGTTCAGGCTGTATCCCGTTTTAGTTTTCTGAGATGCATTGAAGACAACTCTGAGTTTCGTGGTAGTAGACTCTTCATGAAGTACTCCGTGGTGCGGTAAGAAACATTCAGTCGTTGAAGATGTCATGGGTTTAGCTAGTTTCATCTTGATTATAGATGATAGCTTCCTTGTAGTTCAAAAAATACCTTTTCGGAAAGTCCCGAAGATCCTCCTTGTAGTTGAAGGCTCTTCCAGTAGTCGAAGGCTCCTCCAGTAGTCGAAGGCTCTTCCAGTAGTCGAAGGCTCTTCCAGTAGTCGAAGGCTCTTCCAGTAGTCGAAGGCTCTTCCAGTAGTCGAAGGCTCTTCCAGTAGTTGTAGTTATCTCCAGTAGTTGAAGGCTCTTCCAGTAGTCGAAGGCTCTTCCAGTAGTCGAAGGCTCTTCCAGTAGTTGTAGTTATCTCCAGTAGTTGAAGGCTCTTCCAGTAGTCGAAGGCTCTTCCAGTAGTTTTAGTTATTTCTAGTAGTTGAAGGCTCTTCTAGTAGTCGAAGGCTCTTCCAGTAGTTGTAGTTAGTTTCAGTAGTTGAAAGTAGTAGTAGTAGTAAGATGTAGTAGTAAAGTAGGTATTGAAGAACATGTAGTTCGGTGTCTTCTAGTTTGTAGGCCTCGTATTACCCGCAGTTCACGTTGTAGTCCGGAAGCTGTAGTAGCAGTAGTCGTAGTAGTAGTTGGCTTGTTGCCGCAGTTGAGTCTTGTTTTTCCGCTTGATTCACGAAGAAGTTCCAAAGTATCCCCTCTTCGTTGATTGCTCAGAGCTCTTGTACTCTTTTTACGAATATGCGCGCTTTCTCAACTTGACTGGTGAGCTCCGCTTGTGGAAGGCCAGCCAAGCCGATTCGCTGTCGTTCCAAGAGATACAATTACCCCAAACTGTGAAATACTCGAAGGACCATTAAATGTAAGGTCCCGTAGTAGTTGGTACCTTACACTTGTAGCTTTAAGTGAGAAGTGGTAAGTCAGTACGTGGAGTTAGGCGAGTTGATGTAAACACACACAGATTTGGTAACACTAAAGGTTTATTAGAGTACCGATCACAACAAAGTAAAAGTGGGTTGGATGCTAATCCGCGGTGTTCGCGTAAGTATGTAATTCGTCAACTAACTTAAAATCATATTAAACATTGTTTTAAATACCAAAGAGAAAAGTAGGTTGCTGCGTTTGCAGCCTGACGGAATGTACGTAAACCGTACAAATATAATTGATTTGTACAGAAATAAATAAAGGTATATTACGATCTTTGAGTTCCAAAGTACTAAGACGAGATAACAAAAGTGAGGATTTTCAACAAGATCTTAGCTGAGATTAGATTCTAGTACTAACCTCGACTTATGCTGATGGATCCCACCTCCTTGCTCTAAGGTACAATTATGCAGCGAATGCAAGGCATTAGGAGAAAAACTATTTTTACGTCATATACAGGGTGTGAGGAACGTAAGGTGTTTTTTTCAATATCAAAATTCTGGATCGCGCTATTAAAAATATCCGCGACTTAAGGGCCATATAGAACAATCTAACAACAGCTGTCGCGCAGTAGCTTACCACAACACCGGTCTGGTCGGAGGATTCTTTCTTTTCTATGGAGTACTAGGACCTGCGGTTTGGGCTGTGCGTTGATATATCAGTCAGTCAGTCAGTCAAACAATCAGTCAGGACTTTGAATTTTATAAGTATAGATTAAGGAAGTTAACACCCTGCTCTTCATACTCTTTAAAACCGACTTACTGACGAATGTTGGGGCCAATACCTCTAGACCACCATAGCTCTTGTGTCTTAGTTAAATATCACAGACAGATATACCTAGATAAGGCAAGAGCACCTACTTCGCGTGCGTTACTATCATAGTAAGCTAATTTGTTTAAAACAACAACGTTACAACTCGAGAACTTAACATTTAAAGAACAAAAACGTAGTCTATTTTGTATAGTAACTTATTTGTATAGCAGTGACGAAGGTACCATACAACTCGATTCCTACCCGATTCCCTTTGACAAATGGCATAGTCTATTCTATAGACAAATAATATAATCACATTAAAGATATGTACTCCGGCTTACCTCTTACAAAAATTGACCGTTCGCTACTGTTGTATGGTATAACTGAATAGTGCTTATGACGTCATGGTAGGTAGTCAAATAATAACAAACTTAGTCTAATAAAATTGTTTTCTTTCTTTCAGGTGGTCCACATAACATCTTTTCCGCGTGGTAATGTGGTACCTAATCTGAAGGAACTCAATGTCTCGTCCGTAGCTGATGTATTCATAGCAGATAAGGAAACCAGTAAGTTAAGGTGGAAGCGCCAGGGTAGACCGCGAAATTCAATTTTTTTTAAGTTTTTTGCAATTTGCAGGTCAATTACAGGCGATAACTGAAACAAAATATGATTCGCGGCGGGTATCATCATCATTTCAGCCGAAAGACGTCCACTGCTGGACATAGGCCTCCCCCAAGTGTTTTACATCTTTTGTGTAGTAAGCAACGACTTAATGTCGGGCCTGCGCTGTCCCCCCATACTTAAGTACAAATGTTGTAACCATGACAATATTGTAATACCAAATAATTTGAAAAGAGTAACCACGGAGTTTCTTACCGGTCTTCTCCATAGGAAACGACCAACCCGACCCGTGCACCTTTTTGTCGACGTTTTATAAGTGCCCATCTAGGCCTATGTGAAGTAAAATATTTTGATTTTGTCGCCACATTATATAGCAATGCACACACAAAATTTAAGATTTAGAAAGCGGTATTCTAATTTCCAAAACCTTGGCATTTTCAGAAGAATCATTCAAACTAAAGAACTTAGTGGGCAAAGACAACTTTGGAGACTCAATTCTTTTCCTGTACTTTGTTTTCACGATACATAGAAACTTTTTGGAGGAGCCAAGTGTTGTCAAGTTGTTAAGTGACCCCAATGAGAAGTTTGATGCTGTAATCTTAGAATGGTTCTTCACTGAAGTCAATGCTGGGTAAGTCTTGTTTCATTAAGGTAACTACTACTAGGGCACGCCACAATAGTGGCAATAAGTCCCATCTCTGAGGAGTGGCTAGAGAGGCACCACGACACCCTCTTTTTCCCCCTGACGCAGGTCTTCACCGGACACTGTTGTTTCGGGAGGTTCCTGCACCGAATCGGGCGGGAGGAAACGCCCGGGTGTTACACAGTGAGGATCGTCCGGAAGACACGGTGGAGCATCGCCATGTCCTCGTAGCGGCGATTGGCAGCGGCGACGTCTCGCGTCCGGCCCTAACCATGGTCCAGAGCGAGAGGGAATGGGAAACCGTCACTTCCTTCTGCGAAGCAGTCATGCAAGCGAAGGAGATGGCGGGACGTGAGCGGGAAAGAACCTCACGTCCCAGCCACCGCGGGAGAACATCGGGCATCGGGGGCCACGTGGTGGCTCCCGGCCACCGTATGCACAGTATGTCTGTAGATGGTGAGTAATGGGCTAGCTAGCCATCCGGCCGTCTTATGATGACAGGCCATGTCGACGGCGCTTCCTGCGTCAACAGTAAATCGCGCGTTAATGATTATGAAACCTGTAACCATTTTCTTTCTAATAAACGGCAACCACGTGTTGTTCAATACATAGCCTTATCCTTAGCCTTAGCCTTGACATTTTCAAAGCCACCCAAATCACACAAAGCATAACAGCTTTACTCTAGGAGACACACTCTTCGACTATAGCAATTTTAATTTTTTTACTTGTTCCTCAGTATCCCAGCACTATTCGACTGTCCCTTGATCTGGGTATGTTCTTCGGAACCTAGCTGGCATGCCCTGAGGATAATGGACGGTATCCCCAACCCAGCGTACACTTTAGACCTGTTCTCACAACACAAACTGCCGCTGACCTTCTGGCAGAGAGCTGAGAGCCTGTACAAGGTGGTGAAGAAAAACGTGCAGCTGTAAGTGAAGAATTATTTCCTTTTGAATTGGCGTATAGATTTCCTTTGAACCACTTGCCTGGAGCCTTGGGGATAAGTTTCATAAAAACGTTGAAACAAAAATATTTCAGATATAAAATAATAAAATAAGTGAACTTGTACGTTCCTAAGTTCTATCGCTATTCTTCTTCTTTGGAAGAATAATGCCTTAGTGTTCACCTTCTTTGTAATAGAAAATCTTGTGAAAGATTCAGTTTAAGTAGATGGAAACACTGCCTTCGTATATTTTGAGTAGTGTTCATAAGCCTTCTAACAACACGCCTGTAAGACGTTTTGTTAATTTCAGTGTACTGGGTGGTCCAAACAGTGACGTCATAAAAAAATAGATTCCAGGGGTATCTAAAAATACCCCATGTTCCGTGATAGCTTTCGAGTTTAGCTTCTTGAAAATTGTGTGAAAACTGCTTTTAAAAAAAAGATCTTTATTTTAACAGGGCTTGTCGTTAATCTTGATGCTAATGAGATTAAAACATGCCTCTAGTTAACGTTAAAGAATGTAAAAAAGCCGTGTAAAAATAAAGATACAATTTATTTGAGTTCGCGGGCCTGTGGACGGCGAGTTATAGGCTAGCTCGCCGTCCGGCTGTCTTATGACGACATGCCTTGTCGACGGCGCGTTCATGTTTCACGCGCGCCTCATTGAGATGTCAACAACCAAGTAGCGGTCCGCATGGGCCGATGCCTGCCAGGGCTGCGGGACTGTTCGAAAGAGATACCGTGGCCCTGGAACACAAAGGCCAAGAAGGAACATGGATAGGTTTTTGTCAGTACAAGTCTGACACTCCCTTCCGCTCCGCCCAAAGTGGGTCATTTGATGATTTCCCATCCGAAAAAAAAAAAAACAAAAGATAAATTTATTTTAAGCGGAATCCATGCAATTTTCAAGAAACTATAACTCGAAAACTATCAAGAATCGCAGAACATACATGTGGTATTTTCGGATACCCCTGGGCGTGAGGAATCTAATCTTGTTTTTTATGACGTCACTATTTGGTGGTCTAAATAGAGACGTCATAAAAAAAAGACTGGAGACTGGCGGTGGTGGTGGTGGCAATACAGGGACCATCCTGTATTGCCACCACCACCACCACCACCAGTCGGCTTTCTTCATGGCTCAATTTCAATGCAGCACAGCTTATTATTTCCCAGAAACAGCAATTACAAGTGAACAATTACGGAAACAGTCCCGTTCGTCTTTTCTTAAAAAAAAACTTAACTTTTTAATATCTACTCTATGTAACTTTTTCCATTCTTATTCTAGATTAGGACTATATCAGTTTGAGAAATGGGTCTACAACAGCTACTACCCCGAGATAGCAGCCAAGCGTGGAGTGACAATGCCTCCGTACGAAGATGTCGTATACAACGGATCCCTGATGTTCCTCAACTCCCATCCCTCCATAGGAGGAGCTATGAAACTGCCTCAGAACACTGTCAACATTGCTGGATACCACATTGACAAGACCAAACCTTTGCCACAGGTAATGCCAACAGCAATATTTCGGCAACGAGTTAACCCATAAACAAATGGCGTGATGAGACGAGGGCTAGACAAAGTGAATCTATCTTAACTATATGTCAGGATTTATTCCGTAAAGCTCGTACATCATGTGGGCAGACGATGGGTTTGGGATGGTGTGCTATGAAAACTCACTGGGTGCGATACACTGTTTCTAGCAAAACTAAAGAATTACTTGAGATTACAGCTTAACACAATAACACGGGGCACAATGAATCGGGTACAGTTCCAAAACGTCTCAACTCCGCCGCGTTCAGACATTGAATGTCGCCCTTGCCTCAAGCTGAACATCAGGGCTCTATAGAAGCACGCTGTGGTGTGCGTAGACTTTAAGTAGGTCGCGTGATGTCACGATAGGCGCACTTGCGATTCATTTTATGTCCATACTAACGACCGGATATTGTAAATGCGAAATTAAGTTTGTTTGTCACCTTTTCACGCCTAAACCACTGAAACGATCATCCTGACATTTTGCATATACGTTGTCAAGTGTACAGAAACGGACATAAGGTACCTTTCATCCCGAAAAAAGTACTGTTCTCGAGGAAAACTACATTAACGTTCTTATGATAATAGATGGCGCCACGTGTCTTTGAATCATGATTGAATTATGTTATTTTAGTTAGGATTGTGAACCCGAATTGATGGTCAAATTCTAAATTAACGCGAGCGAAGCCGGGGGGGAAAAGCTAGTAAGCTATAAAGATAATGGAAATTACAAAAATCTACCGATATTGACATTGGCTACCGAAAAATTATGTCAACCCTGTTGAAAATTCTAATAGAAATACGAAACATTTTAAAAGCGACTGCTATTTGCTGTCGCGATGCATACTACTAATCAGTAGTCTCTCTCTCTCTCTTCTCTGTACTAATAACTTTTTAATGTTTCCCACTCTCAAAACTCCTCTGCCCTGCAGTACAACATAAACATACAGTTACACTTATAACTAAACAGGTAAACTGTCCCGTCCTCTGTCCTTGCGTAATCCGGAAAATATTCGCAAAAGTAATACTCATCCGGAAAAGTAGTATACGTTCTACTTTAGAAAAACGCATGTAGGAGGAATTGTGACCCTGAAATATGCTTTGCTATGTAATAAGTCTTTGACCTACATAGCAGCTATAATACATTACTCAGAATTATCAGTTTTTACCTGTTTGAAGATCACGAGGAAAACTTTAGTGAAAATATGAGACATCAAACTTCTGTGAGACAGTTAGTGCTAAAGCGAGGAGCCAGGCGCAGACATATGCTTTGCCTATTTGCAAAATATTAGCAGACTGAATAATAAAATCCCATTAAGTAAAAGTGTACAGAAAGTGCAGTTTTTCCTGAAACAATTTTACGGCTTTTGTAAATGATACGGTTATTGTAATTATTAAAAACGTTAAAGATTTGTATCACTACGTCTCCATCAAATCTAAAAAAGAACTTTAAAATGCTTATCTCAAAGTTATTTTTTCATCACAACCACTTTCTAAGCCTTACAAAATTATTTAGCACAAACCCCAAGCCGTTTCTCACCGACGCTGTTAATACGTAATCACGTTAATTCCCAAGGGTAGAATAAAATCTGAACGCCTGAGTCGAGCCAAAAGCAACGCGGACAGAATTCATTCCTCTAATCTTTGCAGCCGTTCAAAGGACTTAGTGCAACAATAGGCAATCAACGCCAGGTCTCTAAGGATTTTTATCCAGCTACTGTAATCTTATGCTGTGGATTACTTACCTACTACAGCGAAAAGAACTTGTTTGCGTGGCACGTTTAAAACGTTTAGTCTGCCCCAAATATTTGTGGAGGATATCTTCGAGGATTATTGGTGCAGGTGTAAGTTCTGTTTCAGGAAATATTTTACTAGCCGTCGTATTTAAATTGGAGGCTGTGATTAAGTGGGCCTGTGGACGGCGAGTTATGGGCCAGCTCGCCGTCCGGCCGTCTTATGACGACAGACCGTGTCGACGGCGCGTTCTTGTTCCACGTGCGACTCAAAGAGATGTCAGCAAATAAGTAGGGGTCCGCAAGCGCTGCGGGACTGTTCGAATGCCCGATGCCTGCCAGGGCTGCGGGACTGTTCGAAAGAGATACCCTGGCCCTGGAACACAAAGGGCAAAGAAGGAACATGGATGAGTTTTAGTCAGTAAAAGTCTGACACTCCCTTCCGCTCCGCCCAGAGTGGGGGGGTCATTTGATGATTTCCCATCCGAAAAAAAAAAGGCTATGATTAAGTCGCGATGGCAACGGGTCACCGTAAAGACTGCTAAAATCAAAGATTTCGGAGATAATATTATCATTCCACCTTTGATAAAAGGATCGTGGTTCATTGAAATTTTGATTTCAAATTAAAAGTATTTTGTTTTGCAAAATTATCCAACATGTTGGGCTCCTGCCCGTTAGGCATAATTCTAGTCTATTCGGAGGATCCTCCCTTTTCAATAGAGTAATATTATTACGAACTGCTCCTCCGTGCACCATAGCTGTATCGATTTTTTTACAACACGAGTGTCAGTCATGAATCATCATCTTTTCAACCATATTCTTCGTATTTGCTTCTAGGATCTCCAAAAACTGATGGACGAAGCAAAAGACGGTGTCATATACTTCAGCATGGGTTCTATTATAGAAAGTGATGGCATGTCGGATCAGATGAAGAGGTCTTTGTTGAATATGTTCAGCAAATACAAGCAGACCGTCATTTGGAAGTTTGAGACCGATCTGAAGGATATCCCAGCAAATGTTCACCTTGTGAAATGGGCACCGCAGCCGAGTATTTTGGGTAAGCTTATTATTTTCAAGAAGTTTTCTCTTCTTTTACCAAAAATTGTCTTCAAATGCTTTGTTTCCGCTTCATATTTATAGAACCTACTAGCTTTTGCCCGCGGCTTCGCTTGCGTGGATATCTAAAAATATTCGATTACTTACCTTCATACCCCTTTTTAACCCTCCAGGGGTAGAATTATCAAAAACGCTGTAACAGTATAAATTAATTTTCAATCGTCAGCCTAAACACAAAATTTGAAGATCCTAACTTCTAAACTGACGGACTTTCATATAAACTTCCATCCCCTATTTTACCCCTTTAGGGGTAGAATCCCCAAAAATCCTTTCTTAGTGGATACTTACTCTTTACAATGAACACACCCTCCAAGTTTCATGTCTCTAGGACCAGCGGTATAGGCTGTGTGTTGATATTTCACCCAGTCAGTCAGTCAGGCAGTTTACCATTTTATATATATGTAGATAAAGCATTAGCAAGACAAAATTGACTACGCATCGAAACCCTTTCCTTTTCTGATCTCCCAGAAATTTTAATAGAATTGTTTGTGTCATAAATCTTATAATTTTCCCAAAACCATCATTCTCAGAATTTAAAAACAAACCATATCCCATTTGCAATAACCACGTTAATATTTTAATTTCAGCCCATCCCAACCTAAGGCTCTTCATCACACACGGTGGCCAGCTCTCAACTTCAGAAGCCATCCACTACGGAGTACCTTTAGTCGGTATCCCGGTGATGGCAGACCAGGTTCTCAACATGAAGTCTGCGGAGAAAAAGGGCTTCGGGATCTATATCACGTTAGCTGAGGAGATGATACCAGAACTGGATGCCGCTGTCAGGAAGGTTCTCACAGATAATACGTAAGTGGAAACTTAAGGATGATTTCCACCAAACGGCTCGCATCGTATCGGATCGGAACGGAATTTATAATCTTTAAACGATATTAAATCGTGAACACAGTATTTAAAGTCAAAATTACCGAGCCGCGCACAGCAGCTTGACCGCGGGCGTCTTCCGCGACACGCGATCTTAGCCAAAAGTATGTTGCGACGCGCGATCGGCTCCGTTCGCCTGTCATCGTATCCGATAGTAGGAATGTAACTATTTGACTAGGTGCAGAAACGGATACGTTTGTAAGCGACGTTACGGAGCCGATCGTATGCATCGACATCCTGCGAAGTTGTTTGAATTATATATTTTTTTCTGTATCTTCCACAGGCACGCTAAAAAAGCTAAAGAACTCTCAGCCCTGTTCCACGACCGCGTTATGCCACCAGGTCGTGCGGTCGCACATTGGGTAGAATACATAGTACGCAACCGCGGCGCCCGCCACCTCCGCTCCCCTGCGCTCGACGTCCCACTGTACCAGAAACTGTACCTAGATCTAGCAGTTTTCTTAGCTGTACTTATAGTGTTGGTAAAGAAAGCAGTGAAGTATGTGTTGAGTAAGCGGTCGAAGAAAGACAAGAAGGAGAAGAGAAGTTGATGAGATGTTTGTTGATTAGTTTTCTTCATCATCGTCTTCTGCATTGGGAGCCACCTACTGCCTCCTTACATTTGTGCCATTCTTCCCTATCTACGTTCAGCCAGGTCTTACCCGCTATCATCTGAATATCATCCACCCATCTGTTTTATTTTATAAGTAGTTAATTAAATTTGTTTCTTCTTAATTGTTTTTTACCACCTGTATATGTACATTATGGATTGCAATAAATAATTTGAATTTGAATTTTAAATGCTCGCCTCCTGTTACATGGGACTTAACCATAAGAGCGTATTCCCACTATGTCGTGACGACAGATTGTCGTGTCGTTTAAAGCGTTGTGGCTTGTGTATTTAAATAGAGATGTTCGCATATAGGACGACACGAGTCATCGTTGTCCACGACTTTTTCATATAATTATCCAACGATAAAAAAATCGGCACGACATAGTGGGAACGCGCCCTAACTGGTGAAATGTGGGTGTACTATTAGGTACGCTTCTGCCTATCCCTTTGGGGATTGCAGGCGAGATGTTATATTATGTACGAGTAGAGTTTGCAAAAGAAGTTTAAGTTTACAATTATATTGTAGTTATTAGAAGCTGTTGTTAGTTATAAAAAATATCAGCATAATCTTTTCAGTTGGTATGAGTTTTGACTCAGGAAAAAAAATAGTAGAAAATTAAATGCAATGCAGAATGCCAAACCTTTCGCGTTTTTTACAAGTTTATGGAGAACCATGTGTGTACTTGTCAAGTGTTTAATTATGTGAAGTGTGAATGATTAAGATCATAAAAATATAAATTATAATATTTGTCTTTTTCTGTTATCCTACGTTTTCATACTATTGGTTTTATTTCGGTTAGAAACAAAGTAAAATGCAAAACCATAATGAGGCGAAATTAAATGACGAGTTCGGAAATATGATTATCATCATTAGTAGTACGGGAGGTAGCGTTAATCTGACGAAGTCTTTTTATTCCGGCTGAAAATCATCTACACAAATATAAAATTAAAGTATCTCTTTGTAAAGACTAAATAACAGCTTTTCACTGAATGCATATATAAGTAGGTATATACGGTATTTATAACAAAGAAACAGTTTTTTTTTAATTTTTGTCTGTCTGTTCGTTGCGGCCAATCTCCGAAACGGCTGGACCGAAATTGATGGGACTTTTACTGCCAGATAATTGATGTTATTAGGAGTAACTAAGGCTACTTTTTATTTAAAAAAAAGGATTAGGGTTCAGTGCAAACAAAATTAAGCCCATGTGATTGTTAACTAAATGCTATTAAAATAAGGAAGTTAAACTTTTATAATAATTACACGTGGACGAAGGTCCCGGGCAACTGCTAGTTCAATATAAAATTACTCGCAAAAATTGCACGCTACCTTTTTTTTTTTTTTTTTTTTTCGGATGGGAAATCATCAAATGACCCCCCCCACTCTGGGCGGAGCGGAAGGGAGTGTCAGACTTGTACTGACTAAAACCCATCCATGTTCCTTCTTTGCCCTTTGTGTTCCAGGGCCACGGTATCTCTTTCGAACAGTCCCGCAGCCCTGGTAGGCATCGGCCCTTGCGGACCCCTACTTATTTGCTGACATCTCTTTGAGGCGCACGTGGAACACGAACGCGCCGTCGACACGGCCTGTCGTCATAAGACGGCCGGACGGCGAGCTAGCCCATAACTTGCCGTCCACAGGCCCGCGCCTACGGTGGCCGGGAGCCACCACGTGACCCCCGACGCCCAGGGCGTCTCCCGCGGCGGCTGGGACGTGAGGTTCTTTCCCTCTCACGTCCCGCCACCTCCTTCACTAGCATGACTGCTTCACAGAAGGTGGTGACGGCTTCCCATTCCCTCTCGCTCCGGACCATGGCTTGAACCAGGGCCGGACGCGAGAGATCGCCGCCGCCAATCGCCGCTACAAGGACACGGCGGTGCTCCGCCCAAGCGGGGCAGACCTCCACGGTGTGCTCCACCGTGTCCTCCGGACGATCCTCGTAGTGGAAACACCCGGGCGTTTCCTCCCGCCCGATTCGGTGCAGGAACCTCCCGAAACAACCGTGTCCGGTGAGGACCTGCGTCAGGCGGTAGGTGAGGGCGCCGTGGCGCCTCTCTAGCCACTCCTCAAAGAGGGGACTTATCGCCACTATGGTGGCGTGCCCTGCACGGGGTTGCGACAGTCGCTCTCTCCATGTCGCCATGAGATCACTCCGGAGGTCTGTCCGCTGAGCGGCAATTTGCCGCGGCAGCGGAGTTTCCTTCCGACGTAGTGCCTCCGCGCGCCATTCGTGCAGGCGTGCGAGGACTATCGCCTCCAGATCCCATGGCGGCAATCCGGCAAGGAGGCTAGCCGCTTCGCCGGAGATCGTGCGGTACCCCCGGATTAGCCTTATGGCTATTACCTTTTGGGGCGCGTTCAGGTAGTGGGCGGCTTGCCGCCTCAAAGAACGCGCCCACACCGGGGCCCCGTAAAGGGCCATGGACCGCACGACCCCCGCGTATAGCCTCCGGCAGGAGGCGTTTGGACCCCTCAGGTTGGGCAAGAGCCGCTTGAAGGCAGCCCCTGTCCGTTCCAGTTTGGGAGCCAAACGTCGGAAGTGCTCCACGAAGTTCCACCGGCTGTCGAGGACGAGTCCTAGGTACTTCAACGTCGACCCGACGCCGATGGAAACCCCTCCTGCCGTCAGTAGGGATCCCGACGGTGGCGCATTCCGAGGCCCATGAAAACACATGGCCTCGGACTTGTGCAGTGCCACCTCGAGACCCAATTGCCGGATCCTCTCCACGACTATCGCAACCCCGCGTGTCATGTTTTCGGCCGCCGCCTCGTGCGACCTCCCTTGTGCCAGTACCAGCGTGTCGTCAGCGTAGCAAACTACGCTGACGCCGGTAGGGAGGTCGGCGCGCAGCACCCAGTCGTAACCGATGTTCCACAAGGCCGGCCCCAGAACCGATCCCTGTGGAACACCGCACGACATCTCTCGCCGGTTCCATTCTCCGCTTCGACCAGGGTAGATGACGGCTCTATCCGTCAGGTAGTCCCCGACCACACGACGAAGGTAGGTCGGCACCCGGTGATACCGGAGTGCCTCCCTAATACAGCTCCAGGGCATGGAGTTGAAGGCGTTGGCGATGTCAAGAGACACCGCCAAGACGACCCCGCCCCGGGACACCGCGTCCCCCGTCGTGAGGGCTCTCACGCGCATGATGGCGTCCACCGTCGAGCGCCCCTTGCGGAAACCAAACTGGTGTTCCGCAAGATCCGGCCCCATCCCCGCAAGGTGCCCGGCGAGGCGGTTGGCAATGACTCTTTCAAAGAGCTTGCCCACCTCGTCGAGCAGCACGATGGGCCGGTATGCGGACGGAGAGTCCGCAGGGCGCCCTGGTTTCCGGATGAGGACCAGCTTCCCCGTCTTCCAACGAAGCGGAAACTGGCCTCTCTCCAAGCATGCGCTTAGGAGCCCTTCCAGTCGGGGCCCGAGAGCCTCAGAGGCCAGGACCCAGGCTTTGCCAGGCAAGCCATCGGGTCCCGGGGCGGTGTTTCTGGTTTTCAGCCTGCGTACCGCCACTCTCAGGTCTACCCCAGTCACCTCCGGAACGTCGTCATCGTCATCGGAGTGGTCCGCTTCCGGCACCGCACGCGGCGGCGGAGCCATAGGCGGGGGAGGATGCTCCCCTCGCGAAGGGAACAGAGCGCTCACCACGTCCTCCACGAGCTCAGGCCGGAGACTCTGCGTTAGCGGGGGGGCCCGGGTGCGGAGTTTGTCCCGCACCATCTTGTAAGGGCGCCCCCACGGATCTCCGTTCAGAGACTCCAGCATCTCCTCGCGGGCCAAGTTCTTGGCCCACCGGACAGCCTCTTGGAGGGCGGTCTTCGCCGCTCTGTACCCCTCGTACAGCTCCGCCTCAATGGCTGCCGCATCCGGAGGGCGGATGCGGAGCCTGCGATGCCTGGCGTACAGGCGCCGCGTGGCAACGCACGCCTTGCGCAAAGACGTCAGCTCTCGCGACCACCAGTACACCTGACGCCGGGCGCTTCCTGGCCGAACTCGGGGCATTGCCACGTCGCAAATCTCGGACATGGCCTCCTGGAACCAACCCGCCTCGTTGTTGATGTCGGCAGGCCTGACTGGTGATGACACCCAGGCCTGCACGATCGAGGCTTCCAGGAGGAGCTCCCGGTCCAGCTGCTTCAGCGCCCATCGCGGACCACTCGGGGCCTGTAGGACCGGCACGCTTGAGGACTGGGTGGAGACGTCGAACCGGATGTACCGGTGGTCGGAATAGGTCTCCACCCCCTCCATGACGCACCAGTCAACGACACGCGGCGACAGAGCGGGGCTGGCGAACGAGATGTCCACCACCGACTCGCCCCGCATCCGCACGCACGTGGGGACAGAACCCCGATTTAGGACGACCAGGCCTGTCTCCAGAGCCCAGTCCTCCACCATTCTACCCCGCACGTCCGTGTAACGAGAACCCCAAGCCAAGTTCTTGGCATTGAAGTCCCCGAGCACAAGCACGGGGAGGGAATGGCTTCCGATGACGACACTCAACTCCGTGAGGGAGTTGTGGAACTCGGCGAGAGTTCGGCTCGGGGAGAAGTAGACTCCCACTACAACGATCTCCCCGAACCGTGCTGCTACGCACCCCTGACCCTTCCTGACACTCTCAAGGGTCGGGGTACCGGCGGCGACCGACGTAATTATGGTCACTGAGCCGCTAAGGTCCTCAACCCAGTCATCCCTGGGCGGGACAAAGTACGGCTCAGCGACCACGGCGATGTTAATCGACCACTGCGCCATGCTCTGGAGCAACAGATCCTGAGCGCAGGCGCAGTGGTTGATGTTCGCCTGGAGAAGGCGTAATGGGGCCGTTACTGGCACTCCATTTCAGCCCCCTCCCGGGCCCCCTGCGAGGGCCCCGCTGCGGAAGTTGCAGCAGTAGCGGCAGCGGCAGCGACAGTGGCGGCGGCTGCGGTGGTGGCGACGGTGGGGGTTTTGGTGGTGGTGGCGGAGGGCCTTCCCTTGCCCCTGGCCTTGGCGGGAGTACCGCAGGACTTGCTCCCTGCCCGGTGATCGGCCGGCTTGCCAGCTGCCGCACATGCGGCGCAGCGCGGCGCGGCGGAGCAAGCCGCGGCCATGTGACCAGGCTGGCCGCAGCGGAAGCACAGGCCGCTGCGGTCCACCTCCGAGGTGCACCGGACCGACACGTGGTGCCCCACATGGCAGCGGAAGCACCTCAGAGGTCTGGGTTCCAGCTGCTTCACCTGCGCCGAAACCCAGCCCACCAAGAGCCTTCGGCCCTCCACAATAACTTTCGCCGCTGTCACAGGGCAGCTTACCGTTATGGTTCGCATGCCCGACAGGTCCGGACGTAAGGTGCCTGCCTTGACTTGCTCGGCAGGGCACCCACCGGTCCTGGTGACGGCGGCCACCACCTCCTTCTCGGTCACCGAGTCGTCCAGACCCAGTATGCGCAGGTCTGCGCATTTGACGGGCCTGGACACTCGGGCCTCGTCCGCATTTAGGGACGCTCTAAGCTTTTCAGCCAGAGCGTCGGCGGACGAGCCACGGGTTTCGCCAGGGATCTCCAGCACTCGAGCCCCTGTTGCGGTGACTCTAAGCCGGAGGCCCCCGGTGATCCCGAGCTCTCCGAGATCCACCGTCGCTTTCGCCTTAGCGAGCACGTCGCGGTAGGTCACGCCCCTCTTTTCCGCGTCCGGCTGTAGTGTAATCACTACAGCTGCGGTCTTTGGGGTGCTGAGCCTAACCGCAACGCCCCGCTCCTTTTGCCGGCGTTTCTGCTCCTGCCTCCTGGCCTTTTTGGCCGCCGATCGCTCCCTCGCTTTTTCTCCGGCCACCTGCCACCCGGTCTCGGCCGCGGAAGGCTTAGGGGGCGGGGGGGGCGGCGATAGCGGCTGTCTCGCGGCTGGCGCTGGCATATTCGCCGCCTTGCCCTTCTTTTGGGCCGCCGCCTTGCCCTGTTTCAGGGCCGCCGCCTTGCCCTGTTTCAGGGCCGCCGCCTTCCTAACCGGAGCCGGTTTCGTCGGGGCCGACATAACCCTGCCGGGGGGCTGGCTGGACGGCCCCGGTACGGAGGCCGCAGCAGACGCATATGAGGCCGCCGTCGGGCCCGCGGGCGCCTTGTTTGCCGCTAGGGGGGGGCGCAGGACAATGCCCTCCAGGACGGAGAACCGCGCCTGGAAGGCAGCCAGCTCCTGCCGAACCAGATTCAGAACCTGGTTCTCCACCGGCACGGACTGGCTTGGATGCTTCTGGCCCCCATTTTGGGGCGCCTCGCGAGAGCCGGACTCGCGCAAACTGGCCAGGTCTGCTCGGAGCTTCATGTTCTCCTCTTTGAGAAGCTCCGTGGCGGCCGTCAGGCGAGCGACCTCCGCCCTCAGAATGGCCACGCCGTCTGGCGGGGGCCCCGCAAATCTGGCCTCCGCTGCCGCCATAATGGAGGCGACCGCTGCAGGTATAGCCCTTTGCCTGGTGGAGGGCTTTTGTTTCAAAGAGACAGCCCTCAGCGCCGCCTCCACCTCCTTCGCGAGTCCGGCCTTACGCTCCGCATCGGAGCCGCCATCTGCGCCCGCTTCGTCGCCAGAGGAGCCCGAACGGGTTACCCCGTGACCGGTGGCCACCCCCGGATGGCGCCCCTCCTCGGCAAGCCGCGCCGACCTCTCGGTGGCAGAGAGGCCTCTCCCCTTGCCACGGATCCCGCCGCGCTTGCTGGTGGGGATCTTACAAGCCGAAGCCAGCTCCCCATCTGACGACGACTCTCGGTCGCCTACCGGCCTGGACCGCTTGCGTAGGAACTCCCTGTTCCCCGCAGCCGCCCCGGGCCTCCCGCGCTGGGAGCTCACTGAGCCTCCCGCGCTCACCTCGCTGGATGCGGCGCCGGACTCCGACACCGCATCCCTCTCCTCCCTTCCTTCGCCGATATCGGCCGTGTTTTGGGTTGTATTCGTTTCCATACTGTTCCCACGAGTATGGGGGAAATAAAAAGTCCATCTGGGCAGTGCCCCCTGTACCCAGATAAGCCATAGCCAGGCCCGGCAGTGGTTCGCACTAGAGACTGATTTTCCAAAGGAACCCGTCAGCCATACATCTCCTCGCGGTGCGCCGCCGCTTGAGATTCGGGGTAACTTTTTATAGAGGTTTTCTACCTCGTGGTCCGGGCGGTTAAGCCAAGACCCTCGGTCCCAATCGAAGCCGCGAGACGTGTTCCACGACACTTCGACGGTGGGATTACGATATCGACGGAGACAGTGAGGAACGCACGTCCTTCACTGTCTGCTCGGAGGCAGGGTAAGTGCACACCGAGCCCGCCCTAGCTCCTCCGCTGTGCCCTCTGCTTTTCAGAGGGTCACGCGGAGCAACGCCCCCTTGGTCCATGAGGGACCCGCCCATGTCAGAATATTAGCCATGGACAGTAACATTCCCCGAGGAATAAGAATCTCTTCCCATTCCTCGGGGAAGGATACTGCCCACGCCCAGGGTGCACCGGCCCAGCAGCTGCTATTCCCTCCAGACGTATCGAGAGGGACCGGCAGCCATCAGGCACACGAGGAGGAATTCTGACAACGCACCCCATTGCACGCTACCTCCTGTAATATTTCTGGTATCTAGTATCTGCATTAAATTCTTATAGTCATCATAATAAAAATAAGAATTACCAATGCAAAATCGTTATCATGCTGATAACGAGTTTGTCTAATAAAACACAAAAATTATAAATAACATAATTACCATATCTTATTTGTATAGTAAGATATGGTAAATATGTTCCTTCATATTTACGTGATACAAGTCGGCTAATATTAATTATCAAAATGACAGTGTAATCTTTTTATCTCCTGTTTTGTTGTTTTCGGCCTATTTATCTATTATAGTAATAATTCGTTAATAATATAGCTCACTTACTTACTACATGTTTATCTACATGATTATGTAAGGGTCATGTGGACTTTGTATAAATTACTTATCACCCCTGCGGTACATGAGCATGATGACGAGACTTTAACTTTACTTTCAACGCTTTGGAGATATGTGATATCTACCAATTCGCACTTGACACTAAGATACCATCTGGTAGACTACGGCACTCCCTCTCACATAGCTGAGCCCTGTGTGCCGGCAGTTTACACCCTGTGTATTCATATACGGGGTATAAACACCGGTCTCTGTAGTATCGCCAGGAACAACGAAAGTGCATCGGCGACAAAAGTGCCCGCACCACCAACGTTCTCAGCTTCTAGCGCTCGAACTACCATGGCGTATTGGTATTCGGACATTTGTCGTACCATGTCGAGAAGGACTGATAAGATTCGCCTCTGAAAAATTCCTATTTTTATTAAGTCGACCTTCAGTGCCAGAACACTGAAGGTCGACTTAATAAAAATACTAATTTTAATGCTTGGTTGACGGCTTCGTGTAGGATCCTTCACGAAGCCGTCAACCAAGCATTATGTACATCAAACTAAGTAACTTTACGTAAAAAATATTGCTGGGAAAGGCTTTTTATTTGTGGTGAAGAATCACGTTTTACGGTAGGACTCAATGTAACGCGCTCAAAACATTGTGCTGATGGATGGATTGAATAGTACGGGGGTCGTGGAGGTGTTTAAAGTAAAAATCGTACATTAAAAAAAAAAGCTTGGAACTTTGACCCCCAATATCTCAGTAACTTGAAGGTTTTCAGGTATGATCTAGAACAAAAAAATTATCTCAATAACGGGGAGAAAAGTGCCTTTCGGCTTCGTTCAGGGTCTTGTTACACCCTTTATTATAGGCAGATTATACATATTATGCAATCTTACCAAATAGTACGAGATTCCCTAATAAACTAATATCAAGACTAGTCATGGTCGAATATAAACAACAACTATGGTGATTGAACTATACCTATAGGCAATTACTAGACCACCGTCACCAGCCAAATGCATAACGGTACAATCGTGAAGGAGACAGCACATCGCAGACTACAGTTAGCCGAGGCACCCAACGGCAATGAGGATCCTCAGTAACTCTATTATAGACCGACCGCTTTAATAATTCCTCGCGAAGGTATCAATTTAAATGAAATATTCTGAAAGTTGATCATGTATTTGTTCAATTAGTATCGTAATACCTGCGTGGATTACGGTTATTTCATAGGAATTAATCTGTGGGATATTGTTAGGACTTCGTGGACGCTTAATGTGCCTTTGACGGGGCAAGGCGGAGGACTCATTAAAGCGGTCGGTCTATTGTTTCTCCTATGCATTTCTAAGAAAATGCTTCCGTAGCTGGATATAGTGCCACCTGCTGTTGCTGCTGTCAGTGTCTGTCACCAACAGACCGACAGGATGTCATTTTTGTTTGCCAAATGATCTGAAGTATAGAAGAACTGCTGTCGTAGTAGATGTGACATCGCTTTTTGAATCAAAAATCCAGCGGCAGTCGCTTAGTTTTATTGTCAACCGCAACACCACAGTCGTCGTCTTAACAAGTCACCTCTATTTGACCTTTGTGCGATTACCACTATTACATCAATTTAGCAATCGTAACGGAGGTTACCAAGTGTATCCAGTTGCGGGTCTATATTTAGTCCGACTGCTTAGGGGGGAAACAAAAAATCACGCGTAATGATTTAACCGTAACTTTAGAAGTCCTTAAATCATTTTATTTAGACTAGCTGTGGCCCGCGACCTACGTCCGCGTGAAATTTGATAGTCTATAACCTTCCTCGATAAATGGGCTTTACAACACTAAAATAATTTTTCAAATCGAACGAGTAGTTCCTGAGATAAGCGCGTTCAACCAAACTAACAAACTCTTCAGCTTTATAATATTAGTATAGATTTTATCATTTTATATAAAATAAAATGATTTAACGGCATCTAAAGTTATGGTCTCCCTAAATAATTGAATCGCTAATGTTCTTTCACCGTATTACATCGCACGAAAAACTGTTCACACTGAAAGCAGTGAGCTCCAGATACTATTTTCAATATGTCAACGAGAGAATCTTAAAACCGTTATAAATGAGAAAATTTTGTGTTCAAAAACTCGACAGTCTTGGATCAAATTTTGCACACAGATAGTTAAAACCTTACATACAATTAACACATAAGATACTTTTTACCTCGGTAGTACGATCCGGGTAGGACAATAGGCTTGCGTCCACAACAAATAAATTGAATGGAGTAGTTTCTAACGATTGATCATAATACGGAGATAACAAAAAACCACATTATTTATTATAAAAACTAAAGATTTATAATCATCTGCCTATTTTATTCCCAACTAAGTTGGGGTCGGCTTCCAGTCTAACCGAATGCAGCTGAATTCCAGTATTTTACATGAAGCGACTGTCTATCTGACCTCCACAACCCAGTTAATATCAGGTAATACGATACCCCTTGGTAAGACTGGTTGTCAGACTTTTAGGCCACTTACTTCCTGTTACGACTGTCAAAGATCTACAAAATTAAATGAGACCCGGGACCAATGGCTCAAAGTGCATTCCGAGGCACGGAGGAAACATATGTAATGAGTGTTCACCCATCCACAGGCTAACCTAGGCAAGCGCGGCTTAACCTGAAGATTGATTCGAGCGGCTGCTATTATTTAGCCACGAGCTAAGGAGCTCGTTCCAAACTTAGAAGCTTTCCCTCCAAACCAGGTTAATTAGTAAGTTTTTACGTATTTAGGGGCTCTATATTTGTAATTAAAATAATTTATGAGAATAAAAATATAAATGACGTTAAATATTTTTGGGAGTTGGTAACCCTGACTTGTTCATTGTTGTTGATATTTGCATACACAAGAGCTTTAATTCCCTTTTTAGCAATTTCTGATAAGTTATATCGCTATCGAATCAGGATTTATAAAAGTTAATAAAAGTTACAAATGTCACAGAGAAGAATGTGTGGTGTTTATTGTGTTGTTCATTTGCCACGGCTTAACTTCATTGACGACGCCATGACAAATTTCAAGCGAGTTTCGTGCTTTTGTACAATACATCCTGTAAATGTTCGATTGTTTTAAAATAATATAATATATTTTGGGTAAAATACATTCGAAGGTAGCATATTAACCAATTTTTGAATTTAGTCAATTTCCTATGCCAAACTCCACGCGGGCGAAGCCGCGGGCATAAGCTAGTATTGTATTAATTTATGATAAATATATTTAAATGTCACGAAACAGAAACGTGATCATTTTTCGATGTAATAGAGAGAATCTGTCGATTTAAATCTTCGGTCTGAACCAGACCCTGTTTATATAAACGAACTAGACTAACGCAAAAAATCTAAATTATCTAGATTTCCTGGTTGAGTTCAAGCTTTTAACAGCTCAAAAGTTTATCTACATTTAACATGAGTTGTGTTTTAAGTTCAACAAATTGGGAACGGTTTTATTTGTATTTACTTTGATTCGACCTCGGCAATATTACTTTAGATTAGGTACCGTCAACGAGAAAAGCTATAAATATTCAAATTCCGTTTTTCAGTCTGTAATTATAATTTAATATTGTCTTAATTCGTTTTGATGCCTTTTATAACACAAAATGGAAAAAATATAGGTCGATCCTTTTTAGAACGAACATATTTTTAGTGAGCTCTTGGGCCTTGACAGTAATATTCAATCAGCAACGGTGCAAAAATTGTGATAGCTCGGCTAATATGCATGATATTAATATAATTTGTAGCCTATAGCACCCACAAATAATGTAGCTTTCTGCTAGTGAAAGAATTTTTAGAATTGGATTATTAGTTCTAGTGATTACCCCCTAGATACAAACTTACAAACCAATTTAATTTTATAATATTAGTACAACAACAGCAGCATCATTTATTTCAGGCTGCAATGGCCCTGCGTTTCTGTCAAATCTTTAGACTTATGTATCCTGCTTATGTGTACGAAGTTTCATTAAAATAGGTTCAGTCATTTCGAAATAAAATCAGTTGAAAGTTTGTACGAAATGCCGTAAGGCGTTAACGCTCTTAATATGTTTTTAAAAGTAACAATAGAGTTTCTTGCCGGTGCTCCTCAATAAGAAACGTCCATTCAACCGACATGAACGGTGCTCCTATATTTTGACATTTCATAAGTTTATGTGAAATAAAATAATTAGATTTAATTCTCTTGCATTAAACACTCTCACAACTATTTTGCCGACCGTATACTGACAACTGTCAGTTGACAAGTCTCGATTACTTCACATAAAGCCGCGTTTATGATTCAATCGTAGTTCAGGCCTTGCGCTTGCGCATAGAAGACGCGCTTTGAATAGTAAAATATTTATATGCTTTTGCCAACTAACACTTCGATTTTTTCTATGTATTAATGAACTAAAACTGTACTAAAATGAAGTTATTAGTGTTATTTTGTTTGGCCTACGTTCTGTGTAGTGCTGAAGCGTTAAAAGTGTTGGTTTTATTTCCGTATCCCGTGAAAAGTTTAAGTATATTAGGCACAGGTGTTGTGCGGCATCTGCTGAATGCTGGACATGAGGTACTAATTCAAAAAATGTTAAATCTAGATATTTGTACGGCTGAAATGCCAAATATAGTGAAACCCATGGATCAAGAAACTTATATTAGCTACCTATATTCTTGAAAATAAATATATCATTCATTCAAATAATTAAACAGGTTGTAATAGAGTACAGTCGCCAGCGTATCAAGTTACCACAAACTGTCAAATTTTCTCATTCAATTTTGAACTTAACCGTCAACATTTTATGGTTTAAAATCGCTCGCCCCGTATTACAAAGGACTGCCAAAGCAAAAGGACTGGGTGTGCCGTAGGGTACACCTCTGCCTAAACCTTGAGGCATAATAGGCGTTATGATAGTGATGTTATGTTCATTATTTTCATTCATTCATGTATGTATATTATATTTTATTCTACTACAAAAAATATATTACCTAAATAACGTTTAAAAAGTGATTAATGACATTTTTTGTTGTATCTTACAAAAACTGAACATAATTATTATTATGTTACGATTATCACAAAAAACATCTCGATTACATGAATACGATAATCACACCGACGAATTCTTGAAGGCCAAATACAAAAAAAAAATATGCTAATGCATAACTACCGTCCCAATAATAACCACCTACATCTACTCACAGAGGACCTTAAAGACCATGCCGACATGGACCGGGAGCGGAGGGCAACATGACAGCCCGCAGGTTTTCACGTTGTACTACGGGTGTGAAAGTCACGCTTTTTAGAGCGTACTGCACATCCCTATATACGTGTAGCCTGTGGGTTGACTATAGTGAAAGGGCATACAGTGCCCTCCGTGTCCAGTACAACAACGCGTTCCGGGCGGTGTTGGGGCTGCCCTGCTTCTGTAGCGCATCAGGGATGTCCGCGATGGCACGCACTGATTGTTTCAACGCTTCTATGCGTAAGCGGTGCGCGTCCCTGGTGCGCCGGGTGCGGGCCAGCCCCAATTGTATCCTAGCAATGATAGCTGACAGGATGGACTGCCCTTATATCCGGCATTGTTGTGGCAGGCATGTTGCTGTTCCAGTGCCGGTGAGAAAATTGTAATTATTGTGTGTTTATTTTGTATTGTTTTTTTTTGTTATTAATGAATAAGTTTTAAATTTGATTGAATATTAGGAGTAAAATCTAAATTTAATTAATTTAAGTTGG
The DNA here is from genome assembly GCA_910589295.1 of Noctua janthe. Classification (NCBI taxonomy): domain Eukaryota; kingdom Metazoa; phylum Arthropoda; class Insecta; order Lepidoptera; family Noctuidae; genus Noctua; species Noctua janthe. Next base: position 10,841,972 of record OU342575.1, on the reverse strand, counting down.
TTATGTAAATGTATGTGTAATTTAATTTTTTATTGATTATTTTAATGTTCGTGTTTTATAATGTGATTTTAATTTTTATAATTTTTATATGGACAATGTCTGAAATAAATGATTAGTAATAATAATAAAGTTACCGGCTCAACTTGTTAAACTGCGTAGTTACCTGATATAAATAACTAGTGTCTTAAGTAAATATAGGCAATGCAAATATCTAATCTCGATAAGAAACGTTGACAGATTACCTGAGAAGCTATCAGGTAATTGTCATCTATTAAATACACGATCAGATATATAACTGTTTACAAGTAGGTAACTGTTAAATTATATCCCCATCGCAATGATAACATTCACAGCGTTTACAGCGCGCGTGTCTAGTATTTTTATGTAAAGAATCTGTGTACAAGATTTGGAAAATCACAAAGTTATAAGCCTGTTCTGTTACCTGGTTGTCCACACAAAAACGTGGTTACCACGCGATGCCGCAACGCGCGCGCCTCCAGCGTTGTCTGGAACTCATTGAATAATAATTTGGCAGTAGGTACCTAAATGATTGCGATAGGTACTTAGTGTAGCTCGGTGTCCAACTTGTAGCCTTTTTAAATATTTTGGGACAAAATATAACATGGTTTAAAAATTATTGCAATCGATTCAGTTACTTATTCTGAACAAGCTATATTCAGGTTTCGCATATACTAAAAATAATGTTGTATAATTTTAATAAGAAACGTAGACAGATTACCTGAGAAGCTATCAGGTAATTGCCATCTATTAAATATACGAACAGATATATAACTGCATACAAGTAGGTAACTATTAAATCATATCCCCATCGCAATGATAACATTCACAGCGTTTACAGCACAAGTATGAATAATCTTGTTGACGTTTACGCGATCGCGGCAAAGCTAAAATGAAGGGTTATGGCTTCAGCAGTGTATGTATGTTTGTAACATAATTAGGTATGTTCCTCCGTAGCGCCTAAACTGCTGAGCAGATTCTGATGAATGAGGTGTAGATTGACATCCGGGTGACATAGGTACGTTATATTTTATGCGAACAAAATCAATAAGATGGATGTTACATTACATCTAATAGTGGGAGTCTCTGTTTCTTTTTTTGCTGTCCAATATTGGGCTTTCGAAGAAAAAAAATCTGAGTCCAAATACAACATTAGTGTTAGTATATGCGAAACCTGAAACACGTGTCTAGTATTTTTATGTAAAGAATTTATGTACAAAATTTCAAAACTGTATCATGAAAAATCACAAAGTTACAAGCTTGTTCTATTACCTAGTTGTCCGCACAAAAACGTGGTCACCACGCGGTGCGCCCGCGCGCGTGCCATCAGTGTCATCTTGAGCTCATTGAAAATAATAATTTGGCAGTAGGTACCTAAATGATTGCGATAGGTACTTAGTATCGCTTGGTGTTCACTTGTAGCCTTTTTAAAATATTTTAGGACAAAATATAACATGGTTTAAAAATTATTGGAATCGATTCAGTTACTTATTCTGAACAAACTATATTCAGGCTTCGCATATACTAAAATTAATATTATACATAGTTTTAGGATATTATAACTGTAAACAGGTGGTAATTACTAATATCCGCGTTGAGATAATGATGACATTTACAGCATGAAAACTTGTTAAATTTTATATTGTTTTATTTGCCTTGATAAGACTGAATGCGGCCGTCTTTAGGTGACTAGGTATAATTTTATAAAAAACAATGATAAAGCGACCGTTCACAAGAATCTCAAAGAAACCTTCTTATCCAAATACAATTAACGGATGACCAAACTGTTTTGTCTCAAAACCGAGTCCAATAAAACGTTGGCATTAACATAACATAACATTAACATTGTTAACATAACATAACATTAACATTGTTATTTTGTTTGGTTCATTGGTAGCCGGATCAGCCGTAATTGCGAAGGTAGGAGCATCGAAACTGATAATAGGATCCATCCATATAATAGTCGTCAGGCCCATAGCATGTTATAAATACTTACAAGGCCAACTAGACTCGATTGAAGTTGTATTGAATATAACGGCCTTATAGACGATTGCTCGTTTATTGTGGTATGGTAAATCATTCAAAGATTGTTTTTTCCTAGAAAACAAAATATACCCAGTTGATCAAACTATACTTTGTATGTTTGTGCTTTAAGGCGATTCTTCCACTGCACCGCGCTCCGTCGCGTAGCGGGGCCGCAGATTTTAACATTATAAGAGAGTATCTGAATTTGTATAGAAAACACGCCTAGGACAACACACTGACAACGCGTCGGCAAGCGTCGGCGTACAGTGTTAAAATCTGCGGCCTCGCACTACACGACGGAGCCTTAGTAAATTAGCGCTTAGCAACCCGAAGTTTCTGTGCGGAGCTACATTAAAACAAAATATTTAAAACTACTAGGTTCCAGAATATTGCTGTGAATAAACCAATTAATTGAAAGTTGGTCTGAGTCAAGTATGAAGTACCAGAAAACACTATTCTTTTGTAATATTATAGTTTTGCATTATAATTCTTTCTCTTTCCTACGTTACTTGAGATCGATTGTCACCTGTCTCATTGCCATTCTCTCTCTTTTCAACAAACATAATCCTATCATCTCTGCGTCGTTGTCAATTTAGGTATTAATTATTTATTATATTTCTAGGTGACCTACGTTACTGTTTTTCCATTGAAGAACCCGCCAACCAAAAACTTCCGTCAAATTGATATTAGTGGTAACTTGGAATTAATTAAAGGTAAGTCTCCGTTATCATCATCCCTTATGCCAATTTGTGAGTAGATGTTGACATTTATATTTAGATGTGTTTCGATGTGTACTTTTTGTTCTATGTTGCTGTAGTAGGTACTCTTTGTAGTGTCGCTACAGGATCGCGAAGCACGTCGTCCTCTGCCTTCCATCTCTTTATCGTCAGAATAACACTTTGCTTCCAAGACAGGGGTCTTTCATCGCGTTTAGTGTACTTAAATATAGATTTTGTGACATTCCACTATATCGTGTCATTTATTTGGTTTGCACAGTTTATTAAGATATTTAGTTATGTGATTGTGATAACATATTATTTTAGATATACTTTAAGAAACTATATTTTAACCACATTCTGAAATAAATTTAACTCTTTAGTGTAAATTGTTGTTCTTGGACATTTTCTCGATTGAGACATCATTTGGAACAAAATACATTCATTCATACTAAAGCTAGTGGTATCTGACCCTAAGTATCTCCTCCTACCTCCTTCCTTACTTAGTTATTTCCTCTCGCATGTCATTATGAAGAAATTTCTTATATAATAAGTAGTACCTTTGTCCTCTTCTATCTTTATGAGTGTCTTGCTAAGTATTGTATGTACATAAATAAATAATGTCAACAACTAACCGATGGAGCACTTACATCGTGCCCTGCGGAGCCTGTTGTCTGCACGGTACAACTTATGGACGTTACTGAAAAAGCAAAACTCGTAGCCGAATTCTGAGCAGCCTCAATTTAAATTTCCATCGGCACACTAAGACGAAGAATAACTGACCAAACACAATTATTCTTTACAGATGATGAATCACTAAAAATAGGATATGTAATTGAAAATAAAATAGAAAGAAACGATGCCCTACAAATCCAATTATTTTGTCAAGAATCCGCAAGGCTAACCTACCAGAATGAAAATCTGAAAAAACTATTACAAAACCCCAATGAGCAATTTGATGCTGTTGTGGTTGATTTGATAGAATCCGAAGTTCACGCTGGGTAAGAGAAAAAGATAATCATAACATTAGTTTTAAGAGGCGTTGCAGCAGACCTTTAATAAGGGACGAGTTAGTTTAAACCAACGGCCGGTGGTCTATATTAGACTTGGATGGAAAGTAATGGTAGTCATGGGGCTTTTGCCCACTAGTGGGATGATTTAGGCAAACAGTTTCTTTCAGATTTTTCTATGTAAGAAAGGATTCTTCCCTGATATAGGCCCAAGCCATGTCCACGATAAAGGCAACGCAAATCATTAAATGAAAACCAGAGTTTGTATGAGACCTAGGGTCCAACTTTTTGATACACAGATCAGTAGCTCAATTAGGCTGAAGCAATTTGTTAAAGGAATATTATCTAAAACCTCTGTACCGATGTTACTTTAAAATTCAGTATTTTTCATAACTAATGTAACTGGTTTCCAGGTTATCAGTTCTCTACGACTGTCCAATGATATGGCTGTACTCCATGGGTGCTCACTGGCAAGTACTACGTCTGATCGACCGTGGTACGAACCCTGCTTACGACCCAGACTACCTGTCTTCAGCCATGACTCCTTTGTCTTTCCTGGGGAGAGTCGAGGAGTTGTGGACGAGAGTCAAGTGGCAGTTCCTTAAAACGTAAGTCTAAGAACTTTGTTACGAGCTCATCGAAATCATCGTTTCATCTACCTAGCCTTTTCCCAAATACAGGATGTAAACGGACCCTTCACGAAGCCGGCAACCAAGCATTATGAACATCAAACTAAATAACTTTACGCAAAAAATATTGCTGGGAAACGACTTTTATTTTTGTGGTGAAAAATCACGTTTTACGGTAGGACTCAATGTAAAGCACTCAAAACATTCTGCTGATGGATGGATTGAATAGTACGGGGGTAGTGTAGGTATTTAAAGTAAAGTTCTAACATTAAAAACATGTATTTAAAAAAAAAAAACTTGTCTAAAATTTGGAACCTTGACCACCTACATCTCCGAAACTGGAAGGTGAGTGCCTTTCGCATTCGTTAAGCGTCTTGTTACACCCTTTATGTTGGGGTCGCCTTACAGTCTTACCTAATACAGCTGAATACCAGTATATTACATGGAGCGCTTCGAGCATCTAGAAATATTTTCAGGATAATGCTAGTGGCAAATTGAATATTACCTAAACGCACTGATCGTAACCATTTTGTGTTATCATCAGTCTGGTCTTTCATAGCTACTTTCGGTTTGGCTTTCATTATTTATATCTGATTAAAGATTAATGATCAGTATTTCGATCAATCCAAAAAATCAGTAATAGTGAAAATGTTTATTTTGTATCGTAACTTTTAACAACATAATTTACATAAGTCATTTAAATACATCCAATAAAGATTATTTATCTTTGTTCATACACAGATTGTGCTACATCTTTAATAGACGTATAATTTTCCTTCCCTTTCAGATGGATAACTCAACCTGAGGAACGCAAAATCTACGAGCAAACCTTCGGACCACTGGTTACCAAACGCGGCAGGACCCTTCCAGATTATGAAAATGTCATCTTTAATGCTTCGTTGATCTTCGGGAATGAGCACGACGCTGTACGTGATCGTCCAAGCACGCCCCAGAACTTCAAGTACGTCGGTGGATTCCATATTGAGGAGCCTGTGAAGCCACTGCCTAAGGTTGGGAAATTGGAAAGAGTAGTGCTGTGAGCGGGGTGCGATGGTCTAATTGGTTAAGACGTCCGGTGTACTGAATCGGAAGGTCGCAGGTTCAAACCCTGCTCGCACTAGATTTTTTCTTTCCATGTCGAAACAGTAGTGTTATGAAAATCCATCTTCACTTCAGCATTTTGTACCTATCTATATTACTGGTTAATTTAATTTTGTTTCACCCACATTTTTATTTATCCATCCATTCAGATCATTATTTCTTCCATGATTTTCTTAAAAATATCTTAAGATTTTCTCGCGATTAGTCCATTACTTGATTTAAAAATATATAAAATTTCCTAAAGTTTATTAAAGTAATTTTATTTAGGAAATAACAACGACTATGTAATTTATCTTTCGGTAAACTACATAAATGGTAACCTAACTTTGATTAAGGAAATAGCCAGATCTTCTCGTCATGATGACTTGACAAGAATTGTTATAAAATGCGCTTCGCATTGATAACCTCTTCGACCTATTAAGTGTGGTAATTCTGTCCTTTAAGATAACTTCATAGCTTCATAGCTAAATTCATTGTGCAATTACTTGTAATTGCACAATGAATTTACTTTTTTTGACTTTACTACTCAATGCCCATATTATTAAACTTAAGCAATGTGCTGAAAGTTGAAAAAATGTACTCAAAACCTCAATAAACATGAACTGAAATTGTTAAAAGCGAGGAGTATAGTAAGAAATCGCTTGACGGGTTAATAAACTAAGACGTTCTCCTTTTTTCAGGACTTTCAAGATCTCATAGACAATTCCAAGCACGGTGTGATATATTTCAGCATGGGATCATTCTTGAAAAGTACCGATTTGCCTAGACCTATGGTCGCTGCCCTGCTAAAAATGTTCGGGGAACTAAAACAGACTGTCATTTGGAAGTTCGAGACTGACTTGACAGATGTCCCGAAGAACGTACACATTGTGCATTGGGCACCGCAGCCCAGCATTTTAGGTAATCAGCTGAACAAAAACTACAAACTTTCTTGAATTGTATAACGGGCTGGTGTTTTCAACTCCACGTCCAAGGCGCGTATTTTGCGTAAATAATTTTCCTTATAAGTTATGTTGTTTGCTGTTAGTTTAAAGCTGCTGGATATACGGCCAGAATACAAAGCGATTAATTATAAAAAAATTTATATACAGTTCTCATTCAAGACTTTTGGTAGATTTTTTGCCAGGCAAACTGTTTGATCATAATATTGTGTTAGTGTTGCGTTGCCAAATGGTAAAAAACCGGCCAAGTGCGAGTCGTACTCACACGCACACAGGGTTCCGTAGCACCAAACAAAACAGCAAAACTAAATTTGTTTTTCATAGTTTGTTGATGAAAAACAAAGTTACTGCTAACTACTAAACATCAAATCTCATTCAAACCAATTTTCGTTGAAAGTTTTTTTTTACGTTCTACAATACTACATTTTTTCAGAATTTTCCTCGTCTTACTTTAGAAATTAGGGGGGGGGGGACGGTCACATTTTACCACTTTGGCAGTGTCTATCTTTCAAACATTGACTTTGAGAAAAAATGGTATTAGAAACCTCAATGTCATTTTTAATGACCTATCTATAGACACGCCGCACGACAAGGCTTGATGAAAAAAAAATTTTTCAGTCTCAGTTAACAAAAAAAAAAGATTATAATATATAAATAAAAGATTATTAAAAACAAAAGATTAAGGAGGGTTCCCCATACATGGATTGAGAACCCCCCTTAATCTTTTGTTTTTGTATAAAAATCGTAAAGCGGTTCACAGAATACATCTACCTACCAAGTTTCAACTGTGTAGTCCTACTCAAGCAACACAGATTGAGTAGGACGACCGCCGAAAGCCGTAAAGAATGTGCACGGTGTAATATATTTCAGCATGGGATCATAAAAAGTAGAGATTTGCTATTTTTTGTCACCCTGTATTTCTTAATGAATGGTCCAAAGAATCAAACAACTGTAAGCCCAAATTCAAAATTCTGAATAATACAAAAAATTCCGATGATAACTTTTGCTATGGCCTCTTTCAGCTCATCCCAACGTCAGGATGTTCATCACCCACGGAGGTCTGCTGTCCTCAATAGAAGCCATCCACTTCGGCGTGCCAATTATAGGAGTGCCCGTGTACTTCGACCAGTATACAAATGTGAAGAAAGCGGTGCAAAATGAATACGCTCTGAGGGTTCAACTGAGTCATAATCTACCTAAGGACTTGAGCGTCGCTATTAATGAGATGTTGAAAGATGATACGTAAGTTTTTATAATGGGTGTAAAAGTACCCTTAACGAAGCTGAAAGGCACTTACTGCGATCATTTTTCTGTTCTGCGCCGTACCAGGAAATCTTTTAGTTACGGAGATATTTTTGGTCAAAGTTTCAACTTTTTTACAAAAATATTAGTTTTTAATTTTATAGCTGTACTTTGAATACCTCCACGACCCTCGTACTATTAAATGTATCCATCAGCACAATGTTTTGAGTTGTATTTAGTCCTACTGTAAAACGTAATTTTTGACCTCAAAAAAAGTCGATTCCCAGCAATATTTTTTCGAAAAGTTACTTAGTTTGGTGTACAGAATGCTTGACTGACAGCTTCGGGAAGGGTCCGTTAACACCTTGTATATTATAATGTTATCTTTGGTTTTATTTCATAAAACAAACATGGTTGATGAACCCGGTGGGAAATGGCTCAATAGAAGGATATCTAGAGGAATTTGGAGGAAGCCTTTGCCAAGTAGTGGGACAGTGTTCGGCTAACTAAAACAGAAATAGAAACAAGATCCGATTATCTATTTCCCGAAGGGACACACTAAACTGTAGAGGCCGAATCTCGAATGTCCTGGCTGCTACAAAGAAATTCGATAACATAACATCACGCCCGTAATCCCCGATGGGCATGGGATAAGGCAAAGATGTACCTAAACACACCGACATAGGGGAATAGGGGGCGAGCCTATTGCCATCCACCGGGTACAAATCCAGACTCCATAAATTCCTTTGGAAAAAAACAATCAAACGTTTAATAGTAAAAAATGCATTAGGTCGAGTGGACCTGGGGTCCTTTGTGGGGTCAGTTGACTAGAGAACCTACGACAGACCAACGAAGGCCATCTGTAATACTTGTTTTTTTCCACAGCTACGCCAAAAAAGCAAAGGAGCTATCCTTCATCTTCCACGATCGTCTGACGAAGCCCGGCGCAGAGCTCGCGCACTGGGTGGAACACGTCGTGCGCACGCGCGGTGCCCGTCACCTCCGCTCTCCTGCCTGGAGTGTGCCCCTCTACCAACGACTGTACCTAGATCTGATAGCATTAATACTGGCTGCTGTATCTGTATTGTTCTATTTTGTTGGTAAATTGTTTAAGAAGAGTCCTAAAAAGAATGATCAGAAGAAACGGAATTGATTTATTTACCGCCATACTTAGTTTACTATCAGGGTATAAATGGAAATTGTGCACAAAACCATTGTAATAGTGGAATGATAAAGGTTTTTGTAAAAGGAAAAGTGGAACTTCAACCAACGTAGAAATGTACTCTAAAAACTCGATGTAAATGAAATTGTAACACAAACAATTCAGTACATTGAAACATTTCGTCGGTTATTAAAAAAATGCTGTTCCACAATGACCCTTACACCCTGTTACTTTGACGTATTGTATTTAATACTAAGGTAGCCAATGAATAAGTTAAAGGTGATGTTAAGTTTAAAATATTAAAATAAAAATCTTTATTCAGTCTTGTCATTTATTTTATTCACTTGATATATATCATTATTCACAAAATAATCAGTCGTATCAGCATCCAAATTGCGTAAGATACTGTCTATTTAATCCATCATCTGCCTAGTCTTTTCCCAACTATGTTAGGGTCGGCTTCCAGTCTTACCTGATGCAGCAGAATACCAGTGTTTTACATGGAGCAACTGCCTATATAACCTCCACAATCCAGTTAGTACTGGGTAATGCAATACTCCTTGGTGAGACAGGTTGTCGGACTTTCGGGCCACTGACTACCTGTAACGACTGTCAAAGATCTACAAATGACAGCTGGGACCAATGGCTTAACGTGCTTTCCGAGGCACGGAGGAAACTCAGTATGTAATGGGCGGTCACCCATCCACCAACCTAGGCAAGAGCGGCTTAATCTGAAGATGGACCCAAACGGCTGTTATTATTTAATTCTTACTGATGCTGGATTAAAACAATTCTCTAATCGAGTTGTTTCTTCACACTCATATAGTTGCATTATCATATTGAAAACGACTAAATCTATTGTTTTACGAAAATACTCCTAAATTCCAGCTCTTAGTGAGCTAATCAAGCGTTAAAACGGTATTTTAACTACGTTTATAGAACCCTTTGATGTGGCGGCCGTACGGAAACCTATGTTTAGTACCCACATACCCACCAAATGTTTTCCGGGAAAATTTCGACTATTCGAACACAGCAACGGTGCTTGGCAGCAGAAACAGGGATTGACTTGACAGAGGTGACTGAAAATATCTTCAATTTACGAAATTTTGGCAGACCTATGTCGCCAACTCAGACCATTGTTGGTCTGAGTTGGTCTGAGGTCGCCGTGTACAGGAAAAGACAAAAGGACTTATGCACAATAGCACATGACTATAAGGGCTTATAGTCATGTGCTATTGTGCATAAGTCCTTTAGTTATAAAGATCATTTCTAGAATAACTGTAATATATTTGATGTGGCTTTACTTTTTAAAAAAGAAGTGATATTACAGTACCTACACATGCACAAATGCCATGACAAGATGGACATGATCCTGAGACAGGATCATCCATGGAGTATTTGCAGTGATAGCCTAGTGGACCGTCGGATTGCCAAGTCACTGGTCTCAAGTTCGAACCCAAGACACATACGTATTACATAATTGCCACTTGCTTCGGTGAAGGAAATCATCGTGAGGAAACCAGCATGCCTGAGAGATATTTCTGGACGGCATGTAAAGCCAAGTCAGGGGCCCATGGGCGGCATATAAACTCTGACTCCAGGTTAGGCACTAACCACACGACAAAGAAAGATCCATGGAGTTTCCTGCCGGCTCTTCATCAAAGAGCCCACTACATGGCGTTTATTTAAAACTTCTATAATAAGTTTCAATACAAGCCCATAGGCCTCCCGGATCCTTTAGCTTGAGGTAGTGATTCTCAGTTTGGGCAAAGTGTTGTCGAGTTTTTCCATTACGAAATTCTCAGTATCATATCAACCCAGAGTTGGCAAGTTAGTCAGTAAAATACCCTCATGCCATGGAAACACGTTAAGCCGTTGGCCCTACGCCTCCCCATCATGTTGGATTGCTATCCCATCGGACAATGAGAGTAAGAAAAGAAAGTGTTCTGTGTTCGCGTACATACTTGTCATGTGCACTACATAACATAACATAACATCACGCCTGTAATCCCCGAAGGGTTCGGCAGAGGTGTACCTAATAGTACACACACATTTCGCCAGTCATGTTTAAGTCCCAAGCGTAACAGGGGGCGATCCTATTGCCAGCACAAACCAGTCACAAATCCAAAGTCCGAGACTGCTACTGAGAAATTCCTGACGGAAAAACTTTGCCCCACCCAGGAATGAAACTGAGGACCTAATGCTCAGTAGTCTTGCGACCGCTAGACCAGCGAGAGACTTGTGAACTAAAGCATAATTATTCCTTCGCTGACATTGGCCACCATGACAGAAAAAGGTCAGTAGGTTAACTTAACTATAACACGCGAAGATATCGTTCTTGTTACTACGGTGACATAGCGTATATCTATCAACAAAAACATATCTGTAAGTAGTCTACAACTTAATATGGATAAAAATAACACTGAGTCATGCATTATCAACAATTGCCTGCTCCTTCAATAGAAGATAATACGGAACAGAAGATAATATTAATTATATCTGGCTCACAGAAATAATTCATTAACGCGTGTCGGCCCTTTCATATCAATGTCAGGACCATATGCCACGTAGACGTAGAGTATGTCTACATAATAATATAGAACACAATTATTCGTTTTCGATATTCCTTAAAGATGACGCGATGGTTGGACTGTTGGACTGTTGGAAAAATTATAAAGGGTGTAAATAGACCCTTAACGAAGCCGAAAGGCACTTGTTCTCCCCGTCTTTGCGATATTTTTTTTGTTCTAGACCTTCTAGTTACGGAGATATTAAGGTAACGGTCTATCTTCCAACTTTTTCACAATTTTTTTTTAAACACATATTTTTAATGTAAGATTTTTACTTTAAACACCTCCACGACCCTCGTACTATTCAATCTATCCATCAGCACAATGCTTTGAGTGCGTTCCATCGAGTCCTACCATAAAACGTGATTTTTCAACCCAAGAAAAAGTCGTTACCCAGCAATAATTTTTGCGTAAAGTTACTTAGTTTGATGTACAGAATGCTTGGTTGAAGGCTTCGTGAAGGGTCTGTTTACACCCTGTATGACTAAACAGGGGTGACAACTAATTACTCCGCCGACCCTAAAAAAATATCTTAAGGGCAACGAAGGGTAAAAACAAAACGGTGAACGAAAACATCATGTCTTAGAACCAAAAAAATCGAAGACATGTGACATCTGCCAACCCGCACTGGGCCCGCGTTGTGGATTATAGCCTATTCCCTCTCATAGACAGCAGGCCTGTGTCCCAGCAGTGGGCACATTATAGGCTGTTTATGCTAAGAGCAAGAGAACTATGACATTCTCGAAGTATAAAACAATTCATATTATGGTCATTAATTTATGTATTTATTAGCAGATCACTATTACAAGCGGCCATAATTGGACTTTGCCGAAACCATAAATAAGGATACACGGTGCAAGTGACATGGCATTCCATGGATTCAGTAAAAAAAAATTACAACACAGAGCGTTGACATTTTGTTTGCTTATTAATTAAAAATAGCTGATCCGTACTCATTGCACTTTGGTGTGTTACTTAATTGTTGATTTTATTTAATAACTGACGAGGAATTACACGCTAGGATGTCTAAAGCCTACTTAATCTTTGGTAAAAGTGTCACTCACTATGGCCGTGAACGTGAATATTTTTGTGATGAGTATGACACACTACTCTAAGTTATATAAGATAACAATCCATATCATAAAACAACATTTTAAGATCAATCATTAGGTCGACACTGACCAGACAGTTTTATCCACAAATGCAAGGCACGCTACGATATGAGACGAAATCATCCGGAAACGAACAGTTTGCTAACTGAAGAGACACAATTTGGCGAATAGGCGGCCATGTTAGCGTGACCATTTGAGAAGATGTATGTACTTTTAAGTGGAGATCGTGAATCGGCAATCATAGCCAAGGACTCGGGCGAGGTGGAGTCTGGTAGCAGCTGGGTCACAGAAATCGAGTGACATGTGAGTATAGGAAATCCATCAATGTTGGTACTACTTAATGCTTTCTGATACTGCAGCTTTCTTTCTTTTCTTTATAGGCCGATGATGGAATTGTTGAATTTTGTGAAAGAGTCAGTTTTTGTGAAACACTCTTTTAGGGTATTAATTATATTATTCGATTAAAAAAGGGGGAGGCTTGAGGACCTATTTTCAATGCGATATGATATCCATACTTAAGTATTTCTCCTCCCATCACAATACAAAGTAATCTTATGGTAATTTTTATCTGTATCTAAGCGAGTCGTGCTGCCGATGGGATTTCCTACCAGCAAAATTAACGAACTTCCAATCTTTAATCCCTTATTTTTCCCTTTTGGTGGTTAAATGTCGATATGATCTTACTTGGGCCTGGTAGGTGGCCAAGTTAATTGCGATATGTGTGTCGTTTTGTCTTCTAAAATGTAGATATAGGGATGTAGATGAGGGGAGTCTGTCACCTGAATAGGCACGCGCCCAAGAATCAACAGCAAATGCTGCTGACGGCTGCAAAAGGTGACGGGGAGCGTGACAACCTGAGCAAGTGCTCGAACACCCCGACCAGAGGTATTTAAAGGACACTGTGTTGTTAAGTCAGTCAGAGACTGATAAAACTCGTCGTGTACACCTTCACCCCACCCCAAGGCGGAGGATATCCATGGGGAAAAAGAAATAATTCCATACGCAAAAAAAGTACTTAAATAAACTGCTTAATCAGAGATGACACAACACTATTTTTGTAACCATGTATACTGATAAAATCTACGTAAAAACATATATTAACGTCATGGTTCTTTATCAAAAAAAGTATTTATATTTGGTCATACTTAAAAAAAACTGGGTTATGATGATCAGATTGTCATCTGTACCCGGTTAGGTTAGGAATCGGCCCTAACATCTATTGAGAAAAGGGCTGGGCAGATGTGTGTGATGTCTTATGCCAATTTAAGTAGGATTGGTAAAATACGGAAGACTACGCTGCGCTCAAAAACAGGGATCCCAGACGTAGGCAAAAAGGCTACCAGGCTGAAATGGGATTGGGTGGGTCACGTGAGCCGCATACATAACGACCGCTGGGCAAAGGTCTCAACACGAATGGTTCCTGAGGATGGACGGCTCCGCCGAGGCCGGCCCAGAAAACAGTTGCGAGATGATTTAGACGCGCATCACTAAGGCTGGTTGGCGCAGGAGAAGAGTACCTGGAAGGATATGAGGGGGGCCTTTCCTCAGCAGTGGGACATACAAGGCTATTGAAACAAAAAAAAGTGGAGTTGACACTGCAAGACTCTGTCTCTATTTTACCTTCCTAGCTATGATATTTTCAATCATTCAATCAGGTCAGTCATGCAAATTCAGTCAGGCTCAGCCATTTTTTAAAGGTCCGACGATCCTGGTCCATCTACCTAGGGGCGCCGGGCATCGCGTCTCAGCAGATGCTTGCGCCATCAGCCATAGATACTTCGACACACGTGGCCGGCACATACCACTTCAGCTTGTTTATTTCGCAAGCTGTAACGCATCGAATCAACTCAGGATGAATGAAATGGCGACAGGTCACTGAAACAACTTGTGATCCACAAATGCCCCTCAAGTTAAAGAGGAAAATATACAATTCCGTAATTAGACCTGTTGAACTGTATGGATCAGAATGCTAGGCTATGAAGAAGATGGATGCAAAAAGATTGCATGTAGCGGAGATGAGAATGTTGAGATGACAAGAATGGGTAAAGTAAGGAATAAGTATATTAGAGGAAGTTTGAAAGTAGCGCAAGTTAAAGAAAAGTTGAATGGGAATCGACTGGAATGTGAAGTGGAGGGACGAATCGCGTGTGACTAAAAGAGTGACGAATATAAATGTCGGTAGATGGATAGGGAGAGAAAGACCAAGGAAACGATGGATGAATTGTGTGAGGAATGATATGAAAGAAAAAGGTGTAAATGATAGCGTCACGGTTGACAGAGGAGAATGGAAGAACAAAACGCGTTGCACGGACCCCAAGTAATATGGGACAAGGGTAGAAAGGTGATGATGACATTTCGTCAGTTATGTTTATGTCGGGGGCGAGACTTTTGCCATCAACCAGGCACAAACCCTGACTCCAAGCACACTTCAAACTTTTGCCCGACCAGGGAATCAAACCCAAGTCCTCATGGTCAGCAGTCACGTTTGCGACCACTAGATAAATGAGGTAGCCAGCAGTTGTCAGCAAGGACTACACCGAGAGGTAAGATTCTGGTCCACAACCTAAAGACCATCTTCTTCTTCGTGTCGTTGGAACAAACGTAAAACTTTTAAATTTTGTTAGCCCAAAAGTTCTCCACTTCCATGACGTCGTCGCTGGCAACTCGGAAGTCACTTCGATTGCATAGTTTCAGACGGAAAAATGAAAGGTGGAACATGGTTTCTGACACAGCACCATACACGCACCCTGCTGTTAGCCTGCTGTTCGACGTGTTAGCTACGTTTTACGTAGATGAAGTTACATCATCCCACTTGGGTTTGAAAAGACCATTGAAGAACTATAATATCTTTTGAAGCTGCTACGCACAAAATGGTCATTTTTGTTACTTAATGATAAATCATTGACAGTGCAATACATAAAAACTTTTTCAGAGGACCTTAAATGAGAAGCACACCTCAACATTTATCATAAGTTTGTAAACTGCTTCGTTGGTCAGGTGTCAAGCCCCAGTGCTGAGTGTGAAGCATTGGGTTATATGGTCACGACAGGCAAAGGTTTTTTTTTTGGCCGGATTTTGGATTTGGTCCCAGTTGATAGCATGTGGCTAGCCCCTTATTACATGGGACTTAAACTCATCATCTGCCTAGCCTTTTCCCAACTATGATAGGGTCGGCTTCCAGTCTAACCGGATTCAGCGGAATAACAGTATTTTACATATAGCGAATGCCTATCTGACCTCCGCAACCTAATTAGTACTGGTGAATACGATACCCTGGTAAGACTGGTTGTCAGATTTTCGGGCCACTGACTACCTCTAATGACTGTCAAAGATCTGCAAATGACAGCCGGGACCACCGGCTTAACGTGCTTTCCGAGGCACGGAGAAAACTCGGTATGTGATGGGTAGTCACCCATCTACAGGCCAACCTAGGCAAGCGCGGCTTAACCTAAAGATCGATGCCGAACAGCTGTTATTATTAAGCCACGAGCTCCTCGAGGTACATGGGACGTAAACTGTAAAAAAAACTGTAACACCCCTGACCAACCCTTCGTGTCATGTTTATAAATACCAAATCAACTAATATTAATTGTATCTAATGTCTTATCTCTATATTATGGATTTTTTTGGGGTTTAAAGATAACATAATAAAAGTCATGGTACATGTAAGTTTCGGGTGAAAGGTACGGGTTCCGTCCGTGTTTGTTTGTTGTCCTAGTGGTCAGTTCCAGCACACCTGCAACTCTCCCTTCAAACCCCGTGCCTACAAAGGCAACGGACCGGGCTGAAGATGACGGTTTCGTGAAGATGCAAAGGAGGAAACGCCGTCAGCGAAGCTGTAAGAACCGCTCCGGCAAGGCTCCTGTGGAGCCCAACGTTAAATTGCGCGCCGTCAAGTCGCACACCCCGGTGTACATCTCTCGAGTACATAACACCACTGAAGCAAGGGACATCGAGGAGTACGTGCTCCAAAGGTTGAAGTACACGCCAAGAGTACAGCTAATGGAATCGCGCCGCAAGGTCAATTTTAAGGCGTTTGTGGTGAGCATACCAACGTGTTTGCTCCATTTGGTGCTGGAAGATTCCGCGTGGATACTTGTACTGTGTTTTGTGCGTTCTACAAGAACGCACAAAACACAGTACAAGTGAAGTGTTACTATAGTTGCTGCCAGTTAAGATGGCAATAGCGGTCATTGAACCACATTCATTTAATGAATCTCTTCTTTTAAAAAACTTATACAAACCTATTAATAGCCCCTGAATTGACATTGATTGTAATCCTGCACATTAACAGAAGAAACGATAAGTACACGGTCTATGGTTTCAGTTCGTGTAAAGAGATATGAGAGGGAAAGGGCAATGACCGCTATTGCCATCTTAACTGGCAGCAACTATAACATAGTTTTAAGTTGCTTATACCGCTTATACCAACAAAAATGTTATTAGTATGTATGTATGTTGTTAGTGTGTGTATATGTGTTTTCTTATTTAACCCAAAGGTTGACTTGTAGAGAATGCCTTGTGGCATTAAGACCGCCTATGTACCACTATTGTACATGAACTTTAAATAAATAAATAAATATATTTAGGTTAAGCTGTTTATCTATGGATCTTTGTTACCTGAAATAAATGGCTTATTATTAATTTGACACATGAGGAAGATCAGCACTTGAAACATACTTGAATTGCATTATAACACGTCTAGGCCAGGCCCAGGCTGACTAGGCTGAATGAAACCCACGTTTGCGCCCATAGCTATACAAGTTGTGATAATGGTTTTTAACAAGTCATTTAAAAGACTACTAGTAGCTCGTGGCTAAATAATAACAGCCGCTCGGATCGATCTTTAGGTTAAGCCGTGCTTACCTAGGTTGGTCTGTGGATGGGTGACCACCCATTAGATACTCAGTTTCCTCCGCGCCTCGGAAAGCACGTTAAGCCGTTGGTGTCGGCTGTCATTTGTAAATCTTTGACCAGTCTTACCAAGGGGTATCGTATTACGTAGTACTAACTAGGTGGTGGAGGTCAGATAGGCAGTCGCTCCATGTAAAATACTGGTATTCAACTGCATACGGTTAGACTCGAAGCTGAAGCCGGCTAGGCAGATGATGATTTAAAAGACTACTCAATATCAGGTCATGTATCTCGCATGTATCATCAAGTTTTGCTGTTATATCAGACGTATACCTATATTTTAACTATTATTTTACGTGGCGTATATCACGACGATAACCCAAAACGATAGCATATACATGGATCTGTGCGCTCTCATTGATATGAAATAACAGATAAGTGCCATACACCGACAAAAAAAGATTATAATCTGATTAGGTCTCTACAAAGTGCTTATTCTGAGGTTATGTAATCTTCAGTATATTATTAAAGAGACTTCAAAAGAAGTTTAAATTGCTTATTTATTGATGATGGTTTTTATAACCTCTTAGCCGACGGAACCCTAAAATAAATCAACAAACAGTGTACGTGAGTTCATAGACAAAATCATGCGCAGGATTCCCTATTTAAATGCAGTCGTCTTGGTCACTTCGAACGAAAGGAGCAGTTTTAGAGTGGAAATCGAATTGTAATTTCGGTGTTTAGTGAAGATTGTGTTTAGAAAATAATTTAATTAATTAATTAAATATACATATTATTCGTGAGTATACTAAAGTGTTAATTACTCGTATAATATTCTGCTAGTGTTTTGTGTTAAATTAGATCATTTAAATTAAATAATCTTTATAAAATCTCCTTTTCAGAAAATGGAAAAAATAAAGTGTTTGTTATTTGGTCTACTATTAAGCTTCTCCATATGTGATGCATCCAAGATCTTGCTTGTGTTTCCAATTCAAAGTCCCAGTCATGGTATTCTTGGAGACAATATGGCGAAGCATCTCCTCGATGGAGGACACGAGGTAAGTGGCTTTGGATCAATGTTTATCTGTGTTCGTATCAGAGGACCAAAACTTGTTTCTTAAGAGGACCAATTTTATTGGGAATTTATTTCGAGTATTATTTATATGACATAAGAGGAGCTCGTGGCTAAATAATAACAGCCGCTCAGGTCGATCTTTAGGTTAAGCAGCGTTTCTCTAGATTAGTCCGCGGAAGGGTGAACATCCATTACATACCGAGTTTTCTTCGTGCCTCGAAAAGGACGTTAAGCCATTGGTCCATTGGTTTGGAAAAGGCTAAGCAGAAGATGACGCTAGCATTAATTTCAATGCAGCTGGTTTGTTATCAATCGGGAGCGTTGGCCCTTAAATCTGGAGAGGTTTTCTTTAACCATAGTGTTTTAGGGGGTTAAAATAGCGAATGGGGGTATTAAATACCAACTTAAAATAATAATCTATTTACAGGTTACGTACATAACGCCTTTCGTCAGCAAGCAGCCTAATCATCCGAAACTGAATATAATAGATGTCACGGATGTCAATAAAGTTTTCAGTGGTAAGTAGATACACAATTATTTATTTTATTTATTTATTAATACTCGAGTGGATTCCTCCAGGGGTGTCCAGTCAATTTGAAGCACCTTGTATTAGTTTTACAGCATTCATCTGCGCAAAGGCTCGCCTGTACTGGAACGTAGGTTAGGGTTTTGGAGGTTTAAGGATGTAAGACAGGACAATAAGGTCATGATGCAACATGACCATGTGAGGAGATTAATCCTTAATTAATGTAAACGATAAATTTCCATTGATGAAAGCATAAAAATCATGGCAGATTTGTGAGAGGAGAGGGCGAATGAAAATCAGGTTTATCACAATCTTGGTTTAATTAATTTAAGTTTTTGAACGGAGTGCACACAGCGTAGTTGCAGCCATTACTCGTACCTGCGAGAGCGAGCGTGAACGCTACACTTCCGTTATCTCCGTCCCATTCAAACAGTGGTTCGGACATTTCATTTAAAGAAAACTCAATATTAGATGATTGAATACGTTCATCTATGGTTCCTACAGACATAGAAGAAAAGAGCCTATTTCTAGAGCGGTAGACGTCTTACTTGTAAGAATATAGTGGTTTTAGCTCTGGATAATCCAAAATTATTCAGGCCATAATAGATTGTTAGTCCATATAAAGTAATATAAAGAGTCAAGAGTCATTTATTCAATTAAAATGAGAACTAGCACTTTTTGCAAAACAAACATTACATACGACAAATACCTCAAAACGCCCGCGTAGTATTTTAGCTGGGGAAGTCCTGAAAGTCCTTGAACCATCTCCGGACTCAAGTCGGAAGATGTTACTCCAACCTCGTTAAGGGGGGCAAACCTCAATGAAACAGCAGCGGGGTGTGGTTGTGGAGCTGTGTCGCAAACTATGCTCCACCTCCTATCCTGCCCTCTTAGCCCAAAAACACGCAGCCGAAATGACCTTTACGCTGCCACTGACGACGCGGTGGAAGTGGCGAAGTTCTGGGCTAACAAAATATAAAAATGGTCGTGCCCGCGACCCGAAAAAAAAAGAAGCTGTGGAGTAGAATTAAGCTCATTCCCCAGCAGAGACATTATCTAGTATTCAAACAAAAAAATCGTTACGAAAATAAACGCAAGGTCGTCTGGAGCATTAATTTACCTACATTGTATGTGTGTTATCGACATTAAAAACGACCTGATTGTCAAAAATTCTCTAAATCGGTGTAACAAAATCAGATTCATATACGTCTTAGCGTATCGCTGCCAATTTAGAACTGGGGACCGAGCTGAAGCCATCCTAACTTAATATTATAAATGCGAAAGTTGGTTTGTTTGTTACATTTTCACGCCTTAAACACTGAACCGATCAACCTGAAATTTTGCATGTAGGTACGTTGTCAGGTGTATAGAAACGGACATAGGGTAGCTTTCATCCCCATAAAAAGTACTGTTCCCGAGAAAAACAACAATAACGTTCTTATGTTAATAGATGGGGCCAAATGTCTTTCGAATCATGATTGAATAATATTATAAGCTTTATTTTTTCCTTTCTTTATTTTTATACAAATATTATACATTTTTAAATATTTCTTAACCTAAAAACAATATAAAAAACATTTAAAAATATAAAAAATTGTAGCCCACCGCTATCGGGAACAGGGTCCAAGCTACCGGCGGTCAGGGCTCCAGAGAGAGGAACCTAACCTAACAATACGAGCCGTGTCCAGGAGCACCGCTTTCTGAATCAAACCCTTGATCCAGCTGCCTAACAAGAGCCTCATCAGGTTTTGGTCGAGGCTCTTGGCAATTAAGCCATGGGCTGATACAACTATCGGCACAATGATCACTGAGTCCACTTTCCACATGTCGACAACCTCGTGAGCCAAGTCAAGATACTTAATAATAACATAAACTCTTGTTTTATTATTATAAGCAGAGCCAAAATGATTGTCAAATTCTAAAATTACGCGAGCAAAGCCGCGGCTACGGGTAAAAGCTAGTACAGAATAAAACTTCATCTCTCTTCCACACTGAAACAAGAATTAACTATTATTACTATAAGAGGTGGTGATAGGCCCCAGAGCTATTCAGATCTTGACAGTTACCAACCAAAGTATTTTTACCAAGTATTTTTTACAGATAAAATGTTGGACGTGAAACTAATCATGAATGGAGAACTGGATCTACAAGAAGTTGACAATTTTTTCGATATACAGTTGCTGGTAGCGTCTAAGACGTTAGCCAATGAAAATGTACAAAATATGTTAAAGGACCGCAAGATCACCTTTGATGTCGTCATCGGAGAATATATGCTCACTGATATGTATTCTTCGTAAGTATACTCCTTAAAATATACTAGCATAAAAAATCAAGTTAAGCGAATAACAGATTTAAAGTCACAGACAGAATAATCAATTAATTATTATACTCTTTTTAAGCAACGAATTTAGCGGGTTCGATCCCCGCACGGAACAAATATTTGTATGATCTAATCTACAGGTTCCGGGTCTGGCAGTTTGTGTATGTGAGTTTAAATGTTTGTAAACGCACCCACGATACAAGAGAAATTCCTGGTGTGGGACAACGTCTTAAAAAAAAAAAAAAAACATCGAATCCTCCGGAATCCTCCGATAATTATTCGAAGCATCAAACAAAACCATACCTGGCAGAAGTAAATTCTCTCTTCGAATCGTTACTAATATAATCTTAATTTGTTGACCTGATTCGCATAAGAAAAAACTGTTTAGACTTTGACTCAGGCATTGCATCTTCACCCGACCAAATTTTTTGACTAAGCTGCTGTTGCAATTTTGGATCACCATATTCAACCTAATTCAGAAGAAAATGGTTCAAAATCATCGATTGCCTTTGGTCACATTTGATAAAAATCGGTGAATAAGATCTTCGAGCTTCAATAGAACACAGTGACTAAGGAAGTGATGAAAATAAATGTTGATGAATGTAGAGAAAGAGGAAGACCTAGGAAACGACGGCTGGATGA
The DNA here is from genome assembly GCA_910589295.1 of Noctua janthe. Lineage (NCBI taxonomy): Eukaryota > Metazoa > Arthropoda > Insecta > Lepidoptera > Noctuidae > Noctua > Noctua janthe. The sequence goes on along the minus strand of OU342575.1, from coordinate 10,820,029 downwards.
TGTGAGGAATGATATGAAAGAAAAAGGAGTTAATGATATCGTGACTGTTGACAGAGGAGAATGGAAGATAAATCACGTCGCCCCCAAGTAACTTGAGACAGAGGCAAGAATATGATGATAAGCTTGGATAGAACACACCCAGAAAATCAAAATTTAAGAACCTGTTACAGATGTTGTTAAACTAGATATGTATATTTGCAGGTTCCAAGCAGTATACCCATGTCCGTTCATCTGGTTCTCACCCTACGAGCCGCACTGGATGATTCTAAACGTGGTTCATGGACCTCTGAACCCAGCTTACAATAGCAATTATCTGAAAGCTCGAGTGGTTCCTTACTCATTTACTGGGCGAGTTCTGGAGCTATGGCATCAAATGAAAGGACTTTATAAACATAACTAGTAAGTATTATTGTTTGTTTTTTCTAGACTAAAGATGTACCAAAATGGCCTCTAACTTTTGAAACATAGGAATTTGTTCCTATGTTGCTAGTCTAAGGAGACGAAACTTTGAAAGAGTCAACATTTCCCCACATTAATTAGTTATTGGTTTACATGGATATTTTGACGCGTGTACAAAATCTGTACTAATTCAAGTATCTCATTCCTTCAATTCAGTTTCATGAAACTGTACAAAAAGTACAACAGCGTCATAGTACAAAAAGTACTACAGCGCCATCTATGACACAAATGAATAACTAAGAGTAATATTCCCAAATTAAAGTTATCCACGACTTAAGATCATATAGGAAAACCCGACACCAACTGTCAGGCAGTAGCCAACCAGACACAACACCCATGTGGTTGGAGGATCCTCCCTTTTCTATGCAGTATGAAGGAACTTTACACCCTGTTCTTTATACCCCTAAAGCATTTTCACAAAGAGTTACCAACCATGCCCCTATGTCAATGTCATCCAAGCGCCAAAAGATCCTTGTAGCGTTGAAATTACTTACTGTTTTATGCCAATTTAGATTGCTACATCAAAAAATTGAGCTATGGATTTTAAAATTTCAGCGCCTACTACAACAAAGAATTGGAAGTATACAATAAAGTCATCGCCCCTATCCTAAAGGAGCAAAGCACACCTGTACCTGACTACAATGAGCTAAGATATAACGCCTCTTTATTAATGAGCACCTCTCAAGTGGCCATCGGAAGCGCACTAGCATTACCACCAAGCGTTGTGCATATTGGAGGATACCATATTGATGATCCGGCCAAACCTTTACCAGAGGTGGGTGAAGCTATAAGTATATTTGTAAAATCTGGTTCTTTGGTCCAATGTTTCATTAAAATTTCTTTTATTGATAGTGATATAATTCTTCTTCGTGTTGCTGGCTCGATGTTTTATTTGTTGTGCCCAAAATTTCGCCACGTGGCAGCGCAGAGGTTGCTTTGACTGTAGAATTTGGGGTACAGCGGCGAGGTGGAGCAAAGTTTGCGACATAATTAATGATTAATCATAAATCAAGCCAATTCCGCATCGATAAAAGCGGTCACTTTCATACTGTACCAATTTTCAAAGATAACAAAATTTTGAATTTTTTTCTCTTCAATTTCGGGGTCCCACAAGGTAAATAATAAACTTTCGCAATTTACACAGGACTTGAAGAAAATAATGGACAATGCCAAGAATGGTGTGATTTACTTCAGTTTGGGATCAAACATTAAAAGCAAGGAATTACCAGAGGACATGAAGAAAGGCCTATTGAAGGTGTTGGGAGGACTGAAACAGACTGTGTTATGGAAATTTGAGGAGAATCTACCAAACTCACCGAAGAATATCCACATAGTGCAGTGGGCACCACAGCAGAGCATTTTAGGTAAAGGCTTGATGTTTTGGTCTACATACACATGATAATCAATTAAAATCAAAGTGGACATAATATACAAGAAAAAAAAGTCCTCTTTAATAAGGGTAGAACCCTGTGGTATCCCTGCTCATAGGCGCAGTGACCGCTTACCACCAGATCCTGCTAGAATATCAGTCATCATGAAATAAAAATGTAGAAAACAAATCCCACCATGTACTGTCGAGATGTTAGTTAGCAGTGGACCAATACGATGTTACATGTAGACATAACTAAATTTAGAATAACATCTTGTGCACAATACAATCAAACTTCAAGGTTGAATGGTACCTATTGAGCTAATATTGTCAGTGAGTCAACTAAAAACACACATGTAATGCAGTATACTACTAGAATTAGTTGTGCTCAGTAATTAGATGTTAATTAAAAAACTATTTAAGACTAACCTTCGTCCACGGCAACCCCGACGTGGCAGTACGACATCATCCTCATCAATTAGCTTTATACCACTGGTCAATCTACCAATCAATTAATTTATATCACTGGGCTTATAAAAACAGTTTGGGAACGTACGAGCTAAATACCGGGGTGTTTTTAAAATGTGCAATTTTCATACTGCTTTTCATATTTTCTGTGTAATTAAATGAATTTCTTCTCTGTTCCAGCTCACCCGAACCTGGTCCTCTTCGTCACCCACGGAGGTCTCCTGTCGGTCACCGAAGCTGTCCACTTCGCTGCTCCTCTTATCGCCATCCCAATCTTCGCAGACCAGTTTCTCAACGTGAACCACGCTCTATCAAAGGGTTTTGCTGTGAAAGTTCCAATGACTTACCGTCTACATGAGGATCTCAAGGTGGCTTTAGATAAAGTTCTTGGTGATCTTCCAAAGTACGTAGATAAGTGTTATTTTAGCTTATAGCAGAATGTTTAGTCTTCGTTTTTTTACGGATCTGAATTTAGTTTCTTAGCATGATTTTCCGAGACTGTCGCTGTAGTAGCTCCATCATCTTCCTGCCCTTGTCCATGATTCCTGGGGTCGGCGCAACACGTTTTTTGCTTCCATTCTCCTCTGGCAACCGTCACGCTATCATTTCCTCCTTTTCCTTTCATTTCATTTCATTTCTAACACAATCCATTCATCGTTTCCTTGGTCTTCCTCTTCCTCTCCATCCGTCAACATTTCTATTCATTACTGTAGTAGCTCCATTTATGGAATTATTGCTTAAGGCAGAAAAATAATTACATCTAATCTTGGGCTCTCTTAAGATTTAAGCTAATTTATTTAAATGCTTAAAAAGTGTGTGGCTCAAGAACTAAATACATTGCCAAAATCACACTTCTTACGATTTGTCATCACCCAATTCAGATTTAATTTTGTTTGTATTTACCACTTCGAATTCAAATAAAGGTACTAACTTATAAATTCAACGATACTGATTACATACTAATCTAGAACATCTTCTCCACAGATATGCAGCAAAAGCAAAAGAGATATCATTAGCGTACCATGACAGTCCACTAAAGCCGAAGGACGCACTAAACTACTGGGTAAATCACGTAATCAAAACAAAAGGAGCCCCACACTTGCGATCAGTGGCACTGCAAGTACCATTGTACCAGAGAGTGTACCTAGATCTACTAGCAGTAGTTGTGTTAGCTTCAGTAGTGCTTTTGTTAGCGCTCAAGAAGATTTGCTGTTTATTCTGTGGCAAGAAGAACACGAAAGTGAAGACGAACTAAGTTGGACGAACTGCTGGTATAGGCAACAAAAGGAATAAAGCAACAAGCAACATAATTCATTTTTGGAATTGAGTAACAGTTGCTACATAGCATGTCGCTAGATTTGGGAGTACTGGAGACAATACATTACTGCAACATGTTACTGCAACTTTTCGTCTACAGTTATTTCACACAGAGCTTTCATTACTGTTTACTGCAAATATGTTTTATTTTGTCAGCAAACCGCACTCTTCCTGTTGTTACCTGTGCCATAAAAATATTTACAAAAGTTTTATTTTGTATTTGTTAGTTCATTAAAATATTGTTTTAATAAAACTTTTAATGTGTTTTTATTAGGGTCTTTAAAACATTCAGAAGTACTTTCACACCAACAAGTCTAAACTCGAGGAGGCGAAGTTTCCTATTTTAGGAGTTCCTACGATGACCTTTGGACTCCATCATGAAAACTCCCATTTCGGGTATATTGACAAGATTTGTCAAGAAAAATAGGTAGTTAGGTAGTCAGTGGCCCAAAACGTCTGACAACCAGTCTTACCAAGGGGTATCGTATTACCCAGTACTAACTTGATTGTGGAGGTCAGATAGGCAGTCGCTCCATGTAAAATACTGGTATTCAGCTGCATCCGGTTAGACTGGAAGCCGACCCCAACATAGATTAAACATATATTGGGAAAAGGCCAGGCAGATGATGATGATGATGATGTCAAGAAAAATCCAACTTAACTAAATGCTTTGGGGGCATCTCATTTAGTGAAGGTGTTCCTTTGCCCACCTTCTGGCTCCATCATGAGACACCGTATTATACCTTGAATTAACGATCTTGTCACATCAAATCCGAAAAGGTACAACGATATCATTGCATTGTCAACGATGTTTCAATAGTATGCTAAGTTTCAGCTTAATCTGATGACAGATACATTTTAGAGGCCTTCTTTTAAAACCGTTTCCAAATTTATGTGCAAACATTTTACAAAGCCTGTTAATAATTAACAAAAAGCATATTATCAGTGTGCAAAAGCATATTCCAGTATTTAAAAATAAACTGCGTAAATTTTTAATTGAGAAAGCATACTACACGATCCAAGATTTCTTAAACCATTGAATGAATTGTTGACCATGTAATAATTTGACTGTATATTCATATTTTGACAAATTTGACATGTAAAATAATTTTAAATGTAATGCCACTACATAATTATTGTATGCCTATTAGGCAGGACATATTGGAACTTAAATTTATTGTTTAGACCTGTAACTAACATATGCCCACAATAAAATATTTTGAATTTGAATTTGAATTTGAATTTGAAGTATTCAGTAGACATTCGTTTATTAATTAGTTGGCGTTAACATTAACTCCATATATAAAGCAAGTTACTGATAGGAGTTTTATCATATATCCGGATCTAGAAGATCCTCAGTTTCTTTATACGTAAGAGCCATGCCGTCAGGGTTTTCTTACATTCGTGATGTGTTTTTTGGTAGATAGCCAGTTTTTTATTTATCGCATTGTAAACAAAAGTAGTTAGGGCAAAAAAGAAGATGGATGTCGAAAAATATCCAATTAGAACCCGGAAACACATACTAGAAGTCTAGAAATCATAGTTGTTGAAGAAAAGCTTTTATATATAAAGATTTTTACGTATATTCAAGAATACAAAGACATGCTGCGCCAACCCCAAATAAATTGGAATGAGAGCAGAAGGATGAAGATGATGATTCAAAATAGCATCATACATTTTCTTTTATTTATGCTTCAGTTCACAAAAAAAGGGTATATTGTTCAGACCCTCCTTTCAAATGCGTTACACATACTTTTACTGCGTTTAGAAAGATTTATTGAAATTATTTTGTAAAGTAATGTCTTCAACTGGACCCTCATTTACTATCATCCAGCTGCTCGCAGCATCTTGTGAGAATCGTCTCTCCGACTAGCATGAATCCTAAGTTATGCAATTGCCGAATGGTTGCTCGCACTAAAGAGTACCATTCCACTAAAGAGCAGGCCACACCGCTACCTAGCGAGGCGGGCGAGGTTCTTTTCATACTTCGTTCGGCTCTTTCGGTAGCTTGCGGTGTCAACCAGAGTATGAAAAGAGGTGAAAAGATGCCTCTTGGCCGGCGCTTTATACCTTTCTAACTCCTTGGCTGCCTTATACCGGATCTGGGTCGGGTACCCGGCAAATTTAATCAAGAACTTTATTTTATCCCACAAACTTCATCATCTACCTAGCCTTTTCCCAATTATGTTCGGGTCGGCGAGTATTTTACATGGAGCGACTGCCTATCTGACCTCCACAACCCAGTTAGTACTGGGTAATACGTTACCCCCTGGGTAAGACTGTTTGTCAGAATTTTTAGGCCACTGACTACCTAACGACTGTCAAAGATCTACAAATGACACCCGGGACCAACGGCTTAACGTGCTTTCCGAGGCACGGAGGAAACTCGGTATGTAATGGGTGGTCACCCATCCACAGACCAACCTAGGCAAGCACAGCTTAACCTAAAGATCGATCCGAGCGGCTGTTATTATTTAGCCACGAGCTCCTCTATTATCCCACAAACTAGTAAATTAATGATACCTGTTCCTTTAATTTGATCGGGTTTCACGGCCAAGGGTACAGCAGTTAAAATTGATCTTCCACTGAACCATCAACGGTACACAGGAAAACAAGGATTGCGGTCTGTGTGAAAAAGTGGTTATTATAATACCTACCAGTTACCATAGAAACAAAATCTGCCTACCTATTTATGTAGTATTTTCTAAAGGTATAAATCGATATCTTACTTATATGAATAATGATTGCTTAGTGACATCAATTATAAATCAATTCAGAACGTCGACTTGATTGATAAAGAAGACCGATATTATTTTATTCCAATAAATCATTAATTAATAGACACTTATGGTTTATTAATAGTACGCTAATATTAATTTAATCAATAATTTAAAGGTCAATTGGCAGAACACTATTTCAATTTTATATTATGTAAACCGTTCTGGTAGAAGGTACTGGACCGTTTTTTGAGAATTATGGAGGTTAAAAAAGTCTATAATAAAGTGTTTAGGGATGTTTTTGAAAAAAACTTCAATGCAAGAGAAACACCAGGTTTTTAAATAACAGAAAATATATTCCACACATTACAAAACACACAATCTGTACAAAACATACAACAGAATATCAAACTAAATAACTTTAATAATAATATCCTAGGACTGTACAAACAAAAATCATAAGCCAAGTATGTTCCTACAAATTCAATCAAAATTAATATAGGTACTACCATAGTGTTACATCAAGTTAATCAGTGAAGAATCCTTCCAAAAAATCTTGATGATAACGAGAATATTCTCTTAGTTTTAAAAAACTTATTTTGAGAGAATTAACATAATGATAGCGTAACAGCTGACAGGAATGCAAGAAAATAAAAACATGTAGCGCCAAACCCTAGTGACCTTGAACAAGGTCAGAACGCTGATGATGAAAATATGGTAGGTGTGGCTACTATGTCAATAGGAGAAGCCTTGAAAGGAGGCCTAGTACCTTGTACAGACATTTAAACAGATGATTCAACACATTCAAGCAATCAAACAAATAATCTAGAAAATCACAATTTCGCACAACACATTGTACTTTTTTTTGTAAATATGTGGTACAGGCAACAAAAGGATGAGAGAGGTATGCAGACAACACTGGCAATAGTCATGAATGATTTGGTGATGACGTAGATTCAGCCACATGTTTTGGTAAACACTGAAGCCTTGCACTGCTCAGGATACACACAATATGGGTTAAGTTGCCTGCTTATTTATTAATTTACTTGCCTGTGCCACATCAGTAATTCGTACAATTTAATTCGTCTTCACTTTCTTGCTGTTCTTGCCCGTCACTAAACAGCAAATCCTCTTAACTACTAACAATAAAACTACTGAAGCTAACACGATTACTGCTAATAGATCTAGGTACACTCTCTGGTACAATGGTACTTGCAGTGCCACTGATCGCAAATGTGGGGCTCCTTTTGTTTTAACAACGTGGTTGACCCAGAAATTTAGAGCTTCCTTCGGCTTCATTGGATTGTCATGGTACGCTATTGATAGCGCTTTTACGTTTGCGGCGTATCTGTGGAAGTAATGGACATGATCAGTATGAAGTGCAAGTTTATCGTAATCTTTACTGTATGTAATCAGTATGGCTGGATCAAGTATCTTTAGTAAGTAAGTATCTTTATTTGCATCAAATGTGGTACCATACTTTAGACTTTAGTCATAAGTAGAACCAAAATAAGATTGTATTGGTTTAACTTTTAGCTGTAGTTTAATCAAATTGAGCCACTGTAATGAATTGATAGCTCCGGAAGCACATGCTAAGAAACATAAGTGAGATCGATAAAGAATACCAACCATTATCCTAATAGATAACATTATATGTTTTTACTTACTTAGGAAGATCACCAAGAATTTTATCCAAAGCCACCTTCAGATCCTCGTGCAGATGGTGGGTTAGGTCAACTTTGATAGCATAGCCCTTCTGTTGTGCTCGGTTGGCATTGAGAAACTGGTCTGCAAAGACTGGGATGGCAATAAGAGGAGCCGCGAAGTGGATAGCTTCGGTGACAGACAGGAGACCTCCGTGCGTGACGAAAAGGACCAGGTTCGGGTGAGCTGGAAGAGTCGAGAAACTCATATAAATTACATAGAAAATATTCAAATGAGACACTGGAAAAATACGCCAATATTTTATTAGAAGGGCACCTCCTTGACTTAAATGATTTTTTTTTGCGTTTATTACATGGACATCTCTTTCTGATCCACACAAGTCAATCTTACGTCACTCCTGTTTTCAAACTTTTAGGAAAAGTGGCGTATGTATTATGGGCGGGCCCTATGTCTGGCAGAAGACTGATGTGAGCTGGTGATGATAAGGTTGAGCTGTCCATGCCAACACTCGTAGTTGTAGCTTCCGTAGCAGTAAAATTCAATACTTTTGACATTATTACATCGGCCATAATTATGTCATTAACAAAACATCCATTCGAAACATTAAAAAAAATCATTTTGCATTGTTTTTTTTTTAACATTAGCTACGCAGACAAACAACTAAAGCCATCTGCTACCTATTTGTACAAAAAATACACACATCATCTTCAATTATTTTTAAACTGCCATACAATTACTGCTCCACGAGTATAAGTACTTTGAATTCTGGTCGTATAGTGTATTATTACATTGTGTTTTTCATTATCGACTTCTGCAATTTGTGTTATGGCTCTGAACGATTCAAGCTTGTTGTCAGAATACTGTACAGCATGTATCCAAATAATGTGGTATTGACCATCAAACTGAACGACTTTTTCCATTGATCCATGATGATTGTAGCCGCGAAAAAAATTCAGTTGTCTCATACAATTGAAACTTGCAGATATTGAAATTTTATGTGGGACAGTTGAATATTTTTTTACGATTGCGATCATGGTCCCATTCAGAAAGTTATTCAGTTTGATGATCTGTCTGGTCAGACCCTTAAATATGACTACCCTTATCTGATCCACGCTGTATGCTACGGAGAACGGAATAACCTAGGACTTTGGTTTTATCATATTGTGTTCGTCCACTACCGCAACACACCTCATCGTCTCTAAATTATCAAAATATCTATTCATTGATTGCTTTAATAATAATCATCATCTGCCTAGCCTTTTCCCAACTATATTGGGGTCGGCTTCCAGTCTAACCGGATGCAGCTGAATACCAGTATTTTACATGGAGCGACTGCCTATCTGACCTCCACAACCCAGTCTGTGCTGGGTAATACGATACTTCTTGGTAAGACTGGTTGTCAGACTTTTTGGGCCACTGACTGCCTAACGACTGCTGCTTTAATAATAATATCATCTTGTTTTTCCTTAAAAGTCTAGTTTTTGCCTTCGGCTTCGCTCGCGTGTAAGTTTGACATATCCCACGGGATCGTGTTCATCATCATCATCAACATTTCAGCCGAAAGACGTCCACTGCTGGACATAGGCCTGGGATCAAGTGTCAGCCACATTGACCGGGTCATCGGTCCTCCTAGTGGGAGGCCTTCCATCGCAACTTGTTACCAAGATAAAAAATAATCTATGTATTAACCCAAATCTATCATTGAAAGAAATCGTTTTAGCGTTCAGCCATTAAGGCATAAGAACAGACAGAGTCAAGTAATTTCTCATTTAAAATACTAATGTAGATATTATGGACTTTGGCATACTCTGATCCGGTGTTGATGATCGCTTTCTATTCTGACACCCCGTCAACGTCTCTTGTCTCTTCGACACCTTTATTTTGTACAAGGTGATCGACGGAACACCTTATGTTGCCTTTCTTTATTATTGTGGTCGCTTTCGCGTTAAGCACACGTAGTATCTTACCTAAAATGCTCTGTTGTGGTGCCCACTGCACTATATGGATATTCTTCGGCGTATTTGGTAGATTCTCCTCGAATTTCCACAACACAGTCTGTTTCAGTCCTCCAAACACCTTCAATAGGCCTTGCTTGAGGGCATCTGGTAAGTCCTTGCTTTTCAAGTTTGATCCCATGCTGAAGTAAATTACACCGTTCTTTGCATTGTCCATTATTTTCTTCAAATCCTGAGTAAATTGCATTAATGTATTAATTATAGAGAACAAAATTGAAAAGAAATAGTTTCAGAATGTTGTGTCGGTTTACAAATTATTTGGAAATATTGAGGTGCAATCAGCAAGATAGGATTTGAATATTAAAATCAAATTTAACAGAAGATGCACGAAAGAAACTCGGTATGTAATGGATGGTCACCCACCCATCCACGGACCGACAGGGGCAAGCGTGGCTTAACTGACTGTCATAATTCAGCTACAAGCTCCTCATCGCCGTTGATAATAGGACCACTGGACCAAAGCACCAGTTTCTACCAATAGATGAATAGCTTAACCTACCTCTGGCAAAGGTTTGACTGGCTCTTCAATATGATATCCTCCAATATGTTTGTAACTTGGTGGCAAAGGTACAGCGCTTCCAATAGCCACCTGCGAGTTACCCATTAACAAAGATGCGTTGTATCTCAGCTCACTGTAGTTAGGTACTGGTTTGCCTTGCTCCTTAACGATGGGGGCAATCAGTTTCAAGTATACTTCCTCTTCTTTAGCGTAGAAAGCGCTGAAAAATAAAACAATATCAGCATGGGTAGTAAAGAGCAATGGTGACCCAGCGTTACTGGTTCCGTCTTGTGTCGAAATCGGGAACCGAAAAGGTTACCCGTATAAGAGTTTTAATCGGGTTATTTTTAGGGCTAGGTGAAAAACCCGAGAGTGTTGGTTAACCCGTATCTCCGATAGGGTTACTCGGCCTATGATAACCGGTTAAGGCACAAAGTTCATATTCATATTCATTTATTTTGCATTCCATATTGTTCATTCGTTGTTCATTGTTAGTTCATTTTAGTACATAAAAAATATGCTAGAAAGTGAAGGAGTTAGACCACGCTCGGTGCTTTGTTCCTTTCATTCTGGTTTATTCACGAAATTTAAATGGTTAACCCATATATTATAAGGTTAACCCGTAATGGTTAATCAAACATATGGGTTATAGGTCAAACTGGTTAATCTTTATCACCCCCTGACAAAAAGGCCTGTGTGTGTCCCAGCGTTGGGATGGTTAAAAGGCAGATGATTATGATCAACTTGTAAGACAAGGTCAACCAGTACTGTTGAGATAAGTAGCCAAGTACCTACTACAATGAGTAGGTACTCAATTTCAGCAAGTCATGATGACAGGTATTTATGAATAATTATCAATATTATTATAAATAAACTAACTACGTATGCAGAGATTATTCTCAGTCATCATGATGAAGGTCTTCTCAAAATTATGGTAGTCGTAATACTTGGACTGGAGCTGTCCTAATCAAGAATAGGAAGGGAACTGATTGCTTGAGAGTGGTTTTATTACCATTGTGTAAGTAAGTAAGTATATTTATTTGCATAAAATATGGTATATACAATATGTTATAAAATGTTATAGAGCAGGACACATTCCGCCATAATAATAGGTATAAAGGTTATAAATAGACCCTTAACATAAACGAAAGGCACTTGTTCTCCCCGTCACTGCGATCATTTTTTTTGTTCTAGACCATACCTGGGAACCTTCTAGTTACGGAGATATTGGGGGTCAAAGTTCCAACTTTTTCACAAGTTTTTTTTTAAATACATGTTTTTAATGTAATATTTTTACTTTACACACCTCCACGACCCTCGTACTATTCAATCCATTCATCAGCACAATGCTATGAGTGCTTTCCATCGAGTCCTACCGTAAAACGTGATTTTTCACCCAAAAAAAAAGTCGATTCCCAGCCCAGCAATAATTTTTGAGTAGAGTTACTTAGTTTGATGTACAGAATGCTTGGTTGACGGATATGTGAAGGGTCTGTTTACACCCTGTATAGTAATAAGGTATGTACATTAAAATGAAAAACATAGGTACGTACCTATCTAACATAGATATCCATACATAGATTTCCTTTATCATAATCTATGAATAATTTAAAGATAGTAAGCAGACCATAAACAAAACGTGTGGTCTAGTGTTGTACCTACATATTTTCGGAGAGTCACGGTGATTTAATTTTTGAGCGAAACCGTCCAGTAATGATCAGTTTCATATTAATGATGTTACTTTTAACGTATATTTAGTTTTTTTTGGAAAAAAAACGACTTGTTTGTCCAGTTTTTTATACAATGAAAAAAAAACTCGTTTAAACCGAAATCGTATTGTGACATTATATTGTTTGTATAGACAAGATAACTCGTCGTGTAACCTTGGATTTTATTTGGGTGTAATCGTTAGAGTCAACGCAAACCGAAGTGGCAGCGTAGCGGCCGGCAGTTTCAGTGTCAAAGCATTTTAAACTTTATTTCTTTAGTAAATGCATGGTATCATTTCAAACAGTCGGGTTGGAGGCGCGGGCGCCACTGCCACTTAGGTGTGAGTTAACTCCTCATAGGCGTATCTCGCGAACTATGCTATCACAAGAGTTGACAAAATATAACATTTTATTTTGTTACTACGCTAAACTCGTAGATCAGTGTTGGGCTTACATTATGAAAAAAAACTGATTGATTGATTGATTATCTAGATTTCTATGGACATGCTGAGAAGAAGTAATGAACTAGGTATAGGACAAAATAAATCTTGATTTTTTAAGAAAAGACTAGCTTAATTCCATTTAGTAAATTTCAGACCCGCTCGAACCACAAATCAATAAACATTTAACATAATATTTAAAATGTTATTCTGTCTCTATCATCTTCAAATTATTTTTATCTTCAAACGTGATTTGTTGTGTAATATACTCGTAAGTGGGCCTTATTATTATCTCGTAGAGAAGTAAAAAAGAATAGTAAACATAAAAATGTTACAAACATTTGCCTTTGCCGTACTCGGATAAAAAATAAACGAATAGACCAAAAAAAATTTAGAAAAACTTACCCATTATGTTTATACAGTCCTTTTATCGTCGTCCACAACTCCTTCACTCTCAGTAAGTACGAGTAAGGCGGCACCTGAGCATTGAGATAATCACTGTTGTAAGACGGGTTCAGAGGTCCATGCACCAGGGTTATAGTCATCCAATGTGGCTCGATGGTGGAGAACCAGATGAACGGGCATTGTAGTACTGCTGGCAATCTGAAAATGCATTATTTTAAGCCATTGAAAATGAGCTGAGTTATGACTGCTTCATTGGTCTAGTAGTCGCGCGACTTCCGAGCATGAGGTCCTGCGTTCGATTCCCAGGTCGGGCAAATGTTATTGGGTTTTTCAATCAGCAAATTTTCAGTAGGAATAGGCTCGCCCCCTATTACATGGGACTTAAACATAACTGGCGAAATGTGGGTGTACCTTTGGGGTATTGTGGATACACCTCTGCTCTGCTTACTTGGCCCTTCGGGGAATTACAGGCGTGATGTTATGCTATGTGAAAATGAGCTGTCTTTGACAGTCGTTACAGGTAGTCAGAAGCCCGAAAGTCTGACAACCAGCTCACCAAGGGGTATCGAATTCACAGTAACAGGGTTGTATGATGTGGTCACAGCAAATTCCAGTTTGTTATGACAGACACGTTTCACATCTTTGGCCATTTTGATCTAAAAATGCTGGCCTACACACTGTATATCTCAAGACGAAAGCGTCGGAGGGTTAGGGCTGCGGGAATGTTCGAAAAAGATACCGTAGCCCTGGAACACAAAAGGGCAAAGAAGGAACATGGATGGGTTTTAGTCAGTACAAGTCTGACACTCTCTTCCGCTCCGCCCAGAGTTATTTGACGATTTCCCATCCGAAAAAAAGAAGCGTCGGAGGGTTACTTCTGGGTTACTTCTGGGTGAGCATTTATTTAGTACCACATTATAGATTAGAATTGTACTTTCAGCTTATTACCAGAGCTATCACATCTGTGGCCATTTTAAGGGTTCCGTACCTCAAAAGGAACCCTTATAGGATCACTCGCGTGTCTGTCTGTCCGTCTGTCATAGCCAATTTACTCCAAAACTACTGGCCAGATTAAGTTGAAATTTGGTACACATATGTAAGTCAGTGACCCAAAAACGGACGTGTAACGTAAATTAATGAATTTTTTGTCTAAAAATCCCGGGCTACAGGAAAAAATAGCAAGAATAATCTCGTTTTTTTGTCATTTAACCAAACCGTAAAGAAATTAAAATCAATGTATTCGTATTGTCTCTTCGGTTTGGTTAACTGGTTCTATTCTCAATTTCAGCATAATTTTCCGGATAATTTGTTAAGTGATTATGTGAATTTTCGTTCTGCATGTTCAAGATTAGTTTGAATACTGCATACATGATTTTTATTATCTCTAGACCTGATTGCACTATACTAACTTTACTTATCTGTTAGAACAGATTAACAGCGCAATTTTATGTGTTTTTTAATTTTTTTCGGAATTCGGTATTTTTCGTAAAAAATCAAATGTTACTTACGTAGAGTACAAATCGCTGAACATATATTCTCCAATGATGACATCGAATTTGTTCGTCGGGTCCTTTAAGAATCTCTGTACATTTTCATTAGCTAACGTCATCTCGGCCATGGTCCCCATCATTTCGAACATCAAGTCGGCGTCTTGTAGGTCCATCGCTCCACTCATGATCTGTTGCACGTCCAACATTTTTTCTGCAAAACATACTTCGTGTTAAGCAACTAATGCTTTCAAAAAGATGGCGATCTACGAGTATGTACAATTTGTACAGCAGCGGACAGTAATTATTGTTTCGAACGCCAGAGCATAAAGGCACGCGCGTGCCCTCAAATCAAAATCAAATCAAATAATTTATTCACATAATATGGGTCTACATGGCCCAACCTACAATTTTACCTACCATTTTGTCACATATTTGTGTCGTTTGGCGTACAGGGTACGCGCTTGATTGTCACGTATATGTGGCAATAGCGTTCAAAAGGTTATAAACGAATATCACTACATTAGTGCATCGTGCACTATGCACGATCCAATCCGGTGCTTTCTATATCGGTACAAAAAATGCGATAACTTTAACATCACGCCACCGACGTGCAGAAAGAGATACGGCATAGAAGCACAGCTGGCTAGTTCTTCCATAAATGGAAATTAATCATGGCTTAATTTACCTTTAATGTTAGTTTACTTACCGCCGAAAAAATCCTTGTTTCCCGTGACATCTACTATACGCAGTTTCGTATTATTTGGCTGCTTCTCGATGTATGGCGTAATGTACGTCACCTGTTAACAAAAAGATGTGTTTAACAGAATAATCTTATTCACCCTATTTACCCCCAAAACAAATACATGGTTTAGACAATGTTCTCTTTAGCTCGTGGCTAAATAATAACAGCCGCTCGGGTCGATCTTTAGGTTAAGCCGTCCTTGCCTCGGTTGGTCTGTGTGTGTGTTTGTGGGTGAATTCCCATTACATACCGAGTTTCCTCCGAGCCTCGGAAAGCCCGTTAAGCCGTTAGTCCCGGGTGTCATTTGTAGATCTTTGACAGTCGTTAAGTAGTCAGTGGCCCAAAAAGTCTGACAACCAGTCTTACCAAGGGGTATCGTATTACCCAGTACTAAATGGGTTGTGACTTGTGGAGGTCAGATAGGCAGTCGCTCCATTTAAAATACTGGTATTCAGCTGCATCCGGTTAGACTGGAAGCCGACCCCAACATAGTTGGGAAAAGGCTAGGCAGACGATGACATTGTTCTCTTTTCAGGAAATCGAGATCTCCACAAAAAAAACTTGTTATATATATTGTCTTTTGAGTCTAGGCCGAGATTTATAAACGTTACTTAGCTAAATGCAAGAAAGAGAGAGAGAGGGTGTCATTTCAAAACCAGAGCATTTGCTAAGTGTCGTTTACATCTGTAAACGACACTTAGCAAATGCTCTGTGCCTTACTTTTTTTGATCCAGGCTACAATATTAAATGACACATTGATTCAAAATTGAACATTCTTGATCAAGCGCATGTTTCAAATTTCACCGAATCATAATTACCACGCCACGGAGTCTGTATTTGTGGCAGGTTGATGGGCACGCCCTAAGAACATAGAACTGAAGAAAAATGGGAATACTATTGGGTACACCTCTGCCTAACCTTTCGGGGAATGCCTGCATGATATTGTAGGCTACAATAAAATAAAAATAAAATATTAAGCAACGTCCGGCCAGTGGTATTATTATTAGGCATTTAATTCAGATAAAAATCAATAAATTGTTAGTAATGACTTAAAACTATGTTAGTAAAACTTATCTAAAATGAAAAACTGTTGGCCAGGAAGTCGTGTGGAGACTGTTCCATTACCGCACAAGAGGGCAATCAATCCTGTCCATAATGGTATTTATGATAACACTACAACACAGAACCGATACTCTAATCGGCTATCACATTATTTCGTAATGAGACATAATATCGCTAGTCAATAAGCCAGTCATTCATTCGATATTATCTCAAATGCCAGTCAGCTTTATAATTATTTAGTTCACGACTGTGAACAAGTGTGATTTTATAGAAAAAAATGAACATAACATCACGCCTTGTAATCCCCGAAGGGTTGCGCAGAGATGTACCTAACAGTACACCCACAGTTCACCAGTTTTGTTTAAATCCCATATTGTAATAGAGACTGAGCCTATTGCCATCAACCGGACACAAATACAAACTCCGTGGCAGCTACGGAGAAGTTCCTGATCTTGGAAAAACCTAATTGCACTTTGCCCGACCCTGGAATCGAACCCAGGACCTCATGCTTAGTAGCCGTGCTTGGCCACTAGACCAACGAAGCAGGCAAAAAAATTAACTCCTTATAAAAATACACTTATGGTCGTGAACTAATTGGTTACGACCAGCATATTATCAAGATTTCTCATCATCATCTGCCTAGCCTTTTCCCAACTATATTGGGGTCGGCTTCCAGTCTAACCGGACGCAGCTGAGTAGCAGTATTTTACATGGAGCGACTGCCTATCTGACCTCCACTAGCCAGTTAGTACTGGGTATTACGATACCCCTTGGTAAGACTGGTTGTCAGACTTTTTGGGCCACTGACTACCTAACGACTGTCAAAGATCTACAGCTTAACGTACTTTCAGAGACAAACTCGGAGGAAACTCGCTATATAACGGGTGGTCACCCGTCTACAGACTAACCTAGGCAAGTACGGCATAACCTAAAGATCGACCCGAGCGGCTGTTATTATTTAACCACGAGCTCCTGAGATTTCCCATCGACAAAAATTCCGAAACATTCTCATCTTATTTCGAATATTTTTTTTTCTTTTTCGACGTTTTTTTTTTTAATCTACTGGTTAAGGTTGTGCATTTTTGATTTTTATTAAATAGATATAGAAATGACTGTAATCAGTTATCAAAGTGCGTGACTACTTTATCATCGGAATTAGCGATACTATGCCAAATCGTGAATTGTAATAAATTACTATTATGGTAATGTAACACTATGATAAACAATTTAATTTGTCTTTACTAAAATGATCACACATGCGTGTCCATTTTGTTGTTGGGTCCACAGGAAACGAGTGAGACGATAATTATTATTATACTTCATTTACATAATAAATTACTTACTAGATATGTCGCATAAGTAAATAGGTAAATATTACGCATATGTACCTATTTACTTATGCGTTGGTGTTGTATGGTATTATTAACACCATACATTAACATCGTATCGTTTAGAATTCACGCTCTTACATACATAGACAAATATTATATTATATAAAATATGTTTTAATGTAATATTACCAAATAATTATAATGTTAAAAGTTTATAACAGATCTCTATAAAACTTATGTTTTAATTTAGTTAATTAATATTAAGCACATGTTTTAAATCGAGTCAGTATTAATTTTATTTCTCACATAAATTTTATACTTTTTGCTGTACCCTACACGGTCCGTAATTGTACCTTAGCTTTAAGCCCATTGTAAGATCTTCACACATTATGGAATGCAAATAAAGATAAATTAATATAAACACTGTACACTTTACATAAATGCTGCGATGTCGTACCTATATTTGAACAGACTGTTGTTTTTATGGATAAAGTTAAACCTTTAAGACGTTTAGAGTTTATAAATATTTATATTTTGCAGTTTTTATAAACCAGGTATCCAAATGATATCATCATCATCATTTCAACCGAAAAACGTCCACTGCTGGATATAGGCCTCCATAGACCTCCTTACGGCATTAGTGCAAAATTATATGCCACCAAAAAATATAGTATAATGTTTTTAAAGAACACTACACAAAAATGTACTAAAACATTCTTAAACAGCGACTTAAAAAGTAAATAAAAACTAACTATTCTTTAAAAAATATAAAAAAAACCCGCATAAAAAATGATGTATTAGAATATAAAATTTGGTCGTCAGGTATAAACACAAATAGCATAGCATAGCAGCAGCCTATAATGTTCCCACTGCTGTTCTAGGACATGCCGGTTTCCTCACGATGTTTTCCTTCACCGTTTTGAGAGCAGTGGTGATGAAATAAATTACACAAAGTAATGCGCCTGGCTGGGTTCGAACCCACGACTTACTGCTCGTAAGTCGGGACCGCCACCACTGGGCCACCGCTGCTCTCTCAAAAACTACATAAACACAAATACATATATATAAACAAGGTGGAAGGAATACCGACGCTAGAATTCAGTACTTCATTCTGAACCCCAAAAAGAATGTTTTATTCGGTTATTTTTAAAAAACCAGCTGTTCAATACATTTTGACCGTGACGGTATTGTAGTTTTGTTGGAAACAGCTGTTTTCTTTTTAAATAATTGGCGAAAAATTTCTATGTGGTGTTCAGAATGATGTCCTGAATAAGTGGTAACTGTTTTAGCGCCGGTGTCCCTTCCATCCTGCATACCATGGTTGTAAGTCACTTACTTCGTGTCCTCCATTTAGAAGATGCTTAACCATGTTGTCTCCGAGAATACCATGGCTGGGACTTGGAATGGGAAAGACTGCCAAGATCCTAACTGCATCACATAAGGAGAAACTTAGTAGTAGACCGAACAATAAACACTTCAGCTTTTCCATTTTCTGCAAAATTAATGAAGGATATTTAAGCAACTGTTTCGATTTTTATATAATGAATTGATTACGTATTACTAATTAATGACAATGATTAGTTAATATTTAGTTAGGTAGTTTATTTTATAAATTAGTGCTATTTATTTTCCATTGTTTTTATTCTTTAGTTTTAACACAAATGTACAAACATTCCGATTGTTGATTAATTAAACTAATTAATGATTAATATTGATTATTTATTTATATAAAAAACCATAAAATATTTAATTACCTATCACTGTAATTAACAAACTATTATATTTTTAATTAATTGTAATCTCCGTTAATAATTTTCTAAACGATTTTTACAAAAATTCGTTTCCCGCGCTCTAAAAGTGGTCACATTTAGCTCGGAGTAACCGAGGCGACTGCGTTTAAATTTAGAATGCTGCGCGTGATCACTCAATATACTTGTGGATCTTCGCGTAGGCTTTTTGTTGATGTTATTTAGGGATCCGCTGACGTAAATAGAGATAATAAAACGTTTATCAAGATATAAATTATCACAACTAATACAGATTAATGTTTTATAGTATTTGTTGTATTATTTTAGTAGGATTGCTAATAACAATAGTTTTGTTAACTTAAAAACGTCCCGTACACTGTTTTAAGCTTTCACGGTTTACAACTAAACTTATACTATCACTGACACGGGACATCTTCCATGATTATCAATTATTATGAGCTCCCGATATTTCGACGCTGTTACAAGCGCTACGATCGCGGGACGACTGGAGAATGCGCGTGGATGGTAAATAAATTGTAGGTGCTGACAAATCTTCTGTCTACCCTCTTTCTAAGTTTTTTTGCTACGCGCACTGCTGCAGCTCAATAAAAAGCCACGGCAAAACACACTCACAGTATTACTAGGTTTTGTGAATGAGTTGAAGTGAGAATAACTGGATCGAGTTGCACAAGCCACGTATTTGGTCAACGGACACACATTACATACCAAGGCTGACAAGAGAAGCAACTGAAATAGCAAAATACAAAAAATCAATCAACAGGAGGGTTTCAAATTGAAAGTAGGTGGAATTCAGTTTTAAGTATGGTCAAAAGCAACTGCTGACGTCGATTAAGGAGTCCATCAAACCTAGGGATTCTGTGAGTGTGTTTTGTCTTGACTTTGTACCACCGCACGAGCTTCCTCTACCTATAGAAAAAAGAATCCCGTAAATCGGTCCATAATTGTTGGAAATATCGATGATCGTACTTAAAAAACATAGAATGTCCTTCTTTTTTGAAGTCGGTTAAAATACAAAATCACCCAGACGTAGCTATAATATGTATATATTAATATGAATTATGACCGCACACGCAGCTATAATATATATAAATATTTTCAGGGAATCAACTAACAAAGCCATTTCATTATCTGAGTAAATTTTTTTATAAAAAAATAATAATTTAAAATTACTTGACCCACAAAATAAATACTGGCTCCTTATTTTTAAGCATCCATTACGCTAGTTTACTACGTCGTATTTACCTACTGTCATTGTTAGACTATGGGAGTAAAGGTTTTAAGCAAAAAGTCTCATAAAATTTTAGAATTATAATAATTTTTCAAAGAAAACAGTCAGATAATTTTTTTTTTTCGTTGTTATGGCGACTTTACGACTTATAGAAGTTGCTCTTAAAATATTTCGTGTATGAAAAGATAGACCTTATATTATAGCTGCGTGCGGTCACCCGAAAATTTATAAAGAAAATGTCGTAATATGCCTTGCTATGATTCATATTAATATATATTATAGCTACGTCTATGACGGGCTTTACTCCTGTTCGAAATTGTTACGGAACCCGGTCTGCACACGCCTTATCTTTAAAATTAGTAAAATTCCACAATAAGTACACTTATAACTATAATACAAATATAGGAGGTACGTATAAAGTGCTGATTAATCTTCGAGTGGGTACCTTCCGATTGAAGGTGTTTTAATATAGTCTACCGCAATGTACTAAAGAATCTTTGTCATTATTAAAAGGACCAGATTATTACTGCATCAATAGAATTTATCATTATCTGCGTAGCCTTTTCCCAACTTTGTTGGGGTCGGCTTCCAGTCTAACCGGATGCAGCTGAATACCAGTATTTTACATGGAGCGACTGCCTGTCCGACCCCCGCAACCCAGTTAGTACCGAGTAATTCGATACCCTTTCGTAAGACTGGTTATCAGACTTCCAGGTCACTGACTACCTGTAATGAGCGTCAAAGATCTACAAATGATAGCCGTGACCAACGGCTTAACGCGCTTTTCGAGGCACGGAGGAAACTCGGTATGTAATGGGTGACCCATCCACGGACCAACCCAGGCAAGCACGGCTTAACCTTAAGATCAACCCGAGCGGCTGTTATTAGCTCTTCACATACAGCTAATATGGCCGCCTACTTAAAATTGTCTCAGTTTGAGTGATAAAGGGTAACTGATATTTTCAAAATAATAATTATCATCTTACGACTTTTAGTGTGCTGAGCGACCTTAAATTCGTAGACAAACCAGACTGGTCAATGACACCCTAATTTCCTTAATCTTTGAAATTTAAGAAACCATAGGGTACAATTTCGATTGTTAACAACTAATACTTTGTAGCGGCTCTACAAAGAGTACTACAGCAACATGGAACAAAAATTACTACAGCGCCATCTATGACACAGACGACGAACTAAACATCGAAATACACCTAAACCCTTCATCGCGCAAGTAAAGTTATCCGCTACTTAAGACTATACAGGGTGTAAGGGACAGCCCTCCACAAACTGATGGGGTGAATTCAGTATATCATACTAAGATGACCGGTACAAGAAATTATTTCAGGAATGTTATAGGAATCCAATAAATTTGATTTGTTGTATTTCCTCATAAGCAATGTATCGTTACCGTGGCAAAACGCACGTAGCGAACGGCAAGCGCGACGACTAGTTCGATGAACTCTGTAGCTAGGCAGGAAGTGAACAGATGTTTTCAAGCGTCGTTCGTTAGAGTATTTCAACATCCATTGTTGTATTTTTTTATTTTAGCCGTATTATTTACATAAATGGAGTGCTGCGTACAGCGAATGTAATTTTACATTGAAACAAAGGAATAGCAACAGATTTTCTTTTTTTTTAAGTTTAACTTTCCTGAGAAAAAATCCGGTGGAATATGATTCAAAATAAGGAGCTGAATGCACCCTGTCAGTTTGTGGAGGGCTGTCCCTTACACCCTGTATAAAAGAATCCGACCACAACTGTCGGGCCCGAAGTAGCCCACCAGACATAACACCCGTCTGGTCGGAGGATCCTCCCTTTTCTATGGGGGATGAAGAACTTTACACTCAGTTCTTCATACCCCCAAAACTTCATCATCTGAGACACTGCTCTGCATGGTTCTCGTATGGTCTGACTCTGAGAGAGACTATGTCCTCAGGTTTTGTTTCCGTGTTTTCTTTGAAAGAAGTTGGAAAGGAAACACCAATGTCATTTAGTTTAAAGACATACTTTATTTTTAGCTTGCAGCACAGCAGTCCTAGCAGGAGGAGAAGCAGTAGACTAGATAAATTCAAATAGTGTGAAAGATCAAATGGCCTGGAAGGAACAAACATAGAAAAAGACGCGCTATAACGACCCCAATTAATTTAGGGTAACAGTAAAAGGATAAATAAAACGAAGCAAGGAATTTACTTTCACAATATTAATTTTATTTGAACTCATTTTGGAATTGGTCATGTTAGCCGCATGCACGATGACCGCTGGGCAAGTCTCAACACGATGTTTGCCGGAAGATGGACGGCGCCGCCGAGGCTGGCCCAGAAAGAGGTGGCGAGACTATCTGGACGCATACCGGGTTTTTTCGAGGAGGCACGGGAAAAGAGCTCATGGAAGAAATTGGGGAGGTCTTTGCCCAGCTGTGAGACAGAACAGGCTGACAAAAAAGTAAAAAGAAAAGTAAGTAGGTACACATTTTAGTCCGGTTAGGTGCATTCCGAATTGTTTGAAACGAAATCTTGTTATGTCATTGTGATGTTGGCACTATCGTCAAGGATTTACCTATCAAAAACAGCATGGTATTGATGAGTGTAATTATATTATCGTCACAAAACGACACATTCCAAAATTTTAATGCATTATCATGACTAAGACAATTGCGTCATTAAATCAGTAAATCTTATTAATAAATATTGTGTTGTGTCATCCCTGATACAGTAAATACTATCTTTATCCATATATTATAACTTTTTGACAAAGTTTTGATTTTAAGTTTTATACCTCAGAGTTGTCCACCCTGTATAATTGGATCGTAAAAAAAAAAATACAGGTCGACTTGAGAACTTCCTCCTTTTTTTCGTCAGCTAAAATTTATTTGATGCCTTCTAAATAATATTAATTTAAATCATATCGTTTTAAAATCTTTCGCTAATAAATGTGCTTATTTATGTCCAAGTTTCACGTAAAACCAGCTGCATAATGTATGTCATTACTTCCCAGAATTTGATCCTTATTAGCGACACTATCGAATGGTGTAATAATATAGTGTGTGTATTTTTTTTTCGAAATCAACTTTTCGATTCCTGGCTAGGAATATTGATTTTTCAAAAAACCAATGATGCAGTTTTAGTTTTCACCAAAATCAGGCTCGAGACTCCTCTGAGTATTTTTCACTATTCCTCATAGTTTCATATCAGGCCATCCAGCCACATTCACTTGAAAAAATCACTCTGTATACGAGCATTATCACGCTATTCGCTATGAGGGCAAGGAATATTCGTCTACAGTTTACCCGGCAAAGTTCAGGATCTGATGACACAGATGAACCCAGATAGTCGCCATAGGAACTCCTTAGCTAGACAAAAACCCCCATTGTGTTTTAGTAATTTGATTTGTCTTGACAAGTACGTTAATCTCAAGTGTACTCCAAGGCCCAATGATGAAGGAAGTCCTCAATGAAATAGGAAATCCTCAATAAAA
Organism: Noctua janthe; assembly: GCA_910589295.1. Classification (NCBI taxonomy): domain Eukaryota; kingdom Metazoa; phylum Arthropoda; class Insecta; order Lepidoptera; family Noctuidae; genus Noctua; species Noctua janthe. Next base: position 10,795,870 of record OU342575.1, on the reverse strand, counting down.
CAATATAGCCCCGTTCTATCTGGTCTCGCTGTCTTGGCAAGCACGTCAGACCTGGTTAGTCGTGTACGCCGCCTCGGAGCATACACTCTTATACTGATATAAGAGTGTATGGAAGCGAGAGACGAAGACTTTCTCTCATGATTTGGTTGATTTGTTAAACGAACTATAAGGGCATGTAGTACTCATGAAAATTGACAACTTTTAGTACGTGACCAATCATGAATCGTGAAATCAAATGCTGCGAAAAATGTAGGGTAATGTAACAACAATAACGTTTTTATGATAGTAGATGAGAGAACGCGTCTTTCAAATCATGATTGAATTATATTATTACAAGCAAAGTACAACCCAAATTGATTGTCAAATTCTAAAATAACGCGAGCGATGCGCCAAGCAAATGCTAGTAATATTATGATTCTGCTAAAGCGGGCATTTTAAGCCCCCAGGTAATGCTTTTTTTCATATTTGGGAATAATTAGTCCTACGGGAAAGTTGTTCATCTACACGCCTTTTTAATATTGCCCACGTTATCAATCATCCAGTTTACGACAGGAAAAAGTGAGAATAGGGCCTGTTTAGTGCGAGCAAACATTCGGCAGCTTGGTCAATAAAACAGTGTGTTAGCAAATGTTGTAGGAACTATTTACAACATATACGAAATATGGCTGTTGTAGAAAAATTAAACAATTTTCGAGACTTCCTCACCCCGGGCGATCCGTGACTGGCCATTAATCTACAAGGTTCTAGTAAAATACCTTTGGCTATGACAAACAAAGTAAGAAGTAGAAGTAGAAGGTACAAATAATCTACTGCCTTGATTGAGAATATGGTAGTACAATAAATATTATTTACAAATACATAAATTATATAAAATATATGTCGGATCCGGTCATTGGTACGTTCATAAACTGAATTGGAAAGCGCTCCAGTGTGCAGTGGTGACTTACTAACCAGTCTACCAACACACGGCGTGCTTGTACAGAGCCCTGATGTCTAGCTCGAGGCGAGGGCGACATTCAGTGTCGGATCGCGGCGGAGTTGAGACGTCTTTGAACTGTACCCGATTCATTGTGCCCGTGTTATTATGTTAAGTTGTAATCTTAAGTAATTCGTTAGTTTTGCTAGAAACAGTGTACCACACCCAGTGTGTTTTCATAGCACGAAACCCATGGTCTGCCCACATGATTTACGAGCCTAACGGAGTAAATCCTGACAAATCCAACATATATATATAAATATAATAAAATTTAACCTACTAAATTTACAAGTCGGACACTAGTCACAGTCGTTGTTTAACATAAAATTACGCCCATTATAGCCAAAGGTCTACGCCAAGATGAACACACCCACATTTCGCTTTGTTCCATGTAATAGAGCGATTCTATTGGTTTCAACCGGGAACAAAGGCAGATAAAGTAACATTATAACAGGGATAGCCATAATAATGACGAAAAATAAAAAATCCAGTAAGGATTGACATAAGCTACTGCACATGCAAAGGGCTTGGAAGATTTTTGTATGAAGCCTGGCCGGAATAACTTCCGCCATTTTTTTTTCTATAACACCTATATTAATCTATCTAAATAGTTGGTATCAATACAAACAAGTTTCATTTGAGGCAAAATGTTCTAAAGTGTCACGTTTCCGAGATACGAGTATGACCTATCAAAGTTGAAGTCCATTCACTGATGCCATCTTCAGCATAACTTTGATAGCTTATATCTCGGAAACGTGACACTTTAGAACATTTTGTCTCATACAAAACTTGTTTGTATTGATGCCAGCTATCAGGCTTTATACGTGGCTGATCAAATCAATGTTGTGTTATTGTAATAAAACTGAATGAGTATAAAAGAATGTTTCTTTGGGAAAGTTGTTTGTCATCATGAGTACAATCACGTGTTAAAGTATCGGTCACTAATTACCAGTCACCCTATCTAACTTGTGATGCTTGCCACAACCCATACTATAAAATATACATATTATGGACATGACGTTATTAAATATTTATATTGTCCAAAATGCAAATTATAACTGTTTAGTATTCTTCGAGCACCTAATATAACTTTGACGCGATTCACCAAGCAGTCAAGTGCTTCTCATATACAGTATAATAAGTTAAATGCGATTTGTATGCATTCCGAGGGCCGATTCCCAGATAGGGCAGTGTTCTTGGGTTTTTCCATAAAGAATTTCTCAATAGCAGCCAGCAGTAAAAGCGATTGTGAACTGTCTTGCGAAGGCGTCTTCTAAATTGACCTATGCAAGTTAACCTTTTAAATGGCAGAACATAAACGCACGTGCGTGCCCTCCACGCCCAGCCATAATTTCACCTACCATTTTGTCACATATTTGTGTCGTTTGGCGTACAGGGCACGCGCGTACTTGTCACGTATATGTGACAATGGCGTTCAAAAGGTTAAGCATTTCTCATATCAATTTAGTAGTAGAAAATAAACAAAAAACAGACAGATAATACTATTTTGAAATATTTTTTATACGCAAACCCTGCGTAGGGAACTACAGCTGTTTATGATATGGAAAGAAAAATTAGAGTGCGAGCAGGGTTTGAACCTGCGACCGATTCTGTGGACGTCTTAACCAAAAAAAAAAAAAGAGAATCAAATTTCGAGAACTGTGAGCAGGCTGCGATGGTCTAATTGATTAAGACATCCGGTGTACAGAATCGGAAGGTCGCAGGTTCAAACCCTGCTCGCACTCGAATTTTTCTTTCCATATCAAAAACAGTTATTACTATATTTTATATACGTTTATGTGGGAATGTAAGGTTAGTTATGTGGCAACACTAATTGAATAAGAAAATGTAGGATGATGGAGTGACAACACTGTGTCAAGGACGGAAGAGAAAAAAGATGGACGATTATGAAGACGTTACGTTCGTTCTGTTGTAAGAATATTTTTCGGAAGATTAAATTAAAGAAGTAAAGTTTGCTTGCCCCATTTATTTCGGAGATCCCACAATAAACACACTACATTTAATTCTTCTTTTTCTTCTTACCAACAACCACATTCTTCTTCTTCGAATACACAAGACTACACGCAAATCTTAACAGTATGAAGAATACTAGCAGAACAATTGATAGCAACGCTGCTAGATCGAGATAAAGGAGTTGGTACAGAGGTAGATGAAGGGCAGGGGAACGAAGATGAAGGGCGCCGCGAGTGCTAACGACGTGTTTGACCCAGTGCAATAGTTCAGTGCCCGGCTTTACTGGGCGGTCGTGGTAGACGTAGGATAGCTCCTTTACTTTTTGTCTGTACCTGTAAAATTATAAAAGAATTAGTAATTGACAACATTGTAAAATAATTTAAGTCAGAAGTCGTCATTATCTGCCTCGAGCGTTTAGCCTTTTCTTAACTATGTTAGAGTCGGCCTCCAGTCTAACCGAATGCAGCTGAAAACGAGTATTTTACATGGAAGGACTGCCTTACTGACCTCCAACCCCAGTTAGTACTGGGTAATAATACGACACTCCTTAGTAAGACTGGTTGTCAGACTAAATGTAACGAGGAAAGGAATCGAAAGATCTACAACTGACAGCCGGGACCCACGGCTTAACGTACTTTCGGAGGCAGGGAAGAAACCCTGGTGAACTGGTGGTGTTGGTTTTAGCCAGGAGTCACCTGGATGTGATCGTCTGCTTTTATGTTCACCACGGTTGACTAGACACAATTAAAATAATAACTATCTAGTTATGTAATCCTTTTGAGTCAACAGACGATTTGGAAAGAATTAACAAAGGCCTTCGACCGTAAAAATCCGGGATTATCTCGTGTTTCACTATTGGTTCACAAAACTTAAGAGCGTTAACGTCTTACGGCATTTCATACAATCTTTCAAGTGATTATTTTTCAAAATGACTGAACCGATTTTAATGAAACTTCGTACGCATAAGCAGGATACATAAGTATAAAAACTTGACAGAGAACTTTTTGAAATGTCTATTTAAAAAAAAGATTATTGGAAATTTCTATTTGTATGAAAAATCTAAAATCGGTCTAATTTAGCTGTAACACTATTTATCGAAAATATTCTCAGTCAAGGTTTTAGACTTATATATCCTGCTTATGCGTACGAAATTTCATTAAAATCGGTTCAGTAACTTCGAAAAACAATCAGTTGAAAGTTTGTATGAAATGCCGTAAGATGTTAACGCTCTTAGGCCGCATAATCAAACTTACTTAGGATTATTGACAATTTCATTTATAGCCACTTTCAAGTCAACAGCCGTATCATTAGACAGTTTGACTTCTAAAGCGAAACCTTTACTGACAGATCTCTTGACATTGACGGGCTGGTCTCCGAAAACTGGTATACCAATTATGGGGACACCATAGTGGATTGTCTCTGTGGTCGAGAGGAGACCTCCGTGGGTTATGAAGAGTACGCATTTTGGATGAGCTGAAAACAAAAATTATTGTAAGTACACACGGGGACAGATAAAGTTAAACATTTCCAGTATAACATATTATGACCTCGCTTTGTATAAATTTCCGTACAATGAGAGATCCGCATAAACTGGTTTAGTATAGCTTGATTGGTCGCAGTTCGGACCAGTGAGTACAAAAAATAAAGTGAAAAAAGGTTAATAATTAATCATTTTAAGTTGATTTCTGTTGTTCTTCAATTTTTGACATGTTCCTAAAATCCAATTAACAGAAAAAAAAATTAACAAGGTGTTGTTAATACACCTATGAATTTCAAGTCTTCAGTAAAACAGCCACCAACACTAACTTTTCTATACGTAGATACATACAAAATAAAAACATCGAAACGTATTAGCCAACATATTTGTAATAACTGATGTTTTTTCACGAATCCGTAATCGGTCCCACGAGGGTACTTCCACCTCATTTAAGTGCTTCATGCGGAAGAAAAATGGCCAATAACTCACATAAAATACTTGTTTGTGGTGCCCATTTCAAAATATGAACATTTTTGGGCATATTGGGCAGATCCTCTTCGAATTTCCACAACACGGTCTGTTTGAGTTCTCCAAACATTTTCAGGAGATCAATTTTGACTTTCTCCGGCCAGTCCTTGCTCTTCAAGTTTGATCCCATGCTGAAGTATATGACTCCGTTTTTGGCACTCATCATAATCTCCTCTAAGTCCTGTAAGAAAATCGTCCGTATCTATTGTTTAACATGTTATCTTTCCAATGAGATAGTGTATACCCCCAAGCTCTGTATAATGCTTTAGCATACACACAATACTGCTCCCACTGCTGGGACATAGGTCCTTTTTTCAGAGAAAAAGAGTAGGCTATAATTAACCACGCTGTCCCAGTGCATGTTGGTGCTTGTTACATGTCTTCGAAGTTTTGGTTCTACATTGTTTTTCTTCCGTTTATTATAAAGCATCAACTCTCACGCCTTATATTCAAATAAATTAACGGACCTATTTCAAATATGTGTAATGTAACAAACCTGTGGTAAAGGCTTAACATCCTCATCAATATGGTATCCTCCTATAGGCTTGTAGTTCTGTGGTAAACCTAGAGCCAATCCCATAGACACGTGTGAGTTGCCCAGAATCAAAGATGCGTTGTACTGAACGTCATAGAATGAAGGAGGCTGACGACCTCTCTTTAGTATGAAGGGCACTATCAACCTCTCGTATTCCTTTATATGCATGTCATCGTAGTACCTGTAACAATTATTAATTTAGGATGTTTTAAATGATTGTACCTGCAGAATCTCGATGCAGAGTTGGTTAGATATTTAAACTATGTTCTAATCTATAATATAATAATCTTTTCATATAAAGTGATTTTAAAGGTCCTTTGAAGACGCAAGCCCTAAACAAAATAAAAAACCAAAAAAACCTTTAGTTTGGTTACGTACATAAGTGCGTTGTATTTTGCCCAAATTCTTCTCCAGAGCTCTTCGACTCGCTGCGTGAAGCTGTATGGTGGCATCTTAGGAGACATTGCATCAGTTGAATAAGCAGGACTGGGGGCTGCATCTATGAGGCTAAGGACACCGGAGTTGACCTCTACAGGAGACATCCAAATCAGAGGACAGTCAAATATTGGTGCGAAACTGAAACAATAGCACAGAAATTATGTTTTTAGATTGTCTAAGGAACACATTTTTGAGGAAATTTTCAACACCTAGTTGCCGTTTCGCGTGACCCCGAAGTGTCATGGGCACGTTACCAGCTGACAGGCTTTTCTTTTTCGGATGGAAAAACATCAAATGACAACCCCCACCCCCCCTCTGGGCGGAACGGAAGGGAGTGTCAGACTTGTACTGACTAAAACCCATCCATGTTCCTTCTTTGCCCTTTATGTATCTATGTATCTCTTTCGAACAGTCCCGCAGCCCTGGTAGGCATCGACCCTTGCGGACCCCTTTCTGTGTGCTGACATCTCTTTGAGGCGCGCGTGAACACAAACGCGCCACCAGCTGACAGGCTTGAGAAGGAGTTTTTTGATACCATTTTTTAGTTAATTGTTGGTTTAGGTTCTTCAGTTTAGTTCGATTAAATGAAAATGTTTACGTCACTCTTTAAAATAAACCTCGAACATTTCTTAAATAAAAATACGACATTGTAAGGCCATACTTCTTGAACATAAAGTATTTGGACACAAAATCTGCCAAATAGAATTACCATCCATCATAAATGTTATGATTGTATTGTATCGATGCTTTCCAATAAATTAATTGATTGATTGTTTCATCTGGAGAAAGTAAAATGGTATATTCCAAAAGGTCGGGATTGGGATTGCGATTCTCCATACAAAGTCTGACGAAATCGACGTTTCGTATTCTGATTTTTTCTTACTGAATAATGCCTCTTTTCCTAAAACCAAGGTACTGTAGGCACGTCCCTGTTATTTCCTTTTCTTCAGCAACTAATAAGGAAAGAAAATATGACCCCCATAAATGACAAAAATGCCCCATTTTTACGGCCGTGATTACGGACTACCAGACAAATTCGAAAAGTTTTTTCGATTTTATAAATTCGTCTCAGGCCCTGTTCCCTCTTAACAAGGGTAGCCGTACTACTTTCAGGAATTCCTGTAAACTTAGATTGATGCCTCGTATTTAGCTTCGTTTTTCAGCAAAATTGTTAAAATAATCGGAGGTAAGTCCTCCAAAATTACTCTATATTATGGTATTATGAAAACAGGTATGTTGTTACGTCTGACGCTTCCGGCCACATGAACGCACATTGACATAGTGCACGAGTGAAGTGTTACTAGCATAGTCCTTTTTACTAACACAAATTGTATTTTCATCATACGAATATGTATGTCTGTAAGGTATACAATGGGCCAAAGTTACCTAAAAATAAATAAATGTAATGATAGTGACACATTGAATCCCATTTTTTTTTTGTATTATAGACAGTCTTAAGCGTCTTTTGAAATAGAATTCAAAAAGACGCAATTTTTATCTTGTCTGTCTCTGTAGGAACAGAGACAGAGAGATCGAGACGATCTGGACACGTACCGCGAAGGCTGGTTCGATGAAACACGGGAAAAGAGCACATGGAAGGAATTGGGGGAGGCCTTTGTCCAGCAGTGGGACAGTACGGGTTACTATACTAAAAAAAACAGAGACTGGGAACTGTTACAACATTTTACTGTTAGGGCAACTTCTAGCCCGATCGTTGACCATCACTGACCGTTTGTTTCGTCCAACCACTTCTCACCATCCTTTACGACTATTAGCAACTAGCTTATGCCCGCGGCTTCGCCCGCGTGGAGTACTACCAAGATAAAAAGTATCATATGTGTTAATCCAGGTTATAATCTGTGTGGCAAACATCTAAATCCGTTAAGTAGTTTTTGCGTGAAAGAGTAACACATATAGGGTGACTAGTAATTGATTAACACGTGATTGTACTCATGATAACAAACAACTTTTCCAAAGAAACTTTTCTTATAATACTCGTTCACTTCTATCCCAATAACGTAGCGTAGCGTGACGCCGACCTGTCTCCAATTGTGCTCTGCCTACCCACTGTTGCACGGTACGATAGTAATGAGACAGAACGGCGTCACGCGGCTAACAGCCGATAGGTCACAGGCGCGCGCGCGCGGTTTTCATACGGCGGTGTTATTACGATAAAAGTGAACGAGTAGATAGAAAATTAAATGTTTCCTTGGGAAAGTTGTTTGTTATCATGAGTATAATCACGTGTTTAAGTATCTGTCACTAATTACCACTCACCCTATGTATATCTTCACAAACTTTAGCATTTATAATAGTAATAATATTAGTCATTTCTACGTACCCAGCAATAAGTTCAGAAAACATCCATTCTACGATAACCACATCAAAATGTTCTTTCGGATCATTCAGGAGCTTCTGAACGTCTTTGTTCTCCACCGTAGTTGCCGCCATTTTCAACATTAACCTCCTTACAAAGTTCTGATGGTCACTTGATGACATAGATTCCTCCATTAGTTTCTTTATGTTGATTGAGTCAACTGTTGAAACGAATGTTATTATTTATTTATTTATTTATTTAGGATCTCCAACAAAGGATATACACAAACACATGAAATAAATAATCGACGACAAAAGTATTACGTAGGTGTACTCCTTCACTTACAGGAGACCACAGCATGTGTAATAAGATGTATAACTAAGCTAACAAAGTTATAGTAGCATTTAAACATACAAATCAAATTAAAACACAACACATTATGTAGTACTAAAATTAAATTAAAAAAAATTAAAAAAATAAAATAATTAACAAAGTCATAATAGCAATTAAAAAAAAAAAGAAATACTGTCATCTGGAAATACTGTTGGAAAAATAAAATTTAAAATAAAAATTAAATAGCTATCATCAACAGCGTGGTAACGATGATAGCCGACAGGTTCGACTGTCCATTCATCAGATGCTGCAGTGACTTGCACGTCACCTACAGTCGTCGGCTGTCATTTTTGTGTGTTTATTGTTTTGTGTTGTGTTGGTACGTTTAATGTATTGTGTGTGTTTAATGTGTCATTTGTGTTATATTGAATTTCGTGTGTATTAATAAAGTCCTTGTTACTTGAATAAATAAAAATGAATAATAATAAATATTTTAAGAAAACCATGTCTGTTTACTATCACCCACAGCCCGACTTCACCCACCGGTGAGCTGCCAGCCTCATCCAGTTTTCACCCGTGATGGCAACAATATTTCGTCAACTGATTTGCAAATTTGTAATTGTCCACAATAAGAGTTAAATCACCAGATATAATACTAACATAAATACACTGAATGAACATGTGACAGAAGAAAAAACAAATATAGTTTGCTGAATAGGCTACATCATCATCTGCCTAGCCTTTTCCCAACTATGTTAGGGTCGCCTTCCAGTCTAACCGGATGCACCTGAATACCCGTATTTTACATGGAACGACTCCTATCTGACCTCCACAACCCAGTTAGTACTAGGTAATACCGATACCCCTTGGTGAGACTGGTTGTCAGACTTTTTGAGCCACTGACTACCGATCACTACCTGTCAAAGATCTATAAATGACAGCCGGGAAAAACGGCTTAACGTGCTTTCCGAGGCACGGAGGAAACTCGGTATGTAATGGGTGGTCACCCATCTACAGACAAACCTAGGCAAGCACGGGTTAACCTAAAGCCACGAGCCACGAGCCTAAAGCCACGAGCTCCATAAGAATAAGAAAATGTGAAGATATAAAAACAACATACCTGGCATGACATCAATATTACTGCTGACGTCAATCTGTCGAAGGTTCGGGGGAGGATTCTTATATTCAAACGTTGTAATATATGTCACCTGAAACATTTAGACATCAATCAGTAAACTTTTACTGCTATGCAGGACGTGAAAGTACCCTTCACGAAGCCGTCAACCAAGCATTCTGTACATCAGACTAAGTAACACTGCGCAAAAAATATTACTGGGAAATGACTTTTTTTTTGGTGTGAAAAACACGGTTTATGGCGTTTAACATTGTATTGATGAATGCATTGAAGATATTTACAGTAAAGTTATAACATTTAAAACTTGTTTTTATTTTTAGACGTTTGTAAAAGTTGGAACTTTGACCTTCGATAACTCCGTAACTAGAAGGTTCCCAGGGATTGTCCAGTACAAAAAAAAAATGCAACGATGGGACATGCGATCTCTCATGGTGTGAAATAATAATCCCTGAACTCAGTACGAACCTCATTCCCTTCCTTCAGCAACTGTCTGACTACTCCATGGCCGAGGATCGAGTGGCTTTTCGAAGGCATACCAAACACCACCAAAGCCTTGTACGCCTCACATGACGAAGAAATTAGAAGGCACAGCAACAAATATACAGCCGCGTTTGCCGCCGCCATTTTCTGTAAAACAAATTCATTTTTTGTTAGTTATATTTTTTGTGGTTAAAATTTTGAGTTCGGACCGATTCCTCTCGCGGTAATATTTCAAGGTTATTTTTTATTCTGTTAATTAATCATTAACGACTGCAAAGGAAATCATAGGCTGTTTTTGAGTTTTATTTTTTTAAATGTCATCCACAGCCTGACTGTAGATACCTACCTGTTCCATGTACAGTAGTGGTACATAGGTGAACTTAACAAATATTGCTGCTTAAGTAGTCAATATTCGTAATCACAACATAACATCATGCCTGTAATCCTCGAAGGGTTAGGCAGAGGTGTACCTAATAGTAAACCCACATTTCACACGTTACATTTAAGTCCCATGATTACATGGGGCGACGCGACGTCACGAGGCTAACAGCTGATAGGTTAAAGGCGCGCAAATTTCATACGGCTGCAGCTGTTGTGTTATTGTGATAAAAGTGAATGAGTATAAAAAAAAATCTTTGGGAAAGTTGTTTGTTATTTTGAGTACAATCACGTTTTTAAGTATCGGTCACTAATAGAATTAGCAACTCAATACATAGTTTTTAATTTATTCGTTTGTAAAACCTTTTACCGATCAAGAAACATTTCATTATTTTTTGAAAACTGGGTAACAAATGGGAAACATTACATAACATTACAACTGTTATCCCCGAAGGGTTAGGCAGAGGTGTTACTAATAGCACAAACACCCTCATTTCGCCAGTTATGTTCTTTAAAGTCCCATGTAATAGGGGGCGAGCCTATTGCCATCAACCGGGCACAAATCTAGACACCGTGGCTGCTACTAAGAAATTCCTAGGGGAAAAACCCATTAACACTTTGCCCGACCCGGGAATCGAATCTAGGACCTCATGCTCAGCAGTCGCGCTTGATTAACGAAGCAATCCATATTATAGGCAGCATAATATATTCATAATCACTAAGTAATTACTATTAATAACAATGATCCTGTTGTGTCCACGTTCGTACATAATTATCACTATTGTGGTCAAACACGAACTCCGACGGAGATTGCGGTTCGTTCATAATGTATTATTACGATATTTATACCGTTATAAAAAGATAAGCATAGTATCACGGCTAAGCCAGATTGGCCAGGTGCGTTAGGTGTACCTGCTTGTGTTTTTAGAGGGTACCTTTTTTTTTTCGTGTCAGAAATTACCAAATGACCTCCCCCCCCCCCACTTCTCCCCGCTCTAGGCGGAGCGAAATGGAGTGTCAGACTTCTACTGACTAAAACCCATCCATGTTCCTTCTTTGCCCTTTGTGTTCCAGGGCCGCGGTATCTCTTTCGAACAGTCCCGCAGCCCCGGCCTTTCCTTGTTCCTACACTTTGACAAAGTGTAGCAACAAGGAAGGTAGCGACGGCCTGTCGTCATAAGACGGCCGGACGGCGAGGTAGCCCATTACTCATCGTCCACAGGCCCACTCCTACGGTGGCCGGGGGCCACCACGTGACCGACGCCCGGGCGTTTCCCGCGGCGGCTGGGACGTTAGGCTCTTTCCCTCTCACGTCCCGCCACCTCCTTCGCTAGCATACAAGGACACAAATAATAATACAGGTATTTTTTATTGGCTTCGCAGAGGTTTTTTCAGATCGTTGTTTCCTCATATAATTAGAGCGTAGATGACGACTGGTTTTACCTGGTATGTACTAAGTAAAACTATATAAGGGGCCGTCTCCTCGAGCGAGATAAATATTATTGTCGTGCCACGTATTTCTATACTATAATATCGCCGCGATTCTCTCGCTCGTGGAGACGGGCCCTTAATCATGTGACTTTAATAGTCTTACGCCTAGTGGCACCTAATCCGATACCTAACCTTAAGCACATTGTTGGAATTTCATCGCTTGGTTCAGTGGTGAAGAGTTGAATTTACATCAGCGCAAAATATCTACTCGTAGGCATTAATTTGAATGATTATAAGGTATGATTTAGTATTCCTAAAACACTTGACCAGGTAAATGTATTTGATTTAACTGTTACTATAGATGTAAGGTAAACTAACTGGCTTTATTATCCTGTTATTATATTGATCTTTTAATTCATGTAACTAACAATTTAAGAGTCATTTGATATACTAGAAGTCGTCTTATTAAATTGATGGCCAATTTGTTCAGCGATCAATTCCTGTTGCTCGTGGCTAAATAATGACAGAAACGCTTGACTATGGTCGTCCGTGGATGGGTGACCACTCATTTCATACCGTGTTTCCTCCGTTCCTCGGCTAGCACTTTAAGCCGTTGGTCCCGGCTGTCATTTGTAGATCTTTGACAGTCGTTACAGGGTAGTCAGGGACCCGAAAGTCTGACAACCAGTCTTACCTAAGGGTATTTTCCAGTAGGTACTAAATAGGTTGTGGAGGTCAGATAGGCTGTCGCTCTGTGTAAAATACTTGTATTCAGCTGCATCCGGTTGGACCGGAAGCCGACCCCAACATAGTTGGGAAATGGCTAGCCAGATGATGATCAACTCCTGTTTTAAGTCTATAATAATTATTTTCAATACAGTAACGTATACCTACCTAGGTCAGATAAATCAAGTTTGCTGTGACATAAAATTATCACATTCAAACAAACTGATAACACAATCACACATAGACGATTATAAATAAAATACTACTATACTGGGCATTGAAAGAGAAATTTACAATTAAAGATAAAGTTACGTATTTATCTTATATTGTAAATTGCTTTATTCAGATAGGTACATTGAATCATTTAAAACTTACAACTTTACTGGTTAGATTTTATAAATTATGATTAATTTACTAGGACGCATCAAAATGCATTTTCCCACTGCTTGGCATAGAACTCCCCCATACCCACTCATATTAATTAACATTCAATAGAAAATAAACAACAAAAAAATAATAATAATAATTTAAAAAAAATAAATAAATAAATAATATTATAAATTTTTATTTTGTATATTTTTAATTTTAAAATATTAAAAAAAATATTATATATTTTTATTTTTTATATTTTTAAATGTTGTTTTTATTTTTTTATATTAGAATATTTAAAAATATATTTAATACGTGTAAAAATATATAAACGAAATAATAAAGTAATTTTAAACGTATGAATTAAAATATACTTTGCCTATACAGAAACACTTATTATTCTCCTGACTTTATCCCTATGTATTTGGTGTCGGTGCAGCATGTCATCTTCTTCCTATTCTCTATTACTCGTCATCTCAGCAGTCATCTTTCTAATCATATCATATTTCACACAATCCATTCATCCAGTACAGAACTGCCATCAACATATTATTCCTATCAATTTCTAAAAATAATGCATTTATCAATCTTCCTTTTTTAAAAACACACGAAACACAATAGAATACTTACAATAACACGAGCGGTCCACAAACAAATATTTTTTTAATTAATATTATAATCACATCGCTGGGTTCAAGGCTACTGCTCCAAGTAACAAACAACAAATACTGGCCAGTTAGATTAGAACCACAGGTTCAAACAATGACTTGAATATTGTTAAAGTAACTGACACCACTTTCCAACACTATGGGTTTGAAGCGACTGATTATTTTATTCATTACTCAATAATACATTACTCGAATGCTTATATTATTGTTTCAATAAATTATAATAGGTTGAACATAATTTGATAAGTTCAACTCAAGTTTGTCTCTAACTTTAGTCAAATATTACAAAGAAGGTTCTTTGACATTCGTTGGTATACACCATACGGAAAACCGGTTTTAAAAATAAACAAGAGTCAAAACCTTTTTGGATACAAGCCGTTGTCTGTGATTGACGGCTCTCAGCCAGTTCTGTATTTTTCGAACTGCAATCGTTCAAACTGCCAATATTCTGTCGTGTTTTTTTTTTCAGTAAACTCAAGGCAATTGTTTTGTTTTGTTTCAGGAGGACTTCGATGATGATTATATTTCATTGTTTGCAAAAGTAAGAGGTTATGTGTTGCACCGTCATCTTCTTTTTTTATTCATGTATGTACACTGATTTCTCTGTGAATTAATGAATTCTTCACACACTTCCAGTATGACTTTTATTCTCGTTGACATAAGGTTTATGTCAGAGGTACAATAATTTTGAAAGGGTGAGGGAGTGATTAGTGGAATCTTTTCCTAGTTCTGTTATTTTACCACTGTTTTTGCATCACTATCAAAACTATTGTGATCTTTATTGCCTTTGCTATAAGGTTGCTATTAGTAATGCCACTGAAAGTCTATCAACTCACAGTGATTTTAATGTTATTACAATAAAGATGCTTTTGGGTTGATGCAGCCAGAGGTAACTGTTAAAGGGTTGTAGAACTAATTGTAGGGGGTTTAAGGTAGAATTTACTGAAAATGCTTACCTTATTGTGGAAATTCTTTAAGTCATGGACACTCACTGTAGCTAGGTGGTCACTATACCTTCACTACGATGGAATTGGTAAGCTTGTAATGTTATAACTAAATAAATACTCTTTGCCTACACGACCTAATCTTTTATCACACTTCTATTAATGTCACCTTTTGCCGATAAAACTTGTATTTGAATTGTATACCTGACCGATACAGTATCTTAGTAGGCGTTTGACGAAATTATACATATTTATCTTTAACTAAGTAACATAACATAACGCCTGTAATCCCCGAAAGGCAGGTAGAGGAGCACCTTGTAATACACCCAAATTTTCGTCAGTTATGTTTAAGTCCCATGTAATAGGGGGCAAGCCTAGGGCACAAATCCAGACTCCGTAGCTGCTACTGAGAAATTCCTGATGGAAAAACCTAATAACAATTTACCAGACGCGGGAATCGAATCCAGGACCTCATGCTCAGCAGTCGCGATTGCGACGACTAGACCAACGAGGCTTTAACTAGATTTTTTTTTAATTGTTGTTAGGATCGTGTTTCACCTCTATGTTCTGATGGTAACCATCATTATTTATTTATTTATTTAAACTTCATGTACAATAGTGATACATAGGCGGACTTAATGCCACAAGGCATTCTCTACCAGTCAACCTTTGGGTTAAATAAGAAAACATTGTGATAGGGTACAAAATAAATATATAAAAATAACCATTACTGGCAGCCTCGTTCCACCGAATGCTGAGTACTGGCCTTAAAAAATTAAAAACTTTGCCCCACACTAGGAATTTATCATGTATTGTGGGTAAGTTTACAAACATTTAAATTCACACACACAAACAGCTAGACCCGGAACAACTACCTGAGGATCCTCTAAAATCAAAATTAAAACACATTATTCAAATTAAGCTGATAATCAGCACCTTTTGAACGTCAAAGTTGACAAGAGACAGTCCCTCAAAACGCCCGCCCTTCGACACTTCCTTGTGTTTAGCTTGGAAGAAGAAATGGCGAAACAAACTCCCCAGCAACACATCTGTCTGTTAGGTTAGAAGAACCAGATTATATACAATAGTGTGTAAGATACTCCCCCTCTTTTCCATGGAGAATAAGGAACTTTACACCACCATCTGCCACCTCCTTCTGCATACTCGTAGATTAAAATTTGTTCTAATTTTGCTCTAATTAGGAAAGAAGATAAATAATTCCAACCAGTTTAAATAAAGGAATAAAATTAATAAACCACCAACTATTTTAAACAAATTTATTTTCATTAAATAAAAACTTATAACAAACTTAATTAGTTATTCTTCTTATTACTTCTTGTTTTCCCTTTCGTTGAACACACTCGAGGACAAATATAAGAGCAAGCTCGCTTCAACAGAATGTAAACAGCTAAGAGTAGAACCGCGCTGAGCGCAGCGAGATCTAGGAACCTTCTCTTGTAGAAGGGTAAGTCCACCGCAGGAGAGCGCAGGTGCGGGGCGCCGCGAGTGTTCACCACGTGGTTCACCCAGTGCACCAGCTCCACACCCGGCTTCACAGGCCGGTCGTGGTGGATGAACGATAGCTCCTTCGCTTTCTCGGCGTACCTGTTAAAAGAGATGATATTTCTTTAACAATTGCTCGATATTAGGTATACGAGTAGTAGTCAGTTTTGTCCATAACCTGGAAATTCATTAAATGTCAACTTTTTTTTTTCGGGTGGGAAATCATCAAATGACCCCTCCCAATCTGGGCGGAGCGGAAGGGAGTGTCAGACTTGTACTGACTAAAACCCACCCATGTTCCTTCTTATCCCTTCGTGGTCCAGGGCCGCGGTATATCTTTCGAACAGTCCCGCAGCCCCACAGCCCCGGCAAGCATCGGCCTTTGCGGACCCCTTCCATTTTGCTGACATCTCTTTGAAGCGCGCGTGGAACACGAACGAGCCTACGACACGGCCAGTCGTCATAAGATGGACGGACGGCGAGCTAGCCTATTACTCACCATCCACAGGCCCGTTAAATATCAACCTCACTTCCTCTTTATTACACACCTTTTGTTACTTAAAACTTCTACGATCTTATTCTTCAGTTTATCAACCATTGTGTAAGAAAGGTCTACTCTTTGCGCAAACCCTCTGTTGACTGCCTTATCGACATTCATGAACTGATCACCAAACACTGGAATACCGATGATTGGCACTCCAAAGTGGATGGCTTCAGTCGTTGAAAGAAGACCACCATGCGTTATGAAGACAGCCAGATTTTTGTGGGCTGAAAATTAAAAAAACCATGTCAAGCCTATTTTCTCGAAAGACATCTGGGATGTTATATGTTCCACGATTCCATGTAATCGGGGGTGGCAGACAGAAACTTACAAAGAATTGCCTGTTGAGGTGCCCACGTCAGAATGTGAACATTTTTAGGCAAGTTTGGTAAAACCTCCTCAAATTTCCACAATACAGTCTGCTTCAAGCTACCAAACATCTTCAGGAGGCTGACCTTGAGCTCGTCGGGTAAGTCTTTACTCTTCAAATTTGAGCCCATGCTAAAGTAAATCACTCCATCCTTTGAGCTGTCCATAAGTTTCTTCAAGTCCTATCAACACATCATCATAATTAAGTTTAGGTGAGAAAAACCTCATACCTACATTTTTGTCTGAAATTATCTTTTTGACTATAAATCTTGCAATAATCTATAAATGATCAAAATATAAATATAAATCTTCAATGACAGATAATTCTGGTCTATCAAACATCACCCTTACCTCAGGCAGAGGCTTCACAGTATCGTCAATATGGTAACCTCCGATATACTTGTGGCTCTGAGGAAGAGAAGCACCTCCGGTCGTAGTTACGTATGCGTTGGACAGCACCAAGGATGCGTTATACCTGGCTTCATCGAAAGTTGCGAGATTTCGTCCACGTTTCTCAACAAGAGGGCCAAAAAGTGAATTGTACGTATTTTCTTGACGACCGTCCAGCCAACTAAAATTATAGAAACATTGTATAAAACCTCAATATCAAAGGTTGACTGGTAGAGAATGCCTTGTGGCATTAAGTCCGCCTATGTACCACTATTGTACATGAAGTTTAAATAAATAAATATTTGATGTAGTTTTAATTTCATGCAACTGATTATTTTGATTACATTTTCGTCTACAAGATTTCAGATCTGGTTTACATTTATGTGTTATAGTGGATCAAAATAATCTGAACGGGTAGAAACAATCATGCTGGTATTTTGTCTCTGCCGATTTGCTTGTGCCATTCTCTTGATCGTGCCAAGCAGTATTATTGCTTATTATAATTGTAATACTTACACGTATCTTATGAACTGAACTTTTATTTGAGTCCACAGTTCAAACGCTCGCTGCGAAAAGGTCAGCGGTGGTGAGAACGGACTAACCAGAGAGTCCACCGCATATGCGGGGTTCAACGGTTCATCGACCAATTGCATAATTTGCCAGTGAGGATCCACAGATGACGACCAAATCAGTGGACAGTTGAACACTTGCGCAAATCTGAAATTAAGGGAATTTATTTGGTAGTAATAGAAGTTAGTTAGTGTCAGACTCTCAAAACTAAGCAGAAATGAGCAGCTTTAACTTTCCAATGTTAAATTCGGTTTCTTACCCAGCTGGTGAATCGCCAAACATCCACTCAATGACGGCCACATCGAAATATTCCTTCGGATCATTCAATAGCTTTTGAACGGCTTCATTCAGAACAGTTTTCTTTGTTAACTCTGTCATCATGTAAGTCATAAAAATAGAATTCAGTTCTTGGGTTTTTTGCGCCATAATTTCTTTTATGTTTATAATGTCCGCTGAAACGATGAAAAAGGATTTATAAGTATGCTTTTTGAAAGATACTAAATAGTAATGAAATATTCAATCCAAATATTAATAATGGAATATTTCTAGTCGCTTATTGACGATTTTCCTTTTGTGTCGTTTTCTTCCTAACTTGAGGTAGAATAAATTATATGGTGTTGAATCGACACAGTGGAGTAATTCATGAAAGTAAGTAAGTAAAAAACTTACGAGGTAACAGATCAAAGTTAGCGCTAACGTCAATTGTGCGAAGCTTGGCAGGAGGATTCTTGTATGTAAATGGCGTTATGTACGTCACCTGGAAGTAGACATACAGGGTTAAGAAAACAATGTAGTGAACGTTAATGTTTTAAATGTATTATCTCAACATGAATAATGTAACCGAGATTTTGTAACAATATTTTTAATTTAAAAGATTGTCCATGGAGTTTCTTGCCCATTCTTCTCCATAGAGATCTACGCTTTGGAATGACCAACTGCAATACTTTCACAAGTTATTATGCCTTGTGATTGTGACTGCAGCTTCGCTTTCTTTGTTTTTCTGACATTCAAAAGAGCCTGTAATGGTCTAATTGAAATAAATGCTTTGACTTTGAGTTTTTTTTAATCCATTACAACGCCAAGTATGTCGTCTATCTATCACAAGGCAATGCCCATCTTTTTAATTGTAAAAGGTATCCTTTTGATCACATTCTATAAAATATTACATTTTATTAAAAAATTGTGTGTACGCGTAAGAAAGTGATTACAAAATTTGAGACTCTTTATAATTCTAGTGTCATAAATTCATAAATCTAATCCAAAGCACTGACCTCATGACCTGCATTCAGTAGATGTCTGACATATCCATCACCAAGGTTTCCATGACTCCTCGCAGGCACGGGAAACACCACCAAGATCTTGGCAGCCTCAGAGCATGCCACTATCACGCTGAACAGCAAACAAAGCGTCTTCTTCTTCTCCATTTTCTACACAAAGTAAATAAACATATTTTTTACCACTATTGAAAAAAACCACGCCTGTAATCCCTGAAGGGTTTAGCAGAGTTATACCTATAATGCACCCACGAGGTTTTCCACTCTTGATGAATCAAAATTAAAGAGTCAACATCCGTCAATGTCCAACTTGGCGAATCTTAAAATAGCATTTCTACAATTGTTTCTAAACCATTGTAAAACTTTTTTTATTGTTCCATTGAGATTTTTTCGAGTCAGATATTATCATCTGTTGCTACAGCCAACTCATGGTCAGTAAAAAGATGTTTAGATAATCATTCATTATCATCATTGGCGGTGTAAAGTCATAGATAAATCGTTGATGAAAATTAGCAGAAGTAACATCTGGGCCAAGCATATTTCCTTGAGATACTCGTGATTTGTTTCGACTATATTTAGTACAAAAGTATGAAGAGTAACCGTTTTCTTGAGCTTATTGCTTGTTCTTGCTCATGATTAGACACATATTCTAGTGATTAAATAAAATTCTTCTGATAGCTTGTACGTTTTTTTTTAAATTTATTCATTATTAACAAGGTCAAAAGCTTTACTTATAAAAATGAACATGACGGTTAAGCAGACCGCCCGGGCATCAGTGGTAACAAAAGCAGTAAACTGGCCTCTTACGCTCTCTTTCTGGGACGTAAATCAACACAAAAATAACTAAAAAATTGTCAAACGCGCGTGAACTGCTGGAACTGGTTGATTGAATTTTCAACAGCCGTTGATGGATTTATTTCCAAAACCTGGTTTATTTTTTTCTGATGTTATTGTATTGAATTTATGTACTAAAACTAAGTTCAAATAGTTATCACCCACGTGAGGTCTAATGTACTTATATTTATCTTCGACAAATACTGGTTAATGTTTGCTTGTTAAATTGTTGCCAAGTCGTACATTATATCTTCATGATATTATTATTCGGTAAATTCAACCTGCATAATTGCAATGAAAGAGCTACAAATAGATAATATTTTTTATCAGTTATGACTGCAATTGAGGAGCTCGTGATCTTCAAAGTTACCTATGCTGAAGCAGATCCATAGATTGAGCAATCCCTTACAAACCGGGACCCTTCCGACCTCGGAAAGAACGTTAAGGAATTACAGCCGCGATCATGGGGATCCCGGCTTCTAGGTATTTGATGTATCCACTGTCAAATATTTACAAATGACAGCCGGAACCATAACTTCTGACTAATTCCCAGTCAGAAACTCACAGAAGCTCGAAAGTCTAGGTCAGAGTATCGCCTTAAGGGCAAAAGATGTCAACAAGAACGACAACAATCGTAGTAGTAACAAAAATAGCAAAAAGTTTTTTAAATCGACTTAACAAAAAATGTAATAAGGTGTCTGTGGGTCAAACAGCTTAGGACTTTGATTTGTTTTGATTGAAGAACAGCACTGATATCATAAACATTACATAATAAAACTAACACCTTTGGCATTAAGTCCACCTCTGTACATAATGCATGTTTAAATTATTAAATAAATGATTGAAAACAAAATTACCACAACGTCAAAGTAAAATAACACTCAATTCACTTCTTTTAAAATCTAAAATGGTAAACTTCAAGAACTTGTGTGCTCTTCAAAACATCACTTTTTAACTTCGACAGTATTTTTAAGACACTTCATAAAAACGTCCGATCGACTGCAGTTGGATGTAAGTACTGTTTCGAGTGAATGAATGTCGTGTCAATGAGTTTTATATAGTATTTATATAATCGTTAGATTATACGTGCGATAGCCGTCAAAAGATTATTAAGCTTTGCATGTGCAATGTATGTAAATGATTATTCTGATTCTCGTTAAAATTGTCCATTAAATTAATTATATTTTGCTTAAGTATTGCACTTTTCACCTCTACCCAGAGGGGCCAAGTATCATGTGCTGTTACTATTTGCGCGTCAATGATCCCAGCCCCGTCTGAATTGTATTGTTTTATGTTCGTACTACAGTCCACTGCTGGATTTAGACCTCTCTTGCCTAGCAGGTAGCCAATACAAATTTAAAAAATAAGCAAACAATATAAAGGTGCTTTTCTGATGCATTCGAGTTAGAGAAACGGAGAAAGTGGAAGGATAAATATAAACCAACATTCTTAAACAATTCGTTGTAAATCGTTTTAACAAAATAAAACAACCTCATATTTAATTATTCTTCTTTTTACTTCCTGCTTATCCCTTTGAACACACTTGAGAACAAATATACGCGCAGGCGCGCTTCCAAAGAACGTATACAGCTAAAAGAAGGACCACGATGAGCGCAGTGAGATCTAGGAACCTTCTCTTGTAGAAGGATAAGTCCACCGCGGGAGAGCGCAGGTGCGGAGCGCCGCGAGTGTTTACCACGTGGTTCACCCAGTGCACCAGCTCCACACCCGGCTTCACGGGCCGGTCGTGGTGGATGAAGGATAGCTCCTTCGCCTTTTCGGCGTATCTGGGGAAAATAAATGTTTTAACAATTGCAAACTTTCGATTAATTACTGTTAAGACAAAAATCTCAAGATTTCATTCAATCACTCGTTCTTTCGAGAGCAGCGGCGGTTCTGCTTTTTGAGAGCAGCGGTGGGCCAGTGGTGGAGACCCCGACTTACGAGCAGTAAGTCGTGGGTTCGAACCCAGCCAGGCGCATTACTTTGTGTAAGTTATTTCATCACCACTGCTCTCAAAACGGTGAAGGAAAACATCGTGAGGAAACCGGCATGTCCTAGAACCAAAAAATTCGAAGACATGTGACATCTACCAACCCGCACTGGGCCCGCGTGGTGGATTATAGCCCATTCCCTCTCATAGAGAGGAGGCCTGCGTCCCAGCAGTGGGAACATTAATAGGCTGATTATGCTTATATGCTTATGCTTACTCGTTCTTTCCGGTTCAGAGAGATCAAATTTCCAATTTAATCTCTTTTATATACATGTCAGATATGTCAGGATTTATTTCGTTAGGCTCGTACATCATGTGGGCAGACGATGGAAACACACTGGGTGCGATACACTGTTTCTATTAAACTAACAATTTACTTGAAATTAGAACTTAACACAATAACACGGGGCACAATAAATCAGATACAGTTCCAAGACGCCTCAACTCCGCCGCGATCAGACATTGACTGTCGCCCTCGAGCTGGACATCAGGGCTCTGTAGAAGCACGCTGTGTTGTACTAACTACTGCTAAGTAGGTCGTGTGATGTCGCCACTGCACACAGGCGCTCTTTCCAAATCACTTTATGTCCGTACTAACGACCGGATCCGACATACAAGTATGTTTTTTCGCTCGAATCTAGGTTCTCTTAGTAAACTCCTGCGGGTTAATATCCTATCGTAGGTAGATAATTTCACCGGTTGCTGAGACAGTATATCCCTAACAAATGACTCTCATTGCCTATTAATATCGTTCGTTTAAAGTTGCTATATGAATACACACCTTTTGTTACTAACAACTTCAAAAATTGCTTTCTTAAGATCATCAGCCATTTTGTAAGAAAGTTTTACTCTTTGCGCAAATCCTATGTTGACTGCCTTGTCGATATTTATGAACTGATCACCAAACACAGGAATACCGATGATTGGCACTCCAAAGTGGATGGCTTCAGTCGTTGACAGAAGACCACCATGCGTTATGAAGATGGCCAGATTACGGTGAGCTGAAAATAAAAAAATGTCAATCCTGTTTTCTCAAAAGTGGTTGGGATGCCTTAGGTTCCATGACTCTATGTACTTGGAGGTAGGAGCCTGATACTTACAAAGAATTTCCTGTTGAGGTGCCCACTGCAGGATGTGCACATTCTTAGGCAGGTTCGGCAAAACATCCTCAAATTTCCACAGCACAGTCTGCTTCAGGCTTCCAAACATCTTCAGGAGGCTGACCTTGACCTCGTCGGGTAAGTCTTTACTCTTCAAGTTTGATCCCATGCTGAAGTAAATGACACCATCCTTTGAGCTGTCTACAATTTTCTTCAAATTCTGTAACACCATTTTTAAATGTTATCTTTGGGATGACCATTACTCATGATCATGACTTATTCGCGTTATTTAATTAAAAATTAAAGATGATAAAAAAAATTCGTAATCTTGAAAAAGGTTTTAATTATGATTTTCAGTATCGGTATATTTTCCTTAATGATCATAATTATCTCCCTTTTCCATCCTTTTACGGGGTCCAAATTAAGTAACTGATATTCGGGATTCGATAATTAAATTATGGTAATACAAGAAAAGTCTGCGGGTTAATTTGTTTATAACAGATTATCGTGCTAGCTCAAAGACGCCATTAAGTGTTCTGTCAGATCATAATTTAGGAGGTAGATGTTTCATCTATAATCGTCATCCTTACCTCAGTCAGAGGCTTCACAGTATCGTCAATATGGTAACCTCCGATATACTTGTGGCTCTGAGGAAGGGAAGCACCTCCTGTCGTAGTTACGTATGCGTTAGATAGCACCAAGGAAGCATTAAACCTGGCTTCGTCGAAAGTTGGTAGTTTTCTTCCACGTTTTCCAACAATAGGAGCAAACAGCTCTGTGTACGCTTTTTCTTGAACACCATCCAGCCAACTGAAATTTCAGAAAAATTGCTTTAACTTTAACATACTTAAGGATAGACAATTGCTTATAGAGTGTCTCGATTGACATATTATGTAAGCTTTTTGGAAGCTGATGTCAGTCTCGTACAATTTTGACTTTGTCATCATTGTTATCGCTAATAAGATTGTTACAGGCAGTCAGTGAGTCTGTCAACCAGTTATAGCAAAGGACATCGTATTAATTTGGTAGTGGAGGTCTGATAGGCAGTCGCTCCATATAAAATACTCGTATTCAGCTGCATCCGGTAAGACTGGAAGTCAACCCCAACGTAGTTGGGAAAGGACTAGGCAGATGATGGTTTTATTGCCGATAGGGTGTTACTTTTTCTAAGCCCTCTTGTCCTCGTCCTTTTTGTTGTTTTGCCAATTGTCGATCAAAATTTGGGCAACTACAGTCCATTCACAGTTATTATGCCTGTGGCTGGACTGTAGGTAGCTTATTTTTGACTATGCAAAAGTGCTTATCACAGGTCTATTTGAAACGTTGAATTAGTTTTAATTATCTTGACTGTGATGTCTGGCTGTTTAAAAAAATAACAGTATTCATGTGCCTACTATTCTCTACATAGAACAAATAATCTCTAGTTTGTTCCCAAGTAGGCAAGCAACACCATTTCTTTTCGACATACTTACACGTATCCCAGGAACTGAATTTTCAATTGAGTCCAGAGCTCAGACACTCGCTGCGCAAAGTTCAAGGGTGGAAGGTTCGAAGAAATGCAGTCTACTGCATACGCGGGGTTCGACGGTTCATCGATCAATTGTATGATTTTCCAGTGGGGTTCAACAGATGACGACCAAATAAGCGGAGCATTGAACACTGTAGCAAATCTGAAATTAAAGGAAATCATTGAGCAAGGAAATACTTTCAAGTCATCTAAAGGGTGTCTGTAAGACAGTGCCTTGTACGTTAAGACGTCCCATTGTATTCCGGTTTTATGGATGTTGTATAGTGGTGTACAATATGATGAGATGATAGTAGTGTGCAATAAATATTTAGTAAATATAATTATTATGCTTGAATGTTTTATAAGTAAGAAGCTAATAGTGTTATTGTAACTAGTAATGATCCGCCAGGTAGCCTTAATGCTAGGCTGTAAACTCTCTTTACTCTTTACTCTCTTTTGACCAAATCATATTCGAAAACCATACAGTTTTTGCCTATTATCACTAAAATAAAAATCAATAAATGTTTTACTCAGACTTGCTTCACCAGAAAATAACGTTGAAAATCTTGCTCGATATGAGTACCTGTAGCTTTCTTAGGTTCTATTAAATAACTTACCCAGCAGTGACATCGGTAAACATCCACTCGACGATCACTGCATCAAACTGTTCCTTGGGATCATTCAATAGCTTCTGAACTTGTTTATACTGAACCGTCTTCTTTGCGATCTCTACCATCATGAAAGTCATGAAAACAGAGCTCAAATCTGCTTTTTTGTCATCCATAATATCAGTCATGTTTATGTGGTTCGCTGAAATATGGAAAATGGGTTGATTTTTTATATTTTTTAAAGCCTAACCCTCCAGGGATGTCAGGGGTGAGGTTAAGTTGTTGTTTTAAATCACTGAATATGCATAAATGATTCTTGTAAGAGACAGGCTGTGTTGTTACTTCTTCAAGAGCATTCTAGAGTGTACTCTTTTATTTCTTGATCTTCTCATTATTCATTTTTAAATACATCTGGCACAGCTAGGTCAATATTAAACCCTGTGCGATGGATAGGCCAGCCTAACCACTCATCTGCCTAGCCTTTTCTCAACTGTGTTGGGGTCTGCTTCCAGTCTAACCGGATGCAGCTGAATACTATTATTTTACATGGAGCGACTGCCTATCTAACCTCCACAATCCAGTTAGTACTGGGTAATACCCCTTGGTGAGACTGGTTATCATACTTTCAGGCCACTGACTACCTGTAACGGCTGTCAAAGATCTACAAATGAGAGCTGGAACCAACGGCTTAACGTGTTTTCCGAGGAAACTCAGTATGTAATCCAACCGAACTAAAGATCGACCCGTGCGGCTAATATTATTTAGCCACGACCTCCTCTCTCTCTCTCACTGTTATCGTCAATTTGGTTGGTCTGACTTTTTTATTGGGACAAACCTGGTACACAATACCCACCCAACGAAACTCTTTAAAGCCAGGTGACCACCAGAAATTTAACTAAACGATGAAACTCGATGAATCTCGGAGAAATGATTGTCTTGAATCCCGCAACAACCTTAGTCAAAAAAGAACAGTGGAGGAGTAAGAGCCTGGCTGGCGTGGCTACCAGAAGCCACAAATGTAAAGTGGGACTCAATTTGGTAAGATCGTCCTGAAGCACACAAAGAGGAGGCCTCTGTCCCGACAATGGAAACATTATAAGGCTGTTATCGGAGGCCTGAATATAAACGTGAAAGTAAAAATACTTACGAGGCAACAGATCAAAGTTAGCGCTAACATCAACTGTGCGAAGTTTGGCAGGAGGATTCTTGTAGGTAAATGGCGTTATATACATCACCTGAAAGAAGAGATATAAAGTGTTCGGAACATTCTGTCAGCACCAATGGATAGTCTTTATTATTACACTCCATACAGTCCCTTATATAAGGTTACACAAAATTTGTTGAGAACGGTAACTTTTGATATTACTAAGCCTCTATTTTCCATTAATTTGACAATCAGCTCGTCACAAATCTACAAATCTTTCATTGAAAAGTTATCGATACGAAATCATTTTCGTAGCATTATTAGATAACGTTACATCCATTTATGCTGCATTTCAAACATGACCTTAAACTAGCGCTTACCTCATGACCGGCATTCAGCAGATGCCTGACATATCCATCACCAAGGATTCCGTGGCTCTTCGAAGGCATGGGGAACACCACCAAGATCTTAGCAGCCTCAGACCATGCCACTATCACGCTGATCAGCAACCAAAACGTCTTTACATTCTCCATTATCTATACAAATTAATTAAATACATTATTTTTTGGTTTTTGATTTAGAATTGCCGTAGTCAACATGCAGCCTTCATCGCAACATCATTCGCACCTTATTTCTAATATATAACATCTACAATGACTGATTGTCTGTATAAACAAAACATTCGCGGTGTAGTTATAGATAAATCGGTTGGTGTAAATTTGAAAAAGTAATGGGCTAAATACACTTCCTTGAAGTACTCCGATTTGATTACGCTGCATTTAGAAGTAAATAGTGTAATGGGTTTTCATAAATTGAGTTTTTTCTTCTTTTCACTAACTATATTAATAGCTAGTGAACCAATCGATTAAAATGCTGATTCCGTTTTTATTGCATATTGAATAACTAAGTCAAAGGCTTAGCTCATGTCAAAGTGATGTCTGAGGGTCGGGTAAGTGTTTATGTAAGTTTTCAATCTCACTTTCGGTCATTCACAATGGCAAAGTTTCCATATTATTATTGTTTTGGATTAAGTTTAATAAGTTAAAAAAGAAGAGACGAAAATGTAAAAAATAAACATTAAAATATCTCTAGAAATAAAAAGGTAGTGACACTTTAAAGTTGCGTTTGCAATGAGCACTCAATACGTTTAATCACTTTACCTCATTACGTTTTTATTTTTGATGTGTGGCTAACGAAAAAAATCCTTGTAAAGCCCTAGCTAACCTCCTTTTATTTCAGCACTAACATAACACGGATCTAAGGAAAAAAACGTCCAACACTGTGTTCACAACTTTGATTTTATTTATTTAGTTCGACTTTAATAATCTATTTCTCAGGAATTTATTGATAATTTAAAAAAAACTCACAGATTTTGTTTTGATCAATATTTTAATTCCATTTAGTTAAATATAATGTTATCAACATCATTAAACTTCTCCATTAGCGACTAAAGCTATAAACAAACAACTAAGCGTTTTGAAATTTCCTTGAAAAGGCTGTGAGCACGCGTACCCCAAGGCCCTAGAGTTTCAACCAAAAAATTGTTACCAATAAGGTACTATATTAACGCCGTTTGAGATTTTCTGCAGCCGCAGCAGCAGCGCCAGCACAGCACGATGAGCTAGGAAGATGCAATTGCATAAGAATATCGACACATGTTGCGTCCCACACTAAAGGCCATCTTCCATGGAAACAAAGAGATGCCGTCCGTAGTTTTGCCATCGTCGCGTGCCAAGCCCTTGGGTTCTAATACTGCTGGAACACTGACGGTGACAAGAGCTCGTCGGATAATGTCGTACAGGCATATCTTATCGATTATCTTGTTTGATCTGTGTTATACTTATGATTGTATCGATATTGGCAACAAAATTAGTTATGTAGAACCCAGAACAACGATATGCCGTGGGGTCCGCGCAAGACCTTTATTTCCAGTAACTCCAAATACCGAATACCTAGGGGTATTCGCAGGCTTGCGAATACCCCTAGGTATTCGCAAGCTTGCGTTTGTACGACATACCAATCAATACAACAAGATCTTGGGGGCATCGACTTCTTTTGTGTCTCTGGTATAAAATTTAGAGGTCTTATCTATAAAACATTTTTAGATTATAATAGTTAGTTTAATATTTACTCACTCTCTCTCCCTCTCTCTTTCTCTGTTGTTTGCATGCCTGTCTATGTTTCAGTTCACTATTAATTAACTACTTGTCTGTTTTAACTTAGAATAGCGGACTATAGATATATCTAATAATATGTTGTGAAAAATGTAGTAGGTTATACATTTATATTATAACTCTTGTATATTCATAACTTAGTACCAGATTTTAATGTATAACTGTTTATTTTCCTGAATAATAAAATAAAATAAAATTATAGATATCATTTCAGATTGTAACTCCGATTCTATTGATAAAACTTACCACAGTTTTAATTTATATAACAATACACTTTTAACCGTCCAGCTTTACACTTAAAGAAATGAAAACACTACTTAAATAATATAATTTATTAAAACTTGATCTTTCGACTGGCAAGAGAGACCTCTATCTATCTACTGAATAAAAACCGAGGTAGTTAAACATATAGTACTCTACGTTATCGTTTGATTATATAGACGTTTACTGATAACTATCTGAAAAATGATTTTAAGGTTTTCGTCTCTTAGTAGATGTTATAAGTTAAATTGTTGCATAAAGTGAATATGTAAGGTTTTAAAATAAAAGTTATCGCTGTGTGTTATCTCGTTTTGAATACTTTTGATAACTTAATAATAATCCACACACCTGGCATCTCAATTTGATTCATCCTTAGAGTCTGGGTCACTACTGCAGTTTCTAACTACAAGTCTTCTTCTTCTAAGAAGAACAACAGGTGTTGCCCACCTACTCTGTGCTCAAGACATAACTCATGAGGGTGCTAGAGTTGTGAATATAGATACAACACCACGCACCTCCCTTCAGTCGTCATTAACACAGTGGAGGACAGTCATTTACTATCCTCATCCTACACAAACGATATCAGTCCTGGTTTTTGCATTGTTAATTATTGCGGAGCTGGAAATATCTGCGAAAGAAGCAATAAGAAATTCAAAAGAGCATAAACCGTTTACATAGATAACGAACAACGTGGAGCAACAACCACAAACCAACATCTAAAAGATCACAGATTTACTCACCAAAACATTTTTTCCTCTCTGGATTTTTTTTCTATAGCTTGGACCAGACCTACCTTACCAGACAAAGTAAAGTTAGTGGTGAGTCTCATGTTATTTCGACGTTCAAAAAAGTAATTTTTGAACGTCGAAAATCGACAGTCGTCATTTTGGCGTGGTCAATACTATGATGTTGACGTATTAAGGTGCAAGCGCCAGGGTCATCATCATCATCATCATCATCATCATTTCAGCCGAAAGACGTCCACTGCTGGACATAGGCCTCCCCAAGTGTCGCCACATTGACCGGTCCCGTGCGTCTCGCATCCAGCGGATCTCTGCAACCTTTACCAGGTCATCGGTCCACCTAGTGGGAGGCCTTCCAACGCAACGTCTTCCAGTTCGCGGTCGCCAGTCCAGAACTGTCCGGCCAGGGTAGCCCGCGAAATTAAAATTTTCTACGTTTTTTTCAATTTGCAGGTCAGTGTCATGTTGTTGATGAAAATTTGAATCGCGCCAGTAACACGTATGTAATTACAGAATTATAATCATTAAAATCATCAATACTACTCTCATGTCTCATTTAATCCCATTGAATGACTATTTCATGAAAAAGTCATTCAATAGGGTTACACGAACTTAGAGGGTTGTGTTGATGATTTTAATGATTATAGACAGAATATAGACCAAATTCTAATTAGAGATATTAGAGAGAGAAAGGAGACGAATACTTAATTAACTAAAACCAAATATATTTTACTTAACAATTTATAAAAAAACCTAATTAATTTAGTTATTCTTCTTACTACCCGATTTTCCTTTCTTTGAACAAATATTAGCACAAATATAAGAGCAGGCGCGCTTCAACAGAATGTATGCAGCTAGGAGTAGGACCGCGCCGACTGCAGCGAGATCTAGGAACCTTCTCTTGTAGAAGGGTAAGTCCACCGCAGGAGAGCGCAGGTGCGGGGCGCCGCGAGTGTTCACCACGTGGTTCACCCAGTGCACCAGCTCCACACCCGGCTTCACCGGCCGGTCGTGGTGGATGAACGATAGCTCCTTAGCTCTTTGTGAGTACCTGTTCAAAAAGGATTTGTTTTAACAATTAAACTTTCTTTCAAAAACTTCAACAGGCTATTATATTAAAGATTCATCATAAACAGGCTTTGTTTAGCCGGTGCTTCTTTAGCTTACTCTGCTCGCTCGCCAGGGTGAGACAAGTCCCGAGTTTACTCCGTTTATTGTTACATTCTTCTTAGAAGACGAAGGCCCGCTTCGCTCGCTCCTGTATTCTAAGTTGTCTGATCAAAATCACTGTCCACAAGCACCGCCCGGATAACAGATTGGTGGTCATAGCTCCTTGAAAAGGCACTCCTTCAAAAATATCTACATGTTACTTTTGTTTACACACCTTTTGTTATTAACGGCTTCAAGAATTGCTTTCTTGAGGTCACCAGCCATTGTGTATGAAAGGTCGACTCTTTGCGCAAATCCTCTGTTGACTGCTTTGTCGACATTCGTGAACTGATCTGCGAAGACTGGAATACCGATGATTGGTATACCGAAGTGAACCGACTCCGTGGTTGAGAGAAGACCACCGTGAGTAATGAAGACGGCGAGGTTGGGGTGAGCTGAAAAATAAAGAAGGCAATATCAATAAATGTTCATGTGAAATTGTGAAATGTTTTCCACGTTTCACTAGTAATAGTTGAAACCCAATGTGATTGAGGGCGAGTAATTTGCCGGAGTTGAAATCAGCCTGCAAAATTGTACAGCTGAGAATGTTCTGATATAAGAAAAAGCTTATAACACTGCTTAAAGCAGCAAACTAGAAAAATCACACGATTTGTTTTAAAAGCGAGTTTTCCTATGTTGATAAGACGAATCTGATGATCATTGAACAAGACTTACAAAGGATTGCTTGCTGTGGTGCCCACTCCAGGATGTGAACATTTTTAGGCAGGTTAGGTAAAACCTCCTCAAATTTCCACAACACAGTCTGCTTCAGGCTTCCAAACATCTTCAGAATGTCGACCTTGAGCTCGTCGGGTAAGTCCTTACTCTTCAAGTTTGAGCCCATACTGAAGTAAATCACTCCATCCTTTGCGCTGTCCATAAGTTTCTTCAAGTCCTGTTAAAACATTATCATTATTGACTTGCGTTAATGTTACCAATTTAAAGACGTATTGGGCGGTACAGAACATTATTGATGTACAGGGAGAGGAAGACCAAAGAAATTAATTAAATAATAAGAAAGAAAGAGGAGTGAGGCTTTTTTAGAGTAACGGCTGACAGGAGGAACGGAAGAAAAAACGTGTTGTGCCGTCCTCGAGTAATATGAGACAAGGGCAAGTGATGCTGATGATCAAATTACAAAGTTCCACGATCCTTACTTGTGGCAGAGGCTTCACATCATCATCAATATGGTATCCTCCGATATACTTGTGGCTCTGTGGTAGAGATTTAGCTCCGCTGGTAGAAACGTATGCGTTGGACAAAATCATGGAAGCGTTGTGCCGAGCTTCCTCGAAAGTTGCTGCTTTTCTTCCACGTTTTTCGATAGCCGGAACGAACATAGTATTGTACGCACTTTCTTGAACACCGTCTAGCCAGCTGGAATTTTGAAAACATTGTTCTAATTTTTGTCATTTTCAGGTTACTGTCTTAAACAAGGGTTTTCGATAGTGATACTGTGTACTTTTTCAAAATCAGTTGTATCCTTTCCATCTTTATTTCATATTTTAGTAAGCTATTATACATATTATGTTTTATCTTATTTCATTAGAAGTAAAACTTACAAATAATTCAAGATTGTAATTTTGGTTTGGGTCCACAATTCATATGCTCTCTGCAAGAAGTTCAATGGTGGGCTGTTCGTAGACATGACGTCTACAGAATACGCGGGGTTCGTGGGCTCGTCAATCAATTTCAAAATCATCCAGTGAACCTCTACTGATGACAGCCAAATAAATGGACAGTCGTACACTTGGGCAAACCTGAAATAAGGGAAAATATTAGGCAATCCACTAATTCGCGTAAGCCCATTCTTATTTAGCGATCAAGAGTAGTGTGGCTTGAAGTGAATTTGTAAACAAATTACAGTACTTGGGCATAAGAGACATCGAGCTTTATATTACAAACAGTCTGCCACAACTCACAAAGGCATGAGTTAAGAATTGACTCAGATGACGACCGCAAGGCAGATCTTTTTCTAAAGCTTAATCTTGTGCCATATTTACGGCTGATTAGAGTAGAAAAACTTAGCGGAAACGTAGTAGATTTAATATTCCGAAGTCACATTAATTACTTACCCAGCAGGTACATCACTGAACATCCACTCGGCGATCACCACATCAAACTGTTCTTTAGGATCGTTCAGAATCTTCTGCACGTGATCGTTCGTAGTTGCTGCCTTTGCAATCTCAGTCATCATGTAAATCAAGATAGCAATGCTCATGTCATCGGCCGTTTTGTCCATGATGGACTTAATGCTCATTATGTCCTCTGAAATAAAGAAGGTTGGTTTATTCTTCTAAAAGTTACAAAAAGCATAATTGCAAACTATTTAACCTTTTCACCACTGCACTCTCGGTACTGTGATAGCCTGGTGGCGCGACCGTCGCACTGTCAAGTCATAGGTCTCAATTACTACCCCAAGACAGGTACCTCTGATTTTTCTGATTCATGTGCGTATCGTATAATTATCAATTGTATCGGTGAAAGAAAACATGAGGAAACCAGCATGCCTGACGGCATGACACCATAACATCAGGTTAGGTAGTAATCACAAGATAAAGAAGAAAGACCACTGTACAAGGACCGCGTGGTGGATAACAGCCCACTTTATTTTGCGAACAGGCCTGCAACGCAGTATTATGGGTAATTAAACTTTTCGTATCACAATGCTGTAAGAAGCGTTCTCGAAAAAGTCATCCTGCCGAGAGGAAGAACGAAGAGGAGACTCTTCTCTCAAAGCAGATTTAAATCATGTTGAAAAACAGACGGTAGTCTGTCTCAGTGCTTGCTTAGTTGATCTTCTCATAGTGCTGTCTGATGTTTTCTGTCAACCATACCAACACCGACAGTATGATCCCAAGCGACACTTGGATAGGACAAGAATTGTGGCTTGATGACTGGTGCTCATTTGCGAAGTTTATTAACAAAATTAAACTTACCAGGTATCAGTTCGAAGACTTTGCTGACATCGATAACGCGAAGGTTGGAAGGAGGATTCTTGTAGGTGAATGGTGAGATGTATGTGACCTGGAAAAAGATACACAAAGTTTGTCAAGATTTTAACCATTTTAAGTAAGTAATCATTTTAGATAGTTTCCTCTTGGCCGTTTGGTTCGATTAGGTCGTAGTTAGTAAGTTATATAAATATTTTTTTCGGTATCGTTGACAATGATATACAAGGTGTACCATAATCAACGCAAGACCTCCCATGTGGACCTCTCGGACCATGAAACTTTTGTTCTGTAAGTTCTGGAAGTTTGCAATAAAAATTGTTTTTCTTCAGGAACTGACGCGATCAGCTGATCAACATGTACGGTAAAACAAAAAAAAAAATTATGAAATTCCAAAAGTCATAGAACAAAAGTTGTTCAGTTTCATGGTATGAGACACCACACGTGAGGTCTTGCGTTTATTATGGTGTACCCTGCGATTCAAAATAAGGATATGATGTTTACACCCCCTGTATAATAGTAGTTTTGTCATAAATTGGTATCGTACGTTTTGTCAAGAAGGGAAGTATGTAATACAAGATAAACAAATTTAGGAATCACAAATAGGTACAAAGGTACTAAGGACTTAAGTACGTAACTAATAAGCTATTAATTACTTTATCTGACATGCTTACCTAAATATTATATAACTAAGTGTGTCACTCAGCTACGTGTCTAGTTTCTACATTGTTTTTTATTTGGAGTAGGTATATACTTTTAGATACCGAACATAAATGCCAAACGAATTCTATTTTTGTCTATACTTCTATAGGTATTATAAAGAGGTAACTTTTATAGTTGTAAGTACTTTTCGAAATGTCTTTTTAAAAAACAGATAATTGAAAATTTCTGTTTCTTTGGAAAATTTAAAATCGGTCTAATTTAGCCGTAACACTATTTTTCGAAAATATTCTGTGTCAACTTTTTAGACTTATGGATGCGTATGAAATTTCATTCAAATCGGTTCAGACATTTCGAAAAAAAAAAAACTTGAAAGTTTATATGAAACGACCTTTGACACCCGGGGACAACGTACCTTCCCATTAGTGAAAGAATTTTCGGAATCGAATCAGCGTAGTTCCGAAGATTTCCCCCTACATTATTATTCCCTCTTTATTATGTTAGCAGAGATAATCTTAATAACAGGTAAGTACTAACCTCATGTCCAGCATTCAGCAGATGCCTGACAACTCCATCACCAAGGTTCCCGTGACTCCTCGAAGGCATGGGGAACACCACCAAGACCTTGTGGGCCTCAGAGAATGCCAGCATTATGCTGAGCAGCACCCAGAACATCTTCATCTTCTCCATGGTCTGCACAAAGTAATTAAACAAAATGTTTAGTTGTTATCCATTTATATAAGTTAGGTAAATAATCTTATCAGAGATGCTCCACCTATGACTGAGCGTATTATCGTTAGTTTGAAATAGTAGATATATTTTTTTATTTTTTTTGTGATAAAACAACTATTATTGTGTTATTTTGTATTGTACCTAGATAAGTACTTTTTTATGTAACTTACGGCCAAATAATAAAACAGATAATATTAGGGATTAGTCTACTACATTTCCTTGTATGTTAAAACATACTGAGCCCATAATCATCAACACAGCGGGCCAGTTTTTTATGATAATACCTATACTTGGGTACGTCAAGGCCGTCCGTATTAATGGTTTTAAACAATAAAGTGTCAAGTTCAAAGTACGTTCATGTTTACCAGCTGATAATAACACA
Organism: Noctua janthe; assembly: GCA_910589295.1. Classification (NCBI taxonomy): domain Eukaryota; kingdom Metazoa; phylum Arthropoda; class Insecta; order Lepidoptera; family Noctuidae; genus Noctua; species Noctua janthe. Next base: position 10,760,216 of record OU342575.1, on the reverse strand, counting down.
TATGTGGTTTATATGCTGATTACTCCGTGATTGATTACTGATCCGATTTACGTGATTCTTCTTTTTATTTGGTAGAGGAAACCCACTCGGTGCTCCAATATAAATTTTATTAACTTTTCTTGGGGAGTGTATGAGCAAACTTTTATTGTACGATTTTTTTTGCCTCGGAAAGCACCATAAGCCCAACGGCTCGGCTCGGCCTCGCTGTCATTTGTAGATCTTTGACAGTCGTTACAGGTAGGTAGTCAGTGGCGTGAAAGTCTGACAACCAGTCTCACCAAGGGGTATCGTACTACCTCACTTTTTTGAATATCTAAACATTCATAAATTGTTAGGCAAAATAACAATAAAAAATAAAACGTCAAAATATCGAGAGCTCAAAATAATGAACAATCTCGGAAGATATCCCGTAAGTGACAGTATAAGTTTAAACATGATTAGTTTATTAAACCCGGCAAACAACTTTGCTTGTATCAACAAAAAAATTAAGTTCGCTAAAAACTCACCAATTTTAGTAGAATTGCAATGAATTCACTTCACTCGAAAAAAAATCGCTATATAAATAACTGTTAAAATTGTTATATCTCTTATTAGTTGTTTATATATTTTTATTCATAAATTGTCACTATATTTAAATATCAGGTCGGACAGACAAGAGACCCACGGTAGACGCTTCAAATAATTCATTCATCCAATGAGCTCAAAATGTGTAATATGTGTTATATATAGCGTGTTATCGTTTATTTAGTGTTGTATTTAGTGTCAGATAAGGTACATAGTATCTGATAATAGCTCGTAATATAAGGTGACAACGACCCACAGGTGTAATAAGTTATATTATTGCATGAGAAATGTACTTAATCTATGCTAATTTTATAAAGAGGTAACATTTGTTTGTGAGTTTGTAAGTAGGGGGTAATCTCCGGAAGTAATGATCCAATTCTAAAAATTCTTTCACTGGCAGAAAGCTAAATTATTCGTGGGTACATAGGCTATAAATTATATTTATCTCATGCAAATTAGCTCAAATATACGTGTGTACCGATCTCAAAAGGTGTTGGATGTCTGTTTTTTTATAGTTTGTTTTTTTGTGTTTTGTTTTTTTGTTGTTTATTTTCTTTTGTTTTTTTTTTTATGTTGGCTACTGCTAAATATTTATGCAACTTTAATCAGTTATTTATTTTAATTAAACATTTACTCATAAATTAAATGTATGTTATAAAAACGTGTTTAAATTAATTTAAAATTAAACAAAATAACAACAGTACCTTGTAGGTAGGTCCTTAGTTATTTTAATTAATTAATTTTCCCTAACTTACTTGTCATCATCTTCCTGCCCTTGTCCCATGTTACTTGAGGTCGACAAAACATGTTTTTTTCTTTCATTCTCCTCTCTCAACCGTCACGCTATCGTTTACTCCTTTATCTTTCATATCATTCCTCTCCCTCTCCATCCATCAACGTTTATATAAGGTCTATCTTTTCACACACGAAATATTTTAAGACTAACTTCTATAAGTCGTAAAGTCACCATAGCAACGAAAAAAAAAATTATCTGAGTGCTTTTTTTTTGACAAAATTATTAAAATTCTAAAATTTTTTGAGACTTTTTGCATAAAACCTTTACTCCCGTATTCTAACAATAACAGTAACTAAATACGACGTAGTAAACTAGTGTAATGGATGCTTAAAAATAAGGAGCCAATATTTATTTTGTGGGTCAAGTAATTTTAAATTATTTATTTTAAATCAAAAAATATACTCAGATAAAAAAAAAACCCTTGAAATGGCTTTGTTGTAGCCGTTAGATGATTCCCTGAAAATATTTCGTGTATGAATAGTTAGACCTTATATTCATCACTCTTTTGGTCTCGTACAAACAAAAAGCCTAAATAGCTAGCATATATCCTAATTCTTAAACTTTTTTATGGATTGACCGTCGTACGGGTATTAATATACTTGTCCTTGACAGAACGCTAGTCAAACGATACTTAAATGTGTTTGCCTGTATGGTTGCGCAATTATTTCTCATTAGGCCTGGCGTGGCGAGAGTGAATTGATACTATATCCTACCATCAGAGGTCTAAAATGGCCGCTCTAGCAGAATCATAATAGGACATGAATCATACAGACGTAAACTTATACTGTCACTTACGGGATATCTTCCGTGATTGTTCATTATTTTGAGCTCCCAATGTAATAACAAAAGCAAAAAGCAGTATAGCGCTTTGCTACATCATTTATTATGCACACAGCCAAGGAGTAGAATTCCCTGCCTGCGTTGGTGTTCCCAAGATCATATGACCCCAATCTATTTAAGTCGCGAGTTAATAGGCTTCTTTTGGGTTAGCTCGTTCCATCGTCGACCTCATCTCTGTCCTCGGGAATAGGTCGAGGTCAAGAGTAGGCCCATTTAGTATAAAAAAGAAAAATATAGCTCAAAATAATGAACAATCACGGAAGATATCCCGTAAGTGACAGTATAAGTTTAGTTGTAAACTTTAAAAGCTCAAAACAGTGTACACGAAGACGTATTTAAATTGTGAATGGAAATAGTGCAAAAACTTTTCTCAGATACCTTTAGTCTTTACATTCGTGTGTTTTACGTAGACATTTACATGCGGAGCTGTGTCAATTATTTGTTTGAAATAATTATGATAAATTGTTTAATGTTCCATTTTGTCGTGCTGACGATGCTCAACGCACTTGTGGAGACCAACCCTGGTTTGGACTTGTTTGCTGATGAATGGAAGACGATAATGTTAGAATGTTTGTGGTTCTGTGAGAAGACCGAGTAAAAGGATTACTTAACTTAATTTAGTATTAATAGCTTTTGCTGTACTAAATGTAATAAATAAATGATTTAAATCGGCCACACACTGATGTGGTGACACAGATCTCTCTGTTAGAGAAGGTGGGCCAGAATCCACCACGCGGGAACCAGTGCGCGTTGCGTCGCGCGGACGATAACTTCGATTTTTTAATTCTAGGACATGTCATCCATACTTCTGTCTCCAGGCCTCTAAGCCTTACTACATTCCAAGCATTTTAGTCTTTTGCGAGAATCAAACCGTAACAAAAGCTGATAATTAAGAAAATGCACCTTTCGCAGCGTCGGGAGGGACTCATGGCTAACAACAACAGCCGCACGGATCTTGTATGTCAACGCCTCCCGTTATCGGTCCGTGGACCGTGGATGGGTGATCGTTCATTATATAACGAGACCCTTACATGCTTCTGCTCTCTCTGCTCTCTTTCATATAATAAAAGTTGTATATCTATGTGTGTACGGGTTTATAATAAGATACCAAGTAATCTCAAGAATCTAAATATGAGATTATTTAAAAATAAATTGCATGAATGGTTGTGTAGTCATAGTTTTTATAGTGTCAAAGACTTCTTTGACAATAAATGTTAAATATTCTCGTGAAATTTTTGCACGCTTATTACTGTTAAGTAAAAACATGTATGCTCTTTCTTTTTTGTTTTTACCATCTTTTATACCATGTTTTTAAGCAAATAAATATTATTCTATTCTATTCTATTCTGAAAGCAAGTTAAAGCGTCCTTGGCTCTGGCCCTGACTGTGATTCATAGATCTTTAATAGTCTTCTCAGGTAACCAGAAACCCAAAAGTCTGACAACCAGTCTTACCAATGGATATTGTGTTATACCCAGGCGCGGTCATACACGCCAAATTGACAAACCTTCTTAAAATAGCTTTTTTTGGATATGAAGATAACAAGAGAAGCTAACCTTTTTCGAGATAGAATTCTAAAATTTTCGAGCTCGCTACGCTCGCTTATGCATCTAAGTTACTTTTATTCTCATCGCTATATGAATGACCAAATAGAACCTAATACATGGGGCGGAGGCGGGCTGTTATCTAATTATCACACTAGGCAGAGGGGGTGGGTGATGGATCAACCCCCCGAAATCTCCGACAACTATTAAGAAATCAACCCATCCGAAGCGGATTGCAAATATTTTCTCGCTCGCTTTGCTCGCCAATACGTCCCTTTCAATTACGTACCTTTTCAATCTGTATAAATTGACAGAGTGATCCTATTCTCATTTCTGTATAAATTAAAAAAAGAAGTGGTGCTTTTTTCCAGCTCGCTTCACTCCTTAACACGTCCTGTACTTCTGAATTCTCCATAAGTTGACAGAGTTCCTTTTATACGCATTCCTGTATGAATGAACAAAAAGGATTTATTTTATCCGAGGAAGGATGCAAAAATTTTTGAGCTCGCTTCGCTCGCTCTTGCGTCTGAATACCTACATAACTCCTATGTAAATGATCAAAAGAAAATCTAACCTACCCGATGTAGTGCTAAACTTTTCGAGCTACCTTTGCTCGCTCTGACATTCTGCGTTCTTTTCAGTATATCTTTATAAACTGACACAATTTCTGAAAGCTAAAGATGCACCCCCCGGAAATAAACCTTAGGCGCCCTTGATTGTTTTGAATATTTTAATTCAAAGATGAAATCCCCCATTTGGTCTCCAACCAAGTTCCTGGCTACGGCCCCTTGTGACCCCCCCCCCCCCCCCAAGACTTAGGCTGGGACCGCGCCTGGTTATGCCTGTGCTGGCGTCTGTATGTACATACTCGTATTAGGTTATAATGAGAAGTATGAGCCTGAGAGGAATTATTTTATTGAACATTTTAAAGAGACAATACTGCATATGCTATCTTAGTGTCAAATTTTGAAGTAAGATATGAATTATAACATTTTGACGACTCCATTATTTTGATTTCGATAAACTTGGAAAAGCAGTTAAAGAAATTCAAATTAAAACACAAAAACATCAGAGAGTCTATGAAAACTTAAATCATGAGTATGCATAATTCATCCCAATATTTAGAGAGGGAAAAGATATCGTCAGAATTTTTCTTTAAGGAGACAGAATAGAGACCAAATTCTAATTAGAGATATTAGAGAGAGAAAGGAGATGAATACTTATTTAACTAAAACCATATGTATATGTTACTTAACCATTTATTATAAAACTTATAACAAGCCTAATTAATTTAATTATTTTTCTTACTTCCTGATTTTCCCTTCTTTGAACAAATATTAGCACAAATATAAGAGCAGGCGCGCTTCAACAGAATGTATGCAGCTAGGAGTAGGACCGCGCCGACTGCAGCGAGATCTAGGAACCTTCTCTTGTAGAAGGGTAAGTCCACCGCAGGAGAGCGCAGGTGCGGGGCGCCGCGAGTGTTCACCACGTGGTTCACCCAGTGCACCAGCTCCACACCCGGCTTCACGGGCCGGTCGTGGTGGATGAAGGATAGCTCCTTCGCTCTTTGGGCGTACCTGTTAAAAAAAGATTTGTTTTAACAATTGCAAACTTTTGTTCAAAAACTTCAATAGGATATATTATGGATTCATCATAAACAGGCTTTGTTTAGCCGGTGCTTCTTTAGCTCACTCTGCTCGCTCGCCAGGGTGAGACAAGTCCCGAGTTTACTCCGTTTGTTGTTACATTCTTCTTAGAAGACGAAGGCCCGCTTCGCTCGCTCCTGTATTCTAAGTTGTCTGATCAAAATCACTGTCCACAAGCACCGCCCGGATAACAGATTGGTGGTCATAGCCCTTTGAAAAGGCACTCCTTTAAAAATATCTACATGTTACTTTTGTTTACACACCTTTTGTTATTAACGGCTTCAAGAATTGCTTTCTTGAGGTCACCAGCCATTGTGTATGAAAGGTCGACTCTTTGCGCAAATCCTCTGTTGACTGCTTTGTCGACATTCGTGAACTGATCTGCGAAGACTGGAATACCGATGATTGGTATACCGAAGTGAACCGACTCCGTGGTTGAGAGAAGACCACCGTGAGTAATGAAGACGGCGAGGTTGGGGTGAGCTGAAAAATAAAGAAGGCTATATCAATAAATGTTCATGTGAAATTGTGAAATGTTTTCCACGTTTCACTAGTAATAGTTGAAACCCAATGTGATTGAGGGCGAGTAATTTGCCGGAGTTGAAATCAGCCTGCAAAATTGTACAGCTGAGAATGTTCTGATATAAGAAAAAGCTTATAACACTGCTTAAAGCAGCAAACTAGAAAAATCACACGATTTGTTTTAAAAGCGAGTTTTCCTATGTTGATAAGACGAATCTGATGATCATTGAACAAGACTTACAAAGGATTGCTTGCTGTGGTGCCCACTCCAGGATGTGAACATTTTTAGGCAGGTTAGGTAAAACCTCCTCAAATTTCCACAACACAGTCTGCTTCAGGCTTCCAAACATCTTCAGAATGTCGACCTTGAGCTCGTCGGGTAAGTCCTTACTCTTCAAGTTTGAGCCCATACTGAAGTAAATCACTCCATCCTTTGCGCTGTCCATAAGTTTCTTCAAGTCCTGTTAAAACATTATCATTATTGACTTGCGTTAATGTTACCAATTTAAAGACGTATTGGGCGGTACAGAACATTATTGATGTACAGGGAGAGGAAGACCAAAGAAATTAATTAAATAATAAGAAAGAAAGAGGAGTGAGGCTTTTTTAGAGTAACGGCTGACAGGAGGAATGGAAGAAAAAACGTGTTGTGCCGTCCTCGAGTAATATGAGACAAGGGCAAGTGATGCTGATGATCAAATTACAAAGTTCCACGATCCTTACTTGTGGCAGAGGCTTCACATCATCATCAATATGGTATCCTCCGATATACTTGTGGCTCTGTGGTAGAGATTTAGCTCCGCTGGTAGAAACGTATGCGTTGGACAAAATCATGGAAGCGTTGTGCCGAGCTTCCTCGAAAGTTGCTGCTTTTCTTCCACGTTTTTCGATAGCCGGAACGAACATAGTATTGTACGCACTTTCTTGAACACCGTCTAGCCAGCTGGAATTTTGAAAACATTGTTCTAATTTTTGTCATTTTCAGGTTACTGTCTTAAACAAAGGTTTTCGATAGTGATACTGTGTACTTTTTCAAAATCAGTTGTATCCTTTCCATCTTTATTTCATATTTTAGTAAGCTATTATACATATTATGTTTTATCTTATTTCATTAGAAGTAAAACTTACAAATAATTCAAGATTGTAATTTTGGTTTGGGTCCACAATTCATATGCTCTCTGCAAGAAGTTCAATGGTGGGCTGTTCGTGGACATGACGTCTACAGAATACGCGGGGTTCGTGGGCTCGTCAATCAATTTCAAAATCATCCAGTGAACCTCTACTGATGACAGCCAAATAAATGGACAGTCGTACACTTGGGCAAACCTGAAATAAGGGAAAATATTAGGCAATCCACTAATTCGCGTAAGCCCATTCTTATTTAGCGATCAAGAGTAGTGTGGCTTGAAGTGAATTTGTAAACAAATTACAGTACTTGGGCATAAGAGACATCGAGCTTTATATTACAAACAGTCTGCCACAACTCACAAAGGCATGAGTTAAGAATTGACTCAGACGACGACCGCAACGCAGATCTTTTTCTAAAGCTTAATCTTGTGCCATATTTACGGGTGATTAGAGTAGAAAAACTTAGCGGAAACGTAGTAGATTGAATATTCCGAAGTCACATTAAGTAATTACCCAGCAGGTACATCACTGAACATCCACTCGGCGATCACCACATCAAACTGTTCTTTAGGATCGTTCAGAATCTTCTGCACGTGATCGTTAGTAGTTGCTGCCTTTGCAATCTCAGTCATCATGTAAATCAAGATAGCAATGCTCATGTCATCGGCCGTTTTGTCCATGATGGACTTAATGCTCATTATGTCTTCTGAAATAAAGAATTTTGGTTTATTGTACTTCTAAAAGTTACAAAAAGCAATTGCAAACTATTTAACCTTTTCACCACTGCACTTTCGGTACTGTGATAGCCTGGTGGCGCGACCGTCGAACTGTCAAGTCATAGGTCTCTAGATAGGATTTTTCTGATTTATGTGCGTATCGTGTAATTATCACTTGTATCGGTGAAAGAAAACATGAGGAAACCAGCATGCCTGACGGCATGACACCATGACACCAGGTTAGGTAGTAATCACAAGATAAAGAAGAAAGACCACTGTACAAGGACCGCGTGGTGGATAACAGCCCACTTTATTTTGCAGACAGGCCTGCAGCGCAGTATTATGGGTAATTAAACTTTTCGTATCAAAATGCTGTAAGAAGCGTTCTAGAAAAAGTCATCCTGCCGAGAGGAGGAGCGAAGAGGAGACTCTTCTCTCAAAGCAGATTTAAATCATGTTAAAAAGCAGACGGTAGTCTGTCTCACTGCTTGCCGAGTTGATCTTCTCAGTTTTTGTCTGGTGTTTTCTGTCAACCATACTAACACCCACAGTATGATCTCAAGCGACACTTGTATAAACAAGAACGATAAATGATTGTGGCTTAATGGCTGGTGCTCATTTGCGAAGTTTATTAACAAAATTAAACTTACCAGGTATCAGTTCGAAGACTTTGCTGACATCGATAACGCGAAGGTTGGAAGGAGGATTCTTGTAGGTGAATGGTGAGATGTATGTGACCTGGAAAAAGATACACAAAGTTTGTCAAGATTTTATAAGTAATCATTTTGGATAGTTTCCTCTTGGCCGTTTGGTTCGATTAGGTCGTAGTTAGTAAGTTATATAAATAAAATTTTTCGGTATCGTTGACAATGATATACAAGGTGTACCATAATCAACGCAAGACCTCCCATGTGGACCTCTCGGACCATGAAACTTTTGTTCTGTAAGTTCTGGAAGTTTGCAATAAAAATTGTTTTTCTTCAGGAACTGACGCGATCAGCTGATCAACATGTACGGTAAAACTAAAAAAAAAATTATGAAATTCCAAAAGTCATAGAACAAAAGTTGTTCAGTTTCATGGTATGAGACACCACACGTGAGGTCTTGTGTTTATTATGGCGTACCCTGCGATTCAAAATAAGGATATGATGTTTACACCCCCTGTATAATTGTAGTTTTGTCATAAATTGGTATCGTACGTTTTGTCAAGAAGGGAAGTATGTAATACAAGATAAACAAATTTAGGAATCACAAATAGGTACAAAGGTACTAAGGACTTAAGTACGTAACTAATAAGCTATTAATTACTTTATCTGACATGCTTACCTAAATATTATATAACTAGGTGTGTCACTCAGCTACGTGTCTAGTTTCTACATTGTTTTTTATTTGGAGTAGGTATATACTTTTAGACACCGAACATAAATGCCAAACGAATTCTACTTTTGTCTATACTTCTATAGGTATTATAAAGAGGTAACTTTTGTAGTTGTGAGTACTTTTCGAAATGTCATCATCTGCCTAGCCTTTTCCCAACTATGTTGGGGTCGGCTTCCAGTCTAACCGGATGCAGCTGAAAACCAGTATTTTACATGGAGCGACTGCCTATCTGACCTCCACAACCCAGTTAGTACTGGGTAATACGATACCCCTTGGTAAGACTGGTTGTCAGGTTTTTTGGGCCACTGACTGCCTAACGACTGTCAAAGATCTACAAATGACAGCCGGGACCAACGGCTTAACGTGCTTTCCGAGGCACGGAGGAAACTCGGTATGTAATGGGCGGTCACCCATCCACAGACCAACCTAGGCAAGCACGGCTTAACCTAATGATCGACCCGAGCGGCTGTTATTATTTAGCCACGAGCTCCACACTTACTTACTTACGTACTTTTCGAAATGTCTTTTTAAAAAACAGATTATTGAAAATTTCTGTTTCTATGGAAAATTTAAAATCGGTCTAATTTAGCCGTAACACTATTTTTCGAAAATATTCTGTGTAAACTTTTTAGACTTATGGATGCGTATGAAATTTCATTCAAATCGGATCAGTCATTTCGAAAAAAAAAAAACTTGAAAGTTTATATGAAACGACCTTTGACACCCGGGGACAACGTACCTTCCCATTAGTGAAAGAATTTTCGGAATCGAATCAGCGTAGTTCCGAAGATTTCCCCCTACATTATTATTCCCTCTTTATTATGTTAGCAGAGATAATCTTAATAACAGGTAAGTACTAACCTCATGTCCAGCATTCAGCAGATGCCTGACAACTCCATCACCAAGGTTCCCGTGACTCCTCGAAGGCATGGGGAACACCACCAAGACCTTGTGGGCCTCAGAGAATGCCAGCATTATGCTGAGCAGCACCCAGAACATCTTCATCTTCTCCATGGTCTGCACAAAGTTAATAATTAAACAAAATGTTTAGTTGTTATCCATTTATATAAGTTAGGTAAATAATCTTATCAGAGATGCTCCACCTATGACTGAGCGTATTATCGTTAGTTTGAAATAGTAGATATATTTTTTTATTTTTTTTGTGATAAAACAACTATTATTGTGTTATTTTGTATTGTACCTAGATAAGTACTTTTTTATGTAACTTACGGCCAAATAATAAAACAGATAATATTAGGGATTAGTCTACTACATTTCCTTGTATGTTAAAACATACTGAGCCCATAATCATCAACACAGCGGGCCAGTTTTTTATGATAATACCTATACTTGGGTACGTCAAGGCCGTCCGTATTAATGGTTTTAAACAATAAAGTGTCAAGTTCAAAGTACGTTCATGTTTACCAGCTGATAATAACACATATGTGGTTTATATGCTGATTACTCCGTGATTGATTACTGATCCGATTTACGTGATTCTTCTTTTTATTTGGTAGAGGAAACCCACTCGGTGCTCCAATATAAATTTTATTAACTTTTCTTGGGGAGTGTATGAGCAAACTTTTATTGTACGATTTTTTTTTGCCTCGGAAAGCACCATAAGCCCAACGGCTCGGCTCGGCCTCGCTGTCATTTGTAGATCTTTGACAGTCGTTACAGGTAGGTAGTCAGTGGCGTGAAAGTCTGACAACCAGTCTCACCAAGGGGTATCGTACTACCTCACTTTTTTGAATATCTAAACATTCATAAATTGTTAGGCAAAATAACAATAAAAAATAAAACGTCTAAATATCGAGAGCTCAAAATAATGAACAATCTCGGAAGATATCCCGTAAGTGACAGTATAAGTTTAAACATGATTAGTTTATTAAACCCGGCAAACAACTTTGCTTGTATCAACAAAAAAATTAAGTTCGCTAAAAACTCACCAATTTTAGTAGAATTGCAATGAATTCACTTCACTCGAAAAAAAATCGCTATATAAATAACTGTTAAAATTGTTATATCTCTTATTAGTTGTTTATATATTTTTATTCATAAATTGTCACTATATTTAAATATCAGGTCGGACAGACAAGAGACCCACGGCAGACGCTTCAAATAATTCATTCATCCAATGAGCTCAAAATGTGTAATATGTGTTATATATAGCGTGTTATCGTTTATTTAGTGTTGTATTTAGTGTCAGATAAGGCACATAGTATCTGATAATAGCTCGTAATATAAGGTGACAACGACCCACAGGTGTAATAAGTTATATTATTGCATGAGAAATGTACTTAATCTATGCTAATTTTATAAAGAGGTAACATTTGTTTGTGAGTTTGTAAGTAGGGGGTAATCTCCGGAAGTAATGATCCAATTCTAAAAATTCTTTCACTGGCAGAAAGCTAAATTATTCGTGGGTACATAGGCTATAAATTATATTTATCTCATGCAAATTAGCTCAAATATACGTGTGTACCGATCTCAAAAGGTGTTGGATGTCTGTTTTTTTATAGTTTGTTTTTTTGTGTTTTGTTTTTTTGTTGTTTATTTTCTTTTGTTTTTTTTTTATGTTGGCTACTGCTAAATATTTATGCAACTTTAATCAGTTATTTATTTTAATTAAACATTTACTCATAAATTAAATGTATGTTATAAAAACGTGTTTAAATTAATTTAAAATTAAACAAAATAACAACAGTACCTTGTAGGTAGGTCCTTAGTTATTTTAATTAATTAATTTTCCCTAACTTACTTGTCATCATCTTCCTGCCCTTGTCCCATGTTACTTGAGGTCGACAAAACATGTTTTTTTCTTTCATTCTCCTCTCTCAACCGTCACGCTATCGTTTACTCCTTTATCTTTCATATCATTCCTCTCCCTCTCCATCCATCAACGTTTATATAAGGTCTATCTTTTCACACACGAAATATTTTAAGACTAACTTCTATAAGTCGTAAAGTCACCATAGCAACGAAAAAAAAAATTATCTGAGTGCTTTTTTTTTGACAAAATTATTAAAATTCTAAAATTTTTTGAGACTTTTTGCATAAAACCTTTACTCCCGTATTCTAACAATAACAGTAACTAAATACGACGTAGTAAACTAGTGTAATGGATGCTTAAAAATAAGGAGCCAATATTTATTTTGTGGGTCAAGTAATTTTAAATTATTTATTTTAAATCAAAAAATATACTCAGATAAAAAAAAAATCCCTTGAAATGGCTTTGTTGTAGCCGTTAGATGATTCCCTGAAAATATTTCGTGTATGAATAGTTAGACCTTATATTCATCACTCTTTTGGTCTCGTACAAACAAAAAGCCTAAATAGCTAGCATATATCCTAATTCTTAAACTTTTTTATGGATTGACCGTCGTACGGGTATTAATATACTTGTCCTTGACAGAACGCTAGTCAAACGATACTTAAATGTGTTTGTCTGTATGGTTGCGCAATTATTTCTCATTAGGCCTGGCGTGGCGAGAGTGAATTGATACTATATCCTACCATCAGAGGTCTAAAATGGCCGCTCTAGCAGAATCATAATAGGACATGAATCATGCAAACATAAACTTATACTGTCACTTACGGGATATCTTTTTTTTTTTTTTTTTTTTTTCCGGATGGGAAATCATCAAATGACCACTCTGGGCGGAGCGGAAGGGAGTGTCAGACTTGTACTGACTAAAACCCATCCATGTTCCTTCTTTGCCCTTTATGTTCCAGGGCCACGGTATCTCTTTCGAACAGTCCCGCAGCCCTGGCAGGCATCGGTCCTTGCGGACCCCTACTTATTTGCTGACATCTCTTTGAGGCGCACGTGGAACACGAACGCGCCGTCGACACGGCCTGTCGTCATAAGACGGCCGGACGGCGAGATAGCCCATAACTCGCCGTCCACAGGCCCGCGCCTACGGTGGCCGGGAGCCACCACGTGACCCCCAACGCCCAGGGCGTCTCCCGCGGCGACTGGGACGTGAGGTTCTTTCCCTCTCACGTCCCGCCACCTCCTTCACTAGCATGACTGCTTCGCAGAAGGAGGTGACGGCTTCCCATTCCCTCTCGCTCCGGACCATGGCTTGAACCAAGGCCGGACGCGAGAGATCGCCGCCGCCAATCGCCGCTACGAGGACACGGTGGTGCTCCGCCCAAGCGGGGCAGACCTCCACGGTGTGCTCCACCGTGTCCTCCGGACGATCCTCGCAGTGGACTTACGGGATATCTTCCGTGATTGTTCATTATTTTGAGCTCCCAATGTAATAACAAAAGCTAAAAGCAGTATAGCGCTTTGCTACATCATTTATTATGCACACAGCCAAGGAGTAGAATTCCCTGCCTGCGTCGGTGTTCCCAAATTCATATGACCCCAATATATTTAAGTCGCGAGTTAATAGGCTTCTTTTGGGTTAGCTCGTTCCATCGTCGACCTCATCTCTGTCCTCGGGACTAGATCGAGGTCAAGAGTAGGCCCATTTAGTATAAAAAAGAAAAATATAGCTCAAAATAATGAACAATCACGGAAGATATCCCGTAAGTGACAGTATAAGTTTAGTTGTAAACTTTAAAAGCTCAAAACAGTGTTCACGAAGACGTATTTAAATTGTGAATGGAAAAAGTGCAAAAACTTTTCTCAGATACCTTTAGTCTTTACATTCGTGTCTTTTACGTAGACATTTACATGCGGAGCTGTGTCAAATATTTGTTTGAAATAATTATGATAAATTGTTTAATGTTCCATTTTGTCGTGCTGACGATGCTCAACGCACTTGTGGAGACCTACCCTGGTTTGGACTTGTTTGCTGATGAATGGAAGACGATTTTGTTAGAATGTTTGTGGTTCTGTGAGAAGACCGAGTAAAAGGATTACTTAACTTAATTTAGTATTAATAGCTTTTGTTGTACTAAATGTAATAAATAAATGACTTAAATCGGCCACACACTGGTGGTGACACAGATCTCTCTGTTAGAGAAGGTGGGCCAGAATCCACCACGCGGGAACCAGTGCGCGTTGCGTCGCGCGGACGATAACTTCGATTTTTTACAGGCCTCTAAGCCTTACTATATTCCAAGCATTTTAGTCTTTTGCGAGAATCAAACCGTAACAAAAGCTGATAATTAAGAAAATGCACCTTTCGCAGCGTCGGGAGGGACTCATGGCTAACAACAACAGCCGCACGGATCTTGTATGTCAACGCCTCCCGTTATCGGTCCGTGGACCGTGGATGGGTGATCGTTCATTATATAACGAGACCCTTACATGCCTCTGCTCTCTCTGCTCTCTTTCATATAATAAAAGTTGTATATCTATGTGTGTACGTGTTTATAATAAGATACCAAGTAATCTCAAGAATCTAAATATGAGATTATTTAAAAATAAATTGCATGAATGGTTGTGTAATCATAGTTTTTATAGTGTCAAAGACTTCTTTGACAATAAATGTTAAATATTCTCGTGAAATTTTTGCACGCTTATTACTGTTAAGCAAAAACATGTATGCTCTTTCTTTTTTGTTTTTACCATCTTTTATACCATGTTTTTAAGCAAATAAATATTATTCTATTCTATTCTATTCTGAAAGCAAGTTAAAGCGTCCTTGGCTCAGGCCCTGACTGTGATTCATAGATCTTTAATAGTCTTCTCAGGTAACCAGAAACCCAAAAGTCTGACAACCAGTCTTACCAATGGATATTGTGTTATACCCAGGCGCGGTCATACACGCCAAATTGACAAACCTTCTTAAAATAGCTTTTTTTGGATATGAAGATAACAAGAGAAGCTAACCTTTTTCGAGATAGAATTCAAAAATTTTCGAGCTCGCTACGCTCGCTTATGCATCTAAGTTACTTTTATTCTCATCGCTATGTGAATGACCAAATAGAACCTAATACATGGGGCGGAGGCGGGCTGTTATCTAATTATCACACTAGGCAGAGAGGGTGGGTGATGGATCAACCCCCCGAAATCTCCGACAACTATTAAGAAATCAACCCATCCGAAGCGGATTGCAAATATTTTCTCGCTCGCTTCGCTCGCCAATACGTCCCTTTCAATACGTACCTTTTCATTCTGTATAAATTGACAGAGTGATCCTATTCTCATTTCTGTATAAATTAAAAAAAGAAGTGGTGCTATTTTCCAGCTCGCTTCACTCCTTAACACATCCTGTACTTCTGAATTCTCCATAAGTTGACAGAGTTCCTTTTATACGCTTTCTTGTATGAATGAACAAAAAGGATTTATTTTATCCGAGGAAGGATGCAAAAATTTTTGAGCTCGCTTCGCTCGCTCTTGCGTCTGAATACCTACATAACTCCTATGTAAATGATCAAAAGAAAATCTAACCTACCCGATGTAGTGCTAAACTTTTCGAGCTACCTTTGCTCGCTCTGACATTCTGCGTTCTTTTCAGTATATCTTTATAAACTGACACAATTTCTGAAAGCTAAAGATGCACCCCCCGGAAATAAACCTTAGGCGCCCTTGATTGTTTTGATTATTTTAATTCAAAGATGAAATCCCCCATTCGGTCTCCAACCAAGTTCCTGGCTACGGCCCCTTGTGACCCCCCCCAAGACTTAGGCTGGGACCGCGCCTGGTTATACCTGTGCTGGCGTCTGTATGTACATACTCGTATTAGGTTATAATGAGAAGTATGAGCCTGAGAGGAATTATTTTATTGAACATTTTAAAGAGACAATACTGCATATGCTATCTTAGTATCAAATTTTGAAGTAAGATATGAATTATAACATTTTGACGACTCCATTATTTTGATTTCGCTAAACTTGGAAAAGCAGTTAAAGAAATTCAAATTAAAACACAAAAACATCAGAGAGTCTATGAAAACTTCTTAAATCGTATGCATAATTCATCCCAACATTTAGAGAGGGAAAAGATATCGTCAGAATTTTTCTTTAAGGAGACAGAATAGAGACCAAATTCTAATTAGAGATATTAGAGAGAGAAAGGAGATGAATACTTATTTAACTAAAACCATATATATATGTTACTTAACCATTTATTATAAAACTTATAACAAGCCTAATTAATTTAATTATTCTTCTTACTTCCTGATTTTCCCTTCTTTGAACAAATATTAGCACAAATATAAGAGCAGGCGCGCTTCAACAGAATGTATGCAGCTAGGAGTAGGACCGCGCCGACTGCAGCGAGATCTAGGAACCTTCTCTTGTAGAAGGGTAAGTCCACCGCAGGAGAGCGCAGGTGCGGGGCGCCGCGAGTGTTCACCACGTGGTTCACCCAGTGCACCAGCTCCACACCCGGCTTCACCGGCCGGTCGTGGTGGATGAAGGATAGCTCCTTCGCTCTTTGGGCGTACCTGTTAAAAAAAGATTTGTTTTAACAATTGCAAACTTTTGTTCAAAAACTTCAATAGGATATACATATTATGGATTCATCATAAACAGGCTTTGTTTAGCTGGTGATTCGTTAGCTCGCTCTGCTCGCTCACCAGGACCTGGGTGCGACAAGTTCTGAGTTTACTCCGTTCGTTGTTACATTCTTGTTAGTAGACGACGGCCCGCTTTGCTCGCTCCTGTATTCTAAGTTGTCTGATCAAAATCACTGTCCACAAGCACCGCTCGGATAACAGATTGGTGGTCATAGCTCCTTGAAAAGGCACTCCTTTAAAAACTTCTATATGTTACTTTTATTTACACACCTTTTGTTATTAACGGCTTCAAGAATTGCTTTCTTGAGGTCACCAGCCATTGTGTATGAAAGGTCGACTCTTTGCGCAAATCCTCTGTTGACTGCTTTGTCGACATTCGTGAATTGATCTGCGAAGACTGGAATACCGATGATTGGTATACCAAAGTGAACTGACTCCGTGGTTGAGAGGAGACCACCGTGAGTAATGAAGACGGCGAGGTTGGGGTGAGCTGAAAAATAAAGAAGGCAATATCAATAAATGTTCATGTGAAATTGTGAAATGTTTGCCACATTTAACTAGTTCAAACCCAATAAATAAAGTGATTGAGGGCGAGTCATTTGCCGGGTTTAAAATCAGCCTGCAAAATCGTACAGCTGAGAATAAGAAAAATCTTATAACACTGCTTAAGGCAGGAAACAAATCAGGAAATTAGACAAATCACCCGATTTGTTTTAAAAGTGAGCTTTCTTATACGTTGATAAGACGGATCTGATGATCATTGAACAAGACTTACAAAGGATTGCTTGCTGTGGTGCCCACTCCAGGATGTGAACATTTTTAGGCAGGTTAGGTAAAACCTCCTCAAATTTCCAAAACACAGTCTGCTTCAGGCTTCCAAACATCTTCAGAATGTCGACCTTGAGCTCGTCGGGTAAGTCTTTACTCTTCAAGTTTGAGCCCATGCTGAAGTAAACCACTCCATCCTTTGCGCTGTCCATAAGTTTCTTCAAGTCCTGTTAAAACATTATCATTGTTGATTTGCGTTTATTTTACGAATTTAAAGACGTATTGAGCGGTACAGAACATTATTGGTGTACAGGGAGAGGAAGACCAATGAAATGAATGAAATAATAAGGAAGAAAGTTGAGTGAGGCTTCTTTTGAGTGACGGTTGATAGGAGGAACGGAAGAAAAGACGTGTTGTGCCGTCCTCGAGTAATATGAGACAAGGGCAAGTGATGCTGATGATCAAATTACAAAGTTCCACGATCCTTACTTGTGGCAGAGGCTTCACATCATCATCAATATGATATCCTCCAATATACTTGTGGCTCTGTGGTAGAGATTTAGCTCCGCTGGTAGAAACGTATGCGTTGGACAAAATCATGGATGCGTTGTACCGAGCTTCCTCGAAAGTTGCTGGTTTTCTTCCACGTTTTTCAATAGCCGGAATGAACAGAGATTTGTACGCAGTTTCTTGAACACCGTCTAGCCAGCTGGAATTTTGAAAATATTGTGCTAATTTTTGTGATTTTCAGGTTACTGTCTTAAACAAGGATACTTTTTCAAAATCACTTGTAATCTATTAGTCGATGAAGATATGTTTTAACTTATTTCATTAGAAGTTAAACTTACAAGTAATTCAAGAGCGTAATTTTGGTTTGGGTCCACAATTCACATGCTCTCTGGAAGAAGTTCAATGGTGGAGTGTTCGGAGACATGACGTCTACAGAATACGCGGGGTTCGTGGGCTCGTCAATCAATTGCAAAATCATCCAGTGAACCTCTACTGATGACAGCCAAATAAGTGGACAGTCATACACTTGGGCAAACCTGAAATAAGGGAAAATATTAGGTAATCCACTAATTCGCCTAAGCCCTCTCCCTTCTCTCACAGGGATGACGCCTGTATCCAAGCAGGGGAACAAACAGGTTGTACTATTAGGCGTAAGTTAGTCAACAAGAAGTATCCGCCTCATGCGATTGACAAGGCAATAGGAACTATCAAACAAGGGAATAATGCTGCAATATCTTCGAACAATACAAATAACATTAAATTCGAAAAATTGTTGCCAGAAAAAAGCACCTCATTTTCTCAGTAATTGTCGGCACAAACAGCAAGTCTTCTTATTTAACCATCAAGAGTAGTTCGGCTTGAAGTGAAATTATATACAAATTACAGTACTTGGGCATAAGAGACATCGAGCTTTATATTACAAACAGTCTGCCACAACTCATACAGGCATGAGTTAAGAATTGACTCAGACCACGCCCTGCAAAGCAGAACTTTTTCTAAAGCCCAATCTTGTGCCATATTTACGGCCGAGTAGAGTAGAAAAACTTAGCGGAAACGTAGTAGCTATAATATTCCGACGTCACATTAAGTACTTACCCAGCAGGTACATCGCTGAACATCCACTCGGCGATCACCACATCAAACTGTTCTTTAGGATCGTTCAGAATCTTCTGCACGTGATCGTTCGTAGTTGCTGCCTTTACAATCTCAGTCATCATGTAAATCATGATACCAATGCTCATGTCATCGGCCGTTTTGTCCATAATGGACTTAATGCTCAGAATGTCCGCTGAAATAAATAATTTGGGTTTGTTATACTTCTAAAAGTTACAGAAAGCTTAATGGCAAACTATTTAATATTTTCACCGCTGTACTCTTGGTACTGTGATGGCCTAGTGATTTGACCGTCGGACTGTCAACGCATATAAGTTTTTAAACTGTCATGGCCACTCACATTATCATTAACACTAGAAACGGTTGTTAATGAAAATGTCAAGTCATCTCAAATTCGAACCCAAGACAGGCACCTCTGATATTTCTGATTCATGTGCGTATTGTATAATTATCACTTTCTACGGTGAAGATAGAGATATTTCTCGACGGCATGTAAAGCCATCTCAGAAGCCTATGGGCGGCATACAAATCCTGACACCAGGTTAGGCAGTAATCACAACATCAAGAAGAAAGACCACTGTACTGGGAGCGCGTGGTGGATAACAGCCCCCTATATTTTGCAGACAGGCCTGCAGCCCAGTATTATGGGTGATTAAGTAAACTTTTCGTATCAAAATGCTGTAAGAAGAGTTCTCAAAAAAGTCATCCTGCCGAGAGGAAGAGCGAAAGCAGATTTAAATCATGTTGAAAAACAGACGGTAGTCTGTCTCCCTGCTTGCTTAGTTGATCTTCTCAGAGTGCTGTCTGGTGTTTTCTGTCAACCATACCAACACCCACAGTATGATCCCAGCGACACTTGTATAGGATAAGAACGATAAATGATTTTAGCTTGATGACTGGTGCTCACATGCGAGGTTTATTAATAAAATTAACCTTACCGGGCATGAGATCGAAAACTTTGCTGACGTCGATAACGCGAAGGTTGGAAGGAGGATTCTTGTAGGTGAATGGTGAGATGTATGTGACCTGAAAAAAGAAACACAAAGTTAGTCAAGTGTTTAACCATTTTAATAAGTAGGTAATAATAAGTTTGAAAGTAATAAGTTTTTCCTCTTGGCATATCAATATGAAACTTTTGAACCCCGGACGCACTTGAACGACTTCTATTATGAATTTTGGGATGCAGTTTATTTAACTACTATCAGTGATCGATTCGGTCGTAGTTATCTAAATATCAGTTTTAGGTATCAATGATATTTCTGAAATTTGTGTCTGTCGTTGCATGATTCTCAGTTTTAACAGTTTTGCGCGACCCAACTGTTGAAAAATAATATATACATCCGTCTATGTAGCCCTAGGCTGCACAAGGAACAACGAGGAGGGAGGTTTGTACAAGGAATTCCAGTGTCACAATAATTAATTTGAGATGGTTGTAGAATTTCAAGTTTCACACCTATCCTAAAGATACCTTATGATATTTTTTCTTTCTGCCCTACATATCTCAATAATGAACATCAAAAACCAACTTCAACATTTTAATACCATACTTCGTGGTATGTGTTCTAAAGTTGACTGTCCCAAACTCGAAATAGGTCAGACAAGACAAGAGTAAAGACCTGTTCAGACTTCAAAACTCAAACTGAGGCTTTAAGTTCTGAAACGTGACGTCATGTCCTACCCATTACTCTTAAGGACTAATTAGGCACACTTTGTTGGAACTTCGCATTTTTATTTTAAACAAAGTCGAAGACTCAAATGATCTTAACATGAGTTTAAAAGTTCGTTAGGACCTTAAATGTGTTCTGAATTTGAATTTCATGGTTCTGTTTGTAAACTTTGCATAAGCAAAATGAGCATGTTATGTTGGGTTCCCTATCCATTAGCATAAAATTTTAAGACCTAATATAACTTAGCATAATGTTGTTTGGCATAATTATTTTTTCGCATAATATAATTACGCATAACAGCTCATGCATAATTTTTTTAAGCATTATGTCTGTAACCATAATAATGATTAGGCATAATATTTTAAAGCATAAACTTATTAAGCATAAAGTTCTAAAGCATAACTTTTTTAAGCATAAAGTTCTAAAGCATAACTTTTTTAAGCATAATATCCTAAAGCATAAAAGTTAAGCATAAATAACGCAGCATGCAGCAGGCAGGGTTTCTGTGACGGCTCCGGCGCTGCGGCCCTCCGGCGGCCCCACGCGTGCTAATCGTCGCAGACGGCTTTCGCTCACCACCGCAGCTTCGGCTTGTTGGCCGGCTTCGCCGGCCAGCCTCAGCCGCGGCGGCTCGCTCGCAGCCGCCTGCTCCTCAGCCCGCGGGCCGCCTCGCCCCTACGCGCCTACGCGATTTTAAATAACACTCTAGGGGCAGGACAAACAAGACTACGTGAAGTCGGTTTTGTAGCAATTCGGTTCTGTGACTAACTTTTGTTGCACAGCATATTAATTTTTTAACCAACAATATTATTTGATTGTTACAGGTACTATAGCTAATTGTTTTGCTCAGAATTATGTATGGGGCACTACAAGTTCACCACCACCATTTCCACCCAAAGTCTGGAGTACGTATTTACTAGTAAAGGAAAATATACCCAGGACACAAAATCATGCAGAGGCATGGCACAATAGATTTGCTCATTTTGTGGGAAAACACCATACTGGATTTTATTTTTTGGCAAAAAAGATAGTTCAAGAAATAAGACATCAAACCATTGAAATAGATAAACTGGATATCGTAACATCACTTATACCAAAAAAAAAAAAAAATACACGGACAAAACCAAAAAAATTTAAAAAATCATTGGTAAAAAAGATGAGTATCCTTCTAAACTAGAATATTTATAAGCAATTGCTAAAAATATACACCTAAAATAAATAATTAAGGACTACTATTTCAATCAGTTAACTTCTATCTGAGGAATAACCGCCATATTTATTTCTCATAATAGAAGTTAACTAAAAATAAACGTTTCTCGCGATTGAAAATGTCATGTATATTTATAATAAATCATTTGCATGAACATTGTTTTTGTTATTTATATTAATTGTATGCCTAAATATTATTATGCTAATAGCCATTAGGCCTACTAACGTTATGCTAAAAGTCTTTAGGCCTACTAACGTTATGCTAATAGTCATTAGGCCTACTAACGTTATGCGAATCAAATTTATGCCAAAACAAATTAGTCTTTAACATGATTATGCCAACATAAAATGTATGCCTAAAAAAATTATGCCAAAGTATTATTATGCCAAAACAAATTGTGCCAAAATCGTTATGCCGAAGTATATTAGGACAAAAAACATTATGCGAAAAGAAGGGATCCCGTTATGTTGGCATTGCTGGGACAAAGACCTCCATTCTATGAGTGGGAGTGGGCTGTAATCCAACACGCAGGCCCTGCTGTGCAGGTTGGTAGATATCACGTGTCTTGGAAATTTTAATTTTCGAATATTTCCTTACGATGTTTTTCTCCTCGGTTTTAAGAGCTGTGGAAATAAATTACACAAACGGCCGACGCCACTGGGCTAACACTGCTATGTCTGTTTTTAAACGTAATTATACCTATTCAGTATCTAAATAGGAATTATATAATAGCACTTTTTGTGATAAACTGGTATCGTAAGTTTTATCAAAAAGGGAAGTAATACAAGATAAACAAATTGAGGAATCACAATTAGGTACTAAGGACCTAAGTACGTAACTAATAAGCTCTTAATTACTTTATCTGACATGTTTACCTAAATATTATATAACTAGGTGTGTCAGCTACGTGTCTAGTTACTACATTGTTTTTATTTGGAGTTCATACTTTTAGATACCGAACATAAATTCCAAACGAATTCTACCTTTGTCTATACTTCTATACTATAATAGGTTAGATTTTATAAAGAGCTAAATTTTGTAGGTTTGAGTGTACGAGGTAACCTCTGAATTCTACTCGTTTCAATTTAAAAAAATCTTTAATTGATAGAAAACTACACTTTTTTCGGTTGCCATAGAATGTGTTTTTCATGCAGGCAAAGTCGGGAGGGGATATGCAATTATGCATAGAACGTCGTTTTTTAAAAGTCCGTAAATGGGGCCCCTTTTATTCTTAGACAGAGAGGTGGGCGTCAAATTACCGTCATGTGTATTAACTAAAATGATTCATTCATTTTTTTTTTGTTTTTTCATTGATGTTTTTTTGTTTAAATAATTTTAATTTCAACTTGATGCCGAATTAGTGGATTTGTGTTGCTACGCTGTTTATGCTTATTTTTACCTCTACCTTTTAACAGTTTTATAATTCACAAGCTTTTTCCAGCGACTTCGCTCAATACCACAGTTCCCGTGCTTTTTGCATTTGAATATAGCCCTTGACACCCGGGGACAACGTACCTTCCCATTAGTGAAAGAATTTTCGGAATTGGATAAATAGTCCCGAAGATTTTTTAGTAGAGATAATCTTAACAACAGGTAAGTACTAACCTCATGTCCAGCATTCAGCAGATGCCTGACAACTCCATCACCAAGGTTCCCATGACTCCTCGAAGGCATGGGGAACACCACCAAGACCTTGTGGGCCTCAGAGAATGCCAGCATTATGCTGAGCAGCACCCAGAACGTCTTCATCTTCTCCATGGTCTGCACAAAGTAATTAAACAAAATGTTTAGTTGTTGTCCATTTATATAAGTTAGGTAAATAATCTTATCAGAGATGCTCCACCTATGACTGGTCGTATTATCGTCAGTTTGGATCGTATCTAGATAAGTACAAGTATATTCATTATAAAGAAGTAATTAAAAAGTAAGCAAATTCTAATTTACATTGAATTTAATGCGACGTGTGAATGAAAAATGTTGACAACTCCTGTTAATTTTCATCCTTTTCATGTGTGAATTGGGCGATTGTTTTTTTTTATTATTCAATTGTTTAAAACATTACTGAGATCTCCTGATTATAGCCTTTTTAAGTAATTTAAATATCATTTACTAAGTAAGTTCGTTGGTACAAAAGATTTTCTCACCATGGTTGTTTTAAGTATATCAGATGATACTAAGTCATAAATATTAAACGTATATCATTTTTAACGTAAATAACTAAGTAGGTATCTACAAAAGGCAACCGGTCTGTGAGGTTGTACTCGTCTTGCCAAACAAACAGGTCTAGGTTTTGGGAGAACAACACTGGCAATCAGAAATTATTATTATTAGGTATCACGGATTTATTTGTAGCAGAACAAGATACTACCTGTCTGTCAAATTTATTTAATTGATTTTTAACTTTATCGCTAAAGCATTAGGTTCAAGGTTGATTGGAAAAATTTGACAGTTTCGGGTAGCTTGTTGTGCATCTGTACAGTTTGGTTATATATTGTATAATATTGTACGTTACCTATTTAATTCTTCAAAACTTGTCAAATTTAAGTTTGAAACAGACATGCCAAATTAACGATTCAACTAAACTACTAGTTACTACGCTACATTTTACACAGACATAAAACCTTTTTAAATATCTAAAGATACATAAATAGGTAGGTAACAGACGCCCAAAATAACAATAATAACGACACGATTTGGCCTTGGGATTACAAGCATGATAAGATTATTAAACCCGGCAAACAACTTTGCTTGTATCAACAAAAACTCACCAATTTTAATGTAAAATTACAATGGATTCACTTCACTCACAAAAATAATCACTATATAAATTATAGTTGAGATTGTTATATCACTTATTATTTGTTTATATATTTTTATTATTCATAAATTGTCACCTTATTTAAATATCAGTAGTCGGACGGACAAGAGACCCGCGCTAGACGCTTCAAGTATATCCAATGAGCTAAAAATGTGTAATATGTGTTATATATAGCATGTTATCGTTTGATTTAGTGTCAGATAAGGTACACAGTATCGGATAATAGCTTGTAATAAGTTATATTATTGCATGAGAAATGTACTTAATCTATACTAATTTTATAAAGAGGTAAAATTTGTTTGTAAGTTTGGAAGTAGGGGGTAATCTCCGGAAGTAATGATCCAATTCTAAAAATTCCTTTTCTGGCAGAAAGCTAAATTATTCGTGGGTGCATAAGGTATAAATTATATTTGTATCATGCATATTAGCTTAAGTATAGGTGCATGTGTGTGTACCGATCTCAAATGGTTTTGGATGCTGTGTTTTTTTTTTATTTATAGTTTATTTTATGTTGACTTAGTTACTGCTATATATATACGCAACTTTAATCATTTATTTATTTAATTAAACTTTTACTCAAAAATTAAATGTTTATTGTAAAAACGTTTTTAAATAATGTTAAAAATAAAATTAAACAAAATTAATTTAAATGAGAAAGTAAATAAATTACCAGTACCTTGTAGGTCCTTAGTTATTTCAATTAATTATTTTTCCATAACTTACATACTAGTACTAACAAAAAAACCAATAGCTTATCCTGATTCTTAAACAAGTTTACGGATTGATTCGGTATTATTATACCTGTCCTTGACAGAACGCTCTAGTCAAACGATACGAGATTGCACAATTATTTCTCAGCCCTCTTAGGAGGCCTGGCGTGGCGCCTGAGTGCCAATAACAAATGGCAATGTTTGCTTGAATAAAGCACATACAATCAGTAAAATGATTATATTAAGGGTAAAAAATAGATGTAAACAAGGCAGATAGAGGTAAGTGACGTCACATAACATGATATGAAAGGCCGCGACAATCATGGACGTTTGAACTAGAAAATTGTAGGACTTTATTTTATTTTTGAGCGGTAGGCAGTAGTTGGACTTAACTTTTAATTATTTTCTTGGGTTGATAGAACTGTATTTTATTGATTTAAGTAAAGAAAAAATTACAGGCATATTGCCTATTGATACTATAAGGTCTTACCATCAGGGGGCCTAAAATTTAATAAAGAATTTTTCAAATCGGTTTAAGAATGACGGAGTTATGAGGTAAAAAACACAAAAAAAAAATACAACCGATATGAGAACCTCCTCTTTTTTTAAGAAAGTGGGTTATAAATACCATTAATTATTATTATGCAGTGCTATGTTAAGGGCTTATTAATTAGAGAATGTAATTACTTCTTCACGCCTGTAAGCCCCGGAAGGTAAGGCAGAGGTGTCGTTATAGCACATCCACTCTACACTTACTCACATTTATATTCCCTTTGAATTACGTGCGATAAAAGCTTCAGAACCAAGAAATATGAATCAAGAATACTTTTTTAGTTGAATTTGACATTTTAATTTTCTTTCCACTTGCCAAAAATTGCTTTTGGAACCATCTCAACATAACCCAAATCTATCTAGGTATGTAAATACCATTCGTTAATCTTTCTGATAAAAAAAAATCTGTTCATTGTGGCCAGCAACATTTTTACATTAGGTAATTTTGACGATTTTTCGTCACCCTCCCCTTAGTGAGATGTTTAGAGATTTGACTTGACCCCCTCACCCCTCCCCTAATCTCACGTGAGATTTATCGAAATGCGTAGTTAATAGTAAATACGTTAACCTGTGCTTGATTGCGTTGGATTTATTTAATGAACATAATTTACTTAATTATTTTCATAGATTAAAACATTATTGTATAGAATTTAGCCATATTTTAGTGTCTTCCTTCCGAGACCTCCCCTCTCTTCCTCGTGAGATTGGGTGAGATTCGGCTCGTCGCCCTCCCCCTAAACGCCTCACGTTATAATGGACGCCCCCTTAGTCTAAGACATGGCCATAGATTCGAAGAAGAAGTAGAAGATTCGTCTAGGACTCAGGCTTCCGTAATCCATAGGCAACAACTAATACTCGTATTATAAATTCAAAAATATATCTGACAGTTTGTTGCCGTCAGATTTTATACACACAGGTACACGATGACCAGAATTGGGGCATAGTATACCTACTCCTTCTTCTTAGCGTGATGATGGCAATCTAAATTGTGTCGAGAACAGAGCCCCGAGTTTCACGCCTTCATTAGCTTCCATCAGTTCCTGTTATGGTTTTCTTATCGCTGTCGGCCGGCTTCTCGTGAGTCGAGTTGTCATACTTGGGCTCGTCCTCCGCGGCGTCGTCCCGCAGACTGACAGGGTCCCAGCTACAGGCCGCGCTGTTGTTCTCGTCTGGCTTGTCAGAGTCTCTCTTCTGTCGCTTGTTGACTATGAGTCCTCCAACAGCCATAAACTCCTGGTACCTCTTCCGCTTGCACGATCTACCAGACCTCAAGTTCTTCTCGTCATCGGAATAGTTCTTCTGATAACCGTACTCGTCTTCTTTAGAAGAATATCTTTTATCAACTATTTGGTCTATCACATCTTGGTTAGTTGATGTTGTGAGGAAAGTTTTGAGTATGAATGTGGATGGGTATATGAGTAGAGGAAGACCAAAGAAACGATGGATGGACTGTGTAAAGAATGATATGGCAAGAAAGGAGGTGTCTGGCGAGATGACAAGTAATAGAGAAGTATGGAAGAAGAAGACATGCTGCGCCGACCCCAAATTAATTGGGATAAGGGCAAGAGAATGATGACATCTTGGTTAGTGAACTGGTCGTTGGGTACACCATAGTATATCCTCTTCTTGTTATCATCAACAATTGATCAAACAACAGGACACGATATTAAGTGACACATTGTTTATGAAACAGTACACCATATTTACACTCCAGGGCAGAAAACCAAAAATATTAACTTAAAAAAAACAAGCATTTATTCAAAATAATAAAACAAAATTAGGTTTATCTATCAACATTGAACGCGTATACAGTTTCGTCTCCGCGCTATTAACCTTTGAGAAGTTCTCTCGTGAGGAAGCGATCTTGGCTGCAGGACTAAGCCATATCTGTCATAAGAATGTACCTATTGTCACCAGAACCAAAGGTATGTGCAAAATTTCAGCTCAATTGGTTTGAAATTCAGTTGCAACATTTGATACATACTAAATGCATGGTAAATAAAGCGCTTGTAACGACTACTATTGCGTCAGCTTGCCCTGGCAACATATAGATACTAACAGAAAATCCTTTATCATGTTACCTACCATGAAATTAGTGGTTGGTATCTAATCTTGCAAACGAAAGCTTTTTGTTGGTTAGATTAGATTGGTTGTCACAACTGTTACACCAGATTTAATCAGTGGTGTAAATACTTCCTGTCCATTACCATCATCATCAGTACAACCCAGTCCACAGCAGGATATAGGATATACTTTCTTTGTTTCATCTTTTCTTTTTTTCTTTGAATCAACCTCAATAGCAGTCCGAAGTTTTAAAACTGGCGATATGATACCCCCATGCCGTGTAAAATACGTTAAGACGTTGGTCCTGCGCTTGATTTTTCTCCGGTCGTCTCAGATTTCCGTCCCAATGGACTATGAGAGTGATGGGAGAGAGACTGAACCTATGTCTGAGCACACACTTGTGTACTATAATATCTCCCGCGCCGATGGC
Organism: Noctua janthe; assembly: GCA_910589295.1. NCBI lineage: Eukaryota > Metazoa > Arthropoda > Insecta > Lepidoptera > Noctuidae > Noctua > Noctua janthe. Next base: position 10,731,814 of record OU342575.1, on the reverse strand, counting down.
TAATCACCGCTGAGATTAGCCACCATGATCGAAAACGGTCAGGAGGATTTAATAGAATGAAGTTCGTCTAACTTAACAGACAGGTTTGTTGCTGGGGAGAGAGTTCCGCGACTTCTTCAGCTAAAACACTACGAATTGTTGAAGAGCGCCTTTTATTGGGACTGTCTCATGTAATTTTCGTCGTTCAAAGATGGCTGATTTACATCCTAATTTAAATAAATTACTTTTGCCACTCTTATACATCTATCGTCGCTCCTTATAGTCCAAAAACGCTTAACACTTCGTCTCCCTGCATTTAAAATCTGTCACATAACCACAAGATAAGGGTTCACAAAATGATTCTAAAAACCACCTGGGGTCCACACTCTGGATTCCCACACGGAACCATATTTTATATGAAATTGACAGCTTCGACAAATTGCAGAGGACGAACAATTTATCACTGTTCGGAACCAAACTAGACGAAGGTTGCACGATTTAGACGCTTTATTGTCTGTATAAATTGCTTTACATGCAAAGCAAAAGTATCAGACCCTTTCCAGAGGGATTGACAAAAGGGGTTTTTACCCAGACCACCAACAAGGGGTATTTTGCCATTAACATCAGCAACCGGCAACCGACTCGGGCCCTGAATTTTCCGGTGAAAGCTCAGACAACACTACCCAATCCGAAGATGAAACTCCAGACCTCACACTCAGCAATCGCACTTATGTAGACCAGTGTCGTGTTTACCCACATCACCAACAAGGGGCATATTGCCATTAACATCAGCAACCGGCAACCGGACAACACTGCCCAATCCGAAGATGAAACTCCAGACCTCACACTCCACAATCGCACACATGCCCACTAGTCCAATGAGAGCAATAGTCAACCTGTAAACAGTTGATCTTCACATCACACACATAACACATCATTCCATTCTGTATCTGTAGAAGGACGTTGTTAGCTGCGCTAGGTACTGTTTATACTTTTGCAGCTATCATAGTTTTACTTGTTGTACTTAGTCTTGTGTTATTGTTCCGAAACAAACTTTTAATATTTAACTTTCACAGATGCACAATTCACAGGCAAAAACGCGTTGCTGTAAAGTTTTTAACGCCAGTTCTTCTCACCGATATTTGGATGGTCTATTAAAATCATGGCACCAAACCATTTGTTCAAAAAACACAATTCCTAAAACATTTGTTCAGCACTGCTGGACAGTTTGAAGATAACATAATATAACATACAGAAGTGTCTGTTGTATATCCACATTTTACCGGCTATAATAAAGATCCATGTAATAGGGGCGGGCCTATGTTATCAACTGGGCAAGACCGAATTCGGTCAGCTACCGTGAATTTCGTGATGGAGATACCCAATAACACTTTGCCCGATTTGGGCATTAATCCCAGCAGTTCAGCATCAGCGCTTGCGACCACTAGGCCAACGATACTGCCACGTTGGTCTTTCCTTTCAGGATAGTAAAAAGAAAAAGAAAGAAAAAAAAAATATTCGAGACACGCATAGCACACGTGCGTATTGTATAATGGTAGGTAATGATGACGATTGCGTTTTTTCACACGTAAAACATAATATCTAGATTATCTATACATCTATACAAATAAATAAAACTGAAGTATCTGTTTGTAATATCAAAATAATAGATTTTTACTCAATGCATTTATGAAAATGTATATGGCACTTATAACAACAACACATTTTTTTCAGTTTTTGTCTGTCTGTCTGACTGCCTATCTGTTTGTTCCAGCTAATCTCCGATACGGCTAGACCGACCGATTTTAAAGGGACTTTTACTGGCAGATAGCTGATGTTATAAGGTCTTTTTTTTTCGGATGGAAAATCATCAAATGACGGGGGTCATTTGATGCCCCCCCCCCCCCCCGCCTCCCACTCTGGGCGGAGCTGAAGGGAGTGTCAGACTTGTACTGACTAAAACCCATCCATGTTCCTTCTTTGCCCTTTGTGTTCCAGGGCCACGGTATCTCTTTCGAACAGTCCCGCAGCCCATGTTATAAGGTCTAACATAGGCTACTTTTATGTTAGAAAAATAATTAGGGATCTGTGCAAAAAAAAACCCTTGTATTTGGTAACAAAATTCGATTCAAAAAGGGAAGTGATATTTTTTTTATAATAATCTCACGCGAACGAATGTCGCAGGCAACAGCTAGTTGTAATAATAAGTATGTAGGTAAATCTGATAAATTCATATCTGCAACATATCTTAACTCAAAACTCAGTAGTTCGCCCAATGATATATCAATTATTAGCGCTTTGCCTGCATCTTTGTTCTCGTGGATTTACTCTCAAAACAGTGTTTGAGGAACTAGCATATCCGAGAACCGCAAAAAACAGCGACTGTGACATCCACCAACCAGCACTTAACCCGTGTGGTGCGTATTACTGCCCATTTCTTCTCTAAAATGGAGAAAGGCTGTGTTCCAGTACTGCGAACATTGTAAGCTGATTCATCATCTGCCTAGCCTTTTCCCAGCTACGTTAGGGTCGGCTTACAGTCTAACCGGATGCAGCTGAGTACCAGTATTTTACTTGGAGCGACAGCCTATCTGACCTCCACAACACAGTTAGTACTAGATAATACGATACCCCTTGGTAGGACTGGTTGTCAGATTTTTTGGGCTACTGACTACCTGTAACGACTGTCAAAGATCTACAAATGACGGCCAGGACCCACGGCTTAACGCGCTTTCCGAGGCACGGAGGAAACTCGGTATGTAATGGGTGGTCACCCATCCACAGACCAACCTAAGCAAGCACGGCTTAACCTAAAGATCGATCCGAGCGGCTGTTTTTATTTAGCCACGAGCTCTTTGCATTGTAAGCTGATTATGCTTATGAAAAGCCTAACTCTGTAACTTGACCACCTTTTTACATTATGTTTATAAATTCTAATGTTTTAAGTTGTAGTGTAGTGTGTTGTAAAAAGTACTTAACCATTACTCTAAAAAATACCACGCAACTTTCAAAATAGTTTTTTTGACGTAAAGTAAGTATTTTAGATGGTTTCATCATTTCTATACTGGTGATGTAGAAATTACTTCCATGAATGAATAAATCGATTGTTAAAATCGACGTGAGTAACAGATCCGGATAAATTTAACCCAGCCTGATTATCTAGATATGGTCTACGTGATACACCGCCTACACACCGTGACAAAGCATTATATTTGCTTGATCACGAGGTGTTAGGCCATTTATAAATAAGTGATAGTTTGGAACTAAGTTATTATTTATAATAAAATTAACTGTCTCAATAAGTGTGTTAATTACGTTTTTTTTTTTTAAATTGGTGTTTTTTTATTTTGATACACAAACTGACAGGATGCATTCAGCTCCTTCTTCTTCTTAGCGGGTCGATGGCAATCTAAATTGTGTCTGCCCAGAACTGAGCTACTAGTTTGGCGCTTTCAGTAGCGTCCATCAGCTCCTTATTGTGAATCATATTCCACCGGAATTTTTCTCCGGTTTTTTTACTATTCCTTCATTTCAATGTAAAATTACATTGATTGTACGCAGCACTCCATTTATGTAAATAATATGGCTAAAATTAAAAATCCAACAATGGATGTTGAAATATTCTAACGAACGACGCGTGAAATCAGCTGTTCACTTCCTACCTAGCTACAGAGATCAAATAAAGAAGAAGATCAAACTCGTCGTCGCGGTTGCCATTCGCTACGTACGTTTTACCACGGTGACGATACATTGCATATGAGGAAGGAAATAAAACTAATCAAATTTACTGGATTCCCGTAACATTCCTAAAATAATTTCTTGTACCGGTCATCTTAGTATGATATACTGAATTCACCCCATCAGTTTGTGGAGGGCTGTTCCTTACACCCTGTATAGTAGTTCTGTTCTAACTTTATGTCGGCTCGGAAGTTTGCGGGTAGTGACGGTCACATGAACAGGTGGGCTTAATTGAACTAAGATTATTTTAATGATTATGATTCCGTAATTCTAAACGAGTTACCTGCGCGAATCATATTTTCATCAACATACAGCCTGACACTGACCTACAAATTACAATAAAACGTAAGAAAATTTGAATTTCCCGGGAACCATGGTGCTTTCAGCTTAAAAAGAAACACCATTTTCAGTTCTGCAGTTAAGCTGTGAAACTGTAACTAACTCACTGAGACATTTAATTGTATTTTAGTAACTTAGTTTCAAAACTACCGCATATTTATAAATGTATGCCATTTATAAATATGCGATAGTTTTGCACCTTGATCAGGGAAATACAGGACCAAATGATTAAACACGGTGTGTCGGCCATTTTTAGTGTAGTCGATATCAAGGTAACAAGGATGGCTCAATTTTATCCAGTGGATAGATCTGCTACTCACGTCGCGTCGATTTTAACAATCGATTAAATCATTCACAGAGTTATTTCGAAATGACCAGTATAGGAGTGATGAAACCATCTAAAAAACGTGCCCAAAACTTTAAAAAAATGCATGTTATATTTTTAGAACTTTTTAGAAAGAAAGAAAAAAGAATACATATTTATTTGGCCCATGCCACAAGTGCACACAACAAGAACAAAAAAAAAAAAAAAAAAAAAAAACTTAAATTTATACAATAAAAATGTTAAAACAAAACAACAAAAAAAAGGAGATAATATTGTGTGTCTCACGGCGGCGCCAAATAGGCCCATTTCAGCAAACTGCCGAGCAGCTAGTGCCCGACGCTGGTTTTCAACTGGACCTGAGATGGTGATGTGACGGACATAAAACAGATTATTACAAATTTTACAACACGCTACACTACAACTTAAAACATTTCAAGACTTTTTCTTTCATTCCAGTCTTTCTGAAATCATTCGAATAAACACTAACCTAAAGTTAATATTCGTTCAAGCAGAAATTATCAGATTTCAATATGGAATATACCTACTTAATAAACTGACGGCTTTTTCCCATGGAGCTAGGCAGAAACCACGTTACGATTCTGCTAAGATTTTTACATAATTACTTAATTATTGTATCAGAATAAGTACCATGACTTGGGTATAATTGTGTAGCTTTTATCTCATTTATATTTTCCTATCCGTACATTATCTGGACTACATTGGCGAGACCTAAGTATATCTGATAGCGATAACTGAATCTGATGCAATTTCAAACATTGTTTTCAGATAATGTTATGATTACCTATTCTTTTATCCTTTCGATTATAAAACATGCTAAAGATAGTATTAATTAATGATGCGAGCTCCGCATACACCAGACACCGAAATGCTATAAAACAATTAGGTAGGGTATCTGCCTCAGTGTTTTTTTTTGGGTGGGAAATCATCAAATGATTTCGTATTGATTTGAATGAATTCCGCTCTGGGCGGAAGGTAGTGTCAGACTTGTACTGACTAAAACCCACCCATGTTCCTTCTTAGCTCTTTGTGTTCCAGGGCCGCCGTATATCTTTCTAACAGTCCCGCAGCCCCGGCAGGCATCGGGCCTTGCGGACCTCTTCCATTTTGCTGAAGTCTCTTAGAGGCGCGCGTGGAACACAAACGCGCCGTCGGCACGGCTCAGTGTGTCTGGCTCGTTTAGTGAATTTCTTCGATGAACGACGGGTCCTGAGCCAAACGGCCACCATATGAACTTTTGCCACTATCAGACAGATTTAGACAGGGCTGCTACTGTGAACATTTTTGGAACGAAATCCAACATCTATTTTATGTTTCTCACTGCTGGAACACAGGCCTCTTCGCTTTGAGAGAGAGTGGGTCATAAATTTATAACACGGCCCCTGTGCAGGTTGTTGAAGATCACAGGCTTCGAGTTTTTGGTTCTACGTTAAAATTACATTGTTTTTCTTCACTATTTTGAGAGCAGTGATGATGAAATAAATAAATACAAAAAGTAAAGTGCCTGTAACACCCCTAACCCCTCATTGGCCGAGTGGGCTGCTGAACATGAGGTCCTGGGGCTGCAGTCTCGACATAGATAGCGACAAAAATCGGTCGTTAAGTCATAACGATGTCAAATTTCTTTAATAGATTTTCAACCTTAAGGTTTGGAAATAAAGTTGAAAATCTATTAAAGAAATTTGACATCGTTATGACTTAACGACCGATTTTTGTCGCTACTGGGGTCGATTGCAGTCGGGCTAAGTGCTATTGGGTTCTTCCATCAGAAACTCCGTAGCAGCCACGAAGTTTGGATTCGTACCCGGTGGGTGGCAACATGCTCACGAGTACATGGGACATAAACACAACTGACGTAATATGGGTGTAGGTACTATTAGGTACACCTCTGTCTAACCCTACGACGATTACAGGCGTGACGTTGTGTTATTATGTTAAGCGCCTGTCAGGTTTCGAACCCACCACCTACGTCGAGGCCGTTACCAATGGTTCACGAATACTGAAATCTAATGACATTTGGATAAGCCCGATAAGCCGGGAATCGAATCGAATACCACACGAATTCGAAAGTCAGATTCGAAGGCAGAGGATCGGAGAGAAATCAGGCGTAGATCCGAGACACAGAGTTATCACACCCCCTCAAACTGAGAAAGAGAAAAAAAAATAATGGAAAATCAACTATGTAGGTTAGATACTAATTGATAGTATTAGGTTACGCAGAGATGCAAATATAAGCATAAAAAAATGGAATTTTAATTTCATTCGTTATCATTTGGTGTTTTAATTTATCATTCATCTCTACTCGAAAATAATTAATTTAGCAATATCCCATAGTTTCCATGAAAATAATATCGAATGCAATAAGTACCTATTATTAATTCCTATATCATAAGTGGAGCGATACCATCATTGACTAATTAATTTTTCGAGTGCTGACCGTTTATAAAAGCGTCGAAAACGCACGAAATTACGACATTTGTCATTCGAAAAACCATTAACTGGTATAAATTTTCCCGAAATAACAGCTTGACTCCCAAAATGAAGGCATTTATTGTGCTCTGCAGTGTAATTTCCATAGTTTATTGCAAAACTTTTGGAGCACATTCTGGGTTTCACAAAAGTAAGTTTACCAAAGCATTCTTTTTGTTTGTTTGACAGTAATTTTGGCCTACACTGAACAAAACTGTGTTACGTTTCCATAACCGGTTAGTACTTATTACGGCAGCTCTGGTCACTTACCCTCCATACAAATAATACTGAAGTAGGTAGAGGTCAATCAAGTCAGATGTCCGCAGCTGGTCCGTCATTTGTACTTAGTTATCAATATGACTGCTCCTTTGCATTATAGTATCCACATACTTAGTAATTTCTGATTTATTGTTGCTGTTTAGCTGGAGAAAGGATATGCATCAACATGTGGGATGAAGGATGCAACAATGGTCAACTCGGAGGGGCTGGTAAGTACCTAACTATTTGCCTTGTTACTTTTTTCCGGGGAAAACCCTACAAAACGTGTCCTGCATTTCAATCCATTATGGAGATGAATCAATACAGTCATGTCCCGAACAAGCGCGGATGGGTGACAAGCATCATAATCGCAATGATCAGAGATAGGAATTGGTAGAATTTATTTGCCTAAACTTCAAGGCATGTGGATAATACCTCCCTATAAAATCCCGGAAAAAATTTTAAGTTCCGTAATGAAGCTGTTAAATTAGAGAGATATTATCCACCTGTTCCAAACACTGGTAATGATCATCATAAACATTTAATAGCACCAGAAGACTACGTGAGCGACCCATCCGCCCGTTCGTTCAAAAGAAGTAGTCGCCGGTCTTCTAGCGCTGTTAAACTGTTACCCCCCCCCCCCCCTGTTACTGTTACTGGATATTTCAGGCAATGACGATGACTACCTGAACGGCGGCTTCAACCCTGGCAAGCGTTGTGTCAACATGTGGGACGAGGGATGCATCAACGGACAACTGAATGGTGCTGGTATGTAAATACTTATCGAGATTTACAAAATTCACATGTCACTATGTTCGTGCACGCTAATAAGCATAAGCATAAAGCATAATCAGCCTATTAATGTTCCCACTGCTGGAACGCAGGCCTCCTCTCTATGAGAGGGAGTGGGCTATAATCCAACACGCGGGCCCAGTGCGGGTTGGTAGATGTCACATGTCTTCGAATGTTTGGTTCTAGGACAAGCCGGTTTCCTCACGATGTTTTCCTTCACCGTTTTGAGAGCAGTGGTGATGAAGTAACTTACACAAAGTAATGCGCCTGGCTGGGTTCGAACCCACGACTTACTCCTCGTAAGTTAGGGTCTCCACCACTGGGCCACCGCTGCTCACGCTAATAACCGAAGACACAAATCCAATTTCAATGAATTGAATGGACCAACCATTAAATTCATTGAAATTGGTTTTGTGTCTTGAAAGATAGGATAGTTTTGGACCCGATAAGTGGCACCGTCTGAAGCAGAGGCGGGTCGCTATTACCTAACCTTTGGCATGTCGCCGGAACGTGGATCCGTGAAATCCCGTCATACTACCGGAACGCGGATCCACGACAAAACGAGATGACGCGTTTTTTTATTAGATGACTTCAGTTTAGTTCGCGGATCCAGGTTCATATCGGCATACCAAAGGTTCATATCATATATCTACTACGACTACATGCTGTATGAGGTCCTGGCTTCGATTCCCAGATCGGCCAATGTATTATTGGGTTATCCCTTAAGTATTAGCTCAGTAGCAGCCCGGATTTGTGCGCGGTTGATGGCAATAGGCTCACACACTACATGGGACGTAACGTTACTAACGAAATGTGGGTGTACCTACTACAGGATGCACCTCCACTTAACACTTCGGGGATTACAAGCTAGGTGTTATATTATGTAAAAGCTTACTGAATACTTAAGTTTTCCTTAAAAGTAAGCAACATCACGCTATGCCACACATTGCCGCAAATAAGCGAAAAATCGTTTGCGTACCCAAGTAGGCCGTTGCAAAAACTATCTGGGAAAATACTTATATTAAATCTTTGTTACATTTCATATATTTTGGTTGAGATTCGGAGATGTCTCAATGGTTCGATTAGCCAACATAATTATTATAAAGATCTACAACGAAGAATAATTCTAATATTAAGTGACGCCCATTTCTGCAAACACTAGGATCGAAAAAGCGCTAGGCATTCAAATAAGTGTTACTAAGTATAATTGAAAACGTGCATGAGTATATTTTATTTCAGGCAATGATGACAACTATCTGGGAGGTGGCTTTAACCCTGGCAAGCGGTGTGCCAACATGTGGGATGAGGGATGCATCAACGGACAACTTGGAGGTTCTGGTAAGCAATAATAATAACAATATGTGCCCGACACAGTTCTCGAAAATGGCAGTATCACAATGTACTGGGATCGACCCATCATCACTGACAGGACTGTGGGATGTGGACTCAGCGATCATTGTGCCGATAGTTGTATCAGCCCATGGCTTAATTGCCAAGAGTCTTGACGAATACCTGGGAAGGCTCTCGTTAGGCAGCTGGATCAAGGGCTTGATTCAGAAAGCGGTACTCCTGGACACAGCTCGTATTGTTACGAGGTTCCTCTCTCTGGAGCCCTGACCGCCGGTAGCTTGGACCCTGTTCCCGATACCGGTGGGCTACAATTTTTTATATATTTTTAATTTTTTTTTTTTCTAAGGAATATTTAAAATTGTAAATGATTTATAAAAATATAAATAAAGGAAATAATAATAAATTATTTATTTCCCAAAGTAGTAGGCCTATTAGTTAATATTTATAAGGTAGATAGCGTCCCTACAACACCATTTAGTCAGAGCGATTTGTTTGATGGACTGACGACCTTGGTAAAAAGGTGGCTGGGAGTGCTGGGACAGACTGAATGCTAAAGGCAGAGGATAGTGTTGTGGCCCTGCTTGAAAGAGGCCTCCGTCCGGCAGTGGATTGCGTTGGACTGAGTTTATCGATTGATTTATTCACTTACATTGAGAGACGCAGTATTGAGGAGCTCGTGGTTAAATAATAACAGCCGCTCGGGTCGATCTTTAGGTTAAGCCGTGCTTGCCTAGGTTGGTCTGTGGATGGGTGACCGCCCATTCCATACCGAGTTTCCTGCGTGCCTCGGAAAGCACGTTAAGCCCTTGGTCCCGGCTGTCATTTGTAGATCTTTGACAGTCGTTAGGCAGTCAGTGGCCCAAAGTCTGACAACCAGTCTTACCAAGGGGTATCGAATTACCCAGTACTAACTGGGTTGTGGTCATGTAAAATACTGGTATTCAGCTGCATCCGGTTAGACTTTAAGCCCAATATAGTTATACTTGACCCCAATATAGTTGGGACAAGGCCAGGCAGATGATGATGATTGAGAGACGCAGTATTAACGGAAATATACTAGGACAGATTGACTCTTTTAGATCTTCTCCTTCCTAGAGGGTCGATGACAGCTCCCCGTCCCCCCCCCCCCTGTCGACGCCCCTGGTGTTAGTAGGTCAAAACTCGACTAACACTGAGTATCTATAACCAGATTCAAAACCGGTAGATAGGTACTTAACAAATAAGTCCGTAGGTGCAGTGGCTTTAGTATTCTTCTTTACTTACATCTCAATGTTTTGCTAGTTATAGCATGACCTGTGTTGTGGTTAATAGTGGGCTAGCCAATAACAACAACATTTCAGACTTAGCTCTACATTCTGGACAAAAAGAAGCAGCCTTCGTGTCCTAGGAATCGAACTCACATCCTAACGATCACGTTAATCCCTAAACCAAGAGGCTTCTTCCAGCAATGTTGAGTGTTGTCAGGACAAAAAAAAACACATTTAGGTAGAAAGTCAATCTGAAATTCTTAATAGTTCAATATGGAAAATCGTTTTTTTTTTCATTTCAGGCAACGACGATGACTATCTGAATGGCGGTTTCAACCCTGGCAAAAGATCCCTACAAAGCCTGCTCCAAAAACTGAAGAATATCAATCACCATCAATAAGATAACGAGATGTTTCCGTGGACATTTTTCATTTTCTTTTATTTTAAAACTATACCTATGGCTTTGTTTTTGTTTAATGTAGGCTGGTCTCATCACTGGTAGTTGAATATAAATTATGTAATAATAGAAATGCTTTTAATTCAATAATCACGACGCATATAATTCCCGAAAGGTTAGGCAGCGGCGTTTGTCCCAAGTTATATTATCTGTGCCACTGACTACATTCACTCAACTTGTTCGTTCTTCCTTCCTCCACAAAAAGCGGGGTACTGCCTACTGAGTACCTACTGAGTTTGGTAATTTATGGTATCGTAGCAAATGAAGATGTGATATAAGATATCTCAAACAGTGTTTTCCTATCTTACAATTTTTATTGAAGAATATTAGAGTTAATCGATAGGTCTTATGGTTTAGTTTTTATGGTTGTGTAGTATGGTCTAGTCATCGGCTTCGCGAGGTTGGTATCCAATGAACTCGTTGTCGACGGCTATTTCGGGGTCGCGCTTGTACCTGGGCCATCTGCGCTCTTGGTTGCCGCAGGCTGCGCGTGACCACCCGAAACGATCCGCAGCGAGCAGCGGGAGCGGGGCGCTGGACGAATCACCGAACGACCAGGGCCACGCCGGCAAGGACCCTTTTTTCTACAACAGATGAAACAGAGCATCAGGGCCCTGGCACCAGGTGCACCAGGGTGCAGATGTTAATAACTGTGCAAAGATCTCGAATGCACACGCAAAGAAGTGGTTTCAATCTATCAACTCAGCCGAATCTCGGTCAACTACAGCAGAAAAAAAAGCCCTTTCTGAAATCTGTTCCGCCTGATTCATCTTATTTTAAGCAGGTTCCTACATAGAACAAAGCTATCCTTAGTATTAAGTCACATAATAACTACACTTAGTATAAAATATATAAGCATTTTGATATAAGGGGGGAAACTTTGTTATTGCATTCGAAGCGGACTTCACACCCAAGCCGCCAGGCGAAGTTGTTATGTAGCCGAGAACTGCAGTAACTTAACAAATCCTCACACGTATCAAACGACATTTCTCAATACACTTTCGAAGAAATAAAATATTAGAACGGAAAGTATTTTTGTCAGGAATTATTAAGAATTTTCTGATTAAATTTGCTTTTTTTCCGCGCTTTGCTTTCGCCAGGCTGAAGAGAAGCAAAGGTATGAAGCCGCTCAACAGCCTAATATGAAAAATAGAAAATTCATGTGTGTTTATGATATTCTATTTATAAACACAATTTAAATATTCAAAAAATATTTACGCCGTAAAGACGCATTGCTCTTTGCCAAGATTAAAAAAAAAAACAAATACCACTATAGGAATTGAACCAATTTGGACTTAGTATAAGTATAGTTTATCAGTGGATTTTATTCCGCATGTGTACAGAAAAATATTAAAAATCCAACCGTGTGAAATGCATTGCATGTCGAACCTAATCGTAGTGCGATAAGAACCAGTTTTCGAGAAAGTGTATTGAAAATATTTTACTAGGTACACTTTTACCTCAAAGGCTAGGACATGACGGAAATTGGATATTGCAATGTCGCCAGCTGATTAACAAACGATTCAATATAAACGCGTAAACAGTGCGAGGTAGAGAGCTAGGTTACCACTACTAAAGATTACCTAGATTTATCTACAATGTGGGACTTTGACAAATTATGATAGAAATAAGTAATAAGGTCCCGTTTGCCACGGAGATGGAGATTCAGCAATCTTGTGTCATAGTTCTCTGCACATTTAGTGAATTGAAGATTGCATTAATTGGGAAGTTGTCTGGAACTTCATATTGATATGAATAGGACCTACTACATTGGTACCTAAAGCATGTGCCAAAGACCAATCCCTGATTTTATTTTAGTATGTAATGCCTTCCAGCAATAAACTATATAAGCCAATCATAGATGCACATTGTCGTTCCTGACCTGCTGCTGCGAGTCACCTGGCGGGAGTATTTTGGCTTGTATGACATTAGGTTATCCTGCCATTTGCTGGTCATCAGAGCTCTATCGCTAAGTGGTGGTAGCGGTACCTATGAAATGCGAGGATAATTATATGGTGGACACTTTATGAGCAGAAGACTTGTGCGTGATACTGTCTGTGTAGGGTCCCGCGCAGACGGAGACGTATTTCTGCTGGATGAAGAGAAGCACGACGCTGAAGAATGCGACGATGGCGTGCAGAAATCGCATCGTCTCCTCGAGTCTAGGCTCAGTCACTCGTCCTCTGAACCATCACATTTCTCTGCGGGCCTATGGAGATGAAATATTTATTGAAAACGTGTTGAACAAGAAGGGTATTGTAATAATTGATCTTGATTTATTTTGTGATTGACAGAAACGTAAAGTTTGAATAGGCGGATAGTTTTCTTTTTATTGAAGTTAAAAGGTTTGATATTTTCTTAATATAAACCTACTTACAGTGTCTACTACACCCACATTACATTATGAAGATCTATTTTTAAATAATTAACAATACTTTTTTTTATATATTTCCTTTATTTATTTTCATACAAATCTTATACATTTTTAAATATTTCTTAAACTAAAAACAATATAAAAAACATTTAAAAATATAAAAAATTGTAGCCCACCGGTATAGGGAACAGGGTCCAAGCCACCGGCGGTCAGGGCTCCAGAGAGAGGAACCTCCTAACAATACGAGCCGTGTCCAGGAGTACCGCTTTCTGAATCAAGCCATTGATCCAGCTGCCTAACGAGAGCCTCCTCAGGTATTGATCGAGGCTCTTGGCAAGATACAACTATCGGCATAATGATCGCTGAGTCGACATCCCACATGTCGACAACCTCGTGAGCCAAGTCAAGATACTTGATATGCTTATCTTTCTCGGCTTTCACGAAGTTCTTATCATTTTCTATTTTTTTATTATTATTACAAAATCTCGTAGAAAGTGCGTACTACGAGGTTCTACGAGGGCTACGGGATGCGACCAACTACGAAAAAAAGAAAGCACAAGAATGTAATAAGTCCCCCTTTAAATTAACACTCGTACCAATCAGAAACTTGTAATGCAAATCTAAAAGTTATTTTATTCTACAAAAAAGGGATTTTTAAAAAAGCTCAATTTAGTCGTGAGCGGCTTATCTTTTGCATATTATTTTTAGCCCACAGCTATGGTCTTGATGTTACTTCGAATTGTCTAGCGAACAATTACGAACATGGCTAATAAAAGCGAATGTCAAGGGTCAACGCTTCCAAGAGACGAGCCTCTTAATAGAATCCTCATCACTCACTTCAGTCAGTGTTAGCACGTTTAATTCAATTTAATTCAATTCAAATATTTTATTTCAGATCAAAAATCCATATTATGTTAGTAGCAGTATAACTTAGTCTAATGTTAGTATTAAATTAAATTAATAATAATACACAACTAATAAACTAGTTGTACACTAGTTTATTTGGATAAGTGTGTCTGAACGCTTACCCATCTTCGTAAAAGAGGAGAGCCCCACCGGTCAGATAACATATTGAGGATGCCACTGTAGGAGGAGCGCAAGCGCACCATCATCGAAGCGCATCGCTTCCGCACGATTGCGGCGAACCCGTCGACGCCCGCTTCCGCGAACATCCCTGACGCGCTACATCGCCACGGCAACCCCAAGAGCACCCTGAATGTGTTATTGTACTGTACGCGCAGCTCACTGTAAGCCCGCTGGGTCTACTTGGTCCACAGGCTGCATGTGAAAAACGACTTGCAGAAGGCCTTATAAAGCGTTATCTCAACAGAGTCAGTACATCGTGCAAACCTGCGGGCCAGCATGTTGCAACGGACAGCCAGCGACCTGCGCTCCCTGACTATGTCTACATTGTCTTTTAACTCATTAGTGACCCAGTGACCACAATATTTAAACTTCGAAACCCGACCTAACGGAGACCCAGAGAGTTAGAGTTCAGACTGCTGTTCGTAGGTTAAAGTACCCAATTAAAAAACCAACCATTCACTCTTATCGATATTTTATTTGAGCCTACGAGCCACTGCATAACTTTCACAAATTTTGAGAAGTCTTCTCATTGTACCTGTTCGGGGTTGGGGTGAGATTGAGATAAACTAAGATTAAAAATTATAAAGGTAACTATATTTCAGTAATACAGGATAACAATTAAAACTAATGAGGTGAACGAGATGAGAATGAGTAGCGCCCGATATGACTATCCGAGACGTAGTGACTGTTATACTTAGGATATACATAAAATATTCAAGGCAAAGAGCGCGGTGCGCAATTATGCTGACATGTTTATTATTGTTCGGTGATTGACCCGAACAGCACCGATAGATGGGCTCAGCAGCACCATGTCATCAGCGTAGCTGATGTTGTTCACGCAAACACCGTCCACGTGACACCAAGGCCACCTATCAGTTTGTTTATGTATAGGTTAAAAAGACGGGGAGAGCACAGACCCCCCTGCCACACCCCACCATCCAGCCTATACATATCAGAATATGAGCCTGCCCACTTAACTGTATTCTTTTGACTACTGTACCAATGTATAAAGCGTGATATCACATCAGCCGGGACAGTAGTGTCGTGATTGAGCTTATGCCAGAGCAGGTCATAATTGACCAGGTTGAAAGCCCTCGATAAATCCAAGAGGCACACATGCTATTACTGGAGTCTTTCTGTCTGTGTAATATTGGACAGTCTGCTTGAGGCTTAAAATTGCACTATCCGTTGATAAGTTCGGTCTAAAACCAAACTGACCATCCCCGAGAGCGATATTTTTAACTAAAATGTTATCAAGCAGACTATCCAATACAATACATAAGCACACACAGTGGCAAACGATATTGGCCTATAGTTGGAAATATCAGGGGCGTCACCAGTCTTATTCTTTATTACTGGCACAACGATCGTATTAGTAAGTTGCACAGGTACGTAACTATGACTTAGACAGAGGTTAAAAATCATAGCAAGTGCTCGCGGTAAGTGTACCCCAGCGTATTTAAGATGTTCGACGCTGAGGCCGTAGTGACCCGGACTTTTCCCTCACCATGTTCTGTATACTTCTCGCGACTTCTTTAGCGGAGAACCTGACAGGGTGAGCCCACGGCCACACCCGCGCCTCTATTTGACGGCTGGCTATAGCTACACAAACGCGAGTTTATATTAAAATG
The DNA here is from genome assembly GCA_910589295.1 of Noctua janthe. Classification (NCBI taxonomy): domain Eukaryota; kingdom Metazoa; phylum Arthropoda; class Insecta; order Lepidoptera; family Noctuidae; genus Noctua; species Noctua janthe. The sequence continues at coordinate 10,715,751 of OU342575.1, read as the reverse complement.
TTTTTGAAAAGCATTAGCTATTTCAGTGGGGTCGCTCACGCCCACGACGCTCACCGGCACTCCCGACATGTGTTTTAATTTATTTGTTAATATCCAAAACTTATTAAATTGTTTACTTTTATGACAAGATGGTAGTATATCCATTTTAATTTTCTCTTGATTGTTTTGACAATATTTTAATTTAGCTTTAAAAAGATTTTACGATGAACACATATTTTTATAAAAAGAATATAGAAATAAGTTTGTTGTGTAACAGCCACATTTGATAACACAGTTGGGCATCACGGTGAGCCTCGCGAACATGTTTGTTCCATTCCACCCTACTTATCTGTGTCCCAAGTAATAGTAAGCGAGTGTTTTACCATCTACTGGGCACAAAAACAGACTACTACTACTGAAAAATTCCTGATGGAAAAACCCAATAACACTGCCTTATCTGGGAATCGAACACAAAACCTCAGCTCAGCGGTAGCGCTTGCAACTACTAAGAATTGAACCTCATCCAGCAGCACGGAATCGCATTTTTCCATGCTCCTGTCTTTTTATGTTGCTCAGAACCGTCATTAACGAGAAACTGAGCGTGATGCACAGCGCATCGTCGATGCTGCCGCTTGCTACACAGCACACTCGCTGTTTCTCAGTCTAGATGAAGTTCCACCCTAAAATTGTAAAAAAACAACTCTGTGGCAAAGACCGTGGATTCCATTCTCGAATCACGCTGCACGAATAAAACAATGAAATAAGGATACAAATCAGGACTAAGTAGAACTCTGTGGAACATGCAGTGGATACCATTCTAGTCACGCTGCATGAATAAAACAATGTTTTTTTTTTTTGGTAGCCTTGTATGTCGCACTGCTGCGGAAAGGCCTCCCCATATCCTTCCAGGTACTCTTCTTCTGCGCGACCAGCCTTCGTGATGGAATAAGGATACAAAACAGGACTAAGTAAGCATAACATATGAAACAAATTCCAGTACAATAAAAACTTTATTAGTCCCAATAAACTGCTATGAGCACAAGATGCTTACATAGACACTTTATAAAAATATTTTAGAACATGTTCCAGTGATCACACTGTTACTATATCTAATAACTACATACTAATGTATATATTTACAATATCTGAAATAGCTACCGAACATTTTGTTGTTGGACGAAGGCAATGGCATTTAGTCTAAAATTTGCTTGGCAAGTAAGATAAGTCTTTTAGTGTACATAGAAAACAGTAACGTCTTAACTTCGAAAACATTAGTTACTTAATGCATTGATTTATGATACAAATAACAGATTACGAAAAAATTTACTAATTCCATGATGGTTTGTGTATAATTTTTAAAATAGCTGTTAAAAACAATTTCACTATTACTAACTAGTCTTGAAACTACTATACATACAAACTTATAGAACGAAGGGACTCGGACGATACATACTTTTGAAAAAAATGAGAAAAAATTATCACAAAAGCGGCGATGTTAAATAATGATAAAATTGTTATTATTTTTGTATCCTACAAGCGGTGGGCAAAGCATTGAAATTACTTAAAATTAGGGCAAATTGCAACAATTGGTTATACTAAAGGCTTGTACTTGTAACCAAGTTTTTTTTTTTTTTTTTTTTTTTTTTTTTTTTTTTCCCAAAAGTTTTTTATTATTTTGAAAAAGTCACAACTTGTAATTTTTCGTTTAGCTAATTGTCTTTTTATTTTTTTTTGTCAAATTGTAAGTGTTTTACATAAAAATATGCATGCTAGATTCACATCTAGTAGATGGCAATCAGAAATATTGTTTTGTAACTTTTTTTTATTGCATTTGTGATTGTACATCGGTTTTGTGAATTAAATAAAAAAAAAAAAAAAAAAAAAAGTTAAAACGGCAATCAAATGAGATCAGAATAAAAGAAGTCACAATTCTCATACAGACTGTATACACACATAAAATTCAGATATAGGCACATTCTATATGATATAACGTTGTGTAGTCTACTCTTTATTGTCACAATATAATTGAACAACTTGCACATTGTTATCACAGCGCTAATCTTAACAATATTCAATCATCTGGGTTCCATTAATCTTTTATTGTCATTTCATCACAATAATCTTGTAAAATAGAAATATCATTTCAATATTTTTCCTGGGTTTTTGTTTGTGTCACACACATTTTTTTAGACATGGCAGACATTCTTCTGTTTACATTATTTTGCCACTTTTTATTATGAAGATAACAATTCAATATAAGTACATACTATGAGCTAAAAGTTTATAACTACTATAAATTCTCACACCAATTCCAGTCATAATAAGTTAATAGAGAGTAAAAGGTAATTTTACAATTTACAGATAGTTTTTCATAAGATTCTTCAGTTAGTTTGTCCGTGCCAATGTTCTTGAGCATATTGTGGCAACTCCATGGGCAATTTATTATAACCTGAATTTAAACTAGGACCAGGATTATTTGGGGCACTTTTTTGAACATTACCTTGTCTAAATTTTGTAGAATATTTATAAAAATCAGACATTTCAAAAGGCTTTGTCTCCTCTCTATATGGTATACATTTTCCCTGTTCTATCACTGTAAGGTTTTTCGGTGACTCCAAAGAAACCGCACCGGGGGATAAGACAGGAGGACTTTGTGGCATGTGATTCGGACTTTGCATAGCCGAGTGACGACCAGAGGAGATCATTATTTCATATGCTTGTGAGTTTCCTACGCTAGAAGTCCGTTTCAAGCTTGAACTCTTTTTCAGAAGAGGTGCTTCAGATTTAGTTGGTGAATCCAATGATGTCTCATACCATTGTTTCTCTTTCACTTTCATGTCTGCTTGAGAGAGTGGTGAGAACTTATTCATGCCAATAGGGTCAAAGTTGTAAGACTTTGTACTGACTGGAGTTAATTGGTCTTGGTAATGTCTCCTATCTTCTCTAATATAGTCATCAGTAGACACTTGAAGTTGCATGTGCATAGGATATTTGATAGCATTGTGTTCTCGTAGAGGTAATGTATTTGGTACAACTGCTGTGCGTTCTATTGGCATGTGAGGCTGTTCTTGAATGTCAGGTTGGGACCGATGCTGATAGTTCATCATTTGTGCTTCATGCTTCATATTTTCTAGATGCAACTGATTATAGTCACTGTGAGATGTTAAATGGTAGGTCTGGGTCCTTTGTAATGTGTTTCGACGAACACCTTCAGTGCGTCGTTTAGATTGTTGCATTTGATGCTGATGAGCTAACCCAGACAAATGTTGGCTTTGAGCCTTCAAATGTGATGCATATTGGTACAATAATGGTGTATTACGGATACCATTTTGTACTGGATGTGGAGCCATATTTCCATGAGTATAATGTGTTGTTATATCAGGGTGGCTAGAACTAAAGTGAGTTTCTCGTAATCTAGATACATTATGGGCTTCTGGAGTATTGTTACAGTAAAGTTTGTTCATATAGTCACTTGTCATGGTATGGTGTCTGTAAATAGTTCCTTGCTGCATGTCATTTTGTAGATTTTCGTTCATTGGTTCATGTCGGCCAGCCAATGCTGGGTAAGTATGGGATGTATGTATGGAGAATGTATCAGTGTTCCGCTCTTGAGGAGGTGAAGGAAAAAAGTTAGAACAGCTAGTTTCTGGACGTCGAACATGTCTAGAATGTGAGCTTTTAGTTGAAACACCCGATATTGACGGAGTGGATAATCTATGTGAAAGATTTTTACGCAAGTTCGCGTCTTGTTCCATCATTCGGTCACCTGTGACGGCCCTGAGGCGCCTGGATGAGTTATCAGATCCATCTTGGACGTCATTACCGTCTGTTGACCTATCAACACTTTTGATACTACCTAATCTTTCTCTTTGAGGCACTTCTGGGCTAAGGGGCGCTTCAGGGGGCATGATGCCCGTTAACTGTACTTCTTGAACACATAGTTTGTAGAGCTCCTCGTTTTTAGCTGCAAGTATCTGCTCCAATTCCTTCTTCCGAGCTTGCAGCTTGAGCAACTTGTCCTGCTTATCGGAATGCAAATCGCTACCCATTGTGCTCGTACCCATATTTAACGGAACTTATAACACACAAAACATAAGTCAAAATCACGTCCACGAAATTTTATAAAGTTAGTTTATTGATAAAAGAGTCTAGTAGTTTAATCCTAGATAAAATAAACAAAGAAAATTATAAATTCTTGAGCGTTGACACATATTTTCACACGCACATCCGCACCCATGTTTGTTTGTAGAAAAAAAATAAGTTGCGTTCAAATTAAAACTCTTACAACAGTCTATTTTACTAATTATGGCTATGGGTAAATCAGAAACTATGTATTTTAATTTTGAAATGATATCACATACCTTTTAAAATAAATAGATTTGTATATCGAAATAAAATTTTTAATGTTACGTACAATATTCATAAAAATAGTTCTGTGACATGAACGCAGATTTTATCTGTTAGCAAGATGTTTCCAAAGTTGGTAACGACTACCACTTGAAAAAAATTAAGTTGTTTTTTTTTGTACTTCAATAGATTTTTCTAGTACACAGTGTATTTTTATTTGTTTCAAGAGTTATCAAGTTTCAAAAAATGACAAAAATTAGGGGTGAATCCAATTCGGTACGCGGTACGCTGAACGCGGTCGAGTAAAATAATTGAACGCACCACGATTGACGACGAGTGAGTGACACTGACAAAAAACTGTTGACATTGTCAATTTGACTTTGACATCAATATCTTATCAAACGAAACGGGCAGCGGGCTGGCTTTCAGAGAGAGTATTGCCTCGGCTGCTATCAGTGCCATGTAATTTTAGTAAGACATTAAAGGAATTCCGTAACTATCTTCCTTCCCGTACCTCTGTGTCCTACTTAGAAAGGCTTTCACCACACTACAACAAATACCCAGCAAAGATGTCGAGAGTGTACAAGTCAATTGTAACTATCGCCGATAGATTTGTCCCCGGAGCTATGCGTCCCATGTGGGAGCATCCAGCTGGTAATTATGATGAATAACTTTGCATTTTATTTGATAAAAAAAAACGCAGCCTATTAAAAGTGGGTTTGTTCGTTTCAGGTCCCAAAACAATTTTCTTCTGGGCGCCTGCTTTTAAATGGGTAAGTTATGCGGAATTGCGGACGTAAATTCAAGGTCATACTATTTATATTAAAAAGACCTTGCGTAAGGGCAAATCTAATGCGCATAAATTAACGGGATAATCATACAGTGACAATTTAAAAAAATGCATTCTATTTGAAGGTTAACCAGCAAATTCTCAAACGCAACTCAGTTTTAAGTCACCGTTACGTCTCAATCTCAAGCTATCTCTTTCACACTATAGGTTCTTGAAAGTCCATAATGTCATAAAGCTAAGTTTTGTTTGAGTATTCTGGTTACAAAACAAATGGACCACTATTTGTACAGACATGAAATTCAAAAGCTAAAATAATGCCACTAATATATGGATCAAATATTCATAATACGGGAATAGCATGATTAAACCAAATAAATCTAGATACAGTAGTGTAATAAACTAGAAAACTTATCACAGTTATAAAATCAATCATTTAATAAATCATAGCTTATCTCTAAACAGTAACTATAATATGTCAGAGTCATAGTAAAGATTTATTTTATCTATGACATAGATAACATCAAGTTCATGCTTACTCTGTAGACAAATTGATAAGACACGAGTCCGACTCATTTATGAAATCTAATTTTACATGCAGAGACTACATGGACAAATGTCATTGAAACCAGAGCCAATATCTTTTTTTTTTTTTAAACCCCATTGTAAGTTCTTATTCTCCATTAATGACACTAGAGGTGATTAAAATCTTATACAAATGTCAAATTGTGTAAATTAGTTACACATGCTGTAACTATATAGGTGAAGGCGAATTATTTTTAGTAGGCAGAGTAACACAACAAAACAAAATATTTATGTTTGGCAATTTTGGACCTTACAGACAAAAGCCATCATAAGCATTAATATGTAAATACTTCCGCATGCAAAACACTTGCTTTGACATGGAGTTGCGGAAACCAGCCCGTTATACAATACAATATGTAAACATCCAGAAATTTTCTTTACTGTCTTGATTTGAATTGTATGTTGTTAGGAACATAGTATACTTTTACATATTATTGTGAAATAAGTTTTATCTCCAAACTGCAATTGTGGTTTAGAGATAAAATCACTTGAATTTTGCTATCTGTACATGTATATGTGTTAGTGACTGTACATTTTTTATCAGTACAATTTGATAAAAAATGTTTCTTAGACTATGCACTTTAAAAAAACATTGTGTATCATTTTTGTCCATGATACTGACAAAAATTAAAAAACCATTTTGTGATTGTGTGAATGTGTTTCCATCCTAATACTTCATTCATCTGGGTTAATTGGATTTTCTGAATAAAACTGACTTCTGAAATATTTAATAGCATGACCAAGTGTGACATTAAAAACGGAATTTATGTGGTTTTACAATGTTTTAATCTTCTAACTAAATGATTTCCATGGTCATACAGTATAGTTGGTGCAAATCACGTGGTTATGTCATGTGACTTTAATCAATATTGACATGGGTTGAAAATAAATCGACGCGCGCGTGAAATATAATAATTAAAAATCCCGCAAACCCGGTGAAGCGCTGCTTGGCTTTGCTGTCAAAATTATATCATCCTTCCACACTTCGAAATAAAGTCGAAAATCCCTCAGTCTGCTTTGATGCCTGCGCGGACTAGTGAATTGTTTTTCGACTTTATTTCAACATAAGGTTGCTTGATATTATTAACAGCAAAACTACGCTTCACATTTCTTCTCAAAATATTAGCCATTCCTAACTTTGTACAACCACTTACGTCATTGTGTAATAGGTTACATAAATAACATTAAATGAGGCAATTCCATTGCTAAGTAATAAGTGTAATAACCCAGAAGTCAGTATTGTTTATAACAAAGTGACTATGGCCTTGACTCATCACATTCTCACCACTTTCCAGGGTTTGGTGATAGCTGGGTTGGGTGACTTGAATCGGCCTGTCGAGACCTTGTCTATCCGTCAGTCCGCATCCCTCGCGGCCACCGGCATTATCTGGTCCCGATACTCCTTAGTTATTATACCTAAAAACTACAGCCTCTTTGCTGTCAATGTGTTTGTGGCCTGTACCAGTGTGTACCAGTTAAGCAGAGCATACGCGTACAATCAGCAACAAAACAAATTAAAAGAGGCAGCTAAACAATAAGTCAAACCTCTTTTGACAAAGTGTTACAAAAAAAAAAAACTTTTTGGTTAGGTCGATAGTTACGGGATGTTATGCACTTTATTAGTGGCCAATAGCGGTAGCCTTTTTTTTTAAATTGAGCGCCAATCACGCCTCTCTCTCATAAATAGAATCTACTTCAACATTATTGACAAAACAATTTTTTTAATGTTATTTCATGATAGATATGGTATTAATTAATGTAAGCCAATTTTTAATTTATTTTATTTGTTGTAGGTAGATTTAGGTATAGAATATATTTTGGGGATGGTAGAATCAATGTTTAAGTTAGACTACGATAGTAGTACAAAGCACAATCTTGAATTTAGATTGTTTATTTATTATTATTATTAAACGAGTATACGAAGAAAAATCTGTATATTAAAGTGCAATACAGTTACAAAATATGAATAGGTACCATTGAAAAGACGCATTTTTGAATCATTAACTGGATTTAAACGAAATTGCAAATGCCATACGTTGTATACGCGGCGGGAAGTCAAAAGTCGTTAAATTATGACCATACTTTAATACTTGTTTATCTGATAAGCTCATTACGGTCTAAATAAGGTGATTGAGGGAAAAATGAGCCTTACTGTATGCGCCTAATGTGTTTAGTAAGGCAGATTTTTCTTTACATTTTTCCACAGATACAGAACAGTCGGTAAGCAATTTTATTGTGACCACACTGACACGCCTAAGCGGGACGTCTTATTGTAATTGTGTCATTTCTTATTTTGTGGCTGTATTGTTACTCATAATTCGTAATATATGACGTACGAATGAAGTCTGGTACTCCGTATATCATTAATTTGTTAAAGGGCCTCTAGGTGGCGCCCTAAGCAGTGGCGGATACAGGCTAGACAGGCTAAGTGTGGTTTGGGAGTGGTCCTTGCACGGTCTATGCATACTTTGAAACTATATGCATGCTATGCTAGATAAATCAAAAAGGCCTTATATTTTTATTTATTATTGTTATCATAATTTTATTCGAAGATCGATGCCAAGTAGAATAATGTTTTTATATAGAGTTTGAGCACTATCAATATTTTTGCTCCCCCGTTCCCAATTAAATCTGAATCCGCCACTAGATCGAACGCGTTATTGGTTTCTGTTACAGCCATATTATCATAGAGTAGCGTCTATGATCTTGTGACCTTATCTCAGTTTTAAAAAAATGCGAGATCTCATTTTTTATTAAATCTACAAAGGCACTGTGACAAAAATCAACAGTGCGATAAAGAGAAGCTTATCTAAATTATGATGAATAAGGTGCTTAAAGTTCTGATTAAATATTTATCTCAACTGTGATAATTAAACGTAAATGTGGTTACTGTTAACCAATGTGAATCCATGTGTTAAGTATTGTTATGCATATCACACCGTTTTATGTAACATGGCGTTATCCGTTATTAAATCATAGTTTTGTAAAAAGAACACATTGTCTATTTTTGTAAAACCTTTTTGGAAATATATAATTTTTATATTTCGAATACTTTCTTGTTTCTATTTGACTTTCTTGACTTTTCTTACTAATTCTCTTTCAGTTGTTACCACTAAATGACTAATTTCTTTATTATATTGGCCTTCTGTTGAAACGTTGCATGTGCCTGTTTTGTGAGATTTCCATTCATACGTACAAATGATATGAGGACAATCATTTGCATCTAAAATTCTGTTTCATGTTGCTATTTTTATATGCTACTTGAAATTTCAATTGATTAAAGTTACTTCATTAAATTAGTGAAGTTTGTATGCTTATTTTGTTATGAAGTTTTGTCCCCCTTATTAATAATCGCGGAGTAAAGTTACAAGCATTATAACCTTCAGATTAACCAAACATTCTTGGAGATTTAAGTTTCGCATAACTTCTACGTGTTCATTAATATGTGAACTGGGTATGAGTTTATTTAAAGATAAATTAGGTTGACTTTGGTAATTAAATATATCTAATAAGTTAGCTAGTGTAGGCACGGTTTGAGAGTGGATGCTTAATGCATTTATATATTGCATGCTTACCCAAATATAATTAGGATCTTGGACAAATGAATCTATAGATGTTATACCACATTGCTGAAGCGTACTATGAAAATATTATTCCATGGTTATAGAAAAGGGGTAAGTAACTTATAATATAATTACAAAATCTCAAATATTTACAAGATATAACAACTGAATCTATAATTTCATTTGATAAAATGATCAGTTAATATAATAAACAATTGAAAACGTGCTGAAACACTGGCAGCATTGCCACGCTGAATGGCAATGCTAATTCTTTGGCCAAAGAAAGAGCCCTCTGGTCACGCAAAGTGTCGACCAGTCGGCGAGAGATTTCCTTAAAAAGGAGACGCGCACTCAGGCCCCATGACCCGAGCGTTTCGACCCCACACGGCTCAAAACTGTAGTTACCAATTAGGTTACAGTATTTGCGCCGCTTGAGGATCTCAGCAGCCGCAACAGCAGCGCCTGCACAGCCCGCCGTGCTTGCAATTTGAGATGGCGCAAGGGTGTCGACACAGGTTGCGTCCCACACCAAAGCCTACCCACCTTCCAAGGCACTAAAATAAAAATAACATTTTAAAATAACTATTTTGATAAGCTTAACATACATTGAATATAAAATCGTTTGATATACCATTTAAAAGACATAAAACGTCGGAGTGGTACATTTATTTACGGTGGAACGAAAACATTGTGAGGAAACCTGGGACTTACGCAAATAATTGAAAACACACAAAGAGCAAAATAGCCTTCGTCCTACACAGATTTAAGGTGGAAGCATCAGGGTAGCCCGCAAAATACAATTTTTCTAACGTTTTTTGCAATTTGCAGGTCACCTTATGCCCCAGTCCTGAATTCTATGAAAAGTCTAGCGGAGTGGCTTACATCGCTGACATAGTTACTAACAAACTGTATTATCAACGTTTCATAATACTGAACAATTAAAAGCGGTCTAAACAATAATTTTAAAAACATTGTCCGATTCGTGAGGGTTTAGTTAGGTATCGAGATTAGATTCTATTTATGTAGTATTTTTTGGATAACAAGTAAGACAACAAGTAACATCTAATTAAAAGTATCTATATTTTAAGGTATTTTGCTTGAAGCTATCATATTTCTCTATTTCAAATTAGTAATGAGTAACTTACTAAAGCCGAAGATGGTGTTGTCAAGTTTTAAAATTTTGTTAGATTTTAGGAAAATGGTAGGTAATTTGGGCACAAAAATCACGGTTTTAAAATTTATTAATATGTTTACTTTCATGAATATTTTGTTTCTTATTTTATTTGGTAATTTCTTAACCTTTCGTATCGGACAGGGTTTTTTTTTAACATATTGTATATTTTTATGATGAAGTTCTGTTAAAGTTTTTATCTTAAACTTCTTGTTTTACCTGTCACTTCTTGTTAAATTGCAGCATGGTCTTTTTGCGCTTGGATGACATTGTCAGAAGAGCACTGCTGGTAAACGTTTGAGAAGTTGTCTCAAATGAAAAAACAAAATGACAACGTTAGTTCCGACTATGGCCATGTACCAAAAGAATCGTGCTGGACTATGACATAATTTTAAGTGTCATTTGCGTCGTATAATTGTTAGGTGTATTTCGGACGCTTATACGTTACCCAAAATTATTTTTCAGTGCCATGTAATACCCAAAATCATTTAATTTTTTTTATCAAAATAAAATAATAACAAAAAAATGTCGTCACTTTACAAGTTCATCATTCGGACCGTGGACAAAATAGTCCCCACGGCTTTGCAGCCGCTATGGAGACACCCGGCTGGTAATTATGTTTATATTTACAGTTATTTATATAGAAAGGTTCAAAACGTGTTTCTAAATAGGTTTCTTCGTTTTAGGTCCTCAAACAATTTTCTTCTGGGCTCCTGCCGGCAAATGGGTAAGTAAAACTAGTAGTTGGTTTACGGGGCAAAGGACTATGCATACCACAGTCGACGTCCCTGGGCGATACTTCTACACTCTCTAACGGCAGGGCCATTGCTATATGAGCCAACTGAGTGTTGATTTTTTACTAACTTTTCGTTCGATCGGTGTGCCCCGGCCCCGACGACTGTTCTGAACAAAGTGTATAAAGCACACCGTTTTCTCTTATATCCCAGTTTCGCAAGGGAACTTTTTTGGCCCGACTTTATTTTACTTCGCTCTGAATTTTCAGCGCTTTGTTGGTTTCCTAGCTCCCAGATTTATAATCCAGTCCGCGGTACATAAGTGCCCCTGTGGACGTGGGCAAATTGTGTGATTTGTCTCAGCAATTGATAAAGATGGATGGTATTCCATTTGGTACCAACCTACACATATTTCAGCCACGTTACAGTCGCAAAATGTGATCAAATCGAATCTTATTCACCAAAGACATTATTTGACCACCTTGATTCAGCATATCATTACCAATTTCAGAGCTTGGTGATCGCTGGATTGGGAGACTTATCACGGCCCGTCGAAAAATTGTCTGTCAGACAGAACGCGTCCCTAGCTGTAACCGGGAGCATATGGGCGCGGTGGTCGCTCATTATAACACCGAAAAACTACAGTCTCTTCGCTGTCAATGTTTTCGTCGCTTTAACAGGCCTTTACCAACTTATCAGAGTCGGCAGGTATCAAAGTACACTCGACAAAAACAGATTAAAAAAGTAATAAAATCTTTTACCAAAAATATCTGCTGAGCGATTTAGGTATTGATTGCTTAAAAATCGTTTTTATAGTTGCCGTGATGTGTTAAATGGAAACTTATTTTAGTTCCAGTCTGTTCTTTTCCTTTATAAGCCGTACGCATAAGACTGTCCGCTGTTTTCGTTGTACAGATTAAAACTGAATCAAATTTTCGTAGTTGCGCCAGCACATCTAGCTACCCGAATCTAATGCTTTAGCGATAAAGTTGAAAATCTATTAAAGTAATTTGACAGATTGTAGTAGCTTGATGTGCGTCTGTACCTACGGTTATCCATTCATTGGTCTTGACCAATCTTCCTCGTCGAATTGGTCGATTGTTCATGCAACCCTGACTGTCTCCAATTTGACTTTACCAAATTTTAAATTGATCGAGAATATGACTAAGCTATTGACTGTTAATCAAACATAAGAAAATAATTGGAAGTATTTATAAAAGCACACGTCCAAACCAATTTTGAACACTCCATAGTGTTCAAAATTGATGTATAACTAAACACTATCCCGTTTTGAAAACTGTGAACTGATCAGTAAATACAGGGGCATTTGCCCGGGGCCCCGCGATCCTTGAATGAACGGTCAAAAGAAAACCTAACGTATCTAATGCGGTATGCTGCAACATTACAGCTCACTTTGCTTCCTACATGGGCTTCATTATCCTAAAGTGCCCAGGATCTGTAAGGTGAAGACGGCCCAGAGTAAATACACGCATAAATAAACTCACGGCTTGTTCTACAGGGATAGGCAGGAACTACAGAATACCTCGTGCGTTCTGCTACGGCTGAGTAGGTATTTATGCTGTCAAATCTTCGGCGTGATTGGTTTAGTGCGCAGAAACTAAAATATCGCCAGATTAGTCGGGACTATAAAACTTTAACGATACAAATATTGGCAATAAACAGCGTACCCAATCACAGTTTTTTAGTACCTATAAGCTAAATTTTCCTACAATCATAAGGTTTCTAAACGTCACACTAAGCCGAATTTAGATCAATTCCCATTGAAATCTCCAACTTCACTCACTAATAGCGTTACGACGACGGAACGCGCGAGCCACCGGCAACGTCGCGGCGACGACGCGCGTTTAGCTTCACTGTAATAATTGTAGCAGCTACTTCCGTCTCCCCCTTTTTTGTCACACCTGTATTGTCAGTCAAGTCAAGTCTCTCCATGTCAACCATAAGCGTCATAGTGCAGTCATGTTAGCGGTTTCAACCTCGGAATGTGAGATAATAAGCTGTTAACTCGTACATCATTTTGGTGTTCTAAAAGTTGCCTCAAAAGTTTCATAAAATGTCGTCATCTGGTAAGTTATTCAAGGTTTAAATATATTTAAAATTAGGATATACAATAAGTATTAGATGAATGTAATGAGTTTTTAATTACACTAAGTAGGTAAGTATTATTAAATGAATATATTACTTACCTACATATATATATATATATGCAAATTGTTATTAAATATAATGTTTTAGCTAATAAATAATACTAATTATTTATTATGAATGATATTTCAATGTTTTAATAACTTTATACAAGGTATTATTTATTCACTGAGATTCACGGTCGACCTTGCATTACAGTGAGTACGGCTGAGTTCTGCGGGCTATCTGCCCTCTATCTCAAAAACGGTTGGACGAATGAAATTTTTTAAAACAAAATTTGTCGAATTTGCTCAACAATTTTATAATAAATAATGTTAACATCATTAGAGCGATAGAAACCGAGATAATAACGAAAAACTGATTTTTGTGACCTTTGACCTTGAATAACTTATCGCGCATACACAACTTTTAGAACACCAAAATGAAGGTGTAAACAAGTTTACAGCTTATTATCTCTCATTCCGAGGTTGACCTCTTTTTTTGCTTAAGTGACTGCACTATCATGAAATAATCGATAATAATATGTTTTTATCCCCGCCATACAAACCAATGCAATACTGTATAGGTAACCTCTCCCTAACCTTGTGGAGATTACGGGCGTGTTTATTTGTTAAAAACCAGTGCGTCGATACATAAATACCTGTTATCTTTGATAATCTAAATTGGATGGTTATTGAAGTTCTGATTAAATAACTAGGTATTAGATACCCTACCAAATTTTTTAGACTGATCGTAAATGTGAATTACTTATAGTAGCGTGTCTATTACATAATAACCGTTGAAATGATTGTTACATTGTTACCAATTAAAACTTTTTTTTAATTTGAGTGTTCTTTTTATTTACTGCCTCGCCGGCGTGTGGTTGCAAGCGCGACTGCTGAGTATGAGGTCCTGGATTCGATACCCGGGTTGGGGAAAGTGTTATTCGGTTTTCCATCAGGAATTTCTCAGTAGCAGCCACGGAGTCTGGATGCAAACCCGGTTGATGGCAATAAGCTCGCATCAATAATTTTTTTTCTTTTTAGTTGGCTTTATTCCTTAAATACATTGCTAATAGGTACCTAAGCATAAACTCACGACTTTTTCCCGTGGGGTTAGGCAGGAATTGCAGAACACCTGCGGGCCGTTTATTCCCGGTCGTCCCCACCTCGTCGTCCCCACTCCAATAGGAAAAATAAGTTTCGTTCCTCACCAGTGGTGACGATTGGAACTTTTTATTTCCAACTCGTTCCACTATAGACCGAGAGTCAAAATGCAGTAATGGGGATTTCAATAAGAGATTTCACGGATTGTTAATAATATTGGTGACCCCCATGAAGTAATACAATCCAATACTGCTACGATTCTTCCGTCATATCTACTCCTGAGATTCCTCGCAATGTTTTCGTTCCTATTAAGTGGTGGGAATACGGCTTATTCCCAGGCGCTCCAGAATTTTATTCCCGGCGGCTCCAAATTAAAAAAGCAATATAATAATAATAAATAAAATCTTTCCCATGAGCTCCAAAAATTTTCAAGTACAGATTGCACAAAAAATTATATATTTACAATAAAATTAATTTATGATTTTGTACCGGAGTAATGCGACAATGTCGAACCTCTCATCCCCCCACCCCCGCGCCCTACCGCGCTGTCCATCTACAATAGCGAAATAGGATAGTTGACCATGCGCCCTTACAATTGATGCATGTTTATGCAAATTCATAGATAATGAGTGAGAACCAAGATTACGCTGTTGCTGGATCTTCCACATCCACAGAATTTACATTTTTAATTGTTTAACTTCATATTGTGTGACGTATAGTGCATTGTGAGATGATTGTTTTCAATTTTACAATAGGTATAAGTACATACTTAGTTAAGATAAGACTGATTTGTGACTGCCTATGTACTGAAACTACTTACCACGAAATTATAACATTGATGGTAGCAATTTGTGTTTTGTTGACCTTACGCAATTTGGTTTGGAGCCGCTGGGAAAAATTTTAGTATTTAACTAATAAAATTATGGAGCTGTTGGGAATCAATATATGGAGAGAAATTGTTTGGAGAACAATGGATTTGGAGCTCCTGGGAATAAGCCGGGAATACCTATCGGTTTCCTAAGAGACTCAAAATTAAATCGAAAAGTATAACGTCGTTGAAGTTCTGACACCACGTAAGTATAAATACCAACTTTACAGGTGAAGGATAAAATCGCATAATTATACCTTGGTAATGGGTGTGCGTTACGATTGCACCGCCAAATTATCAAAACAGAAAAAAACTTCGCCAAAAAATTTGTCAAAATCGTAGGGTACAAATCAAAAATTTGTCAAAGTAGAAATACGGCAACTTATCGTTGCTGATATCTCCATGGCCGCGCAATCCTCCACGTGACGCTCACGCGGCCAACCTAAAACCCTTATAACTTCTTTATTTCTACTTTGACAAATTTTTGGTTTGTACCCTTCGATTTTTACAAATTTTGTCAATTTTTTTGATGAAGTTTTTTTCTGTTTAGATAACTTGGCTACAATACCATTAATGTAATTTACCAGTAATGGTACAATACCATTTTATAAATTGTGTTCACTTCAAATTAAATAAGAGACGTTGCTTGTTTCTGATTGGTTGTAACAACGCGTCATCCGATTCTCTAAAAATTTACTAAAGTGGTGTTAAAACTTCAACGAAGATAGGTAGGTAGGTTATTAAGCACGTCTTGTAAGTAAAACCTCTTGCTTGCCCAAAAGCATATAATATTAGGAGAAGAATAATAGAGAACTATGGAGAAAGAGTCGAAGAAAGAAACGCATGTGGTTCTCGTCCTACGAAAAGGAGCCAAATTGAAGAGTATAAGTATAGTAGTACAAAGACCTTTTGGCGTGTGACTAAAATCAAACCTAACGGCGCCATCTTGTTTTTTTAATTTAAGTAGTTTCACGTTGTCAGTGTCATTTGAGCGCTAAAAGATCCTCGTGGTACTATAGGTATAAGTATTACTGGGATTTGCATGCAATTTATTCTGTGTTTGCATGTTTTGCACGCTACATTGCGCATTGCATGGTTATTATGATGAGAAAACCATCCTTCGATATTAATTTGCAAATAGCACACCTACTATGCCCGTTGTCATTAACTGTTCCCACTGCTGGGAAACAGGCCTCCTCCCTATGAGAGGGTTTTTTATTAAATCCACCACGCGGGCGCAGAGCGGGTTGGTGGATGACACATGTCTTCGAATTTTTGGTTCTTGGACATGCCAGTTTCCTCACGGTGTTGTCCATCACTGTTTTGAATAAATTAAATAAATTATACAAAGTAATGCGCCTGTTTGAGTTCGAACCACTTCGAATCTTAAGTCGGGGCCACCACGGCTCTAAGCGACACCGAAATGAATGCCTAAATATTATACAGCGTTGTTGGACTTTCAGCTCTTGCTGCTGGGTTGAGAGTTGTAAATCCAATAGTGAGCTTTCTATTTAGGCATTAATTTGGGTATCGAGTAATGTTAGTGAAAACGGGCCTAACCACCATTTAGATGACTTAAAAGTTGTAATTAAAACATTGTGTTGTCTGCTTAGTAGTTTATTTGAATGAAATACAGAAACTGCTGATTTTCACTTACTTATAAGGATTGATTTTTTATTTGTAAGTAGTTCTTCTGAATTTGGTCACGTAGAGTTGAACATAGTTTTAGCTGTGTGTGTTTTTGGGATTAAGAAGAATACTGCTTGAGCATACCGTTGACGCACAATTGCGGCATGACACATGGTGACGAGAGGTTCAAATATGTTGTTGGTCTAGTGTTATCAAGCGCAACTCCTAAGCAAGAGGTCCTGGGTTCGATTTCTAGGTCGGGCAAAATATTATTGGGTTTTTCCATCAGGAATTTCTCAGCAACACCCACGGAGACCGGATTTGTGCCTGGTTGATGGCAATAGGCTCGCCCCCTATTACATGGGATTCAACATAACTGGTGAAATGTGGGTCTGCCCAAACCTTCGGGGATTACAGGTGATGTTATGTTATAAATGCAAGTCAAAGGTACCGCTGTCACGGCGTTACTGTTATTTTCTTCCAAGCTCTTCCTCCAATTAGTCTTTCACGCTTATAGAACCTAAAGTTCATTGATTGGCTAGAAAAGTATATATTTAAAAAAAAAAACTTTTTGTTACATTTTGTTCTTTTTTATTCTTTTGTTTTTTTGCCAATTCTAGCCAATCAATGAACTTTTCAAGTCTTTACATAAAACAAGCGGCTCACATCGACACGTGTCTCACTCAACTATGCATCAACGCCTGCTCAAAAGCAGTATTCATGAAACCCAGATAAACTTTAATAATTTCCTTGCAATATTCACAGGCTTTAGTTCTGGCTTCGCTGGACGCGTACAGCCGCCCACTGGACAAGGTGTCGACCACACAATCGGCCACGCTGTCCGCTACTGGCCTCATCTGGACGAGACACTGTTTGGTCATTACTCCTATCAACTATTCTCTCGCTATTTGTAATTTTATGTTGGGGGTCGCCAATGGTGTACAGACCGTTCGCGCTTACCGTTTTCAGAATCAGAAGTCAATTACTGGCTAAATGTGGGATGGGAAGGAAGTATTTCAACGTGTTTGCTGCTGCTGATTTGTTAAAAAAAATAATCCTAGAAAAAAAAAACTTATTTCAAAAATTTATAGACCAGTCGAATGCTTATGGAAAAAAATTAATACAAATCAGCGGCAGCAAACGTGTCAAAAAACAAAAATGCCTTCGAAAACCACGAAAAAAAAAACGAAAATGCACGAATTAACGGCTCGATACATACGAATAGCTCGCTATTGAGACTACTCTTCTTGTTGTACTTAGTTTTTAGAAACTGATATTCAGGTTGTAATATAAGATACTCCTTTGAGTGCCATTATAGCGATTTACGCCACGAAAACATACGCTGAAACTTTATAATAAGGTAATGGGATCGAATTTATTAATTTTAGATACTTAACTATTTTATCCAAATAATTATTTTTATATCGACTAGTCACAATTTTAAAAAGCATTTCTTGCCAAATATCTACCCACCTGGCGAGGCATAATACTTCATTAGTTTTTATATTTGTCACAAAATTAGCCTTATTTTTAAGAAAAGTGATTCTCGCTTTATTTTCAATAGATACCCTGAGTCTATAACTATCACCAATCTAAACTGGTGGAGCGTCAAGCTAGGCCGATTACTAGCTGTCATTTTTTACAGCAAAATATACTTTACATGGCACTTTTACATTCCATATTTGCCTGACCGTCACAGGTGGCGCCACCAGCGTTAGTTGGCCCTATACTGCGTTGACGAGGCTCAAGGCCTGCTATATTATAAAAACTAACAAAACACGATGTGTCACCACGTCACATTACATTTTACTTAGCAATAATATTGTAATGTGTCACTAACTGCCTCAATAATACTTCTCTGTTGAACTAACAAACGCCAGGAATGTTAATTGTTTACGTTTCCTAAGGACACTTGCGTTGCTTTAGTTTTAGTCGCTATGATTGAGGAAATAGAGCTGTACTTTGAAGATCAAGGTAATATTGCGGAAGGTGTATAAAAAAGGAAAATAGTAGTAGCTAAATGATATGGAAAGTGCCCTAAATGGGAGGTTACCGATTTGACTACTACTACTACTTTTACTCGTTTCAATATTTTATTTTATTAGGATAGTTACCTCCAGAGCCCGTTAGAAGTTTCCATTAAATATTTTACAAAAATCACTTGAAACTTGCAAATGATTAACATTCCTGGGCACAAACAGTCAAGCCCCAGTTCCTGAAACAGACTTTCAGAAACCTTAGGGCTCAGTATTTCTTATAATATACTCCACCAACTACTAACATTGTATCTAAGTACTTATAAAACCAAAGTAAGAATCTAATGCTATTTTGGGAGAAAAACTTGTAATGAAGCTATTTTTATCATTTTAGTAATTTGTGTTCATAACATACTAATTTTAATATTTTGTAGAATGTAGTAATTGTAGTGTAGTATGGCAGATGCGTGGACTGCTTTTCCCTTTTTTATTCATAGTAATGTACCTAGTGTGAAATACTCATGATATAAGGCCACAAACTGTGGCAACTCTCAAAACTTCTCTATGTGTTACCATATCAACATGATGCCTAAGAATTATTAAATTAAATTAGTCTTTTACAGTTATTCTATCTCTGATGCATCACTGTCAAAATCACTTATTTTAGTTGCAATAAGGATGCAAAATCTGTTTGTCACACTCAAATTAATCTTTATTTTTTCTGCATTAAGGTTTTTATTGGCTTACTGCTGTAAGAGGTTAAAATAACTGTGTATAAAGTCTGTGATTGTATTGATTGGAGCACTTAATGGGTACTTCTAGCAGTCCACGTATTTATGTAGAAAGTAGTTTTAGTACGCATGCACGCATGTAATTGTGTTGTTCTATATTGCACGTAGTGTTATTAAATCTACTTTATTATTTTACTATGTATTTATTATTCTTTTATTCTCGTACAATAATATTCCGCTTTCCAAACCCAGCCTTCTTGTAACCCCAAATAAATTATTTGGCAAAGCGGTAAGTGTCCAATCTGATGCAAAATTGACGACAGACAAGGTTCCTTTAAAAAAGACGGAAGAAACTTAGCTGAAAGCGGAACTTGACAGTCAGCCAATAAATAGAGACATCTATTATGACGTAATAGTAGACCAACCCGATGGCTTTGGCAATAGGATTTAAATCGTGCCAACTCGGGCAAGACCTTGGCACCGTTGGAGGTTATTGTAATTGATTACTGTAAGGAAGACGTTGCTGTATCATTCCTTGGGGTCTAGTGGTCGCGAACTCGACTGCTGTGCATCCTGGGTTCGATTCGAGGGACGGGTAGTGTTACCAGCTTTGGTAGTAGCCCAGTAGATCGACACCTATACTATTTCTGCCCACTGAAACTAGGATAAGAATGAGTCACACCAATGTTTTTGTTATCAGCATGTTTAAAAAATAGGTAACTAAAAAATTGTTTTTTTTTACCTATCTTCAAAAATGTGGTTTTAAACGGCCTCCGCGGCAAAATCCGACTAACGTGTGACGTCACACTGCGAGCTGCTAGTCAAAATAATAAGTGCAAACCATTTCACAAATCAAATTTTATGAACGTAAACCCTCATAGTTAAAATAATAAATGCAAACCACTTTACAAATCAAATTTTATGAACGTAAGCACTCTGCATCACACAATCGGACATGACACTCGCAGCGTGACGTCATCGCAGGAGCGCACGAAGGAACGCAAGTTTAAAAAAGCGGCGAAACTTTACAACGCTGTAACTTTGTAAGTTCTGACCCAATTTCGATGAAACAAAAACTATTATTATTCGCACGAGTTCGAGTTTTATAGTAATTTTGATGTGTTGGTGTGACTCATTGTCGGAAAATAAAACTCAAAAACTCCCTCAATTAAAATTTTTAATTTGTTTTAAATTTCTTTTTCTTCTCTCTTAATTAAGTTAATTTAATATACTGGATCCTCCACAATACTCAACAACTTATCCATACTAATAGGATTGAAACTTCTACCATTGTCATTAGAAAACATGATCACATTTCTTATAACGTAACACTGTAGTTCGCCAATCTTGTACAGAGGTCTACCTTCCCTGGTTTTTCCAGCTATAGGTACAAAAGTAATGCCTTTGTCGATGCACCGAGTTTCAAGGAGCTCGGAGAAGCTTTTGGCTTGTGTAGCGGTCGATAAGACTTCGGATATATGTGATAGTTCCTTCGGTTCCGGCATGGTGAAGCGGGGGGGTGGGGGAGGTTCCACGGAGTCGATGTCGGCGCTTCGGTTCATCATGTCTAGGGCTTTTCGGAAGGCGTCGCGAACAGCAGGCTCTTTGAGGACTTCTTCGGGGAACATTTTCTGAAGAATAAATTGATTTTTTAATGTGATGGTGTTTTTATTTTACTTATTATAACTAATACGAAAGCTTTTAGGTTCTAACAAGTTATTGATAACGATTGAACCCTTGGGATGTTCTTTAACAGATTACTAGTCAATAGCTATACTTAAACAGCAGTGGATCCAAAATGGCAAAAAAAAAATTTTGTACTTCCCAATCAAAATATCGCTTCGGCTGACGCAATTACTTTGAAGAGTCCATTTATTTTTTTCTAGAAGTATTGCGCTTATTCTATTACACCCTGTAGTCGAGAAACAAAAAGTAAGACTTACCTTAAAATCCGTATAAGAGTTGAGCACAGTGGCATGCGGCGGGTTGGTGTTGAGCCAGGCCGCCAGCGCCGCCAGCCAGCGCGGCAGCAGCGCCCGCGCCGCTATGGCCGCCACGGTGCTCGCGCCCAGCAGCTCCAGCCACTCCACGCACCACAGCCACGCCGCTGCCGGGGTAGACGGGAGGTTAAACATTATCAGCAGAAAGATGATGACTGCCTATCTAATCCAATGCCTCCACAATCAATTATTGGATAAGGGTGCTTTCATAAATATGCAGGTTTCTCGATTCCGATTCGTTGGTACTGGACCGTTCTACTGTTTTTAAACCTATATCTATATATTATGTGCTATGGCAAAAAAGGATGAGATCGACCTAACCTAAGCATGCAACCTTGAAGATCGCCTAGTGGACATACAAATGTGTCAACAAACCACTCGAAATCGGCCATCCGAGTCAACAAACGAGGTCACTCCCTAACTCGATATACACCTTGCCCTATATACGTACTGTTCTCCCTGCCGACTAGCTCCAGCGGCGCATGCTGCAGGCAGTGGTCCAGCTTGGGCACGATGTGCTGGTGCAGCATGGCCTGCAGCGCGGGTCCCCAGGCGCCGCGCCAGGCCCGCAGCACGCCGCGCGCGGACCCGTCGGCCGGGTGCCAGGCCGACAGCGCGGCCGCCAGGCGGGAGCGGATGAGAGGGTACACTGAGCTGGCTAGGGCTTCACCTGTACAAAAATAATGAGAAATGGATGAATGACAGGGTATGATAATATTATGATTTGTTTGGTACGCAGCCTTCACGTGCCGTATATGCACCATCTACGATAATACGCGTTTTAAACATCGTTGATCTGATCCCAGACCCTCACAGCGTCAAACATATTATACTTACCTGATTATTCACCCTGATTAATTATGAATTTAGGAAGGATTTCACCACAAAAATCTTGCCTATCTGGTGACTAAGCAACACCACACTCACGTTTACAAAAGTAGGCAAAGTTAAACGAACTGTATCATGGAAAACATATAACCACGATAAAAGTAAACCAGCAAGAGACAAAATATTAAAAACAAAATGTCTTCACTAATATTTCCATTTTAATAAAAGAAAACTCTGCCGTCGTCACCCACTTTTGCCTACTCAATACTGTAAGTAAGTCCTGTCTACCAGAATGCGACAATCATTTCCAAGTTAGAATTCTTACCCGTAAAGAATAGGAAGTATTTTGATGTAAAAAAAACTGCCTATCTTTAAGAATTATCAGCATTTGCTTTTTAACTTTTGTTCGAGTCGGGTGTAAATCCCGATTTGATTAAACCTAGCAAAGTGTTTCCACTGAACAAATCTGTAGCACAACTGGTTCCACGAATTTAAATTTTACCTATTACGGGCAAAGTTTTTGAAACAAATATTGTATAATTCAATAAAAAAATTAAAAAAAACTGTTCAACTATAGAGGCGGGCGTGGAATGACTGAAGACCACATTTGAGGCTGCAAGATGCTATTGGCATTTTCTGTGACTTTTCCAAGGCCTTCGACTGCGTACATCATGATATACTCATCAGGAAATTGTACTATAATTGTATGAGGGGCAGGGCTCTCCACTTTTTGACTTCTGATCTGAACAACGGAATTAAAAGGGTTGATGTTAATGGCAAGAAATCTATAGGACCTGCGGTCATCGTGGGCGTTCCGCAGGGTTCAATTCTAGGTCCGTTCTTGTTCCTTATTTAGATCAATGAGTTATCTTATCACGTAAGGGATGTACAAGATTTTATTTTGTTCGCGGATGGTACTTATCTAATTTTCAAAATCAAACGTCAATTTGTCAACGTATGTTGACAAAATGTTGGTTTAATGTAAATAATGTTATTCGTATAGTATAGTGACCTGCCATATCGTGCCAGGGCAGCACCCAGTGGTGCAGCGGCTGCGTGTCGTGCGTGGGGTCCCAGGCGCGCACGGCCGCCAGCAGCGGCGGCAGCACGCAGCGCGCCACGCAGGCGCGCGCCAGCCACGGCGGCGCCGCGCCCTGCCACGCCGACACCGCCAGCAGCATCGCGCTCGGCATGCGGGGGTTCCAGGCTCTGACGACAAACAATAGCCAGATTTACAAAAAAACATTGTCATGTTAACTTATTGAAGCGCTTTGAGAAAGATTTCGACAGTTAGACATAGGTTTCCGCGTTGCCACGTTGACTGGTCTCTGGCTCTCGCATCTAGCGAATTGCCGCGGCATTTACTGGGTCCACCTTGTGGGAGGCCTTTTAACGCTGTCTCCAGATCCTTTCTAATAAAAAAAAAAAATCAAAGCATTTATTTCAAGTAGGCCAGTTACAGGCACTTTTGGATTGTCGAAACAAAGACAACAGTAAAATATAGCTACAGTCCCAGTCACAAGGCACAAAAACTGTGAAAGTACTGTAGTTGCCCATTCCCTAACGTAGATCTCTATGGAGAAGAACGGGCAAGAAACTCCATGGACACTCTTTTAAATCAGAATACTTTAACAAAACCTTGGTTACATCATTCATTTTGAGATAGTACATTATGTGAGAACGATGCAGCAAGATGTGTACGTTAAAAGTGTCCATAGTAAAAACAATTCAAAAATAAAATAATTAATTCAAATAAGCCGTGGCAAATAAGAGATGACCAGTCACAACTGACAGCGCCCGTTCACGAACATGACGCATGTATCAGCACCATTCAACTCAACCATTTTGAAGGGAACTAAATGATCCGACACACGTGCCACCATCAGCGAGACATTTGAGTGAGCATGACCTACTCCTAACCGCCAGGGCACATTCAAGTCAAGAAAAGACGCAGTTTTCCAGAGAATGACAGCTTTCTAGTACATAGTACTCACACAATATGGGCTAGGCGGCTATATAATACAAAAGAGATTGAATCTATACAATGCAAAGATACAATCTTTTTTTTTTTTTTTTTCCGGATGGGAAATCATCAAATGACCCCCCCGCTCTGGGCGGAGCGGAAGGGAGTGTCAGACTTGTACTGACTAAAACCCACCCATGTTCCTTCTTTGCCTTTGTGTTCCAGGGCCACGGTATCTCTTTCGAACAGTCCCGCAGCCCTGACAGGCATCGGCCCTTGCGGACCCCTACTTATTTGCTGACATCTCTTTGAGGCGCGCGTGGAACACGAACGCGCCGTCGGCACGGCCTGTCGACATAAGACGGCCGGACGGCGAGCTAGCCCATAACTCGCCGACCACAGGCCCGCGCCTACGGTGGCCGGGAGCCACCACGTGACCCCCGACGCCCAGGGCGTCTCCCGCGGCGGCTGGGACGTGAGGTTCTTTCCCTCTCACGTCCCGCCACCTCCTTCACTAGCATGACTGCTTCACAGAAGGTGGTGACGGCTTCCCATTCCCTCTCGCTCCGGACCATGGCTTGAACCAGGGCCCGACGCGAGAGATCGCCGCCGCCAATCGCCGCTACAAGGACACGGCGGTGCTCCGCCCAAGCGGGGCATACCTCTACGGTGTGCTCCACCGTGTCCTCCGAACGATCCTCGCAGTGGAAACACCCGGGCGTTTCCTCCCGCCCGAGTCGGTGCAGGAACCTCCCGAAACAACCGTGTCCGGTGAGGACCTGCGTCAGACGGTAGGTGAGGGCGCCGTGGCGCCTCTCTAGCCACTCCTCAAAGAGGGGACTTATCGCCACTATGGTGGCGTGCCCTGCACGGGGTTGCGACAGTCGCTCTCTCCATGTCACCATGAGATCACGCCGGAGGTCTCTCCGCTGAGCGGCAATTTGCCGCCGCAGCGGAAATTCCTCCCGACGTAGTGCCTCCGCGCGCCATTCGTGCAGGCGTGCGAGGACTATCGCCTCCAGATCCCATGGCGGCAATCCGGCAAGGAGGCTAGCCGCTTCGCCGGAGATCGTGCGGTACCCCCGGATTAGCCTTATGGCTATTACCTTTTGGGGCGCGTTCAGGTAGTGGGCGGCTTGCCGCCTCAAAGAACGCGCCCACACCGGGGCCCCGTAAAGGGCCATGGACCGCACGACCCCCGCGTTTAGCCTCCGGCAGGAGGCGTTTGGACCCCTCAGGTTGGGCAAGAGCCGCTTGAAGGCAGCCCCTGTCCGTTCCAGTTTGGGAGCCAAACGTCGGAAGTGCTCCACGAAGTTCCACCGGCTGTCGAGGACGAGTCCTAGGTACTTCAACGTCGACCCGACGCCGATGGAAACCCCTCCTGCCGTCAGTAGGGATCCCGACGGTGGCGCATTCCGAGGCCCATGAAAACACATGGCCTCGGAGTTGTGCAGTGCCACCTCGAGACCCAATTGCCGGATCCTCTCCAAAAGATACAATCTTCAGCAGCTCCAACAATACTATTTAATGCTATCAATTTAGGCGCCCCTGTTCTTGTGGAGCAGGACCGGCATTGAGCCAAGCATTTTTATCAGTGATATAATCGTCCAACTTGTAATATGCTTTCTTACATAGTGTGCGTTTAATGCATGTTTTAAATTTCGTTTCATTCAGTTCAAGAATACTTTGTGGAATTTTATTATAGCATCTCAAACAGTACCCCATGAAAGATGAGTCTACTTTAGCGAGTCTGAAGCCTGGCTGAACTAATTGGTCTCTATTTCTAGTACTGTAACTGTGTCTGTCACCTCTTTTATTAAAAAGATGTAGATTTTTTCTTACATACATTATGTTTTCGTAGATGTATTGACAATGTAGCGTCATGATGTTAATTTCCTTAAACAGTTCCCTTAGAGAATCGCGCCTACGAAGATTATATATGGCTCTGATGGCTCTTTTTTGCAGAATAAATATAGACTCAATGTCTGCAGCCCGTCCCCACATTAAAATGCCATAAGACATAATACTATGAAAGTAACTAAAATAGACCAGTCTAGCGGTATCTACATCAGTGTATTGACGGATTTTTCTTATAGCATACGCTGCTGAACTTAGCCGCCCCGCAAGAGATGTTAAATGAGAACCCCATTGTAGCCTTGAATCAAGCGTAATCCCCAGGAAAACCGTTTTATCTACAAATTCAAGTTTCTCTTTATTCAATACTATATCACAATCGCTACTTTTAACATTCGGTAAAGCAAATCTTACGCATTTCGTTTTTTTTTATTTAACACTAAATAGTTTACTGTGAACCAATTATGGACCTGAAGTAGCCCTACTTCAGGTCCTATCATTATTCACGTCATCTAGATTTTGGGCCCGTCTATTTATCTTAAAAATTAGGGAAGTGTCATCAGCGAATAACACCATATTTTGAGGTTGGTTTTTCAATAAATAGGGGAGATCATTTATATATACTAGAAAGAGGAAAGGACCCAATATTGAGCCTTGCGGTACCCCCATTTTTACTTTTAAACCCTGTGAATTAACACCATTTATTTGCACATGTTGTTGTCTATCACTCAAATAAGATTTTGCCAAACTAAGTGCAAGTTTCCCTAGTCCGTAATGCTCAAGTTTCAAAAGTAATGTGTCGTGATTTACGCAATCAAATGCTTTGGAGAGGTCACAAAAAATTCCAATGGCGTCTTGGGACTCTTCCCACGCAGTAAATATGTGCTTTAATAAGGTTACACCGGCGTCAGTTGTACAACGTCCCTTGGTGAAACCATACTGTTGATCGTATAAGATTCTGTTGGTGTTAAAATGATTGAGCATTTGATTTAGCATTACCTTTTCAAACACCTTGCTAAAAACTGACAACACGGATACAGGTGTATAATTATTTGTATCTTTACTGTCTCCGGATTTAAACAGAGGTATGACCTTACTGTATTTCATTAAGTCCGGGAAAACTAAGCTAAGTATGGTGCTATAGTTTCAACTATGTACAAACTTTGATAGACATTCCCCAAAGATCTTCGGTCAGTTTGACTTTTATTTGCCGGAAAGCTTTAATAACTATCATAGGGTTTATGTGTTTAAATTTAAATTCAGCCGGGCAGTTAGACACATTCGCCTTTAATAAACCAATTGAGACTTCAGGAGAGGAATTAAGAGCCTCCGTAGTTTTTAACGGTATATCGGTAAAGAAATTTACAAACTCATGAGCTACTTCCTGATTAGAGCTTTTAGGACCACATGCTGTATCTAATGTGTAGCTAGTGTTACGTATTTTCTTCCTGTTAGTCTCGTTATTTATGACTTTCCAAACTGTCTTAATTTTGTTTTCTGCTGTTTTGATCTTGTTGCTAATGTGCAAGGCTTTGGCAACCTTGCATGTATTTCTAAAAATTTTTGAATACTTAGCAACATACTTGTTAAAAGTTTCAGAGTTTATATAAGGCTTAAGGCCATAAAGCTCAAATAGTCTTTCCCTACTTTTTCTGATACCTCTAGTTGCCCAATCACTAAATATAAATTTAGGGCAAATACATTTTGTCTTCTTTTCAAAAGTTATGTTAAATTCAGTGTGAACTATTGAAAAGAAATTATCATATAATTGATTTATATTAATATCGTCCATATATGATGGCTCATAACACTTAACTTGTTCTGTAGGGAAATATTATACCTCTTTAAATTATTAGTAGTTATAGGTCTAAATTGAATCTGAACTTTTTGCAATGGTATGTTACACCTAAAAGTTACAGTTTGTCCGCTATGGTCAGACGTCAAACAATTTACTATGGCTTTATCTAAGTAATCACAATTGCAGAAAACATTATCTATACAAGTAGCAGAAGATGAAGTGACTCTCGTAGGTTCAATAAAAATGTTAGTCAAGTCAAATGACTTGAAAAGATTTAATAATCGACTGCTATTAGAATTTTCTTCTAAAATATTGATATTGAAATCACCACAAATAATTATAGGTTTATCATTGGCTGCAAGTTTTGCCAGGACATCTTCCATTATTGATTCAAATAAGGAAAAGTTTTGATAGTTTGGGGGTCTGTACACACACAATTACATGCTTATCTAGCTCAACACAAGACAGTTCGACGCAATGTTCCGCCGAGAGACAAAATCATCACCATCCGTTCTGCGAGTAACGTACCCTGCCCAGTGCTACAAAAGTTTAGCAATTCTTTGGGCTATGTCGGTAACCTTAAACATAATTGGCAAAAGGTGCAATAGTTACACTTCTGCCTAATCCTTCCGGTATTATATGCGTGATGTTATGTTATGTTACGTTGGTAACCTTAGTTCTCCTGAGGATCTCTTTAGTACTGATTTGATGGCGCCAGGAAACTACAAAGGCCACATCAAACAAAGACACTCAGATCAATGTTATCACACAAAAGCTATCAAAAATACTCACTCAGCGGCCGCAGTCAGTTGTGGTACAAAGTGTTGCCACAGGAGGCTGTTATACGCTTCTTCAGTTAACAATTTCCTCCACTTCAAGAAGGTCGGAATGGGCTCGTCGGGGGCCGAGAGCGGATCCCACGTGGCTAGCAGGGCGCTCAGCAAGGGGCTTACGATGTTACCTGCGATGGTGCCTAAGCCGTACATCTCGTATTCAGTAGGGTAGGAGTCCTGGAAAGAATGAATGGACCAAGTGAATATTATCTAGCTAGCTTATACCCGCGGCTTTACCAGCGTGGAGTTCTGTAATTGTCCTTCGGGATCAAAAGTATCATATGCGCAAGCTGTTAATTTTTTCATTTTTTGTTCCGTTCTATTGAATTTATAGTTTATTGTTTATTTTTTTGTCATTTTGTATGTCTACGTACGTCATGTCCCTGCGACAAATAAATATTTTTTTCTTTCTATGTGTTAATCCAGTTTACACATTATCTGTGCCAAATTTGATAAAAATCCGTTGAGTATTATTTTCCTTGATAGTTACAAACACCCATCCTCGCAAACTTTTGTATCTACATAATATCCCTATAAGATCCATAAATAAAATCTTGTGAAAGGCAAAGCAATTTCCCATATCAACGATTCAACGAAAATTGATAAGTGGCATTGTAACACAAATTAATATCCGATATCATAAAATACCTGTGTATGTTACATTATCGAAACCGTCTGTATGGGTGATGAATAATTCTTCAACCAAAAAACAATTGAACGAATGAAAGAATTTCGAAAATTCGTCTGCAGTAAAAAACTGATATTTTCTGTTGAAATTTTGAAACGATAAGATGGCGGTTTTGGTTTTGCGCCAACCATGCAGTATAACAATTATCTTACCTTCAACTCAGCCAGCACATCATGAGCTCTCTCCAGCGACACATCAGGTCTGTTTAGCATGTCAACTCGCTCCAGTATGCCTTCGACCTTGTCGATCACTTTGTCTTGTTCCGACAGCTTAATGTTGCATTCTTCTAGATCTCTTTCTAGAACAACGATCTCGTCTTCCGCCGATTGAAGCTCGCGAGCGTTTTGGATTATATCCTGTAAAAATTAGATTTCGTTAGATAAGTATTGGAAATTACTTATTGGAAATTAGCTCGTGGCTAAATAATAACAGCCGCTCGGGTCGATCATTAGGTTAAGCCGTGCTTGCCTAGGTTGGTCTGTGGATGGGTGACCGCCCATTACATACCGAGTTTCCTCCGTGCCTCGGAAAGCACGTTAAGCCGTTGGTCCCGGCTGTCATTTGTAGATCTTTGACAGTCGTTAGGCAGTCAGTGGCCCAAAAAACCTGACAACCAGTCTTACCAAGGGGTATCGTATTACCCAGTACTAACTGGGTTGTGGAGGTCAGATAGGCAGTCGCTCCATGTAAAATACTGGTATTCAGCTGCATCCGGTTAGACTGGAAGCCGACCCCAATATAGTTGGGAAAAGGCTAGGCAGCAGATGAAGTATTGGAAATTACTTGATGGTAGTTTTTTTATTGGATTGAGTAAATACAGGATAATACCGTTTAGATTTGAAATAGTAATACATTCAGAATAACAACCATCTATATATATTTCCCGGGCGAATGTTAATAATATGAAAATACTAGCTTCTTCGCCCGCGTGGAGTTTGATAAATTGTTCCACGGGATCGTACTACCGGGATAAAAAGTATCCTATGTTAAAACATAGGATACTTTTTCCAAATTATAAGCTATCTGTATGCTAAATTTCATCCAAATTCATTCAGTAGTTTTTGCGTAAAAGAGTAACAAATATTCATCCATGAGTAGGATAATTAATAAATTCACAGGAGTAAATCACAGCAAACTCACAGGAAGCTCTTGCCATATTTTTTTTCCAAAGTATGTTCCATGTCAGCGACGAAAAAATAAAGGCATCTACGCCAACTTTTGTCTTGGCCCACTACTAACGAGACAAACCATGATAGTTGAGCCCACATTACCTGCTCGCAGCACTCGACCATCAGCTCCAGGTTGTGCACCAGCTGCGGCGCGGCAAAGTTGTCGCACTTGCGGCGCGGCTCGTGCTCGAAGCGCGGCGCGGCGGCCCGCAGCGCGTGGTAGCCGCTCAGCACGCGCTTCTCCTTGCCCGTCATGTCTATCACAGGCACGCGGGACAGCTCGTTGCTGGGGAATGGTGAATAGACTAAATTACTGAAGATTCTAGGAAAATAAATAAGGCAATTTTTTTTTTTCGTTATACGAGGTGTAAACGGACCCTTCACGAAGTCAACCAAGCATTCGGTACATCAAACTAAGTAATCCTGCGCAAAAATTGTTGCTGGGAAGACTTTTATTTTTGGGGTGAAAAATCACGTTTTACGGTAAAACTCAATGTAACGCACTCAAAACATTGTGCTGATGGATGCTTGAAATAGTACGGAATTCGTGGAGGTAAGTAAAGTTATAACATTAAAAAATTGTTTTTAAAAAAAACTAGTGAAAAAGTTAGAACTTTGACCCCCAATATGTCCGTAATAACACTTTATTGCATGCGTATCATCGGATGCGCATGCATAAAATGTTACTTGCAATAAAACGTTACTTTTAAGGTAACGTGTAACGTTTTTTTGTTCCTCAAAACAAAAAGATCAAAATAGAACTAGGGCAAGAAAATAAAGGGTAGACCTCTTTATTTTCCTGTTTTTGTATTGGTTTTATTCTGCAGTTTCTTATTTTTTTTGAGAAACTATCTAGCCTGTGTTGCGTGAGTGGTCATCGACGGCAAGGAAAACTTTAGCGTGGATATACTTTTTTTTGTTTTCAGAAGGGAAATCATCAAATGCCCTCGCTCTGGGCGGAGCGGAAGGGAGTGTCAGACTTCTACTGACTAAAACCCATTCATGTTCCTTCTTTGCCTTTTGTGTTCCAGGGCCGCGGTATCTCTTTCGACCAGTCCCGCAGCCCCGGCAGGTATCGGCCCTAGTGGACCCCTTCCTTGTTGCTGACATCTCTTTGAGACGCGCGTGGAACACGAACGCGCCGTCCACTCGGCCTGTCGTCATAAGACGGCCGCACGGCGAGCTAGCCACACTCACCGTGCACAGGCCAGCGCGGATACACTTTGAAGTAACTTGCAAGTTGAAAATATAAAAGAATTTCGAGACCGGAGACTGATCCCACAACAAATATTGAAAAGAAATGAGATGATGATGATGTGTGTGTGCAGATAATATATAGGGCTATCTTTAATAAAGAATACTATTAGTATTCAACACAACCCTTAAAGATAAAATCGTCCCCTAGATATCCAAATCCTGTATACCTGGTAATAGTATGCATCGTGGGTTTACCCTCTTGTATGACGTCGGCGGCGTCGCGGTAGAAGTAGCGCCCCTTGTGAGACTTCTTCCAGTTGTAGGTCTTCTCCTTCGTGTCTTTCTCGTCTTCCTTCTCTTTCAGACGGCGCGCTTCTTCTTCTCTTTTGGCTTTTTGCTGGAACATTATTATTGAATTGAGTATTTTTTGGAAAACACTGACGCTAGGTCGCGGTAGCGCGGTTGCGATGACGGGCGCGAAATATCAAGCATATGAAACCGTTTGGTACAGTGTAGTGACTAAAGAATTAAATAATAACAGAGATCTAGATGTTGTTTGACATCAAACACAGTGAAAAGATTAACACTGTTTTAATATGGTCCTTATGAACTAACTTGATATTTACTGAACTGTAATCCCCGAAGGAGTAGGAAGAGATGTACCTAATAGTACACCCACATTTCGCCAGTTATGTTTTGAAGTCCCATGTAATAGGGGGCGATCCTATTACCAACAACCAGGCACAAATCCAGACTCCGTGGCTGCTACTGAGAAATTCCTGATGGAAAAACCCAATAACACTCTGCCCGATCCGGGAATCGAACCCAGGACCACATGCTCGGCTGTCGCGCTTGCGACCACTGTCGAATGGTTAACGAGTCAGTCATATTTAGTGATGAAGTTGATATTAGTGGACGAGTGACCCCAATAGAAATAATAATAATATGATGAGATGAGCTAATTCTGAGCTGTAGGCCAAAAGAGCCACTAAGTGGAGCTTAAGTCGTCCTGGCAGATCTGGTGGATGGCAAGACGAGCTCAATCCAACATTAGCGGCCTGAATCGATAGAATTGGAAGTCATGAGGAGAGGCCTGTGCCCACCCATAGAATGATGCAGGGATGGAACAGCAATAATATACTTACAGCTGCTTTCTCAGGTCCATAGGCACCAATAGCTCCCCTTCCTCGTCTGACAGTAGCCTCCACAGGTGCTGATATACCCTGCAGGTCTTTACCCAAACCCATGCCTGGTTGGTAACCCATCTGTAAAGAAAACATTTTGTTTAATATAATATCTAACACAAGTTGTAAGAAACATGGTTGAAAGCAGTTGAGGAAGTTTATAAGTTGGGTTCAAAAATGAATATGTCTGACAAGACAAGAATAACTTGTGTGCACTTGTCAATTCACTGTGGACTTATTCCAATTTGAATCTAAATAAGAACAGAGCAATGTTGCTTGGTAGTAAAAACAGGTTTGATCGTAGTAATTCTTAACTTATTTTTTTTAAACATAATAAGCGCTTATAAGACAGTGAAGAAAAACATAGTCATGTCCTAGAATTGAAAATCCTGACACAAGACATGTGAAATTCACCAAACTCTAAATCATGCACAAAACCCCGTAGGAGGGGTTTACAGCCCCCTCTGACCCAGCAACGAGACATAAGAGGCTATTTAACAAATCCAAAAAAAAAAAAGTTTAGTCCATCAGTTAGATCACCAAAAAATATTGGAAACGTATTTTTTCTTTTGTCACATAATCAAAAAATGACGACGATACAGCGCATCAAAGTTTAAGAGAGAGGGCTTGTGACGTCACTGGCTAGTAAAAATTAACAGAAATTGTGACGTCACGCGAGGTTTCAACGCGCAGTGTCGTGTTAATTTTTCGTTTACATGACAAAAGAAAAAATACGTGTCAAATATTTTTTGATAATCTAACTCACGGACTAATTAGATTTTTTCAGTCAAGTACCCATAGCTCAGCTCATAATTAGCGCACAAATACACATAGATAATTAATGATTAATTATTTTATGTGCGCATAATTAGCTCATAATTATGCGCACATTAGTTACGCATATTCCTTTAATTACTACAGTAATGAGAAAAATACTGACCTTCAACAGCAGCTTAGCTCCTATACCCTTAGTATGCTTCTCCCAATTCCCCACATTGGCTCCAAGGTTTGCCGACCTCATGCCCTGCCCCTGTCTCCGGATCCCTGCCGTCTCGCTTGCGTCTGGGGCATTCTGTTCATCTTCATCTGAGCTGTCGGCTGCAAACTTAGGGCGGGAGGTAGATGCTTCTGATGATTCTATTTCTGTCAATGTAAATTATTTGGTTTTATACAGTTCTATTGTTATCATGGCTATTTCTATTCAGTGTCCTCGGAGGTGTAAAACTTTTCCAAGTTTTTGGCTACAATGAAGTCAATTACAATGTGTTTTTCATTTCAAAGCATGATGAAAGGCTTATACATCAATTTTGATGTTGTGCCTAAATTAATCTGTGCATTGCATAAACCAACCAACCAGGGCCGTCCAAAAGCGTGTTAAGTTGACGATATTGTCAAACTCGCAGGAAACAGATGGATGGAAGACGCACAGGAAGAATGGCAGCAGAAAGAGGAGGTATATACCTAACAGTGGGTAATTCCGGGCTGAGCGATGGGCTAGCATTCAATTATTTGACAAATTATTCTTAGTTTTTATTGACAGCTTCACATACATTGAGGTTGGAAATCATCCCACAGGAGCATACTACTTGGATGCAAAGAATTTGATACTCTTGTTACCAAAAAATTTTCTTAAACCTTTTGACCGCCATAGTCACATTTACGTGACAAGCGAGCGAGTGCCCTGTATGACAAACAACACAAATATGTGACAAAATCGTAGGTGAAATAGTGGCTTGGCGTGTTTATGCTCTAGCGATCAAAAGTTTAAAACAACATTGGTTTAAACTAACCTTTATTTTCTTCCTTCTTCTTGCCAGCTTGTTGTACTCCTCCAGCCACAAACCCAATGGGTGCCGTAAAGTCTTTGGGTTTGCGAGACCTTTTTCTGACATTGTCTTCATTATCCTCCTCATCACTGTCTTTGGCCCAGACACCTAAAATAAAAGAATGATTTTGTTTCTTTAAATCTTCCGGAACAGAATCCTACTTGTTTCTATTACTGTGTGTTCACACTGGTAAAACATTCAAACAAATACAGGTTGTCTGATAGAGGTATCAGACAACCTGTATTAGTGTGAATTTTGGAAACATATCAACTAAGAGAAGAGAGAAACAGAGATTTCAACATTTATTGTATTACATCACATCATTAACATGTTTTAAGGTGAATGTTGTGTGTGTTGTCCAGTGTGAACACAGTTATAGTAATTACAACTTGACAACATTAAGAGTGAGCTCAACAATGAGTTTTATTGAACCTTGAATAAGCTACCAGAACCTGAATTGGTATTAGCATCACCATACACAGCCCGGCTTGACTTAATGCTTCCCAGCATTAAGTGAAGTCATAAGATTTTAAACTTTCATGGTCACTAAAATTATTATAACTAGAAGACGGGATATTTAGAAAGAGGGTAGACCGATTTGTCTGTTCATAAACACCCACCCGCAAAAACTTCAGTTTATCCGTGATCATGGTGCTTGCAACAGCGCCGAAATATCGGGAACTCAAAGAAAACAATAAACATGGTAAATATCCCGTCTTCTAGTTAAAATAATTAAGTGAAGTCATTTGGCATGGACACAGATAGCTGGTAAAAGCACTTTTGTTTTAATACTTCACCTAAATACTGCTTTTACATAGTAAGGAGTTTTCTTATAGCTAAACAAGGTTACGTTACCGTAAATCTGATGCTCTTTTTTAGCTCTTCTGGCTCTGTTTGGATTGAATTCATTCTCCAAATCATAGTCGGTGATTTCAAACCGCATTACTTCGTCGTCCGACATGGTTTTGCTAATTACCACGCAGTTATAATAGAGTCACTGTTGTTTCTTGCACTATTATATCTAATTAACTTTTAAAAATATACTTTTTCGGCCCAATGTCGCCCGAATACTGTAGAACGAAAACACAACTTCAGACGCCAATCACTATTTTGACAGTTGACTGACAGTGAAATAACACCTGTCCGTACGGAGGGCTTACGTGCATAATGTCAAAAATCGACTAAAATCTAAAATTTATAATCATACGGAGTTTTCTGCAGGATTTAAATAAAAATATATTCGCGAGAAGGAAGGCGTTTGTTCTGCAATGAGACCCAACGGGATATCTCTACGTTGGCGTTGTGGTGGGATTAATGCGCTTCAATGAACTTTAGTAACGTGCAGGAGGAGTTTACTTTGCCATACCCATCTAAGGCTCGCTCTAGATGAGCTAGACCAAGAAAGATGTACGTGTTGGTTGGGCTTGTGACCGTACTTTCGTATTCCCGGTCGGTTCTGATGACCGTGGAATACTTCTCCACTCTCTTATCGCTACGTCACTTAGTGCTAGCGATAGTTTTTCGGTGGTTTTTTTTTACCCCATAATGAGTGTGCAAGTCACTCCCTGCCATTTTATCTGCGTGTTTATAAAACATCGGTAAGGCAGGGGTTATAGTCTTTCCATATCAGGTAATAATCAGCCCAGTCCACTAAAGCCATCGAATTTCATAACCCATGGTCTTTTTGGTTTCCATAATCTTTAGGTACACTTTCATAGTGCATACAGGGACAATAGCTGCTTGGTGCATAAAGATAAAGATAAAGATATATTTATTGCATAACTGTGTACATTTTTTTTTTTTTTTTTTTTTTTTCCGGATGGGAAATCATCAAATGACCCCCCCCACTCTGGGCGGAGCGGAAGGGAGTGTCAGACTTGTACTGACTAAAACCCATCCATGTTCCTTCTTTGCCCTTTGTGTTCCAGGGCCACGGTGTCTCTTTCGAACAGTCCCGCAGCTCTGGCAGGCATCGGCCCATGCGGACCCCTACTCGGTTGCTGACATCTCTTTGAGGCGCGCGTGGAACACGAACGCGCCGTCGACACGGCCTGTCGTCATAAGACGGCCGGACGGCGAGCTAGCCCATAACTCGCTGTCCACAGGCCCGCGCCTACGGTGGCCGGGAGCCACCACGTGACCCCCGACGCCCAGGGCGTCTCCCGCGGCGGCTGGGACGTGAGGTTCTTTCCCTCTCACAACTGTGTACATTAAGTTCTTATTAGTAAACATTACATTTTTAGTTTCAACAGTTTACCCAAGTCGGATATGCAATGGTATTTTAAGGATTAAGGTGCATACAAATATTATTTTTTCTCAAAGAACTCATGCAGATTATAAAATACATTAGCAATTAAAATATTTTTCAATTTATTTTTAAACATATTTCCATTTAATTGTTTAATTGCTGGCGGTAAGTGATTGTACACACGAATAGCAGTAACATAGGTACTTTTATAATACATCACATTGTTAATAACCGGTAAATTAATGTCATATTTATATTGTTTTCGAATGTTTCTTTTAAAATTTGATTTGAAATTAAAATATTGCATATTGTTTTTAACAAATAAACATAATTCGAGTATTTAAATACCAGTCAGTGTCAGGAAACCCTCCGTTTTGAAAACATCTCTTAATGATTCGGTACTATGCATGTTGTATATTGTCTTAAGACATTTCTTCTGGAGAATGAATGTTGATTGTACGTTTGTCGAGTTTCCCCAATATATGACACCATAAGTTAACAGTGGGTACACATTTCCAAAATAAGCATTTCTAGTTACACTTGGATTTGTAGTCTCTGCCAGAACTGACAATGCGTAGCATGCACTGGATATCCTTTTATTAATCTTTTCAATATGTGCCTTTCAGTTTAAATGTTGATCTATTGTAACTCCTAAGAAATTTGTGTCTTTTACTTCTTCAATCGCTGTATCAGACATGGTTACATTCAATTTAGTAGGTTTACTTTTATAATTTCTAAATTGAATCAATTTGGTTTTTGAGACATTGACTTTTAAGTTTATTGACTGCAACCAATCAGTCACAGTTGTTAATATTCTATTTATTTCAGTTTCGTAAATAAGGTCATTGGAATATTCATTTGAAATAAATATAGT
Source organism: Noctua janthe (assembly GCA_910589295.1). Lineage (NCBI taxonomy): Eukaryota > Metazoa > Arthropoda > Insecta > Lepidoptera > Noctuidae > Noctua > Noctua janthe. The sequence continues at coordinate 10,677,668 of OU342575.1, read as the reverse complement.
TGCGTCATCAGCATACATTACACAAAGATGGTCAATTATATTTGGAAGCTCGTTGATATACAATAATAACAAGAGGGGTCCTAATATACTGCCTTGCGGTACGCCTAGTATTACAGATTCGAATTTAGATTTCACTACCTCCACCATTTTTGTAAGTTCATTATATACTTCAATAAAAGTGCCTTGCATTCTATTATTTAAATAATTCTCAATTAATTTAAGTGCTATACCTCTTATTCATAGGCGGGTAGGGGGTTTATTCTTAAATTAGATGGTATAGACCATCTAATTTATCAAGCAAAATGTCATACTTAACACAGTCAAATGCTTTAGACATATCAATGAAAAGAGCAGCACATTGTTTTTTATTATTGATTTTTATCCCAGATGGTACTAAATAATTTATATATTGCCAATGATGTAGTTTTATTCTTTTGGAATCCAATTAACATTTAAAAACTTTGTGATTCTAGCATGGATAACCTTTTCAAATATCTTCGAGAAACTTGGCAACAATGCAATTGGTCTGTAGTTATTAATGTCGTGCCGTGATCCTTTCTTATATAATGGCTTAATGAGAGCTATCTTTAGGGTATCTGGAAATTTACCCGTTTGTAACATAAGATTTAGAATATGTACCAGTGGATCAACAATAAATGGGATGCTTTCCTTGATAACTGTAATGGGTATATTATCGTGTCCGCAACTAGTTTTATTTTTTAATTTTAGAACTATATCTATTAATTCGCGTCTGTCCACTGGATACAAGAAAATACTGCTTGAGTTAGAAGTTGATTGTGATTTGTAATTGTTATTGTCCGGTGTCGTAGTGTTGAGATTTTGGTTAATGTAGAAATTGTTAAGAATACTATCTAATTTTACAGGAAATTTTATAACATTGTTATTGTGCAGGATGTAGTCTATTGTGGGTTGCAGAACATTTGCAGTTTGGGTTTGTCGTTTTATTAATGCCCATGTGGCCTTGGTTTTATTGGTGCTGCATGAGATGAATTTCACATTTGAATTTTTTCTTGATTGTTTTATTACACGCTTTAAGATTTTACAACAGCGAACATATTTTATTTTAAGTTCTTGAGACGTACTACTTTTTGTTTGTAGGTACATTTTTCGTTTATTTTTACTAGAAATTATGATTCCTTTGGTTTTCCATGCTGTATCTTTTTTATAGTGCATTTTAACTTTCTCAATTGGTATACAAAAATCGAAAACTAATTTAAATAAGCTAATAAACTCTTCGTAAGCTGTGTTTGCATCCAGATGATGATACACATCTTGAAATTTTATTTGAGAAATGTATCTTAAAAATATGTCGATGTAATAATTTATATTACGTCGCATTTTGAACCAGTATTTTTCTGTGAAACTTAAATTAGACGGTATCTTTATTACTTGACATGTATGGTCCGATATTCCTAAATCCCATATTTCTGCTTTATAATTCATTTAAAATATCAAATGGACCTCTGTGAGTTGACTCCGGCTCCTGGTACGCCTTCCAAAAGCCAGGACCCCACGCTCCCGAGATCTGTAGACATGAAAATAATAAGAATAATTCTTCTTCGTGTCAGTGGCATGAGAATTTAAAATTTTGTTGGACCAAAACTTTGCCACATCCAAGGGGTTGCCGGTGACAGCGCAAAAGTTACTATAAGTTTTCTTCTCTTTGCTTTCGTCTTAAGTTCTGAGGCACATACACTAACGATTAACTTTCTTCGAGGTATCTTCAATCTCGACAGGAGGGCAGCAGGGTGTGAATTTAGAGCAGTCATGTTTTTTTGGGCCTATTCCATAACTTTCTATTTTCTTTGTGTTTTTTTCGACGCGGACTCTATTAATTTGCTTTTGCATAGATATACAATTTTCGAGAACTCCTTTCCAACAGTCAGGTTCAATGTACAAAGCGTCGCAGGTACGAAGATTCGGAAGTAAAAGTCGCTTCATCGAAAGAAAGTTAAAAAAGAAAACACCAAAAATGTTATTCACATTTCTTTATTAAAATTCTTCATTATTTTTATTTTAAGTATATAAAACTCACGTAACATAACATTCCATACTATGTATTGTGCATCTAGTCACAGGCTTAAAATATATATGTAACTGTGTGAATTCCATTGGCAAGTAATAATCAGATTAAAGTCCTTTCACAGTTTTGGACCTCTGACAGTACCAACCCAATAGCAACCTTATTGTATTGAAAATAAGGGCGTCCGCTTGAACTCGTGCACCTGCGCGCGTTTTAGCGGACGCCCCAAAAGATGTAATTCTGGCAGTACTGCAAAATTAGAGGTAAAAAAACCGAGAAACGACTGTACAAGAAACTGGCAAGGTATGTCGAAACTGTTACTATAAAATTGAAAAGTGGTTTATTAAAAATCAGTTTCTTCATATTATACTCGGCGACATCAATATTTTTTTTACATAAAAATTTCACTCTCAAAAACTCATTTCACAACAAATACAATTTTATAAAAAGGTAATAATTATGAACACCAATAAAAGATATTGCAGTTACCACGGAACCGCACAAGGCTCGATGTTTTTCGAAATTAGTCGAATTCATGCAATTTAGTCTTAAAATACGATCACAGAAAATGTTTCGATAATAATTTTCTTTTTACGGTTATACTTCTGACAATTTAAACACGTCTCTCTCGGATAATTTTGCGCGAATAACAATTGTTTGATATTGAATATAATTTGATATTAATATAAATAAAATATTTGCATCCTTGGGACGGAGACGGACGACTTTCAAACTTTTTACTTAGGACGTAAGTTAAAGGTAATGTCACACTTGATAAATAATACGCACGGCCTTCCTTGTTATTGAATATGTATATTTTGGCGCATGCTATAGCTAATTAAACGCCGCCATTTTGTCAACAAACGTCTACGAACAGCTGTCTCCTGACAAGTTTATTCAAGCCCCAAAATATACTTGTAGTATAACTGCCGACACCAAATAGGTTGCAGTATTAAATCAAATGCGGGACTACCTCAATATTTTGAGCGAAATAGATTTTCTACAAAAATCAAATAAATTCTATCAATTATAAAGTTGTATCGAAAGTATTTTTTAAAAACTTTAATTAACAAAATAAAATTATACGTTAAAACACAAAATAATCGTTTTACGAAAATAACTAAGTTTAATATTACACACAATATTGAGATAAACATTTTTCAATTAAAACATTCAAAGTCAAAAGTTAGTAAAACAATTAAAAAAATAGTAATGTCCAAATAATAAAAAAGTTAAATTAGATAGTTTTTTTTATTCGTTTGAAGACACTGTTTATCACAATACTAATTTTTATTTTTTTCTTGATATAGATGTAGAAAAAGTTAATACAACTTACTTTATAAGTGTATTATTTGATCTACAACAAGTATTTCAAATAAATAAACAGTGTCTAAAAACATTTAATAGTTCAAAACATAAATATTTCATTAAAGTAGAATTAATCATAATAAAAACACACAGACAAAACCAGTTATGTTTTTCGCAAATAAATATTTACCAAATTTTTTGAACATTACAAAATCACAGTTCAAAATTACGTTGATGGCAATCTAGTTAAAAATAATTGCAACTAATTTATTCTAGTAAAGTTAGGTACTTAGATTAAGTATGTGATGCTTACTACAACTAAAAAAGTGTACAATCTAAAATAATGCAATTATTTGCAGAATTTGTTCGATATCACGTCGAAGACATTTGAACATTAACGATTTTTTTTGATATTTTTGATATATCAACAATACTTAGCCAGGGAAGGGAAATATCAATATACAAGTTCTAGTAAATAAGTTATTTTGTTTGTAAAAAAATGCTTTTCTAAACCGTCGACTAATAATGAATTCATTTAACTATAATTAATACACCAATATTGGCATTAAATACTGTTATTTGACACCTAAACTAACATCAATAGTTGCATACAACAACAATAATGAAATATGCAAAAATGCATTGAATAAAAATCGTTAACGTTCTGACGTCGTCATCCATATCATAAAAAACTGTCCAATCTTATTTTACTATTTACGTACGTTGTATACTTTCGCTATACCTAGAAGGCAACTCTCAACACCCACGGTAGATCATCACATGTTTCAAAAACCCTTGGACTTGTGAGAAAACACTTTCACACAATGTGCGACGACCAACGATTGCAATGTCCCCTACTCAATTACCTAACATTTAGTCGATTACTTCGTTACTCGCAAAAAATCGACTAAAAAAATCGTTAGTCACGACACTAACTTTATTATGGCGAATCACGTTCGAATTTTTAAACGAATGTGTCATTTGTTTTCCCGCTGACGGTATATTTTTTTACGTACATGCCTTCAGCGGCGTTGGCTCTCAGTCATAATTCCACCGCTTGAATGTAGCTTTCATCTTCGTATTTTCCTGTCGCCAACCTTAGGGCGTGTTCTTCGCAGAGTGAAGCTAGTTCTTTGAGCCATTCATCGAGTATGACTGCGTTCAGAATCGAGCGGAGGGTGATGGATTGGCTCCAGTAGGAGTCCTGTGTGAAGACTGGTCTTTTCTGTGGACTAGCGTATGTGTGGGGTTGTGGACTGTGCGCGTTGTTTTGGGAAGGTGATGATGCTAGAAAATAAACAGATAGTGATTATGAGTAACTAGGCTTATTCCATTCGGAATCTGGGTCTAAAACTGAAGTAGGAATAGCTTACAACTACTATTTTCTCGCGGGTTTACTGGCTAAAGTCGGATAAAAGACAGATAGGTCTGACACATAGTGTCTTGGTAGGTTCCATATTACTTACAGGACAATCTCCTTCCAAACATGTTGGAGATACTGTTAGAAAAACTCCGTCGTTTAGCTTCCACGCGCTTGAACGGAGAGTCGTCCAGTTTTTGAGACGAATCGTGGCTGTGACCTGGAATTAAATAAAAATGGTTAAGATTAGCAATTAGTAGCTCTGGTGGTCTTGAGTGATCGAATTAGAGACCGTAGAATAAGTGTTGAGCCACATCTATGATGACAGAATCGCCTTTTTCTTTGGTCCTGCACAACGAAAAATACGAGGATCATAGATGTGGTGCAATCGTAAGCAAGCTACGTGAAGAAGTAGTAATGGGCTAGCCATTAGACCGATGATCTTGGGGGGTAGACGTGTTCTTGAATGCTTTCCGGCTAGGTGGAACGATGAACTTTGCAAGTTGGCTGGTAGCAGCTGCAGGAGAGTAGCCGAGGACTGAGTTGAATGGCGTGCGATTGGAAAAGCCTATGTCAGTACACTGATCTTCGATTAGCTTCGATCGTTAGTGAAAATTTACTGAGTGAAGAGCCCTACTAGGTTCGCTCAAACGATATAACCGGATTCAGGACACCAGAATTCTTTACATTCTCTGTCAAAGTCCATCATGTGAAAGGTCATGTCATGTCCGGTGTCCGGAGCCGCGTCCGTAATTTGTCCGTAGCGGTTTGAATGAACTTTAAGTAAAGGAGGACTTACTATCATCGTTGTTCGAGCCCCGTGTCTTCACTAGCGCCATCTCTCGTTGGATGAGGTAAACTCGCGCCTTGTCCACTAATTCGCCGGTATTCTCTATGCCTTCTGTTAACTCGTCCACTTCTTCTTTTAGTTTACTTAGGATCTGGAAAATAATAAATAACAATCACATATATAAAAATCTCGTGGCACGGTGTTTGTGGTCGTACTCCCCCGAAACGGCTCGACCGATTTTTATGTTTTTTTTTTATGTATCTTCACTTACTTACTGGTAGGTGTAACAATAGGTCGTAAAGGTTCACAACGCTAGGTTGTCAAATTCTAAATTAAGGCGAGCTAAGCCGCGGGCAAAAGCAAGCATTGTTATAAAAATACAAAGTTTTTGATAACAATTAAGGCTCGGAAATCCTGCGTATTTTGCTCGCAGAATATTGCGATACATTGTCATTGATTTTAATAAAATATGTAGCATAAAAATATATCCGCTTTGATACTCTTGCGAACTCGTGATAAGTTTATTTATTTTAGTTTTTAAACTTCAAAGTCCACAGTTAAAATTGCACTGTTTAGCGTGTCGGCTCTTACATAACCTCACTCAGATCCAGCCTGTCCCTTTGCTGCCCCCCCCCCCCCCCAAGGACGCCCCAAGCCGAGGCTCGTCCCCACAGGGGGTGCCCTTAGCGCGCGGTTGCTGCCATTACTCTCAAGGCACCCACAGGATAGTCCGGTTAAGCAGAAGTCAGACTCATAGATTGACCTTCGAGATGCCATTCATAAAAATAAATTACATAATCTCAGAAAACGGTGGCGAGATGATTTAGACGCACATCACGAAGGCCGCTGGTTCGAGGTAACGCAGGAGAAGAGTACCTGGAAGGATATGGGAGAGGCCTTAGCCCAGCAGTGGGACATACAAGGCTATAAAAAAAAATCTCTTTCTACTTTTATAAATACACGAATAAAAATTCACGCCTTTTCTCATTAGGGTAAGCATACACCAAAGAACTCCACCCACTACGACCATAACATACTCTTATTGCTTCATCCACGTACATAAGTAAGAGCTACCTGATATTCTAGTTTTCATCTTCTACATAAAATAAAGCAACTCACTTGAAACAAAGAAGGCACGTTAGGCTGTAACACGAATCCGGGGCAGAGCAGTAAGGAGGTTAGCAGAGGTGTTGGTAGCGAGGCTAGTTTGGACACCACACTCGTGACTCGACAGTTCACTAGTACTTCCGATTCTAGGAGGACTGCAGTTTTCTTTAGTAGGCTGGCTAGTAATGGTCCTGGAAAGAAGAAAAAGGAAAATTGTTAGGGATTTCCTTGATGACACATTTGAAAGTCCAGTGTTATAGTAAGCGTTGTGGCGCTTGATATTTGTGATTTTTTATTTAAAAAACCGGCTAAGTGCGAGTCGGACTCGCGCATGAAGGGTTCAGTAGGGGAGCCCCCTTTAATTTTTAATTTATTATTTGTTGTTATAGCGGCACCAGAAATACACATTCAGTGAAAATTTCAACTGTCTACCTATTACGGATCATGTGATACAGCCCGCTGACAGACAGACGGACGGACAGTGGAGGCTTAGTAAAAGGGCCCCGTTGGTTACCCTTCGGGTACGGAACCCTAAAGAAAAGATGGCAGCGACTTTATTTAATTTTGTTATATATTTATAGTATTTGATTATATTTATAGTATTTTATATATCCTTGTAGTTAATCTTATTATTATTATTTAAAATTATTTTAAGATTTACACCTACCACTGCTTGTCTTTGCATCACCCAAAGGTTGACTGGTAGAAAATGCCTATGGTATTAAGTCCGCCTCTGTACTTCTGTGCTTAAAGTGTTAAATAAATAAATAATAAATAAATATTGGTTCATATTTTGCTGTGCCTGTTCGTAGTCTCCAGTTTTGGTCCTATGACACGGAACTTCTGATGAAATTTAGCGTAAAACAACGGTAAAATCATGAGAGATTTTTAAGTTCTCTTTCTAGTAACGTGGTACATAAACAATAGCCGTACACAGGAGAAAAAATATCAGTTCAACACTCACCGATAATAGATTCAGCACTGGCCCTCCAGCTCCTAATCAAAGGCACTTCCCCTTCATACTCCCTCTCTTGCTTAGCAAAACTCCTCCTAAATAACTCCTCAGCAAAGCCCTCATCGCCATCAACCTCCTTATAAATCTTAAAGCTCTCATAACCACTACTCTCCCCTGTTGACGTCAAAGAATCATGTTCCTTTCCTTCATTCACTACCTCGGTCTTCACTTCACTCTCTTGCTCATTCAATTGTTCATTCAGAGACGTCAAACTGTGTTGTTCTTTTTCTGAGCTGTCACTGGTTTTGGTTTCGTATCCACTGGTGCATGATATGAGGCTGTCCTGCTCTTTCGTGAAGGGGACTATGTCTGTCTCTTTTGTGTTGTTGTTGGTCTCTCGTTTGGGGTTCGTGACGCTGTCGTATCGGGAGCTCCAGTTGCTGCAGGCTAGGACGCGGGAAACTATTTCGAATCTTGAATCGCAGATGTAGGCATGGTAGTTGCCGTATAGCGTGTCGTTGGGATTCTGGAAGGAAACGTCAATAAGGTTATCACATAATCAGGGCATCAGGCAGTGGCGTGCCTAAGGGCCAACAATACGGCAAGCCCCTCAGGCAAGCAGACTTAAGAAACCCTAATACATGAAGAGTAGTAGTTTATAAGAGCAAGCCAAGCTTTTAGACTTGTATGAAAGTACCGCATTAGCAGCAGGGAACACTGTCGGTACAAACACACCTTTTTAGACATACTTTGTACACGATAAGCCGCAAGTGAAAGAGAGCATATACTCGGTCTCATACCACCGTTTCATTCTTAAATATTATTAGCTGGCTGGCAAACAATTTTACATACAATCTACCAGATGTCTCTTTAGCTGACAATATCAAAGTCAACTGATAAAAAAAATGTTTAGTGCACTTGAAATTAATGGACCCTAATCCTTCTAACGAAAATAGGGCAGCTGATGGAAGAAATCATTAAAGTGGTACTTTCCAAAACGAGCTGTTTTACAAAAAAGCTTACTACTATCATCTGCCTAAACTTTTACTATGATGAGGTCGGCTTCCAGTCTAACCGGATGCAGCTGAATGCCAGTATTTTACATGGAGCGACTGCCTTTCTGACCTCTACAATCCAGTCAGTACTAGGTAACCATACGCATAAGCATAAGCACTAGAAGAACGGGTACAGGAGCTGGAAATAAAAGACAAGGAGAAAAACATTGAAATTCACGGACTAGAGAAGCACGAAAACGAAAATACTAGGTTAGTAGTCCAAAAATTGGCACAGAAACTAAATCTAGACCCAAATGAGATTCAAGATGCACAGAGGGTAGGCCAGGAAAAACCAGAAGACACAAAGCCCAAGACTGTGTTGGTCACCCTACGGTCTAAATATGCTCGCGGCAGCTGGATGCTTGTAAAAAAGGAAACAATAATAACGAATAATAAAGTCTATGATAATGGAAGCGAAAACCGAATATACATTAACGAAGATTTACCAAAGTACAAACGACAGCTTCTGTGGACTGTAAGAAATAAACTTAAGCCGAAAGGCTTCCAATATATTTGGGTGCAGAATTGTAATATCCTGGTCAAAAAGAATAGTGATGAAAAAAAAAACTATAACATTAGATCGGAGGAAGACTTGAATAAGCTCGATGAATGTCAATAAACACGCGTATATGACGCGGTGAGTACACACGAGGCGATATCTAACATCAACATTCGATCGTATAGATAGCTATTCCGGTAATTTTAATTTTAAAAGACACTATGATATAGAAGCTCTAAATAACGACATATCCCAAAATGTATGGAATACCCACATATTACATTTGAACATAAGATCACTTCGCAAACATTTTAGCGAGCTATTAATATTACTTGATAAAAATAAATATAACATAGACATCTTAATATTAAGCGAAATAAACATAAAGAAGGAAGAACTTCCACTTTATCAAATAATAGGATATAATACATTTATACATACTAGAGAAACGAGCAGAGGAGGAGGAATATTAATATACGCCAAGAATGGATTGAATTTCGAAGCTAAAATGGTAAACACAGAAGCAGTAGAAACACTTCATGGTCAATTAAAGCACGGGCAAAATAATACACATGTAGTCGCGATTTATAGACCACCTGCCAAAAATAAATGGATATTCATTCAGCAATTACAGACTCTAATAAAAACCATACCAGCATTTGACAATGTTATAGTGATTGGCGATACCAATATAAACATACTAAGCGACTTGGTTAATCCAACTGTAACAAGGTATAAAAACGCCCTGTGTGAATGCGGCTTGATGTGTGTAATACCAAGCGAAGAGGTAACGCGCGAGGCGATTGCGGACGGCCGGCTCGAGGTATCGTGCTTGGATCATATCTGGGTGCGAGCGGGACGGAGCGAGCATGACGCGTGCGCGTATGTGCTTGAATCACGAATCGCCGATCATCATGGAATCGGATTATTGTTGAACTTATGTGTGAGTGGAAGCAAAAATCAATGTGTGAGTAGCAGTATTAGGAACAATAGTATGGGCGAAGTGTTAAGTGATAAAATTGTTAAGCAAAAGCTAGATGAATATGAATGGGCCCAGTTAATAACAATAAAGTGTCCGGTATTATTGTATCAAACCATGTGTAGCGTATTTGATCGCATTTACAAGGAAAGTACAATTAATAGAAGCACAGATAATAAGAAAGTAATAAGGCAGCCATGGATAGATAGGAATTTATATAAAATGTTATTGCGAAGGGATTATTTATTTAGAGTTTGGAAAGCGGATCCAAAAAACATGAACAAGAGATTAGACTATACAAAATATAGGAATAAAGTAAATAAATTAACAAATATGGCTAGAAATAAATATAGACAGGAACAAATTGTAAAATGTAATGGAGATTTCAGGAAAATATGGACAAATATAAACTCATGGTTGGGTAGAAACAAAACTAGCCTGGACGATGTTATTTTAAGGCATTTAGGAAAAACAGATTGTGTAGAACAGATTTGTACAAACTTTTCTAAAACATTTACCGAGGAAATAAAGGGAATTAAACATGTGTGTAACTTTAAGTTTTTAGATAGAAATAAATATGTAAAACCGAGCGAGGTAAGTTTTAGATACAATAAGGTGACCTCGTCAGAGGTAGAAAAGGTCATAAGAACATTGTCTTGTGAAAAATCACCTGGTTCAGATGGAATACGGGTGCAAGATATTATATATTTATGTAAGCAAATAAGTCCTGTTCTAGCTGCATTGGTGAATATGTCCTTATCTAACGGTATTTATCCAGACCAGTTAAAAAATGCAATTATTCGTCCTATATACAAATCAGGAAGTCATTTAGAATATGTTAATTATAGGCCTATCGCAATATTATCGGTTATAGATAAAATAACTGAAAAAATTATTGTAGGACAGATAAGCGCGTTCTTAGAACAACACAACATATTGAGTGACACTCAACACGGTTTCCGAAGAGGGCGCAACACTGTCTCTGCCTTGTTGGGCTTTTCAGATCATATTAATGACTGTTTAGACTCTGGCAAACAGGTTATAGCACTATTCATCGACTATAAAAAAGCGTTTGACACTTTAGACCACGATATCTTATTACAGGCAATGGACGAATGCGGAATACGCGGTCCCACAAATAATTGGTTTAGAAACTACCTCACTAATAGAAAAATAAGCACAATTGTCTCCCGTGTGGCTGGGAAAGAGGCGAATGTCGACTTGGGTGTGCCTACTGGATCGGTATACGGCCCTGTAGGGTATATAATGCATGTTAATAGTGTATCAAATGTCATACGTAAATGTGAGGTGTTCACGTACGCTGACGATATGTGTCTTGTTTATGCCTCCAAAGATATAGTTGAGGTCCAAAAATGTATTCAAGGTGACTTGGGCACACGACAATGGAATAATATTAAATCTTTCAAAGACTAAATGTATGCATATATACTCGCCATATAATCGTAATGCTAAAGATGTAAATAGTGAATATCTCACAGTGATAGGACATACATACGAATGTTTGCACAGACATAAGTGTAATTGTAACTGTTCGAAATTGGAGTATGTGGGTAAATTTAAATATTTGGGTCTAACAATTGATAAGAACTTTAATTGGAGATTACATGTAAACGACATTTGCAATAGGCTAAGATCGGTGCTAAGTAAGTTTTACCACTTAAAAAATGTGTTAAACAAACATACGTTAAGAATTGTGTATTTCGCACTTGCCGATTCGCTAATAAGCTATGGACTCCTTGTGTACGGGCGTACCTTTATTTCATATTTAAGAGAGATCAAAGACATACAAATAAGACTGATAAAGTTTCTGGTTAGTAAGACTGTTAAAGATAAGTGCAACAAAGAGTATGATAAGTTATTTCCCATCTGTAAAAATAGATAGAAAAATAGATTATTTGGTAGGTCTGGAATATTATTACAAAGATGAATATAAATTTAATGTTAAAAACAAGTACAACACACGTAGGGTTAGAGAGAACAGACTGGTTCAACCTCAGATAACAAATTATTATGGTAAGAGAACATCTAAGTATTTGGTACCTAAAGTGTTTAACAAAATAGATTTATTAAGAGAAAAAGAAAAAGTAAGTAAAGGATCACTAAAGACAAAGTTAAAAAACATTTTACTGGAAAGCAAACTCGAGGAGCACGTGGCTAAATAATGAAAAAAAAAAAAAAAAAAAAAAAAAAAAAAAAAAAAAAAAAAAACTAACTTTTATGTACAAATTAACATGTTTATTTATTTGTGTAATATAAGAAATAGCTATTTAAGTAAGGTGGTTCATTGTTATTATGTAAAAGAGCGCCTCTCGCCATCAAACGTAAAAGTTTGGCGAGTTTAGACTTAAGCAACACCTCTGTACTATAGTCTCATTAAATAAATTAAAAAAAAAAAAAAAACCTTTTGCTAAGACTGGTTATCAGACTTTCAGGCCACTGACTCTGTTCTGTAACGACTGTCAAAGATTTACAATAATAGCTGGGACCAATGGTTTAACGTGCTTTCTGAGACACGGAGGCAACTCGGTATGGGTGGTCACTGGTCACCCATCCACGGACCAACCTAGGCAAGCACGGCTTAACCTGAGGTTTGACCCGAGCGGCAATTTTTTTTTTTTTTTTAAGTTATAATATGGGCCTGCTCTTGGCCTCGTTCATGCCTGATGGAAAGCGATAGATGAGGCCTATGATGGGACGAGCGTGCCCAGAAGATAATAATAATATTATTATCCACCAGCTCCTCCTACTAATCCTGCAACGACTACTCAATAATGTTTGAAAGTCTTACCCCATAATTAACTTTAATTTCGTGGACTAGATGGCTCATGGCGATGTCGTCATGCACTCCGCTCGTTCGTCTGTCGTGCTCGCTCTTCAGGTCGAGCACGCGTCGACCGCTTAGAGCTAACTCGTCTATCCATTGCTTTGTCTGTAAACAAGTTAGTGATGTTATTTGTTGATCTAGTGGTCGCAAGTGCAACTGCTGAGACTAATAACAGACTCTATTGGCACAGGCTGAACCTTTTGAACACCAGTGCATAAATGCACGCGCGTGCCCTCCACGGCAAGCCACAATTTCATCTACCATTTTGTCACATATTTGTGTCGTTGGGCGTACAGTGCATGCGCTTGGTTGTCACGTATATGTGACAGTGGCGTTCAAAACGTTAAAGAAACTGAGGCCGAAGAACTGAAGTAGACTGTGCTGCTCAAGAGCGCCACAAATAAATATTATAGTCGAGTGTTTCCTTGACAAACACACCCGGTAAATAAAATATTTTTATTAATTATTCTAAAATTTCAGATCGTAGTAAGTGCTCTTGTTAGCTGGTAGCGTCCCTCACATGTCCAAAAAATAATATAAATGCAAGAATAAAAATGAAAAATAAATAGATAAAGCCCATACCATCTCCATGGGCCGGGAACAACATCTTGGCGACAGTGCCAAGTACGCGATGGCAGCGTCCCTATAGGGCTCCGGGTCAGCTATCCGGTGCCTGTAGGCGACCGCGAGGTGATGCCCGTTGAGAAGGTGCTTGAACATGAGGTCTACCATCACGTCTTCGCAGTTCAGATCGATGAGCGTCTCCATTACCGCCAGGGAGACTAGTGAAAGCTGGAAGGTGTAAATGTCAGATTTTAGATTGGAATATTTTATTGACGCAGGTTTATAATTTTCTATGACTCATCATCATCTGCCTGGCCTTTTCCCAACTATGTTGGGGTCGGCTTCCAGTCTAGTCGGAAGCAGCTGAATACCAGTATTTTACATGGAGCGACTGCCTATCTGACCTCCACAACCCAGTTAGTACTGGGTAATACGATAACCCTTGGTAAGACTGGTTGTCAGACTTTTTGGGCCACTGACTACCTACAACGACTGTCAAAGATCTACAAATGACACCCGGGACCAACGGCTTAACGTACTTTCCGAGGCACGGAGAAAACTCGGTATGTAATAGGTGGTCACCCATCCACAGATCAACCTAGGCAAGCGCGGCTTAACCTAAAGATCGTTCCGAGCGGCCATTATTTTTCGTTGCGATACAATCGACGACATTACAACAGTTTCTTGATGTAACGCGAGAATCAAGACGACACGAATGTCGGGAAGAGATTGATAAACGTTGCAAACCAGGTGTTCGTTCCAGAACCTGCTGCTTCAACAAGACGCAAAAAAAAACCTAAGTCTCAATAGTACAGATGGTTTATCAGCACATGTTGAGAATATCACTAACCTGCGAGTTGCCCTCGAGTCTCCTCAACAGCACATCGACGACTCTGACGCCGTCATACTCGTACACGAACAGGAAGTGTAGCACTGCCCGCAGCAGGCCCCGACTGCTGACACAGCGCAGTACCAGCTCCAGGTACGCCATGGCGGCCGCTTGTTCGCCCGCGCCACTCTGCAAGGGCGCCGCTTTCGTCTACGGTGTGTTTCACGTTAGTAGGCTTTGTCTATACAGGACGTGTTGCGGTTGAGTGACAGTTTTTATGGAGGTAGGGAAGGTAGTCTATGGTTTCAGGGTTTTTTGGGATAAAGAATAGAAGAATTTTCGCCACCTCCTATAAGTTTAAGGCGTCTGGCATCTAACAAACAAATTCCTTTTCAACTTAGTAATAACAAAATTAAGAGTCTTTTTCTATTATTGATTTTTTTGCATGCTGACCTAAGCAAGCAAAATATGTGGAACCATTTATATTTAAGATCTATGTATCATAGTTTATGCCAGTTATAGATATTTTATTCTATACGTCTTTTTAACGCATCTGGTAATATATTTTTAAATACTGTGAAAAGGTTGGTTGTGCAAAAGTAATTGTTAATTTTAGTTACAAAATAAATACGAAACATTGATTATTATTTGTTTTTGTAATAAATACAATGTTAAGTTGTGCTGGAAAGAGAGAATATGCAAGAGATGTTAGAAATTTAAATAATAGAAAAGATTCGAGCCAAATTCAATAACAAAAAAAAAGGTTCTGGGTTAAAAACTACCACCAAAATTGAGGAATTTAATCGATTCATTGCTGCGACATAATAAATGCAAACCATAAATAAATAAGCATAATAAAATTACTTTGACTTCACACGAAACCACTTCATAAAAGTCAGGGTGTTTGTTTAGACAGACCGACACATTTTTTGGGGATTGAGGGTTGCTAGCACAGAAAATATAACAATCCTTTTACAATTTAAAGATTTAGGAAGATAATGCATAATTTTCTAAAATCAATGTACATTGTAGATTATACCAAAACTATTTGCGTTCTATTACAGCATAAAATGAAAAAAAATAAATGACTCGGTGGGTAGGATTTCACGAAATAAATAAAAGTAATATCCAATTAACGTGACAACTAGGAAACTAGGATAATTATCATAAACCCTAACCCTAAGAAAATTGAGTCAGCCCGTCTGCCAAACACACTGTATTGCCACAGTAAAAAAAAAAGCAAAAAAAGAAAACACCCACGACACGTGTCGTATCACCCTTCACCAATCGTGAGACATGTCCAGGAATGAATCGATCGTTGGATGGTACCGTCACTAAACCGCCGGCGCAGGCGCATGGCCCACACCGGTGCGTCCCGCGTGCAATGACAAGCCCACTTACGTGATGTTATGCCGTAAAGCCGGATTCACATATGTTGTCCTGTCTTGAAACCTTCTGACACAATGATATCCAATCAAAATACTTATGAACGGAACAGTTTGATTGGCCTATCTTGCATCCCGACAAGTTAATGTGAATCCGGCTTGGAACATATCCTATGTCTATTACAAAGCACATTCCAGAATTATTATTGAAAAATGAACTTTATGCATTTAACCGAACGCCAGATCAAAATGTCAGATCTGCTCTCAAATTGCATTTAGATGTTGTTATTTGGTTGATCGCAAAAGTAGTAGCCACGCAACTGCTTGGCGTGGAATTTGACAACTGGTTAGATAGGTTTTAGAAAAATAAATTTTTATTAAAAAAAAAAAAACTATAATTCGTTTCTGGGGACCATTGAAATCCTGAAATGTGCTTCTGGTCAATAAATAAACATGTATTATGACTTGATGTCAAGTTAAAGGAAAAATTTAGGATCAATGATTTTAGGGAAATGTTCTAAATAGATGGTTTTTCATATTAAGTAGAACTCAAGTCATAACACAATTTGTCAAGTTAAAAATTTCATTCCGCGTTCTTCATACTTCACGTGTTTTAAAACGTGATTATGACGAATATTTTTTTAATGGAACAAACACATGGTTATATGAACACACAAGATGCCAATGGATTTATAATATAAATAAATATACATAATACTTTTACCTTACACTGTTGCATTTTGACGAAAATTATTTCATATATTTTTGTTTTCTGTACTTCTAACTTTTTTCCTAATAAAGTGCAACATTATATTAAGCACTAATAATAACTATTAAAGGTACAATTCCGAAAGCGACTGCAGACTGCAAAGCGCAGCGGCAAAGCAGTGCAATCGTAATGATAAACCGCAGCGACACTACTCCTTTCTATGTAAATCTATGACTGCCTCGTTGGCCTAGAAGTCGCAAGCGCGACTGCTTAGCAGGTTATAAGGTCCTGGGTTTAATTCCCAGGTCAGACATAGTGATTTTGAGTTTTTCCATCAGGAATTTCTAAGTAGCAACGAAGTCTGGGTTTAAGGCAATAAGCTCGTACATGGGACTTAAAATAACTGGCGAAATGTAGGTCTACTGTTAGGTACAGCTCTGAAATTGTGATTTGGCATGGTAGACACGCGCGTGCGTTTATGCTCTGGCGTTCAAAAGGATAACAGAGCGACAAAACGTATTTTTTAGTTTGAGAAATGACATTCGCTAAAATGAAGATGCTGCAGTTTGCGGTCGGTCGTCGTCTTCGTAATTGTACTTTTAAAATATGATTCTGTGTCTGTCAAACTTAATGATTGGCAGAAAAAAAACAGCTCGTGAATTTCTTTTTTCGCTAAATTTATTCATTGATTTCTGATGAAAGTGAGCCTTGAAGTTTAATTAAATATAATAGTAAAAATACATGAATAAATAAGATATTTTCCACAAATCTATTTCTAGTCATTCTCACCTGCCAAAACTGAAAGAAATACTGTTAGTAATCATAATTATTAGTGCGTTAATAAGTTGACACAACTTATTTGGGAAAGTTAAGTGCAAACTAAACTTAAGTTTTTTTTTTTTAAATTTAGGCCCGATTGCACCACGAATCGCTAAACAAGTTTAAAGTAGAACGCATTTAAAACATCGTTCTGTTTCAATCAATAGTTTAAAATGACAGAGACAGAATGATGTTTTAAATATGTGTAGCGTTAAACGCGTTTAGCGATTCGTGGTGCAAGCGGGCCTCAATGTATTTTTAGGTGTTTCATTTAATTTCGAAGAATACTATCATCGTATTAAATATACATTACTTTAAGTATATAATTTCCTTTATTTATTTTTATACAAATCTTCTACATTTTTAAATATTTCATAAACTAAAAACAATATAAAATACATTTAAAAATATATTAAAAAAAAAAATATATATAATATTATCATTTTTGTAAAATAATTATGATGGTATTTGATGCAAAACTCGTTAAAAAATGCAGTTAGGATTCTGAAATGGACATGTAGACTCAAATGCGTTATGCAAATAACAAAGCCCGAGCCTTGCGTTGAAATCCAATTTTTGAAATAAAAAAAAAATAGTCATTAAGTTGGTAAATTTGTGACGTCACCGGTTGGTATTGCCATAAAAAATCTATGGGGAACCGCGTTTTCACAGCTCAAAAATAGTATGTCAATGGACATTGTCCAAAAAATCTAACCTGTATATATTTATTTTTTTAGTTTAAATATAGTATTTTAAGAAACTAATTTGAATATTTTTGAAATTCAATGGCTAGTTTAATTTATATTTAATTTTAAAGTTTTAGGGCTGATGACGCCATCACTGGAAAAGATACCTTTTCTCATTCAACGGCTTAATAAGTGAGTGACACTCTAATGACAGTTTGTTTTTTAATGGCATCCACATGAAGCTAAGGGCTATTCAGACACGGGGTAACCGCGAGATTCCATATCTGAACGCAGGCTGAAGCGTATTTCACGATATTCCTTCTTGAGATGACGTCATTAAAGGTCAACCACATTTTTTCAAAATTATAAATATGGTATTTTTTTATTTTATCGAGAAATAAATGATTAGAGACCTTTTTCCTCGAAATGGTTTTGCAATTAGCACAATTTTTGAAAACTGAACAATCCCCATTTATTGGTGATGCAATTACCGTATTAATTTATTAAAAAAGCTTGCATCCACCTTCGCCCGGAGTATCAAAGAGTCCAACATGTCCATAACAAAACCTATTTGAAACAAATGACATCCGCAACGCATACAATGGCTCACTCATCCCGCACCCTGTAGGTATGCAGTAGTTACCTGCAGCAGCGCGGGGCCCATGACGGGCACCAGGAACCCTTGGTACAGCAGGTCTAGCAGGTGCTTCTTTATTGAGGGATGGGCCACCTAGAGAGACAAAAATAATTTGATTGGTTTATTTAACGGTGCAATATGGTTGTAATTGACATCTTAGGGCGATTTCCACCGATGCAACTAAACGCAATCATATGATGTCAGTGTCACCAATGTTATAGAATATTGAGACTAAGGCTAAGGGGCCATCCATAAATTACGTCACACGAATTTTATGATTTTTCTCGTCCGCCCCTGTCGTTGTCACACCTGGTCACATTTGTGAGACTCCCCCCTCCCTAGTGTGACGTCACATATTTTGCAATTTTGCATGTTCATAGTCCGAAATAATAGTTAATATGAGAATGCGCGTTCTATGTGCGTTGTTTTTTGAGTTCTGGAGTGGCGACCGCGAACTGGAAGACGTGGCGTCGGAAGGCCTCCAACTAGGTGGGCCGATGACCTGGTAAAGGTTGCAGGGATCAGCTGGATGCGAGTCGCACGGGACCGGTCAATGTAGCGACACTTGGGGGAGGCCTATGTCCAGCAGTGGACGTCTTTCGGCTGAAATGATGATGATGATGTTGATGACTATGAGAGCCTGCAAAGGGTAGGAGTTAGTGTCGTGTTAGTGTGTGTTGTGTCGTGTCGTGTGTGTGTGTGTGTGTGTGTTGTGTCGTGTGTGTGTGTGTGTGTGTGTGTGGTGTGATCGTTAGTGTACGAACAAAACGAGTTTGGAACTTTTTACGCAATATAACACACACGAGTGTGTTATATTGCGTAAAAAGTTCCAAACTCTTGGGGTATACGGTATCTTTATACACGAAAACATACGTTTAGTATTTTCTGGCTTTAAATGTAAAACTACTTTAATTTACTAAAATTAACATACCTGTGCCACAGCATTGCAGAATTCTAACGAGTCAATAAACAGCGTCAGTTTATGGACATGATTGACATCATCAGGCGTGAGGCGGTAGATCTTGTCGCTTAGAGTTCGAGGCAGAAGGGAGTATAGACCGCTTAGACCTGTAGGCGAAAATAGACACTATTTGGACAGACATTTAGGATGTAACAAGACCGTTAACGAAGCCGAAAGGCACTTGTTCTTCCTGCAATTGCGATATTTTTTTGTTTTAGACCATACCTGGGAATCTTCTAGTTACGGAGATATAGGGGGTCGAAGTACCAACTTTTTTTTAAATATATGTCTTTAAGATTTTTACTTTAAACACCTCCACGACCAATTACTACTCAATGCATCCATCAGCACAATTTTTTGACCACGTTACATTGAGTCCTCCGTTAAACGTGATTTTTAACCAAAAAAAAAAGGCGTTTCCCAACAATATTTATTGCGTCAAGTTACTTAGATTGATGTACATAATGCTTGGTTGATGGCTTCGTTAAGGGTCTTGTTACACCCTGTAGAGTTGGGTTTTAGTTTGACTCTGATTTAGGTGAACTGAGGCTAGATGATGGCCAACATGGTTGGAAAAAACTTGCACGGTACATGATCAACGATCAAGAACTATAACTAACCTGTAGCTAGTACGGGACAAGTATTCCCGGACAGCATGAAGTCAGCTAGCTGTGCACACCGGGCAGACATCTTAGCGCACAGCAGTAATGCGTCGCGCGCGGCTGAACCCGTAGTGCCCTCGCGGTGTACCGATGACAGAAGAAGACGGACAATTATGAACCTGGAAATTTTAGAGTATATTAAGATAGGTAAGAGGTAAAATTTAAATAATAACAATGTAATTTTTCGTCATTAACACACCTCAAATTATCACAGCATAAAAAGTTTTGAGTATCACAATTTATTGTAAACGATGTGTGGAACTGTAGATCCAATGATAAAAATCGTTAGAAACCGACACTATCAAATATAAAATCGCAACTCTACAAATGTCACTGTCAACGAAACAATTTTTTTAGAATCGGTACGGAACCAAAATTTAAATCTAATGATTCAAAACTAGAACGTATTTGCTTGAAGGAACCAACAAAACAACAATTTATTTATGTTGATTATAATTAAAGCGTAGAACTGTCCAAATTTGCGAAAGTACTCTGGTAATCTGGTCTGGATTGACATATAGAATATTGGGGGTACTTGGTACTTACTCGGCCTGCGAGCCTTTATGCGTGTGCGTCATTAGGAAGAACAGATCTAGGAACTTGATATTCTGCATCAAAGCCACGCACAGCTGGTTCAAGACTGTCACTAGCTGACCTGAAAAAACAAGGACAAATTAGATAATATACATTTTTTTTTAAATTAGTCTATTCTAATATTTTTTATACGCAAACCCTGCGTAGGGAACTATAGCTGTTTTGACATGGAAAGAAAAATTCAAATTTTCTTGTTGGTTTAAGTTAGTTCGATACTTTCTTAAATAGATGGCGCTAACGTCACCGTAAGACGTTATTAATGGAACGAAAATTTCGAGAGCTGTGAGCAGGGCGCGATTGTATAATTGGTTAAGACATCCGGTGTACTGAATCGGAAGGTCGCAGGTTCAAACCCTGCTCGCACTAGAATTTTTCTTCCCATGTCAAAACAGCTTTAGTCTAATCTGTCCCACTGCACGGGCAAAGGCCTCCCCCATTCCTCACAACTCTCCCGGTGTTTTGCCTCCTCTGGCCAATCAGTCAGGAACGACTCCAAATCGTCACGCCAGTATATTAAAATAGTATCGAGTCTTTTACCTGTTGATAGGAACTACATATGTCGAAGCAAAAAATCTATTAAAAATAGTTTTTTGTTTTAATTGCATATCAATGGCAAAAAGTTCATATATGTTTGCCATATTGTTCGTGAAACAGATAATAGTTCAAATGTCGTATTGCTTTACGCTACAATTGAAATAATATTTCAGCAACATTTTACTATCAGCGACCGGATGGTAACATCGACCTAACGCATATCTACAACAATTTCATATGGAGTTCTTTATGTTATTTTAGCTTCGATAGTTGGGAAAATACTACGCAGATGTTGCATCTTTTATCTCTTTTAGATGGATTTATATACTGCCACAGACAAACAGATTAGCAATCCGGTTTAACTGGTTCTATCTTCATGGGAGTGTACTTTATCAGTCACACTTGCATAAACAAGTGTTTATCCGCACACGTGAAAGATACTGACATTCCGGAGATAAAATGAGTCATCTGAAATCTATGTATATTGTTAATTCAAGAGGTTTTGGAAAAACGATTTTATGACACACAACGACACACACACAGCCTACACACTGACTTGAGGCTTCAGATAATTATGAGTTTTCTGAACGGTTCGCCAGAGAGATAGTCGTAAAAGTGTACATACACAATCGAAAACTAGGTTAAATAGCTACGATAAAATTACTTAATTGATATACAAAACATCACGCCTGTTTATGTGTTACTCATAGATACACGTGTACCTATACAGGGCGGAAAGGACACCGACTCGAAAACGGTTACTACGTATTCATTAAATCGTTTTCAGAAAGAATAAATAAATTTTTCGTCGGTTATTAAAAAAAAAACCGCTGTTTCCTACAACAGTGCAATACCTACACGGTCAAAATGTATTGCAGCTAATTTTTTTTTAATAACCGACGAAAAATTTCTTTGTTCATTCTGAAAACGATTTAATGAATACGTAGTAAGCGTAGTATACGTTCGAGTCGGTGTCCTTTCCGCCCTGTAATCTATGAACCACCCTGTATAATAGTACACCCACATTTCGCCAGTTATATCTGCGTCCCATGTATTAAGGGGCGAGCCTATCAACCGGTCACAAATTCAGCCTCTGGGGTTCTACTTAGAAATTTAGGATACACAAGCATGGTAAACGGTAAAAAATATTACTTACTCTCAAGATTAGGCGGAGGTAACTCATTTCTGAATCCGCTCAGCAGCTTCAACAGAGGTCTTAAGAAGGGCTCCGCTGCTATCACCTGTAAATAAATTGTAAAGCGTTATCTATGTAATTTCAGAAAAAAAAAATATTCTACTACACTATTAAAACTCTAATACTCGAGTTTTAATAAAATAAATTAAAAAAAATATACAAGCTTTTATTAAATTGAAGAGAAGAATATTAAGTTTATCTATCAAATTTGAACGAGTATACAAAGTTTCGTGTCCGTGCTATAAACCGTTGAGGAGTTCTCTCGTGAGGAGACTATCCTGGCTGCAGGATTAAGCCATGTCTGTCGTAAAAATGTATTGTCACCAGAACCTAAGGTGTATGCAAAATTTCAGCTCAATCGGTTGGGCGGAACTGGTTTAAAATTCAGTTGCAAGGTTTGATCAATACATACTAACCAACTAACTAAAAAGGTAAGTAAAAATAAAAGCTTTTTAAAAGTGACCAGATTAAAATTTTCTCATTCGATTTTGAACTTAAACATCAACATTTTATTGTTTAAATCATTTGGAGAAATTTTACAGTTTGTGGTAACTTGTAAAATCGGAAGAATTTTATTCAAAACAATTTCATGAAACACTCACAAATTGTTTACCAACAATCCTTGTTAGTGTTGTTGAAACCTCAAAAGATCCTTGACGCATCGTAATTACTTGTTTTTACGCCATTTTTGTTCAGGAAATAATTAGTTTGTGTCATCTCTATCCTATAAATAATATTAACAATCTGAATATTACATGCTAATTTTGTGATGTAAGTGTAATTGTGTAAAGTTCTTGGTCACGGCTAGGTAAACCGTGTTAAATGTTCAGTTGGTCATGCTTTCGCATTATTATTTAATCATTTTGTATTCGACATTACCTTCTTTATACTCTCAGTGATTTCATGTGGTATCCATCTTCTTCTTAGCGTGTCGATGGCTATACACCGTGACTTTTTAGTCGTCTTGCAAAGGTCGTCCACTCAATGTACCTGACATAAAATAGCTCTAGGCGCGATTTCTTTTTTAGCTTCCATAATAGGTACAAAGAAAAATAATAATAAAGAATTAGAATAAAATTATGAAACATCCTGTTAATGATGTTTACGTGTCAAACGGGAGAACTATACCTACCCAGCACTAGAGTCCAGTAGATCATCGCTCGCAACAGGGTGTTTTAACTACGTCATGCGTCATACTGAATAATATTTTTATTTTTAAATTATTAAAATCTCATAAATACCTATTTTTTTATGAATGTTTAGTATGCATTGAATACATGAAGTAGGCTGCGGTTGTAGGACGACTAAAAAGTCACGGTGTATACTGGGTGTAACATTATAAAAACAAAACTTCTCATTTTGTGTCTTGGAAATTCATTGTTTTTTTTTTTTGTTTTACTATACATTTTGAGATCGCGTCAGTTCCTAAATTTTTATTTAACGAATTTAAGAACTGGTAGAACATAAGATATTCAGTTTCATGGTCTGAGACTGACCTGATATCAGACTGTATCGATTGACATCTAAGTTAAGTTCTGAGACCGGCTTAATTATGAGGGGCTATTTTCTTTAGTTTTAATAATAGTTCACGTTAACACACTTTTAGTCCCTTTTAGTACTACAGGAAGAGTCATCATCAGCCTAAAGCAATCCATTCCTATCAAAACAAATACAAGGTCCACCAATGAAATCATTGTGAAATACTTTTGATTACAATCCGAAATATATAAATAAAACTAATCCCTATAAATATGCGATACACTAAGCTACTCAATATCTAATGACGTATTTTGCTAGAGATTTATCAAATTGCTGATAGTATATAGATAGAAGTACTTAGAAACAACATATAATTACCTGTGTACTGTAGTGTCCGATAAGGTGGCCGAACAGCTTGAGTTGCTCCAAACGCACCGCATTCTCGTATCTGAAATCAAATGTAGTTTTGTAAAAATTCTGTTCTTAAAAAGTCGTTGAGGTCTACGCTTTTCGTAGGTATGGAAAAACAACTTTAGATATATTTACAAGGTGTAAACGGACCCTTCACGAAATCGTGAACCATTGCATTCTGTACATCTAACTAAGAAACTCTACGATAAAATGAATGCTGCGAGACTTTTTTTGGGTATAATATCGTCGGGGATAGTGCAAATTCGCGGAACAAGCATTGGAAAATTCCGTGTATCTGAAAAATGTAGTCAATTTCAATTACGCATTTTCGTAGCAACTAAATTAGTGAATTCAATAGATTTCTACTGTTAACAATACATAGAACACATGGATTGTTACTATTCATGTAAAAATGAGGACAAAAATCGTTGAAATAAAAAAAAAAACTTATAAAGCTACACGTACTGCAGATACGCACACTTTACGTATAGTAGATTCGCGGATTTGCACGATATCACGTTTTACGGTAGGACTCAATGTTACTCACTCAAAACATTGTTCTGAAGAATGCATTGAAATACTCCATGACCCCTGAAGAATACTACAGGGGTCATGGAGTTTTTTTAAAGTAAAGTTATAACTTGTGAAAGAGTTGGAACTTCGACCTCCAATATCTCTGTAACTAGAAGGTGCCCAGGTATGGTTCAGAAGAAAAAGCTGATCGCAATGACATGGAGAACTAGTGCCTCTCGGCTTCGTAAAGGGCCTTTTTACACCCAGTAGGATTGCCTTATTACTATTGCAATGTAGGGAATTCCTCTCAGGCGCTGAACCGACCATTGATAATTCAATAGGGCTCTTATTCAGGCATTAATTCTTGTGTGGTAATGAAAACAGGCATACAGTTTTGTATTAAAAACCTGTGTTTTACTCAATTGATAACCCTGATTCAATTCAGACAATCAAAAAATAATAAATGTTTTACTTTTTATATTTAGGTCAATGACTATCAGTCGTATGTGTTAACTACGTGGGGAAGGTCAACAGGTCAGGTCAGTCATGACTTGACTAACCCATTTGAAGACAAAACGACAGATGGTCGACAAACGACTACACATATAGATGTCTATACATTAAAGTAAAAGCAACTCTAGGAAAGATAGATTAAGATTAAAAAAATGAACAAATTGTAGAAATTCCTCTGTACTGAGATGTATTTTGATACTAACTGACAGAGCTTGCAGGGTAAGCAGTGGGAAGGCCTAGTTTACTGAAGGATCGATGACCGATGAAGCATGAGTCCTGGAATAGAGAATGCGGTCTCCATTGGTAAGCAGAGCGTTGGACACTTCTTAGCTGGATGACTGGTAAGTTGACCATCATCTGCCTAGCCTTTCCCCAACTAAGTTGGGGTCGGTTCCAGTCTAACCGGATGCAGCTGAATACCAGTATTTTACAGAAAACGACTAGCTATCTGACCTTTTTTTTTTTTTTTTTTTTTTTTCCGGATGGGAAATCATCAAATGACCCCCCGCACTCTGGGCGGAGCGGAGGGGAGTGTCAGACTTGTACTGACTAAAACCCATCCATGTTCCTTCTTTGCCCGTTATGTTCCAGGGCCACGGTATCTCTTTCGAACAGTCCCGCAGCCCCGGCAGGCGTTGGCCCATGCGGACCCCTACTTGATTGCTGACATCTCTTTGAGGCGCACGTGGAACACGACCGCGCCGTCGACACGGCCCGTCGTCATAAGACGGCCGGACGGCGAGCTAGCCCATAACTCGCCGTCCACAGGCCAGCGCCTACGGTGGTCGGAAGCCACCACGTGACCCCCGACGCCCAGGGCGTCTCCCGCGGCGGCTGGGACGTGAGGTTCTTTCCCTCTCACGTCCTGCCACCTCCTTCACTAGCATGACTGCTTCGCAGAAGGAGGTGACGGCTTCCCATTCCCTCTCGCTCCGGACCATGGCTTGAACCAAGGCCGGACGCGAGAGATCGCCGCCGCCAATCGCCACTGTGAGGACACGGCGGTGCTCCGCCCAAGTGGGGCAGACCTCCACGGTGTGTTCCACCGTGTCCTCCGGACGATCCTCGCAGTGGAAACACCCGGGCGTTTCCTCCCGCCCGATTCGATGCAGGAACCTCCCGAAACAACCGTGTCCGGTGAGGACCTGCGTCAGGCGGTAGGTGAGGGCGCCGTGGCGCCTCTCTAGCCACTCCTCAAAGAGGGGACTTATCGCCACTATGGTGGCGTGCCCTGCACGGGGTTGCGACAGTCGCTCTCTCCATGTCGCCATGAGATCACGCCGGAGGTCTGTCCGCTGAGCGGCAATTTGTCGCGGCAGCGGAGTTTCTCCCCGACATAGTGCTTCCGCGCGCCATTCATGCAGGCGCGCGAGGACTATCGCCTCCAGATCCCATGGCGAGCTATCTGACCTTCACAACACAGTTAGTACTGGGTAATACGATAACCCTTGGTAAGTCTGGTTGTCAGACTTTCGGGTTACTGTAACAATTGTCAAATATCTAGAAAATGACAGCTCCCAGCTGTCATTCGTTTCCCTGGTGAAGTTAGGCAGAGGTGTGCCCAATAGTACACACAATAATATATATTTTTTGACAGTTATGTTTAAGTACTATGTAATAGAGGGCGACCTTAGTGCCATCAACCGGGCACAAATCTGCCTCGTTGGTCTCGCAACCGGCCCGCGAGTGCTGAGCATGAGACTCTGGGTTCGATTCCCAGGTCGGGCAAAGTGTTATTGGGTTTTACCATCAGGAATTTCGTAGTAGCAGCCACGAAGTCGTACATGTGTGTTTAGTGAATTTATAACTTTTATCTTGGGGATGCAATCAGATTACGGTTCGTCGTCCAGCGTTTCTCCTACCTGACATTGCAGTCAATAAAACAAAACTGATAACATTACAATCCACACAGTTGACTGATTAACTGTAATGATAAGAATCCGCAATAATAGCTAGCAGACTAATTAATGAAGTATTTTATCACAAGTTTCAAGTTGACTTTAATCTGAAGAGTTACTGATTAATAACATTATGAGGGTTAACTTTATTGAATTGATTATCTTCGGTCAGTTACCGGTTACTGACATTTTCATGTAGTTCATATGAGATATGTGAAATATTCGTGTTGGATTTAAGACTCGATTCATAAATAATTATTTAGTAAAAAATAACAATACACTGACTACAGATGTCTGAAAGGCTGTGCCAATTTAATTTATGGACTTAGGAAGGTGCATGATTCTAAGCAAGGTCAGGCACGAAATAACAAGCACTTGTAGCATGACCACCGCAAAAACGGGTTTTGTCGACGGATGAATAGACAAAATGACAGATATTTTTTGTTGATGTCATTTTGTCGATTCTTCCGTCGACAAAATCCGTTTCTTGGGTGGGCATGCTACGCTTGCAGGGCGCCTAAAATGGCCGCTTTAGCAAAATTATAATAGGATTATAACATCAATTACGTCACAAATCCTAAAATAGTAACAAAGTTACAATTCATAACATTAACTGCGTCTGTTTTGTGACCATTTTAAGAATTTGAACTTGATTCATATTATTCTCCTATTATGATTCTGCTAAAGCGGCCATTTTGGACCCCCAGGCGTGTATGACCTTATGTATGAACATACACGAAGCAAAAGGAGTAAGTTAGGATGTTATATAGTCTCTGCCCGTACGGACCAAGATCCCTACGTCATTTTATAGAAGCTGAAACTTCTTCTGATGATGTACCTGCTACAGGTAAGAACTATCGGTTATTATGAAAAGTCGGTTTTATTTGGAAATGACGTAGGTCTGGCCCCTATAGTATGTAAAAATTGTGAATTTAACTACGAAATTGATTCTTTGAAGTTATTATGATCAACCAATCATAGCCAAAGTTTAATTCTTCAACAAAATAAACAAAGCTTCATTTATTTAATTATTTTTCAATTTAAAACAATAATAATACAAAAGCAGAACGAAATTTCATTTCAGATTCATCAGTTCACCACGGCAAGTTCTATACATAATTCAAAATCGATTTTTACGCAAAACAGTCACGATTATCGATTTGCCGAGCTGTATTGATATTCGACCTTGTTCATACTGCTTTTTGGGAAAGTAACAATAAAGAGTATAGACAAATACACTTTCTATTATTATCATTGATGTTGTACATAATACATATTATGAGAAAAGAGAATTGGAGACGCAATTACGTTTGTCGTCTGAGAAAAGATAGCAAATTTGAATTTTCATTTCTTACTTTTAGGGTGTTTTTTTTTTTTTTTTTTAAAAACCTTGCCCCACACTAGGAATTTCTCCTGTATCGTGGGTGCGTTTACAAACATTTAAATTCACATTCACAAACAGCTAGACCCGGAACAACTACCTGTAGGCGATACAAATATTTGTTCCGTGCGGGAATCGAACCCGCGACACGAAGCGCAGCAGTCAATCGCTCAGCCACTGCGACAACCGTGCCGTCAAAAAAAAATTAAATAATGATTAAACAGTTCTGTATGTACTAACTTTATCTATTACTTATTTTTTTTACCAAAAAACTATCATCATTTGTCAAAAGATAAGTCCTGACTCAGTCACTGACTGACTCATAAAAGCCCAGCTCAAGCCGTTGGACCTCGAAAGCTGAAATTTTGCACAAAAGTTCTCTTTTAAGTAGACGAGGAATTATAAGGCTGGAATTTTAGAAGTTCAATCAAAATCTCGGGAAAGCGAAAAGTGACTAATTTGAAAATATATTTATCCGCTGGATGCGAGACGAACGGGACCGGTCAATGTGGCGACACTTGGGGAGGCCTATGTCCAGCAGTGGACGTCTTTCGGCTGAAATGGTGATGATGATGATGAACTTCCATGACTTTGCCAACCCTAGGTAGACCTGAACTGAACTCAGTAGTGGGTGGAAATGGGTTATTAAGGTGGAAGCACCGAAATAGCCCGCGAAATAATTTTTTCTTAAGCTTTTTGCAACTGGGCAGGTCAGTATCAGATTGTCCGCTCGTTTGCGATACGGATGACATAACTCAAAAATTTAGATGTTTCGATGTTGTTTGTAGTTGAATATAAAATTAATGAAAGTAAGTATTAAATTAACGAAATAAGTAAAATAAAACTTTCATCTTTTTATAAAGGTTTCTATGCAAAAAAATAAAAATATTTTTAGTCTAACCAAAAAAAACGGTGTCCTGTACTTCTTATTTTTCGTGTTATGTTATTATTGTCGCAAACAAGCGGTATGTTGATTAAAACACAACATAATGCCGTAACAAATATGGCTTTATAAAGTTATATTCATTACAATTATCAATACAACCCTCAAAGCTCGTTGAATCCTATTGAATGACTATTTGAAAAAAAAAATCAATGGGATTAAATGGCCACCCTGGCGATACGACCATAAAGAAAACAATAGGTTTCAAGACCCACATGTTTTTGTTATAATGCATTTCAGCTTGAAAAAGGAGACGAGTCGTCTTTCCCTCAATACCCCATTATACCGTAAATTCACAATATTATTATAAATATTTCATATTATTACGATTTCGTATCGCATTGTTTTGGTTGGCGCCGTGAGTCACACAGGAAACTATATTGTTGACATTAAAAGGCATGACCCCAGCCAGTTGTTATAATCGTAATTAGGTATCGAATTATTGTTTTATTTTGTTAATTAGATATGGCAATAAACGCTTCGTGGTTATTACAGGCGTCTGCTACTGATAAGGATTCCTTACAGAATTAGCGACAATGGAAACGGTTGTGAGAAAATCATCATCATCTGCCTAGCCTTTTCCCAACTATGTTGGGGTCGGCTTCCAGTCTAACCGGATGCAGCTGAATACCAGTATTTTACATGGAGCGACTGCCTATCTGACCTCCACAACCCAGTTAGTACTGGGTTATACGATACCCCTTGGTAAGACTGGTTGTCAGACTTTTTGGGCCACTGACTACCTACAGATTGTCATAGATCTACAAATGACACCCGGGACCAACGGCTTAACGTGCTTTCCGAGGCACGGAGGAAACTCGGTATGTAATGGGTGGTCACCCATCCACAGACCAACCTAAGCAAGCACGGCTTAACCTAAAGATTGATCCAAACGGCTGTTATTATTTAGCCACGAGCTCCTCTATTTTTATCATTTGACATAAATTCTGATACTGATTAACAGCATTTTTCCAACAAGAAGGCATATTTTTAATTTAGTTTTAATTGAGTGAGAGCTATAAATTAATCATTTTAAATCAGTCGGTAACCTATTAAATAACTCCACTGCTTGATATCTGGAACAATGCTTAGCTATGTTCAATTTTGGTGCCATCTTGTGTTTAAATTCCTTCCTTCTTGTGCTTTCTGTTATCTCTAGTTCCTCTTGTGATTCATACTCATGAATATACTTAGCAAAGTGATTTAGGATTACTAATATACAACATTAGTTCTAGTATATGCGAAACCTGAAACACGTGTCTAGTATTTTTACGTAAAGAATCTATGTACAAAATTTCAAAACTGTATCATGTGAAATCACAAAGTTATAAGCTTGTTCCGTTACTTAGTTGTCCGCACAAAAACGTGGTCACCACGCAGTGCGCGCCTCCAGCGTCCTCTTGAGCTCATAGATAATAATAATTTGGCAGTAGGTATCTAAATTATTGCGATAGGTACTTAAATTAGCTCGGTATGCTACTTTTAAATTTTTTAAATATTTTTGGGAAAAAATATAACATGGTTTAAAAATGATTGGAATCCATTCAGTTACTTATTCTGAACAAACTATATTCAGGTTTCGCATATACTAAAAATAATGTTGTATATAAACTTGGTACTGTTAAAAAGTCTAATTCTTTAAAGTCTTCTCTACATGAGTCTCTTTGTGAGATCCTTACTATAGTCCGTATGGCACGTTTCTGTAATATAAACGCTTTCTGACAGTTATAATTATAGCTATTACCCCAAAGCAATATGCTGTATCTTAATCTAGATTCTACCAGGGCATGATATACAGGGTGTAAACAGACCCTTCACATAGCCGCCAACCGTCATTCTGTACATCAAACTAAGTAACTTTACGCAATTAATATTGCTGGGAATCGACTTTTTTTTTCAGGGTGAAAAATCACGTTTTAAGGTAGGACTTGATGGAACGCATTCAAAACATTGTGCTGATGCATGGATTAAATAGTACGGGGGTCGTGGAGGTGTGTAATCTTTCATTAAAAACATGTATTTAAAAAAAAAACTTGTGAAAAAGTTGGAACTTTGACCCCCAATATCTCCGTAACTAGAAGGTTCCCAAGTAAACAAAAAAATTATCGCAAAGACGGGGAGAACAAGTGCCTTTCGTTTATATTAAGGGTCTATTTACACCCTTTATAGCCTTGAGATGCCTTAGATCCAACATATCTCTAAGGATCCTGAGTGCATAGCATGCTGATGAAATTGAACAGTCAATAGCAGCTAGCTCCTGTTTCCAATTTAAATACATATCTATGGTAATCCCTAAAAATTTGACTTTGTCCACTAATTTAATTTTGTCTCCTTTCATTATGGCGAGTTGTGGTCTTAAATATCCCCAACGAGCATCACAGTGATCCGTCACTGTAAACTGATTAATTTAGAACGTTATTTCAACAGCCATAACGTTAATATTTGTTTGTCAGTGATAACTTATTGTGTTCCGGTCACACCTAACACTTCTATGAATTAGTTTTATCAGCAGATACATAGTTATATGTTACACAGTAGCTTATCATATGTACGTGCGTATGCGCACCTTCTTTCATAGTAACCAGTATGTATCATTAGTTGTAAATGACATACTTCTTTGTACTATATCTTACTATCGTTTCGCGCCATTCCACTCAGTCATTATCAGGAGATAATGAACGGCAAATTGATTTCATAGAAAATAACATTACCAGGCTTTTACTGTCTAACTGCAAAAGCCACTCATGAGAAGTGGCTTTTTTTTTCTTTGCATGCAAAGATGTCAGGACACAGGGGAATTGCATTATCAGCCTATAAGTAACCCCACTGTTGGGATCCAGGCCTCCTGTCTTTGAGAGGTTGTGGACTCTAATCCATCACGAAGGTCGGTAATAGGAATGATCATTGATCACGATGCTTTCTCAAGGTGTATTAGCGATTTCTGATTTTAATTGTTTTTACCCGACTGAGGAGGGTAATGTGTTTATCAGTTTAAAATGATAAACACACTCTAGACTAGAAAAAAACAAGCGCATTTGGAAGCAGGCGGGACCCATTCCATCCTACTAATATTATAAATGCGAAAGTTTGAGATGTTCGTTACTCTTTCACGCAAAAACTGCTGAAAGGATTTGGATGAAATTTAGCACACAGATTATAACCTGGATTAACACATAGGATACTTTTCATCCCGGTAATATGATCCCGTAGGACCATTATCGAACTTCACGCGGGCGAAGCCGCGGGCATAAGCTAGTGTTTTAATAATTTTATAATTTTCAGTCGGAATTTTTAGTTTCAAAAATTACTTTTTTTTAAGTCGAAACTTCCTACCTACGTTTTTCCTTTTTTTTTTTTTTTTTTTTTTTTTCGTCAGTGATGTCCAAGATAAACTTAAAATATTTTTTTTTGACATTTAAAATGTTATGCTTTGTTGGTTGCACATCTCATTATATACGTTTTAAAACCACCGCGATCGTCTCTAAATACTAAGTACTGTTATTAAGAAATATTTAAGACGCTAAGAAAATGTCTCGAGTAGTGCCCACTGCTTACGAAACTGACAATTGACCTTCAAAGTGACAGCTTAGGCGAGCGAAGTATTTAAAAATGAGTTATAACTTTAATATATTTAAGTAGGTAACAAACATTGGTTCTAATAACAAAAAAAAAGTCTGAAATAATATGTGTAAAAGTACACTTAACGAAGCCCATAGGTACTTGTTCTCCCCGTCATTGCGATATTGTTTTAAAATACGCCTTCTAATTACGGAGATATGGGGGTCAAAGTTCCAAGTTTTTCAGAAGTTTTTCTTTAAATACAATTTTTTACTGTTATAACTTTACTTTAAAACCACCAAGAACCCCCAAACTATGCGATGCATGCATTAGCCAATGTTTTGAGTGCGTTACATTGATTCCAACCATTAATACTGATTTGTCACCCCAAAAAAAAGTCGTTTCCCAGCAATAATTTTTCTCGTAGAGTTACTCAATTTGAAGCGGCATAAAAAAGCTCTGACACTAGGTTAGGCACTAAACACACGAAAAAAAAGATCGACCGCCTATAACCTCAATTTAGTGAATGAAAGAGACTTAGGTCATAGTGTTTCAGTTACTCACTTGCCAGTACAAATAGCCCACTCATACAGCTTATCCAGCAGGTTCTCACTGAGCAGGTACTCAAGGCAGGCGGCCGGGCTGGTTGCTGTGTTGATCTCCCTCGCTTTCGCCTCCAGAACTAGCAGGGTCGTTAGTTGTTCCAGGTGGTTCACTACGCCTAGGACATCATCGTGGAGGTGGTTCGGCTGGAAACATTGCGAAGGTTTAGTCTGACTGATCAGTCAGCAAGGGGTATTCCTATTACCCAGGAAAAGGTTGTAGGGGTCAGATAGGTCGCTCCATGTTAAATACTGGTATTCAGCTGAATTTGGTAAGACAGGAAAGCGAGTCCATTATGTTAGGAAAAGACTAGGCAGATGATTAGACTGACTAGGAGACAAGACTTCAAAGGCTTCGACTGAATAAGTCTGTCTGTAAGTTCCGAATTAACTTCTTAACTATAAGGTAGTTTTATATCTGAAGAAAGATATAGGGTAGTTCCTATTATGGTAAATCATGACTAAGCAATTTGCACTGTAATTTAAACCTTACTAACCAACGATGTAAGGAACAACAGCAGACCTAGGACTCGTTTTAGGAAGCCAGCTGTAATTTTAACCTTACTCACCTGCGATTTAAGTATGATATCGTGCGCCTGCTGCCAGTGCTTGCAGAAGGAGCTATAGCAAGCCTGTGGTTCATAGTCATGCCGAGGATCGAGCGACCTCGACAGCTGGCGAGCGAACGAGAGGCTCGTCGTACGAAGCCAACTCATGGTTGCTGATTATCTTGGTTGGGCCATCTGGAACAAATATGGGGGTTAACATTGGATTTTGGTTGTGTTATCCAATTGGTCACTGTATACTATCTGATTTGATTAGTAAACTATTTGGAATTAAACTGAATTAAAGATCTTAGCTTTAATGTTAAAAAAATCGATCTCCTTTTCGATTAAAAAGTAGACAATTACATTAATTAGTGGCACAATCCAAACGATTTTGGATTTCGGCACTCGATATCTTACACTTGTCTATGGAAAATAGAAATTAAAAGATGAACGTTCATTACTGTGTAATTTTATCGTCGACGTGTGAAACTGGTAACAAACAATGAACCAAAAATCAAGAGGACCGAACCGTGCACTCTAATGAAGCGTCTGCTATTAGCTTGAGCAGCTGTGGTTTGAAACAATTTCCCGTAAATATTGATATAGGCTGGCTTTCTCCACATTAAAAATAAATATATCCTCTTGTTTATACCCGACGATAAACAATTTGTTTTTGTCTCTGTTATGATTTTCATAACATGCTGATAATAGAAGATATCTTCCAAGGGAATTATATTAGATATCTGGGAGATTACTGTTAGATCCATTAGTTTAATGATTCATTATTTGCCTAGCCTTTTCCCAACTATGTTAGGCGATTCTCCCATTACACCGCGCTCCGTCTCGTAGCGAATTTGTATAAAAAACACGCCTAGGACAATACACTGAAACACTACGCGACCGAGCGCGGTGCAGTGGGAGAATCGCCTTAGGATCGGCTTCCAGTCTAACCGGATGCAGCTGTATTCCAGTATTTTACAAGGAGCGACTGCCTATCTGAACTTCACAATCCTTGTAGTACTGTGCAATACGATATCCCTTGATAAGACTGGTTGTCAGACTTTCGGGCCACTGACTAAATGCAAGGACTGTCAAAGATCTATAAAAGAGAGCCGGCACCAACGGCTTAACGTGTTTTCCGTGTCACAGAGGAAACTCGGTATATAATGGACGCAAGCGCGGCTTAACCTAGAACCTTAGTTTAATGATTACCAGCCTATTATCACTCAATTAAGAATCATAACAATGGCATTTTCCAGTGGCGAAGGTTCCATACAACTCGATTCCTACCGGCTTCCCTTTCAAAAATGGCACAGTCAGTATTCTATAGACAAATAATATAATCACATTAAATATTTGTACTCCGGCTTACCTCTTACAAAAATTGTCCCTTCGCTACTGGCATTTTCATAACAAAGAAACTCCTGTTTGAGGCAAAACTCGAAGTTATCAAAATTACGAGGGCGGGTCAATAAGTCCGTGACTTTTGGAATAAAACACAGATTTTTTGATAAAAAAATAATTTTATTTTTCAACGTAGTCTCCCTGGAGCTCTATACACTTTGTCCAACGCTTCTCCAATTTTTTTATCCCTTCCAAAAAAAATGATTTGTCGAGGTCCTCAAAATAGGCCTTTGTTTGCGAGATGACTTCATCATTGGAGTCAAATCTTTTTCCACCAAGCCATTTCTTCAGGTTTGGGAACAAGAAGTAGTCGCTCGGAGCCAAATCTGGAGAATAGGGCGGATGAGGGAGCAATTCATAGCCCAATTCATGGATTTTTGCCATGGCAACTGCACATGTGTGCACCCTTGCATTGTCTTGGTGGAAAAGAACTTTTTTCTTGGCCAAATGAGGTCGGTTTTTTTTCTAATCGTCATTGAATCGGTCCAATAAGTTGGCATAATATTCCCCATTGATTGTTCTTCCCTTTTGAAGGTAGTCAATGTGGATTATCCCGCGTGCATCCCAAAAAACAGTCGCCATAACTTTATTGGCTGACAAACCCACCTTGGCCTTCTTTGGCGCCGATTCACCCTTAGAAACCCACTGTTTTGACTGTTGTTTGGTTTCTGGTGTGTTGTGATGGATCCATGTTTCGTCCACGGTTACAAAACGGCGCAAAAACTCCTCCATATTGCGATTAAACAACGCCAAAGCTTCCTGTGAAGTTGTTACACGATTGCGTTTGTGGTCGACTGTGAGCAAACGCGGCACCCATCTTGCGGAAAGCTTTCTCATGCATAAGTGATCATTCAAAATTGAAACCACTGAGCCATGCGAGATCCCTACGGCTTCCACAATCTCTCGCACTTTCAATCTTCGGTCGGTCAACACCATATCGTGAATTTTTTCGATTGTTTCGGGTGTAGAGACCTCAACTGGGCGTCCAGGACGTTCGGCATCTTCAGTGCTTGTACGGCCACAACGAAATTCAGTAAACCACTTTTTTACCATTGAAATCGATGGTGCAGAGTCCCCATAGTATTTATCAAGCTTAGCCTTGGTCTCGGTAATGGTTTTTTTTCGCAAGAAATAATGCTTAATAAGCACACGAAATTCACTTTTTTCCATTTTCTCCTCAAATTAGTGAGTAGTCTGATAAAAATAGCTGTCAAACACAAACTAACTGACGCAGCAAGTTTAAATTTTGACAGGAGTCAACTGACAGATGCCTGTTGACAGGAGCAGTGTTGCTGTTTCAGTAAAGAGGTCAGAAATTCAAAAAGTCACGGACTTATTGACCCGCCCTCGTATCTCTATAACCAGCTCGTTATCTAGATAACTTAAGTATTAAAGGCATTTGTTAATATAGCACATGTTTTAAAATTGTAAATTGATTCAGTTATAATTTAATAATTTTAAGTTATTACTATATTAATTGTACCTTAGCTTTAAGCCTATTGTAAGATCTTCACACATTATGGAATGCAAATAAAGATATGAATATAATATTTATAAATTCACAGCCATGTTCGAAAAGATGTTAGTAGCACTGGTCAACAACACTGAACTATGCATCCTGCTTTATAATATGGCTTGAATACTAATTTTAAAAAATGGTACAAGTTGTACGACTTGCACTTTGAGTTCCAAGTCAGTGACTCGAATGTTTATAACGGAATAGATTAGCCTCTTGTATCGGGGTATCGTATTACCTAGTTCTAACTGGGTTGTGGAGGTCAGATAGGCAGTCGCTCCATGTAAAATACTGGTATTCAGCTGCATCCGATTAGACTGGAAGCCGACCCCAACATAGTTGGGAAAAGGCTAGGCAGATGATGATGAGATTAGCCTCTTGTACCCAGCAGTTTAGTGGGCTTTGCTTCAGTAGCGTTTATTATTTAGCTAACTTTTGTACGCGGCTTCGTCCGCATGGAGGTCGGAAATTATCCCACGGGAACATACTACCGGGATAAAAAATATCCTAAAAATTCCCAGTTTTAGCCGTGTGTTAAGACGCCAAAACGTAATATACAGACAGAGTTACGTTCGCACTTATAATATTAATAGCGGTCCCGGTAGCCAGAAGCTGTCCATCGACCACAGCGCCACCTATCTGTTCCTATTGCTTTAGGAGCGTTTATTACCTATTAATTTTATAAATAGGAGGACTTAATTCCTTAGAGATTGTATAGGTGTACTTTTTTTTTAGGTATGGCCACTCGCAGTCAGCCGCAGTTCAACTTGATAAGGTTGCAATACTGTTCAACCGAACAATCCTGTGGTGACCCCAAATGAATTTAAGGCCCCCAGCCAGGGCTTACATCATCATCTGCCTAGCCTTTTCCCAACTATATTGGGGTCGGCTTCCAGTCTTACCGGATGCAGCTGAATACCAGTATTTTACATGGAGCGACTACCTATCTGACCTCCACAACCCAGTTAGTACTGGGTAATAAGATACCCCTTAGTAAGACTGGTTGTCAGACTTTTTGGGCCACTGACTACCCAACAACTGTCAAAGATCTATCCAGCCAGGGCTTACAAACTTGGATACATACTGTATACGGCGCGTGCTACTGCATTGTTTCAGAGGAGATAGTAAATCTGTTTTACGTACTTTCTGTCGCACGCGCCGCTAGCGAGTAAACATAGCTTCATATTAGACACAAACCACTTTCCGATGACATTGAAAACTATCCTTTATGTTCATTACAGTAATGTGCAAAATTGTCCACACAGAAGCAGACATGAACAGAGTCATCTGGCTCGCTACACAGTCAACTCATGGATTAAAAAGTTTATTATCCAATGTCATCCAGATATTACAATACTCTTTGCTCTTTTCGGTCTGCACCAATCCATATGTTCAACTATTATGCAAATAGTGTAGTACGGTCATAGTAATGTGTGTGATACTTGATTGAGCATCCTTATTCGTCGGCCAAGGCCAAATTGGGGTTTATTTACATGTTGTGCATATTAATTCCTCAGCGAATGGGACAATGGCAATCAATTAACTGTTCCAGCTAATTCTACACTACTAAGAATCTGTTCATATATTTTAATGTCATCATCTTTGTGTTTTTTTTTTCAATAAATGGTTAAAGCTGGTGTTTCTAGAACTTAAAATTGTAAGATATATGTTATTTGTAAAAACAAAGAGAATATTTTTCGAAACTTGAGGCCAAATTTTGCATCCTATACTATATTCATATGGTCTTAGCCTGTCCATAGTGCCCATGCAGTGGTGATTCATAGTGTGAGTAACACAGATACACATTTACATGATATTCATCATCTGCCTAGCCTTTTCTCAACTATATTGGGGTCGGCTTCCAGTCTAACCGGATGCAGCCGAATACCAGTATTTTACATGGAGCGACTGCCTATCTGACCTCCATAACCCAGTCTGTACTGGGTAATACGATACCCCTTGGTAAGACTGGTCGTCAGACTTTTTTGGGCCACTGACTGCCTAACGACTGTCAAAGATCTACAAATCCCGGGACCAACGGCTTAACGTGCTTTCCGAGGCACGGAGGAAACTCTGTATGTAATGGGCGGTCACCCATCCACAGACCAACCTAGACAAGCACGGCTTAACCTAAAGATCGACCCGAGCGGCTGTTATTATTTAGCCACGAGCTCCTCCTCCACATTTACATGATATTGCAATACAAAATTTAAAATAATGACTGGTTTAAACAAATCAATAAAAAAAATAAACTGCTTTCAGTCAACACCTCCAAATAAAGTATGACGACATGTGTTCTATCAAATATAAAATAAACAGAAGATGTGACGACTCGGCATAATGTTAACATCATACATACAAAATACTTTTCCCTTTAAAACTTTCACACCATAACAGGTACTATCAGTTGTATGGTGTGAACTGAGCTTATACC
Organism: Noctua janthe; assembly: GCA_910589295.1. Taxonomy (NCBI): domain Eukaryota; kingdom Metazoa; phylum Arthropoda; class Insecta; order Lepidoptera; family Noctuidae; genus Noctua; species Noctua janthe. The sequence goes on along the minus strand of OU342575.1, from coordinate 10,637,951 downwards.
TCTGTGTGAATCCATTCATGAACAATGTTCGCCGTCAGTGAAACTGTGCCTAATTACCATTTGTTTAGATTCATGCAATTTGAATGGAGTTGTAATAGGAATATGATGCAATTTGAGTTGGATGATTTTTTTGCTTTGGACAATCCAGAAAAATAAGATCACTTCCTGCCTTTATCCCATGTTACTTGGGGTTGGCTCAACACGTGTTTTCTTCCATTCACCTGTGTCACAGTCAAACTATCATTTATTCCTTTTTCTTTTATATCATTCCTCACACCATCCATCCGTCGATTCTTTGGTTATCCTCTCCCTGTCCATCCATCAACATTTAGATTCATGACTCTTTGAGTTACATGCGTTTCTTCCCTCCTCATCACATGCCCACACCAAGACAGTAGGATAGGAAACACCAACTTCATTTGGTTTTGCCGCATAAGCATAATTAGCCTATTATTGTTCCCACTGCTGAGATGCAGGCCTCCTCTCTATGAGAGGGAATGGGCTATAATCCACCACACGGACCCAGTGCGGGTTCGTAGATGTCAAATGTCTTTGAATTTTTGGTTCTAGGACATGCCGGTTTCCCCACGGTGATGAAATAACTTACACTTGGTTTTGCTGATTACAACCAATTTACAAAACATATTCTGGCCTCCTGATAATTTGTGTGATTTTACTATCCTTGTTTCTCATCTCCCTCTTGTTTTTACCAATTTCCTACTACATAATCTTTGAGTGTAAACTTGCACAGTAACCTGAGGTTATTCGTGCCAATATATTACTAGCAAATTCAAAGCAGGGTAAATTTGAATTAGTGCAAGCTTTGCACAGTGTGAATGTACGACCCACGCCAAAACGTAGTACTAGTGAGTACAAAAACCCCCATTTGTTTTAAAGTAGAATTGTGTAATAGAACAGTAGAATAAATAGGAATTTTTGGTCCCACTAGTTCTACCGTTTTGTACCACCTGAAATCGTAGGACTATTGGGAAAAAATATTCCTATTAGTTCTCTTCTTTTCTTCTAGAACAGTTGTTCTACGGTAGAACTAATGGGACCACAGTAAAACTACAGTAGAACTAATATAGTCATAACAAGGCAGACAAGGTTACATAGTTATTGAAAAACTCATTAAAATTAAAACATAGCATACCGAACATGTAAATTTTAAAACATTATAGGCATTTGACCATGAGAAATATGTGTAAATCGGTTTCTCAAATAGCTGTCCAATTAAGGAAATTGTGGGCATTGCATATAAATCTGTTACTGTCTGTAATCTGTTACATTAGAAACACACGCATATTTCACTTAAAGCTTTATCATCTTTAATAAAAAGACCTAGAGCTGGTGACAACATAATGACACAATCTATAGGAGGAAAAACTTTGTCAATATTATTTACTTTGTCTAAGTTTTCTAGATTTTGCAATGCATTAAAGTGGATACCTATAGGATGTAGGAAGTGCTGTGGTCAAAACCGCTGGCGATACGGCGGAACTAGCTAAGCGTTCAGACTATACCTCTAGGTACAAAGGTATAGAAAAAAACCTTGACATTCGACATATTGTTAATCCACTAAGAATACTAAGAAATTATGTCGTAGTAACTTTACTAACACCTATCAGTAACATAGGTAATAACATAAATATACTCACGGCAAGGAAGATTCCCGAGTTGAAAATAGATGCTTTAACCCGCAAAAATAAACCACAAAAGTTACATGATACGCAGTTCACTTCAGGGAATAACTCGGTAGCCTGTCGAGTGGCTTTTGAACAACACTTTTGTACTTAAGATGTTATTTCTATGACTGTCATTGCCTTTTTCTGTATAGTTTAACTCAATAGCTGCAAATTATGATAAAAAAACTTTAGAATCGCAGAAAAAAGAATGCAATCCGTAAAGACAACCATGCATGAATGACAGGTAGTGATGATACATTACACTGCTATGCAGCTACAGAGTATAGCAATAGACTTTTAGTCATTTTAGTCGATTTAATATGTGAGTAAATACTATTATATTACCTCTTTCTGAAAACTAAAGTTCTTTGAGGTCTTCTTCTTCTTCTTCGTGTCGATGATTTGTCATTTCGTTATCAAATTTCTTTTGTCTTAAAATTGATATTAGTTATAGTGATTTCACTATAACTAATATCTTCTTTTATACACACCCACGTCGCTAAATATGTATGTGGCGTTACGTTACATGTCTTATAATTTGCTTTATTTCCATAACATCTTGGCACATTTATTTAATTTGCCACAGTTATTACTGATTTTGAATTTTATAACTGTGCAGCTAAGATATTAGTCATGATTGTAAATCGCGGTAACGTTTAAGATTGAACAGGAACGGTTCATCAAATGTCACCCGCACCATGCTAAAGCGAAAACAGTGAAATTTTTGGCATGAATTATACGACCGACCACCTGCCTGACATCAACCCGCCTTGGGAATGCTATTGTGCATAGGTATCTTCTTTCTTGTTGATACAACATTAGTTTTGTATTGTATTGTATAACGGGCTGGTGTTCGCAACTCCACGTCAAAGCGCGTATTTTAACTAGTTTTAGTATAATATGCGAAACCTGAAACACGTGTCTAGTATTTTTACGTAAAGAATCTATGTACAAAATTTCAAAACTGTATCATGACAAAGATTGTGGCATACTCTCTAGCAGAGCCACCCAAAACATATACTTAGAAAAGATAAATGCCACTGTTTTTTTGATGAAAACTGTTGTACGAATAGTGTTTATTGCGTACGTGTAGAAAAATATAATTATTAGACAGTGGTTTTATCAGTTCGACTTCAAGGACCCACCAAGCAGACCCACCGGTGGGTCTCTGAATACTGATGTGTCTTCCAAGACCTACAAGTGGGCCCTCTGAAGTTTTATTATCTTTGAAGACCCACTAATAACAATATCGTTACAACCAACTTAAATTCGCTTTTAGTAGCCTGTAGGCTGGTTGATATTAATTGACAATATTCTGTTCTGTTTGTCATTGTCATATTTGTGTCCACATAATATTTTTTTCTTAAAACGTAAGATTACAATAGTGTATTTAAATGTAAACTTCTATGTTGCAATGTAAATGAGAGTTCGTCGTTCGTTCGTTCAAGCTAATAGAACTGGCGAGCAGCACCGTGTATAATATTACACTAACCATTTGGAGCCACTTTTGATCCCCTCATACCTTAAAAACCATTTCACATAAACATGTTGAATTTGGCTCAGATATTGAGACTTGAGGGGTAATTAAGTGCTCTAAATTTCATAAACACAGCTCAAACGGTTATTTAGATTCTTATTAACGTCCAAAATTCGTCATTTTTATCAGTGACTGACCTATAGATCAAAACTCTGACCCAGTTCCAGATGACCTAGAAACTTCAAATTTGGCATCCAGATAGGTAGTTGCGTGAATACAAAGGAATAAATCAGAAACTAGTAAATTTTTATAATTTTATTGTAATTTTTCAATTTTTTATGTTTTTTTTTTAAAAAACGTTGCCCATTTATTGATTATATTAGGAAAGTGTACTTATAGTTTGTTTAGTTTGTTTTACGGGTGATGTTGCAGATAAAAACAATTACAGACCGATCTCATTAGCGACAGTCATTGCGAAGGTATTTGACAGCATGCTTAATGCTCAGTTAAACAATACAATAACTTTACACGATAACCAGTTTGGGTTCAGGCCCAAACTGTCCACAGATAGTGCTATACTGAGTTTTAAGCATGCTGTCAGATATTACACGGATCGGAGCACGCCTGTTTACGCCTGCTTCCTCGATCTGTCTAGGGCATTTGAGCTGGTTTCGTACAAAGTGCTGTGGAGGAAGTTGCTCGATAGGCAAGTTGCGCCTGAAGTTGTTAAAATCTTCCAGCACTGGTACGGGAACCAGGTCAATAATTTTAAGTGGTCGGGGGCTCTGTCAGACTCGTACAGGTTGGAGTGCGGCGTGAGGCAGGGAGGATTGAGCTCACCAACGCTCTTTAATCTGTATATTGATGGACTTGTTGCCGAGCTCAGCAGCCGCCATGTTGGATGCCATTTTGATGATGTGTGCTTTAACAACATCAGCTACGCTGATGATATGGTGCTGCTGAGCGCGTCAATAGGGGGACTCAGAGAGCTAATAAGCATTTGTGAAACATACGCACATACACATGGCTTAAAATATAATATCAAAAAGAGCGAGCTTATAGTTTTCAATGCGGGTTCTAAGTGTCCGACGGAGGTTCCACCAGTAAGGCTATGTGGGGTGCCCTTGGAGCGGGTACATACTTTTAAGTATCTGGGCCATATTGTGACGTCCGACCTGAAGGACGACTCTGATATTGAGCGAGAAAGGAGGGCGCTGTCGGTGAGGGCGAATATGATTGCCCGCAGGTTTGCTCGTAGCTCCAAGGATGTGAAGATCACCTTGTTTCGAGCATATTGCACATCTTTTTATACGAGTAGTCTGTGGGTGTCATATTTGCAGAAATCCTACAGCGCTCTCCGCATTCAATACAATAACGCGCTGAGGGCGCTGCTGTGGCTGCCTCGCTTCTGCAGCGCATCGGAAATGTTCGCAAGCGCCCGCATTGACTGTTTTTATGCCAGCATGCGCAAGAGGGCGACTTCGATAGCGAGTAGAGTGCAGGGCAGCGGCAACAGTCTTCTTAAAGTTGTTGCCAACAGGTTGGACGGACCTTTCATGAGGCGCTGGCAGGTTTTACATACACCCGTATATCGGACCTGGAGCAGGTAAAAAAAATGCAACACACCACATAATTTTAAAATGCTTTGTGATTTTATGTTGATTAATTATTATGTATTGAATTTTAATGTATTTTTATTTTATAATAATGGTTTGATTGGGTAATGACATTAATTTATTTGATTTTTAAATTTGATTATTACTTTTTACATTGTATATTGTTATTTGACGAAAAATTATTGTAATTTTATTTTGTGTACTACTTAGTTATAAACATTATTGTGTGGTGTGTGTTTGTCTTTGATTATGTGATCTAAAACTAACATTATTTTTAAGTGTACTTACTAACTAAATTATGGATCGTTGTGTCTGATGCAAATAAATAAAAAATAAAAAAAATAGTGACTGTAATGTAAGAATCAGCAATCATGAATCATGCCGTGTGTCTAATCACAAATGCTACAAAACATTTTGCTGACACGAAATAATCAGGCGCTTTCTATGAAAATTTTAGTAAAGTTAATATACATAAAACCACTGTCTAATGATGATATTTTTCAACATGTACGCAATAAACATAACATATAACAGTTTTCATCAAAAAACAGTGGCATTTATCTTTCCTGAGTAAATTTGGCCCACAGGCTGCAGGTGTAAAAAGTCTGGCAGTACGTCTTGAATAGAGTAACCTTAACTTCCTTTGTAAATTTTGCGAACCTACGGACAATCATGTTGCAACGCATTGCCAACGCCCTACGTTCACGCTCAATATCAATGTCGTCAGAGAGGTCCTCGGTGACCCAGTGTCCAAGGTACTTGAACTTTGTTACTCGCCTCAAAGCAACTCCCCGAAGTAACACTGGAAGAATAGATTGAGGTACGTTCCCTGACTTGAAAACAAGAAGTTCACTTTTGTTTGGGTTATACCTGAGGCCATAGGCCTTCGCGTACCTCTCACATAAGTCCACTAATGACTGTAACGCTCTGACTGTCGGACTCAGCAAAACCATATCATCCGCATAACTGATATTATTTTAAAGAATTGACATTTGACTTTGGCACTACTTGACAGTGATATGCCGGTGCTGTCATGTGTAAAAATGCTCCCCACGATGTTTTAGGTAAATTACGACGTTTGTGTTGTGGCAACTCTGTTGACTTTTAGTTTAGCTGTTACTTGGATGAAGAAACACATTTGCTACAATATCAGCAATGGTTAAGTAAAAGTAATACTTTCACCGATAACTTTAGTTGTTGATGAAGAAACTGGCTGTAAGAAAGAAAAAAAACTGGCTGTAAGAAAGAAAAAAACCTTTTCATAGTGGCTTTTCTTAATTATATTACTACTGCTAGCAACCCAAGCAGCAAACTTTTTATAAGGTCAATGAATCTGTTTAGATATTTTCCAATTATGTTGGGTTCAGCTTCCAGTCTAACCGGATGCAGCCGAGTACCAGTATTTTACATGGAGCGACTGCTTTTCTGACCTCCACAACCCAGTAACTGGATAACACGATACTCATTGGTAAGACTGGTTATCAGGCTTTCGGACCCGTAACGATTGTCACAGATCCAAGAATGACAGCCGGGACCGTTCTTTCCGAGGCGTGGAGGAGTCTTGATAATGTTTAAGTTGTCATCGATCCACGGACTGACCGCCACAAGTGTAGCTTAACCTGATAGGTCGACCTGTGCGACATTTATTACTTAGCCACGAGCCCCTCAAATCTTTATAAGGTTATTAAGGTATGTAGTTAAAATACAGAAAATAACCTCCTTTTGTTTAAATCTGTTAATATATGTAGGTAAAAGGCTGCCGGTGATTTATTTACATTATAGAACAAGATCGTAGGGGTGAAACATCCCCCAGACACAATTAAAATGGCGCTGTATGAGCGCATTGGTTTAATGGACCCATTCAAAAAATATAAATTGCGGCCCTTCGATTGTTCTGGAGTATTGAAATAACTTTCTGATTATACAACATTATTTTTAGTATATGCGAAACCTGAATATAGTTTGTTCAGAATATGTCACTAAATCGATTCCAATCATTTTTAAACCATGTTATATTTTGTCCCAAAAATTAAAAAAAAAAGTTACAAGTTTGACACCGAGCGATATTAAGTACCTATCGCAATAATTTTGGTACCTACTGCCAAATTATAATTATCAATGAGCTCAAGACGACGCTGGAAGCGCGCGCGCGGGCTCGCTGCGTGGTAACCACGTTTTTGCGCTGACAAATAGCTAACTTTGTGATTTTTCATGATACAGTTTTGAATTTTTTTTACATAGATTCTTTACATAAAAATACTAGACACGTGTTTCAGGTTTCGTATATACTAAAACTAAGATTGTATATCAAATATAGAACGATAATACAAATTTCCGCCAACGGGAAGTGTCTGGCAGTCTTGATTATTTATTAATAACAACATTCTCTGCAACATATATAAAAATAAGCACTCACGTTTTAAGTTTCTTAAAACCTAAGCGAGTAATATTTTCACGCCCCTGATATCTGATAATTAGCGGTCGGCACAAGTTAGCAGGTTCACGGTACATGGCCGAACACTACTCGATGCCACACATTTGGTTCGCCAAAAAAATAAGTACCGCCTGGCGGCCCTGGGACCTTGGACCATTACGTGGATACGAGAGATTCATTTTTACGAGGGATTCAAGGTGGCTATGCCCATCATTCCTCACGGATTTTGAAAAACCCTACATTTTTGGAATTCGTTAATGAATTAAAAACAGAAGTTGTTGCGTGATATTTAAAATGTCAATGAAAGGAATATCATATTTATCGCTGAGGTCTGAAGGCCGTCTCCGTGAATGTTCAAAGTCTACAACTTCCGTTGATGAGGGTCTACAAAATGTGGACTTTGGTCACTTCATACATCATCGACAAACTTGACCGTCTTCTAAATAACTGCATTCGATTCGTTTTCAATTTGCGTAAATATGATCATGTCTCCGAACACCGGACTCTTCTTAAGTGGTTGCCCATACGTCAGCGTAGGGAGCAAAGGGCGCTTACCACCTTGTTTTCTTTTCTTGTTTCTCCCACTTCCCCTAGTTACCTTGCTCCCCACTTTCAGTATATTTGTGCCAACCATAATAGGAGCCTGCGATCATCGCAAAACCGTATGCTTCAATGTCCCTCTCACCGCACTGATTTCATTCACCGATCTTTCTTTGTCCAGTCTATTTCTCTGTGGAATGCGCTTCCCCAGGAAATCAGGATGGCAACCAATCGCTTATCTTTTAAAATTAAAGTTCGTGAGTACATTCGGAAGAAGCTGGCAGTTTCGTCACAACGGTAATGTTTTCCCCATGGTTTGTGTTTTTATTTTGGTATATTCGTGGAAATGTTTATTTACATTAATTTAAATTTTGATATATATTTATAGTATTTGATATATATTTATAGTATTTTATATATCCTTGTAGTTAATCTTATTATTATTTAAAATTATTTTCAGATTTACACCTACCACTGCTTGTCTCTGCATCACCCAAAGGTTGACTGGTAGAAAATGCCTATGGCATTAAGTCCGCCTCTGTACTTATGTGCTTGAAGTGTTAAATAAATAAATAAAAATAAATACATACTACATGCCAAATATTTGAATGTCCATTACATGTTCATGTTACTAGCATGATTCTGCATCGTAAGTTTATTTTCTAATTAGTTGCGTATAGCTTATTCTTTACTCTCGGTTTTGCCATAATTTACCATTCACTTGCTTTCTTGTTTTTTTAGAAACATCCCTCAAAGTAACGAAGCTGAGACAAGCACTAAAGTACAAACGCAGGAAGTCCCTTCAACCATCACTAGAGATGCCCTCGCCAGATTTATCTCTTGAGTGTGAACTAACACCAGATAATAACACGTTTCTTATAACAGCAGTATACAACAGCTTATATGAACTGGTAGAGATACTCATGTCTAAATATTCTTACGCGCCAATACCGAGAATTTTGATGCAGGTAATAGCTTTAAAAGTTCCATTCACCTCTCAACTGACCAAGTTTACCATCAAACAATGTCGCATCGACATGTTCACCATTTATGAGTTGAATAAGATACTTGCAATATCCAATATTACTGATATATGTTTGGACCACTCTCCGCTGAAGGAAGCGAATTATGACTTACTTTTGAGCAATCCAACCTCTCTTCGAAGCTTGTCGCTATCGAGGTGCAATTTAAATGATATTGTCTGTGAGCGAATAGCTTCACGATTGCATTACCTAGAACCAGCTGAACCAACCTTGTTGGTTTTAAATCTATCGTCCAACCACATAACTGACGTTGGATTGAAATATTTAGGAGAAGCGTTCAGAAGTAATAGACATTTGCGATACTTGAATTTAGCGGACAATCTTATTGGTGATGACGGTGCTAAATATATTTTTGACGTGCTAGTAGAATTCTCATTGAATATCGATGAAATTCAAGACAAGAACAGTTGCTATATGAATTATTTAAAAAGCAAGGAAGCACTATATCGTAAATACATGTTCAATTTGGTTGTTAATGCCAAAAGGACAAGTAGGAAGAGTGCGGCAGTGAGAGTTCGAGCGAAAGGTAAACCGTCAATGAAGAGGAATACATTTGCTGATGAGTATTTGATTACGAAGGCTCGAGCCATGGCACTAGAAACAGTAGGACCCTTCGAACATCCTTTCAGTCCATCGAAGGTAAAGGGAGGACGAAGTTATTGTATAGGGAATTTCAACCTCTGCTACTTAAACTTAAGGTATAACAACTTGACATATCAAAGTGTTCAGAGATTAGCGGCCGTCGTCTGTCACCAGAAGACTTACAGGAATGAGAAGTCGTGTGGGCTTCTGAATGTTTTACTGGAAGGTAACTATGTGCCGGAGAACGCTGATGAGTATGAAATGATCAATAAGGATGGTATTGGCATCGGGAGTCAGTCAAGGAAACAAACAGATGTAATGATGCCAACTGATAGACGTTTGGCCCGACGCAAAAAATCGAAAGAGCGAGAAGGTGCACATTTCCCGTGATTTTGTTGCCATAATTGGGATCGATGTTCTGTTTGTTCATTAGATACGAGTACGTTTTTGTTTTTCCTGATACATTATTTTCTTTAACGGTCGACAAGACAACAAATGCTGCTGTAGTGTAGTTTCTTTATATGCAAATTACAAAAAGAATTTTAGCGACATCTATGACACAAATTAAAATCTAAAATCTTGCATCGCGCCTTGAGTTATTCTAGCTATTTTTTTAATGGAGTATGATGAGGAACTTCACTCCCTGTTTGTCATACCGCTGAAAGTGCACTATAACCACGAATGTAAACAAACGCACATGTATTGCTGAGATATTCATTTATTTGATTATAGAAAATAACATGTGTATTTACAAAAAAAGTGATATTACAGATAAAGCTTATATATTTTTTTTTTTTTTTTCTCATTAGTATTCGGGGATACTACTAATTTTAATTAGGTACAAATACTAGTTTTGGTAACTTTCGGTTTCAACATCACATTTTCTCACCAATTAAGGCCTTAACATTAAAAAAAAACGATGTCAGTTAACTTAAAATTAACAAGTTAAAACTAATAATATCACTAAAGTATAATTACGAACTAAGTTTAATAAGTCAGCACCAACTTTCGTTTGTCAAAATTGTGCTTAATACTGGCGCCGCAGTTATTAGGATAGATCCTAAATTGCAGGGTTTTCATAACCTAAAAGCTCTTTTTGTACCAGAAATCAATGCAGGTTTCCAAAATGGCCTGGCAGCTACTTAAGTAATCAGGTACAGTCTTTAAATACTGGCTTTATTAATTCCTAGGTGGGAGATATTCTCTGTTGGGTTTTTGCGCTGGTCTTCCCCTACTGCCTGTTGGGTTGAATCCAGGCCCGCTGGGTCTGCCTGACGGATAGCCTTGGCTACCTGGAGCTGATCCTGGATAGGGTGTACTGGAGCCAGGGTAGTTGGACCCAGGGCTACTTGGACCGGAAGGTCCTTGTGGACCGCTGCCAGATCCTGGGTAACCTGGATAGTTACCGGAGGGACTTTGAGAACCTGGGTAACTGCCTGACGGACCTTGAGAGCCAGGGTAGCTTCCGGATGGACCTTGTGATCCAGGGTAGCTACCAGATGGACCTTGTGATCCCGGGTAGCTACCCGATGGACCTTGAGAGCCGGGATAGTTACTGGACGGACCTTGAGACCCCGGGTAGCCTCCTGATGGGCCTTGAGGATATGAGGTCGTCGACTGGATACCGGGGTAAGGCGTTGAAGGTCCGGAACCAGGGTAGCTCGAAGGCCGTGATGTACCAGAACCTGGGTAAGAGGAAGGTCCCTGCGGGCCTCTACCACCAGGGTAGGTACTGCCCTGGTAATCATTGAAGCTATTGTAGTCCCCAGAAGATCCTTTAATAGAGTAATCATAGAGCTTGGCATTCAGCTCGTAAAGGCCAGGTGCAGACTCGCAGATGAACTGGTTCCACCACACGCAAACGAAGTCCTCTTGAGAGAAGATAGTACCATTAGGGCAGAGGAAATCGTACGTTATGTTATTGGAGCAAATGTGGAAGACTTGGCAACGAGTTTCAACGTCAGCATAGTACCCTGGCAGAGGTTGAGACTTACAGTCGAATGATGTTTGGGGGATATACGACAGTATAGGGTAGTCTATATCTGGCTCGCCAGGTATAGCAGAGTAATCCCCACCTTCGTAGCTACCTGTATCACTGTCAGAGTAACTGGTAGTCCCGAAGTTAGAGCCAGATCCCGTTCCAGGATAGTTTTGACCTGATCCAGGATATCTTGCTGGGCCCCGGGAGCCTTGAGGGTAGTTTGAGTCCGACTGTCCAGGGTAGTTTCCAGACGGTCCACTGGGTCCTTGTCCTGGGTATGATGCGCTGGGGTATCCTGAACCCTGGTTACCTGATCCAGGATATCCTGGGCCCTGATTGCCTGCTCCGGGGTATCCTGGTCTTTGGGTTCCTGATCCGGGGTAATTGTTTGGTCCCGTTGGGTATCCTGTGGTTGGTCCTCCGGGTCCGTTGTAGTCGTCGCTCTGTGGTCTATTGGGATATGGTGTGGTGGTGGTGCCACCGTATCCTGGTGAAGTCCCGGGCCTGCTGGACGATGTTCCCGGTCCAAATGGCCTGTTGGGCTTGTTGTAGTCGTACCCATTTTGAGCGGCAACGAGGGCCAGTAACACTGAAACATACGATTGGTCATATTGAAATATTTTCTTTGAAATGGTACATGTCGAGTCAGCCAGTATTTTAAGATACTGCCTATTCGATCTAGTTTCTAGATTTTATGGTAAGTTGTAATGTCAGTCCCGGGTTTTAAACCACGTGCAACGACTCACAACCATTTAAGTGTTGGTTCTTAATCACATTGAATGTGATTGGAGTTACTAAAGTGCACTGGGCAGCCTGCGAAGCTTGCATATATTTATTTTTAAATTTTGAAACAATACTTCCACATCTCTGAAAGGTATGGAACACGAAGTTGTGGTTCAGAAAGCAAGGAGGAACAAAAAGGTCACCTATCCCAAACTATGTAACTGCCTTAACTCCGTTGATTGTCCAATCTGCGCTCGTTTACAGCGTGACATCTGATCTGATCCACTTGAGAGTATCTACCTACACCCTAAGGCATAATAGGTGAGATGAGATCGCTCGAAACGTTACGGTATCGACGAGGTGTCTCAAGAAGGCGGGAAATAAACGTTACGTTTAGGAGTGAGTGAAAACGTTTTCATTACTTAATTGTCTTTTCTCAACTATGTTAGGGTCGGCTTGCAGTCTTACCGGATGCAGCTAAATACCAGTATTTTTCATGGAGCGACTGCATAACTAACCTCCACAACCTAGTTAGTACTGGGTAATACCGAATACGTTACCCCAGGTAAGACTGGTTACCTGGGGTAACGTGTGTCACGACTGTCAAAGATAAATGACAGCTGTGCATTGGCGGAAATTGGCAGTAACTCGTACTGTATTAAGTCGCACATCACTGGTAACATTTTGACCCTGAGCCAGCATAGCGTAGAACGGAGTTTCAATAGATGTTAAATAGGCCGTATTTCCTACTTTTATCGTTTTTATACTGATTTTGTTGCCACTTACTAGCGTCGTATGCACGACGGCCAATCAAGCTATACAAAACCAGTTTATACGGATCTCTCGTTGTACGGGAAATGTATACAAAGCGAGGCTATGTTATACTGTAAATGTTCAGCTTGATGTGCCGCCGTGTATACATAGAAGAAACAATACTCAATCAGAAAGAGCACAAGTTCAAACGATAATGTGAGTAATCAGGATTTAATTCTATTTACAACTATTCAGTTTGATGTACCGTAAAACTTTATCTTAAATTCAATCTGCAAATTGGTTTTACATGGAAATGATTCCAAACAAACAATTTAAAGTTATTACTAGTGTTTAGTTTAAAACGCGATTTTCTTAGAAGAATAGAGCCTATTTAGGTAATTTGTTGGGTTTTACATAAATTTCTTAGGATATTGTTAAGATTTTTTAGTAAAGTATTTAAGTACCGAGTATAATGTTATTTTAAAATGGTTGTTATTATGTTGAATTAAATCACGTTTTCAATTGTGTTCATATCGCGTTTTATTTAGTTAAAGAACCTACTCAACTTGATCTAGGTACATAGCGTATGGGAGTTCGTTTTGTCCGCGATTAGCTTTCCCTGGGATACGACAGGAAAGAACTCAAACACCACTATGTCCTTGCAACGTTAGACCGGGGCGCAATGGGGGCTCTAATCCAAGGGCGGAGTCAGCTTACATGTCAAGGGTTTGACTTAGTTGTGATCTAGTCATGACAGGCTCGAATTCGATTACAATAATAATTCAAATTAAGAAGAAAGTGTTTTATTGCTAAACGTCAAAATATATTTACTTAATTAAATAACAAAATCAATTTTTCTCATATGTCTTCTTCCAAAACGAGATATGACTTCTACTTGAATGGGTATGCTTTTGTGGACCTCAAGAGGATGGGGCCTGTGAATCTCGAGAGCAAAATGTGAAAAATATTCCAAAATTTCGCAGTATATCGCGTGATGCGCAGCGAGCACAAGTTTTGGACTCCTATCACCCTAAAGTTCGCGGGTTTCGCGCTTTTTTATCACGTATTTTAACTAATATTCTATTTTATTTATTATGGGCAAGATTGAGCCATCCCTGATGAATTATGACTTGAAAAAATTACGTAGCAAGTTAGGATCAAATTTTTTAGTATGTACTTGGAGGAAGAATGTTTTTTAAATGTTTCATGCTTACTAATTTTAGGGACAATATTGTAAATATACACTGAAGTTTACACTATGTTGTTATACGTAATAAAATATACGTTTTATGAAGTTATTTGTACTTTAAAGAATTAATGACAGGACCTTACTCGACAGTAGCGCCATCTGGTAAGCTCAAATTGGCGTGAAGTATGTGGGTACGTCACGGTATATTACCGTGAAGTTTATGGGAATAATCACTTATTGAGTACAACTGAGATCACTTCCTTGCCCGCTCTTGGGATTAAGATGTGATTCTCGAGTCCAATACCTCACAACAGCTACAAACCTAATAACTCTAAAATTCGGAGTCTAATCTAACGAATCGAATCGAAATCGAACTCCCATAGACTAGTAGTATATGGGAGTTCGTTTTGTCTCCGATTAGCTTTCCCTGGGATACGATAGGGAAGAACTCGAACACCACTATGTTTTTACAACGTAACGTAAAATTTGGTGTCAGATAAAATGAACATAGTTTGTGTTGTTTGAGTTTGTGTTGTAAGTAGTAATATTAATAAAAAAATAAACAAACATTGCAGAACAAATGTTCTAGAATCAAATGAAATGATAAAATGAAGTAGAAGACTAAACAAATTTCGCAAACTAAATGCCAGTGACGTGACACCAACAATTTAGTGAGAAACATTAGTTTGATTGTTCGCATCGCAAATGGTCAGTTGACATGGTCATGTTTCACAATATGGTTAATGGCTGTTACGTTCAATGTTCTTAGATGCGTTGGATTTTAGATCGCTAGGTCATTTGGTTGGTTTATCTAGATCTTTACTGAAATCTCGTTTGATACGCTTGTTGCGGTTTTTCAATATTTCATTCTTTAGTGATTTGGAATCGAAGATTTATTTGCTCTCATGCTGCAAAAGCTATTGTCGGTTTACTGTTGAGTTTATTAGCGGACATTACATACTGTTGCAATTACAGAAGATGTTACAATTCGCGTACAATTCATAATTTCAAGCAATTGAAATACATGCTACTCGTGACTTCGAATCATGTATCACTTCCATTTTAGGCTTTGAAACTCCAAGACCCTTACTCCGAAACGATAAAAGCGCTAACCGCAACCTCCTTGGTAATAAGACATAGCTGCTCCAGTTTCTCTATGCTCAGTCGTGGGTGTTCGAAATTCAAACAGGGAAGTGCTCTATATTCAAAATAGTTAGTTGCCGCAGTCTCACCACTAGATGGCGCATCTCTCGTGCTTTCCGTCACGATCGCTATACAACAATAGAACAAGGAAGATTCGAATTATACCAACTTAGATGTACATTCAGCTGCAATTAAATTCGCTCTAATAATAAGGACTTAGAGTTTATATTACAGTAGGTGTTAGTTTCGGAGGTGCATGAGTTAAGTTGGTCAGATAACGTGCGAAGATGCTATTTAATTCAGTGCTACAGTTTGTGTCGCCGTTTTTCATTAGTTGTATAAGCCATTTTGCAAGGAAAGGCCATTGTAGATGGGTGTTTAGATAAGATACACGTGTTTTGTGTTTTTTGGCGGGATGTTAGATCACTGGAATGTGGAGTTTCTTGTTAACCATATGCAAGAGACTGCATGTGAAAGGAAGGTCCATTCAAGCGGAATTTTACTTCAAAGAACGCGATAGGGAAATGTTCTCATTGTTTTTACGACTTACAATTTTGTTATAGTTTTTTTTATAGTCCAGTGGTGTGACCGTCGGACTGCCGTGTCATAGGTCTCGAGTTCGAATCCAAGACACGCACCTCAGATTTTTCGGAATCATAATTATAACTTGATTCGGTAAAAGACAACATCGTGAGGAATCCAGCATGCCTGAGAGATATTTCTCGACGGCATGTAAAGCCAAGTCAGAGGCCCATGAGCGTCATTAAAACTCTGACACCAGGTTAGGCACTAACCACACGATAAAGAAATGCAACAATAAAAATAAGGAAAAAGTTTAATTAGTATCTAACTAACTTATTCATTTCGGACTTGAATTAGTTCGTAAATAAATGTTAGTTTCTATACCTCGAGCAATTTTGAAAAAATGCCCATTAAAATAAGAAATGAGGTGAGGAGGAATGAGGAATTCCCACGATAAACCATTTAATTTACTTTTAAATTTTTGCAATGTCCACTAACTTAACCTCAACGAAGTAAAAAACTGTACAGTGCGTTATGCGTCCGCGCCGCTATTTCACAAGCTGCATTAGATGATGTCCACAGTAATGATATGGTAAATAGTCTCACGCCGGGTCAGGCTTGCTGGGTAAATACTTGGGAACGAGTGGTTATTAAGAGTTTGAGACACAGAACAGTAGTGGTTTGAGAGTAATTATGTTATATTGGGAAAATAGGAATGTCAACAGACTTTTAGCCAAATAAAATAAAGGGTGTAAATAGACCCTTAACGAAGCCGAACGGCACTTGTTCTTCCCGTCTTTGGGATCCTTTTTTTGTTCTAGGGAACCGTTCTTTTGGGAACCTTCTAGTTGCGGAGATATTGGGGGTTAAAATCCTACTTTTTCACAATATTTTATACATGTTTTTAATGTAAGATTTTTACTTTAAACACCTCACGACCCCCGTACTATTCAATCCATCCATCGGCTCAATGTTTTGAGTGCGTTCCATCGAGTCCTACCGTAAAACATGATTTTTCACCCCAAAAAAAAAAATCGATTCCCTGCAATAATTTTTGCTTAAAGTTACTTAGTTTGATCATGTACAGAATGCTTGGTTGACGGCTTCGTGAAGAGTCTGTATACACAAACGGTTAACACGTATTCAGTACTTCATTCTGAACCCCCCCACATATATATTTCTCATCGGTAATTTAAAAAAAAACCTGCCGTCCCATACATTTTGACCGTGTAGGTATTGCACTTTTGTAGAAAATAGCTGTTTTTTTTTTTTTTTTAAATTTCAACCCCCGTGTTCAGGTGGTTTATGAGAAAACTAGTTCATTGATCCATGTGCGTATTGTATAATTATAACTTGCTTCGGTGAAGGAAAACATCGTGAGGAAACCAATAAATATAGTTCTCGACGGCGTACTGTGTAAAGCAGAGGTCCATGGACGGCATAAAAACACTGACACCAGGTTAGGCACTAACCACACTAAAAAGACAAGAAAAAGAATATACAATATAGCATTCAACTGCATTCAGTTAGAGTGGAAGCCAACCCTAATAAAGATCGTAAAATACAAAAGACTAAGTAGATGATGAATTCATCGCTGTAGCCTTATGATTACGTGACAAAATTTTCCTAGACCAATATTTGAAAATGTATTGTAGGTACCAACACCACTTTATCCAACAATCTATAATTAGACGGCGAATGTCTCATTGAGGGTCATGATAGTCTTAATTACAGACATTTGTGATCGTAAATCCTTAGACCCAAGATTATGTAACACGAGGGGTGCTAGGAGAAATTGCATAGAATTCATTGCTAAGATGTCATTTTCTATAATTCCTTGATTATCCTAAGGTGAGGAGGTTGCGTGCGTGTTCCTGTATAAGTGAATGTTTTGTGGTGAAGAAATTGTTATTTTACATAAGATATGTAATATCGGAATGTTTATCTCTTGGATTTAAACTTGACTGTTTTTCTTAAGAAACAAAGACTTAGATCATCTGCCTCGTAATATGGTTTAGTGGTCGAAAGTGCTAATGCAGAGTATGAGTCCTTTGGTTCGATTACGAAGACGGTCGGTAAAAGTGATATTGAATTTTTCAAGTCTGGATTAATGGGTAGGTAATGACAACTCCATTATTATTCTCTGAGCTCTTTCTTCATAGTATGGACACACTCCAACTAAGTACAGACGCCAGTACATCATGCTACTATGTACAATCTGTCAAATTTCTTTAATAGATTTTCTACTTTATCGCTAAAGCTCATGGTTGATTGGTTGGTTGTTTTTAGTTCATGGTTGATTGGGTAGCTTGATGTGCTGGTGTATGTACGTTGAAAGTAAAAATGACGATTTAAATTTTCGTTTGAAGATTCAGTGCTTATGACAGCATTCTTTCTGAACAGGAAATAAAGAAAAAAAATTCTTACTGCAAAAAGTTGACAAACGCAGCATGGTGTTGGTGCTGCACCTTTGAGCTTAAACTAAATCTGGAACAATAAAATAATTGATTAGTTTTAAGTTGTTGTTATTTGGTCCTATGAGCCGAGAGTTAGTTAGACCTTTTTGGTATTTTAAGTCGATAATGGTCAGAGACAAAAAACTAATCACCACAGCTAAAAATATGTTTTTCATTTTTTTTTTTATCTTGTTGTGCATCTACAGTGCATTGTACAATAATTTAAACACACCTATTTTTCTTTTTCTTTCCTGTGGTGTAAATTATATCGCACATCCTCTAAAAAACTGTAATAACATAAAATATGTAGGTTTTTAGATAATACCCTACTCGACTTCAATTGTCCTTGCTCTAAAATTGAAAAAAAAACCGCCATTATTATGCCAAAATAAGTCGCCAAATGGCACAAGCGATAGTTTTTGGCGCAAAGCATCGTTAAGAACACAAAAAACTTTAAATGCGTCTATCTCAAAACTGCTATATATTATTATAAGCCTATATTGTCCCACTGCAGGGCAAAGACCTCCCTTCCCTCCTTCCACATTTCGCGATCTAGTGCGATTGTAGGCCAATCCGTAAACCAGTGTTTAGTTTTATTAATAAATAATGGTCAAAATAATCTGAGACGACGGACAGCTGCATTAAATCTTAATTATTTCTGCAATATGGTAGGTCTGTATTTAGGGAAATATTGCAGAAATAATTGAAACACCGATTGCCTAAGGCAATGCACATCCTCTGAGTAAGTAAACAATGATTACACAGCTAGTGTCTTCTACCATCAGCTGTAATAATCTAATCAAATGTAATAAAAACGCACGAACGCTTCAAATTACTATGTGTAAGGTAGGACGGGATGCTGCCTGTCTCGTTACAATATTTCTGTACATTATATCATTATATAATGACCTACTTTTGCGATGACTGATGAGCTTAGTTATATTTTTTATTGTAAAGGTCACTGTGACGATATGCTGCACGCATAGGTACTTGAAATTAGTCAGAATTGTCACAATATTTTTTTTTGATTCGGACAGAATTGTAGGGACCTGGAAGTTCGAAATTATGCCACTAAAAAGGTGGTGGTTTAATTACATAGGGATTCGTTTTTAGGGTTCCGTACCCGAAAGTTAACCAACAGGTTATTACTAAACCTTCGCTGTCCGTCCGTCTGTTTGTCAGCGGGCTGTATCTCATGATCCCTAATAGATAGACAGTTGAAATTTTCACAGAATGTGTATTTCTGTTGCCGCTATTACAACAAATAATAAAAATAAGTTAAAAATTAAAAGGGAGCCCCCTACTACAATGGTATGGAACCCTTCATGCGCGAGTCCAATAAGCACTCGGCCGGATTTTTTGTCTGTTTTGTCCCATTGCAGGGCAAAGCTTCTTCATTCCATTTTCCCTCTCTTTTGTAATTTGAGCCCAATCTTTTAGAAGGAGTCTAACTCGTCAGGCCATCATCTTCTGGGCCTGTCACCTCGCCGGTTCCCGTTGTTCGGTAACCAATCTGTGGTTACTTTCAATGAGTGTGCATTACGTTGTACTTAATAACTTTCGATATTCGATGAAACTGATGTTGTGTCTATATCGTAACATAGCAATATTCACAAGACCAGTATCCAAGAAAATAACTACCTTACAATATGAAATTCATGTATCACGACATGACACTATAGCAAACACTTCACAAATAACATCCGCAGTTCCAGCTATTACTTACGCCCTTTGCAAATTACCTGTTCACACTAAACTATCTAAAAGAGGAGCTGTATTACTCAGTAAATGTTCGCCATGGGCCATATTAGATTTACAGTACTGTCTTCAAGAATTTACGATGTTTTCAATTGATTTCTGATTTATTTGTTATTTTTAGATCGGTCAAACACAAAGACTGACAGAAACTTCAGTAAAAATTGGATTTTGTATGGAGGTGTCCGTGTACGGGGGCGGGGTTACATACGCGACTTATCTGTACCTTTAAGACCGACTTTATACCAACCATATCTGTTGTGGCGCCCGAACGCGTTGATGTCTTTTGTACCCATCATCTGCCTAGCCTTTTCCCAACTATGTTGGGGTCGGCTGCCAGTCTAACTGGATGCAGCTAAATACCAGTATTTTACATGGAGCGACTGCCTATCTGACCTCCCCAGTACTGGGTAATACGATACCCCTTAGTTGTCAGAGTTTCGGGCCACTTACTACCTGTAACGACTGTCAAAGATCTAGATATGACAGCCGGGACCAACGGCTTAACGTGCTTTCCGAGGCACGGAGGAAACTCGGTATGTAATGCGCGGTCACCCATCCACGGACCAACCTAGGCAAGCGCGGCTTAACCTTAAGATCGAACCAAGTGGCGGTTATTATTTAGCTACGAGCTCCTCTTTCGTCTTTTGTACTAGTGGCTATGAAAATTAATCGAAGGAAATATTTTTTTATAGGTTGCTTTAACCTTTTCCACCACTGAAAGGACCAAAAGCTAAACGTTGATCTACATCACTAATACACTGAGAATCGGGACACCCTCCCCACGTAACTTGTCTTGTTCCAAATAATCTGCAAGTGCTATCACAACATCAAACCTGTAATCCCTAATTGGTTAGGCATAGGTACTTACTTAATTATAAAGCAACCACATTTCGACAGTTATGTTTAAGTGTGGAGGAGCTCGTAGCCAAATAATAACAGCCGCTCGGATCGATCTTTAGGTTAAACCGTGCTTGCCTAGGTTGGTCTGTGGATGGGTGACTACCCATTACATACTGAGTTTCCTCCGTGCCTCGGAAAGCACGTTAAGCCGTTGGTCCCGGGTGTCATTTGTAGATCTTTGACAGTCGTTAGGTTGTCAGTGGCCCAAAAAGTCTGACAACCAGTCTTACCAAGGGGTATCGTATTACCCAGTACTAACTGGGTTGTGGAGGTTAGACAGGCAGTCGCTCCATGTAAAATACTGGTATTCAGCTGCATCCGGTTAGACTGGAAGCCGACCCCAACATAGTTGGGAAAAGGCTAGGCAGATGATGATGATATTTAAGTGTAACAGGACCGGGTCTATTGCCATTTACCGGACACCAATCCACATTATAAGTTTTTAAACTGTCACGGTCACTAAAATTATCATAAACACTAGAAGCGGGATATTTACCATGTTTACTGGTTTTGAGTTCCCGATATTACTTGTTGTTATTTTTAAGAGGTACTGAGTGAAGAAAAAGAACAAGAAAGAGGGTAGACCGATGTGTGTATTCATAAACACCCACCCGCAATAACTTCAGTTTATCCGTGATCATGGTGCTTGCAACAGCGCCGAAATATCGGGAACTCAAAACCAAATTAATGATAGTACCAATCCACATTGTTCGGGAAATCTATACAAAGCGATGCCATGTTATTTTGGAAATGTATAGCTTCATATGTCGCCTTGTGCACCTGATGTTGCCATTTGACACTATGAGGGCTTTTTGGTGTTAAAAACATCGTTTTATTTAATTTATTTTAAGACAAGGCGTTTCTTTTAATGCCAATAAACGCATTTTTTCTCTCTCTCTCATCTTGTTAGATGAAACAGATCTAGTACGTAGCACCTAAAGTCCTAGATGTGGTTGGCCCGGGGTCATGTTCTGTAATAGCGTGTTCCGAAACTGTCGGTCTGATGGAACGTGACCGACGCATCACTGCGGGCCATCCACGCAACACGCCTATTAGGACCAAATTGGTGATGGTAGGTCATTTCTTTGGAATGTGTGTGCTTCTCACAGGCTTTATCTGGGTCGGAAAGATACAGAACTCTGAATGCAAAGAAAATCTTAATTACACAACATAACATCACGCCTGCAAGAGTTAGGCACCGGTGTACCTAATAGTACACCCACACTGAGCCATTTATATTTAAGTCCCATGTAATAGGGGGCGAGCCTATTGCCATCAACCGTGCGCAAATCCAGACTCCGTGGCTGTTACTGAGAAATTCTTGAAGGAAAAACCCAATAAAACTTTGCCCGACCGACCGCCGACCAACCTACCGACCGACCGCCGACTTTGTCATTATTTCCCAGAATTTGATCATGGTGTAATAATAAAGTGTGTTTTTTTTTCCGAAATCAATGATTCCTGGCTAGGATTATTGATTTTTCAAAAATCTAATGATGCAGTTTATATTTCGTCACAATCGGGCTCGAGACTCTTTTGAGTATTTTTCGCTATTCCTCATAGTTTCGGATTTGGGCATCCACGCCCACCTGTAAAATCATCCTGTATATAAGTACTAACACTGGTTTCTTATTTGTGTATATACTAACCAAATGGACTTTCTCTGAAATACACGAATTAGATTTTTATTAAAAATCTGTGTCCATGGGCATGTTTTTTTTTCAAAATCAAAGCATTTATTTCAAGTAAGCCAGTTACAGGCACTTTTGAATTGTCGAAACAAAGACAACAATGAAATTTAGCTACAGTCCTAGTCACAAGGCATAAAAACTGTGAAAGTACTGTAGTTGCCCATTCCCTAGCGTAGATCTCTATGGAGAAGAACGGGCAAGAAACTTTTGTTATCAGTTGCATGATTGTTGCTGAAAGTTGTTAAATCTATTAGGTACTTCTTTTCTATTGCATCGGAGTTCATCTTTTATGTGTTAAGTACATGATTTCAGGCTTTTTCGTAAAACAGCCATGGGAATTTATGTGTCGATTAACAATAAAAAAATGGATAATTAAAATTAATTACTATTTGTAAATCAAACTAATGGTTCCATAAATTCAATGTTGCTGACATAGACTAGTTATAATTTTAGTAGTAACTCTTCAATTACAAAGGTTTAATTGGTATGTTGAGAATTTACTTATTGTTTTGAACAATAAGATGTGTGACTCGTGAGAATTTATAGTTTATTAGATGGCTACCTTTACCTATAAAGCCAGTTCTCAGCCTAAATAAAATATTACTCATTATCACGGTCAATATTTTTTCTTTCTTTCAATATTAATATTTTTTCTTTCTTTCAATATTAATATTTTTTCTTTCTTTCAATATTAATATTTTTTCTTTCTTTCAATATTTATTTATCTAATTTGTATTCTTCACTAACATGAGCAGTTATATGGCAGATCAGTAGGTCAACCATAATTGAGTGAGGTAGGTCAGTTACGCAGTGAGCGAAATAGATTTCCACTAGTAAGGTATTTATTTACGCTATTTACAAAATTAAGGTATACAGGAGTATGAAATGATATGATTAAGACTATATTGTTAAATTGAGCAATTAATTCTTGTGTTTTGAACTATATATGTTTTATATAGATATTTAGTAAAACTCTAGTTTAAGCTTCCTTGTTAAAACCAAATAACTTTCACATGTTTGGTTGTTACTTAACTCCATCGAAAACTCATCAATCTGAAACTACTTGTATCTAATTAATCTAATTATCTAGCTACCTACCTAAGTGTTCAGTGATAGTGTGTCGACTTAACATGAAATAGTGTTTTACTAAACAAACATATTTACTATCTTATGTCGCCGGAGTTCGATAATTGTCCCACGGGATCATATTTCTGGAATAAAAAGTCTTCTATATGTTAATCCAGGTTATAAACTGTCTGTGTGCAAAATTTCATCCAAATCCGTTTGGTAGTTTTTGCGTGAAAGAGTAACAAACATCCACCCATAGATCCATCCATCCTCACAAACTTTCGCATTTATAATATTAGTAGGAAGTAGGATGTTTATTAAATAATAATGATATCACGCGATCTTATGGCAGTTGGGAGGCTTATAATAGAAGCTATAATTATAAAAATTTACCGTATCAAAGTAATATTTTTTTCTTATGATTATTTTATTTTTAGATTCGAGATAAATAAAGGCATATCTAATAATTAATAATACAGCTTAATTTTTATGATTCCGTAGACTGGATCGAATGTGGATTACGTCAATAAAAAGGCAAATCTCTTCAGGTCAAATCTACATAGAACTAAATAAAAATAATTATCTTTTATTTACATAACTAGCTATTGCCCGCGACCTTCAATTATTATGAAATATAACTTCCTTATTTGAATCGGACATTGATAACTATTTCATGGGTTTTAATTTGTTTGCACGGAGCCCTAATTCAATTTCTAATTTTTTTTTTTTTTTTTTTTAAATGTTGCCCCACACCAGGAATAAAAGTAGCCTAAGTTATTTCTTATGACATCAGCTGTCTGCCAGTAACACTCCCGTCAAATTAGGTTCAGCCGTTTCGGAGATTGGCCGGAACAAATAGACAGACAAACAAAACTGTTTTTATTGTTATTTGTACCGTGTTATGCATAAGCATTCGGAAAAAAAAGCTGTTATTTTGAAATTACAAGCAGACACTTCAATTTTATTTATTTGTATATGTAGATGTTTAGACATTTTTGTGCATTCATGAAACTTAGCTGACCGATCACCTCTATTAGGCTGCGTTTCCACCAGACGTGGGCGAGGATATGCAGCGAGAGATGTGCATAAAACTAACCAATCACAGAGCTAGCTTAGTTCGAAATGTGAAAAAGAAGCTTTACTATTGGTTAGTTCCACACATCCCTCGCTAAGCAATACGCATCCTCGCTCATCTCCGGTGGACACGCAGCCTTAACTATGATTATTGAGCTTATTACCGAATTTCAGGAAGCTTACATTTTGTAACAAAAAATACAGCCTTACGAAATAATAGTTGGCATGATTTCAGTGAATAAAGATGCACCGGAAATGACCGAGTGAACTAAGAAGATAAGCTTGGTGGCAAATGCCGACGGAAACAAACTGTGCGAATCTGACGCGAATAATTACGATACTGTTAATTCATGAGATTAACGTGAAGAGCGAGCTTAATTAGGAGGGCGGTTCTGTCTATAATGTTAGGTCTCTGGTCTGTGATTAGAATCTCCTATTGTACAACAAAAAAAAATAATAACTATTATAACACACTATTGTATACATTTCTTTTTTTCACTTCTCCTTTTGCAGGTCTGCTGGCAGAAATTTCTTAGGAAATAAGCAGTACCTATGTACTCAAGTATTAAAATGCAATTTTCCTGTGTTGCATTGTGTGTACATAAACAGTAAAATAAATTAAATAACCAATTTATTGTATTTTGGTTACGAATATCAAACTCGAACACTGTTTTAAGCTTTCACGGTTTACAACTAAACGGGTTGACAACCCGCGATCATGGCGCTTGCAACAGCGTCGAAATATCGGGAGCTTAAAATAATGAACAATTACGGAAGATATCCCGTAAGTGACAGTTATAAGTTCACTTACAAATGGTAAAAAAAAACTTTGCTTTTTTTTTTTTAAACAAGCGCTTGTGTTCTGTTCAAAAAAATAAATCTAATCTGTGGTCCCCAGCTTGTAAACTGTATTAAAGAAGCTAGGTCACATGCTCTGTAGTTTGGTTATTTGATACTGATAAAAACCTAAATTATATTGTTACTTTTATTAGGTCTATCTAAGAATTATAACATAATTTTCTTATAGTAGGGATACCTTGGATGTCTTCCTTGAGAATTGTAAAGAAGTAGCACAGAAGCGTGACATTTCGAAGGAGTGGAGGGAGGTTTTTGCCCAGCAGTGGGACAATGTGGCTAGCTATAATATAATACAATAGGGATACCGCATTTTCGATCTATTTGATTTAATGAGAGTAAAAACTGGATAGTTTTTTGTTCATGTTACCTTATTTTGAAGCCGATTTTCAAAATCTATTGGAGGTTTGACATTTGGCTTCAAAATAAGGATTGGAAAAGGAACCTCTGCTTTATAGTTCTTGCTAAAGTCATTTTGTAAACCACACATTTGTAGAACGGATATTGTAATAACCATATACCACAATTTACTAACATATACAACAAAGATCAACCAAGGCTTTTCTATGTAAAACAATACACAGATCTCTGAAACTGCTACCAGCTATTCAACCGAACCGCAGTGCAATGCGTCGATTGTTCATACATATTATTAGTCACAAAAACCTGTCATTGTCACCGCATGCGCAGGCGCAGACACGCTTCGGAAAAACGATCAATGTGAAAAGAATGTTGCCGACATTGTGAGAGACGAAACTTTTTGTAAGCGACATTATAATTATTATTGTGATTGTAATAGTGTGGAAGCCGTTTTGTTCAGAATTTTGTCTCAGATTTGTTGGTTGGTGGACTGGCGGTTTATGATCGTTGAAGTAGGTGAGACGAGATATGATTTATTGGGTCTGATTTATCGCTTTATCAAGAACAGTTCGTCTCATTTGAAGCTCGGGAAACATTAAATTGTAAAAAAAAATATTGAGAAAACAAAAGCATTTATTTAAAAAAATAATTAAACTCTGGTCCTCAATTCCTCAAATAAATGAATTTATATCATGTATCATGTTTTTCTTTGAGACACTTATACACTTTATTTTTTTTTTCGTAATTAATTTAAAACTAGATGGCGCATTACCTTTCCTTCCAATAGACTCTTAAATTAAGGGATTTATCTAAAAGTAAGTGGGTTGTATTTAGTAAGTAATTCTGACGTAGCCATCGGGCGCTATAATTTGTAATTTGTTTTACGATTAATAATTATAATTTTTCGTGGTATTAGGTAAACAAGCTAAACCACGGAATGTTGGATTGCCGTGGTTGCTTCGTTTCAAAGCAAATTAGATAATTATAAGATACAAAAATATAGTCTTTAAGAACCTTAAGGACATTGATATAAAGGTTACACCGCAGCACAGTTCATAATAATACTAACCGCAGAAATGTTAAAGTTGTTTTTAATTTGGTACATATCTAAGCTTTATTGCAAATTAAATTAAAATAATTTCGCGTGAAATAAAATGAGTGCTAAGTGCATTTAATAAAAATAATCAGTGAAATGCAGATAGCGGGAAAATATATAGGCGGGCGTAAAAAGTTCGTCGGCCAGTAGTGTTTTTCATATTTGTTAAGAAACCAAAATAAAACACTCAAATATTTTTTTTTGTAATTTAAAATATATTTTTAAATTGAGTATAACAAGCTAATCAATTACTATTAGCCAAAATACACTCTCAACTTTGACCAGTACAAAAATTCACCACTTAAAAAATCTACTCAAAAATACCAGACCACCAAAAAACTTTAGTCAAAAAATAAAATCGTCACTTCAAAAAACGAACTATTTCCAAAACAAAAAACAACTCACCGAGTGCGTACGGAGCGCTTGCGCGAGTGCGCGGACTGTGCTGCGGTGCGCCAGCGCAGGCTTTTATCACCGTTGTCATAGCAACCACCACCGCGCACCAAGGGATGCGTACGATTTGCAAACGTAAAGTTTTGCAAACTGGGTCACTTCGCTCAAGCTTCTAAGGTACCTGTGGTTTACCAGCAAACTTCCAACAGTACCAAATTATTTACTGGACAAAGTATTAATTGTTTATTTCATTGTTTGCGGTTACTTGTGCAGTTAATAGTTTAATTACATTTAAACTTACTGGCTAGTTTTAAGTTATAGCTCATATTTTGGACGTTAGGTAGTTTAAATTAAAAGTTGATAGGCCGTTGTGTCTGGAGCAAAGCAATAACAGACGATAAAGTTCTCATGCCAGTCTTTACGTTCATCCTCATTATTATTAAAAAAAAACTAAAAATTTGTTGTCATAAATACAAGGTGGAAGGGACACCGAAGCTAAAACGGTTACCACGTATTCAGTATATCATTCTGAACCCACATAGAAATTTTTCACCGGTAATTGAAAAAAATATCAGGTCTATACATTTTGACCGTGTAGGTATTGCAGTTTTGTAGGAAACAGCTGTTTTTTTTATTTAATAACCAATGAAAAATTTCTACGTGGGGTGTTCAGAATGATGTACTGAATACTTGGTAACCGTTTGTGCGTCGGTGTCTCATCCACCCTGTATAGAAAAACTACAGCCGGAGCATTGCATAACATTGAAATTAACGACAGGTTGTCATCTTAGCTATAATTAATAGTGGGGGTTGTTTTTCTTCCAACCGCGATTGGATGCGAAGGACCGATTTTTCAATGAGACTTCGTTTTATTCGATCGGGAACCTTCTAAATACAACAATACAAAACAAAATGGTGTAAACATAAACAACTACACTATATTGGAGGTTACGACTAAAATTTGTAACCTGTACCAAACGATCTCCAAAGTTCATCTTAGATTGCAATTTCGAAACTTCGCCGCAAATTGTATAATAGACACATCTTTTTTGTCATCTCATTGTCTCAACAGCGAAGTTATCGCAATCTGAATCCCAGATAAGATGCTAAGATTAGCAATTAGAAATGATACCCGGTACTTTCTACAGATTGGCGGCTATTTGGACGGCCATTCGTAGTGCAATCGGATCTAGTGTATCGATTAAGTTCTAGATACGATTTTTTAATGAGTGTCAGAATTGGACTCCTTGCTTTTTTTGCGAAACTTGTGTCGCTGGTATGTATTCAATTATCAATTCTACATACTTGATTAACTGAAGCTACAGTCATCGAAGAATGAACATATGATGCGGAGGAATGAGAAAAATGTTGAGTATGAATGTAGATGGCTATAAGAGTAGAGGAAGACCAAAGAAACAATGAATGGACTGTGTGAAAGACGATATGGCTAGAAAAGAGGTAACGCTGAGATAAAGAGTAATAGAGAAGTATGGAAGAAGAAGACATGCCGCGACGACTCCAAATAAATGGGGATAAGGGCAGTAGAATGATTATTAGATTAACTACAGCTTTTTAGCTATTTCTTCTAGAGGGCTTCTCAAGAAGAAATGAAATTCTATCAACGATGTACTTATAAATATATGTGAGTACTTATGGAAAAGTCTAAAATTGTTTTTTTTTTTTTTGTTAGCCTGTACTGTCCCACTGCTGGGCAAAGGCCTCCCCCAATTCCTTCCATGTGCTCTTTTCCCGCGCCTCTTCGAACCAGCCTTCGCGGTACGCGTCCAGATTGGTTTGGACTAACATAAACTTACGTCAATTCTGTTTGAAGACTTTGTAAAAATACGAACAACCAATAACTACCTAAACTTATAGAAATCAAAAACTAAATAAACAAACAACACAAAACAAAAACAAACCAAAAGTGGGATTAAACTTCTGTAAACAAGCCAAAAGTGGTAATTTCATCCATCTTTTTCAGCTGGCTGTTTATTTCTTTTTCGAAAGGCTAAAAGTGACACTAACGAAAATTACAGTAAGCAATTTTTCACAAGTCGACTTTTATCCGTTTACATTTATTTGGAATGTAGGACCATGACCAAACTACGGCCATGAGTCAGTCACACTCATTTCGAATAAAATACGACGAAAACAAGTAAAATATGTGAACTGTGGACATACATAATAGTAACACATTACATATTTACCAAAACACATTACTCTAGTGTGTTAATAGATCATAACAAAGTAGACAGGCCTATTCAAAGTCTTGGAAATGCAAATCCTGCAATCGTATACAACACATTCATAACGCGAACATCTGCTTAGTTGACGTATGTTGCCTTACTGTGTGTTGTAATTTGAACTGAATATTTCAGGCTTATTGTACCTCTGAATACCTTTCTTTGTCGTATTGTAATTTTGTCGTATATTCATTTTTCTAACTTACTTTTTATTTTTTTAATTTATTTATTTATGTACACACAAAATAATTAACAAGACATTACATTAAGATAGAAGAGTACAAAGGTACTGCTTATTTCATGCGAAATCTCTTCCAGCAGACCTGCGAGAGGAAAGTAGGATTAGAAATGTAGACACAGTGTGTAGAAAAGACAAAACAGGAAAATATTCCTATACAAAAGAAAAATAGTAGCTCACCGGTATCGGGAACAGGTTCCAAGATACGGGCAGTCAGGGCTCCAGAGAAAGGAACCTCCTAAAACGTATTGTTAAGAGGTTTCCTTCTCTGGAGTCAGCTCACACTCTCCTGGAAGTAGTAGGAGAACCGCTTTCTGAGTCACGCCCTTGATATTGCTATCTTTATTGGTAAACTGTACAACAAACATAACATCAGGCCTGTTGTTCCCCGCAAGATAAGGCAGAGGTGGATCTATTGTATACCCACTTTTCACCAGTTCTGTTAAAGAGTCATGGACGAGGAGACCACAAATCAAGACTCCGGCCGGTCGGAGCAGAAATTCCTGATCGAAAAACCCGCTAATACTTTGCCTGACCTGGGAAACAACCCAGGACCTCATGTCCAGCAGTAGCGTGATCACTAAACAGGCAGCTCTATTTACTTTTCTATTTCTATGAAAATGTGAAAAATGGGACACTTGTAAACTTGACAACTCTAGGTGACGAAAATAAAATGCAGGAAAAGGTTATAATTGTTCCTCAATTTATTCCATTCCTTCGTGACTCCCCATCAAAATTATGACACGACGACTTTGTGATGTCTGACTTTGCTCTAAATATTTACTCACTGTAAAATATTTCAGGGATGCCTATATCCTATACTTTTAAATGAGCAATATTTGTAATCACGTTCTCGAAAACGACTCTAACGATTTCGATGAAAGTTGCAATGAAAGGGTTTACGGGACGAAAAATTGATCTAGGTAGGCCTCATGTCGTTTTCTCTATTTTGACCCGAGCAGATCTCGGTGGCACAGGCACTTTTACCGTAAAGTTACTTAGTTTGATGTACAGAATGCTTGGTTGACGGTTTCGTGAAATGTCCGTTTACACCCTGTAGATTCTAGCGTGATATTCTGAACCATTAGCTATGTGCATTCAGGTATTTAGGCAAGGGCAACCCTAAGCTGCAGCATTATAACAGACGCAAGAAGAGTATCCACAATATTGTACCTAACTTAAAATACAAATCGTTTCACGTCCGTCAGAATTGGGCAACAACTGTTCATGCTCGTCTTATTTATTACACAAACGAACACAAAACGGGATGAATATTTTGCAATAGACGCTGAACTTTGCCCCGAGCTGATCCAATTTGTAGAGCATCGTGTGAGATTCATTAAACTAATAAAGAAACATTCTGAGAGATAGACTAGTTCTAGTTAGATCGATCTACGTGTCGTACGGTCTCATTTGAAATTACAAAGAACGTAACATAACATCATGCTTGTAATCCTCGAGGGGTAAGGCAGATATGTACCTGATAGCATACTTCCACATTTCGCTAGTTATGTTTAAGCCTCATGTAATAAGGTCGAGCATATTGCCTGCTGCTACTAAGACATTTTGATGGAAAAATCCAATAACACTACCCGGCCTGGAAATCGAACCCAGGACCTCTTGCTCAGCAGGTGCGCTTGCGAGAACTAGGCCAACGAGGCAGTCATTACAAAGAAATTGTTCAAAATTTAGTTTTCGAAGATTAAGAGCAAACACAGCACTAAATACGGTTACATATTTAAAAACAGCTCTCCGTCTCTGTCATCTTTAAACTGTTAACAGAAATAGAACGATATTGAACGATGGTCAAATAGAACGATGATTTAAATTCATTTAGCGCCAAACGCGAGTGTATTGTGATTCAAGCGAGCCTTAGGACAAGAGTGCGAAGTCACCCACAGTCCGTTCATGTTTTTTTTACCTCTGCTTGACATCTCTGTCAAAATTACAATGATATTTACCGTCGTAACTACAAATGGTAAACGGACGGAGGTGTAAACCGTTCACGAAGCCGTCGTCCAAGCATTCTGTACATCAAACTAAGTTACTCGACGCATTAACAATTGAAAGAAAGAAAGGAGAAAGAAAAAGTATTTATTAGACTCACACAGGACAAAAACAAAAAAATGGATGAGAATAATACAAAAATTATATTAAAAAAAAACATGAGAAAAAGATAAAACAAATTAAATTAATATTTAATAACAATTTTTGGGGTGAAAAATCACGTTTAACGGTAGAACTCAATGTAACGCACTCAAAACATTATGCTGATGTATGCATTGAATAGTGAGAGGTCAGAGAGGTATTTAAAGTAAAGTTATAACATTAAAAAAAAACTAGTTAAAAAGTTGGAACTAGAAAGTTCACAGGTATGGTCCAGAACAAAAAAACGATCGCAATGAAGAGGAGAACAAGTACCTTTTGGCTTCGTTAAGGGTCTTTTAAGACCCATTATTTAATTGGTGTTTGGTTACCTCCACTGACAAGTCTGTCAAAATGACAGTGGTGTTTATTTTGTTAACTATAAGGTTGTGGTTGCGTTGCGCCTGTCAGATGTAAAAGAACTGTAGTGACTTTTGTAAAGGTACGTTGTCAGCGGGGCAGGTCAATGTGTGATGTAAGGTGTGACCTGAGCAATGTGCATATAAAAATGACCTCCACGTTGCATTTATTTTATTAGACGAACACTGAATACTGAATACTCAATAAGTGAAACTCTGTAGGTAGTATTTCAATGCCTTTTTGCACTAACACTTTAGGCAGAAGTTAAATTAATGCCTAAATTTAATAACTTTTTGCAAAAAACAAAACCGACTTCAAAAAAAACACTGAAAAAGTGGAAAATAACTTATTATTGAAATTCTAACAGATAAATAATGCCTTAGGTGTAGCTTATTTACATAACATCACGCCTGTAGTCCCTGAAAGGTTAGAAAGAGGGGTACCTAATGTACACCAACATTTCGCCAGTTATGTTTAAGTTCCATGTAATAGAGGGCGAGCCTATAGCCATCAACCGGGCACAGATCCTGACTCCGAGGCTGCTATTGAGAAAACCCAATAACAATTTACCCAACCCAGGAATCGAACCGAAGACCGCATGTTCACCACTAGTGCGTAGGCAGTGTAGCTTATACACAGGGTGTAACAGAAAGGGTACCTACTCGACCCAAATGTATGGGACAGCTGAAATTTTTTTCGCATTTACGATATTGGACCCAAGGAGAAAGTTGTTCAGTTTGATGGTCTGCAGCATCTCTTTCATATGACTATACTCTTTCTGTTAGACCCTGTATAGGCATGAGATACCTCATTCATATTTCGCACACGTATAATTTGGTAGTTACTGTCCACTTAAACTTAAACATGAGAAGATCCATCAAATAGGCCATAATACGGTCAAGTTCATGCGATGCAATGCGTAACCACCGTAATGACAGATTATAGTAAATTGTGATACTTTTGACCTCTGAGGCCAACGACGAAGGGAATGTCAAAACGTTCAGGTGCTATCTGTGGGATAACATAAACATCACGCCAGTAATCCACGAAGGGTTAGGCAGAGGTGCACCTAATAGTACACCCACATTTCGCCAATTATGTAGAAGTTCCATGTAATTTGAAAAAACAACTGGGCAGAAATATAATATAAAATAGCTCGTGGCTAAATAATAACAACCGCTCGGGTCAATCTTTAGGTTAAGCTGTGCTTACCTAGGTTGGTCTGTGGATGGGTGACCGCCCATTACATACCGAGCTTCCTCCGTGCCTCGGAAAGCACGTTAAGCCGTTGGTCCCGGCTGTCATTTGTAGATCTTTGACAGTCGTTACAGGTAGTCAGTGGCCCAAAAAGTCTGACAACCAGTCTTACCAAGGGGTATCGTATTACCCAGTACTAACTGGGTTGTGGAGGTCACATAGGCAGTCGCTCCATGTAAAATACTTTTATTCAGCTGCTTCCGGTTAGACTGGAAGCCGACCCCAACATAGTTGGGAAAAGGCTAGGCAGATGATGAACTGGGCAGAAATCCTGATTCCGAGGCTGCTACTGAAAAATCCATATGGAAAACACAATAACACTTTGCTCAACCCGGGAATCGAACCCAGGACCTCGTGCTCAGCAGTCGCTCATGCGACCACTCGACCAAAGATGCAGTCCAGTTTAGTTTTATAAGGTAGACTACCTGTATTTGCTTGGTCATTGAGTTTTTGCTCTAATGCTCAATGAATCATCAAAGTTGATCAAAGTCAGCATTTCGGTCAACTAACCCTAGATCACAAAATTCTTCCTTATAACTTTTCGTTCTAATAAATCCTACACAATTTTTATTTTTCAACAACCTGAGACATCAAAACATTTACAAAACTTTTGTTTCCACCTTTTGTCGTACATTAAATCATGCTTATGACCCCTGACAGGTTAGACGGGGTCACAATCAGTGCCAAAACATTACATGTCATGGTACTGCAATCATTTTTTATTTTTATTAAACGATGGTATTTGCTTCTTCGTTTTTGAGGCCTTCCGTCTTTTAGCTGAGTGCAATTGATATTTTTCGGGGCATTTTATTCTTCTTCAATGATAATGTAATGATAATAACTTATTGTTTGCTGTTGCTCTCCTATTAAATTGCTGACTATTTTTAGACGAATATCATCTTTTTGACGGCATCAACACTAGCATCTATTGGTTTATTTTTCTGTTGATTTATTAATCAACAGAAAAATAAACCAATAATAATTATTTCTAGTAGATAATGAAATATTCGGGTATTCCCGAAGATTTCATTATCTACTAGAAATAATTATTTATTTCTAACGGAACGTAACATTCCAGCATATTTATTATTATCAAAAAAAAATACCACAAACTCGTAGAGAATATTTGAAATGTAAGTATTATGTCATCCGCCAAGGATGCTCGTTATGCTTTCAATTCAGATTTAAGTAAAGCATTTGACATCGAAACGTGATCATTTAATGAAACGGTTGAAGATGCAATCATTTCTGTATAAGGACATCAATAATTTCACGCTATGTTTTAAACAAATAATAAGATAGAGAAATAATGATGTCGTGCCATGTCCCAAGAAAAGCAAAACATCACAGGAAACAATAATTAATGATGAAGGCAACTCAGGGGCAGCAGCAGATAAGTATTTTAAACAGACGCCTTTAAAGAAAAACTTAACGGCTTTAAAGAGAAACGCTTTTAAAGATACGCCGACGCACTAACGGTTTACCACGTATTCAGTATACTGTTCCGAACCACACTGAAATTTTTCATTGACAATTTAATAAAAAAAACCAGTTGTTCCATACATTTTGACCGTGATTATGTCCTTTCCATCCTGTACAGAGAAAGCATAAATAAATCAGCCAGATGGACACACGACTTTGTAGGTACAGAGGGTTGCATAAGTAAACTGGATATGAATGAAAGAGGGGCAAGACTTGAAATACAAAATTGAGAGTTCTGTGAGCTTACTGTTTCCCTATAGCCAGGGCTGGTGGTTTGTGGGCTTTAGTTGCCTGATAATAAAATGATTGCTATTATATTACATGTTAAAGCGATCTGGGGGATCTAATATATTTTTTTTTAATTTATTTGTGCACATCTCGTAGTATATTCAACAATGGATGATTCTAAAAGCCGAATCCTAAGTTGAGATAATTGTGATGATATCTACAAATAAGAATGCAAAATTGCAGACATATTCATTACAATCTCATACAGTTAATTTTGTAATGTTTATCTCCGTTACAAATAGGAACCGGATCGTGTTGCTTGAAACGTCATTATGAGCGTCGCCTGCGCCCGCGCCGATGCAAGATCTCATCTCATGAGAATTGTTCCGATTAAACGTAGCTATGACTCCGCTAAATAGTTTGTTACGTCGCTATTATGTACTCTTTAAACAATGCACATTTTTGCAGTTCATTAGAGATCCTTGTTAAAGAGTTTCAACTTGGTCCAGATGCTACTTCTTAGAAGTGAAAGATAAGATGACAGGGCAAAATTATTATTAGATATTAGCTCCAACGCAACGTCTTCCAGTTCGCGGTCGCCACTCCAGAACTTACCGGCCCCATCGGCCATCCGTTCTGCGAGCAATGTGCCCTGCCCACTGCCACTTAAGCACTCGAGGCTCAGGGCTCAAGGCTCGAGGCTTAGGCCTCCCACTAGGTGGACCGATGACCTGGTAAAGGTTGCAGGGGTGTGCTCGATGCAAGACGCACGGGACCGGTCAATGTGGCGACACTTGGGGGCCTATGTCCAGCAGTGGACGTCTTTCGGCTGAAATGATGATGATGATGATGAGATATTAGCTTGTGGTGTCCCACTGCAGGGCAAAGGCATCCCTCCCCTCTACCACTAATTCCTGTCTATGCCATTATTAGCCAATCCGTGTGAAAAGAGTCGAGTTCGTCCCGCCATCTTCTTCTGGGCCTGCCACGTTGCCGTTTGCTGCTGTTTGGGACCCATTGTGTGGTTATTTTAGCCCATAGCCCATAGCTCCTCTGGCATGTGACAGATGTGGCCAGCCCAGTTCCATTGGAGCTTGGCAGCCGTGAGACCAACATTGGCAACTAGCTATATTTCGTGGAAAACAAAAACAGCGTTTTCAGTTAGATGAAAATGTTTGTAGCATTTCCATTACACGTCGTGTATTATTTGTTTGTGAGAAGTTTGCTGAGCAAGGTTTAATGATAGGTCTGAATTAGTCATAGAAATTAATAGTACACCGTATCTACATTCTAAATAATTAGACCAACATATCGATCAAGTCACCTGCACGTGAGTCAATGCTTTTACTC
Source organism: Noctua janthe (assembly GCA_910589295.1). NCBI lineage: Eukaryota > Metazoa > Arthropoda > Insecta > Lepidoptera > Noctuidae > Noctua > Noctua janthe. Next base: position 10,601,309 of record OU342575.1, on the reverse strand, counting down.
ATAGGTCAAAATTAGATCATGTTTAATAGTTACAGACTGTGTGACGGCTTTAACGGTATGCCTGCCTTTAAGGCTATGACCTACTGGATCATAATTATATGTATTTATAAAGCGTTTAGCTCACAATCTAATTATAAAACCAAATGTCAGAGAGGTCAAGTGAAATTTTGCTTTGTGTTTGTGTCATCATTCTTTTGAGAGGTTATGGAATTGTATCATGTTATTCGAGTAAACATTATTGATTCACAATTTGGTCCTTTTGTACAATAAGTAAGTAAGTACTTCATCATCATTATTTTGCTCTTATACCAATTTATTCGGCGTCAGTGCAGGCAGTCGACTTCTTCCTCTCCATTAGTTGTCATTTCAGTAGGCACCCCCTTTCTAGCCATATTATCTTTCACACAGACAATACATCGCTATATCTTTATCCTCTTATTTATCATCTTCTCCTCTTCAGCACACACCACCACATCCACATCCATGCTGAAAACTTTTCTCACGAAATTTTCCCCCACACAATAAGTAGTTAAAATCTTAATAACAAAAATTTATTTGAATTTTTAATTCGATCATAAATTATAGAAATCAGGGACACTAATCTTTATCAACTATACCAATTCTCCAACCGGGTTTCTAAGCCTAATACGTACAATAGGCCGCTTAACAAAAACGCGACCAGAATCATTGTTACCTTTATACAATTTTCTTGTACCAAAAGCCAGGTCAACGGTAACCCAGTAATCTGATTGACTGTGTCGACATAATTCTAATTAAGTACTTATTAAAATCTTAGCCCCCTTTATATTTAGTTCTTAAAGTTTTAACAATCGAACAATAGATCCGTATCAGGCACAGAATCGATTTTTTATTCGATTACCGAGTGGGAGCACACAATCGATTCAATAGTCAATGCCGTTGACGTGTTTTATGACAGCAATGAACTTAGATAATAATTTCTATAGATTATCTGGGAATTTTTGATAAAAACTTAGCAAAATCTTATCGTGTGGTCTTCGCTATTGTTGGGCAAGGGAACATTTTAGGTCCTGCCAGACGCATTGACAGTTTAGAGAAGGGCGTGATTGTAACAATAATCTATGATCATTCGTAATGTGATCTGTGATTCTCATGTAACCAAATTCGGACTTAAATTCTTCGGCAAAATATAAATTGGACTTCGTGAGGATGGTTTGATAGTAACGCCCTTTCAAATGCACAATTGACGGTTTCCGTAATTTTACCTTTAATAGTATTTCGAATAACGGGAGAAAGCTGTGCATACTGATCCAGGCTCAAAACGTTAGAACCTCAAAAAGCTATCACTGGTTTTAAGTAGGTGAACGATCGTTTGGTCATCAATTTCCCACGAACTAGTGAGCATCATGACCTAACAAAAAATAATACATATTATTATCAAATTAATAATATAATAACTTACGTAAACCGTATTACATTCTCAAACAAGTGTGTTCACCTATGACACGACATGCGTAGGAAATCCCACATTATAGTATCATTTGCAACTAGCCTTTATGTAATTATCAATTATGAGCTGTGTTAGCAAAAAAAAGTTGATATTTCGTCTTTAAACCGTTTTCTGTGCAGTCTAGAAATATTGCAATTTTATTTGCCCAGTTATTGCGAAAGATCTCATCATCATAAAGGTTCTAGACATATCTACATCACCTATTTCGAGTTTGTGAAAATGAACCGCAGTTTAATATACTACGCGACTACTGTTGCGGCTGCAGTGGCGTTGTAGTACGTCAGAGATTTTTGCAGATAATAATATTAATGGTGTTGCCGTCAGTATTAGGAACAGATGTGCATCCCAGATGACTCGTGTACGCGGCAGCAAGAACAGTATTCTCAGTGTATTTGCAGATCGATGGGATTCCCCGATGCTGCGGAGGTGGATGCGGCTCCACGGTGAATTTTAATTGTATATTTTCATCGGTGTTTGTAACCTACTAACACTAGAAGTTAAGTAAAATTGTTACTAACCTTATGGACTGCGGTCTGAAATTAAATTTTTCTACTCTACTCTATTCTATTCTATATAACAGGCTGAAGTTGCCATATCGCCCTGTACAAGCCTGTTGATTAAATGATATTTGGGTTTGCCGAACAGTACGACAAAAACTATTATTAACTAGACAAACAATACTATGAGAGTTTACACAAGACTGCCTCGACTGCTCGTTAGTCCGTCTAGTGGTCGCTAGCGCGACTGCTGAGCATGAGGCCCTTGGTTCGACTCCCAGGTCAGGCAAAGTATACTTTGGTTTTACCACCAGGAATTTCTCAGAAGCAGTCACATTTGTGCCCGGTTGATGGCAATAGGCTCGCCCCCTATTACGTGGGACTTAAACATAACTGGCGAAATGTGGGTGTATTATTAAGTACATCACGCCTGTAATCCTCGAAGGGTTAGCCTTCGAGGATTACAGGCGTGATGTTATTTTTAAATATTATACTAATTTCAGCGTAGTAAATTTTGTGATGATGACTTCTAAGGCAAGACAAAAACGTGAATTAGAAATTGCCGTTGCGGGTCATTAAAATATACTTTACACATGTTACACCTGTCATAATATTATCACATTTTGACAGGGAAAGCGTTAAATATCTGCAATTATTTAATTACCCAATTAAAGACACACGATTTTCAATTACTTAACTCTTTGACTTAATAAGGTGTATCATGCAATGGCCACTGTAGCATTGCATCAACGTCAATCAAATTCAAAAGGGCTTCGAATTAGTGTAACAAGCTAAAGTGTTATAATCACAATAACAGCGCCCGAAGAGTCAGTCGAAATTTAAGTTATACAGATGTGTTCTTACCTCAACATCTGCCTAGCCTTTTCCCAACTATTTTAGGGTCGGCTTCCAGTCTAACGCGACGCAGCTGAGTACCAATATTTTACATCTGAGCTCCTCAACCCAGTTAGTACTGGGTAATACGATACCCCTTGGTGTGACTGATTGTCAGACTTTCGGGCCACTGACTACCTGTAACGACTGTCAAAGATTTACTAGTGACAGCCGGGACCAACGGCTTGATATACTTTCCGAAGCACGAAGGAAATGGTATGGTATGATATGGTAGGTAATGGGTGGTCACCCATCCACTAAAGGTCTACCCGGGCGGGTTCATGTATGAGCCATGACTAATAAAAATAAATTAGCCATCATTGTAGTAAAAAACAAACATCAAAATAATGAATCACTTTAGATTGTGAGAAAGTGCTTGGAAAAGTTTCGTTTATTCAATAGAAGGCAATTTGTGAACAATGGGATGTTTGACAAGAGAATGTATCTCAATTTATGTGTATTGTGTATCTAAGTACTGCTGTGTATAGTATCTCAGCAAGAATGCCTACAAACACGTTATTAAATAACAATATCGGTTTTGTGTTTGATATTTATAAAAATACCCATATATGTATATTTGACGGCACGGTTGGTGCAGTGGCTAAACGATTGACTGCTGTGCTGCGTGTCACGGTTGAGTTTCCCGCACGGAACAAATAAAGGGTATAACAAGACCCTTAACGAAGCCGAAAGGTACTTGGTCTCCCCGTCATTACGTTATTTTTTTTGTTCTAGACCATACCTGGGAACCTTCTTGTTACGGAGATATTGGGGGTCAAAGTTCTAACTTTTTCACAAGTTTTTTTTTCACATGATTTTAATGTAAGATTTTTACTTTAAACACTTCCACGACCCCCGTACTATTCGATGCATCCATCAGCCCAATGTATTGAGTGCGTTACATTGAGTCCTACCGTAAAACGTGATTTTTCACCAGAAAGAAAAAGGCATTTCCCGGCAATCATTTTTGCGTACAGAATGCTTTGTTTGACGGCTTCTTTAAGGGTCTTGTTACAGCCTGTATTTGTATGACCTACAGAAATTTGTTCCGGGTCTGGATGTTTGTGTATGTGAGTTTAAACTTTTTGTAAATGCACCCACGATACAGGAGAAATTCCTAGTGTGGTAAAGTTTTAACAAAAAAAAAATTGTGGAGTTAAAAGACAAACGTGTGTGATTTTCGTATCATTGATTGTTTATTTGCTGAATTGATGATTACAACTTATTTAGTACTGATACCGGTACCAAAGTCGGTATTGGATATCTTTTTATACATAAGCCATTAACGGCCAAATTCTAGTAAGAATAAGTACAAAAGCAGTGGTTATCCTTATAATCATAGCAAATTTATGTCGTGTAAAGTAACAATCACCATCCAATTATTGAAGAAACTTATTTGTTTTATGTTTTATTGAAGAAAAAATTATAATAGTGACCTCTCAGACCTAACTAAAAGTGAACATGCATCAAAACATATTCATAACGAACTGACTGGGAACATGACAAAACCGAGATATTGACTGATGCCTGTCAAATGGACGATCTTATCTTGAGATCAAATTGCGAACATTTATCTAACTTAGTTACAATGCGAAATTGTAACCGTAATATAGGTGAAGGTGTAAAATTTCGTGATTCTGTTCAACTTAGCCTTAGGCCTCTTCCAGCTCATTGTCCTCTTCTTGATGCACACACCGCTTAAAGGTCGTTAGTTCATTTAGTTGCTGGGCGTCGTCTTCTGCACTTGCCGATATAAAGGGTGTATCAATCCCTTAACGTAGCCAAAAGGTACTTGTTCTGCCCGTCATTGCGATCATTTTTTTGTTCTAGACCAAACCTAGGAACCTAGTTAAAGAGATATTTGGGGACAAAGTTGCAACTTTTTCACATTTTTTTTTTAAATACTTGTTTTTAATGTAAGATTTTTACTTTAAACACCTCCACGGGCCCTGTACTATTCATTCCATCCATCAGCACAATGTTTTGAGTGCGTCACATTGAGTCCTACCGTCGTAAAAGTCGTTTCCCAGCAATCATTTTTGCGTAAAGTTACTTAGTTTGATGTACATAATGCTTGGTCGACGGCTTCGTTTACATCCTGTATTTGACAGCACGTTTGGCGCAGTGACTGAGCGATTGACTACTGCGCTGCGTGTCGCGGGTTTGTCTACCACACGAAACGCATATTTAAACAAATAATGTATGGCCTGCTTACAGATATATAGTTGTTCCAGGTCTGGCTGTTTGCGTATAGGAGTTTAAATGTTTGTAAACGCTCCCACAATACAGGAGAAATTCCCAGTGTGAGGTAAAGTTCCTTAAAAAAAATGCGGTCTCCACTCTAAAGCTCACTTGCTCCATCGACGTCCTTTGACAAAGTGGCCGGCCCAATGATACTTACAGCTTGCTCTCCAAGCTATGTCGGTAGGTAACTCCAGTTCTTTTCATAAAGCCATTTCGGATCTTAGCAAAGCTTGCTTCAAAGCACGCTGAGTGATTTTGAACTTTGACACCATGTCTCTTAAAACGCATTTACTCCATTGACCATTGATTTGACCATTTCAAAAATAACCGGCCGCAAAATTAGATTAAATTAAAAATCACCAAATTTTTACCGTGACGATGTTTCTACGTCTTTTATGCATCGAGAAAGAATTATCTGTCTTGTCAAAATCTATATATGGTAGGAGTTGGGAAGCATAATATTTTTTCTTAATAAAAGTAGAAGTTCTTGCATATTTTGATTAAATTACTTACATTTTAGTGCTCACTGCTCATATTCTCTTATAAATCTAATCTAATTTGCTAGACATTTGAGATACTTAGTTATTATAATGAAAGAGTCATCTAAATTCCATGTCATATCATATTAACCTGTTATAGAAAATCCTGTCAAACGAAAATGCACTCTTTCGCATCGGAATAAAAGTGACGTTTAATAGATTTCATTTACTGATGTCACTGATTCCATGTGTTGCAAGAAATGACATGAACTTATCATGGATAATGTTACCTTTCAACGAGTATTAGATATAAGTATCAAATGTGGTGTAGGTATATTGCATGGGAAACAAACTGTTTAGCCAATTAGATATATGTATAGATAAAATGGCAGTTGCAACCGCTTCATTCGGTTAGACAGGAAGCCGACCCTAACAAAAATTGAGAAAAGAGTAGGCAGATGAGTGTGAGCATCGTGTGTATTGAAATAAAAATCTTGTTTATTAATTAATGTTTGCTTATTATGGCGAAATGTGTCCTTGCACTACATAATATTATTTTTATCATCTTTTGTACCACATTTCCCTCAAATAAATAATTTTGACTTTTATCAAGGTACAATTAAACGGAAAAACAGTGCTATAGGTACATCATCGGTACCTATAGCATAAATTAGCATCATAAATGAACACCCTCGCCTGCAGCTCGGGTGTTATTCCGCGTCGAATGCAATAACAAAGTTTCCCCACTTATATCAAAATGTACTATTACGACCCTATACAGGATGATTGGTAAATCTGTCCTCTTCTTCGTCGTAAGGATGATTCCCATAATAATCTAAATAAATTAGCTTCGACCAGAGCTCTGCCACATCGATGGCGTTGGTAGTGGCTTCGGACAGGCCCCTAAAGTATAAATGAAATTGCACAAAGTGGAGAAAAAGGAGGTGAGCCATGGTTTGTGATGAGTCTCCGCAGTCGCACCCTGCTTAATAATTCGGCGTAATCCTATAAATGGGAATGCACCCAGCACCGTCTACCGAAGAGCTAATTTGTAACTTTTTTTTCTTGATAGCGTGGCTTAATACATTGCACTAAAAGGCTTCTACAATAACCTCTAACATTAGACTACTATACTCAAGTACGTGCGGACACAAGTGAATGTGTGAGAAAATCATTATTTCATACCGAATGTGATTCACGTATTCATAAGTAGTTAATTCAGTCCATTTGTTTGTCAATCTTAAGTTGTAATGTACTGGGAATTGCTTTTTTATTGCTACGGATGGTAAATAGTTCTTTTTAATGTTTATAATGATGATGTCCTAATGATATGATATTTATGTTCAACAACTTTTTATATCTACATCAATGAGGTTGGGCAAAGATATACTCGTAAGTTAAACATAAAACCGTATTTTTAGGGTACTGTACCCGAAGGGTAACCAACAGGACCTATTACTAAGCAGCCTCCGCTCTCCGTCCGTCCGTCTATCTGCGAGCTGTATCTCATGATCCGTAATAGATAGACAGTTGAAATTTTCACAGAATATGTATTTCTGTGGCCGGTATAACAACAAATATTAATATTAAATTAAAAGAAACTCCCGATACTACAATGGTGCGGAACCCATCATGCGCGAGTCTGACACGCACTTGGCCGTTTTTTTTTTGTTAATGCGATGCGATACGAAGATAGTTTATTGAAACTTAATTATGGGGTTTGGAAAGCTATTTAGTGTTCAGTAGTGTTCTTTTCCAGGTAGCGGATGCATAATGGCCACATATGTTCTACGTGGGCAAGATTTAAACATCATCATAACATAACATCACGCCATGTGCCATTCACCACTGCCGACCCCTTCGGGGAAATTAGGCGTGATGTTATGACATGTATGGTAGGATTTTGGTCATGAAATAAAACAGGCATATTATTCGTTACATATAAAATTTAATTATCAAGTCAAAGGTAAACTCGTCGTTATCACTAATAACAAGAAATATACAGTGTGTTGGGAAAGTAGACACCAATACAATCATAGTTGACTCTTAATGCGAGAGCATAAAATTTAAAGTAAATTAGCAAATTATCAAATTAAAGCTAGTTTTCCATTTGGCTGCTTAGACTGAGCAACTGCCCCGTAAATGTGAAAAAGGCGAACAATTCGAGGCAATCTCAAATGAAGGAATAGCTTTAAAATCATTGCAAATACTACTGAAGCCAAAATACAAAAATATTCAAATTTAAAATCTAACAATCCGATACAATATTTATTGCTAAATTAATAACTGATTATTAAATAATAACATTACAATATATGAACATTTTAAAACTACTAAATAGACTTACGGTATGGTAAGGCCTCTTATAATCAAAATCGTAATATTTAATTTTAACGGCGATCGTCACGTCATTGCCCATTCAATCGCTTTGCTAGAACATTTTATAATAAATGAAATTCTCCTAACTCTGTACATTCTATCTATCTTTCTTTTTTTAATAAACATCGTTCCGTAATAAAAAGTCTTTCATGCATTTCACTCTTTCAAATCAAAGTTCTACATCAAGAGATTCAGTAACAAATTCTATTTAAACGAGACCTGGCGCCAATGTTCAATCAAGCAACATCATCACATCACTGGCATGGACTATTTTCAAATTTTATTTTTATAAAATACTCAAGTCTATATCTATGTTGAACTAGATAGTATACATGATAAACTTGACGATTTCAACAGGTTGAAAGGTAGACTAATTTAAACATTGGCGAAAGACCTCAAACTAAGTAAGGAATTAGACTTAAAACTTTACGTATTACTTTAGCACCACTACTTACATCAAAATAAGGCTGATAATTGATATATAGGTGGGAATGCCAAATGTGAAATAAAAGCAATTTTTAATACTATAGTTTGACAACCTCCTTATACTGAGAGTGTTCACTTTTGAGAACAGCCTTAGGGGATAACAAAATATGATATAACAATATAAGCATCGACACGAAAATGCTACATTTTAAATGCGTTAATCATAATATAGCCAAAATGAACCCCCTCACGCATTCGGAACCATGACCATGACCATAGTACCAGTGTAACAGTTATACGTTATACTGGTAATGCTATAGTTACTGTGGTTGTGGTCACCCAGTGCGCAAGACGAATACCTTTTAACTTTCAGTTCCTAAAAGTGATCTACTTTAACAGCAACAGTATTCAAAGTGGTTGTCGCAGGGAGGTGTATTTGGTCCCAATCTGTGCTGAGATGTGCTTCGGTATCAGTGGCTTTGATCGTGAGGCCTAAAGAAGGTACGGCGTTCGCGCAGTGAGGCAGACGCAGCGTCACGGGCCTCAGGAACACGAGACCTTGAGGACCGCACATCACTAGTGGGGACAGCATCGCTTCACCTGTAGTTAGGTTATAGTTATAATATGTGACAAGGAATTGTAGTTCTGATTGTAGAGGTTTTAATGTGATATGTGAAAGTATTGAGTAAGATTGCAACTTTGCAGATAGTTGAGTAATTTTTAATAGATTTAATTTGAAAGCTAGTTTTAAATCTGAATTTAGTTGGAATAATTAAGAAAATAATTCTATAAAAAATGTGCAAAGGGTAGTTTTAAGATTAGCAGTTAAGGCTGTGTTGGGTTGTTGTACACGACATTGAGTTGAACACACAAACACAAATCGAATCACATTAATGCAGTTAGTCAGCAGGCAAAGCTTGAAAAATGGCAGAAAAGCAAGGCACAACAGTAATGAGAAAAAATATGTCTTTTTTAATGTAGATTTGATGAATCTACGGAAAGATGATGAAGTATCGAAACGTGAAGACATATAAAGCGAAAATTTTGAAAAAACAAACAAAATAGACGTCATTGAACATATAGTACAGTGCACAAATATCATCAAACATTTGTTCAAACATACTATCACGACGGATGTAAGTAGCACAGTCGCTGACGTCTTCGCTCTTCGATCTCTAAGTACGAGTGTATTGTGTTGCAGAAACTGCGCAAATATAAATGCAATACATGTTTTATACAACCAATGTTAGTCTTATAAGTTATTTTATAAATATATGAATGTGGTGTGGTATTGAAGCTACTAAAACTAATGTGCATGAATACATTATGATAGAAAAGATGTTATAAACACAGGTTATCCCATAAAACTAAACCAACTGACTAAAATCTAGAAGATGCTACGTTTAATAAAGACTCAGTACACATAAATGCTCTCCATGCAATATCGTGCAATAAATATGTAAATATACATAATATAACATTAATTGTGTATCAAATCCAAAACATCGAATCTAATATTCGAGAGAAAAATTTCGAACAACAATCACAATTCCCAGTCCTTGTGCAATATTTCCAGATCCATTCGCAAATATTAAAATGCCAATTAGTATGTGCAGACTAAGACACTACAAGGTTTTAACGCGTGCTTCATTACAAAAGCCTTTACCGTTGTCCATATCGATGGGAGGTCCCCCCACTCGCTGGCTCAGTCGCGGATCAGACACCGTAAAGTAGATCTTTTGCTTGATTCCCGGAGCTATCGCTTTTGGTGGTATTATTAATGAGACGCCCCATTGCCTATCTTCTAACACCCCTCCTTCGCTATCAAATATTCCCCAGGTTGTATGAGGTCCATCAGGCTCAACTTCCTCTGGTTTACTCAAACTAGATTCGTTAGCCTCAGATGTTGACGGTATTACTGTAGTGTTTTGCTGAATTACAGTAGTTTCATTCTGACTCGAGGACATATTTTGTGAGTTTTCTTCACTCGTCTCTGGACTGTTTTCCAATATCTTTTCGCAGAATGTCACGCTTCTGCCAGGTTTAGCAGTCCGGTCATGTAAATCTTGCGATGTGTAGGGAGTGCTTTGAGGCTTATTCTCAAAGTTCATACTACACTCGGATGCGTAATGTGTTTCCATTGATGTGGTCGATTCATAAGGTACTGGCGCAGTAGTCACCTTCAGAGCGTTGGAAATGTGATCAGCTTTTCCATGCAATCTTGGAGCATACATTGGTTCGCCTTTCAAAACACTTGTTTCCAAATTTTTGGATTTTTGTTTTTCTGCATCTGTTTTTGAATCCGTTAGACGGAGTTTCGAGAAATCAATTTCTTGGAATGTTTCACTTTCTATGCCACTCTCAGCCTCTGCTTTTGTTTGATACACGGGTTCTCGACGAGATAAGTGGTTCGCATCGCCAAGCTCGTAAGGGCTACTTCTCGCGCTACTACTACTACGAGAACCATCTTGCTCTTCAGGTTGTGCCACTTCTTTAGTTTCCTGTTGAGACTCATATATGACACTCTCTTTCAAATCTCTTTTCGAGACATAAAGAGGTTCTCTTATTTTAACCGAATCACTTTCATTGGCTTCCTTTCGAGTTTGATAAATCATTTCTTTTTTGGCCTGATTTCTCTGCTTTATTATTTCAAGTTTCTCTTCCAGTCTTATACCGTAAATTGATTCTTTTTTAGCCAGTAAAGCTGCTTTTTGTGACAATATTTCTTGTTTAGATACGTAAGTACATTCTGCAGAGGCTGGCCTTACATCAGGTCGCATATCCATCATGTCATGGCCAGTGCTATATTGTGTATCAGAACAACTAGATTTTACTTCAGAGCGCGTGGCGTATGGTGATTCGGTTTGGCTCAGTCTCGCCATCATCTCCGTTCGTGTAGCGTACGGCGGCTCACTCATACATTTACTCATAGGAGATACTCGTCCAGGGTAGTTTACTGGCGTCTGTAGTCTTCTATCTGGTCTTACGCCGTAGTGACTCTCATTCCAAGATGTGCTAGGTGGCGGATCGTATGTCCTTTTACCATAAAGAGGTTCTTTACCAGAGCCATCCATTCTTTGCTTCAACATATCTTCTTTTGTGCTGTAAGGAGACTCGGAGAATCTATGTCGGAGCATTTCCTCTTTCGTCGCATATCCTGGACTATCGGGTGTTAGTCTCGTTCGTAACATGTGTTCTTTACTAGAATATGGAGATTCGCTATAAAGAGAATCAGATTGCTTGGCAATCTCTTGTTTATTTGTGTATGGACTTTCTTGAATTAATTCATTCCTGGTCGCATAAGGGCTTTCTCTAATACATTCTTCCCTTGATGCGTAAGGGCTTTCTCTTACGCATTCAGCCCTCGTGGCGTATGGACTCTCTCTGATGCATTCATTTCTTGTCGCGTAAGGACTTTCTCTGGCACACTCAGCTCTGGTCGCGTAAGGGCTTTCTCTAACACATTCAGCTCTTGTTGCATAAGGACTTTCCCTTGCACATTGAGCCCTCGTCGCATAAGGGCTCTCCCTTATACACTCGGCCCGTGTTGCATAAGGTGGATCCATTAACGGCATTTCCATTGTCTGCCTATTTCCATACGGATTTTCAAAGCTCTGGTTGGACATTTCAGATCTGCTTGCATAAGGGTTCTCAGTTGATGTATCATAAATAGAAGTATAAGTCCTTCGAGGTTTAGGTATAGGGTCATAGACAAAATGTTCTTTGCTTTGGTATATCGGTTCTGGAGGTAACGGTTGTGTGGGGTGAAATGGTTCATGTTTAAGTTGCTGTTGTCTTTGGTAGATGGGATCTATTTTGGTAATCATATTAAAGCTGGACGACTGTCCGTAGATGCCTCTCCTATTATACTCTATGAGAGAGTTCTGTCTACGTAACAGCGGGGTAACTTTCGGTTCCGTTTCTATGTCACACATGGAATTCTGCCTTCTGAGGCTCTTCATCACTGGTTTGGCGTCATAATCTCTGACGGTACAGATAGATCCGTTTCTTTCATCGCAAAACGAACTCTGTCGTTTTAAGATTGGCTTTAATACTGGTTTTTCGCAAGAGGACGAGTTGCTTCGTTGCAACATCTGGTTCCTAATTTGCTGGTTTCTCATGTGTATGCTCATGTCACTGAGGTCAGACTTCTCTCGTCTTAACATCGGCATTTGCGGCACGTTGTGTCTCTGTTGCAAGTCACTTTCACATAGTGACTTTTGTCGAGATACCTTTTGTGAATTTTTCGTTTTCGAGCGGAATAGATCGAGGACGGCGTTTTTAATGAACGATGGCTTTTTAGATAATTTCTTTTTAGTTTTTGGTGAGAACGTCTCGTCGCGCTCCACACTTGAGTTCATGGCATCTGATGAACTGCGGACACCCACAACCAAACACCCTCTTAGTTACTCAATGATAGATAGTTTGAGGACATATCAGATGGTTCAACATATGGAACTAAGAAGTTACAGAGAAAGAAATAGAATTAAGTGAATGGAACAATATTGAAATCTCTGAAATGTCCCAATGAGCATGACAATTTTCAAAAGATGAATTTTGTGATTCTAAAAAAAGCATATTGAAATAATGATCTGGAAATATCTAAGAAACATTTCCTAGAGGTACAACATATTATAAAAAGAATCCATGGAAATAAGTGATAAAGAAATGGAAAAGTAAAAAAGTTGTAAGAAGAATAAAATGAGACAGATTTCATAAGAATACATATTGAATTGAATAAAATAAGAAAAGGAGACAAAGAACTTAATTCAATATGCTTTTATAACATAATCAAGTTGCACTAAAATGCAGACACGCACTGCCAATAGTTTGTTCCGAAACAAACAACTAGATACTTCTAATAGATTACAATGTTATTTCAATATTACAATTTACAGACTAACGCCCCGATATAGAGATATATGTTACAAAATATATGTATAAAACTGTTTATAATACCACATACAAAACCATAACTAATACTGTGGCCCGACAAGACATTGTTAGTCGTTGGTGAAGCGATTGGTGTTTGCATGTTAGAGCAAATTGTACAGGGGCTGATAATAAAACTAAGGAGAAAATGACAAATCTGATTATGATATCAGAAACATGCATTTTGAAAAGAGAATCAATAATATTGATATGTTTTGTGAAACTGTATTGATTGTAAGGGACCTAAAGTGTAATACACGCAGATGAAGTGCAGTTTGGGTAGCTTACCTTAAGTTATGCATGTGTTGAGGTTTCCTGTAAAGCTCGAACGCTGATCCGCGTTGTTCTCTACTACCTGCTAAATCTGTAAGGAATAGAAGAATTACCTATTATTATTAGACCTTTGTGCTCTTCTATCTTAATGTAATGTCCTGTTAAGTATTTTGTGTGTACATAAATAAATAAATATATAAGAATTTAAGTCAAAGACGATCAATTACTTAGACGTACAGACGCCAGCACATCAAGCTCAAGTGCTTGTTAATTTCGGTCATGCTTCATCATTACTGTTTCTTCGGTGCGAATATTTCCTATTGACAGATTTTCATCTCGCCTTTTCTAGATATCGTTATGCTAACAATTCTCCACCAAAAGAGAGCATCTTTTCAGTGATCGACTTACCTATGAGATGTGGATTGTGTGGTAAGTTGATGGCCCGGTGGTGTGACGGTGGTCCTGAGTATGGCGGGGACTGAGGCGGCATCTGACCACCGTACATGTTTTGCTGAAATTACGCCATTCCATTAGGATATTAAAAAGGCACATAATGAAGGTTATCGCTCTACATAGCATGGACAACACCTAAAAATAACAATGCTTAATTCTCAGGGTGTCATTGATTACGACGTTCAGATCATTGAAAATAAATACCTAAAGCTGTTTATCTTGGTGACTCATCAAATGAACAGCTTTCGTGCTGCTTTTATCACCAAAATACTTAACCCACAATCATATTTAAGTATTTATTTATTTATTTATTTAAAATTATGAACTAACACCTTTACAGCTACCACCAGCTTTGCACCTTTATGGCAATTAACGTTATGCTATCGTTCGTGCTTCAGCAGTATTTAAATACCAGCATGAATATCTCGCCGTGCTTATGTTAATTCATCATTGGCGGTGGTTTAAAATACAAATCTATAAGTATATTTTTTAAAGTTTCCAGTGCAACACACACGTCATGCAGTACTTACCTGTTGGTAATTATTGTGGTTATGCGGCCTATGTGCGGGCTGTGAGTGAGAGTGTTGGTGCGAGTAGTGCGGGGAGCCCGGGAACCCGCCCGGCGCCGTCTGCCGGGGGCCCGGGGGCCCCGCCGGGGGGGGCTCCATGCTTTGCTGGGGGGGAGGAATAGTCAAGTTAGAACAGCAAGCAATGTGCTGAAGAAATTCATGCAAATTATTTAATCAGTAGCGAGGTCAATTAAGTTCACAACCCATGTGAAAAGAAAAGTGCTAAGTGGTTAGTTCCATTAAAAATATCCAATAAGGTGTCCATACCAGCAAAATTGTGTATTAATAGAGTTCGGAAACAATTGAATTTTATGGACCCAACAAATTAACGTCTTTGGATTCAGACCCAGGTTATTATCAAATGTTAATGCAGATCCAAATTGTGTTTAAGTTGATTTGTTTTAGCTGCTCAAATGTGTTACACATTTATAACGTAATTAAATACCCAATGCAAGAAAAACTAATATTATGTCATATAATACCAGTAAATTAAGAAAAACACAAAGTGTATATCTAGACGATATCATAGTATTCTTACCCCATTCCTAGGATGGTGTGAGTTGTCTGGTGGCCGGTAGTGTTTGGGTTTGGGCGGCGGCACGGGCTTGTAGGGCGGCACGGGAGCTCCGCCGCGCCCTCCGTAATCCGCTTGAGACGCAGAATTTGTACGCCCACTGTACAGAATAAAACAGAAAATATTTGGTAAATATCAATTTTTGCTGATAGTGTCTTTAATTTGTTATCAAATATCATGTCAAGCCCTGATTCAGTGTAGCCAATCAATCACCACAGCTAACATGTTTGACAGCAGATTAAATAAAAAAATAAAAAATACTGTTGACAGTCATTTACTCGTTTTCAATAGCGCTAAGTGACACCTATGCCTAAGGCACTGTTGCAGTTGAAGTTTCCACTCTCGCAGCAAAGCCAAACGTGAGCTTTTATTAAGGCAATCATTTGGTGTCGCATAGTGACAGTGAAAACAGGCACATACATAATACACAAGAAAACTTCAATAAAAATATCTGTTTGTCAAAAGAAAAGGTGGTTTATACAGCGTGTACCGGAAAGGAGTGATCATTTTTCAGAGTGTGATTCAGACCGTCAAATTGAACAATTTTCTCCATGGACCACAAAAATCAACAAAAAAAATCAGCTGTCCCATACATTTGGGTCGAATAAGTATTGTACTGGACAGCTGATTTTCATTGACTATTTTGATGGCGGTTCCATAAAGTTGTTCAGTTTGATGGTCTGAATCACACCCTGAAATATGACCACACCTTTCTGGTAACGGTGTATTTAAAAAAAATGTTACGTACCTGTATTTGGCATGGTCATTTGTTGGCACATTGGGCAGCGACGGTCCACGCGCGTGCATGGGCGTGTGTGGACTGTTGCCGTTCATAGGCGGAGGACGGCTGGTTTGAGGACTTCGGTATTCCGGGGGCCTGTGACAACAACCAATTAATTATTATCACCTAGACACAAGTGAGGTGCTAGGTTTCTCTCGGGGTATCTATACATCTATACATTTAATAAAATTGTAACAGGCCGATGTCTGTACATTGAAGATACTGAAAAAAAAAAATTATGGGGGGTCTTTATTAGAGCTACAGAAGCCAAAACAACAGTTTTTAGAATTATTGTCTGTCTGTATGTTTGTACGCGCATCACGCAAAAACTACTGCATGGATTTGAACGCAGTTTTCACCGCTCTTCTGCTAGATGCTTAACTTAATATATAGGCTACATTAGATATAGTTTTGGACCCGATAGGTGGCGCTGTGCGAAGCAAGGGCAAGTCGCTAGTTAACATTAAAATCCGCTATAATATCGTTACAATTCGCAATTTTATTTGTTAAAGCTTATTTGGTCGTTCTATTTTCCTAACCTAAGGTAGACTGGTAGAGAATGCCCTAGGCATCTACGTCAATAAAGCTAGTTAGTTAAGTTATTTTTAGTTGTGTTTAATAAATAAAATAAATGATAACAAGAATTTGTGTGGTATATTAGAACTAAAAAACCCGACTACATGTAGCCTGTTACCCGAGCCATAATAACGAATCGATTGACACCTTATTCATCAAAATCGAATAAATAGTTTAAGTGCTACGGAGGAAAATACATAAAAACATACATACATACATACATACATACATAGACTGCTAAAATCATAACCCTTCCTTTTGGCTTTGCCGTAGTCGGGTTAAAAAAATTGTGAGTAGGATGAGGATATAAATTACATAGATATGCTAATAAACACACGCACAGTTTCCTATAATAACTCATGACTTCACAGGAACGTATTAACTGTGTTTTTATTTGTTGTGTGTTTATGTTCCACCGACTTCACTGATAGTCGACCACTTTTCAATCTTATTACTTAGAAGATGTGAAGTTTACAGGTTTATACATACTTTTTATTGTAATTAATCATTTTCAACACTTTATATCATCACCACTTTATCAAATAACCACACATGAGCACCACTTTCAAGCTGCCATCCAAAACAGAACTGACTCAAAACTAGTAGGTTTAGTAGTTCTCAAACTCCAAAACGCAATGATAATGTAGTAAAGAGAGCTCTAACACTGTGAAAGCAGCAACAAATTGCTATTCCATTGTCTGAGATCTATTGGCTAGATCTATTGTAAGTTAGTTTTGGTCAGTTGACTCGACCTTTTTTGGGTTTAAAAGGTGCCTATTGTGTTTTTTTTTTCTAAACTGCATGGTATTTAAAATGGGAAGAGATTGTGCTACATATTGCAAGTCTTGGTGACTATTGAATACATTTTTTTTCTCTAGCCATTGGTGTCCTACTGTTAGGCAAAGGGCGATCATTTTATTTCAATGATCTACTGTAGATTTCTGTGGGACGTAGTATGGTCCGAACCGGTATTATCTTCCAGATAACATCTAAAATGGAACAGAATTGATCTGCTGGATAGCATAATCAACCTGTTATGCTCACACTGCTGGGACACAGGCCTCCTCTCTGTGACACGGGGAGAGTGTGAGTTGAGGAACGTCACATTTCTTCGAAGTTTTTGGTCTAAGACATACCAGTTTCTTCACAATATTGTCCTTCAGGGGAAATGGTGATGGAACTGCTGAAATGCATCATCGAAACAAAAGTAACGATGCCGTGGTGTAATCATAATAAAACTGACCTGTAGTTCTGATCTGGACTTCTGTAATCAAGTGAGTTGTGTTCGTGCGAGTTTGAATTCCGTTGAGGACTCTGTGTCATATTGCTCTGTGACATTGCCGTCGGGTTTGGAGGTGGTGGAGGTTCCATTTTACTACAAATTTAAATAATTATTAGGTATAAGACATATTTTTATCAGACTGCGGTGGACCCCAAGAGACGGGTAGGTAATGTTTTTGCATAAATTCTTATGGTCTCATTGAATTTAAAAAATTGAGTACCACAAAGGAGTAATATAAATGTTTTACACCGACGTTTTGTATAACATGATTCAGGCTAAGGGAGGGCGATTCTATTGTCATTAACCGGGCCCGCTCTAAACTCCGGATGCTGTTGAGAATTATCTTACAGAAAATGACTGAAAGCCCCAAATACAACCCCAGACCACACGAACCGGTGAGACCAAAAATGAAGGCGCTAATGCCTTGCAGTAATACTGCATTTTGATTCAAAATGTACCAATAAAATTCCGATACTTACATAGAAGGTGGTGCAACTTTGAGGTCGTCGGGTGCGTTAGGTGGAAGGCGACAGGAGCCTACAGCTGACCCATTGTTGGAGGCGCCACTGTAGTCGTACGATGAAGTCCCGTCGTATGAACTCTGCTGTTTTGGAAAATAATACTTTGTTAATCAAACAGAAAATAACAACTCTTTCAAATAACAGTGACAAAACAAAGAAAATCAGCGACACACATGAACTTCCAAAAAATATTTGCTATTAATAAAATTTCAATACGTAATATACGTATAGATGTTTCAATACATTTTGTTTCTATATTTTTAACTACTGGATTAAAAAATATGTTTGCCACCACAAATTCAGTTCGGTACGCTGTGCATACCATACCTTTCACGAGCGAATTTGTGTTCAAGTTTCTGAACGTGGCTATTGTATTGTATAACGGGCTGGTGTCCGCAACTCCACGTCAAAGCGCGTATTTTGCGTGCGGGACTGAACGTGGCTAAAGTACACAGAAGTATAATAAAAAGATACACACACACACACACAGACATTACATACAGAAAAATGTGTAGTGGAGAAAAATCATTTTGATGGTCTACTGTACTGATCACGCATTTCTGATACTTTCTGTATGTGACATAGCATGCATGAAAAATGCGTGTGTCCACAAAACATTGAAACTATTAGACACATTAACTGCACTAACCGGGTTAGACGGATGTCGATGCCTATCGAGCGACCCCTGTCCCTGACTAGGCTGTATAATCATACTGGTCGGTCGCGCGGTGTACGTCGCCGCCTCATCGCTGCCCGGGTCTTTGGGAGGCCCGAATAGACGCTCTTGAGCGCTTGGACGATTTCCCTGAACGAAGAAAAATATTAGTAAAACTTACGGAATCGGAAAATTCAAAGTCAGATCCAATGATATTTTTTTCTAAAAGAGCGTTTTTCAGTTAAAGATAGGCCTTCAAATCGATTGCTGGTCTTCCAATCTGACCATGATACAAAAGACCAAAAATAGATCTAGCAAACTCTTTGCAGGTCCGAAGGACTTTCAAACTTTACTTGTCGATTTTTAAATAGAGTTTAACATGCCAGTTGAGCGCTGAAGTCCAAGCAGATAAAACCATAGTTATAGGAGAGAGGTCGCTTGCTCTAGTTAAAAAATATATGTGGGTACTTACAGAAGTGTTATGTCGTAGGTTGTGTGGCGGTCTACCAGGAGGTGGCGCGGGCAGCAGCACTCCTCCGGCCGGCCGGCTCACTGTGCCGCGCGGGGGCAGCTCTGGTACTGACGGAAACGATGCTTCATTATAAGGTGAACTAACATAACATCACGCCTGGAATCCCCGAAGTGTTAAGCAAAGGTGCATCAAAAATACACCCACATTTCGCCTTAAGGCCCATTTAATAGGGGCTGAGCTTACTGCGTACAAAAGGTCAGACCTAGTAGCAGCTTCTATGAAATTCCTGATGAAACCCAATAACACTTTGCACGATCTTGGAATCGAATCCAGGACCCTCAAGGCCGACGGGGGTCATTAAAAAAGGCAATACTATACGTACTTAAGTTAATGTGAAAATAAGGGTAAAGCACTTCATTCCTGGACCTTTTCTCTGTTAAGCAATAAGATAATGATACTTTACATTCTGACGGTAGTTGCTATCGTAACGAACTTACCGGTTCCATAGAGCGGTGAGTGCGGCGGCGAGTGCGTCATAGGATTGCACTGGTAGGGCGGAGCCTCGTTGTTGCCCAGACTGTGGCTCTGGCTGTGGTTCACGCCATTGGTCGGCGCACCGTTCGTGCTCGCCGAGAAGCCGTACTTGCTGTCTCCGTAGCCGCCTTGCTGTTTGTCGAAATGTTATGTGTTACTTTACTACTAATAATGAACAGATACTTTGTGCATTTTGATATCTCCCACCGCCGTAAAAGAAGCCAATATATATCGACTATTTTCTCACTCAAGAAACGAAATAAATATATATGTTAGTTCTACTCGCTTCTCGGTCTTCGCTGGTGATAGTACACGTGCCTTAACGTCTTCAATTGCCTATAACGTGCAGTATTTAAACCTGGGATTGGATTGTCACTTCCACTGTTCGGATATCTTCGGGAATAAGTGAGTAAAACTTTATGTACAGAGTAATGAAGATCCTCCACTCTTAATGAAGAAGTTAATTTAAGAGATATTAGCACGTGAAGCTGTAGAGTTAAAAGTACCATCTTCCATTATAATGGTTTGAAATACAAGAATGGAATCAATTAAATTATCATATTATAAGTTATGTAATCCTGCCTGACATTACAAAGAAGTTAAATCTCATTTACTAGTTCCAACGTCCTCGACTTAATATGCTACTTAATTAATTTTCCAATCTAAAATCAATTCGGTACTTTCCAAATATGGCCAGAACACAATAAATCATACAAATAGATACAAACCGTATAAGGAGGTGGCACAGCGTCGGCCATATGGTTGATATCGTCGTCCCGGTCCATGTTATCTTGCGTCGTCGCTATCGAGGGATCAGAAGACGACTTGACGAGTCTCGGAGCCGGCGGAGGACTCACTTCCAAGTCACTTTCAGGACTCGAAGCGTAAGACAGCCTATTCTCAGTACTCGATGACATTGAGAACAAAAAGTCGTCCGATAGTGGTTCTGGCCTCTGTTCCGCCATTCCAGAATGTTCGATGTCGCATCCGGTAGGGTGGGTTATGGAATGGGGTGACAAGACAAGACAAATGAATGATTGCATTTAACACATTACAGAAACTAAAAACGGGGTTTAGCGTCTGTCAATGATTAATGGTTGTACTGGGTTTTTACACACTGGAATCGATATTCAAATAAAAAGAGAATTAAAAAGAAAGAAGAATCAAATCATACTACATAAAACCTTTGATGTCATCCCAAAAAAATAGGACCAATTGTTCCAAAAGGACCGATTGCATTATCACATACTTTTAAAAGACTTGAGATTAGCTAATTGAATATCGATTCAATATAATACAGGTGGTATTTAACACTGGTAATTTGTGACAAATTTACAAAACAAAAACACACTGGCAGTAAATCTGTGGCTAAAACTAAGTAATAAAGAATAAAACAAACAAAATACATATAATAAAATAAAAAAAGAAGTGCTATGAGCAAATTAACATAAGCAGTCAAGCAGCCAATATACAAACAAAAAAGCTAAGAAAATATATAGATGAATTACTTGTGCTAAATCTAAAATGGTAACTTTGGTTAACTTTGTTAAAACTGTACATCAACTGAACATCTATTCTAGACATACCCTAAATGCTGTTCGGAAATCGGTTTGTTAATGATGACGTCTCTTTCTGCTTCTGCTTTACTTTCATTCTCTATTTTCTCTATCTCTTCCAATTTTAAAGTGGGAAGAGATAGGTTTCTATACTTATTTAAGTTTCTACCGGAAGGTATAGGCAACGTCCGTACTTCGCTAAACCTCCCGGGTTCTAGTATTGGGGACTTGTCACTACATTTGCAGTTTGGGATCCTACACGTTTGCCTCAAAGGTCTTTCTAAAGTTTTGAAAAGAGGTTTCGGATTCTCTTTTTGAAGTCGCGCCTTCCATTCCGGGACTTCATTTGTCTTTTTTACGTCATTATCGGTTTGGAAAAATGAAGCTGGCCGGTACTGATCCGTCATTGGAACTACTGACGATGGTCTTTGGATATTTTGAACTGGCGACTTGCTAGTCGTTTCCAGAACGCTATAAGGTCGAAAACTCTGTGGTGGATAAACATTACTTTTAGCAAATATATGAGACATCTCGGGACTTTCGTTTAGAGCAGTTTTTAATTTAGGAATTATTTTCCTCTGATAATTATTCTGCCGGTCATCGTAGGGATAACTAGCTAAAGTATGTCTGTTTTTATTAGTCAGGTAAGTATTTGGCACACTGTAAGCATTGTTAGGCATGCATGGGGTTAGAGTTTCAGAATAGTAGTAAGGGACTACATGATTTCTGTTAGCGTCATACAAATGGTCGTGATGTTTAGTGCTGGGGTTAAGATTCAAGGGGGGTAAGTTCTGGGGGGAACTCACGGGTCGTTGGGGCGAAGGGGGGTACATGTTCAAGGGGTAGGAGATGGGGTAGAAGGCTGGATACGGCGAAGGTGGAATGGGGAAGTATATGTCCGACACCATTTCAACGTGCTATACCGCCGCAAGACAGAACAGAAACGAATTGGTTAATATATAATGATCTTAGAAATGTGGATACAACCAAATGACAAGACTAGGACTGGTTGAATATTAATGTAAAAATAGATTACGGTCGGTCAATGACATCGATCCAGTATAGTGCATGGCAGCCGCTTTACACGCATCCATTGATCAATCAATTCATCATCAATTGTGTTTTGGGTGATCAATGTGGACCAGTCTATGACAACCGACCACAATCTACCTTTATAAGACCTTTTCGGCCTGTCTCAAATTCAACGTTATTATGTAATACTTGGTGTATTTAGTGGTATTCACATTTTAGATGCCAATTATATAAAGTATAAAGATACTAAGAGACATTGAGAGCATATAAAATTCACCAAATGCACCAAATTGCCTTTACCGAGCAACCATCTTGAAGCATGATGCGTTTACTGTTGTCATACAGAATACGTTAACATTGAGAAATGAATCCCATTGAGGAATGGATAGCAGGTACATATAATATGAACAAAAAAATATAAAGTGAATAGGTTTTGTTATAAAACAAGTGATTTACGGATTTAGTTAGATATCTAACCGCCATTGTCAAATTATACATAACTATACGACTTCTTTTCTGTTTGTGTTTACGCCACAATTCAGCAAAATTACAGTTGACAAGGGCGCAATATCATTGACTGCATCATTGTTTACCATCCAGCGAGGCAGTGGTCTAATGCAAAATGCCACACAAACAACATGTACCTTATCGGCGCCATAAAATTGAGTTGCTTTTAGAAAATAAGACTAAACAGAAACATGAAATTGATCCTTGTTTTACAACAAAACCCTCACGAACATCCTAACATTTATCCCAAATAACCAAAATACCGTCAATTTCAATATAGAAACATTCAAAATGCTCACCTTAGTCTCCGACACCCATAGTTGTTGCTGCTGGGTCCTCTGTATCAAGTCGATGAGCTTGCTGAACCAGGTGTTCTGGTTCGCTTCACTCAGTGTGATCGTGTGCGTGAACACGTGGCCCCATACTCGCTCCATGTGTTGGCACTGTTCAAGGAGTTTCTTTGAGGATTTGTGTGCAGACCTGCAATGAAAGATTAGGTTATAACTTTTAACCTCGAAGACAGTAACTCTTTTACATAAACGGGGTTTTAAAAGGAGCCGTGAAGTTTTATGCAATAATTATAGTATTCCCTATATATATACAGGGTTATTCGTAAAACACCAACAACCTCGCAGGAGTAGATAACTAACATCATAAACAACAACATTTGTTCTACGACTTTTTCGAAAACAGACAAAAAAAAAACAACTTTCCATACATATGTCCGAACAGCTGATCGAGTTTTGTCTAGACTCCTAGACTGTCCACGAAATGTCGGTGTACTAGTAGGTACCTACTAGTACCTCTGCCTAACCCTACGGGTATTACAGGCATTATGTTATGGAGGTCTAAGAATCAGCTGCAGCGCTCAGCAGCCGCATCTGCATTTTTTATGAATTATGCATTCAATAAGAAGGAAGCATGTCTTTTTTAGGTAATATATTCCCTGTAAACTTTGTTTTTTGCTATAGCAACTCAATAAAATTGATAAGTAAATACACGTAGTTTACTTACTTTGGCAACCCAGCTCTAAGCTGTTTAATGATATGTTTGTTGTCTGCTTTCAAGAATATCACAATAGGATAGAACTGTGCATAGTTGAGCCTGTCCACTGCGTTGGGGGTGATGTCCAGTAAGGCATGCTTGCCTCTTTCCATGATCGTTCTGATGCTTGACAGGCGGATAATACCGGCGGACTTCGTTTTGGTATCTTCTAAAGTGCTGTCCATTTCTAAAAAAAGAAAATATTACTTTAGAATTAATGAAGCTGTTGGATGTGGCTAACGGGTAATATCAGGTAAGTCGACTACGTCCAAATACATTTGAGGTAAAGTTCTAGATATTTATAAACATTCACATGAAATTGTGTTTGAGAAATGGATAAGCAATTTTGTTAATATTACTTCTATCTTGACTTTACGAATGTGATCAAGTTTGTATACTTAGATGATTGCATGGTCTCAGCTTATTCAAATACAAGAACAGAAACTTTTAGGTACCACCAGAATTCAAAACTTTTTAAAATGTAAGGCCGTCAAGTTCAGTTAGAAAAATTAAATATTTCATTTTTTCTACTTACTTGGCGAGGAGAATTTATCAGGGCTCTCAGTCAGCAGCCGTTCTCTAGCTATATCGGCGACTGCGCCCAGCACTATGACGGGTCGCACGAAGCCGGGCTGCTTCAGCACAACGCGCTCGTACGCCGGGAACTTGCTGATGCTGTCTGATAGGACTACCTCGTCCCAGTGTTCCTGTGGGGGAAATAGAATATTAGTTTATATTTTCGATTAAAATATAATAATTAAATATACACATATTTAATGATTACATTTGAATTGCTTACTTTTCGCCGCCGCCAACACAATGCGCCAAAATTTAAAAAAATGCTGTACGTGTTCAAATAAGTAAATCAATTTGAGTGACCGTACGCGTATTATTTCAAAGAATCTCGGGTAAAACACAGAATTGTTGAATTGATTTTGTCTGAAGATTTAATGTTACATTAAATACAGGTTCTTATTCATATTAAGGTTCAATAATGTATAACCATAATTAATTTTAACTTACCTTGCCAAGACTCTTGCTACGCCGATGCGTAGAGCGGCGTCTTCTAAAGAAGTTGTGTTTGCCATCGTTGCCGCTCATCTCCTTCTTGGTAGCGTTGAACTGCGCCGTTGCCAGCTCTTCAGCGCGAGCCTTATTGGGGATTGTGCCCTTTTGGACCTCTTGGTTGTTACGACCTGAAAGAGATATAACGAATTATCATACACATAACGAATATGGTATCTTACTTGCCTTTTTATTATTCTGCGAGTGCTGTGCACTTCTATAAGTGACGAATTCACTATACCTAAAATTGTTCGTGATTTATGTTTATGTATGTTATAGTGAGTAAGTCGTTGAAGTGCCATATAAATAAATAAATAAATTATTATTTAAACAGGCTTTGAAGTAATAGTAGACAATATGCACATGATGATGTAACACACAACTTCCGAAATGTGAGTTTACTATTAAATAAGCTAAACCCTTCGAGGCTTACAGGCATGTGTTATGTTTTGTTTGTGATGAGGTAACACGTCCTCCAAGTTTTCTCTATTACATATAGAACATTTCAACAAGCTGAATTGATTGTATTGAGGTAATTTCAAACTTTCAAGTAGTTGCTTTAAATTCATCAGCTTTTTTTCTTTAATTAGAACGAAAAGCTTTCGCCTGATCGACAAATGAATTTAAATGAATAACATGACATTTACCTAGCTCGGTTTCCATTCTAACCGGATGCAGCTGAATAATGTCGATGTTTATTTATATTTGTCGGTGTTAAACTTACCTATCCTATAGACCTGCCAGGCTCCCACGGTACCGTTGTGTAGGGTGTCGACCACGTGGAACACGTCTCCACACCTGAACGACATCTCGCCGTCCGTCGGCTCAGTGTAGTGGAAGTGGGTCTTTATGTGGAAGGAATCGCCCGCTGAAAAGGTAAAGTTAGAGACATTTAATTTTTTATTTAGAAAATGATGATAAGTTATCCCTATAATATAGCTCAAATTAAATGCAAGAGGTGTGAAAAAAAGTCCTTGAATTTTGAAGTGGACGATTGCTTGTAGAAAACTCAATAGCAATATAAATGGAATTTATTAAGTGAAAGTAAAAAAAAAAAAAAAAGGCATTAGCTCACGAATTCACGATACTTATGTAATCCTAGGGCATCATCATCTGCCTAGCCTTTTCCCAACTATATTGGGGTCGGATTCCAGTCTAACCGGATGCAGCTGAATACCAGTATTTTACATGGAGCGACTGCCTATCTGACCTCCACAACCCAGTTAGTAGTGGATAATACGATACCCCTTGGTAAGACTGGTTGTCAGGTTTTTTGGGCCACTGACTGCCTAACGACTGTCAAAGATCTACAAATGACAGCCGGGACCAACGGCTTAACGTGCTTTCCGAGGCACGGAGGAAACTCAGTATGTAATGGGAGTTATGTAATCTTAGGGCATGGGCTCAATATTAAGCCAAGTAAGCAATATTTTCATGTCATGGTCTACCTGTGTACTAAAAATCATCGACACCCATTCAGTCATTACGGCGTAACAAAGAAACAAACAAACAGACTGACTATCACATTTAAATTTTTAGTTAGGAAATAAGATGTACTCACGCATCTGTCCACTGGCCACAGCATTGTATTCGTCAGGTGAATGCTGAACGATGAGATCGATTCGCTCCTGCAGACTCAGCAGGAACAGCACAGCTTCCTCGCGGGTGACGCCTTTCATCTCCATGTCGTTCACCTGTTCGACAGCACAAAACTAGGACTCAATGTTCGTGTTATTCTTACAATTGTGGTATGAAATTATGGACACAGAAATGGAAACTTTGGTGTCCCATAATCAAAATGATGTGGTAATAATCAAAAAATTTGGTCACTTTCACTCATTTTTATGGACAACTCACACTTGACCAAAAAAAAATGTGTTATGCCAAAATTGTTTTTATAAAAAAGTTTGTTTTCTTATGTATTCGGATATCCCCTAGTTGCCTAACTTCAAAGAAACACCCTGTATATACAGGGTGTTACAAAAAGGGTATAGTCATATGAAGGGATATGCTGCAGACCATAAAACTTAACAACTTTCTCCATCGGTCCAATATCGTAAATGCGAAAAAATTATCAGCTGTCCAATACTAAATTTCAATACCTACTCGACCCAAATGTATGGGACAGCTGATAATTTTTTCGCATTTACAATATTGGACCCAAGGAGGAAGTTGTTCAGTTTGATGGTCTGCAGCATATCCTTTCATATGACTGTACCCTTTCTGTTACACCCTGTATATATTCAAATCTCGTGGATAACTTTAATTGCGCGATACAGGATTGTACGATTTGTACGTGATGACAGGAGTTCCTCTGTGACGATATAGATGCCGCCACTACTTCAATAGACAGTTTCGAATTTTAAGAAAACTAAAATAAACACATACCTTAAGTATCTTATCAGCCGGTTGCAGGCCCTGTAACGCCGCCGGACTGGTCGGCTGTACGCCGGACACGAACACTCCGGACCGGTTGCCGCCGCACAACCGGAGACCGACCGAACCTTCCTTTTGGAAACTGATCAGACGCGGCTCACTACTGTCAAAGGAAAATGGTAACTTTATAGTTTTAACCTTAGGGAAATTAAAAAAAAATGTAAATAGATTATAAAAATATTAATTGCCTATTTGAATCGGTTTTTTGTTAACAATTTCAAGGGTTTTAATGTTTTAAATACAAATACCCTATGTTACTCCTTATAACATCAGCTATATGCCAGTAACAGTCCCGTCAAAATCGGTCCAGCCGTTTCGGAGATTAGCCGGAAAGAAGCGACAAACAAAATTTAAAAAAAAATGTGTTTTTGTTATAAGTAAGTACTATATATACTTTCTTAATTATGCATTCAGTAAAAGCTGTTATTTTGAAATTACAAACAGACACTTCAATTTTAATTATTTGTTTAGTTGTTTTGTGATGTAATTTCAAGGTTCTTTAAGGTATTTTACATTTTTTTAAGGATCGTACCTTAAATGGAAAAACCGGTCCCTTTTAAGGCCACTCTTGAGTTCGAGTGTCCGTCCGAGTTCGAGTGTATGTCACAAAAGTCTTTTTAATGTGTTTTGTAAAAGAAATTGAAGTTAGATAATAGGATGGTATAAAAGTATTAACTTACGATGGTTTATTTCTTTGATTATTCATTGCTTCTTCTTCGTAAAGTTGTCTTCTACTGCTGTAGTAATCTGTAAAGTTGATAAGTATTATTATTACAAAATTTGAGGTGTCTACATTAGATTGCATCTATGAGCTTGCACTAAAATGTCTCTCAGATTCCTTGTCTTGATTATTTTCATTATAACTGCATTTTAGTGCAGATTTTCATTTAACAGTTTCATCATATTCCAAAACAAACTATCAAAGTCCACGTGTTATTTACTTTGGTACATGGATCATTTTACGTTCCTTAATAACTGGACAAAAAATAATCGAAATTATTTATATTGCTGTAAGTATGGCTCTTTTGGTGCTTGAACGAAATTATCAGGAATGCGCTGTTGGTAAATATTTGTGAAATTGTAGGTAATGAAAAACAATTTGTTAGTGTTAGTTTCAACTACGGCGTGCAGCACTCTAATAGAATGTATTGAAAAAAGGAAGATGGCGGTGTAACTTTAGATTTAGGCCGCGCGCCAAAAGTTCCATGGCAAATTTTTCCAGAAAGAAGGATTTTAATATTAGAATTTTGCTCTCTGGTCCTTGTAGTCTAGATATTGGTCCTTCTACCCAACATACCTTCATTCCTCGGCGGCGGCGGCCTAGGCGGCTGGTCGATCTGTTCGTGCGACATCGGGCCTCTTCGTGCATCTCCGCCTCTCACCGGCGCAGCCACGTACAGGTTCTGTCCGCTGCTCGAGTACCCTGGGGATGCCTCCGCAGCGCCGTATACGTTGTGGGGACTGGCTTCTGTTAGAAAAAAGAGGAGAAAATTTTAATGACAGTTTCTCTCGAAAAATATGGATGACAAGTAACCTACAAAGAAATTAAGCTGACAACAATAACAATTTAATTATGACAGTGTACCCACGGCGGCACATGAAGCTGTACATTTTCAGTATAACTTGACCTCGCTTTGTAAAGATTTCCTATACAATGAGAGATCCGCATAAACTAGTTTTGTATAGCTTGATTGGCCGTCGTGCGTACTTATTTAAAATTGTTTTATTTTATTTAGTCTCTAATCGAAATCATAATAGCTACATTATAATACAAAGTAAGCAAAAGCAACGAAATGAAAATGAAGGACAGAGTAGGTATAATAGTATGGTTAGTTAAGGAACAGGAAATCCAGATGGCGCTACTCGTGACAGGGTGGCATAAAAATCTCGTGAGATGGCACTTTGTATTTTTAATCGTTTACCTAAATATGAATAATACTAAAATATTCTCAACTAAAATGTAAATCTCTCCATAAATCGTAATCCTATTTTGTCAAAAATAATTTGCAAACCTAACAAAATATTTGATTTTAAAATTCTTGCTAAGGCCATAGATTTGCATTAATTTTCTCAATTATTTACGGTAATCTCACGATTTACATACATTTTTAAAGTAGGTAAATACTTTTCTTGTCTTAAAATCTTGAATAGAAATGAAGATAAGTCGGTCGTAAAGATCGCATGATATTTTTAAGTGTTGATACACAAGGATAAGTACTTATCTGGTAATATAATGTTATCTATTGAATATCTGTTCACTTAAATGTTTCATTCAAAATTTTATTTACTTGTTACTAAGCTTACTAAAATAGATTTATTCAAATTACTAGCACCTTATCTTATGTTTTAGCAATCTAGCAAACTTGGTGTCAGCTCAACAAACATGTAAGAGCTTAAATTAGTATTTGGTGCCTTTTATTCATATTTCTTTTTCTAGTGATTTTCGTTAAGAGCGTTTATATTTTTTCCAAAGATGTTCAAAAAAGAGTTCTCAAAGTTTTGATTGGATTTTGACATAAATATTATAAGGCCTATCTATATCTCTCGCTCTCTCTCGATCTCTTTTAATTGAATTATTTTATACTGTTATTTTTTTTTTAATTTGTAAGCTGTCTATTTTATTACTATTATGCTTTATGGATTGTATCTGAAATAAACGTTTTATTATTATTATTTATTATATAAATAAAAATTAATTGTCAAATGTATGATGGAGCATCACTTGAGAATGGCTCGGCCGATTTGGCTGTTTTTTTTTTGTCGTGTTCTTAATTATCAAGACAAGGTTTGTAGGAATGAAAATTTTTACATTCTCTTCAAGCCGGGGCGGGTGGGCCTCTAGTTTCTAATGGATTCAAAATAAAAGAAACCTCGCTAGTGTTTTTAATTTCGTCTAGTTTAAATAAATAAATAACGAAAATAACTTAAATAGAAAAGCACTTACCAAGACTATTATAGTTATTCTGATAATTTCCGTTAGTAACTGTCTCCTCCCTAATCAGCTCCCTCGTCACCACCAGATTCAGACGGTCCTTGCAAGACTCGATGAGTTTCCTGGCTTCCTTCAGGGTCATAGCATCAGTCACTGGGGTATTGTTGATCCTGGTCACCATGTCGCCTTCGCAGAGACCCTGGCCTCCTTGGTTCAGCTGCTCTCTGGCTCGCAAGGTCAGTTCTTTGACGTAGAGCTTGCATCCTAATACTATGCCGAAATCTGGAACAGAGACTGTTTGCATTAAGATATGGGATTTTTAATGGTGGTGATATAAATCAAGTTCATCATCATTCACCAAAAGACATCCACTGCGGAATATAGCCTATACTTAACAGTAATCTGTTAAATATAGGCTCTATTCAGCAGTGGATGTCTGCTGTGGGTGTGGACGTCTTTCGGCTTCCCTCAAAGATTTGGGTCAAATGGACGTCGTTTCAGGCCTGGAGGTCCTCTCTCTCTCTCTCACTCTTTTAGCAGTATTATTTTAAAATGATGTAAAAGCTAGTAGAGATTTTGGTTTTGCTAGCCCATACTAATGAAGCCAATACTAAAACCAACCTTCTTTCTTCCCATTCCTGGTGAGCGACAGTTTGATGGTAGTGGGCGCGGTAGGCGGCGGCGCGGGCGCACGTCGACGCACCACCAGTGACACGGTGGCGCCACTGTCCCGCAACACCTGCACTGCGCGCGCGTATTCCACATTCTCTAGGGGCACGCCGTTCACGGACACTATTCTGTCGTTTACTCTGGAAAGATGAGACGTTTAAGATGAAACTATGCACATTCAGTCGGGGGACACTTCATGGATAACCTCCTGCTTAGGGAGTACGGGAGGTTATGCAGGCAGAACCGTGGAATTATTCCCATAGTTCTCCCCATTGTCATGGACGGTGCTGGCGATATTCGCACATACACTCTCCATCGCTTCCTGGGCATCGATGACCACTAAATTGGAAAGGAACGGAGCAACATCACGTGCATGATTCGACCTATCTCATGACAGACGATAGATGCGACGTGGGTGATTGATCGATTTCCGTACGTCTCCTCTTCTCTCCGCTTGCCCGCTTTTCAGCGGGCTTTAAGGAACGGTTTTGCTTGAAAAGTTTCAAACTTTGATATATAGGGTCTAACTATTCATATACGAAATATTTTCAGGAAATCATCTAGCGGCTATAACAAAGCCATTTCAATGGATTTTTTTTTATCTGAGTATATTTTTTTATAAAAAATAAATAATTTAAAATTACTTGACCCGCTACGCTAGTTTACTACGTCGTATTTACCTACTGTCATTGTTAGAATATGGGAGTAAAGGTTTTATGCAAAAACTCTCAAAAAATTTTAGATTTATAATAATTTTGTAAAAAAAAACACTCTGATAATTTTCTTTTTCGTTGCTCTGGCGAGTTTACGACTTATAGAAGTTACTCTTAAAATATTTCGTGTATGAAAAGATAGATTATATACTCATTTTTTTTATCCAAAAGAGAAGAATGACAGGTCCTACACGCTTACTGACGGTCGACCACTTTGCAACCTTATTACTTACCGTCAAAGAGCGCGGTGATACATATATCTTTGATTAGAAAAAGCGAGGAGAAAATGCAGATCCTAAGGCCAATAAAAGCTGATATGAAAAACAATACTCACTGCAACTTATCCTCAGCCGGTCCCCCTCTCAACACATCAGATACTGCGATGGACGGGTCGCCGCTGGCGAAGTGAGGGTTGTCCCTGCCGCCGGAAACCGCGATACCAAAACCGTAGCCTGGTACCCGGTTGAGACGGACTCGGTGGGTCTCCCAACCTGCGCTGCGTTCGGCTGTCTGTAAGGTAAAGATTGCGGGTGAGTAAAATGATGGAGATAGCTTAAAAGCAAAGAGAAGCCCATGCCTAGCTGTGGGTGACGTCGGGCTTTGAATGATGATGATGAAGATGATGGTAAAAGATATCGAGAATAGCTCATACATAACACACAGGTAGGAAGAAACGATTGGTAGCTGAAATCGGAGTTTTACAATAAGAAAGGATTAATTTTCTCTCAAGAACGTGTCGAAGTATGGAAAAGAAAATTATGAGACCTGATGAACTCCTAAATACAGTGGTAGGTATTTGCAGAACGGTTAGTAAGGTAATCAACATTATTTTAGTACGTTCTCTTCTCAAGTATCGGTATAGATTCTTATGAGTATTGCTCATGTTTTGGACAGTCAGCAGGATAATAACAAATGACTGCCCAGGAGACGTCAAAATTACTTTCAAGAATAGCCTAAATAGAGAGTTTTGAGACTTATATCTTATTACTATCTGTTGCCCGCGACATTCGTCCACGTGAAATTATTATAAAAATATTACTTCCCCTATTTGAATCGATTTTGTTAACAATTACATGGGCTTTAATTTTTTTTGCACGAAACCATAATCCTTTTTTAAATAAAAGTAGCTTAATTATTTCTTATAACATCAGCTATCCGCCAATGAAAGTCCTGTTAAAATCGGTCCAGCCGTTTCGGAGATTAGCCGAAACAAACAGAGAGAAAAAAATATAAATAAAAAACGATTTTTTGTTTTAAGTACCAGATATACTTTCTTATGCATTCAGTAAAAAGCTGTTATTATGTAATTACAAACTTACACTCCAAGTTTATTTATTTGTTTGTGTGTGTTTATTTGTTTGTAATTTGCACGCTACGAAATGCACAAAAGGTACACAAAACGATATTAGCATTAAACATCAAGCTAACACGACTAATCCTGCTCACACCTTAAGAGAAAAGGTCGTGATAAATCAGTGCTAGAACAACGATGCACTAGATTACTAGGCAAGCCTAGGTTTATGACTAGCAAGATTAATGAAGCCTGTTATCCTTAACCCGCTACTCTAAGATGGATGACGAAGCTTAGAACATAAGTTCGTTAGTAATCACAGTAAAGACTAAAGCGAAGTGGAGTAATTATTTTGTTGAGTAAAGAGATAATTAAATGAATATGGTTTTCGAAAGACCCACAGGTTGAAGTCTAGTAGTAATTTGGTAGAAAAGGGTAAAGATGATGAAGAGTTTGATAAAAGCATCATTTGGGGTCTCCCCTAAGGAGAACTTTTCGTGTAGCGATTCTTATAACATTGAGTTTAAAAGAAGAATAATGCAGTAGTGTAAGACACTCACGGATTGTTAAACTCTTTATTTTTGTTAACCCATAAGCACAATTTGATGCAACTCTAGTGGATACAAGATTTCTGTTTAATCGACCAATTCCTACTAGCCATTAGTTTACGTTATCAGCTAACGTGAGGTCAAAATAACTCATAACATAGCTAACATAGCTAAAGATGTAAGAAACATCCTCACTGTAATATTTGTCAAGATCCGCTTGGAAAGTTGATTCAAGCCTTATCGTCCCTGGCCTCGCAAAGAATTCAAATATCTAAGATATATAAAAGATAATATTCATGCGCACAGCCTGACCGTTGATTGCTGTTTACGTACAAGCTTTGCGCATACGCTTACTATTATAATGTAACTTATACATAATATTATGGACACTGGAACCTTGAAATGTCTGAGCTTATCAGAAAAGAACTGACTCGAATACACAAACAGTTTTTTTTTTTGCTATACCTACTGT
Source organism: Noctua janthe (assembly GCA_910589295.1). Classification (NCBI taxonomy): domain Eukaryota; kingdom Metazoa; phylum Arthropoda; class Insecta; order Lepidoptera; family Noctuidae; genus Noctua; species Noctua janthe. The sequence goes on along the minus strand of OU342575.1, from coordinate 10,567,014 downwards.
GTTCGCGATTTAGTTTCCAAACATGAAAACAAATGAGACTTTTGTAAAAACCGCTTTATTGCCCACATTCAGAACCCAACTTAATTTAAGGCACTATAAAGTTGATTTTCTTTAAAATGAAAATGACAGCAATTGAAAACAAGAAGAACTTAATAGAATTGATGGTTTCTGTTTAATTAATTTTAAAAATTATGCTTTATATGAAAACGAAGATATATATCTTTTTGATAGATATCCTTACGATAACGCGTGGGAACCGAATTCCGAACGACCAGCATCATCATAATTAATTCATTATCCTCTTTTTCTATTCTAAGATCATTAATAACTGACTGAGGAACTGATATGGTATTGCAAAACAATGTTTCTATTCTGTAAACTTATTCTTACATCGATCGGAACGTATGGAACTGATTTACATTATTTATTTATGTATTTTGCTCAGTGTTACACACCAAACAGCCATAATAGCCATTATTACAAAAATCCATCATTTAGAATCCCGAAATTGAACCTGGGTTAAACATAAACGACCTCTAATAGCACAGTCCCCACTTCTCTCTATTAAAGCTGACATCCAACAATTCAATTAAAACTGAACTCACTGCATAGTATAAAGAAATACCATTTTCCTTCGATAACGAACAGATCAACCATTGATTTCAAAGAAGCTTTTGTTCCTAGTATCAGCGTTTTGATAACAATGTTCATTGTTGACGAGTCACCAATCTGCGGGTTTGCAAACACAAAAGCGACTGTGTACATAAATACGCGAGCAACAGTATATTCTTCTTACTTGGTAAACAGTGTAAACGACATACTATCAATGAACATTGTGTGAAGAAGAGCCAATAAATGGCGTAACTACCAGTAGCTAGAGTATGCACGGCCACGTAGTATCAGCCCGTTGCAATTCATTGCAAGAGGTTCCTAGAAAAGGACTTATGACTCACAAGCAGGCAGAACCAATGGCGTGCATAACAGTTGATCGATTGAAATTGGTTGCAAACGAACAAAACTACGAACTAAAAGAAAGCAAGGACGATTGTGATCAAATCAGCAATATCCTTTTCCTAAACCCAACGTCATGTCGCTTGCAACGATGAATAAAAATGGTAACAAGAAAAAAACGCCAGAACCAAAGACTAATTATAACAATTCCGTATAACCATTCATCAGAACGGATTACGACCATTTATTCAGCGTTAAAGTAGATACATTTAACAGTCATTAAGCGCCATGCAGCGACCTATACCGAGTAGTATTAAAGTAGAATGAACATAAACATCAAGACTTGATTCCCACGCCGGGAGGGTTCGCCACTCCTTGATAAACTATGAGAATTGCGTTGGATTTGACTTCACTCACGCGAGTCCCTTTCCTATTCGATTGATAGACGATGATTGTTCTAGTTTGGCGATTTTGAAAGAGTAAGTACTTGATTTCACTACAAATTGATCTATTAAATTATTAAATGCTATGACATGTTTGTTTGTGCACGATATCGTAAATGACCCGAGCAACCCTTGGATGAGGGACGCACCGAATCGAGAAGTATAGTAGAAGAAAGGCCTATAACCAGCAGCGAGTGATTGCAGGCTGAACTGATCATAATGAGGATAATGGCAAGCTTGTTGGAAACTACAATACGTATTTTAAAAAAAACTCAATAAAAAAAAGAAAAAATATTTATTATATTTTCTAACATTATCATTCATCTTCTAATGGCACCGCTTATGCAGATTATGCAAATACAATTTCATCACGGAATCATGAACCATGCTACAGATACTCATCTATAACGCACAATAATTAGTGTATTCTTGCAATGTTGAGCAATACGTTACAGTTATACCGAATCAGATAGGAACCGTGACTGCAGATTTGAATGTAGATAACTAAAGACTATTATGTCAATAAAATAAGATGTGTCAGTAAATCCACCATTCTTATAATATGTAATTTCTTGCACTGAAGAAATGTGACGACACTTGGGGGAGGCCTATGTCCAGCAGGGTACGTCTTTCGGCTGAAATGATGATGATAAAGGAATAGGAAATTTGGGAATGGATGGCTAACGCGAAACTTCAATGTTATGAGGAACGGCTATGCAGATTTCAGACTAGCATAGAGGCAGAGCCTATTTTTTGTTGGTCTCTTTGAGATTTTCCCTGGTAGTATGCTAGAAGGTGGACTGAAAATCTTAAAAAGGTAGCTTGGGCAAGGAAGGTGGTGGATTGGACGTTGAGCCGTAGCTTGGGAGAAGCATAGGTCCAGCAGTGGACTGCGATAAGCTGAGTTGATTGATTAAGTGGCTAGCAAAAGGAGAAAGAGTTATTGCTATCTGACATTACTTAACTATGCGTATGATTCGCATTTGCGAAAGCTAAACAAGGGAGTGAAGCTTCTGTTGGTGCTATCTCTTTGTTCCATTACCAGTTTTTTTATCTACAATATAAATGAAACGTACCTACATTCAAGTCATTAATATTCGTTTTGCGTGCATAAAAGAAGTAAATTATTCTATTGGTACCAAGACAGCCTTGCTTCCTACGCTAGTCTGTCAAAGTTACGCATGTTTTAAGACAAAAAGACCACATTGTATTCATGTTGTGCCTTCTGTAAGCCCACGTTAGAGACGCTTTAACGGTGATTACCCAATTCCCATACAATGAGCCATAAAACTCGTAAAAGTAGCTAATACTGCTGTGAATAGAAGCCCAAATACAATGTTTAAGAATTGAAAGCTTCTGGCTAGCGGTGTTCTCAATATGGAAATAACTGCAATGCATTACTGCATTTTGGTAGATCTACGAGCTTTACTTGAATTAAATGATGGTTTTAACAAGAGCAGGAATGCAACGATTCTTTTCGATGAACATTTTTTAAAATGAATCATGGAGGTCGTCGCCCGGATGTTCAGCCTATTTTTAGATTAAAGACCCAACAGGCCGTGTAAAACTGCAACATGTCGATACTCGTCACAAAGAGTCAAGGAAATTAATAATATTGAAGGGTCTTTAGAACCTCGAACACAGGTAGAGCTTTCGACAAGTCGCGACATGTCCAAGTCCGTACGTCATCCAAGGAGTCGGATCCTGCTAGACCTAATTAAATAACAGGTTCCAGGTCTATTGATAAAGACTTGGTATTTAATGGCATGAACAACCATTCATAAATTGATAAAGAATGTGAGGACAATTAATATAATTATGACCAGAGCTATTATAATTATTGTCCCACTGCAACTTAAAGACTTGTTCTGAAGAAAATTGTATTATTAAATACTTTGTTTTATTAATATGGTAAAACAACAGGTATCGCACAGACGTAAGTATTACAGAGTTTAAATATAAAACAGATAAATCAGTTTACTGGGAGCCCAGGCATCAGCTGAAGACGAACCAGCGAAACAATATAAGTAGGTAGTACCTATAGAGTTGCCCCGACTTTACAAACCCAATAGGGGATCAATCAAACGTAGACTAATATTTGAATAAAAGAAGGTTTAAAAGAGATATCAATCAATATGAAAACATATATTTATGAGAAGGAGGATAAAATCAATAAAATAATTGACCACCACACATCCGATTATAACTTAACAGTTCAAGGAGGCTTTATGTTATCGTTAACCGCAATAAAATCGTTGCGGCACAGATGTAAAATATTTATGGTATTGCGCATTTAGTTTAAGATGTGTGGCCCATTGATTATTATTATTACGATCTATGCAGATAGTTTGTAGCAATCCATTATAACTTGACAGCAATAAGGTGGATGTGATTAAAAAATCTAGATTTTGAAAGCATAGTGAAGTTCCAAATGAGTTTTCTATCAAATATTGTGCTTACTGTAATCGCAAACAAACAAAATGCAAATATCTCAGCCAACATGAGATTTAAGTCGATTTACTGTTGAAGATTTGTGAAGTGAAGACAATTATGTCAAAAAGTGAAAACATTTCTGCAAACTAAATGTAGAATCATAGTTTCTAGAGAGAAGTATGCTTAGATGAAAAAGCTAGCAGAATTTACTGGAGAAAACAATATGATTGATAGAGGAGAAGCTCGGTGAGCTAAAGGAGATAAAGTTTCTAGACCTTATGAATGAATGGACCAAAATTGTGTTAGTCTTGCAGCTTCCTTGTAAAAACCAATGTTTAGTTTCTACCTAAATATGAACTAGGGAACAAGCATTGATTAGGAAAAGACTAGTGGGTTTTTAAAGTACTGTTGAATTCAAAACACGACAGTTGTGTGCGTTCTATTTTAACTTACGCAAATTGAGGAACAACTGAGCAAATAATCTGTTATGAATATAACAATAGAAAACAAATTACCTCAATAATAACTGAAGTAAAATACTCGTGGTATTGAAGCTTATAAAGATTTCTCAATAGCTTCAAAATGTCTTCAACATTATTTAATTTTATTTAAACAAGCTCTTTGACACATCACAAATAATCAAGACGAGTCCCAAAATTTTGACCATTTACGGAAAATCTTACACAAAGAGCCACATTGGGTAACTTTACTTTAGGTCAAATTATGTTAAGAGTGGTAGGTATATTGCACCTACGCAAAACCAAACAGGTAGATACCTATTATGCAATAGAAATCACATAAAGTCAAGCCATAAGTACTAATAATACATTAAGGTCTGATATATTTAATAGTGCGTAATATTTATTCAGTGGATAGAATTTCAACTGCAACTTGAGCAAAGGCGTTCCGCAAATACCGAGTCTTGGGTATCATGAATTTGTTACCAAACAATGGGGCATTTTGTGAACTTGTGAAGGGAGGAGTGATTTCCGAAGAAAGGAAGACATGCTTTAATCAAAAGAATTACACAAAACGAAAGAATGTTAACGACGTGTTACGTGAAGATGTTGAACGTGGGAGGATAGATTTCTTTGGTCAAGAAACATGGCTTTTTTGTGTCGAATTGGTAGGAAGTGTAGATAAAAAGCCCACATTCGGCACACTTCATACCTCAACAGGCGTATGAAACATCAAATCTACGAAGAGAATAATTCATTTTCACCAAGTTTAGGAGCATATTCTTTCACCATTCTAGTACAAAATCATTAGTCACCTTTGAATTGAACTTTATTATCTTACCTAATGACATCAACAAAAGGAATAAACATATGATTAGCGTCATTCATTTTGTCAAGTAACAAATAATAAAAACGAAGGAAAGATTCCAACGCCTCTTGGCGCATGACTCACTCCCTAGCCGGAACTCCTAAAAGCGCTAAGTTTATTAGCTTAGAACTTAGCTGCTATTGCAGTTGCTGATACATTTCGCGCCCTTTATAACCCTAGTTCGTAACATTCAAGTAATTGTTATGATGTATTTAGTACACGTATTTCGCTAATGGTGTTCGACCTTTTAGTAAAGGGGTGACGAGAAATTTAAACGTTAATAAGTACAGGTGGAACAAGACTTGTTGGTAAGGTGCGCGATATTGGGGTCAAAGATGAATCTAGTACCTACAGAGGCTATAGAACTTTTATAACAATGGGTTTTAGTGAAGCCATTGATGCCGCTGCCTGTAACTGTCACAGGACTCTCTGTGCAATGACATCAGGGTATAGGACTCTCCTCTTACATAGAAGGAAACAGCATGAGCATAATCACACGCCTGTTCACTGCCTTTTGTCATTATCAAACCCAAAGACCCTAAGCACGTTTTCTTTTAACATGAATCCAGAACCCGATTAGAATAACTAACTAAGAAAGGTTTCGACATTAAAACTGGTTCAGTAAACCACCGTGCAGCCAGGTCGCCCGGGCGGGGTGGCGGTAGAAACCTCCAGAGAAAAAGCGAGAACGGGATACCAGGAAGCTTACGTCGTCATTTTCTATAGCTACCAAGTACTACTGAACTAAACTAAATGACCACAATCTCATGCTCTCATAATCACGAGATGACGACTTTCCCTCACGTTACATTGCTAAATACGCTAAATAATTCATTCACAACGTAATGACGATTAGCCATGCAGTTGACAGTCGTTGCACAAGCAATTACGACTATGAAACGCATATGATTTGAATAATCGGTAGGCAGGTACCAACGCGTTATGAGGTCAATGGAGTCCCTGTGAAAACGGCTGCGACTGCCCGTGTAGTAAAGCCCTAGGTTCGAAACAGACAGGCACTTTGTGAATTATTTTATTGTCACTGCTCTCAAAATTATTAAAGAAACGATAGTAAGGAAACCAGTATGTCAGTATGTACCGAAAAATGGAAGACTAGTGACATCACAAAGAGGAGATCCTCATTTATTGCTAAGGAAGATAGGAGCGAATCGCCGATCAAAATTTTCTGCCACTTTTTGCGGGAGGCGAGGTAAAAAGATACAACACACTACGGCACTACGGGAATTTGACAATCCTAGTGTAAAAATTAGCATCCTCATCAGCCTACAGCAGTCCATTCCTGGACATAGCCTCCTCAATCGCACGCCACACAACTCGATTCTCAGCAACTCTCATCCAGTTGCTACCAGCCACCCTGCCAAGATCGTCACTCTACTGAGCCTGAGGTCGTCCCACTTTACGTTTCTCGATTCGCGGTTTTTACTCAAGAACAAGTCTACTTCACGATCATCAGTTCTACGGCTAAATTACTACGGGAAAATTATATAAACTCATAATGCTTCGCATTATTTCTATTTCATGGACTTAAACATAACTGGCGAAATGTGGGTGCTGCACTTCTGCCTAATCCTTCGGGGATTACAGGCGTAATGTTATTTTATGTTAATAGCAGACGTTACTCATGTTTTAGCTAAGTTTTGAACTAGGTAATGAGCTCAGTGTTTTGAGTCTCTTTAACATAACACAGTATTGTAGAATAATAGCGGAGTTTCTCACAAATGTGGAAGACTGGAATTTAACTGTGTTTCTGTATAGTAACTAAATACAGTTAGCTAAGTTAGTTGGTACTACGTAGTTAGAAACATGGCTTGCAATGACAACATCGTACACTTTGTACAATTTTCAATGATAGGTAGGTACCTATTTCAAAAGATGCTTTGATGAACATAGGCGTCCAAATCGGAAGATAGGTTTTCTGCACAAATAAGACGCACGTTATAAAATAACATAAAAGGAGTCAAATAAATGCAGATATAATGAAGCCATTGATGTGTTTAACACCTCCTTAGATAATACATATCGAATTACCACATCAAACCTAGTTATCGAAGACTCCTACTAGGGTAATTAAACGTAAGTAACTGTTGAAGTCTGTGGTGTTCACCTGGTGGGCTCGGTTCAATCGCAATTTGCCATGCCTGATTTGCCTGCTTTTGCATGAATTATTATTGCACCTGAAAACTTTTATGAGAAGTGCTAATTCAAATTCCTAAAATAAACAATTAAAAGTGACCTCATAAGTACCTGTAACTTTTCAAATCCAAAGTTATCCAATTTCATATTGAAATTATTTAGTTTAATGTCGCCTATGTCACTCATTTATATCACTAAACTTTTTAACAACAGCCTCAATTTCATTACCACGATAATTAAAAACAATTCACTAAACCACAACACTATTTTAGTAACAAAAAAACAGAGGACACAGAATTTAAAATAAAAAGCTATATTTTTTTAATATAATGGCACAAGCTTTTTGAATTTAGAATTCAAATGTCACGCCGACGCCGAAGGTTGTATAGGCGTCCACCGGAGACGCCCGACTCACGCCATATGAGATTACGAATGCGAACAGCCTTCCCAAACTCCGAAGGCACTAACTACTCTACAGCCGAGAATTAAAATGAACTCAATGCGAGTTAGTATCTGTAACTAGCACTCGTTTTCCTAACGCGGCTGGTTAAACATCAATATAGTTGAATGCTGTGTACTGCTATGCAAATTGAGGTTTTGTTTACTTGTAAGTTAGTTTAGTTAGTGCCCGGTGGCGTGGCCCAAGAATGCCCAAGATAGACCGTCGAAGAAAGTATTTACCAAACATGAACAAGTAGCTGGCTCTTTAAAAAACAGCGTAGGCTTTGCAAGTAGTTTACTTACCTTTTTAAGAGTTTACTTGGCTGCAGTCAAACGATTTGCTACAAAGTGCTCTTCTAGTTTGGTACGTACTCGGTCTACTTTCAAGATTTTCAACAATAATATTCTTGGAAATACCCAAAACGTTCGTGTCCAAGAGGATAAGACATCCAAAACATCATGTGCCATGTCTTGGTAATTAAGTTTTTAGACTTGTGTAGACTGTTCGAAATTGCCGTAGCTAACAGCTGATGGGCTGCGGCCTGTGGCCAATAGCCTTCCAATCGGGGACAAGTCCGGGGAAAGCCTGTGCTATGCAACAAACCACCGCACACGCATAGTAAGCCACTTATCGGTACTTTTAATTAAAACATTTGTACGCAACGTTCGCACTTTTCCTCTTCGTTGAAGAAAGCTTAATTTAGTATAGGGATCGCTTGATTTAACTATGGCAGTAGCGACGCTTAGAACAGTTAGATAAGTGCTAATACTTTCAAAATAACGGAAAGACTGCAGAAATAGCAAGTAATTTAGGTGACCAAAAGATGGAATGCCGCAACTTGATCAAAATAATATTGGAAGATGTCACAAGATGGAGAAACATGCAAAACTTGCTAAAGAGAACCAGAAAAAACGGGGAAGAAATACGAGATCTTTAGAAAATTAGCATTTTGCAGTAGATGGATAGAAAAAAATTAAAGAACGGCCGTTTTTAATGCAATTTAAATTAGTTATAATATCCTTATTCTGCCTTAATAATTATTAGGAGTTAGATTTAACCTCTAGACAGCTGGAAATTCCTCTCATTAATTTTAGATGACGGGATGAGCTGCTGGACAGATGTAATCTATTGACTAGTCATCCAAAGACTTATTGACCTTTGGCCAGATAATGCTATGTACCTAAGCCCTAGTCTTCATTCCAGTCTGCCTCCTCGAATACCGACATTCGCGATTCCACACCGATACAACAGGTCTCAAATTGAATTCCAGTTACACTTTGTATTTCACAAAGCTGTCGAGTTCACAGTAAAGTGTAGGTATGCGGCCACATCATTATTCACCCAGCGATTCGTATACCAAAGCTACAAAAAACAACAGAATCTCACACGCATCAACAAAACGATGACACCCTTATGTCAATGAAACAAGGTTCATGATCGTGTGAAGAGCTATTTTCCCATCAGCTGTTGTGGTTTTGTTTTAGCGCAGAAACAATGGACATTCTATCCACACCGGATCGGTAACATTATCTGGGGCTTTTCAGTTTGTTTAGCCTTTGAAACAGAGGTACAGAGTTCAAAATTGCTTGGCAATGCATTCTGTATCCTAGAATTCAAATTAATACAGTCATTTTGATGCGTCGCAGCGCCTATCGACTATGTGTTATTGAATATCAAGTATAGACATTTGCTATAAAAGCTGATATGTGTATTTTAGATATCCAAATATGGGTGTTGGTATTCTGCCTGTTCCAAAAAAGAATATGTATTTGGTCATTCTGTCTGTATTTGGAAGGAAGATTTAATCGAGGCTCAGATTTTAAGAAGACGATCATATGTTGTAAGAAAGTGAATGGTTTTTGTAATTGGGTGCACCTACATTCTCAAAAATTCAAGATTTGTTAGACAGCCTAGTTGTAGTTATAGAAGTTGACGTAAGTGAAGACTAATTTGATACCCAGTTGCATGATCAAGTTATGAACCCCATGTATCAACCTTTATGCATAGTTTTAGTGTTCAATATTTGGGGATATTGCTTTTAGTTTAAATCCGTTCAATAACAAGTGTTGACCACACTGAATCAATGCTCTGTCACTGCTTAGTTTCAATTAATTTATCAAGTAGCAAGTTACTGCAACTTTAATTCACCTCTTAAAGTCAAGTTACTAAACAAGAATTGTTCCATTGCTTTATTTTACAAGAGAAAAGCCGAGTTCCATGAAAAATTATTGACATTTTTACTCAAAGATGTAAGAAGAATTAGGATTAGCATAAAAAGGGCATTGTGATAAAACAGAAAAAAACCATCAATACATAAAATACATTATATTTAATCAATAACATCTTATTGTTATTATTAAAAGAATAAAGTATAACTAATTAAATACATCATGTATCCAGTTCTGAGTATACCGTTGATATCACGAATATCCAGGGATTGTGGACAAATTAGTGCCTTTAAATGCTAAAACCTCATCAGGGTTTACTTTCAACTTCTCTATGATAGCACGTTTATCAAATCTTATATCATTTACATATTCCTGTTTAATAATCCTCATTTTCTCTATAATCTTGTTACGGAGAGTTCTTTCTAAGTCTGGATTCTGTAAAAGACTGGCCAGTTCAGGCAAATTGTCAGATAAAGCTGTTTCGTTTTCTGTATACTCGATCGCAATGGTTTTACTCCTTGTTTGCATTTCACTGTGCCTTTTATTTGCCTTTTTGACACAAATATGCTTTTCCGAAACTGTTTCTACTGTTGACTGCTTGCCGTCATCATCAAATACAATCTTTGTGTTCAATTTGCAATCACACTCGGTGTCTGTATATTCTTCTGTACTAAACTTTCGTTTTTTACGTGAACTGGGTCCTGCTTCACTATTTAAATCCAATAAATGGCCATACTTCGACTCAATCTTTAACATAACCTCTTTGCACTTATTGTAAACAGTTCTCAGCTCTTTTAAGTCATTTTTATCTATTTCTGTCGGGTTGTTTGTTTCGTCGACACATTGCACCGAGGTCACTGGTATTTGTTCAGTCTTTTTTAGTTTTTTATTCGATTTTAGCTTCTTTTTTCGTTCATTTTCCAATGGTTGTGGTGATTTTTCCTTGCTAGTCATAGCCGGAGACGTGGTTTCGTCTGTTTTAATGAGTTCGCGGACATGATTCTTCACAATAACATAAGATTTTTGCTCCAAGAGCGGCTTGCGAATAATGGCAACTTCCACTGGCGTCTCGCTATCTTCATGAACGACCATCATTAAGAAGTATATTAATCATTAAATAAGCTTTTGCTATGAATTATTCCGGTTTTATTCACAATTTATTCAATTTTTACACACGTGCTACACCAACAAACACAGTTACGCCCTAAAAATTTGACATTGACAGTTGTAGTGACGTGACTCAACGCGCGGCGGCGCGATGTGTTCTTGGACGCACGGCGCGCAATCTCGATGGCTCCGAGAATCGATAACGCGTTTCAAAAGTCGACTAATTTCAAATGTTTTTGTAATTTGGTTGGTAATCAAATTAACAAAAGCTCAATATTATAAATTTGTAGTCATAAAATAATGCAGTTTTTTACGATTACCTTTGTAAAATGTATATTTTTAACGCCTGATTACTATTGCCATTAAATTTAGTTCTGAAACATTGGTTTACAAAGTTTTTTAATTCAAGCGATTTTTGTATGATTTAGAAAGAAAAAAACAAATTACAAATAAGAAAACTATGGAATGCAATAAAAATATAATTTTATTCAGTAATATCCTTATTTTTCCTTTTTTTCTTTTTCTTAGGTACATAATCATCTGTAGCGTGATCTTCTACTGTTTGTACATCTTTTTTCTTTTTAGATTTCTTACTTTCAACAAGTTCCTCAACCAATTCCTCAAAGTCTTTTTTTTGCTTTTTCTTTTTTGATTTCTTGGCCTTTTCTGGTTCATCTATTTGGGTATCAACATTTTCTGAATTATCTGCAATTTCTTGTGTTATTTGTTCTTCATCTAATAGTTTTTGTTTCTTCTTTTTCTTACTTTTCTTTTTAATCTCAACAGAAACTTCTTCACATTCAGGCACCTTTTCTTCCGATTTATCATTCTCTTCAGTATTATTTAAAGAAAATGTCTGGAATCCAAATCCTTGATGAGTTTCTTCCGCCTTTTCAACATTAGTTGCTCCAGAGAACCCCTTGAAAGAAAAGTCAGTGCTCTCATTGTAACTTGTATCATTACTGTTTAAGTTTAATTTGTTTTTAGATTGAATAGCAGCCAATTTGGTTTTGAAATAATCCTCCATACTGCCTTTTTCAGTGAAAACTTTTTCAGTATTAGTAATGACATTATGTTCTGCAGCTTCTTGTTTCTCTTCAAGTTTTCGATCTTCTTCGTTTCTGAAACTTTTTTTTCCAAAAATATTTGCTAAGTCCTTCTCACTGTAGCGTGTTAAGTCTTTTCCACGTGTAAACTTATGATAATGCACTCTCGCTTTACTTTTCTTCGACTTTACTTCTAGAGATACACCACTATGAAGTTTTTCATCATTATTATCACCTGAAATTGGAATGAAAGATTTCATTATTAAAACATAGGTAATTCTGTTTATTTCAGGGACAAAATTCTAGAGGACTTTATCTACTTCATGTAATTAGTTACAGATTTTTTATCTATCATTTTAGAGGTCAAGGTCCTTGGTTCGATTCTCAGGTCGAGCAAATTGTAATTGGATTTTTCCATGAGGAATTTCTCAGTAGCAGTCAAGGAGTTTGGATTTATACCCGGTTGATAGCAAAAGGCTGGCCCCCTCTTACGTGGGACTTTACTTAACTGGCGAAATGAGGCTGTACTATTACTATTAGGTACACCTCTGCCTAACCCTTCAGGGATTACAGGCGTGATGTGATGTTATGTTTTAAAAGTCTTATTACATTTTTAATCTTATGAACAACATTTGATGCAGGGATTTTTTAGTACTTACCGTTAGATAAATTCGCTAATAGTGAATTGAAGTCGTCTTCATGTTTTGTCCACTGGTCGTTCTTTTCCTCGAAACCCAATCCTCTGTCGTCGTTCTTGAATCTAGCCACAACATGTTCTACCATTCCATTTTCTTTAGCACCTAACCCCTTTCCTTCACTCCATCCCATTTTTTCCAACATTCGCTGTCCGAACTTCGTTGAATCATCGCTCCACGCATTATTTTTAGCACGTAAATTGATCACTTTCTGTTTACGCCGGGGTGCCGCTAACATAGCCATGATTATTATATTTTTATAAACATTGCACACGTGAAACGTGATGTTCTAAAAACAAGATGGTGGTGAGTGCGCGCCCGCTGTGCGCACAGATACGATACGTGATTGGTCAAAAGTAAAGTGAAGTTCGTCCGCTTTATAGTGGAAACAACTGTGCGATTGGTTCGAGTTTTGTTACGTTGGCACCGTTATCTAGAGTGCGGTTCAGCGTTTCAATAGTACAAATTTGAGCATGTATTTGAGTTTCGGACACCTTTTTAAAACTTCGTATTTCGAGCATAAGATCCTTGTAACGTGAGATTCGGCGATGCCAACAAACAGCAGTAACATCACAATGTTGCTGGCCTGCATCCAAAATAGCGAACATCTAGACAATTTGTTAAGAGTTTAAGTTTATATAGTCGGTTTTACTAATAAAATAAGAATAAGTTCTGCAACTTAATTTTTACCTACTTTACTTTTTAATTTTAACTTTACATAAAGTTGCAGAAAATAAATTTGCAACCATTTATCGATTACTATTTGCGGAACATAGCAAAAAATGCTACTAGGCTAGCAAATAGGTATCCAACCCTAACCGCGCGCTGCCCTTCTACTACTGTCCTTTCACAGTTGAGTTTCGTGTAAAAAAGAAAGTGCTCTACAGACAAATCGTTCAAACCTCAGGGTAGCCAACGTAATAGTCACAGGCAAATAAACTTTGGAAGGACTGTATATGCGGTTAGCAGTTGAATAGTAATGACAGTCAACGCCAGAACGTCAATAATTTGCTGGTTTGACTACAGAGTGTTACTGTTCTGTGGTCAACAGTACGTCAGCTTGGACTGATGTGCTGTAAGAAATGTGCACACCAGTTAAAGATGAGTCAAGTAGAACATAGCCCAGCCTTTTGAACGAGGGGTAAGCCGAAGTCAGAGGCACTAACGTCGGCCTGCCTTTTTCCAGAGACCCTGAGTATACTTCAATGCATTTTCGAGTGAATATTACCTAGTTTATTTAGAATTTTGTTTTAAATAAATTTAGAGTGTTACTTAGTTAATTAATATAAACCACTATAACTAGAAACCATAATGAGACCCCTCATTCTGGTCCCACGGTTACAACGGGAGATCCCCTAGTCACCATGCTTGGCAGTGGAAGTGCTGATCGCGCAAAGTTTACGTTTTAGCTCTGTTTTTGTACTGCGTTCACCCTAAATTATGAAAATAGATGAAAAAGCTATTTTAGATGCAAACTTGCCCCTTTTTACGAAAATTCTCAAGTTAGATAAAAACAAAAACACTTTGTAGATTTCATTAGTTTGGGGTTGCATAACTAAAAATCAAAACGTGAATAATTACCTCCACCCCAATGAAATGACAGCTGCAGATACGATCAATAAAATGCAACAACGTCTAAAACCTCCAGTCGCATAGCACTCCGTCACAGTAGATATACGTGAAGATAATATTGTGCTAGTTAGTACAGCAATTCAAGTACTTATTTAATAAAGCAGCGCGTAAGCGATAAAGATTTCGTCTTATTCTTAAAGTTGCGTATTACAACATCTCCAAACACAAACACAAGACAAAAATAATATTTGGGAGGCCATAGAGTCGAAAGAGACGCCTCTGACCATAACCTTATAAGATTAAAAGTAATGTCGTACAATGTGCTTTCACAGTCTTTGTTAGAAAACAACAGTCATCTATTCGAACGCTGTGAGCCATCGCACCTGATTTGGGAGACGACGTAGAGAACAGACTGTACATGTAGCTCAAGAGCTTGCGTTGACTATACCTATATCATGTACTATAACGCGCGCACAGGCTTGGCAAATGAGTTGTCTGGGTCCGACCACCAATCGCTTGTGGTTATCTTCGAGCTGAATGCTGAAAAGCTATACTAATAACTACAGCTTTTCACCATTTGGCTCAAGTACCAAGTTGTGTGGCAAAAATAACTAATAACAATTTGATTGACTACCAAGTGATTCGTAACGTTAACCGATATTTTATTACTTTGTTGGGTATTCACAATTTTCTACTTCTCATTTAGGGGAGGATCGAACGGTTCTATATCATACTTCAGAGTCCTTTAGATATACATATTTTCTATTTTTTAAAGTCAATGAATTAGAATTAAAAACAGTATATATATCAGATGTAAGTCTTCTTTTTTCATTATTCTAAATAAACCCCTACTTACTAATTAAATATGTCTTCGTGTTCACCGTGACAATAAAATGCACATGAATCCGAGAAAGGTTTGTGATTGGTTATAGACCAAAACTGTTTTGTTTTTAGTGTTAAGCGCGTCATTGCATGCGAGACGCTTATTACGTCACGACTTACTTTCCGCGTGATGATTCCGATGTTAGAACAATAATTGTATAGTTTTTTTGTGGTATCAATGTCGTGATGGGATTTTCACGAAATATTATAGCTCATCATCAATGAGGGCTATCGTTTTTGAGCTCACCAGATGGTGCCTTTGGTGAGTAAGGTTCTGTCATTCATTCTATTTTAAACTTTAAAGTACCAATAACGGCATAAAAAGTTTATTTTATTACCTATAAAAACATAGTGTAAACTTCAGATACATATTTACAATATTGACCCTAAAATTAGCAAGCATGAAACATTTAATAATCATTCTTCCTCCAATTTCTAAAAAATTAGGTTTACTTGCTACTTAAAATCTTCAAGTTATAATTAATCAGGAATGGCTCAATCTTGACCGCAATTGTGAATATTAGTAAAGATACGTTAATAATTTTCTTTTTACTTTACCAACTCCACATTTTCCTATCGATTTATTTCTCAAGTGCAGTGCAGTTTCTTTACAAAAGAAATTTATAGGCATTCATTTTGATTCTGCATTGCGATTCTAAAGAGCGAAAACTGGCGTTAGTAAAATAATGAACGAGACTGGGTATTCAAAAACTAGTTAGAAATACACCTTGTATTTGTAACTAGTTTTTGAATACCCAGTACCCACTCTATAGCCTTCATTCAATAAACATATTACTTTAGAAACATAATTTATTATTAACTGTAGACATCTTTACAACCAAAGACATTCAAAATTACGAGCTAAATATAATAGACTGAAATAGTGATGAGAAAGCGTTACTATGTTGTCTTTTCCGTAAATTGAATTACGATTTCCTGGTCAGTTACGGATTTTAAAATATAGGTACATATTTACGTAATAATTAAAATAAAAAGGTTATTAGTAACAACTTTCAGCATTCCATCGATAGATTAGTTTAGAAAAGCGTACAGGAAATTAGGAAAATGGTTATCGAAAGGAAACGAGTTGTTATGGTCATTGCGCCGGTGGCTAATACACATTAATGTCATCTAAACATCCATGTTGCAGTCATGCACAAAATTTGTGAAATAACGATGGCGATTTATTCGATTAAAAACCGTAACAATGTGAGAAAAACCTGACCGAAAATGTTCTGGTTAGTTTGACCTAAGCGAAAAATCCAGTCCACTTTTTCTCTTTGGTCATACTAACTAGGGTTAACATTTCGTTAAACGCAGCACAAAAGCAGTGTTACCAGTGGTAGAAGCTGTCAATTTGTAGATTTTGTCTAGATTACAATAGGTATGTGGTCAATTGAACGAAATTGCAAAGGTGTCTGATTCTCACTAGTGCTGGCTTAATTTCCTTTGAATGATGATACATTCGTAAGCTAATAGGAAAAGAAGGAGGTCCCTCTGTAACCGAGACCGCAAGTGCTATGCAATTTAAAAACATGTCTGGTCATTTACATAACCCGTAAAGATCGAGTCTTAATGTATAAACACACCCAAGTTTCACTGCCATAAGGTACTAAACACCATTTTTTCTTTGCCCATAATTAAAATATTGTAATAGTGAAATCGTAGCCATAGCAGGCGCGATGTTTTCCACCGACACTGCGGTCTCGCTTGACCAGAGCGGCTAGAAGAAAGCTGCTAGTGAGAAGCATTCCTATGAAAACGAGTCTCAGTATGTTGCTGAAGTTACTTACCAACTTCTTATAGTCTAGGTATCTATTAGAACGGGACCACTTCCTCAATATAATTACCCTCGAGACTTGAGAGGTCCTTGTAAAGACAGGATGAAGTAATTTCGCTGGACGTGAGTTTAATCGATTCAATTACATAATAAGCGCTATTACTTGTCAGGTTTGCATTTAGTTAAATTATAATTTACATTTTTTACATAAAATATTATTTGGTCATTGGCGATTATAACGTCGTAAAATTAATAACAACATCGTGAGGGATGGAAACAATGGGGGAAATCTTGAACCTGGGGTCAAGGAACAGGCTTTTAACTTAAAAAAAGTAACTTAATGCAGTCTCAAATCTACATAATAATAAAGTAACAAATTTTGATTGAGTGATAAATACCATATTAACTAGAAAGTCTTGTCTTGAATAACACAAACTCTTCTAATTCAACATCCAAGCTAATGAAGTAATGCCATTGTTTATAAATTATTTACAAATGGCTAGAAACGATAGAACAGTGTCGTTACTTAAGGGGCACAAATTAAAACAAATCAGTGCTAATTCACAGCATCCAGATGAGATGATCTGTTAATCGATATGCATTATTTATACGAAATGCTAATCAAAAACGAGAATCGACTAAATAGAGAGAGTTGTTCTGGCCAGTGGCTGTACGCGTAGTTTATGGTCAGTGAAAACGCGCGATAACTCCGCGCTTGCGTGATAGCATCCATAGAAGCGGGAAACGTCTTGCGACTTATTTCGTGTCATTCGTGTAGTTCCATATTTTTATTGCTATGATTGCATGATTTTGTTCACTCGATTTTCAAGTAATTGATTTCAACAGTTATTTTTTTTATTTATGGCGATACTTTATTTGCTGGAACTGAATGGTTGGGTACAGTGAAGAATATTGCTGCTAAACTTTACAAACATTTCTAACGTTTATTATCTCAAAAGTCTTTTACAGTTCAGCATTCCGATACCGAGGTGAAATCAAATGTATCATTATCTGCCTAGCTTTTTCTCAACTACGTTGGGGTCGGCTTCCAGTCTAACCCGATGCAGCCCAATGAATACCAGTATTTTACATGAAGCGACTGCCAATCTGACCTCCACAACCCAGTTCGTACTGGGTAATACGATACCCCTTGGTAAGATTGGTTGTCAGACTTTTAGGCCAAATGTATATAAAATAAAATGTATATAAACGCTAAACATAACAGTGCTACTTGCTCAGTCAATCGCAAAGTTATGCAGAATATCATATTTCCTTAACAATATCAAAATGGTGGTAAACATTGAGACAAGCCTATCAAATTGGACTCTTTACGAGGTGTACCGTATATCAGGACATAAGATACCTTATTCAAAGCTATGTAGATGTTAATCTGTGCTCTGTGTAGGTGTATGTTCATATTGCTTAGTCAACGTGGTCATTTTGCATCTCGCAGTTATTTCAGGATTTAGACGGGAAGCATTGCAGACGCCCTATATTGGTGGTCGGTACTTCAATGGAAGGAGTCTATATTTGTGTGAATTTAACTTGTCAACTACCTACTCTAACAGTTCATTTAATTGTAAGGAAAAATCTGGAAAATATTCTGAGAGCGAAAGCAAGATAGTCGAAGTAGGATTTATGACATAAAGCAAGTTTGAAAAAAAATTTCAAACTTGCTTATTGTTTTAGTTTACTAACTTGGTTTACAAATCGAATAAGGAAGTTTAAGAGATAAAGGCTGGATTTTGTGAAAAGAAATATCACAGAAAGGTGGTGAATAAAAACTACTGAAATTACAACTCATTAATGAAAAATGAAAATTAATGAGTTGTAATTTCAGTAGTTTTTACTACTGAAATTACAACTCATTAATGAAAAAAGAAGACAGCGCTGATCCCAGACAAACCGGTGACTATAAATACAGAAGGATGATGATGATATTATAACTAAATCTAATCTTAGGTTCAAGAAGGTTTTATATTCCTCAAAGCATTTGCTGAACGTATTAAGTACTTGATTAAAGTCCAGATACTAACGTCATATTTCTAAGAGTTTCGTAAAATTACTAACTATCGAGCAAGTGAGAGGTGAGTGATGAAATGGTCATGCAACAGTATGTGATGCTAAGTAAACAGCAAAGTTTGTTGCACTTCGGTGACTCATTTATCGTTCAGAAATGTTTGGTTTTTGATAACCGAGCTTTGGACGTTAACTTACACGTTATCGTTACGTTTCTGTAGAAGACATTGTGACCTGAGAATTCTAGAGACAGTAACGTCATAGTCATTGGATATCTTCACACCGCACAATAGTGTGTATAAAATATGTCTATCTTGGTAATGATAAACCCAACCTCCACATACCGCTGTCCGGTGTTAATAACTTGAAAGGTCAGCTCTAACTATGAGAGAAATCTTTTAAAAGCTTCGAATATAACAAATATTTGCATTAATGAACGGATATTGTAAGTAAAGGTTGCCGGGCCCTCAAACGTGGGAATCTTGTGTGAGTGTGTGACTCATTCCTTATTATACGACCCAAGAGTAATTTAGCAAAACTGCAAACAAAATAAAAATATAGGTACAGAGTAAAACATCTTCGTTTAATTTTAGTTCTCTATTATAAGATACAACAGGAGCCAATAATTAGTAAAGTTAACGGTGTACCTCGGAGGCTGAACGACTGGGTTCGAGGCCAACAAAAATAAAATAAAAAAAGTAAATTATTGGCGACCCGACCACTTCGCCGTCGACAGCTGCGAATTGGCGCGAAACAGGTTTTGGCGGGATCAGTGACGTCACCTGACATGTGCCTTCCTCCAGTTTTGGATGTTGGGGCAAAAAACAAAGACTCTTTCATCTCAGAGCTCCATTCGATTTTACGGCTCCTTATTATTATGTTAGTGTATTGTCTGCCTCGACTGTTATTCTTGTTGCAAGCAGGTGACGTAGGAATTCTTTGTAAGTAGGTACCATATCCAAAGCACAGAGACAGGTTCTTGAAATTGAACTATGAAAACTTGAATAGGACGTAATGGGCAACTACAGACTTTTCACAGTTATTATGCCTTGTCGCTGGACTGTAGCTTCATCTTTTAGTTTTTTGACAATTCAGTAAAAGTGCCTGAGTTTGAACTTCAGAGCTTTCTTTGTCTTGTTAAAACTTAAAGTGTTTCTCTCGTAACTTTTAAAAGCATAGCCAAGTTATGTGGCTAGCAACTATGCATCTAGATTAGCTTGCTTACTTTATGTATGTACCTAGTATTGTTTTGTATTTCTCAAGCATAGATTTACTCATTAATATCATTGCAGGGCCTGTGGGTGCCATTACTTTCACAACTCTTGAAACTTTCTCACTCAAATGCGATGTGCACAATGCATCAAGGTTTTCCTTACCAAATTACTTTTACCAGTTAATTTGTTTATTTTATTAACTTGTGTCTTTGCTTTGTAGTTTGTGGATATTGTTGTATTCATTAAAATATTCTTCAGAAGGCTTTGGATTGGCGAGGTATCGATTCGTAGCATTAGCATCCGTTCTACTCTGTTTTATTTAATCCTCTTAGCATTTGCGTCATCTTACAAACCATTGTAAGAATTATGTGATAATTGTCGACTTGACTCAATTAATATAAAAATGTATCACGTTATTTTATAATTAACCGGTCCATCTAATGAACTGTCTTCACTCGAGTTACTTTCCAAGCGTCGAAGTATAAGCCACACGCAACCAGCATTTTATTCTGCAGTCTTATATAATTTGATATCAAATGTGCATGCAACCACTGCATAACTAACTCACTGGAGCTAGAAAACTCGTTTGTGTTCAAGTATGATATTTTTATATAGTTGCACAATGACACAGTCACATTACTATGTAAATAGACCCATTGTTTAACGCGGATTTTTGTAAAATCTTTTTGTTTCTTAGTTAGTTACGGTAACTTTTGGCTGATGGGAAGGTTTCACAAGGCAACGTGAAAATTACTCGCATATTGTGAGTTTGTGAGACACCGCTAACCGCAAATTAGTGGTCAACACAATTTGAACTTTAACAATATCACAGGTTGCTCATTCGCCACAAATAATGGTGAAACATTAAACTAAAATGTATCAAATAATTGAGAAGTCATTGCACTTATTCATAGGTAGACCTATGCAACGGCAAACGTGTTTTGCTTCATCGATACCTACTCCGAGAAGCGGTCGGCTTACCTGAGAGTCACTCCGGACGTGGTTCAAATTATTAACCACTAATCCGTTGTCTGCTGCTATTGGATCCATTTCTGTCAAATCATTATCCGTATATAACTTGAAGTTTCAACCACACATTGCACTATACACGTTCAAACTCCGAGCCGCGGCCGAATACCACCGACACCAGTCTTAGTCACTAAAGAAAAACGCATCTAGGCACAGAAACTAGCGAACACAGGCGCCTGACCCTCCGGAGTAAGGCTTCACTGGCTTATTTTAAACAAACGAGTTACACCACTGACTTAAATCAATAAACCTCCGTAATAACATTACGATGTCAACTACAAAAGTTTTCTCGGAAATGAAAGAGTTTGTCACAAGTTTTGTTGAGCACAACGTCTGGCTGGCCGATCGTAAGGACGCCAGGCGGCGAAAAGTTAACCGTGCGTGATTTCTGGGGGACTCTCAAAAGCAAATGGTCATATAAGCTATCAATCTTTGCATACCAGAGTGGTTAGGTGAAACGGACATTCTCGTTTCGGTGCGTAGCGCTTCGAGAGTGAAAGGGACGAAGTATCCGCAGGTACTCCGTCTCGAAGTGGGCGAACAGTATCTACAGGTTTTGCTCTCCCACTACAAGGAGGCACGGTGCGGACTCGGAGAGCCTCGAGCTTGAAAGTTTAGTTGAAAAACATAACAAGCATTACATAGTCGTCAAATTGCCACTTAACACCACGCATTTTTAGTATTTTGGACACGTATGACCATAACCCTCAAATAGTACCGGTTTGTAGAATATCTTGCGTTGATTTGTTTGGAAATTAAGCACGTGTTACTTTTGCTTTTAAATTTAATCTTTCATTTATGTTTGGTGTGGATGTTACGAAGTTTAATTTTAATTAAACTTTTAAACCTATCAGTAATAATGAAGAAACAAATTCAATCTCAGAAACGATCGATATATTTGATAAATCGAACAAAACCGGTCCCAATGCATCTCTGGTGAAGGCCGCTAGAGCTAACCTAACCTCTACACAGGACACTCCTGCGCAGGGACCCACGCACACTAACACAGCCTCTCATGATACAAGGGACCACATTCAAGAGAGCTGTCAGTGAGACGCACGCCGCTTTAAAACAGGGATTATTCTTACCTGGTTTTTGCGTTCCTCTGCAATTGGCATTTTTTTGAGGTGCTATTTCTATAAATACTATGTTGTCTACTTAGATAGGCAGGTTTGTTCGATTTTTCTTCGATATTGGTGTATCCATGAGGAGAATTATGATATACCTAGCATTTTCTTTTATTCAAAAATGACCTTTTTTTTTAAACAGATCTAGTTTTCAACGGGCCATATTTGATTTAGCCCTTTTCTTGGTGACCGTGAGACTGTATTATTTAAATTCAAATGTTCCCATTACGAAACCTCTAAGTAGGTACCTACCTACCTACCTTCTTCACAGACATCAGCTATACATTGTATTGTATATATTTATTGCGGAAAATTGAAAAAGGTAATCCGCATGCGATGGCCAGGAATCACCCAATTGTATTAACCAAATTAAGATTATTTTCAATAAATTCGGTTAACATAGTCATTGCCATTGCCCAGTTGTGAGCGGTTTCTGAAAAACATTAAAAGCTTAGTGTAGTACTTATTAATACCATGGCTAGGGGCCAATCCAAAACGTTCCATATTCAAAATCGCAAAGCGAGATTTTGAATCATTAATCAGAACCGTTTGGTTTATAAGTATTCTACTCTTTGATCTGAACCATAAGCAAAGAATACACCTATCAAGAAATATTACATTTTGATATAAGTGGGGAAACTTTGTTATTTCATTCGAGGCTGAATTAACTGCAACAACAACTGAACTGCAGTAACAAATCCCCAAGCGTATCAAACGACATTTTTCAATAGACTTTTGAAGAAATAAAATATTAGAACGGAAAGTAATTTTGTCAGGAATTATTAGGAAACTATGATTTAATTTGTTTTTTTATCCGCGCTTGCTTTCGCCAGGTTGAAGAAGAAGCAAAGATATGATGCCGTTAAACAGCCTAATATGAAAAATAGAAAATTCAAATATTTTTGAATTTAGAACACAAATAAATGTTAATTTGTTTATAAAAGTAAATATTTGTTTTGAATAATCATGTTTATCTATAAACACAATTTAAATATTCAAAAAATATTTACGCCGTAAAGACGCAATTCTCTTTGCCGGGATTTAAAAAAAACAAATACCGCCGACTATAGTCATCGAAGCCATTTGACTAAGTATAAGTATCTGTGGAAATCTGTGGAAATTTTTATTTCCGCACGTGTGCGGAAATATATAAAAAATCAATGTGTGTGATTAGGTTCAACATGCAATGTATATTGAATGTTGAACCTAATCGTATTGCGATAAGAATCACTTTTCATGAAAGTGTATTGAAAACAAAATGAATAATCTATGAACAGCAGCCACTTTGGAAAATACACATTTGAAAAAAAAATAGAGATGTCAAACAATATGCCATGAATAAACAAGAATTTCTTTTCATAGTTACTACTTCAGCAGTGATAACATTTTTAGCCACAGTAATAAATGAAACTAGCGGATCTCGACGCAGGCCATGATGGTAATCTATTTTTCTTGTTGTTACCTATTTTACCAACAACAGACATGGGTTTTTAATATGACGGTGCATCACCACCAATTTGGAAACCTATTATATGCCATAAAAATATACTGCACTCTTCAGTCTGTAGACCATTGTCCTACGACGGGGCGAAGGCCTCTTCTTAGTCTGAGAAGGAACGAGGCTTAATCACCACGGTGATTTAGTTCTATTTAGTCCGAAACGGCTTCTATATTGCCATGAATATAAATTTGGATACCTTTGATCATTCTCAATGGCTGTAAGTTGATCTAATTCATGTTTTAAATTTCAGGCTTAATCACCAAGTCGGGAAGTTTAAACAACCAATGACGAACCGCAAAGTCAACAAAACAAATCACTTGCCCCCCCCCTCCCCCCCCACACAAAATTAAATGCAATCTCGAAGTAACATTTATTAATAACTAGAATCAAAATGTGGAACGGAATCAAACCAACGCGGCTCTGGCACTTGACAGGAAGAATACATTTGAGAAACATGTTATTTTCTCGACTTGTGTCTGCCA
The DNA here is from genome assembly GCA_910589295.1 of Noctua janthe. Lineage (NCBI taxonomy): Eukaryota > Metazoa > Arthropoda > Insecta > Lepidoptera > Noctuidae > Noctua > Noctua janthe. The sequence continues at coordinate 10,542,643 of OU342575.1, read as the reverse complement.
GGCTCGAAGCCGAACCTAGTAGTAGGGTCTATGAACAGCGATCAAGAGAGGACATGATAAGTTTCCTGTCTCTTCTCATGGGCAGCGTTGCAATAGCTGGTTATGTATTTGGATTGTTTAGTCCACCCAATGACTGTAAGAACAAGAAAGAAGATGAAGGCGACCCGTGTCCTCCGTCTCCACCCTGTCCCCCCATTCAGTTACCTCGTGCTCCACAGAGGTGCCCTAGAACGGAAAGATAACAACGTCCAACCAAAATAATTTATGTCCGTAAGGATTGAGGAGCCACTTTTCGTATCTTAATGAAATTAATCTACTTATTTAGTAGGAAGTTTAAAAGTTTTGTAGGATCGATTCTCGGTTTTGTAGTGTAATACTTCAATAGTTATATGAACATAAAGGTGGCACCTCAATCTAAATATTTCAACTAAGGAGCCACGTTAGCACTTCGAACATCATTGATTAATATTTATCCTAATTTGGTATGATTTTGTACTGTTTGAGAGTAGTTAGCAGACAAAATCTGAGCTCGGTTGTATTAAAATTAAAAAAGTTACCATACATTATAAACGTGGCTCCTCAACCATACATACGACCCATCACTTTCAAAGAAGCAGTTGTCCAATTAATGCGCAATTTCTTTGTCATTTAGTAGTAAATATATTAGATTTGTAGGACAAGATCCAGTAGTTAAAAATGAGTGAATTGGGAGATATGGCACATTTTATTTGACTACAGCACATTTTACTCTGTACCTACCTGAGATCACAATGGAATCAAAAACTAGAGATGTCGTTATTTAGTATAAATGTCTACTAAATTCATAATTAAAAAAAAAACATATGTACAGATCAACATTGTATTTATTCGGTATCTCAAAACAAATTACTTTTCGATATTCCTTAAGAATTCGCTATTAAGGGTGACCATGGTATATGAATGAAATCAGGATGACTAGTTTTTGAAATTTATTTTTTAACAAGTCGACAATATCGAAATATAGGTATGTACATACAGAGATGATATATGATTGATATATGATTTAATTATTTAGTAGTCAATTTCCACAAGTTAAAGAATGAATTAATATTAGTTGGTCGGTGTTTTTACGAATTTTACAGTGAGAATCGTAGTTGTCGTAACAAAACAAGTGGCCCATGCCAGCGTCGCTGATTGCAGTGATAAACTCTATAACGCCGATTAATGTATATGATCTACTTGAAATCATTATAGATTCTGGTATCTCGTTTACTCGAAACTTCGTACAAACATTTAGTTCAAATGAAACTGTGTTTGATAGAGTATATTTGCACACTGTTTGGTAGTTACAAGAGGTACAAACGTTTTTTTCTTTTGCAATACAAATTGCGTCTTCTAAACTTTGGATTCCGAAAACAGAAATTATATTCAGGTTTATAGGTAAAAATGCAATCTGCCTAGATATTGGGGTAAATTGGCATGAATAGTTAGTACACTTTTTACTGAAAACTTTACTTCAAAGCTATATGTTCAAAAATGAAGGACACATTACAAGCAAATTCACAGTAGCTTTCTCTTGCATCAAAATACATCACGCTGATTTCGGATCTCATTTTATATTATCACAGTCATTAGCAACAGGATCCGACAAAAGTTAAATATATTGAGGAATTAAATCAGAGTATTCGTTTAATGTGTCTTGAGAACTTCTACTTTGAATATAATATAAGAAATGAATGACTGAATCAAAGCAACATGTGTTTTTCAATTCCACTTTAATAGAACTTTTACTGACGGGTACAGAATTGCATAGATTGCTATTTTTTACTAACTTTATTTTTATTTTGGTTGATGTTAAATTAGTGTCGGCTTCACCTCTCCAATTTTCGACAAAGGAAGGACGATCAGAAAATATTGATTCAGTGGCCCACATGATGTGCGAGCCTAACGGAATAAATCCTGACATATCCGACAATTATAAAACTTATTCATGGACACCCGTCAAAATATTTTTTAGGAAATTAAAGGATAGCTAATAATTTCGTAGATATTTACTTTTTTAGGGCAGGATTATACGTACAATTAGTATAAATTTATACAAAATAAGATGTTTTTTGTTCCAAATTTCGTCACAAGCAAAAGTAGATTATAGGCTAATCTATTTACCGAAGCATCTCAATTGAGGAGCCAGTTTAAATGTGCCATATCTTCCAATTCACTCGTTTTTAATTATTGCTCTTGTCCTACAAATCTAGTATACTTACTACTAAATGACGAAGAAATTGTGCATTAATTGAACAACTGCTTTTTTTGCAAAGTGATGGGTCGTATGTATGGTCTAAGGAGCCACGTTTATAATGTGTGGTACCTAACTTTTTTAATTTTAATACAACCGAGCTCAGATTTTGTCTGCTATTTACTCTCAAACACTACAAAATCATACCAAATTAGGATAAATATTAATCCATGATGTTCGAAGTGCTGACGTGGCTCCTTAGTTGAAATATTTAGATTGAGGTGCCACCTTTATGTTCATATAACTATTGAAGTATTAAACTACAAAATGGAGGACCAATCCTACAAAATGTTTAAACTTACTACTAAATGAGTATATTAATTTCATTAAGATACGAAAAGTGGCTCCTCAATCCTTACGGACATAATAATTTATGTCCATCAATTTCCTGAGTAACACAAGACAATTCCAATAAAACAAAACTGAGTTTTATTTCAACTATTTATAATTTATATTGCCATCGACCGGGCACAAATCCAGACTCTGTGGCTGCTACTGAGAAACTGAAGGAAAAACCCAATAACACTTTGCCCGACCAGGGAATTAAAGCCCAGACCTCGTGCTCAGCAGTTACGGCCACTAGACCAACGAGGCAGGTATTTTAAGTATCACAAATATGAGTGTCAGAAGCAAGTACCTACTAATTTCTTTCGTGGAACTGTAGAAGAACACGTACGACATGCAACAACCAAAACGGCTGTCCCTGAAGCTATGTTTAAGGAAATTTGTTATCAATAAGTTCTTGTGTTTGTTTTAATGTTCTTTCACACTTTATTTACCGCTAGCTTTTAAGTTGGGTAACCTGAGTTTGGTATGTTTTCCCTGTAGAACATAAACAAACCTCATGTTAGCCAACTGAATACATAGAGAGGTAAAATGGCTGTGAATGGACATTAGTTTGTTCATGGCACTCACATATTTATTTTATTATACTGTCAGTGGTTTATAGCAATATCATCGTTCTTCGATTTACTAAATTTTTGTGAATTCCGTTAATCGACGTGCGAAATCGAGTTGGTTTTTCATTTTTTCGATATGCAGCATTTAAAAGCAGCCGTAATGGTGTCCCTCGGAGTGGCAGCGGGCTACCATTATTTCGTGAACATGAAAAATTAGTACCATTTCAATGAAGAGGAGGTCTCCTAAGTCCTCCAAAGAAAAAGTTGGTAAAACAAAAATTATGACACGCGCTAAACCTTATATCACCATTCTCCTGAACTTATCCCAATTCTTTTGGGGTCGGCGCAGCATGTCTTCTTCTTCCATACTTCTCTTTTACTCATCATCTCAGCAGTCACCTCCTTTCTGGCTATATCATCGTGTACACAGTCTATCCATTGTTTCTTTGGTCTTCCTATACTCTTACACACATCAATCTACAATATTCAAAACTTGCCTCACTCATCACATGTCCATACCACGATAACCGATTACGATACAACGTTTCAGTTACAGGCGCCACTTTCAGACTTCCTCTTATGTACTCATTTCTTATTTTATCCATTCGCGTTACACCACATATCCCCCTCAGCATTCTCATTACAGTCAATTGCCTTTCTTTCATCCTTGTTGTGTTGTGGCCCAACATTCTGATCCATACAAGACTGCAGGCCTAACCATGGCTTCATAAATCTTCCCCCTTGAGTTTAAGGGGAATGCGGGAGTCGCATATAAGCCTTATAAAGGGTGGGTTTTACACCCATTACCTTGACGAAGCCGAAAACCACTTGTACTCTCCAAATTACAATTTTTTTTTTGTTCTAGGCTATACATGGAGACCTTCTAGTTACGGAGATATTGGGAAGTCAAAATTACAAAGTTGTCACAAGTTGTCTAAGTTTAATGTTGTATCTTTAAATATCTCCAAGACCCCTGTACTATTCAATGTATCCACCAGCACAATGTTTCGAGTGCGTTACGTTGAGTCCTACCGTAAACCGTGATCTTTGGACCCCAAAATAAAGTCGTTTCCCAAAAATATTTTTTGCGTAGAGTTATTTAGTTTGATGTACAGAATGCTTGGTTGGCGGCTTCGTGAAGCGTCCGTTTAAACTTTGTATTAATGAAGCTACTTGAGCATGCAGCATACGCAACACTACACTACGCTCTTAAAAAAATTACTGACGTTGCTCACAAAACCGTTATACTGGGACAAGGCTGGCCACGTCTGCCGTGTGCCAATGAGTAGTAACCACTATGTGGCGCCCTGACAAAGCTAGAAAGCAAAATGACATTTCTTATAGAAGATGGCGGGACGAGCTGAAAAAATCAACGAACAGCGGCCCTGGATCGAATGAAGTAGAAGTCATGGGACTTTCCCAGCAGTGGGATTATGCAAGCTTACACCCTCACCAGATTCCCTAGCTCAAATGACCTCTGGTCGAAGTCTGGTCTGGTGAGGGACGCATAGAACCGAGAAGTATAGCAGACAAAAGGGGAGGCCAGTGATTCCGGGCTGAAATAATGACGATAGCCTGCAACCTCCGCGCGCCGTTCCAAGCACCATAAGACCCTGGGCTGTGGTGCAGCTGTCGACAGTCTCAGATTCAAGGCCTGACCTGTTGCTAGAGTTTAGGTTAGATAGGAGCATATCACACTCCAACGTTAATGAAAGCGTAGTAGGTGTGTAATGTCGGTCGTGCACTCTACGGTCTACCGGAGAAGTTCACCTGTACGTGCCTGGAGATCGGCGTGAGGGATAAAATTATGATATAACGGCGCAAATACAATAACCTGATTGGTAGTTATGTGTTTGAGCCGTTTGGGGTTGACACACTAGAGCCATGGGGTCCGATTGCCCACCTAGTATTTCGGGATATCGCCAAGCGGTTGGTCGACTCTTCGTGACCAAAGGGCTGGCCTTTTTTTGCCCAAAAAATGAGCATTGCCATTCGACGTGGCAATGGTTGCCAGCCTTCAGGGAACTTTTTCTATTGACAGCATGTGGACAAATTTTTACACGCCCTGACATTCTTTTCTCTTTTCGATAGTTGTACACATGGTTGTACATATTTTCCTTTATTCATGAAATTATCTTATTTTGTACATTTTTAAATATTTCTTAAAAAACATTTAAATAAATAAATATAAAAAATATGTTTCCGTCGATGTCGGGAGCAGGGTCCAAGCTACCGGTGGTTAGGGCTCCAGAGACAGGAACCTCCTCATAATGCGAGCCGTATCGAAGAGGCCTTCTGAATCAGGCCCTTGATCCAACCGCCTAAGGAAAGCCTCGAAAGATGTTCGTCGAGGCTTTTGGCCATAAGGCCATTGGCCGTTACGACAATCTGTACAATGATAGCCGAGTTCACATTCCACAGATCGAAAACCTCGTGTGCCAAGTCAAGATATTTTATTTGTTTCTCTTTCTCAACTTTCACGAGGTTCTCGTCATGCGGGATGGTAACATCGATTATCATTACGCGGCGCGCTGATCGGTCTATCACCACTATGTCAGGCTTATTGGCGACAATAGTCCTGTCAGTAATGATAGACTGATCCCAGTACAGCGTGACATGGTCTTGTAGTACGGCACCTCAGATTCCACAAGTTTATATTTCAAGGCCAGTTGCTGGTGAAAAATCCTGGCTACTTGGTTGTGCCTGTGCAACTACTCGCCGTCTGATGGACCTACCCGAACGGTGGCATGCCCGACACATGTCAACCGTCCCGTCCTTCATGATAGTACATATTTTTATTTTAGATCTATTTATAGTTTATAAATAATGTACACACGGCGGCACATGAAGCTGTACATTTCCAGTATAACTTGGCCTCACTTTGTATAGATTTTCTAAACTGGTTTTGTAAGCTTCACCGTCGAGCGTGCATTAAGATTTATTTCAAGGATTGGCGTATAACAGCACTGGATAGGGATAAGAGGAAGGAGGGAAGGAAGGCCTGCCCTGCAGTGGGACACAAATGGCTGATAATAATTAATATAAGATTAATTTAATTATGTTTGAATTTTGCAGTACTGTAAAATGTTGTTGCATTATTTAAAAAAGAAAGTAAAATTATTGTCTGTGACGGGAAATGTCATCGTTGCCAAGAAAATGTTTGTCAGCCCGACAAAGATACCGACAGGAGCATTTTCTAAAAATATTGAATAGGATATGGGAAAAGAATTCAAATTTTCTGGTTTAAAATGGACAGACGGGAGCAGATGAAGTTAATTTGTTTAGTTATGTCAATGACAGCTGGTGTTGCATATTCGTTTGGTATGTTTACAATACGAATACCTTCTTTATGGAGTAGCAACGACAGCAGTTTGCCAACGGCGCACAATGTAAGCAAAGACGACAGAACAGAACAAAAAATAATTAATGCGCCCCGGCCTGCTGCTACATTGGATTTGGATATTCTTCACAATGCTAGCAGCAATATTGATAATGAAAGTTCGTGAAAACCCAGAGCTACGGACGAGTGGTGTTAAGCGTACAAGAAACCAATTGGGGGAAAGCATTTCCCTAGTTTGGCGTTTTATTTTTGTTTTCGTTTCAGCATTCAATTGTATATCTTCGCCTATTTTTTATATGATAACACTTATAAGTCGATAAATATATGCTAATTTAAATTCTAACGCTTTAATATTTTCCTTTCATCCATTGCTTCCTTTCGTCCATAGCTTGTCTTCTTTTAGAAGAAGTTTGTACCTGAATTCATCAGTCTTACTGAAAGGCACAAACTGGTACAGCACATGATTCCATTGTAACCGCTCCCAACGTTCTACGTTAGGGAGGTCTAAAATCATGTGGTAAAAGTTTAGACATCCTTAGTCCCTTAGATAATGTGCATCTTAGTACATGGTGTATTAGGGTGCACTTTATCTGGAGTTTCATCAACTCGACGTTGTTTAACGGATGAAGTAACTGCTACGTTGGTCTAATGGGCCTTTTTGTTGTAATTGGGTTTTTCTAAGACGGAATTTCTCAGTAGCCTTGAGTTTGGAAGTTGGTGGTGTGAAAACACTTTAAACTGTTGGTCCTGTGCCTGATCTGTCTGAACGTGTCAGATTACAGTTCTACCCCATGGGACCAAGAGAGTGAGGGAGGACTCCTTGCACCTTTATCTGTGCACACACTTGTGCAGCATTATAACCTACCCTGCGTCGACGGCGAATCTATCTAGGCGGTCAGAAGGATTATATTTTAATTTTGTCTCATAGTAAAGGTAACCGCACACTGAGGCTGACGCTTTAAATTAGTCGTAGCCCTAAAACCCTAAGTTATCTATTTGTTTAATTATACCAATTTGAAGCAGATATGCCACTGTTTTGGAACTTAAAAAGTAACAAATTACATTGAACAAGCTATATAAATGCTGGATAAATTGAGATTGCCCTCTTTAAAATACAATTTGTTTTTTTTTTCTGAGGTCTGCCGTATGCCCGAAGAGCTGTGGGTAAAAATAACCACATTGTGGAGCCCTTTTTTTCAGATGGGTAATCATCAAATTAATGACCCCTCCCGTTCTGGGCGGAGCGAAAGGGAGAGTCAGACTTGTACTGACTAAAACCCATCCATGTTCCTTTTTAGCCTTTTGTGTCCAGGGCCGCGGTATCTCTTTCGAACAGTCCCGCAGCCCCGGCAGGCATCTGCCCTTGCGGACCCTATCCGGTTTGCTGACGCTTCTTTGAGGCGCGCGTGGAACACGAACGCGCGGTTTCCCCCTCGTGGAGTTCGAAAATCGCTCACGGGTTCTTACTGCTGGGTTTTTTTTTTTTTTTTTTTTATGGGAAATCATCAAATGACCCCACACTCTGGGCGGAGCGGAGGGGAGTGTCAGACTTGTACTGACTAAAACCCATCCATGTTCCTTCTTTGTCCTTTGTGTTCCAGGGCCACGGTATCTCTTTCGAACAGTCCCTGGGATAATAAGTAATCTATGTATGTATAGTACATACATAGATTTATATATAACTGATAATTTTAATTGAATAGTGTGTACACCAATTTTCGAGTCAATCGACCCACAAAATATTAAGTTTCACAAAAAATTCAACCCCCCATTTCACCCTCTTAGGGGTTGTATTTAAAAAAATCCTTCCTTATTCCTTGTCTGCATTATAAATGGTAAAATTTTGCACAGATGTTTATATGCAAAATTTAAATACTGGTATTCAGCTGCATCCGGTTAGACTGGAAGCCGACCCCAACATAGTTAAGAAAAGGCTAGGCAGATGATGATGATGTTTATATGCAAAATTTCAGCTTTCTAGGTCCTCAGAATAAATAAATTTTATTTTGGCATGATATTAAAAAAAAACCAACATGGAAGAAGGTTTATTCTTGTTGTAAAATAAACAAGAGTTTCTGTTTTTATTTCCCCCAGAGCTGAAGTTGGCAGGAAAATTATGGAGGCTCGGACCATTACTGAGTAAAAATAACAATAACAAACAGACTTATTGATCAATTAACTCGTTATCAATAATATTGTGGTTTGTGATTCATGTCAGTGACACAAATCGTTGACGCCCACAGTAAAACGAGCTCAACCATCACAGATGTTGGCTGATAGCGATAACTACAGCGGAAATACCACAACATTAAAAAAAAAAATTTGGATATCTGCAGAATAACAATGCAATCCATTGCAACCTTTGTGCTCTTCTATCTTAATGTCCTGTTAAGTATTTTGTGTGTACATAAATAAATAAATAATTGCTTGGTAAACTTATTGCTTTATACATGTCATCTAGATTTTTCATGTCATTTTTTAAACGTATGAAGAAACGGTGACTGATGAAAAACGATTGCATGTAGCGGAGATGAGAATATTGAGATGAATGTTTAGGCTTTGAAAGTGACAAGAAAGGATAAAGTAAGATATGAGTTTAAGAAGCCAGGTGCGTAGTACTCGTAACCGGCGTGCGTGGACGAAGTGAAAGGAATAATAGGGAATATGCAAGTAATACAAAACTTTTTATTGCCTTTTAATAAGCCTAGCCCATAAAAAAGTGGTACACTTCTAATAAACCGCATCTTCCTTGATAATGCCGGTAGTGACGTCAAATGGCTGGCTTAGCGAGCCGAGTCATCAAAAAATACGTAGGATTCGATAAAATCTATACCCATTCGCAAAAAATTTCCCTTTCCATAAAAAAATATTTTTTTATTTATAGAAAGTGAATTATTCGATTGTCTCCATGCTGGCAACTTTTTAACCGACGAGTCTGACAGGTCAAGTGACACAAGCTTTGGTGTCAGCAATTCATCATTCAATTCAATCAACAACAATAAAATGGGAACAAAAACACCTGGAATATTATTAAGGCACTAAATTGAAATATGTGGGGAAAGTGGTACGATTTTATGTGGTTTACGGGTGCGTGCGTCGTCGGATACCGCTTTATGGTAAATGTCATAGACCAATATGGAACTCACAGAGTCGATGGGACCCCCATACTAAGAGGACCAGATGGATTGCCGCGTGACGACGACAACGATGAGGATTGACTGTGAGTATAACCAGAAAATGGGAGTGTGGAGCCCCAACACAGGATATGCCCCACCTTCTCTCCTACCCGTCGTGCACAACTACAGAACGCCAAATGCTGCGAACCTTACATACTCCTTATTTATGAACTTTAGTTTTTTTCTACTCCTCCGATATTTTTTTCTGATTAATTTGGCTAGTCACTTATATCTGTACATTAACGTAGGATATTGTAATTGTAGGTTCCTACTGATATTAAGAAAACGATTTGCCAAATTTCAACCGTCGGAAAAGAATAGTTTCGGAGACATTAATTGATGGCATTCTATTGAAAATGACGACATTTCATACCACAGACTATTTTGGCATAGAGTATAACGTACGTGTGGAATGTGCAGTGAGCAAAGCGCACATCATACTATTAAAAAAAAAACTGACACTATAGAATTGGTTCAAATGTGCGTGTAATTTGGCCTTACAACGAACTTTAATTCAGAACCGACTTTGTCAACCTCGACACGCCGTGGTCTTAGTCTATCCTACCACTAGAGTGTTTTTTAGACCCCGAAGGCGCGGAGGGGGGCGTGATCGCCTGTGACTTTGTTACGCAAAGGGGCTTCTATTCCAGCGCCGGGCATAAGGCAGAAGTGCTGGTTCTTACCCCCCCTACCATTTCCTCCCTGAAAAATAGGGACAGAAAAACTAAGGTTACAATTTAACAAAAAGAAAAAAATGGTAACTCCGACCAAAACTAAAGAGCGGGGGTACTTCTGTCCCCATCCGCCCCCATCAGCAGGTGTCCCGTATGTATAAAATTACCGATTTTAAAGCTTGTATTAGTATAACCCAAAAATAAATATTTCCCTTTTAAAAAATCATTAAAAAAAGCTATGCATTTCTGACTAATTGCCCCCCCTCGGGGGGTTGCTATGACCCTCCCCTCCACCTACATGTACTTATATAAGTGACCTTCCATTAATTTCGTTGCGGGATCCAAGACATTTAAATTGTTTCTCTCAGACTTCGTCGAGCTTCATCGTTTCGGCGCTTTAATGGTGGTCGCCATTGCTGATTCTGTCTTTCAGGAGTTGCAGTGGTTTGGGAATAGTGTAGCGAGCTTTCCCCATTAAAAAAAAAAACACCTCTCTTTCCGACATCTACTAGCTTTAACCCACGAGATCGTACTACCGAGATATACAGTATCATATGTTTTAACCCACGTTATAATCTATCTGTGCGCCAAATTTCATCCATATCCATTCAGAAGTTTTTGCGTGAAAGAGTATCAAACATCTTTACAATCTTGCACGTAGAACAGTATTAAAATACGACAGCAACGTCTCATTGAACACCTATAACCTGTGTACGCAGATAAACTTATAATTGAATCACATGGACTTCCAGGTGTGGTTTATAAATTATCGTGATAATGAGAGTTTCGACTGTCTAGTGGTGCAAGACCGACTGCTGAGCATGACGATGACCTTTTCAGGTTCAATTCTCAGGTCGAGCAAAGTGTTATCGAGTTGTTCCATCAGGAATTTTTCAGTAGCAGCCACGGATTCTGAATTTGTGCCCAGTTGATAGCAAAAGGCTCGGCCACTATTACATGGGTCTTAAGCATAACTGGCGAAAAGTGGGTGTACTAATGGGTACACCCTTGTGGTACACCCACATTTTGCCATTTTACGTGATGAGATTTTTGTCACCCTTAAAAGTAAAGATCAGTCATCATTGTGTTTTTGCTTCAGTTACCACCATATTTTTTAAATTAATTGAAATATCAACCCTTGTGGTTAAGAAGGGTAATACAGTTTATATGAGAAATCTATTTGTTTCTGTTCAGTAACTTGAAACTTGGTACAAACGCTTAATCTTGGTGTTGAAGTTCGATAGCTAAAGTACGAAATCTACGCGAGCTAAATCGCGGGTAAACAAGCTACTAGATTAACACAATTATTATTTGCATTTGTTACAGGTACATTTCCTTACTTGAACATAATAGATAACCAGACGACCTGTTAATATTAGCAGTGACTGACTCGAGGCAATTAGACATTTAAAGCTCGAGGACTTGTTAGTTTTGCGCATGAATTTTAATCTTTGACATCACCGGAAGCCACCTGATTTCCAAAGATTCCGAATAAATGAAAATACTAACACTATTAAAAGATTCTAGCGAAATCTAAATGTTCAGGGGCACAGGCGATGTTATACAGTTTGCGATTTCATTCTGGTTGTCATACAAATTCTTGCAGTCTATCATACTTAAATATGGGTCTTACGGTCAAAACGATCAATATATGGAAGAAGAAAATTCAGAAGATTTTTGTCCTGACGTCGATGATTGGTAAAATAATTCTTTATAGTTAGCTTATCGTTTTTATGTAATATTCTCCAAGCGCGAGCGGTTTCAGAATAGTTTTTTTTTAAATTTTGCGAGCGCTTATTACGATATATGTACGAGCTTAAAAGACCGTCAACACTCGTACAAGTTGCGCTCGTGGCAAAATGCACTACGCTCAAACGCGCGTACACGCGCTTCCAAAAACGAGTTTAAACGCACCGAAAAAACGCTAATCTAAAACCGCCCTCACTGTCTGTGCCGTGACACATTCATGTTACAGGTTGTATGATTCTGTTAGATTACAGGCGAATGCTCCCGGTGAGGGAACACTTTGAGAGTGGCCTGGTCTCATTATTACTTAATGATTTATCGGTTCCTCATAGTCTATATACGCTTTGGGCGACTCCATTACGCCACTGTGCATAAAGCTAGGAACTCAAGTAGCTACTATAATCTTTGTTTAATCGCCAGACTCGGTGAAGATTAATTTCACGACCACACAGTCTGTCATAATATGTAGGTCGTCGGCGACAATATTCGAAAGTGATTTTTAGGGGATTTTGAAATCGCTAAGGACAAATAGTTTGTCGTAATATGTGTGTCAACAATACACCTGGAAGTCATGGGGAGATGCCTTTGCCCAGCAATGGGATGACGGAAGCTACCAATAATAATAGTTATGTGTGTGGACGTGAAATTTCGAAAGTAGCTAAGTGTGTATCTGGTATTATACTGACAAGTAGTGATAACTCTTTCTAGATAACTTTGTGGTTGAATTATTTTATCAAAAAAGAAAAATCTGGCAGTACTTTTTCGCATTGACAGCAGCACTCATTTCTATAATGTCGCGCTGACCTGACAAGTGACCCCATCAAATTAACAGAAATAACCAATACCTACAGCAAAACAAACAGGATGTAGAAGTAAATGAAAATCACCCACCCATCCCCACACCCAAGAACTACCACTTAGAATGTGCTAGGAGAAAATAAAAAAATAAAATAAAATAAATAAATTCTAGTTATTCTTCTTTATAAAATGGCGAGAGCGTTGTTCTACGACTGGATCCAGTTTGGGTTTTCATTTTGGTTCTCGTACAAATTCTTTCAGGCCGTAATCGCCAAAGTCGGGTCTCATGGTCATTACGAAGATCAGATAAGCAGTAGAAGATGTGATGACGACGACTAACAGTATGTTTAATATAAGTTTTTAAACTGTCATGGTCACTAACGACCACGACAGGACGACTAGGATATTTACCATGTTTGCTACCACACCCACCCGAAATAACTTCAGTTTATCCGTGATCATGGTGCTTACAACAGCGCCGAAATATCGGGAACTCGAAACAAAGAGTAAACATGATAGTTATCTTTTTAGCGTATATTTAATATCCTATATTCATCTACTCTTACTCCCAATTTGTTATTAGGTAGTTTAAGATGTGTGTGGAACCTAACCTAAATTATAATGTGAAAGAGAGTTTCTTTGTTTATCCCTTTGCCACGTCTTCACACATTAACGGCTGAATGGAATCTGTTAAATTTAGCATTCGGGTAGACCGTAGAGCATGCAAAACCCGGTTTCGGTCCCGTAGTAAACCGGTTTTACATGGGACCATGGGAGAGGACAGTGGATACCTTTTACCGCGAAAGTACGTTGCCGTGAATATCCAAGAACATAGCTAGTTGTCTGTGCAAAACGTTGAAGGCCCAACGATAGGCTTAGCTAGCTTAAAGCTTATATTTAGGCATTCATTTAAGTTTTACAGTGTTTAATGATAATTATTTATATTTTCAGCAATGATGACCACAAATATGTTGTACTAAATGAACTCATTTCACAGGTCCGTAACTTGGCGACTCTATAAAACCATATGTGGAACACAGCAAAGTCTTCAAAATGACAAAATCAGATGGAAAGAAACTTCTAATCGATTTCCTGCAAATATCAGTTTCTTTCTTTATCGGGTACAAAGTTTTTCAGAGTATCTTAAAGCATTATCGATCAAGAGGCGGTGGGCGCGACAAATAAAGAAAAAGGAAAATTATTATAAATGTTATTCGGATGCAATTCAAAACTTTTTGATGGAAATGTAAACAAACTACTTTAGTTATATTCCTACGCAATCACTCTTTCAAAAGAATTAGTATCAGCTTCGTGTGTGTTTAGAAGATTTAAGGACTACGCACCTTACACTCGACCCCGACTCCACTCAAGCTATGATTTAGAAATCGTGTTCCATACGGTAGAATTTTCAGCGAGGTCGTAAGTGTAACACGTATGGTCGCCGCGTCGCGTCAAGTAAATGTTTCATTAAATTCGAGTCGGAGCGGAGTCTGCGTTAAATCTGTGTGTAATGTGCGCAGTCCTTAAAACTTGAGAACTCACCGGTTTTTCTAACAATTATTATTTGTATTGAATTAAATCGTTTTCACATTCGTGGATCTTCCAGTCATTACGGTAAGCCCGAAAGTCTCAACCAGTCTCACCAAGCGGATCGTTTTTCACAGGAAGTGGATTGTAGAGTAGGGTACAGCGATTTTTTTTTTACATTTTTGAAATGGCGGGTAGCGGGAAAGTTGCATCTTGAAGTTTATTATGGGGACATTTCAATTAAATTAGTGGAAGTACTGCCCCAAGAACTTTGAATTTAAAAAAAAAGGAAAAGCTAGGTCAATAGAAAAATTAAATAAAAATTCCACAGTGTTTTTTAATAGAAATAGCACAGTTTGCTGTTTAACAAAATGTGAGGAAACTAAAATAAACAAAAAAATATTATTATTTGAATTAGTTCTTACAACATAGAAGCGAACGCGGGCTTTATACGACATGACTCCGACTTATTCCTAATCCAGTCTTCCCTTCTTACCGGTCCATAGACTGCTGAGCAAGATTCTGCAACTAATGTTATGCATCTTTCGGTTGCTCGAGTGTGACATGGGATCCCGCGAAAAACTGATAAAATCTCGGAATCCACTTTATGGGAATCTGCCAAGGCTTCTAAAATCACTTCGGTAGGAATCGTTTTGGTAAGTGCACCAAAAAGCAATTCATCATCATCATCATCATTTCAGCCGAAAGACGTCCACTGCTGGACATAGGCCTCGCCCAAGTGTCGTCGCATTGACCGGTCCCGTGCGACTCGCATCCAGCGGATTTCTGCAACCTTCACCAGGTCATCGGTCCACCTAGTGGGAGGCCTTCCAACGCGACGTTTTCCAGTTCGCGGTCGCCACTCCAGAACTTTCCGGCCCCATCGGCCTTCCGTTCTGCGAGCAATATGCCCTGCCCACTGCCACTTAAGTTTGGCTATTCTTCGGGCTACGTCGGTAACCTTGGTTCTCTTACGGATTTCCTCATTTCTGATTTGATCACGCAAGGAAACTCCGAGCATAGCCCTCTCCATTGCCCTTTGGGTGACTTTAAGCCTTCTGATGAGGCCCATTGTGAGCGACCACGTTTCGGTCCCGTATGTAATCACTGGCAACACACACTGGTCATAGACTTTCGTCTTGAGACACTGCGGTAAGTATATGGGCCTCTTTTAATAAGTCCGATAAAAAGGAATTCCAAAATATTTTTTTTTCATACTTTGAGCGCTCCACCCTATTGTAGAGGACAGGTAGACAGTCGCATCATGTAAAATACTAATATTCAGTTAGGAAAATGTCAAAATCAAATCAAAGCACTCTCGTAAGTGGCAGTTGGGGTCAAATGAAAAATAACTTAACGGTGATTTAAAATTAAAATTTTGGGCGTGACTAGTCAAAATCAAATCAAAGCACTCTTTTAAGTGGCACTTCAAACAAAATGGCCTCCACATTACGAATGAACGTTTTCTGAACCGTATGTTTACGTTTCCAACAAGTACTTTTGGAGTTTAATCATTATGTAAAACAGTAATTGTAACAGACTCAATAAATCATTTATACCAGTACTGCTGTTTTGATTTAACTACATATAAAACCTCGCTTCACAATCAGCTTGGAACGTTCCTACCGCACACAGGCCTCCTCTGGGAGGCTAAGTAGACTGTAATCTACCACAGGAGCTCAGTTTGGGTTGTTAGATATTGTTACACTTCTTATTTTTTTTGTTTTCTTACATGACGGTTTCTTCACTGCACCGTTTTGAGAACAACAACGTAACGCGCCTGTCTGGGTGTGAAACATCGAACGCACGACCGCGTGAAGTCGGGTTTGTTACCACTGGGCTGCGCCGCCATTGTTTTACCATACCCAGGGCTGGACTCCACCAAAGTGGAGACGAGTGGAGGAGAGGAGACGTGCGGACCAATCGAACTGGTTGAATTCCACATGGCGAGTCTCGTCTCTCGTGTGATTAATCGAATCTTGTACGACTCTTGTCCGTTCCGCTCGTCTCTGCTTTTATGTACAGGCCTTGTTGGACTTCAATATTGGCCCAAAAATGAGCCCAACCACCAAATACCTACATTAAAATTAAGGATACCTTTTAACTTATGTAAAACTCTTCTACATGTGTATTCTGCCGGTCCTAAGCTACGGTGCACAAAATTGGTCACTTACTGAACAACAAAAGTCCAAACTCAAGATTTGCCAGCGCCAGCCAGGTCCCGGGTGTCATTTGTAGATCTTTGACAGTCGTTAGGTAGTCAGTGGCCCGAAAAGTCTGACAACCAGTCTTGCCAAGGGGTATCGTATTACCCAGTACTAACTGGGTTGTGGAGGTCAGATATGCAGTCGCTCCATGTAAAATACTGGTATTCAGCTGCATCCGGTTAGACTGGAAGCCGACCCCAACATAGTTGGGAAAAGGCAAGGCAGATGTTGGTCATCATCTTTTCTAAAATATGTTGAGGTCGGCTTCCAGTGGTGACGACCAGAAGTTTACATGGAGTATCTCCAGTCGTGACCAATGGTTTAACGTGCTTTCCAAAGCATGGGGGGTTTCGATATGTAATGGCTAACCTCCAATCGACCGTGTGGAGGTTACTGCCACAAATCTTCCATCTTCCTGCCGTTGTCCCATGTTACTCGGGGTCGGCGCAATACGTTTTTTCCGTCCATTCTCCTCTCTCAACCGTCACGCTTTCATTTACTCTTTTTTGAGGTTCCGTACCTCAAAAGGAAAAAACTGAACCCTTATCTATCTTAGGATCACTAGCGTGTCTGTCTGTCTGTCCGTCTGTCACAGCCAAATTATTCAGAAACTACTGGACCGATTGCGTTGAAAAGTACACATATGTAAATCGGTGACCCAAAGACGGACGTGTAACGTAAATTAATGAATTTTAAA
The DNA here is from genome assembly GCA_910589295.1 of Noctua janthe. Lineage (NCBI taxonomy): Eukaryota > Metazoa > Arthropoda > Insecta > Lepidoptera > Noctuidae > Noctua > Noctua janthe. The sequence goes on along the minus strand of OU342575.1, from coordinate 10,525,304 downwards.
CATGGGGGCCACCTTTAGATTAGAAAATAAAAATAAAAGTTTTGCAAACTATATCGTTTAACATATCAAATGAAAGGGCTCATTGTGAGCATCCCAAATATTTTTTTTATAATTTTAAGATAAATAAGGCTAAAGGGGGCTCGCTGACTACGATGGTACGGAACCCTTCATGCGCGAGTTCGACTCGCACTTGGCCGGTTTTTCTTTCATAGCATTCCTCACACAATCCATCCATCGTTTCCTCGGTTTTCCTCTCCCTCTCCATCTATCAACATTCTTATTCATCACTCTTTTAGGCACATGCGGTTCGTCCCTCCTCATCACATACCAAGATAGTCGATTCCTACTTGTTGCTGTCATATGTATACGGAATATTTCTCTGGTTATAATTAGCGCTCCTCCAGAAAATTTTAGATCGATAACAAAGTCATAACACACATATGATACTTAGCATGCGAAGAAACGGTGATGGAAAACATCGTGAGGAAACCGGCATGTCCTAGAACCAAAAATTCGAAGACATGTGACATTTACCAACCCACACTAGGCCCGCATGGTGTATTAAAGTACATTCCCTCTCATAGAGAGAAGGCAGTGTGCCCCAGCAGTGGCAACATTACAAGCTGATTATGCTTTACAAAGAAAAGAAGTCATAGCTGTAAACCATAATAAAAGAAGAAAAACAAGCAGCTGTCAAATTGACAACAAATAAAGTAGTAAAAAAAAAATTATATTACGGCTTAGGTACTCTTTGAGAAAATCGCAGATTTGATAAAAATAATGTAATAGAAGAATAAAAACGAGGAAATTCAGTTCTAAATTTATAGTGATGACGCCTAGGAGTCTATTAAACGATGTTATCTTGTTTTCAATATCATTCTTCGCGTCGTACAAATTCATGGAGAACTTCATAGAAAAGCATCGATGCTGCGATCAGGCTCAGAGGGAGATTGCTGAACCCGTTGATTTCGCGAAGGGTACCTCCCCCCCAAGACCATGCCCAAAACCAATAATGAGAAGGAGCGACCATCATCCTTACTCAGAGGATACCTAAGGGTACGTAATATTGTAGTCATAGGTACCAATATTTTGCAGAGACGCCTCTCTAGCAAGATGGATCGGCTATCTTAAAAAGCGGCTGGGTCAGACTTGATACGGAAGGAGGGGAAAAGCGTCTGCGACAGCTTGAGAGAGGGCTATGTCCACTATTAAACTGCGTTAGACTGATTTGATACACTTTTACCGGCGGTGCATTTAGAATTTAGTGCAAGATGCAGCAGAACTGTCTAATAAGTTGAATCCAGGGTTAAGTGCAGGTGCAGTAGCAGCTCAAGTAAGTATACCGCAGTAAGAGATGGTTTACTTACTCGAGAGGCTAAACACCCGACAGAGATGATTATCATAAATACAGGATGCTGAGGATGATTTTTTAAATGGGCGTGGATGGCCAAATCCGAAACTATGAGGAATAGCGAAAAAGTCCGATTTGGATGAAAGCTAAAACTGCATGATAAAATTTTTGAAAAATCAATATTCCTAACCAGGAATCGAACCCATTAATTTCGAAAAAAAAACAACTGTGTTATTACACCATTCGATAGAGTCGGTAATAAGTATCAAATTCTGGGAAATAGTGACATCATCATCATCATCATTTCAGCCGAAAGACGTCCACTGCTGGACATAGGCCTCCCCCAAGTATCGCTACATTAATAATGAAATACGGCAAACTAAAGTCAAGAGTTAGTTTTTGATAAAATACTTAACAGTATGCAAACAGTGAGTAGTAAATCAAGGAAACGCCGAACAAAATCACTAGTGGCGCCAACTCAAGCAAGCAAGTTCTAATTTCAATTGTTTACGATTTCTTTTTCTTTTTCTGTGGCCTTTAACCGCGAAGAGTCAATAAAGTTGAAATAATAAGTTGTGAAGATCGACTGCGCTGAGGGTGTCATCAATCAAGGACATTAATATAAAATATGAAAAAACATTAAAATTATCATTTTTCGTCAGCTTGCCGTATATCACTTCCCAGAATTTGATCCTTATTAGCGACACTAACGAATGGTGTAATAATACAGTTGAGTTTTTATTTTCCAAAATTAATGGGTTCGATTCCTGGATTTCCTGGATAGGAATATTGATTTTTGCAAGTATCTAATGATGCAGTTTTAGTTTTAATCAAAATCGTGCTCGAGACTCCTTTGAGTATTTTACGCTATTCCTCATAGTTTCGGATTTGGCCATCCACGCACACTTGAAAAATTCATACTGTATATTATGATGATTTACATGGAAGAATTTAATCTGGAAATCAACGACTTATGTAAACGACAGAGTTTGGGACGATCAACCTCAATCAATTGTATAAGTATATTGCTCATAGTTAAAAAATAGCAAAAGATGTAGCTCAGTGCCAGCCATGCTTAGCTTTGGTGTGTCATAGTCCTCATAATTTATTTCTTGGTATGAAACGCACAGTGAATTGATCACTCATTCAAGATGATTGTTTCTCTTTGCGGCAGCTGCCTTGTGCAATGTGCTTGTGCATGCGTGCCACAGTTTGAATGATCAATCGCCTTTCTAGACAGGAGTGTATCTAGATATCCAGTTTTTTTTTTTTTCTTTCCTGAATCATCAACGGCATCAAAAGCACGCACACGCACTAAAGAGGTATTTTCGTCTGCCTAACCGACCAATCCTGTAAGTGTCTCAATACTAAGGTCTACAGCCAGGGAGCAACACTTATAAACTTATAGTCTAAACGCTAAGGGCATCTCCTGCGAGAGACGGTCCTCGGCTGAGGCCGTCGGTGGGAGAGAGCCGCAAAGGACAGGCTGGATCTCATCAAGATTATTTAGGGACTTGGGTATCCAGGTAAACTGAAACTTGTAATTTAAAACATACCTTTTTTCGTCTCTTTCTTCCAGGATATGTATTCAATGGCTGCGGTGGTGGTGGAATATGGTAAAAATACTGTGGCGTGTAAACCATATCATCCATCCCTGAGGCGATAGGTGTCCCCCGTGAAGGAACCATCGAGCGCACGGTTCCGTACAAGCTCCTGTTACGTCCCTGCTTGCCGTACATATTCATCATCACACCGAATTCACACTGACTCCACAGTTTGCACGTTCACGTTCAAGTCTCATAAAATACACGCGGAATTGAAAAAGATCATCACAAAGACCGCGTACAGTGCAAAATGCAGTTTGTTTAAGTACAACTTATTTTGATTTAATAAAAAAAATAAGCAACCGCAGTATTGTTTGTTATTGAAATAGTTTTGTAACGAGGTTGTCTAATAGATAAATATTTTTTGAAATATTAAGATCTTTAGTTCCCCATTTTAGTTTCACGATTAAATTTTGTTTGAATGAACGCGAGCGACCAGTGTTGTTGTCGCAGTATCAAATGCGTGTTTCGCTGGAGAATGCAGAGTTCCATCATGAACACATTACATCTACTTATCATAGTTTATCTGTTTTTTCCAATAGGCTACGTGGAGCGCGACGTATCGACATACTGATGTTTGAAAATGTACAAAAAAACATGTGCACACGCAGATTCGCGCGCCGATCCACATCGGTAGGTTTAAAAAGTCTGTCATAATTATATTTTATTCATATTAAAATCAATTATTTATCAATTTTATTGGTCGTTTAAAACGTGTCTTATTATCGAAAGATCTGTAGTATCAGTACCTGTATTATTAATTTAAACTGTGTTTAAGTAAAAATCAGGCAAAGCTCATTTAGACATTTCTCTTATGGTACGAGTAATCTTCCTTTTAGTCTATACCTAGAAAGTAGTTTGCCAGATCTTTGCGTTGGTAGGTAAGGTTGAATTTGTATGACCACGGTATATTTAAGTCCTATGTAATAGGGGGCGAGCCTTTTGCCATCAACCGGGCAAATCCAGACTTCGTAGCTGCTACTAAGAAATTCCTGATAGAAAAACGCAATAAAATTTTTCCCGACTTGGGAATCGTACCCAGGAACTCATGTTCAGCAGTCGCGTTGACCACTAGACTTCCTAGGTTATTCATCATGGGTGTTCGACGTTTGAATTGCAAGAATAGCAGCGCCTACTATTGTACAACATACTCAGTGTGTCCTAAAAATAAAGTAAATATATTTTATTTTTTATTTTCAAAGTAGGGCTATTGAATTTTAAAAAAATAAAAAAACTACGCTACTTTGTTTGTTTTAAAGACATTTCAATACAAACTTTTCTTGTGATAAGACATCTAGGTACTTACCACTGGCAGGATACCAAATTACCTCTAACCTGAGAATAAAAGGGGTTCTACTTGACTGGTTCCAGATTCCAATATTGTTTGAATAACAGGAAACAATGAAAGAAAGAAAAGAAAGAAAGAAAGAAAAAATATTTATTTGTCGCAGCGACATGACGTGCATCATACAAAATTACAAAAAATAAACAATAAATTATAAATTCAACAGGACGGAACAAAAAAAAAGAAAAGAGTTAACAGCTTGCACGTCGTGACTGCGTCAAGCAGGTCAATGCTGTCAACTCGGGTATGGACACTCGATCATTGTCATGTCACAATGATAATACTCCTAGAATACCTGCCCCCACACCTATAAGAGTCCTATAGCACGCGTAGCATGACCACCGTAGACAAGGATTTTGTTGACGGAAGAATCAACAAAATGAAAGATAGTGAAAAGAAATCTGTCATTGTGTCGACTCTTCCGTCTAAAAAACCCGTTTCTACGGTGGTCATGCTACGCGTGTAGGACAGTTATTATTTCTAAGTGAGAACCTATAAAAAAGGTTTTTTTTCAAAAGTTAATTTTAGCTAGCAGATTCTTAACACACTAAAAACTTCACATAAAACGTTCTGAAAAGTTTTGAATTAAGATACCTGCCACCTAGTGGATAAAACCGAAAACAAAACAACTGAGACCACCAACGCAACAATGTGATCTCGTTCATGAATCACAAGCCTCGCCGGTATTTAGTTAATTCTACCTACGCCCACTAGATGGCGTTGTGTTGCGCGGCTAGTCAACGTAGTCGACCTTCTTGATTAAGCCGTGCGTGACACTTTCAGCTTTCATTTAAAAAAAAAATGTTTTGTCAAAAATGGCTGATCCAAAAAATAACATACAAATAAAATTAAAACGAAATGTACATAAATTTTGATATCACGAATTTTGGACACTGGTCTAAAACCTGGTCTGGTGCGAAAAAAAATAAAGTAATAAACACATAATGGCAGCTGCTGGAAAAGCGGCTAAGGCATTTTTCAATTTATTTTTCGAAAGGGCACACTGTGCTGGTGTGACTGGGAAGGACAATGGATTTGGGAACAATTACGTTTGGGCGGGATCGTTAGAATCAGGTCTGCAGATTGCCACTAACCACAAGAAGCCTGTGATGGTGATTATTCACAAGTCTTGGTGCACAGCATGCAGAAACTTGAAGCCAAAATTTGCAAACTCTACGGAGATTCAGACTTTGAGCAAACATTTTGTTATGGTCAATCTGATTGATGAAGATGAACCTAAGAATAATGTTTATGCGCCGGACGGAACATACATACCGAGGTACAATGAAATTGATTGCGGATTATAGGTCCACGCAGTGGCGTAGCTAGGGGGGGGGCGGCGGGGGCGGCCCCCGACCGTGAACATTAGTAGTGCCACCTATAAAATTTCGTAAAACTGGCAGATTGCATAACCGCCAGTATAATCCTTTTGATGTAGGAAGGTGCAGGTGACATTAGATGTACCGTTCCTTTTCAATCTTGAACGTTACCTTGATTTATTACTTTTATTTTAATTTTTGATTGATTTTTGGGGTGACACCTACAATATCTGCACCGGGTGTCGTCCATACTAGCTACGCCACTGGGTCCACGATAGGGTGGTCAAGGTCCATTGATTTGACTTATCCAGCAGGGCTGGCAGATTGTATAATATTGTATTCAAAAACTGTATAATTTGGTTACTGATTGTACCCTCTTTGTATCCTGGACCATCATGTATAATTGGATACAGAAAGCCTAAATTCTATTATCTAAGTTTATATTAATTATGAATGTGACCTATGGTGATATTTTTTGAGTTGCCATATGGATGCGCGTTAAGCCTTTTTTTTTTTTTTTTTTTTTTTTTCCGGATGGGAAATCATCAAATGACCCCCCCCCACTCTGGGCGGAGCGGAAGGGAGTGTCAGACTTGTACTGACTAAAACCCATCCATGTTCCTTCTTTGCCCTTTGTGTTCCAGGGCCACGGTATCTCTTTCGAACAGTCCCGCAGCCCTGGCAGGCATCGGCCCTTGCGGACCCCTACTTATTTGCTGACATCTCTTTGAGGCGCGCGTGGAACACGAACGCGCCGTCGACACGGCCTGTCGTCATAAGACGGCCGGACGGCGAGCTGGCCCATAACTCGCCGTCCACAGGCCCGCGCCTACGGTGGCCGGGAGCCACCACGTGACCCCCGACGCCCAGGGCGTCTCCCGCGGCGACTGGGACGTGAGGTTCTTTCCCTCTCACGTCCCGCCACCTCCTTCACTAGCATGACTGCTTCGCAGAAGGAGGTGACGGCTTCCCATTCCCTCTCGCTCCGGACCATGGCTTGAACCAAGGCCGGACGCGAGAGATCGCCGCCGCCAATCGCCGCTACGAGGACACGGCGGTGCTCCGCCCAAGCGGGGCAGACCTCCACGGTGTGCTCCACCGTGTCCTCCGGACGATCCTCGCAGTGGAAACACCCGGGCGTTTCCTCCCGCCCGATTCGGTGCAGGAACCTCCCAAAACAACCGTGTCCGGTGAGGACCTGCGTCAGGCGGTAGATGAGGGCGCCGTGGCGCCTCTCTAGCCACTCCTCAAAGAGGGGACTTATCGCCACTATGGTGGCGTGCCCTGCACGGGGTTGTGACAGTCGCTCTCTCCATGTCGCCATGAGATCACGCCGGAGGTCTGTCGGCTGAGCAGCAATTTGCCGCGGCAGCGGAGTTTCCTCCCGACGTAGTGCCTCCGCGCGCCATTCGTGCAGGCGTGCGAGGACTATCGCCTCCAGATCCCATGGCGGCAATCCGGCAAGGAGGCTAGCCGCTTCGCCGGAGATCGTGCGGTACCCCCGGATTAGCCTTATGGCTATTACTTTTTGGGGCGCGTTCAGGTAGTGGGCGGCTTGCCGCCTCAAAGAACGCGCCCACACCGGGGCCCCGTAAAGGGCCATGGACCGCACGACCCCCGCGTATAGCCTCCGGCAGGAGGCGTTTGGACCCCTCAGGTTGGGCAAGAGCCGCTTGAAGGCAGCCCCTGTCCGTTCCAGTTTGGGAGCCAAACGTCGGAAGTGCTCCACGAAGTTCCACCGGCTGTCGAGAACGAGTCCTAGGTACTTCAACGTCGACCCGACGCCGATGGAAACCCCTCCTGCCGTCAGTAGGGATCCCGACGGTGGCGCATTCCGAAGCCCATGAAAACACATGGCCTCGGACTTGTGCAGTGCCACCTCGAGACCCAATTGCCGGATCCTCTCCACGACTATCGCAACCCCGCGTGTCATGTTTTCGGCCGCCGCCTCGTGCGACCTCCCTTGTGCCAGTACCAGCGTGTCGTCAGCGTAGCAACGCCGGTAGGGAGGTCGGCGCGCAGCACCCAGTCGTAACCGATGTTCCACAGGGCCGGTCCCAGAACCGATCCCTGTGGAACACCGCACGATGCGCGTTAAGCCTGTGAGTAGGTACCATAATAAATAAAAAAAATAACGTAGGTAAGTTCACGTGATTATTCATTATTGTGTATGCTTAAAAAAAATTAAGCTCTGTTTGTATCCTGACATTTCATTTTGTATTATTTCAGAAACATTGCCGAATTTAAAACTATTTACTGGCAGCCCTGTTATCTAGTTGAATCAATGCAACAGGCAACAGGAGTAGTGTCTACTAGTTACGGCATCAGCCAGTATGCAAGCTGTTCCTTACCTTATGTCTTACTAGCTTTTGCCCGCGGCTTGGCTAGCTCGCGTTTATTTAGTGGTGCCATCTATTATCATAATAACGTTATTGTTGTTTTCCTCGGGAACAATACTTTTTTCGGGTTGAAAGGTACCTAATGTCCGTTTTTGTACACCTGACAACGTATATATGCAAAATTCCAGGATGATCGGTTCAGTGGTTTAGGCGTGAAAAGTAAGTTTGTTTGTTTGTTTATTACAAACAAACAAACTTCTTTCGCATTTATAATATTAGTTAGGATAACATTGATAAGTTGATGACTTTATGAATGAGTCTCCCAGGTTCAACGGTAGCCGTTTACAGACTGACTGATAATATTTAAGTATTATGATTATGAAAATTATCGCAACCTGAATATATTATGCTAAGTTTATTTTATCTTCTTCATCTAATTTAAATGTATCGTTATTATATAAAATAATTAATAAACATTTATTGATCGTTTGCTAACAGGAATTATGTTCATGTCCTAGTATGTTCATGACTTTTCATGCATCACCTATCATGTAGTACGCACGACGGCCAATCAAGCTATACAAAGCCACTTTATGCAGATCTCTCATTATACAGAAAATCTATACAAAATGAGGCCAAATTATACTGGAAATGTACAGCTTCATGTGTAGCCGTGTGTACAGTAAGCTTCTCTAAAATTATGCAACGGTAATCGGTCCTTTGCCTTCCACGACCAGTCCTTGTCGTTTTTTTTTTCCACTGGAAGTATTATTAAGATGGGTTGGATTGTGTGAAAGATAATGAATCTAGTTAAAAAAAACTGTTTTGAAAAAAATAAAACCGACTTCAAAAACACAAAAATGTGAAAAATAACTTTAGCTTCAGAAGTCGGTGACTTTTGTTTGTTTGATTCAGTTTTTTTTTGATACCGACTTCTGAAGCTAAAGTTATTTTTCACTTTTTTGTGTTTTTGAAGTCGGTTTTATTTTTTGTAAACATACATAAATAAAAAGATTCCGACGAATTGAGAACCTTCTCCTTTTTTGAAGTCGGTTAAAAAAGAAGTGAACATGACGGCTGATAAAGTATGGATCAGAGTATAAATTGGGATTATCCACGTTTGCTTGGAGGGCCCTATGGCCAACAGTTGACTGTTTTAGACTAATTTTATTTAAAGATGGCGAAGAGTGCGACGATAATGAAGAAAGAACGATGATAATAAACATCGTATTAAAATTCACATTTCTTTCCCCAGAATCCTATTCATATCACCAACAGGACTGGTGGACACCGAAATTGTGAACGATGAAGGCAGTACTCAACACAAGTACTTCTATAGTAAACCTGAGCAAATAGCTAAGTCTATGCAAAAAGTGCTAGACAAGTACAAGGACGAAGAATTTAACGTATGAAGAATTTATTACTACAAGATCTTACCGATGTAGACGCAAACAACGAAACAAAAAAAAATCATAAAAACAAACTGTATTGTAGATTATTGATTTATTATTTTTTTCTTTTTTTATTGTACTTCTGTGTGGACATTAAGGAATTGACATAGTTTATTCGTTCCAGGGTCATAATAAATCCTAAAATATACTTTGGCATACTGTGATATTAAGAGTCTCGTAACTCTGTATTCTTTATGTAACAGTAAAATGACTGAAAAAACCGCGTAATCTTCCGTTTCATTTTTGCTTTCTTCCACCATACATACTTTAATATAAATTCACGTTCAAACACTGTTTTAAGGTTTCACGGTTTAAAACTAAACTTATATTGTTTACTTTCGGAGAGATCACGTAAGTGACAGTTTAAGTGATTGTTCATTATTTTGAGCTCCTGATATTTCGACGCTGTTGCAAGCGCCATGATCGCGGATTTTTTTTTTAATTCACATGAGTATTCTCAAAGAAACAGCCTCTACGAATAGTCCAGCTTCACTAAGTAAATCTGTTTCACCATGGGCAATAAGCCTGCTATCAGCGTCGCTGACTGAGCATTTTGTATCAAAGTATGAGATATTCTTAACGTAACTTGCGCTGAAGAAAAGTCTCGCTATCTCCTACGTTAGGCGTAATTGCCACCAAAGCGGAAATGAGCGAAACAGAGAAACCTGTGGGACTCTACCATCACATTAGTTGAAACCCATCTCGCATCTCTCGTCTCTCCAGTGCACTCCTTCGCACCGCTCCGCTCGTAGCAACCGGGACTAAGGCCTGGTGACGAGCGAAGCGTAGAGGAGTCGTGCGGATCCGACCAATCACATTAGTTGAAATATACATCGCGAGATTGGTCGAATCTTGGACATCTCTCCGCTCGGTGGAGTCCGGGCTTTAACCGAAGAACTTTCTGGTTGAAAATAAACAGCACTTACATCTTCGACGACCGGCTCGACGTACATTTCCACGGTGTTGTTGAGGGGCGGCAGCGGCATTGGCATCGGTGACGGCGCCGCTGAGGACCTCCGAGATATGCTGTTGCAGGAGCATTGTGAGACGGACCGACGAGAACGGGGAGATTCTCTGTGGGCAAAGGAAATGTTTTGTTTATAGATTTTTTGATTATTTCTCTCATATATTACAATAGGGTAAGTAATTTGTGACATTGACAACACACATACAATAATCCTCAGTTATGTGTACCTGGGAAGTTACTAAACGAAGCCTTTTGGGGGACTTGTAAGTGTAGCCCTGGTTCACAGTAAAGATTATCTCTCCACTCATGATTGGTTTTCGAAGCTAAACCAGCTTTGTTTAGTTTCGAAAGAAGACAGAGAAGTAGTTTCCAGAGAAGTTGAAAGCGTTAAATTCTGCTGTTAAGTAAAGCTTCCTTCTACAACATGGTTTGGCAATATTATCGTACATAATATTTACAAGTGAGACTCAGATCGTTTTGTGCATATGCTTTTGCTTACTCAGGTACAAATTACGCTAAACTGCATTCATAGTTTAACATTGGTATTGTGTTCGTTTTAGCTGTACCTGATGTGCAGTAATAACAATGCATCAAGTAAGAATGATGTTACAACTATCTTGATGAATAATTGCTAATCTGGGACCGCTATGTCCTACTCTTTAGTATTCCCCCGTAACCTTTCCCACCATACTACCTTCACCTAGTATATCTTCGTTCTCATTATATGTTTTTCCTAAACTATGCTTTGCGCAAATACATTTCCTTTTCTGGCCACTCTGTTGAACAAATGTTTATTCTTTCAGCGTTCCTTTGCCTGTATTCTTTCTACTGCATGTTGAGTGTGCTGTGACCCTTCTTGATGTATTGTCTTGCTAGTTGTTACATTTCGTTTTAGTTTACTAACGTAAACCTAGTTATTCCTATGATCTCTAATAGCAACTTAAGAGCTGATTGCAGTCTCTCATAACATTTAGACTTTAGATCGACCGCAGCCTGCTTTTCTCCATAGCTACACAGATCAATCAAAGTTCTAATTATAACAGTTCTCGATTCATTAAATCAACAAAGCTTTGAATTAATTATACATTTGGAAACTTTTTTTTTACTGGGAAATTTCTCATGCAAGCGGAGGGTTATGTCGGACTCTAACCGACTAAAAACCCACTGCTCCAACTACTACCATGCGTCGGGGGCCTGGGAGATACCAGTACATTCGCGCGCCCCCCGACTGGTATCAGCCCGCCGTTCCCGTCAGGCCCCATCACCAAGTGTGGCTAGCGACCGCACGTTCTCCATGAAGGCGCGTAGGAACCACTACGAGCCACCTCTTTGGGCCTGGCTACTCTGCCAAAGTTCGCCGCCCGCAGGCTCCTCCGTTGGTGGCCGGAGATCTTTAAGCTGCCCTTCTGGTGCGGTTAGAGTGACATGCTCTTTTTCCCTCTCCGCCGCCACTCATGCATGCATTACCTTCTCGCAAAAAGGGGAGTCGGCATTCCACGCGTTCTCACTTTCGACCATGGATTGGATTGACCACAGCCGGAAACGAAAGATCACCCACCCGCACCGATGCATTTGTAAACCTAGTTATTCCTGTGATCACTGCTGCATAATAGTATGGACTAGTAGTCGAAGACATTATTAAGAATATGTGCAAAATGTTGTCTCCTATCGAGATTTTGTTTTGACATCTCCTGTTGTTGTGCCCGAACTTCTGAATTCGTGCTCCTGATATTCACAAAAAACCAATTCTGCTAGGATAACTTTTAAAAAGTCTCTGTCGCAATTATTGTGCCTGTTAATCCAAACGTGTGAAATTAATTTTTCGCTGGTTTAACAGATCGTACTACTGTTCCCGATTCACATTCCGTTGAATTGATGAATATTCATTCTACAAAGCTTTCGAATCAATTATACATTTGTAAACACACAACCATACCGGTACGTTGTCATCGACGGAATATTAATTACTATACAACTTTAATAAGCCAGCGGTCAGCAACTGTGTGAGAACTGGGGCAGAGAATACAACTGATGGTAATCTGTTATTGTTACCTACATACATGAATGTCATGTTATAGTTCAAAGGCCTGTCCTGCTGAGTATAAGCATCGGTAGTTCGGTAAAATATAGCCATGAGTGAGAACTATATCAGCATCTCTTGTGTTAGCGAGTTTCTCCTGTACAAGTCTTTAACTGACATGGTCACCAACACTTAAAACGGGATATTTACCATGTTTACTATTTGTTTTGAGTTAATTATCCTTTTTTAAGTGTTAATGTTAGTGTTTCTCCTGTATTCCATGGACTCTTCTATCATCAAGAGTATGGATAACATCTTTGGCTTACACACTTAGTTATGAAATAATCTATTGTTCTTTACTTATGTTTTTTTGTTCATTGTTGTTTATTTTGTTTTAACCTATTGTTTGTTTGTTGGTTTGTTATTGTTTTTAGGTATACTGTAAACGATCTCATTAATTTATGTACAACACCTAATCTGTACCTACTTTCTTAGCAAATAAAATTCTGATTCTGATTCTAATAAGTCTGTTATAGAGTCATCTACAATAAATAAAATTCATTTATTTCGGACAACAGTGATCCATATTTTGTTAGTATTACACACAGCTTATATTCTAGTGTTAGTAACATTGACATAATCGATAGTAGTTGTATTAAAAACAAAGAACAACAAGGCAGGAAACATACTTTCTATAAAATCAACCTCCGTACAAAATATTTAATATTTGGAGTATAGCTCTCCGCCACAGGTCTAAAGATATAGTTGCGACTACTCCGCAGTACTCCACACTCTGCACAGCAGCGAAGCCGTCTTTTCGCCATCAGTGTGGGTCTCAGCAAACATTTCTGAGGCGCTACAGAAACGGGGCAGTCGCAACAACATCCTGAAACCATTATTTTACTGTACGCACAGGACATCCAGCGATCTCTTCTTGTAGTTGTTGACCCATAGATTGCTCGTGTAAAAGCTCTGACAGTAGGCCTTAAAAGAGAGCTACGCCCTGATACGATTCCTAACCAAAAAGACGGTCAGTCCTTCAAAAAATTGTATTGAATCCTTAGGTCAGACTCTTTTCATGTCTTCTTTTATAAGCTCAATATTCGTCTCAATCTTGGTAAGTAATACAGTCGGAAAGCCACCACTGATTCTCAAATCGTTAGTGAGCTACTGGATAATTACTGCTACTAAGGACGATGAATATTAGGAACTGAAGTAGTAAGAACATAAAAGCAACACAAACATTACAAAAGATAGCATTCCTTAATTTTCCATTCCTAAGATTTACTCTGTCAGGGAGTGTGTATAAATAGTCTGGGTGCGGAGACGTTAATGAGTCCTTAAATCGACCATTGGCACGAAGATTGGCTGTAAAAGTGACGAGTTGGGAAGCGAGACGTCAACACCTTTGAGTACTTTTAAATTGAAGTTCCCCGTTCTTGTTCAGAACTGTGTAAAACATGAGGTGGTATTTTATATTCTCGAAGGTGATAGTCTTATCTGCTTTTTTTTTTTTTTTTTTTTCCGGATGGGAAATCATCAAATGACCCCCCCCACTCTGGGCGGAGCGGAAGGGAGTGTCAGACTTGTACTGACTAAAACCCATCCATGTTCCTTCTTTGCCCTTTGTGTTCCAGGGCCACGGTATCTCTTTCGAACAGTCCCGCAGTTCTGGCAGGCATCGGTCCTTGCGGACCCCTACTTATTTGCTGACATCTCTTTGAGGCGCACGTGGAACACGAACGCGCCGTCGACACGGCCTGTCGTCATAAGACGGCTGGACGGCGAGCTGGCCCATAACTCGCCGTCCACAGGCCCGCGCCTACGGTGGCCGGGAGCCACCACGTGACCCCCGACGCCCAGGGCGTCTCCCGCGGCGACTGGGACGTGAGGTTCTTTCCCTCTCACGTCCCACCACCTCCTTCACTAGCATGACTGCTTCGCAGAAGGAGGTGACGGCTTCCCATTCCCTCTCGCTCCGGACCATGGCTTGAACCAAGGCCGGACGCGAGAGATCGCCGCCGCCAATCGCCGCCACGAGGACACGGCGGTGCTCCGCCCAAGCGGGGCAGACCTCCACGGTGTGCTCCACCGTGTCCTCCGGACGATCCTCGCAGTGGAAACACCCGGGCGTTTCCTCCCGCCCGATTCGGTGCAGGAACCTCCCGAAACAACCGTGTCCGGTGAGGACCTGCGTCAGGCGGTAGGTGAGGGCGCCGTGGCGCCTGTCTAGCCACTCCTCAAAGAGGGGACTTATCGCCACTATGGTGGCGTGCCCTAGTCTTATCTGCTTCAGGAACATAAAACACCACCACATGTTTTCTGAACTTCAAATCAGTTCTACTCTTAGAGCTGATTTGAAGTCAAATAACAATGACAGACAGAGGTATAAGCAACCAATATTTGTCTGCCTCTTCCTGAGATTCCCCTTTTAGACCAGCATTGCCGTATTCGAAAGAGGTTTGCAATTTCTTCTCGCTGCTGAATATTAAGTTTTAGAACTCAAGAAAGGGAAGCTATGCTCAGGTACCAGGTTTTTTCTTTACATAAAATGATAAAACTTGTTTATTTTAAAAATAGGGTTTTATAAACACTTTTATCCGTCGTCTTTTTTTTAACAAGATGAGGCTGGTGTTTCGTACCTGGCTACTCTGAAAAGAAACAGCCGAAACTAACTCAGAGGTCTAGTCTCTTTTAAGGTTCAGATATAATCTTGGCAACTCACATGAGGACTAGAGGATGAGTGCCTGAGATGGTATACGTGAAGCTCTAGCCAGTGGCCCCACTGGAGAAGTCACGACTCTTTTCCCACCAGTTTCGTACATCTCCTCCTTGCAAGTTAGATGACATAAGCAAGATTCGCTTCAGTTTAGAAAGAGTACAGCTTAATTCAATTTTCGCTTCAGTTTAGAAAGAGTACAGCTTAAATCAATTTTCGCTTCAGTTTAACTTCTTAATTTACTCATACAAATTACCTTCTGCTTCTCCGACACACATGGTGCGAGTTCCGCTCACATCTGCACCTGACTGGCACGAAGTACCCCAGCTGGGGCAGAGGCCCAGGCTCCGTGGAGTCACTGGAGTCGCTCCATTCCGGCTGGCTGAATGGGCCCATATTCAGGGCTGACGGCATCGTGGAGAACACTGGCCTTTTTTAAACACTTTTTTTTTCTTTTTTTGGTGTCGTTTTTGGAATTCTTGTATTGCAGTTTTTATTACGTTTTTGATTTGTTTGTTTTATGGAAGACGCAGTTACTTTGGTTTAAATGATTACAAGTAAGTAAGCCTGTTGTGTGTGCACTGATTGAAAATCAAATTGTCTAAGTATATTGTTCCTTTAAATCTTGTCAAGAGATATGCTAGTTTCACACACAAGTAGATGATGTTGTCATAAGAATCTAACAGCTGATAAAGCACGGATTTCTTTGTCCTTCAATCTGATACCGTTTAAAGTACTCTTACGCAGAGTTTATTTGGAGAAAAAACCCTCGTTTTGGTTATTTTTGAAAAACACACTATACAGTTTCCTATAGCCAAGTCTTTTAACACTGTTTTAGAAAGTTTTCCAAATGTCCAATTAACAGGTAATAAAGAAGCACTCACAGCCTTTTCTAATTGCACTCTTTAGCACTTTTACCAAACACGTGTCAAAAACTACTAGAAAATGAGAGAAACACGTCAAACATCACTAGAAGCCGGTTTCAGTGTACATTATAAAATAATTTAAGGTTATTTAAAATTAGTGTATAAACAATGATAAGGGTATGACGAGGTGCGTCTACAAATTAGATCGAAATATTTGATATGACCGATAAGATTAGTTGTAATAATAATTGTTTTTGGGTTAACACGTCGTCGAGTGAAATTGGAGCGCCCAGCCCAACAGTTATCAATGGTAGCCGAAAAAAATACAATTATTGATGGATTAAGTTATATAAGTGTGGGTGTTTTTAACCGAAGACATAGCTAAATACCGCACGAATAAAAAAAATGTTGAGAATTACGTACATGACTCAGGTGTAAATGGTTTGAGAATCTCCATAATATTCGGTAATCAGCATAACATTGATCATTTTACTTTTATATACTTTCGGACCGAAATCTAGACTTATCAGAAAATATCTTATAATATATCTTTTATGATATAGTTTTCTTTATAATCCTTTCTGAATACTACTTTACTTTCCGATAATTAGGCAAAGGCCAGTTTCAAAAATCTAAAGAATCCCTTTTGACATGCTTCCAGCTCCAACTAGGTAAAATATCATCCTATAACGTCCCACTGCTGGGACACATGACGCCTCCTCTCCATGAGGAACGTTCACGCGGCCCAATGCGGGTTGCTGGATGTCTTCTAATTTTTAACCGATTTCTAAAAAGGGAGATGGTTATGTATTCGGCCAGCATCTTTTTTTTTCATGTATGTACTCTAGTTTCTCCGCGATTACTGGTCCGATTTAGGTGATTCTTTTTTCATTTGGTAGAGGCGGAGCTTGCGCGGTGGTCTCATATTTAATTGTATTAACTTTGCGCCGGTACTTTGTGTTATCCTCTAAAATATATTATTTAATTAACAAAATATTACATACATTTGTAAATTAAAATAACCAAAACTGAACAATAATCTTAAAAAATGGCGTCAAAAAAACTCCTCAACGCTGTCAACTCTAAATATGATTTTTTTTCTTCTTCGTCTGTGTGGATGATGTACTAACCATAACTAAAAAGGGTAACTTTCGAAAGTCGGTGACAGAAAGTCAATGGAACAAACAAAAGTCACCACACAAAGCCACTTCCGAAGGTAAAGTTATTCTTCACTTTTTAGTGTTTTCTTTTAGAAGTCGGTAATTTTTTTTTGCAAAAATATTTTAGTTCTAGAGAACGCTGTCTCACGATTTTTTTCTTTAACTACATGTTAGTTTTAAAAGTGCACCCGAGATGCAAAACATTTGAATCCAACTCTTGCGCAGGAACAAATATTTTTACCGAACCTCAGCGCACGCGCACCCGATGCATGATGCACGTTATATACATACACAATGTACATCCTCACCTACCACTTTAGCGCTATGTATTACTGTAACAGTACCTACTTTATATTCTACTGACAGTGAATATTTTTGGATGGGCTGCATGGAAGAATTTGTTGAGTAACTTAAGTGGGCTGGTGTCTCAGTGAGGATTTTTTTGGAAAGAGCTGCCAAGATGGCTACCAGACCAGAAGTCTTGCCAAATGGGTGGTTGACATTCAGAAGATCAATTGAGAATGATTGAACTGTCTTGTCTTCAATGGACAAGGCCCCTCGAAGAAACAACGCTTTAAACGGCGAAATCCAGTGGCAGTATCCTCATAACTTGGGAGCACCATAGTCAGCAACACTTCTTTTTAATCGGATAATATGAGTATACGTTTCATTTTGGCTTCCGACGAATACATGTTTTTTTTTTTTTTTAAATGTTGCCCCATACTAGGAAATCATCAGCATTTATCTATGATTTTCGTCAACTTAATCCATAGATTGATCCCAAAACCGCTTTGTACTTTTATTCAAACTTTTGTCTATAGCCCCGTAATCTATGCCCATTTGTATAACAGCAGCTGCTCTAGCCATTGTTCTAAACAAATAAAGAGCTGTGGCGAGCTCGGGTTCCGTCAAAAAACCGTCCCGAGTGGTCCCGAACGTGAAGGCACGCGCATTCCTGGGAAACGATAGTTTTTTTACTAGGTAGGCGTAGTTTTTGGGATCGTGACTCACAAAGGGTCCGACGTAATGTAATTATGATTGAACTTCAATATTTTTTTGGTTGTGGTATGTAGGAAGAAAGGGTTTCTTATGGGAAGTTACTTGTATTGAGGATATTTTGCTTTTTTCATCAAACATTTCCGCGTACTGAAATCCATGCCGTTTTTACCAGACGATATAAAAAAGATAAAGAAAGTTGTTACTCTTGAAATATATCGGTTGTACTGCTGGATACTACATAACTTAGAAGACTCCACTTTAATAAATGCCTAAACAACGACATGGTTGAATTTTAAACCCTCGGATTTTGGCAATTTTGGCATTCATTTAGCTGTCACTTAGTAATTAAAACATACAGAAAAGTATTAAAGTTAGAAAAAACATAGATTCGATCTCTGAAAACAATACGAAAAACGCCTCAGCGCTTTCTGCTCGGAATGCTCTTAACTTAAGCCCTAGTTGGCACACAAAATACAGGTCGTGCAACTGCATTTCCTTGGCCTGCCGACTTTTATGGCTTTCCCAATAATGACTGGTAAGTGGTATTACATATTTGTTCCGAAATATGGTGAGAGATTCACCAACCGAACCTAGTTGTATAGCAGCTACTGGCATTACAAACCTTTTAACTTGGCAAAGAGTATTCAAAGCGCAACTATGATTGTAAAAAAAATAATTAATCCATCATACCCTTCTCTATTTTTCATCATGGTTGCGCTTTGAGGAATAATTTAGTTGAGGTTAGTTGGTTGCGCTTTGAGGAATACCCTATTAGTAGCCGTTGACATTGAGTTCCTAATCCCAGAAATATGAGCATACAAATGTTAATCTGTTTTTTTCCCATACAGCAATACGACCTTTCAACAAATGTCAAAAAGTCTTTCTTCTCGGATAAAACTATTTATCACACAAAATTAATGTTTCAACATACCCCGCTAAATAGAGATGTCTTCGTCGTGACCAAACAGACAAACAGACAGACATACCTTCATTCATTAGTATATCTTAACACACGGCCATACATAGACACGCAGACATACAAACATACATGGAATTCATAGTAAATCATCCTTTAAAGCTTTTAGTTAAACATGACTAAGTATAGTCGAGAACAGAAGTGAGGGAAATGAGAAATTGGTCTGTTCGTTGGTGTAGTAAGTAGTCGCAAGCGCGACTCCTAAGCATGAGTTTGAGTCGGGCAAAGTGTTATCGAATTTTCCCATCAGAAATTTTTCAGTTGCAGCCACGGAGTCTAGATTTGTGCACGGCTGATGGCATAGGCTCACCTCTTATTACATGGGACTTTAACATAACTTGCGAAATGTGGATACACCTCTGCCTAACCCTTCCGAATCACAGACGTGTATGTGGTCTGTTTGTAAAACACAGGCGACTGTGACTCACGATCTTTCAGTTGATGTGGATTATTCATTAGATTGAAATGAGAATTAAATAGTCCAGACTAAAGAAGCAAAGAAATGCACTTAGGGTACTTGTGAGCACTGAATCTATTATTCAATTCTGATATCTTAGACACCTAGACATTATGCACTATGTAGAGTGCCTTGTTCCCGAAGGGAAGCCGGTAGGAATCGGTTTCTTAGGTGCCTTCGGGGCTGGTATCTTATCTTCCTCCTACATATTACGAATGCGAAAGTTTGTGAAGATGTTTGTTACTTTTTCACACAAAAACTTCTGAACGGATTTGGATGAAATTTAGCACACAAAGTTAGCCTGGATTAATACGTTTTATCTCGGTATTGACGTGGGACAATTGCCGAAATCCACGCGGGCGATGCTATCCTATACCGAAATCTGTATCAAATAAATCTATTACCAGTCCCCCACTTTTGCGCTGACCAGTCCTCAAGCGTATTTGTCACAGCGTCTAGACATATGTATGCGGCGCCCATAGTTCTGCTATAAGCGCTGACAGTTCACTTAGAATAGCAGACACACAGGGATATCTGTAACCAGGCCATCTGTGAGGCCCAGCCTACCCAGGGCATTTAAGGATGATGGAGCTCAAATTCATTAAGTGCCCAGTTTAAGAAGGCGAAGGCACATTAAGCCGTTGTTCCCGGCTGTCATTTCTAAAACTTTTTACAGTCGTTACAGGTAGCCAATGGCCCGAAAGTCGGAAACCAGTCTTACCAAGGCGTATCGTATTATCCAATACTAACGGCGTTATGGAGGTCAGATAGGCAGTCGCTCCGTGTACAATAATGGTATTCAGTTGCATCCGGTTAGACTGGAAGCCGACCCCAACATAGTTGGGAAAGGGCTGGGCAGATGATGGCGCTTATAAGAAATTAGGGGATCGCGAGGCCCTGGGCACTTGGCCAATATAAAAGAAGGCCCTGCAGACACTAATTGTGAGCATTACAAATAAATCTATTGTCACACTCCCGCTTCTGTGCTGAACAGTCCTCAAGCACATTTGTATGCCGCGCCCGTAGTTCCGCTGAAGCGCTGCCAGTCCACTTAGAATAGACAAACATTGTAAGCATTTTAAACTTCTTGTACTTACTAGTCACGCTTCCTTTTGAGTTCGTTAAGAAAGTCTCCGTTGATTGCTTTGTGAGTTTTGTTAGGATGTTAGAAAATTGGTAAAGTATGATTTTGTTTGTGATTTCTTACTTTAAATGAGGACGAGCTCATTACAAACCGAGTTTCCTCCGTGCCTCGGAAAGCACGTTAAGCCGTTGCGGGACCAACGGCTTAACTGTGATTTGTAGATCTTTGACAGTCGTTTCAGGTAGTCAGTGGCCCGAAAGTCTGACTACCAGTCTTACCAAGGGGTGTCGTATTACCGAGTACTAACAGGGTTGTGGAGGTCAGATTGGCAGTCGCTCCATGTAAAATACTGGTATTCAGCTGCATCCGATTAGACTGGAAGTCGACCCCAACACAATTGGGAGAAGGCTAGGTAGATGATGATTTCCTTAGTTTCACACTCGTCTGCAGGCATTGTCTTGTCTTGCTTTCCAAGTATTTCACCATCCCTGAAGTAGAGCAGTGTTATTATGCTGATGTTACCAATCAGAAATGTATCTTCCACAATGGTTTGCAGAAGTAGCAAAGCTAACCTTTTACCCGAGTACTTCTATTTCAATAATTCTCAAAGCAAAGTCGAATTCATCAAACGTAAGTACGTGCAATAAAAACATGAAGCCTATGCTTATTGCACATTGTTTATTTAGGTTTCTTGGCAGTGTTCAATGGCCTAGTTTTAATAAAGTAACCTAACTCGTTGTAACAATACTAACTAGTTACTTCTTACTTCACAGCTTAGCCTTATGTATCCACAGAGGAGTTACCAAATGGAGTGATCATACTGCACTATTGAAATGCGCAATAAATGCCAATAGAAACCAATAAAGATTGTCAGAAGATCTGGATTTTTAGCATGATTGTGTCATGGAAAATGTCGAGAATTTCTTATACCTACGGTGTAGGTGTGTAAACTTATGAAATCGTGCGTAGCAGGGAACCGCAATTAAATGATTCAGATACTTTTTTAAACTTATATGATGTCAATATTACGCCATATTTTGTCAACTTGATCATCCAAAGGGAAATTTCAGACATTAATATTTGTACGTTCCTACTACTCCATTTCCGTGTTACTCTTTGCCTCCAACTACGTATTATTTACAATAGAAGCTCAAATTCAAGCATGAGCGAGTCACAGGTCTGTGTGAGGTCCAAAAAAAATAAACATCAGTCATCTTGAGAGCGTGGGCGATGCTTGGAATCAGATGTTTTGCTTCGAACAGTCCTACTGCTTGGGTTGCGTTTTTTACAATAGTACAGTCATCAGACTTGAGGTTCCTCGAAGGGTTGGCACGTGGTTTACCTACCATTCTACATGAATCATAAATGGGCACAGTTTTATTATTATTAGTGATGGGTATTCACAGTTATCTGGTAGGTAAGTTTAAGGAATGTATTAGATGCGAATGACAGCAGATGGAGAGTTATTGCACATAATATTCATTTAAGTAATCTGATATGGAATATTGACACCGACAGCACTTGAACGCGGCTTAGTTGTGCTGATCCCGATCAATTTTAATGGTGAGATTCGCACTAATTGGTTCTGCTCAACACAGGACTGAGATAGACTGACTTGGTGAAGGTGGAAAACTATTTGAATTTGGATTAAAAGTTATAAAAACCGTGAAATGTAAGTGCATAACTACAGTTGCTAGTGAAGTTTTTTGACGAAGGCTCGGCCATTACATTTTCCGATGTGTTTTTTTAAACCAAGCTCATAGCTAGTAAAAAAATGAACAATGAATTTTCTGGTAAGTGATGGTGACTATTTTTTGTTTTCTTCACCGCCACCATTGCCTTGTGAGATGTTACAAGAAGTTGGTTGGAAGCTGTATAATTCCACTATCTGTGACATAAATCGGATTGGAACTGGGTCGTCTATTGAACCTTAAACGAATCGTATCGAATCACATTTCGATTGGTCGTGTGATATCGAAATATTTGTAACTAATGGTGTGAAGTTTGTGGCCTAAAAAAATATCAACATCATTTAGGAGGTTCTACTTGTTGCTGGGGACAAGAAATACAGTACATTATTTAAGACAAAGATAGTTAAAGCGCATTCAAAACTTTATGATACTAAGGCTGCGTTTCCACCAGATATGAGCGCGGATGCGTAGCGAGGGACTGTGTGTAGAACTAACCAATCACATAGCTAGAATGACATACCTCAAACTGTGAAAAAGAAGCGATATTATTGGTTAGTTTCACACACATCCCTCGCTCATCTCTGGTGGAAACGCAGCCCAAGGATTGGTTCGATGAAGACGCTACTACAGAACAGGCTAAAGCTTTTGAATCTCTAAACTAGTCGAAAATTTAAACAACACGGAGAAAAACTGTTGTTTCAGTGTCATGCAGTTTCATCCCATATCAAAAACTCATCTTGCATAATCATGTGGCTTTTAGGCCATGTATCGCATTGTCTCTTGAAACATCAGATGAGATAATAGTCAAAGTCAAGCTTAGGCGCATTTGCATATGCATAATCTTTCGTCCAAATCGTTACATGGCTTTATATCCTGATTAGCATTCGGTTCGCGTCTAGATTTTATCTTATGTTTTAACATCTGCCAAAACTGCCGCCGTATTCAATTATTACTACGTGCTTCAGCGGCTACGTTTTGGGCTATTTTTGGCATAAGTAGCTTTTGGTAGCTTAGGTTTAAGGGTTCTCATGAGTTAGTTACTGTTGTGCTTAGTTGGACTGCAGTTTCATTGTAAATTTCTTCTTTTAAGCATAGTTTTTCAGCCTATTTGTTGTTAACAGTTCTCTATTTACTTACGTGCCTTTTCGAAATTCCATTTCGTATTTTCATACTTTAATAGCTGTTTTGAAAATGAAAAGAAAAAAAAAAAAAACAGGCCAGGTCGCAAGTTCAAACCCTGCTCGCACTCGATTTTTTTTTTTTTTCATTTTCAAAACATCTGTAGTTCCCTACGCAGGGTTTGCGTATAAAAATAATAAAATTCATACTTTAATGTTTTGTCTAAAAAGAGTTTCATATTTTTTGAGAGAAGTTTGGAAGACAGACTGCACTTAGCCCAAATGAATTGGGATAATGGCAGGAGAATGATGACGAATTCATTTATTACAAAAAAATATAAGAATCCAAACAATTATCGACTAAACACGAAAAATCATTAAGGACTAAAAATAAAAATACCGTGGGTTTATAAACGGACACAAAATTGTAATGTCCGAGGTAATTGTTCATCTCGAACAACTTAATGGAGATAGCAAAGATTATGTAACTCGTAGATACACGAACTGAACGTTAATTTTGTATTAGTGACTCTATTATTGGACATCGTGATCAGATTGTATCTGGTGAAGAAATCGTTTGTGAATAGGAAAAGAAGACAGTAAAGCAAGCAAGAGGTAATAAATGGTAATAAAATCAAGTCTCTGACAGTCACCGAGGGAGTGGAGGTCAGATAACTGCTCCATGTAAAATGCTGGTAGGTATTCTTCATTGGATGTGGTGGTTATACTGGAAACCGTCCCTAACATAGTAGAAGAAAGCCTAGGCAGATGATGATGATTCAATTGTCTTTTGGAAAAAAACTGATCCACAGAACTGTTGGCTCCTACACTTAGCTAAGGATTTACTCCAGTATTGACGAAGATAGTAAGATATGTTCTAAGAAAAGAAAATCTGTTTCTTTTGAACAGCTATCTATTTATGCAGGTATCATTAAATTGTGTATTGGAACAAAACTGCTAATCAACAAAAGATTGGCCGCTATAAAAGTAAACGTTGCTGCCATAAACCAATTTGTGGCTTTAGTAAATCGATCGACAATAACCTCATTCTTAACAAACAACAAAGGAAATCTTAAACCAACATTGTTTCATTTACAACTCCATAAATTGTCGACGCACAAACTCGCTTCAATTCTTACACCACAACTACACACAGGCCTATTCGTTGAACTTTGTTTCCGATTCTTAAACTCAATAATCCTCACTTCGCTAACAGTTCGACAATCTTCGTTTACATTTACCATGCCCTTTATCTCGTACACATAAGCTCCAAATTCTCCAGTTACAGCAGTAAAGGAGGTTGGTGAGTAGATGATTCATCGAACATTGTCTTGTACTACGGCGACTCTTTGGCAATTGCTTTTGTAGGACAGTTGCAGTCCGACTGCCCTCTCTAATGAACGTATGCTTTGTGTAGGACCATCGCTTTCAGGGACATGTTGAGAAAGCTGATTGTGAGCTAATGTGTTGTGCAGGCAAATTAGCAGTTACAAGAGACATGTGTCAGAGAAATGGCCAATGAGTACGTATTGTAAAGGTGGACTTCGGAATGGCATTATTTTTAGCTACGGAATGCTTGGTTATTTCTTTTTGTATCCATATAGATAGGACTGTTCTATTTAAAGACTGATCAACGAACTTACTTAGAAGAACTTCCGGGAAACGAGACAATATTGATGACACTATTGGTAGCTTCGTATTTTTGGAATTCGGAGTGCCCTAAATACTCATGCAAGCTTAGGACGAATGTATGTTAGGCCGTTAGCCTTTTCTTCCAAACAAAGGCTTGCTACCGGCTTGAAAGTCCAAGTGGGCGTATAATCACATAATTGCAACGACGCAAAATACTGACGATAAAATACGTCTTTGATTGTGATTTTGCTGCATATAGCTACAATGTAGATGTGTCTTTTCATCCCATCCCACATGTGCTGATAGTAGGCACGTTCGATTACTCACCGAATTATTCTGAGATACAAAAAAGCATGTGTCATCAACCACCTTGGCACAAGTAGGTGCAGTTTTTTGGATACGCTTTTTTTCCACAGTCGATAACTGTAGAAGTAAAGTTACGAGCAATTTTATTTGGCAAAATGTTATTACCATGTTATATTTTGTGGGAGTACGAATGTATGTTTGAAAGAAAAATGAGACTGAATTTTGGCAAGCTGCAATATGCTAACAACATTATATTTTGTTTTCTGTTTCAATCCTTACAATACGTGTGTTTAAAACAGGGTTTTTTTTCATCTGATAAAAGTTTATATTATTAATTACCTAAAGGTATTGGGACAGTCAAAGTGCATAAGACAATCAATGTTTCAAATATTTTAATGAACCATTTATTTCTACATATAAGAACAGCTTTCTGTAGACATCGACTCTGAGGCAAAACAGACATACACAAACATGCGTTTAAACGTTCCTTTGGCTAATTCATTTCATTTTCATTTCATTTCATTTATTTTGCATTCCATATTGTATCCATTTCATTGTATTCCATTTCATTTCATTTATTTTGCATTCCATATTCCACAATGCCAACAGCAAAAACAGTTGTTTCCACCACACAAAACGGTTACTTACATACATTTTTCAAACTTGTAATTGAAAACAAGAACTGTTAGTATAATACGCTTTGGTACGTGACTCCGAACTCGCTCGTTACCGTCACAGAGGTTTTTTTTTAACCATAGTTAAGTCTGGCCTCTGCACATTGCATAGACTCGACGCCGACTCCACTCCAATTTGACTCACGGTAGAAAATTGAAACGTGATATTTATTTTCTGTGCCTTACGATAAGTTTTCAACATTTGCTTGAAAAAAGTATCTTTGCTCGTACACTTATGGCCATGTTGAAAATACTACCTTCCTTAAGAACAATGTAAAGCTCACATTTCAAATTTTCGAGTTGGATCGAAGTGGACTTGGTGTCGAGTCAGTGTAATGTGCGAAGTCCTCTATTTGGACGAATGTTCGGCCCAAAAGCGTGGGTTTCATTACAACACAACACTGTTTTTTTCTGCCTTGTAATTTCTAGCCATTCTTATTTTGGAACCTTTTGAAATTAGAGTTGAATTAGTACGGATTTCGAAAATGGAACTTTTGGTCTTTGCTTATCGGACTTACGGTGCGGCCAAAAAGAGAAGATCAGTTAGCGGACTGTCTACGGCATGGCTGTGGAGTTGTAGACAACGGACTTTGACAGATATTTCCAGAAAGTCCGGTGTCTGCAGTCTGGTCCGTTCTCCAGTCCTCTCAGTTAGACTGCACCTTTGATTACCAATGTATGTAACTAGCTGGTAAGAGCATAGAAGAACATTCAATTTTGCATAGTTTTAGACAATTCAATTTCAATTTAATAGGGATTTACTCAATATTTTCCTAAAAGATTCTTAATGGTGGTATAAGAGTAGAGGAAGACCAAATAAATGATGGACTGTGTGAAGGATGATATGGCACGAAAGGCGGTGTCTGATGACGATTAATAGAGAAGTATAGAAGAAGAAGACATGCTGCGACAACCCAAATGAATTAGGATAAGGGCAAAAGAATGATGATGATTCGTAATGGTGAACTACCGTGTATTTTCAATATCGTTGAACCATACACGCAAAACTTTAAAGCTCTCTGTCGTCGTCCTATTCAAAGGCATTTCTTCCCATGTGTGCCAGAAAGGGCCACAGGGTCATTGTATCAATCTTTTTGTTTACCTAACTGAAAATGTGAGATGCATTACTCATATTCGCAGTAACCCTTTCTCTGACAATAAGTGTTTGTTTAAGAAAAGGGTTCTTCACAAAAGGGGTCGGGTTCAACCCACGAGTTGTGATTTGTGAGGTTGTGAATCAGAAGTGAAGTGAGTCTTTAGAAGATTATTACTATTATTTTATTATTTATAGTACCTGTTGCATTAGTAAATACAACAAACTGGATGATTATTTCGACCTGAAATAGCACAGTTTTACAAGAATTACCTAGTCTCCTTGATGCGCTATTTTGAACGCGTTCGGAGCGCGTTTAGTGACTATTACACTCATATGTTAAACTGGATGACAATTTGACAAACATTATACGAATTACAGTAATATTCTAACTGCAGTTAAATTTACTTTTAAAGTACAGGCCAGTTTTTGCTCATGAAAACCAGAAACTATGTACCTCTACATATATCATTACGATAAGTCTATTATTGTTTGTTACTCTAAAGTTCATTGAACTGTTAAAACAGCCGGACTTTTTGATAGATCATTGTTTTTCTAAGTATCTGTTAGTTGCCAAGAAACGTCGACTAACGATATTTTGTTGTCTGAAAATATTTGCGAATGGCGACATAGGTTGAGAATGTTTATAAGTTCGCTGTATTTATTACTGTGAATAACACATTTTGAGACTTCTAGAAAATTTTAATTTATGATTTCCTGAGAATTGTTTCTATTAATACGGGTACGATTACTTATTGTAAGAATACTGCTTCATCTCAACATTCTGCTTTCATGAAAACTGAATTTTAATATCTATTTTTACTTTTCAGCATAATTTAAATAGTTCGTAAAACGGAAACTGACAAATTCAGTGCGAAAAGTCTATTACGTCTAGAACAAATTATTTTAAAGTAACCGAAACAAGATTCCTCGTCACTAGAACGTCGTTTGAAAGGGACACTCCAGTATTTTTAGCTTGTGAGACATTTTATAACATGGAAGTAGAAAAAGATTAGTCGATTTTCTTCACAAAGTAGATGAATCGATTAAATTAAAATATAGCTGGCTGGATTGACTACGTCACAGATAAATTCATTGTCATTCCAATTTCAAATTGGCTTGAAATATATTTTTTGTTATGATGTAGTTTAGGCAAATGAAACCTTGCATTAGACCTTGTTTAGATAATTAATCAAACTCCGTAGGTGCTAATAACATTGTTTGGTAAAGTAATTAATATCATAATAATTAGGAGGTATTCTAACATGAGTTATCTTTATGTAAATCCATTAGGCTTTATTAAAATGACTCCTACAAACTAAAGATTAATAGATATCGTAAAGGTTATGTAGTAGCAAGTCTTAGTAAAAGTAACACTGAAGGTTATTTTTGTTCTAAGTAAACAATTCTATGTTTCTATTATTAGGTAGGGACACAGTTTACTTTCAAGTCTATTTTAAGTTCGGTTTAAATGTTTTTAACACTTTAGTAAATGAATTGTACTTACGTGACAAAAACTTTACTAAGTTTAAACTTTTATGAAGTTTCCAACGTAGATATTAGATAATTATGTCCTAATTAAATGATTGGAGGTTGTTCTAACAGTTCTGTTAGGTATTACAATCTTTTGCGGTCTACCTATAGGTACGATCAACTAAGTAGGTACTTGCATATTTTTATGTAAACAGGGTCATCGACACCTTCCACGTATTCAGTAGGTATACCATTCCGAAAAAAAACCTTGTTGCCTACAAAAAAGCAAATTCCTACAAAGTGAAATTGTTTTTTAAAATTACCGATGAAAGATGTCTATGTGGGGAGTTCAGAATGATGAACTGAATACGTGGTACTTAATCGTTTGTGCGTCGATGTCCTTTTCACCCTATATGTATGTAAGTGAAAGAATAAAACCTGCCGTACTAACTTTTCTTGCATAGTATTTATTCTGAATTCATTTGGGAAGAGCCCATGTTCATTAGTCAAAATATCAAAAACTACGCAACCTACTTTCAATGCTCCAGTTTTAAATTGCATGAAACATTTCCTAAGTTTACACAAGCTTTTCTCGTGCCATTTTCCCAGTGCTAAAATAACTATTGATCGCAGAAGACGTGTTTGAATTGCAAAGAGGATTTATCTAGGTACGTAGTTTGTATAGTGACAGCTGCAATCTAAGATCCACCTTATTGCATCGAGTTTAAAGACCAGTATGATTTCAGCAGCAATGCAAAGTCGAAGTGTAATATAACTATGAGAGGACTATGGTAACCTCCGACATTGTAAGAAACTAGTGACGTAAGCTTCCGTTCTACCTGTGCCAAGTTTTATCATAAGCCATTGTTTCGCTTAGACTTTAACACTTGATTAAGTTCACCGCAAAGCCGCAAACAAAGTACAGACAGAGATAGCCGCCATTTAACTTAACCGCCATCTTTGATTGAAATAGTGATGTTCGATGGTTTTTAATTAGTCGATTTTTTTCTCACTCTTTACTCGCATGATATTTATCGATTAAGAAACTCATTAATGGGAATAAAATAAAGTTATTTGGATTACCAAATAACTTTATTTTATTCCCATTAATGAGTTTCTTAATTATTAGGAGGTATTTATTAAATTGGAAAATTAATTAAACTTAAGATTATTTAAATTTAGTTTCTATTCTTCAGGCCGTAACGATTTAAAAGTAATAAATGGTAACTTAGTATTTTTTATGATCATTGGATATTATTGTTTGTCAATTCTTTCGTCATTCGTATTTCAATTTGGAATGATCATTATTCTTAATGCCATTCGTCTCACTGTATGCACCCGCATAAGCTGCATAATATAAATCTCCACAATTGATAACAACGAATGTTAGCCTGTATTGATGTCTGCTCGTCCGTTTATCTTGATCGCAATAAAACTTTATTGTCTTGTTATCAATGTCAAGCATCAATCAGGAATCGGGTTAATACGAAATTATGCTTTATCTCTTCGGAAATAAGGACTTATTTGCGGTTTTTTTTTTTGTGAGAGCAATGAATCCATGGCGTTCAAGGCCCTCTGTGGCCCCGTGGCTGCCATTTATAAAGATTTTAGCTGTAATAGGAAATCCTTTGGGCTTCGAACGTGATAAAAGGTAAGTTTTATTAGGTCATTAACCTTTCAGGTTCGCGGCTTGAAAAAATAACACGGACTATCTACTTTAATTTCACAGGTAATAAAAACTTATTAGCTTCAAGGTTTAGGGTTTCTTTTGGCCTATTTTAGTATTTCTGTTTCAGTAAAAGGCACATGTGTAAATGATTTTTCCAGACTGTACCTAGTTAAGTGATCTTTCGTTATTTCTGTTAAAGCACGCGTAGCACGACCACCGTAGAAACGGGTTTTGTCGACGGAAGAATCGACAAAATAATAGATCAACTAAAGAAACCTGTCATTTTGTCGATTCTTCCGTCGACAAAACCCGTTTCTACGGTGGTCACGCTACGCGTGCTGAAGAGAGGTCTACAAATTAAGCAAATCTTAATATTTGATCATTTCGTTGCCCTTACGTAGTATAACGTCTTTTTGTTCCTCACGTTTCTAGAAGACATCATCTAAGTCTACACTGCCTTCTTTGCTTTATATGATCCCACCAAATCATTATTATTGCTTACTGCATTTGCATTTTTTACTAGGCGGAGCAAAAACGATATAACTAGAAAGGACGTGACTGCTGAGATGTTGACTAACAGAGAAGTATGGAAGAAGAAGACATGCTGCGCCGACCCCAAATAATTTGGGCTAAGGGTATGATGACTCAGAGGTAACTAACTAGCAAGCGACATACGGGCTGAAATGCACATACATCAGATATTATCTCCCAAACATCAATCCAGCAGCCACCAAAAATGAACTTAAAAATATAACCGATGCAGATTCAATTCCGCTCGGATATTGCACATGTAAATCCCATCCTGTTGCTTCATTCAGTTAATCAGATCACACCCTGCACGGCACATTTGAATAAGCTGCTCCACACTCCGTAAGCCCGTATAGATAGCAAGTACCTAATCTGGATAATGGAAGTACACTGAAGAACTTAACTACAAGTCTATCACAGAAATGTTGGGAGTTCCTTACTTGTGTAGGCTTAAGTTAATTAAGTAGACTCAACTTGATAGAACTTATGTCGCTTGCTCTAACTTATGTTGCTTATTCTCATCATTATTATTATTGAGTCGAGGGTTATCTTGACTTGGGCGTGAGTTATTGGAACTTATGTCGAGTTCAGAAAGTAGCACATGGTGCTACCTATTAAGTTCGTTATCCTTATCCTGTAAGATACTATTTCTTTTTTTGATTTTTAGCACGAAAGATTATTGACTAACGAGGGAAAAAGGTGTGAATTTATGTATGACATTGACTGCCATCCTTCATTTTTAATCGACTTGAAGTCAAAGTTCGATCCTCATCGTCTTCCTATCCTTGTCCCATGTTATTTGGGGTCGGCGCCACACGTTTATTTCTTCCATTCTCCCCTGTCACGCTATCATTTACTCCTTTTTCCTTCACATCATTCCTCACACAATAAAGCAAAAAAAAACCGTATACAGTTCGATTATTCGACCTAAAAAAAGAGGAGGTTCTCAACTTCCTCTTTTTTAAGTCAAATGCCAATTGCCATTTGTCAAGCCAAATGAATAAGTCTGATAGTCAATAATATTATCTATTTTGTCATCAAATAATAGTTAAATTGAAACTTATGTTTGTAATAACGACCCACTTCTTTCCTTTTAAACTGCCTCTTATCCAAATAATCTTAATATTTATTTTGATCGGCTGTGACAGTTTCGCTTATAGTAAACTCATAGTGAATTCTGAAAAATGGCCCATTAATAAAAATAATATTCTCCTGAAAACCCCTATTAATATTCGTTTCAAATGATGCAACAGCTGGTTGACAAAATCTAAAAATGTATCTTGAACTCATTTTTATGAAACCAAGCTCACGATGACAAGTTCCTTGTTAACGTTTTAATTTTATTTATTGTAAATGAATCTTCTAGTTTTAAGTTCATGTACCTGTTTGATATTTCACGCCCTGTTTGTCATGAGACGAATTTCCGGGACATCTACGATGAGACGGATGGGAGGAACAATAAATTACGTGTTTCAGAGCGTCCATCATCTGGCCATCCACTAAAAATGGGACAACGCTTGCTTTCTAAGTTTCTATCATCATTCAGGATGTCGAACTTCACTTACAAGCAAAGTAATTCAAATATTTACAAGCGATAGACGGGAAAAGACGAAGAAAATTAATCCAGTACTTGTTACTACTTAGTAATAAAAAGGTCCGTCTAGTGTCATGGTAGCATTCGTGTGTCAAAATCAGAAATGTTCGGGATCAAAATTTTTTTTTGATTCTGAACATCCGCTCTGTAAATCTTTGACCATCTCTTTGCTTACAGGTAAGTTCGTCTGACTATCTAACTGGGCCTGAGGGCGAATTGGACCTAAGAAACTGACCGCGATTAGCAAATCTAAAACGATTTGAAGAGCTGTCAGAGTCAATATGCCGTTATGTTAATGACACTGACACTTGACAGCTATTGAACACGTCGGGTTTTATAGTATGGCCAGTTAAAGTGTGTCATATGTCAAACTTGGTACCTACATTTATTTTAGTTCTGTTTTCCCGCCTGCCAGATAAGTTGGCTGAAACACCACAGAGCACGGTAATTATGTCATTCTTCAGGTCAAATTCATAGGACTTGATAATCATACTTCAAGTTTGAGAAAATTTTAACGGTGATTCTAATGTAGTCTAAAGATTTTTATTAGCAGTTTTCTTTACCTAATTTAGTATGTTTACCTGTCAACTCTGTTTACTTTTTTACTCGGCTCAGTGCCGATTAATGTCAGGGCAAGAACTCAATGCGGCCATCCAATAAATAGCTCCATTAACCACTTTGTGAACAAAACATCCATCAATTAGCATAAATTGATCGATGCATTTAATTAACAATTGCATCATTTGTACCCTACGGAGAATATCGGTATTATATACTCCGTAAAAAGACTGCGATCATTAGCAGTCAAACAGTATAATGTTCCCACTGCTGGGACTAGAGCAATGAGTCCACGGGCCCAGGCGATGGCAATTACATCATCCATATTTATATTCTAAACTGGCTGTTGCCCGCGACGTTCGCCTTTTTAATGCAGGTAGTACGATATCCTTTAGAATCAGTTCAGATCTCCCGTGCAAGATGCTACAAGCCAAAGCTAGTATTTAACATTAAGAGATCCAGCTGCCTATGAAAAGATACAGCTCAACCTGCTTTTAAAAAAGTTGGGCTGATGTTGAATACTACATAGTATAAAACAAAGTAGGTTCCGCTTGTCTGTCCCTATGTATGCTTAGATCTTTAAAACTGCGCAACGGATTTTGATGCGGTTTTCAGTAATAGATAGAGTGATTCAAGAGGAAGGTTTATATACATATATTGCACCCGTGCGAAACCGGAGCGGGTCGCTAGTCAATGTATGACCCTTGAATAACTATGAATAACCCTTGTATTGTTTAAGACATCTTTACCCACGATAAGTGCATTTGTCTATAAGTGCAATAGAGGCAGGCCGTCAATCAAGTAGGTTGTATGAATCAGCGATACAACGCGGTCACTCCGAGTGCCAAACTGTGAGCACGCTGTCTAGAGCTTCAAAAATGTCAGCTACAGTGTGTCATAATTCTTTTGGCGCATGGCCATACACTTCAACCAACTTATCTGTTCATGCGGGTAAACATAGTATTAAAATAAATGTACCAAGTTTGACATATCGATGAATTATTTTTTGACAAGTAGTGCCACCAAAACTGCACACTTAAAGTGGTCGTACTATAGTCGGAACTAACGACGCCATCTTGTTTCTTGAATACAATTTTCACAGACGATTTCGCAAATACTAACAAACAGCGCCCTCTATACCTGTCAACAACCTAACCTGCCTAACCATAAAGCACCATACACGAATATGTGCTTACAAGAGCACGTGTCTGACGTGTCTACAAGAGATTCGATTACGAATCAACGTGGCGATATTCAAGTTTGATACTTCGTTGGCGGCGGTAAATTGATGAGCAAAAAACATCACGTACACAA
The DNA here is from genome assembly GCA_910589295.1 of Noctua janthe. Taxonomy (NCBI): domain Eukaryota; kingdom Metazoa; phylum Arthropoda; class Insecta; order Lepidoptera; family Noctuidae; genus Noctua; species Noctua janthe. The sequence continues at coordinate 10,490,997 of OU342575.1, read as the reverse complement.
ATATGTCAAATAAGGACTTACTTATTAGGCGATTCAGATTTGCTAGTTCGATAAATCGAATAAGCACATTACTATCTATTAGTAAAAAGTTGCGAAGCGAGTAGCGTAAGTTTATGTTTGTATGTTTTTATTAGACATAATTTCTAACCTAAATTCCTCTAGCACAAATCCTACACACAACAACCCACCCACAAATCCAAAAATAAATCTAGACACAAAAGCAATCCTCCTGCCATCTAATATCCGCGGCAGCACTTCCATCACGCCGTGTCAGTGGGGAGCCGGGCGTCCAATGAAACCCGCGTTATTTACCACTGTTGTTGTATTAGTTCGTAGTGACGTGACAGAACAATTTCTAGGGCACACGGCGATCCCCACCGCCTACGCGTATGTAGACGGTGACCGATCTGCGGCTATGGTTGTCACTTTTTTTTTTTATTTGGTGGCTTGGCTAGCTTTTTCCCGCGACTTCGCTGGCCTTAGGGTCAGAAATTTTCATCGTCGTCGGGACAAGGGCAGAAAGATGATGAGTTCATCACCTGAAGTTTCATACAGAATCTTATGCAGCTGTGGAGAGTGGTTGATTTTCAGAAAAGTAACAAAGCAGACTAAATATTCTTATTGATTGACGAGGGGATCAAATTCAACTTTAAATAAGTTAAGTCAGAGTTCTCAAGATTAAAGATCGAAGAGTTGCTCTTATTGCAAATAACTCTTTCTTTACCAATGAAACAAGGAAGGGGTTTTTAAATCGACGGGTGTATTTTTTTATCATAGGAAATAATCTAACGGCCGGACTGGATGCTGACAGCCCTACCCGTCATGTTTTGCAGATCTATATCCGTTGGTTGCCAGCTGTCTAGCAGTTGACATCTTTCGTATGGAGACAACACATCCATGGGGAAATATGAGCGTGGATGGGATGTCACAGCCACAGCATCAAGTATTTATAGAACGATGCCTCTTCTAGTTCGGGATTATAAGAGGCAGGTGGATCGGTGTTAAATGTCTCGTAAGATGTAAATATGGAGTTGGAAACGCTTGGTTTTATTTTGGAAACTTAACGCTGTCTCTTTTCAGTTTGGAAGAAAATTTATTGCCATGAATTTTATTATAATGATGATACTTTTGAGTGTGCCGCTGTGTATTCATAAACTTAGTTTTATCATCATCTGTTTAGCCTTTTCCCAAACTATATTCGGTTCGGCTTCCAGTCTAACCGGTTGCGACTAAATACCTGTATTTTACATGGAGCAACTGCCAATCTGGCCTCCACAACCCAGAAACTGGGTAATACGATACCCTTGGTGAGACTGGATGTCAGACTTTCGGCTTCTGACTTCTTGTAACAACTGTCAAAGATCTACAAATGACAGCCGGTAACAACGGGTTATCGTGCTTTGTGAGGTTTGGAGGAAACTTGGTATGTAGGTTGTATGTTTGTTTGTGTATATGAGTTTAAATGTTTGTAAACGCACCCACGATACAGGGGAAATTCCTAGTGGGGGGCAACGTTTTTTTTAAAAAAAAGAAATAACGGTCAGTATCCACTGACCAACCTCGGCAAGTACAGCTTAACCTTGAATAACGTTAACCCGTATTATCATTTAGCCATAGCTTTTTAAACTTACCTTATGCTTTCAAAATTGTAACTAATAATCTAAATTAGTCGAAGACTAATAATACGAAATTATGATCTCTAAACATTGTCGGAGTCGGAACGTCACTAATCGAATTTAGTCGAATATCAGCACCAAATTCGAATAAAATTGAATTTCGAACGAACAAACACGCATATTCTCATGGTGAACCGGACTGAACAACTACCCACATCGACAGATTTATCTTTATTGTGCTCAACACCGCCAGACTTTAACAAATTAATATTGGTTTCTGAGATTAGCCGCCTGTATTCATTGTTATTTTCACAGAAGAAGATTATTCGAAATTACTCCATCTATCAGTCGAAAACATAAAGATCTTTAAAATATGAAACGTTACTATTAACTAACTACAATACTAACAACTATTGTTAATTAATTGTAAGTATTTTTTAATTAGCGACTTGATTTTCATTACCCAGTCACCCTCATGAAGAAAAACACGTGAGTTTATGTATATGTAAGTGAAAACATAATATGGTATTCATCGTCAATACTTTATGCTCCATTTTTTTTTTAAGAACTCTAACACCACTCACTGTTCTGACATTGCATTCCAATTTCAAAATACTCTCCATTAGGAACTTCAAAGCATAGTGTTGACCTCTTTACCACGATTTGTTTTAGTAGTTTGGTGTTTTAGTCGATTATGATTTTTATGAATGACATCATCGGCTTCATAAGACAGCGTGGTGTCGTTCATTCAGTAAATTGACGTGTGGTATAAACACGCCCCTTCAGTGCTTATTACATTGGATCTAACGAGCAGTGGGTAGCATGTGTCTGAGTAGGCAAACGTGAAGATTGGGTCTTGCATGAAGGATTACTAGTTTATACAAACTAGTAAAAAGTTCTACTTAATGTACTAATTGTTATTTTACATGACATGTGTAATTAAAATTTTGAAATTTAATAACGTCTAGATAATGTCAATAAATACTTCAAAACTATCTCCAGAATGGTTTTGAATTAACCTACTAACATGGAATCGAGCTTTTATTTAGCATATAAAAGAAGCCTATTAAATTAGCTAGCTATTTCTAAGAAACAAATTGACATAAATATTGTCCTCATTTAGCCGTCATCATTAGCGAATTCCGGCAGTAAATGTTTTCACATCCGACGCTGTTTCATACAGGTCAATGCATTGTGCTTATATTTATAAAAAAAAACTGTTTTGTTCAATTAAACTCCTTGTTATATCAAAATTGGACCGAAACAATTTATCAATAGGTCAATCAATTAATATTTTGTGAAATGTCAATTCAATAAAATGCAACTGCAGTCACTTGGCCTTCTCTTTATATTATTCGACCGTTTTAAATACCTCTACTGGCAACTGCTATGAAATTATTTTGAATAAAACACGTGCACTTTTAAACTTGTTGGTGATAAATTAATTTGAAAACACTTTCATCACTATTTCACTCTCACTTTTCACACTCGTATTCGATTCTCTTAAATTAAATATTACGTCACTATAATACACACTATTTTACTAGTTTAGGTGTCGCACCACTAAAGATATACGATTACTTTTTTAATCCAAAAATTTTAAATTTCGAAAATTTTGATTCGAATGCGTCAGTCAGCGAGGCGAGCGCATCGCGACGCTCGCGTCGACTGGCCGCTTTCGGCCGCTTGCCAAAGAATCCATGCCTGAAAATATATTTATGTTGATATGGTTATTTACCTTCAGACTGTCACGGCGTGTTTAATTTTTTAATTCGTGGAATGATAGTTTTGCGTAGAGACAAAGTTATGTCGTTCAATTCGCGAAGTTTCGAAATACCACAACGCAGCTAGGCAAGGTCACCGACCTGAAGAAAATTGATCGCATGTATGACGTATTTGACGAAAAGAAAACTCTATCATATTTTTACAATGCAGCCGAGTTACAAAGAAACTACTAATGTAGAACCATCGAGGAATCTCCCGCAAACTAATTTGAGACCCACAAAATAACACGTTGTTACGTAAAATTACGTAAGTCTTTCATGTCATTGTACAATTTACTCAACCCAACATTGCCATTTGCAGCTCATTACACTAACTGTCAGGCACTCCCTAACTCAGGCAATAAAGATAATTAAAGCTCATAACATCATATCTAGGCGGAAACCGGCGTATTTATATAAACCATCATAAAACTATCTAAAATAAAAGTTCTGAATGCAGGCGGTCCGCGAAATGCAACTAACAAGGCCAGTATAACCTGACCTGATGAAGAAGCAATAATGAGCCTTAGAGACATAAAAATAAGGAATTTTGATGTGGCTATAAAAGTAAGTTTCAGTCGTCGTGGGTGGGAAATATAGGCGAATTTAGGACATATTGCTCGACCCAGCTTGCAGTAAGAACGACCTCAATGTGAAGCGAAATGGAGATAATGGCCGAGAATTGGTATTAGTGCCAACTGTACGACAACAATTCCCAATTGTTCTAAGTTTGCAGTCAATAGAATCAGGGAACGTCGCAGAGTTCGAAATAATACCTCTACAAAGTTGCGGTACATTTATGGATTGAGACGTCGTGCATCATCTAGACAAATGTCCTGTTATGACAAAGCATCATCCGAGTGGCGAAATACTGGCCATCTATAGTCTACACAATAACAAGAACTTAGGACTATAATTGTATCTTGAAAGGGAAATTAGTAGTATTCATATTTCGGATAGCATTTCGTCCACAAAAATTGTGATAGCTCGGCTAATATGCATGATATTAATATAATTTATAGCCTATAGCACCCACGAATAATGTAGCTTTCTGCCAGTGAAAGAATTTTTAGAATTGGATCATTAGTTTCGGAGATTACCCCTACATACAAACTTATCTCTTTATAATATTGGTATAGATGAAGCCTTCATCAGTCAGATACATACAATAGCTCTGGAAATACGGATCTAAGACAAAAGTAACATGCCATTTTTGCAAAATTTTGAAGACTTCAAAAGCAAAGATAGCTCTCAAAAACAGGATAAGGCTAGAAGCCTTGAAAGCTTGTGGTTGAGAATATTAAACAAAACAATACAGTGTCTGTAGCCCAGGGTCCGGCAGCGGCGGCGTCAAAAACTACTAATAAATATCCTTTGGCATAAGCCTACTGTGTACAACAACTTAGTTTTGAGCAAAAAGCAATGCTTTTGACTGAATAACTTTCAGCTGTGAATTGGGGAAATCTCTCTCTACAAAAGATCAAGATTTTGCGGCTCGGTTCACAATTTAAAGTAGCTCTTCTAAACCCAATGTAGATAATAAAAATAAACCTCATTTTTCACAGACCAAGATCAAGCAAGACAGGAGTGAGTGGCACAGGATCTAGATAACAGAAAAAAAAAATTGTCTGTCTGTTTGTTCCGGCTATTCTTCGAAACGGCTGCACCGATGTTGGCGGGTCTTTTACTAAGAGATAGCTGATGTTTTAAGGAGTTACTTAGGCTTTTATTTTAAGAAAAGGCATCAGGGTTCCGTGCAAAAAATTAAAACTCTTGAAATTGTTGACTAAATCCGATTCAAATACGGAATGCCATTTATTTTTAATAATAAATACAAAACACATTACATACAGAGTAACATTAGGTAACACACTACGAATTGTTTTAACAACATTGAAAGTAGAAACACGTGCGCATTGCGAGGCTGTGCTCGCAATCAGCTGCACTATCGATAAACGCGTGTTCACCTTTATAGTGTTCGCTCATAAAGAAACCGTTTACTTTCTCGAGATTATGGGTTCCTGGTATGATTAGGAAATGAGTGTTTGGAATATCTGGCTTTATTTGTTAGGTTTTTCTTTGTCTCCTCGTGTTTTTTCGGATTACTGCTAGATTTTTTTCGTCTTTTACTTCGAATACTGTTAATGCTGCTGGCAGGTTTTTTACTCCAATCATTCCATTTTTGTTATTGTACCTTATTATCTCGATTGTGCAGGTGCATATAGACAGCACCATCCCATATCTTCCCGTGGGTGTCGTAAGAGTCGCCTAAGGGACTTACCAGAGAATGAGCGTTCTCTGTGCTTTTTAACAACCGTACTACGATCGCCAACCCGCCTGCCAAGCGTGGCGACTATGGCAAAACCCCCCCCTTTGGGGGAGCCCTATGTCCAGCAGTGGACGTCTTACGGCTGATCCTGGTAAAATATCAGATATTCCGCTGCATACAGTTAGACTGGAAGTTGACACCAACACAGTAGTGAAGAGGCTTTGCAGTTGATCATAATCTTGTATACCTAAGACCTATTGAGTAGTGGTCCCAATCTTTTCATCGTGAATTATTATAAGTACCTAATACCGCAAAACCATCCTTAACATTACCTATGCAAAACGAAGCAATGAATGATATCATGATGCCTACTCGTCACTCCAGTGTTGAAATTCTGATTATTCGCATTTTTCAGGTCAACAGTATTAAACAGCGTTGTTGCATTTAAATAAGTAATGTTTAAAGAATTTGTGCAAAATTTACAGCCTTTCATTCTTCTTCTTCTTAGCGTGTTGATTGCAAACTACATTGGCTACGAGTTTGGCGTCTTCGGTAGCGTCAGTATCAGTTCCCGTTTCGAGCTAACAGGAGGACCCGCAGAACAGGGTACGATAGTCTTTCGTTCAGTCAGCTAAACTTAAATACCATTGTCAATTTGATTTTTACGTCACCAACTTACTCTTTACCATCATCATTCTCTTGCCCTAACCCCAATTATTTTGGGGTCGGCGCTGCATGTCATCTTCGTCCATACTTCTCTATTACTCGTCATCTTATCAGCAACCTACTTTCTTGCCATATCATCCTTTACTCTGTCCATCCATCGTGTCTTTGTTCTTCCTCTACTCTTATACCCATCCACATTCATACTCAAAACTTTCCTCACGACATTTTCCTCATTCCTCCCCATCACATAACCATACCACGACAGCCGATTACCACACAACTTTTCAGTCACCGGCGCAACTTTCAGTTTTCCTTTTATGTATTATTCCTTTTCTTATCCATTCACGACAGCCAACTTACTCTTTACCAATTCGCCAAACATTCTTAAAGAAGAACCTTGAGAAGGCCTTATTTTGGCCCTATTAACGAATAGCGATGGTGTTACTTGCTGGCTAATCTGTGTGACATGGAGAGTTCGCCTTTCGGGAGCCAAGATTGACTTCAGGTCACTTCAGGTGACAGATTTCTAGAAACTATTGCAAATATCCGAATCTCCTCGATACCTATTTACCTCTGTATTGTTTATTTATCTAGTACACAGCATTATCTAAAACCCATGCAGTACAACTGTACAATACACGTCCGCTGTCCCAGGCACAGTTAATTGTCCTATGCGACCTTCCGTTATTTATTTAAAATCTGATACGGTAGGTTATGTAATTAGAATGCGGTGGAAATAACAACATCGCCAAGCAATATGGGCTTAAAATATGCGGAATATGGAATAGAGTAAGGGCTACAAATCTTCTGACAAGGCCATGAAACCCCACAAATTAAGGTAGGCTCAAACAATTTTAAAAACAATATTCCATAATATATTTACCAGGACAGATCTTGAGGAGATGGCGGGACGAGCTGGACAAAACCAACGACTAGTGGTCCGTATTAGGTCTAGAACGAAAGATTTGGAAGTCATGGGAAGAGCCTTAGCCCAGCAGTGTAACAGTAGTAACAATAAAAGTAATACTTAACAGGTTGAATGTCATAATACCTAAAAACAAACAAATAAGATAAGAATAAGAAAAAAAATATTAAGCAATTGTTACAAACATTTTCTTAATCTAACTTAGAGCTACTATGATATAATCGTAACAAATTGAAATTTAACATGGTAATTAGTACACAGAGGTCCCCAAACTAGGCTGTGCCTGTATCTTGGGGGCCAGAGTTGCGTTAACTTAAAATTAAACACACATATTTTTGATGTTATAGTTCTGTAAACAAGGCGTTTTGCTAAGTAGGTAGGCGTTTTGGTAAGTAGGTAGATGCAATTCGAATTCAAACAAACAGGTTCAAATTAAGTTATAGAATTCTCTTTTATTTTGAATTTGCTAATCTAAGAGTATGTATGAAAGTCAAACTTACCTGTGTATATTATGGTTCATCACCATATTTTCTTTAGTATGATCACCGTATCCTGAAACAAGGAAAAGCATAATTAATAGCCGAGGCATACAAATAGTTAATGAACAGTCCCGAGGAAGTTTCTGGTGAATAATTAATTAAGCCTCTTTCTAGGCTATTCGCTAAAAGTCAAGTCTTTATGTGACACTTAGGAAGATGCTTACATTTACTAAATAATTCAAGGAAATCCCTTAGTAAGTTGGTACTTGTTAAAGTTTGAAGAATTTCGAAATTTCTTGTCATATAAGGAAACTGGCACGAGGAGCTTCTTTCGATCTTCAGGTTAAGCAGCATGGATGGGTGACCACCCTTACCGAGTTTCGTAAATTGTAGATCTTTGACAATCGTTAGGCAGTCAGTGGCCCGAATGTCTGGCAACCAGTCTTACCAAGGGGTATCGTATTACCCAGTACTAACTGGGTTGTGGGAGTCAGATAGGCAATCGCTCCATGTAAAATACTGGTATTCGGCTGCATCCGGTTAGACTGGAAGCCGACCTCAACATAGTTGGGAAAAGGCTAGACAGACGTTGATATCGGCAAATTATCTCTTTCAGTCATGAAGCCTGAGCTCAGTTCCTGCAGTGTAGGACCTATATAGGCTGATTACATTTTTAAATAACAAATATGTTAAATAATGTTGTCTCAAGTTGTTTTGTTTCAATTTACGTAGAAATAATGCGGTGATTGCAGGACGTCCAACGTCCGTCTCGATGATATGCGGCGGATGTCGTCAAAACGTTTTTCTGACCACAAATTGTCACCATAATGTGAACACATCCTTTATGTAGGTGGTAACATATTTTTTCTTAAAAGACGTGCGAGCCTTTTTGTAATGATATAGGTTGGCTTTTAATGATTTTGATGGAGCGGAAATAATGATTCAAATGTCTGATTTGCCTCGCTGGGCTAGTGATCGCAAGCGCGACTGCTGAGCATGAGATCCAGGGTTCGATTCCCGGGTCGGGCATAGTGTTATTAGGTTTTTCCATCAGGAAATTCTCAGTAGCAACCACGGGGTCCTGGTTGATGACAATAGGCTCGCCCTCAATTACATGAGACTTAAACTTAACTGGCGAAATGTGGGTGTACTATTAGGTTCACCTCTGCCTAACCCTTCGGGGATTACTGGCGTGATGTTATGTTTTGTGTGTCTGATTTCAAGTATGACACTTTTCGTTACACCTCCCTGGTAGGTAAACGAAAACTAGCGGCATCATTCTTCTGCCAAAAATTCAAAGATTTGTATTTTTTATCACAGTAAGAAGCGATTGCATTGCAAAACACACTTTCTATCACAGTTTGAAGGATTTTGTAGGAAAGTACCCATGTTTCCGTACGTTTGAAAAAATCTTCTGCTATTAGATAACGCAAATCTTACCAAGGGGTATCGTATTACCCAGTACTAACTGGGTTGTGGAGGTCAGATAGGCGGTCGCTCCATGTAAAAAACTGGTATTCAGCTGCATCCAGTTCGAATGGAAGCCGACCCCAACATAGTTGGGAAAAGGCAGGCAGATGATGATCAGATAACGCAATGAATGTTGTTGAGTTGTCAAAATCAAAGGGCATTGCCATTGCAAGAGTGCAACCCTCGATTCTTTGAAACTAGTAAATTGACATCTTACTCGTATTTATTGTTAATATTACCTTGAGAGTTATGGTCAAGCTCAACACTGGTAACGAGGACAAATACGGAAAGGTATTATAAAAATTTTGCGGTTTATGGAAGACACCTACTCTCCAACATTTATATTTACAATTGTGGTGCCAACAGTCTCGGAGTAAAATGACTGTGACAGACAGACAGACGGGCGAATCTATAAGGGTTCCGTTTTAGCCATTAGGCTACGAAACCCTAAAAAAAGACTGTTTTGATTCCAATCTAATTCAGAGAATTCAGTCATTAATTTTCTCTTTATTTTCGAAGCTTTTAACTAATTATACACAAGTTCGGATTGTTGTGAAGTTCTCGATAATGCTTTCAGAATACTTTTCTGAGCTAAATTATAACGTTTGTGACACAAAGGGATATTAAAGACTCTTTTGTTGGACATTAATGTAATAATAACCATGCTCCGCTAACGCTTGATGTTAAAGAAACTTTAAACAATAAAATTAATAAATTTGTTTCTTTTTGGTCTTTTCAGTGCCTTATTAAAATTCTGTCTTTTGTTTTGCATTTCGCCTTATTTAAGATTATTATTAGTGTCCGACATAAACAGGATTTTCAGCCGAAACTGAAACAGAAACTTCGGCATAATATAACAAAATTGAACATAATAATATAAAAGCCAAGAATGGTGGCAAACCCAGTTACGAGCAATTAACACACCCGAAATTAGCCTAAAGACATACGACAATTCACGAATATAGAGATTCGGTAGAGCCGAAGTTTCGGTTTCGTTTTTTAATTGGCCGAAACCGAAACTGTGCCCGAAACTAGATTTTTTGGCCGAATCTGGCCTAAACCAAAACCGAACCTTCGGACACTAATTATTCCACCTATAAATTCAGATATCGTTGTACTAGATTAGAATATATGTAGACGTTAAAAAGAGTGGTGCCAAGATAGGATCCTTTAAATTTAATTTACGCAGTTGCAGTTGTTTTTCGGTAAAAATTGTAGTAAGTAACACAAAAGGCGATACAAAATTAGTTATACCTACATATTATCGGAATTAACTGCTAATATTCAATGCTATACCTTGGCTGACACTTCTCAGTACAGTTTCCTTAACCCTTTGAACGCCATTGTCACATATACGTGACAAGCAAGCGCGTGCCCTCTACGCCAAACGACACAAATATGTGACAAAATGGTAGGTGAAATTGTGGCTTGGCGTGGAGGGTAGGCGTGTGTATTTATGCTCAGGCGGTCATTAGGTTAAAAAATAATCCCATCGTTGCACTCAAAGTAAGGAATCTTCGTGAGGTTTCAGACCTAGCTTTAATTTACAAGTCAACGGTTACAATTTAGCGTCATTTAATCGTTCAACATTCGACAGCCATTGAAAGGAATTTGGACGATCTTACACAATAGTTTAATCGTCCATTAAAGTATTTTGACACGCTGCACCGCAGTGAAAACTTCAACAGAATAGAAACTTAATTCAGTTCCAGTTATGTTTGAAATGTCATTAGAAAAGCATTTGGATGCTAACTCGCGTTTAGATTGACTTGATTCGATTAAATCTGACGCAAATTCTGATTGAATCTCCAGGGTGCTTGCTTCTAAGCATAAATAGATCAAATTAATCTACTGGAATGCTCCAATTCCAAATCCAATTCAAATTACCAGATTGCTCCAAATGACCAAATCGCCAATCAAACCCAGTAAATACTAATGATACACGAACTGTTACTATCACTGGGTGAGATTGATGACAGCCAGCTTTTCATTGTTTTTACGCTTTATTTTGCTGGACCATTTTGTAGATCACCCACTTGATACGTGCGTGCACTATTGAGTGTGTCCACAGTCTTTTAAACCAATGCAACGTGATTTCTTACGATAATCCGGTCCACACTTACCCTTACATACTATTTGAGTGCTTCTGCCAAGGGCCACAGTTTACTACGTCATCTATCAATTCATCATGTCGATATGGACTTAGGTCGTGTCCTCACCAAAGCGCTTATACGCAAAGTGATGGTCGCGCGATCATGCGACCATTGCGATAATTTTGTTCGACGAATCCGAATGATTCGGCGTGGCCATACTGACAGAGAGCGGCTTCCTAATTCCGAACAAAATGAACGCGTAAATCGCTTTGGTTAGGAGTGGACAGTGTGGAGACTGCCTTGCAATAATCACCACATACCAAGTCAAGTACGTACAAACACAGAAAGATGTGCATTTTCTCACAGAGCTTATGAACGAGGCTAGTCATGTTTCGATGACATTACTGCCGAGACTCGAGAAGAATTCTGATTAATTCTTATAATTGCACTTGATTCGTCGGGAACACGAGAATAATGCCGTCTGTCTTGACTGAAGGCCGATTTGATACGTCTTGATTCTATGAGATGACCTTAGTAATGCTTTTATTGTACCATTGCGCGGACAAAGACAGGGTTAGTTTTATTTATTTATTTAAACTTCATGTACAATAGTGGTACATAGGCGGACTTAATGCCAGAAAGCATTCTCTACCAGTCAACCTTTGGGTTAAATAAGAAAACGTCGTGACAGGGTACAAAATAAATATATAAAAAATAATTTCTTGCTTTCGAAAATGTATATAAGCACTTATAATGATACATACACACGGCACTTATGGCATTTATGACGTTTTTCTTAGTTTATGCTTATAATGGCTGTAAATTTAGTATTAGTGGCCTGTGAGTACTGTGTCATAGAAAAGCAAGATCCTTTCTTGAATGAATATGCTTTTGTTGATTGGTTGTATTAGTGTCTGTGTTCTATCAAAGGAGACAATAGTCATTTTATTTTTTTGTTTTTATTATTCAATAAACACTGTTACACTATTACACAAACGCCAGCATACCATACAAACCATCGTGGATTTAACAGTGAATATTTATTTATTTATTTATTTAACACTTCAAGCACAAAAGTACAGAGGCGGACTTAATGCCATAGGCATTTTCTACCAGTCAACCTTACCCCCTACCCCCCCCCCCCCTTTTCCTTTTCTATATTCTACCGCTGGATGCGAGGGCCCGTAGATGTGGCGGTGTCTGGGGGAGGAATGTCCAGCAGCAGACGTCTTTGAAGAATAATGATGATAAGGTAAGGATCGTAGCAGGTGGCGTTCTGTGGTTACTGCTTACCCCATGGGAAAAACGCCTGAGTTTGTGTATATAGGGTCTAACTATTCATACACGAAATATTTTCAGGGAATCATCTAAAGGCTATAATAAAGTCATTTGAAGGGTTTTTTTTTTATCTGAGTATATTTTTTTTTATAAAAATAAATAATTTAAAATTACTTGACCCATAAAATAAATACTGGCTCCTTATTTTTAAGCATCCATTGCGCTAGTATACTATGTTGTATTTACCTACTGTCATTGTTAGAATATGGGAGTAAAGGTTTTATACAAAAGGTCTCAAAAAAAATTAGAACTATAATAATTTTGTAAAAAAAAAACACTCAAATAATTTTTTTTTTCGTTGCTATGGTGACTTTACGACTTATAGAAGTTACTCTTAAAATATATCGTGTATGAAAAGATAGACCTTATATATTTATAATGGTAGAACTGTGCAGTCAATGGATTCATTTAGGTGTGTGTTAACCTTTACTCATTACACATAAATAATGCAAAGTATTTGCTTCATTACATGAACTCTGATAAGCTAACAGTTAGGTACGTATATCGTAATAACCAACACTCATTTAAATATAACAGTAGCTGGCAAGCTATTGATAGAAAACCCATTAAAACTTCGGACAATCTAGGAGTTTAATCGATTTTATAGACGTCCCGAGGGTTCCAATTCCAAAACTAAACCAAAATTGCCATAGAATGTGTGCCACAGACATGGAATTATGAAATATGGTGCTGCATAGTTATTTGGGCGCATGGTCATACAAGGGACTAACGCCTCCTACACTTACTATATCCGCACTCAATTAGACTATGTTACCCATGAATGGAATAAGAAACGTTGTATAAGAGGAAGTCTGTAAGTGGCACCGGTGCACGGTGACTGAAAAGTTGTGTGGTTGGGTAAAACTGTCATGGTCGCTAATTTCATTAACACTGGAAACGAGATATTTACTACGTTTACTGTTTGTTTTGAGTTCCCGATAAAGAAAGAGAAAAAGAAACAGGAAGAAAAGAAAGAAGGTAGACCGATTTGTCGGCTCATAAACACCCACCCCCAATAACTTCATTTTATCAGTGATCATGGTGCTTGCAACAGCGCCGAAATATCTGGAACGCAAAACAAACAGTAAACATGGTAAATGTCCCGTTTCTAGTGTTAATGATTATGGGCAAAAGGTTGTGAGGAAAGTTTTGAATGTGGATGCTATGTATAAGAGTAGGGAAAGACCAAAGATACGATGGATGGACTGTGTGAGAGATGATATGGCAATGTAGGCTAGGCACCCCCTTGCCTAGCCTACACTGCCTACAGAGATGACAACTAATAGAGAAGTATAGAAGAAGAAAACAAGTTGCGCCGAAAGCCGAAACCAAAATAAGAATAAAGGTAGGACAATGATGTTGAGTGATGCCCTTTTAGCAATGTCATTTAAAAGCCAAAAGAATCATGACGCACTACGTAGCCACAGATAACATAGTGCAGAGTTGACAGCCCGGCAGATCAAAGCCATAGACTATAAACGTTCATACATTGGGTCTTCCGTCAACTGATTTGTAACAAATCGTTGTTGATACATCGTTTCCGGAACCAATAGAATGTCGTAGACACCGCTTCATTGAGCATGTGAGTAGCACTTTATGAAGTCTATTGGTTTTGTTTATTTTTATTAAATGTATTTGGAACCGTTAAATATAGAAACAATAGCAAGCTTAGCTTGCTCAGGTAGGGGCCTTTTGGCCTCGTACAGGACTAATTTAATTTGTTTTATCTTTTACTTATGATTACTTTTTATAATTTTGTTTTATTGTTAATTCAATCATTTTTTGTTTCGTTTTGTCCTGTGTGAGTCTAATAGATACTTTTTCTTTCTTTCTTACAAAGGGAAAATAAAAAATATTTATTTAACTAAATATATTTTTTTTATTATTTTTTTTTTTTTGACGAATTTACGTAACTTATTTTAGAATTTTACAGAAATGAAGAGGATGTCCATGCCTCATCTTTATTTCTAAAAAAACACTAAAATAATGGGTTTTGTGTATATTCAAGATTCAAGGTTCTTTATTTTGCATGAAGTAGTACATGATGGTCTTATAAAATAAAAGGTTTCACACATTTCGCTGACTTCCTTCAGCATGCAAACTTAAAATTAAAATACCTAACACAATGTACTCTTGGTTTAGGTACCTAGTTCTAGTTAAAAATTTAACAAAATGTAATAAAATTAGAAAAAAAAATAACAAATCAATAAAATAGTAACAAAAGCTACTTAACCATTACAAATGATGAGACTAATTAAATTGAATGGGAGTAGTCCCATTAATAATGCTGCTAGACTATGTGGAAGTTGGAGGTGTTGCGGCACAGCTTCGGAAAGGCCTACCTCCAGCAGGGGACTGCAACACTGCATTAGGTTGAGTTTCTACTTCAATCTTACTCTCTTTAGAAGCTCTGTTAACTATGGAAGATAAATTAATGGACATTGAACAATCATCATAAAAACGTATTCGATTAGTCCATTCAAACTTGTTTGCAAGATATCGCTATCAGCGACAAGACCGCCATTGTATCCTATTAAAGAATAGAATATTGTAAAAAAGCTGCGTAACAATTTTACTCTATCCATCTATGATAAACTTATTCATATTAACATTAACACAAGAAACGGGATATTTACCATGTTCACTGTACTTGATTTGAGTTCCCGATATTTCGGCGCTGTTGCAAGCACCATGATCACGGACGAAACAATCAGTAAACATGGTAAATATCCCGTTTCTAGTGTTAATGATAATGTTAGTGACCGTGACAGTTTAAAATCTAATTCATATTAAACTTGGTAAACGATGATGAATTCCAATAATTGAAACCAGGAAGCATCTCCAGCAAACCAAGTTTATATTAAACCACAAAGGAGTTTCATTGATAAGTATGCATGTGCAGTGCGGCGATCAATCGACCCATTGATTTAACTGCTCAGTAGTATCCAGCAAGCCATTAAACTGTAGTAGACGAAACAGGAAGAGATATTAGTCAAATTACCGCCAGTAAGCTGTATCAACAAAGTTTGGATTTGTAGTTTCAATTATTAACTGTGGGTAATCAATTATTATGAGAGGAAAGTTACACACGGCGATCTCCGTCTCTCTTCGTCTGTTTGCGTCGAATCCTGCGACTTACGTATGCAAGTAAATCTATCTCTACCAAGTTCAAACATCTTAGCTGATATGATTGTTGACTAGAAATACTGAATTACCTGAAATACGCCGAGCTAAAGCGCAGGCCACACCATCAGCAGGCGAGCGGGCGAGCGAGGCGAACAAGGCATCGTTTCAGCTCTTTTCCTACTTTGATTCACACCGTGAACTATCGAAAGAGCCGAACGAAGTACAAAAAGTGTCTCGTTCGCTACGCACGCCCGCCCGCCAGCTGACGGTGTGGCCTGCGCTTTATTATTCAGTGTTTTAAAAGACTTGATAATGCAAATTTAGAAATAGGTACCTTCCTATTTAATTGAAATTACGTTGCTAGTTGCTACTCTTAATCTTAAAATTACTTAGTCCAACGATTCATTAACTAAAAACAGTCAAAGAAACTACCAACAAAGCTGACCACCTCACACGAACCACAAAGCACAGACCATAGACTAGCCGCGTTTGTTTCTGTTTACATTACGCCTGTTAGTACGGTTCAATGAACTTTCAGGTGCAATGCTGAGCTAATACGGTACGTGATGTTGAACTTTTTATACGTTTGGTAATGACTGCAATGAGTAAATATGCTCATGTTATGTAGTTATGACTTGTTAAAACGTTTTTGTACTGAAATATGGCAAGGTTTTGATGTGGTAATGTTAGGAACGAAGTTCTTGTAGTTTTGAAGTTATACTTCGGACTAATAGTAATACTACAACCGTACTAAGTGAATAGAATAAGTCTCGTGACAATTAATTAAAAAATTAAATGAAAGACACTTTTGAAACAAACTTGATCAAAATCGGTTTCACCCACCACGTTAAGAATGGCCACTCCTCTCTTTCGATCGGGGGTTAAAAGTTAAAAAGTAAGGATGGGGTCAGATTTGCGTATTTTCGGCGCTTTTGATCGTTTTAGGTAGCACGTGGACGGGCGTACACTCGCGCCTTTTGTTTCACGCGTGACTCAGACGAGGGTTGACGCGCGTGTACGCTTTCGATTTTTTGTAGCGCGCAATGTGACGCGCGTCCACACGCGAAGCCGGTACGAGCTTAAACGCGCTACAAAATACGCTAGTCTGACACCGCTGACCGATCCAAGTAATTATTTCTATACATCAGAATCTTATTATAATTTCTAGCAATAACGATAAATAAAAACGAATTATTAGTTCTTAGTTTTTTAAATTTGCATTTTTACTAACAACAGTTACTTATAAAGTTACAGCTATCAAGTTACGAATTGATCACAAAGGCAATCAATTGTCTATAATAAAATGTTTATTCTTTGACTCAAAGGACCAGACAGACATTCTTTTTTTTGTTTTCAATTCAAAACCTTGTATAGTTACTTTGCGAACTTGTAACAGTACCGTGGTCCGTGGATTTTTAGTATGAAACGCTCATTGTGCTTAACTGATCCTAAATTCCTAATACAATTAGTCTCCGTCATCAAATGAATGCTTATTATTTTTAGCCCTTACAAGAATCTCTGAACAAAACACGTGTCACGCCATCCGTCTTGCTCGGGAGACGACTAAATACGGCTGGTTGAGCAAAACGAGCAAAATGAAACAATATGGCGCCAAGAGTTTAGACTTCACTTCTTCGACTCTTGACAAACTTATTGTAATGCTGGTCTGGCTGCATTAGTCTTTCATTTTACAGTGTAGTTAAGTTAGGCATTTGTGTTATTAATTTTATGATCAGCGATAAGACCGCCATTGTAGTAATAGTTATAATTACACTGGTAGTATTTGGTGTACCATTACGTATATTTGATATATCTGTTGGATTCGGTCGTTAGTATGGACATTAAATGAATCGAAAGTACACAAGTGGTAACATCACGCGATCTACTTATAGAACCACGCTGTGGTGTGGGGAGTCTTCTACCCACACCACAGCGTGCTTTTACAGAGCCCTGATGTTCAGCTCGAGACGAGGGAGACATTCAATGTCTGATCGCGGTGTTTTCATTGTGCCCGTGTTATTGTGTTAAGTTGTAAACTCAAGTAATTCGTTGGTTATGCTAGAAATAGTGTATCGCACCCAGTGTGTTTTCACGAAACCGGGCCTAATGGAATAAATCCTGACATATCCGACATATCTATCTACGATTTTGTAGCGATTTCGTTACCTACCTTCATTAATCAATTAATCATACAGTTGAAACAGTCGGGTTTCAAAAGCTGATCACTCTTCTAACTTCTTAGTCCAAGTCGAGAAAACAAATTGAACAGCGGTTTTCGAGATCAGTAAGAACAAAGTACTGGACACAATGTTCAGCAAACATTTTATGGTCACATTTTAATATTATTTGTATAAAGAATGTCATCTTAACGTAACAATTCATGCGTTTCTCGACCGTCAAAAAGAAAAGTCTCGAGGCGAAGTGCCACAGCCTATTAGCGCAAGTAATTCAAAGGCTACTATTTAATTCTGCTCATCTAAATAAGAGAGCACTTTGATGATCTAATACCACCCTCCATCTATCGCACTTCCCGTATCCAGTTTCTGTAACCCGAGATATGAATAACTATGATGTTTAAACTCATTTCAAACTCGAATGTTTGATAACTTTGCTGCAAACAGACTTTACGGAGGGTAAAGCTGATAACTATCAACAGTTTTCATTTTAATCTCGCAGGAAAACAGAGTTCGAAACATACAATCACAAAAACACATCAACACACAAAATATGACACAGCCTTCAAAATGATACTAAACGCGTCTCATTTTCAAAAAACAGCGCCTGTTGAACGAGAAATCATGAGTGATATTCTTTCGAGTACCTGAGTATAATGAAACGATTATTTCATGAGATACATCAAAGTAACACCCCCACAGTTACTACACTAACCACAGCTTCCTTTAACATTGAACACAAGTCTTTTGTCTTCAATAAATGAGGAATTCATTACCATTATTTACCATGTGTAATGTGCCATGGCCCATGCATGGAGACCAATCAACCGTCCTCTGGTCATCGCACTCGAGTACCAACTCAGTCATAAATTAACCCACGTGGTCAATAATAAATTACGTTTTATGCATGTCATTTGGATGATAAGTCGGAGACTTATTTGGCGAACCAATAATAGGTGTGGCCTTCAGGCCTTGACCATAATATCCTATGCTCTGAGTCATCTGTCTGTCATCTGTATGGGGCTTTACTCTGTCTATTGTTTATATATTCAAATCTTCCGTTAAAGGATACGGATGTCGAACTGCATTGCAGCACAGCATGTTCGACGTCCTTGCCTGCCCCCTGTGCTCCAAAAACTACAGTCAAAGCGAACTCTTCCCAGAGTTCGCTTTGACTGTAGTTTTTCCCGTGAAAGTAGCAAAATATGGCGCCAATTATTCGACATAAAGAACAAGGTACAAATTTCGGCCGAAAGACTCATGTTTTGCTGTGCTTTCATAGTATCGTTCTCCAGAATACTGGGGAACGATACTATATTACGTCATCGAAGGTCCATCCAATCAAAATCCCATTTCGAATCTTGATCGCTTGGCAAATGTTGAGAACATGTAATATTGAACCCCTCCCGGTTTTTCTTTCATTTCGGTCCTTGGCAAAGCTCCTACAGCTTCGGATCGGAGTATAGAGGGTAGGTCTATAAAACAGAAAGGCAAAGCTTCTAGTAATAGGGACTATGTCTTATCGGGGACTGCAAGCTTCCTTTCTACAGAACTGTTGAGTCACCCTGTGAACACTGAGGTTTGATTGACTCCTTGTTACAGATTTCTTTGTTGTTTCTCGTGTGGAATTCTTCAGCATCTGACCTAATCCGACATTCATTTATTTCTTGTTGTGATTGTTTTTTACAAGCTTTTATTGAACTTGCAACTACTTGTTTGTATGTTTGTTTGATTGTTTAGGTCAAATCTTGCAACTTAATTTTAAGACAGTTATCCCCAACCGATTGAGCTGATATTTTGCATACATGTATAGTTTGGATGATAATGCATGGTTAGCTAAAGTGATCATTCTAAATCCAATATTATTAAAGTGATATTCTCATGATATGGGTTACAAATGAAAGGGTTTGATGAGAAGAATACGAGAAATAAAATGATTTATATTTCATTCATTTTGTTCTGCAACCACTTGACCGAGGTTGGTGATCGTTGCCTGTTAGTTCTTAGCATAAGAAGAGGACTTTGCCTTACAATGGGGGTTGTGATAGTTCTATGACTGGCTGTATTTATTCAAGTATTGTTCTACCACCGGAAAACTAAATTAAATTCATCTATTGTCTGACGTGACAGGTCAATTTAACTATATTCTGAAGTAAAGAGGGGAGTGTCATCGCCCCTATAGCGGGTGTAACAACGTGTGAGGGTTTAAATTACAAATAGTGTATGTTCACATTGTGCACATGTTGGTAATGCTTTTTACTTTTTTTTTTTTTTTTTTTTTTTTTTTTTTTTTTTTTTTTTTCTTTTTTTTTGGATGGGAAATCATCAAATGACCCCCCCCACTCTGGGCGGAGCGGAAGGGAGTGTCAGACTTGTACTGACTAAAACCCATCCATGTTCCTTCTTTGCCCTTTGTGTTCCAGGGCCACGGTGTCTCTTTCGAACAATCCCGCAGCTCTGGCAGGCATCGGCCCATGCGGACCCCTACTCGTTGCTGACATCTCTTTGAGGCGCGCGTGGAACACGAACGCGCCGTCGACACGGCCTGTCGTCATAAGACGGCCGGACGGCGAGCTAGCCCATAACTCGCCGTCCACAGGCCCGCGCCTACGGTGGCCGGGAGCCACCACGTGACCCCCGACGCCCAGGGCGTCTCCCGCGGCGGCTGGGACGTGAGGTTCTTTCCCTCTCACGTCCCGCCACCTCCTTCACTAGCATGACTGCTTCACAGAAGGAGGTGACGGCTTCCCATTCCCTCTCGCTCCGGACCATGGCTTGAACCAGGGCCGGACGCGAGAGATCGCCGCCGCCAATCGCCGCTACAAGGACACGGCGGTGCTCCGCCCAAGCGGGGCAGACCTCTACGGAATGCTTTTTACTTTACACGGCAAACAAAGCTTTGTGTTTATATTTGCTGATTCGAAGCCTGTGTTGCATATCAGGTGTACCTATGCCAATACGTATGTATGTAGGATATACACATGTTCAGATAAAAGTATTTGAACAGTGGATAAATATGACCTTTATAATCATACAATGAATAAAGACTAAAATGTAAATAATATTCTTGTACTTTTTAGTACAGACTAGCTCATTGATTCAACTGATAACTTCGGTCTCGAGTTCTCGACCTGTATAATTTAACAGAAGTTATTGCGGCTTTTGTCGGAGTCCATCTGCTGTTACATCTACACAGGACTGAATGATACGGTCTCAGATTGAAAGGATCCAAGATTTCTATGACGGAGAAGAATCAGATAGCTATTTAATTTTTTTCTGACTAAAATGATCCTACGCAATAGCCATATTCAACGCCAAAGAATAAAAAAAATGTTGGCTACTCTTTGTTCGAAATTCGTTTTTAAAAGCAACATACCAAAGCACTGGCCGGTTACAAACTGTACAATTACATTTTCTACAACATTTGAGGCCGTTAAAAAATAACGCATTCCATACACGCCCCGACTTTGTGTGACGACTGACGGACGGACAGCTATAAAACCAGACCGTTTTATTGTCGCGTGCGACTGTTGCAATAGACAGCCTGTCCCTTTTTGTTTGTAGTTTTTAATTCATTACTTTACGAGTATGTTATGCTGTTGTAAATTATCACCTTCCATTGAGGCCTCTATTAATTACCAAATGGCTCGTTAGTCATAACACGGAAGATTCTGACTAAGAGATAATAGTAATGGATTCAGAGGATTCTTTATACATAATTCAAAAACTTTATTAAAGTTGCCAGGATGTTTTGCGAGGTGCGTGTCACGTGTATACATACGATGTATCAGGGACTCATATGCCTGAAATTGAATTTGCCAGAATTTTGGCAGGAACTCTGCCAATGGTATTGTTATTTCACCCTTGTTTTTCGACCAAAGTATAAATTTTGTTACACATAGCCTTTATCTTCTGCATTCTCTATGCAAAACCCAAACTAACTCTGACGCAAAGAAAAGGACCCAATTCTGTCGGACAAACGACCAATCTGTATGCTCAATACATTACCCTATCCTGCGACAAAAGTCGTCTAAATTCTTTCGAAATCCGCGTAAATCCGTCTGATAAAAATCGCAGCATTCACACCAGACCTTAGTGCAATAAAAAAGGGGTCCATTCAGCGTTCGTTCATTCGGGAATTGAGCCCCGAAATGCTGAACACAGACTCAAACATAGACGAATTCATTCATTAAGCTCGCTTCATGGCTTCAATAAATTATCAGGTCGTCTGGCGCGACCCTAATTGGTCTGAATATTTAAATGGATTAATTAATTATTAGATAGACCTATACCGTTGGGATATGCTGAGTATAATATTATTTTCTCTTTCAGGTAGTTAAATTGGTCATTAGAGATTGAATTGAATACTTAACTATACAGGGTGGAAGGAACATCGACGCGCAAACGGTTACCTTGTGTTCCATCATAGAAATTTGTCATTGGCAATTTAAAAAAAAAAAACTTAAAATGTATGGGCACAGAGAATTAAAAAAAAAATTGTCAATGAAAAATTCGGAATGATGTACTAAATACGTGATAATCGTTTGTGTGCTAGCGCAACTCGACAAAATGTGACTGATAACAGTCTAAACACGAGACATCAACAAAACTGTCTGCGTTCATTGACCCCAAAAAAGTCATCAAATTTTTTTTTTCTTGTCATGTTCATGTCTAGATATTTATACTCATAACGTCTCCAGAGTTGCGCTAACTATATTTAGTTTGACCTTGTAAAGATATCTAGAAAGTAGAATATTTTCGGCGATTTTTCCCTCAACGACAACGAAAATGCCTTAAAACAAATAAAGAAAGAAACTTCGGAATAAAATTTGTCACTTTTCTGTCAGAAATTCCAATAAGTTCTTGATGGATTTTGTTTGTTCATCGGAATATAGTCGAACTATACTTTACCTTGATTTTCATTTGTTTTTTCACTTACGGGTAATGGATACTTTGTATAGTAATTCTAACCTCGGCTGTCTAGTTTTTGTGCAGTGCCTGGTAAATTTCGTTATCCTCTACTATCCATAAGAGACTTAATAACACCACCATTTCAGCTTGTGTCCTTCGACTAGTACTGAAATTCCACGATCGGTTTTTGGTTCTTTAGTTTAATTTTTGAGCATATCCAACCGACATTAATTCTCCCATTTTCCGCAGTAATTGTTGTTAGGTTTGGATAGTAAACGACAATTAACTGTTTATCCTTTCTAATACGTGTAAAATTAAACGAAGCCGAAAAGCACTTGTTCTCCCCGTCATTGCGATATTTTTTTTGTTCTAGACCATATCTGGGAATCTTCTAGTTACGAAGATATTGGTTAAAGTTCCAACATTTTCATAATTATTATTTTTTTATACAGGTTTTCAATGTTATAACTTTTCTTTAAAAATCTCCGCGACTCCCGTACTAGTCAATGCATGCATCAGCACAATGTTTTCAGTGCGTTACATTGAGTCCTACCGAAAAACGTGATTTTCACCCCTAAAAAAGAGTCGTTTCCCAGCAATCATTTTTGCGAAGACTTGCTTAGTTTGATGTACATACTACTTGGTTCACTATTTGACATTGACCTGCAAATTGCAAAAAAACGTAAGAAAATTTGAATTTCGCGGGCATTTTTTTTTTTTTTTTTAATTTTTGGGAGGCTCCTTGGCGCGTCCCCCTTAATCTCCGACTTTTTACCACTTAGTACCAAAAACGTTGTTGATCCAGTTTCCCATCACCACCTCAGGAACATACATCACACAATGATGACAATTAACATACAATGTGCTTCAATATTACTCCCATTTCTGATTCTGATTACTTCTTCAAAGGTCACGGGTACGTGGGATCAATTCCATGGGAAACAAAGGAACTTGGAATAGATAATAGTAATTATTATGGTTAAACGCAAACTTCTATGAAATTAACTGTCTGTATGGTAATTAGTTTGGTTGTCTGTGGTAGAGTTTTTATAGAAGTTTTGATGAAGAAACACCTCCACTCAATGAAATTGAATGCGATCAGCATATCTAATCGGCAATCGTCAAGAGTTGTTCAAGAGTCATAATCTGCCTAGCCTTCTGCCAACTATGTTGGGGTCGGCTTCCAGTCTAGCCGGATGCAGCTGAATGCCAGAATTTTACATGGAGCGACTGCCTATTTGACCTCCATAACCCAATTAGTACTGGGTAATACGATACCCCTTGGTAAGCCTGGTTGTCAGACTTTCGGGCCACTGACTACCTGTAACGACTGTCAAAGATCTACAAATGACAGTCGGAACCAAACACCGTGCTTTCCAAGGCACGGAGGAAACTCGGTATGTATTGACTGGTCACCCATCCACGGACCAACATAGACAAACTCGGTTTAACTTGAAGATCCACCCGACCGGCTGTTATTATTAACCACGAGTGTGCACGAGCTCCTAGATGTGCGTAAATGCGTAATGGTAAGGTGAATAAAGGACTAAATTGTATTAGGATGATGAACCCAAGAGAATGCTCGTTTGCCAAGCCAAGTGTAACTAATACGGGTGCGTTGTCAGAATTCCTCCTCGTGTGCCTGAAGGCTGCCGGTCCCTCTCGATACGTCTGGAGGGAATAGCAGCTGCTGGGCCGGTGCACCCTGGGCGTGGGCAGTATCCTTCCCCGAGGAATGGGAAGAGATTCTTATTCTTCGGGGAATGTTACTGTCCATGGCTAATATTCTGACATGGGAGGGGCCCATTGTGGGCCTAGGGGGCGTTGTTCCGCGTGACCCTCTGAAAAGCAGAGGGCACAGCGGAGGAGCAAGGACGGGCTCGGTGTGCACTAACCCTGCCTCCGAGCAGACAGTGAAGGACACAGTCCTTCACTGTCCCCGTCGATATCGTAATCCCTCCGTCGAAGTGTCGTGGAACACGTCTCGCGGCTTCGATTGGGACCGAGGGTCTTGGCTTAACCGCCCGGATCACGAGGTAGAAAACCTCTATAAAAGTTACCCCGAATCTCAAGCGGCGGCGCACCGCGAGGAGATGTATGGCTGACGGGTTCCTATGGAAAATCAGTCGCTAGTGCGAACCACTGCCGGGCCTGGCTATGGCTTATCTGGGCACAGGGGGCACTGCCCAGATGGACTTTTTATTTCCCCCATACTCGTGGGAACAGTATGGAAAATGACAATACCCAAAATACGGCCGATAACGGCGAAGGAAGGAAGGAGAGGGATGCGGGGTCGGAGTCCGGCGCCGCATCCAGCGACGTGAGCGCGGGAGGCTCAGAGAGCTCCCGGCGCGGGAGGCCCGGGGCTGCTGCGGGGAACAGGGAGTTCCTGCGCAAGCGATCCAGGCCGGTAGGCGACCGAGAGTCGTCGTCAGAGGGGGAGCTGGCTTCGGCTCGCAAGATCCCCACCAGCAAGCGTGGCGGGATCCGCGGCAAGGGGAGAGGCCTCTCTGTCACCGAGAGGTCGGCGCGGCTTGCCGAGGAGGGGCGCCACCCGGGGGTGGCCGGTCACGGTCACGGGGTGGATCGTTCGGGCTCCTCTGGTGACGAGGTCGCAGACGGCGGCTCAGATGCGGAGCGTAAGGCCGAGTTTGCGAAGGAGGTGGAGGTGGCGCTGAGGGCTCTGTCTTACAAGCAGAAGCCCTCTACTAGACAAAGGGCCATACCTGCAGCGGCCGCCTCCATCATAGCGGCAGCGAAGGCCAGATATGCGGGGCCTCCACCAGACGAAGTTGCCAAACTGCGGGCGGAGGTCGCTCGCCTGACGGCTGCTACGGAGCTTCTCCAAGAGGAGAACAAGAAGCTCCGAGCAGACCTGGCCGGTCTGCGCGAGTCCGGCTCTCGCAAGGCGCCCCAAAATGGGGGCCAGCAGCGACCAAGTCAGCCCGTGCCGGTGGAGAACCAGGTTCTGAACCTGGTTCGGCAGGAGCTGGCTGCCTTTCAGGCGCGGTTCTCCGTTCTGGAGGGCATTGTCCTGCGCCCCCCCCTGGCGGCAAACAAGGCGGCCACATATGCGGCTGCTGCGGCCTCCGCACCGGGGCCGTCCAGCCAGCGATCCGGCAGGGTTACGTCGGCCCCCGAAAAGCCGGCTCTGGCGAAACCAGCTCCAGTCGGGAGGGCGGCGGCCCTGAGGCAGAGCAAGGCGGTGGCCCAAAAAAAGGGCAAGGCGGCGTATGTACCGGCGCCAGCCGCGAGACAGCCGCCATCGCCACCTCCCCCGCCCACTAAGCCTTCTGTGGCCGAGCCCGGTTGGCAGGTGGCCGGAGAAAGAGCGATGGAGCGAAGGGCGGCAAAAAAGGCCAGGAAGCGGGAGCGGAAGCGCCGGCAAAAGGAGCGGAGCGTCGCGGCTGGGCTCAGCGCCCCGAAAACCGCAGCTGTAGTGATAACGCTACAGCCGGATGCGGAAAAGAGGGGCGTCACCTACCGCGACGTGCTCGCTAAAGCGAAGGCGACGGTGGATCTCAGAGAGCTCGGGATCGCCGGGGGCCTCCGGCTTAGAGTGACCGCAACAGGGGCTCGAGTGCTAGAGATCCCTGGCGAAACCCGTGGCTCGTCCGCTGACGCTCTGGCCGAAAAGCTCAGAGCGTCCCTAAATGCGGACGAGGCCCGAGTGTCCAGGCCCGTCAAATGCGTAGACCTGCGCATCCTGGGTCTGGACGACTCGGTGACCGAGGAGGAGGTGGTGGCCGCCGTCACCAGGACCGGTGGGTGTCCTGCCGAGCAGGTCAAGGCAGGCACCTTACGTCCGGATCTGTCGGGCATGCGAACCGTAACGGTAAGCTGCCCTGTGACGGCGGCGAAAGCCATAGTGGAAGGCCGAAGGCTCTTGGTGGGCTGGGTGTCAGCGCAGGTGAAGCTGCTGGAGCCCAGACCTCTGAGGTGCTTCCGCTGTCATGTAGGGCACCACGTGTCGGTCCGGTGCACCTCGGAGGTGGACCGCAGTGGCCTGTGTTTCCGCTGCGGCCAGCCCGGTCACATGGCCGCGGCCTGCTCTGCTGCACCGCACTGCGCCGCATGTGCGGCAGCTGGCAAGCCAGCCGATCACCGGGCAGGGAGCAAGGCCTGCGGTACACCCGCCAAGGCCAGCAGCAAGGGAAGGCCCTCCGCCACCACCGCCAAAACCCCCACCGTCGCCACCACCGCAGCCGCCGCCACTGTTACCGCCGCTGCCGTTACTGCTGCAATTTCCGCAGCGGGGCCCTTGCAGAGGGCCCGGGAGGGGACTGAAATGGAGTGCCAGTAACGGCCCCATTGCGCCTTCTCCAGGCGAACATCAACCACTGCGCCTGTGCTCAGGATCTGTTGCTCCAGAGCATGGCGCAGTGGTCGATTAACATCGCCGTGGTCGCTGAGCCGTACTTTGTCCCGCCCAGGGATGACTGGGTGGAGGACCATAGCGGTTCGGTGACCATAATTGCGTCGGCCGCCGCCGGTACCCCGACCCTTGAGAGTGTCAGGAAGGGTCAGGGGTGCGTAGCAGCACGGTTCGGGGAGATCGTTGTAGTGGGAGTCTACTTCTCCCCGAGCCGAACTCTCGCCGAGTTCCACAACTCCCTCACGGAGTTGAGTGTCGTCATCGGAAGCCATTCCCTCCCCGTGCTTGTACTCGGGGACTTCAATGCCAAGAACTTGGCTTGGGGTTCTCGTTACACGGACGTGCGGGGTAGGATGGTGGAGGACTGGGCTCTGGAGACAGGTCTAGTCGTCCTAAATCGGGGTTCTGTCCCCACGTGCGTGCGGATGCGGGGCGAGTCGGTGGTGGACATCTCGTTCGCTAGCCCCGCTCTGTCACCGCGTGTCGTCGACTGGCGCGTCATGGAGGGGGTGGAGACCTATTCCGACCACCGGTACATCCGGTTCGACGTCTCCACTCAGACCTCAAGCACACCGGTCCTACAGG
This sequence comes from Noctua janthe, assembly GCA_910589295.1. NCBI lineage: Eukaryota > Metazoa > Arthropoda > Insecta > Lepidoptera > Noctuidae > Noctua > Noctua janthe. The sequence goes on along the minus strand of OU342575.1, from coordinate 10,463,207 downwards.
CCCCGAGTGGTCCGCGATGGGCGCTGAAGCAGCTGGACCGGGAGCTCCTCCTGGAAGCCTCAATCGTGCAGGCCTGGGTGTCATCACCGGTCAGGCCTGCCGACATCAACAACGAGGCGGGTTGGTTCCAGGAGGCCATGTCCGAGATTTGCGACGTGGCAATGCCTCGAGTTCGGCCAGGAAGTGCCCGGCGTCAGGTGTACTGGTGGTCGCAAGAGCTGACGTCTCTGCGCAAGGCGTGCGTTGCCGCGCGGCACCTGTACGCCAGGCATCGCAGGCTCCGCATCCGCCCTCCGGATGCGGCAGCCATTGAGGCGGAGCTGTACGAGGGGTACAGAGCGGCAAAGACCGCCCTCCAAGAGGCTGTCCGGCGGGCCAAGCATTTGGCCCGCGAGGAGATGCTGGAGTCTCTGAACGGAGATCCGTGGGGGCGCCCTTACAAGATGGTGCGGGACAAACTCCGCACCCGGGCCCCCCCGCTAACGCAGAGTCTCCGGCCTGAGCTCGTGGAGGACGTGGTGAGCGTTCTGTTCCCTTCGCGAGGGGAGCATCCTCCCCCGCCTATGGCTCCGTCACCGCATGCGGTGCCGGAAGCGGACCACACCGATGACGACGATGACGTTCCCGAGGTGACTGGGGTAGACCTGAGAGTGGCGGTACGCAGGCTGAAAGCCAGAAATACCGCCCCGGGACCCGATGGCTTGCCTGGCAAAGCCTGGGTCCTGGCCTCTGAGGCTCTCGGGCCCCGACTGGAAGGGCTCCTAAGCGCATGCTTGGAGAGAGGCCAGTTCCCGCTTCGTTGGAAGACGGGGAAGCTGGTCCTCATCCGGAAGCCAGGGCGCCCTGCGGACTCTCCGTCCGCATACCGGCCCATTGTGTTGCTCGACGAGGTGGGCAAGCTCTTTGAAAGAGTCATTGCCAACCGCCTCGCCGGGCACCTTGCAGGGATGGGGCCGGATCTTGCGGAACACCAATTTGGTTTCCGCAAGGGGCGCTCGACGGTGGACGCCATCATGCGCGTGAGAGCCCTCACGACGGGGGACGCGGTGTCCCGGGGCGTGGTTGTCTTGGCGGTGTCTCTTGACATCGCCAACGCCTTCAACTCCATGCCCTGGAGCTGCATTGGGGAGGCACTCCGGTATCACGGGGTGCCGACCTACCTTCGTCGTGTGGTCGGGGACTACCTGACGGATAGGGCCGTCATCTACCCCAGTCGGAGCGGAGAATGGAACCGGCGAGAGATGTCGTGCGGTGTTCCACAGGGTTCGGTTCTGGGGCCGGCCTTGTGGAACATCGGTTACGACTGGGTGCTGCGCGCCGACCTCCCTACCGGCGTCAGTGTAGCTTGCTACGCTGACGATACGCTGGTACTGGCACAAGGGAGGTCGCACGAGGCGGCGGCCGAAAACATGACACGCGGGGTTGCGATAGTTGTGGAGAGGATCCGGCAATTGGGTCTCGAGGTGGCATTGCACAAGTCCGAGGCCATGTGTTTTCATGGGCCTCGGAATGCGCCACCGTCGGGATCCCTACTGATGGCAGGAGGGGTTTCCATCGGCGTCGGGTCGACGTTGAAGTACCTAGGACTCGTCCTCGACAGCCGGTGGAACTTCGTGGAGCACTTCCGACGTTTGGCTCCCAAACTGGAACGGACAGGGGCTGCCTTCAAGCGGCTCTTGCCCAACCTGAGGGGTCCAAACGCCTCCTGCCGGAAGCTTTACGCGGGGGTCGTGCGGTCCATGGCCCTTTACGGGGCCCCGGTGTGGGCGCGTTCTTTGAGGCGGCAAGCCGCCCACTACCTGAACGCGCCCCAAAAGGTGATAGCCATAAGGCTAATCCGGGGGTACCGCACGATCTCCGGCGAGGCGGCTAGCCTCCTTGCCGGATTGCCGCCATGGGATCTGGAGGCGATAGTCCTCGCGCGCCTGCATGAATGGCGCGCGGAAGCACTATGTCGGGGAGAAACTCCGCTGCCGCGACAAATTGCCGCTCAGCGGACAGACCTCCGGCGTGATCTCATGGCGACATGGAGAGAGCGACTGTCGCAACCCCGTGCAGGGCACGCCACCATAGTGGCGATAAGTCCCCTCTTTGAGGAGTGGCTAGAGAGGCGCCACGGCGCCCTCACCTACCGCCTGACGCAGGTCCTCACCGGACACGGTTGTTTCGGGAGGTTCCTGCATCGAATCGGGCGGGAGGAAACGCCCGGGTGTTTCCACTGCGAGGATCGTCCGGAGGACACGGTGGAACACACCGTGGAGGTCTGCCCCACTTGGGCGGAGCACCGCCGTGTCCTCACAGCGGCGATTGGCGGCGGCGATCTCTCGCGTCCGGCCTTGGTTCAAGCCATGGTCCGGAGCGAGAGGGAATGGGAAGCCGTCACCTCCTTCTGCGAAGCAGTCATGCTAGTGAAGGAGGTGGCAGGACGTGAGAGGGAAAGAACCTCACGTCCCAGCCGCCGCGGGAGACGCCCTGGGCGTCGGGGGTCACGTGGTGGTTTCCGACCACCGTAGGCGCTGGCCTGTGGACGGCGAGTTATGGGCTAGCTCGCCGTCCGGCCGTCTTATGACGACGGGCCGTGTCGACGGCGCGTTCGTGTTCCACGCGCGCCTCAAAGAGATGTCAGCAATCAAGTAGGGGTCCGCATGGGCCAACGCCTGCCGGGGCTGCGGGACTGTTCGAAAGAGATACCGTGGCCCTGGAACATAACGGGCAAAGAAGGAACATGGATGGGTTTTAGTCAGTACAAGTCTGACACTCCCCTCCGCTCCGCCCAGAGTGGGGGGGGTCATTTGATGATTTCCCATCCGGAAAAAAAAAAAAAAAAAAAAAAAAGTGTAACTAATACGTAATTTAGCAACATTGTTCGAGGTCCCAAGGGATTTATTTAATTTCCTCAGAGCTATTGTGTACAGTGGTGGATTTACCAGCAGGCAGGCATTTTGAGTAGGCTTGAGCCTAGGGCAGCAGATTTTTTTTTTTTACTACCTCATAGAAATCAAAAAGATGTTAGCATGACGGTTTTCTGATTTTTTACAGATAGAAGTCTGCAACAAATTTTGCCGATGACGTTCCCCTCTCACTTGTCATTGCACATTCCGAGTAGCAATCTTCCATATTCTAGAGTAAAACAGCTAGTTCGCCGCCCCCCAACCAGAAAATAATATAGGACATGACAATTGTACAGGCAAGGGCAGCAAAAACTGTACAGCCTATACCTTGAAATCTTGTAAATCCGCCACTGATTGTGTACCTATAAAGGATTAGAGAATATATCTTGTAATGGAGCTAATGTTAGTAGTGGCATGACATGAGTCTTTTTTTTTTTTCGGATGGGAATTCATCAAATGGGGCCCCCACTCTGGGCGGAGCGGAAGGGAGTGTCAGACTTGTACTGACTAAAACCCATCCATGTTCCTTCTTTGCCCTTTGTGTTCCAGGGCCACGGTATCTCTTTCGAACAGTCCCGCAGCCCTGGCAGGCATCGGCCCATGCGGACCCCTACTTATTTGCTGACATCTCTTTGAGGCGCACGTGGAACACGAACGCGCCGTCGACACGGCCTGTCGTCATAAGACGGCTAGACGGCAAGCTAGCCCATAACTCGCCGTCCACAGGCCCGCGCCTAAGGTGGCCGGGAGCCACCACGTGACCCCCGACGCCCAGGGCGTCTCCCGCGGCGGCTGGGACGTGAGGTTCTCTCCCTCTCACGTCCCGCCACCTCCTTCACTAGCATGACTATGACATAAGTCTGGACATGAAAGAGGAAAACCTTCGAATACAGACACAGACAGAATCACGAAAAGCATTTTCCGAATGCACCCAGCATTCGGAACTGATAATTTCGAGAAAAACCATTCCAAAATCTCCGAATCCTTGTAGAAGAAATGCAAATCAAAGATAACAAAAATACTCAGCACTTCGAATTTTAAAAGAATAAAGTATCTATCCAAGCAATGTCCAATATCTATTCAGAAGAGATTTACTAAAATAGGCAATAGTCAGAGACTACTAATGGACCGTCTTCATCGAAAAATAAAACTTCATTCCCCGACACCTTCGTTTTACCAAATTGCTTATTTTCAATTCAGCAATTGGAATATACGCGGGTGAAACTTCATGCATTACCCTCTCACCTTTTATTTTTAATTTCGGTAAGTGCTCCACACTATGAACATTAGATTAAACGTCTGGCTCGTAAAGAAACATTAGTTCTATTGGCAACAAAGAAATCCGGGAAATGAGAATGTCCAATTGCTAAATTGCAATTGAGCAGTGCAGCAATTATTTCGGTTGAATGGCCCAAGATCACAAAATGGAGGTGAAATTCTTCCTCGCTTTTCAATTTGATTGCAGTGCGGTCTTTTGTTTTGGTTTAAAATGCATCAAATGGTTTTTCTCTTTCTCTCGTTTCATTACTTTTGCTACCTATTTAACTTAAGTATTAGACGTTTTTTATATTTTATTATTCAAAAACATTTCGTTACAAACCACTGCGAAAAATATAAACCTAGGTTTAGTGAGCGTCTAATTATGCAGCAGGGCTTTATGCAGTAATGTTTTTCCATTGTTGTTTGATCAGCTATGATAAAGTATTCAGCAAATAAATTGCAGTCTCCAGGTATGGTTAAATACTTACTCAATTTTAGAAAATCAATAAGTAAAATCTTGTACACGATAAAAAACTGAACTGGTAGATTTCTGTATATTATGTTTAAATCGTAATAAAAAAGTAATAATAATTAATAGTCCTTTTTCAGACACTTATTATTGTGAAATATAAAATAAAATCAAAATAAAATAAACAAACGAAGCTCAAAAATCAACCGAACACCAAGTACAGATAGCACAAAAACTAGAAAACCTTTTTTCATTTATTCTTCGTAAGTCCAAAACGCCGTGTTCGTAACAATTATAAGAACCAGAAACAGCGGAGCAGAATTCGCTAATTCGATTAACACAATCATAGCAATGTTCGTGACCTAATCACCGACAATATGAGCTTCATTGAACTAATTTAGTGAGTTCGCTTGGTATGTGCCACTCAAGTGATGACCACAAGTCCACAACTGATTTCAATATTGTTATTGTACAAAGCTTGGTGCTTGATTCTAAAGGCTTTCATGTACTGCCGGGTTCACTCACTGGCGGTCTACCACTTTTCACTCTTGTACTCTAAGTAGGTACCTTATAAGGTTGAAAAGTGACAAATGTAATTTCTTCACTTTCCACATCCCAGCGTAGAAATCTTTCTTCAATCTGTGATATTGTCTTTCGTTTGTTATGTTTCTACGTCTGTTGAAATAGTTCGATGGTTAAAAACATTTGAACTCTAACAGGAAGTTCCAGCTAGTACATTTTTAAACTCTTGAATAGCAGATTCATGACCACAGATTTCGTCTTTTTGGCTTTTCGTCTCCTTCTCACTGCGCACTAGGATCATTCAGATCAACGACTTTAATGGGGTTTAATATGGTTGGTATGGGAGAAAGTAAAAAAAGATCATAGTCAAGAGACTATAGGATTGCATGTGCTTGGTAAGATAATCATCATTATCATATCAGCCCGGAATCACCCACTTCTGGGTATCGGCCTCCCCTTTTTTCTGCCACACTTCCCGGTTCTGTGCGTCCCTCACCCAGGTGTTTACCGCGACTTTGACGATATCGTAGACCCAACGAGCTTTGGGACGGCCCTGGTTTCTTTGGCCTAACCTTGGCCACCACTTGGTCAAAGCCTTGCTCTATCGGCCATTTCCACGTCTATCATCTCGTCGTCTGGCCTGCCCAGGTCCACTTGAGGCGCACCGCCCGGTCCCCGACGTCGTAAACTTTCGTCCGACGACGGATTTCGGTGTTACGCACTCGATGTAAGAGGTTTATGCCGAGCAAGGCTCGCTTCATGGACCTTTGTGCCACTAGTACTCGGTGGACAGTCTCCTTTGTGAGCGTCGATGTCTGCGCACCGTAGGTAAAGGGAAAGGGAATACGGAAAAGTACGATGATATGCATTTTGAGTCTCTCTTTATCCTGACATATTAAAATTTGTATTATTAACACGTCGTGTCGCAAATTATCATTTGTCTTCTAGATAACGTTTCAGCTCAAACAGTTCATTGTGTGATCTTGGACAATAACCCATTGTTCCGCTGACCAGAATATCAAGAAATTTTCATTAAACATCGTTTTAAATTTTTGTAACACTTTTGCCGTTGAAGAAGGAGACCTCTTCCTGAGAAGAAAAAACGAGGAATAATATTAGAAGGAAGTTTCTCCATCAATCGTACAGTTAAAATGTGTTACACAGTGTTAAGTGTCTTCGATGGTAGTTTATAGTACAAACACAAATAAATACAAATAACTTTAATGTTTCAGCAATATTTTACATCAATAATAGGTCTCTGGTCTCCACACTAAGGTTCCCTGTGTCGTGGAGGCCAGTCTCTTTCATCGCAGCACAAAGAAATTTGCAAAGCATAAAAGACTTTAACAAAAACAGAAATAAATGTTTTTAAACTGACACATTAACACTGGTGCCTGGTGTTTATCCGTGATCATGGTGCTTGCAATAGCGCCGAATATTGGGAACTCAAAACAAACAGTATATGGTAAATATTGTTAATAATAAAACAGAAATATTAAGTAAGGCCTATCGACTGGCAGAAGAAGGATAGCTGATCCAAGAATCCAATGATAATAGTTTTTGTCGTTTCAAGTACCCGTAAACAAATGAATAACATCAATAGCTAAAGTTTAATATGCAACGAAAAAGTTTCTGCAATGCCCCGATTGACTTCGTTCGCATCCAAGCTGCGACAGGTTCATTAAAATTTAAATCATACGAGTAATTGAAACTGTCAGGTCGTTAGACACTACCTTCGATTTTCAAGCTTGTAAGTTAATATAAAGTGCGGTCAATGAATCTCTCCTGAAGATGCCACTGATTTATTTCAAAGTTGTTGCTGACCGTTTGAGGACCTTTTTAAATTGTCAAATTAATCATTGTTGGCAATTACTCTTGGATCTCTGACCAAATGTGGTAATCATTTAAAAACTTCCATACGTCTAATATAAGAAAAATAATCACCTAGTTCTTCTTGTGTTTTCGTACATTTGTTATGACTATCCGAAAACATGAACAAACAAAATACTTTGGCCTCTGCTATTTTCATTCTTCTTGACCTTTTATCTAATTCTTAGAAACAAATTAGACAAAGTTCTGCCATTATCAGGAATTCTGACTCAATACGAAATATTATCGCCTCCGCTATCGAGTTGGCAAAGTTAGTGGGAACTTGTAACATTAAATAAATATCTATTTTGTTTGTACTACTAACGGTATCTTGCCTCGCGATAAGAATATGAGGTACTTTACCTAACAATTATTATTTCACATATTTTTACTAGGACTGAAATTCAATTTTTTGCTGTCTCTACCAGAGTCCTAGACAACAATGGAAACTCATCTTGTTTTCATTTAAGCCTCTAGATGAGGTAGAATATCAGTTTTCTTCTCTGTAATTATTTCAATGTACCTATTGTCAATTTGTCATGAACCGTGGGGTCGTTAATGGACTTCTAATATCATTCTAAAATTCTCAGTCATATTAGTATTATTACGGGTTTCTTAGAACGAATGTTCCGTTCTTTGTCTGTCTTGAAATTACAATTTTCCAACTAAGTATTTGTGGCTTGCAGAACATACCGTTTAAAAACTTATTGAGTTTTTTCTTTTTTTTTGTTGCTTATTGGCCACTGTGCACTGGCGGGGTAATAGCAACTAGTATTTCCACATGTTGCAATTCATTTTGACAGTTAATTCATTGCTTTTTACACGTTGTCGTGTAGATGATTTTTTTAAGATAAAAAGCAATGTTTTACGAATTTCCTTCAAAATGTTCAGGATTGTGATAAAATAAGAGTACGCAATAAAGGTGCTGTATGGTTTTGGAGAGCAGCGGTGGCCCAGTGGTGGCGGTCCCGACTTACGAGCAGTAAGTCGTGGGTTCAAACCCAGAGAGGGCGCATTACTTTGTGTAATATATTTCATCACCACTGCTCTCAAAACGGTAAAGGAAAACATCATGAGGAAACCGGCATGTCCTAGAAACTAAAATTCGAAGACATGTGACATCTACCAACCCGCACTGGGCCCGCCTGGTGGATTATAGCCCATTCCCTCTCATAGAGAGGAGGCCTGTGTCCCAGCAGTGGGAACATTAAAGGTTGCTGCTATGCTATGTTATGCTATGGTTTTAGTTTAGGGCATAATGTTTAAAGGTAATTAAATAAGTATATTATTAGGAACAAAATAGGCGATAAAAAATCAAAACAATAACGTCATAAAGGAGCACAACCAGTCTTCATGCGAGCACATAATTGAGCCTTACAATACGTTACAAAGTTTTGCAACTATACGATCGTTAAAAATAAAAAGTAAAACTCGTTTACACGACATTAAACTAATTTCTGGTAGCAGAAAAAGTTACACGGTCTCGTTAATCGATAATTAACAGTTTGGTTTAATTGAAAACAATTTCTGTTGGTTTGTAACCGTCATGCTCTTGCTGTACCGTAAATTGTTGATTTTAATCTGACATTTTGTTTTTATTTTGTGGCTGGCAATGATGGCTGCACCTAGAAAACTTAGTGATGGGATACTTAGTATTTTAGTGAATTGGATGATTGGATCATAATGGAATCACTCTTTAAAACGTTCATTAATATTGCCGATTGAATCAAGATTTCATTAAATCAATTCAATCATTCTCGTAACTATAGAAAAAATAGCTGAAAAGTAAAATGAAATTGAGAACTTTAAACTTAATATTTTCCCAGGAAACCACTAAAATAAAATCTAATATGTTATTAATTATTATTTTAAGCAGCAGTAATTCCTATCGTTCTACATACGGCACTATAAAGTCAATCATTTATGAAAATAAAAAAATAATAAACGCGTTAGTCGATTTTATAAAAATAAGTCAGAATCAGGCACTCGCATCTCTAACCGATATGCACGGCCGAGCGTTTCAAGTCAATATCGTTTCAGTAATTGGACATTATTTTTAATTTGGAACGCAGCCGGGCATCGAACTCCTAACCGAATCTTGATATGCACGTAGCTATAGACACCTTAACCAATGGCGTTTTATGGTATTCGAATTTCTGCAATAACATAGAATCGATCGCTTTTTTCCATTGCCAATCGATTAGGATAGGAGACTGTTAAAAAAAGGTTGTTGTTTTTTTTAAATTCTCTATGCGTTCTGTGTTCAGCCAGGTGTTTTATTTGAAAATACAAGCGGTGTGCAACCCAACAATGTTTTTGTTTCTGTGCTTATTAACTACTGAAATAAATTGAATTTACCAACGTAAAGCGTGAAAATATGACAACTAAGTTCTTGTTGTTCAAATCAATATAATTTTAAAGTAGTCTTAGTAAAAAAACAAATAAGTTGTATCTGTGGTTAGGATTTCTTTAGTAATTTGCTCAACCACAGATTACTTAGTTTCGTCTAGCCGATTTCATAAGTTGTTTAGTAAAATCAATAGTGCAGCTGTTAAGAAGCAAAGTAAATACAATGTATTTATTTAACAATTAGAAATGATTTCAAATGAACTTAACGATATTTACATTGAATGTCTAGCACCTATGTACGCACGGCGACCAATCAAGCTATATACAAAACCAGTTTATCAAGATCTCTAATTGTACGGGAGATCTATACAAAGCCACATTAAGTTATAATTTACTAGAAATTATAACTTAATGTGTCCCCGTGTTTACATGTCTTGTTATGTATGTATCTACATAAATAGGTAATGGGTCCCATAAGTTAGGATAATAAAATAACATTCGTATTTTCAATGCAGCCAAAACACTTACGCGTTTTTGTATTTAGGTGTTTCTTAATGTTAGCGAAAACGGGCATAGGTTTTCTAAACAAACTGTTGAAAATGAGAACGTAAATACACTCGACTATCATTTACTCCATTCACAAAAGAATTTGACGATACACAACTACAAGAATAGAAGAAACATTCAAATCTGTGTTTAACAAAAAAGGTTGATAATAAGTTGTTTGAAGACGTTTCCCATGGCACGTTCACACGAGCCGTCACACCCCGTGAGCAATGGAGCTATAAGCTATAACTGGCTACTGCTCAAATTGCCTACGGGGTTGGCCGGCCTTTGACCCCGCGGTGGGACACGGTTGCTCTTGTAGTCCCGTAAATATTGACATTTGACAGGAGGGGCAACCACTACCCATTTTACTAGTGTTGTTTCAATCTCACACGCGTCAATCGATTGTCTACTTTACACGATTTTACCGATTATTATATCGTGCCGAGATCGAGCTCGTGGCTAAATAATAATAGCCGCTCGGGAGATCTTCAGGCTAAGCCGCGCTTGTCTAGGTTGGTCCGTGGATAGGTGACCAACCATTACATACCGAGTTTCCACCGTGACTCGGATAGCACGTTAAGCCGTTGGTCCCGGCTGTCAATTGTAGATCATTGACATTGATCGTTAAGTAGGTAGTCAGTGGCCTGAAAGTCTGACAACCAGTCTTACCAAGGGGTATCGTATTACCCAGTGCTAACTGGGTGTGGAGGTCAGATAGGCAGTCGCACCATATAAATTACTGATATTCAGCTGCTTCCGGTTAAACTGGAAGCCAACCCCAACATAGTTGGGTAAAGGCTAAGCAGATGATTATAATTAGGTCGTTCCAAGTACATTTTTCTTTTGTCGTACGACATTTATTTTGTCGGGTTAAAATAGCAGCAGCTATACCTATTCTGGACACTATACATATTTTTCCACACAGTAGTGAGTTTGAAATAATACTGCTATAGATGGTGGAACAGCCCTTGATTAGTTCCTTTCCATGCACTTCTGCTTGTCCTTAGATGACGTAAATAGAACCAGTTGTATTTTTTACATCAAACACAGCGACTAATTTCTGAATCGATCTACCTACAATAACATGGTCTGTGTGCAGACTCCTTGCACAATTACCAAAAAAAAAGAACTATACTCACAAGTTAGCATACCAACATTAAAAAAGGAACAAAAAAGCAATATGGCGTCGAGCAATTTGACAGATGTTTTTAGCTTGCACTGTACGTATAATATTGCATCGGCACCAAAACAGCTGCTCCCGCGAAAGATCAACATTTGCATCTTTAAACGATCGGCAGGTGTTCTTCTCAGCACGCGTCAAGCAATTTATTTTTTTCATCTTAAAAACGCCATTTTAAAAAACAAGATCTTTCTAAATGGAAGTGACATTTATGAAAAAACAATGCATCTTTATAGATCAAGTTAATTATCTATTTTTTAAAGGTCTCAAATACTGATCTATTTATGAATTAAGAAATTATTTGTATCATGTAAATTATATAATGTAATCTAATTAAATTATTAAGAATGCCTTTATTATACAGACCGGTAGAATTTACGCCTCCAATGCATACCTATGCAATATCTATTAATATCTGTGATCAGATCACCAATCAACTTACTGTTCATTTATCACAAAGTGCATGATTACACAGAAGTCTAGTTACATAACCATGAAGGTAGTATTTCCTCAGGCATTTTAATATGTATGTATTAACATAATTATTAAAATTATATCGAACTTAGGCAAAGAACAACATTCAATTTTTAAGCATAATTTTCCGAATTTTCTTGAAGCATTTGTTAAAATACGGTAGTACGGTAACTACTAGAGAAATACGGTTATTGAATAACTTGAAAAAAATGTTCACATATTATGAGAACTTAAAAAAAATAACATCCATACACACTCATTTACCATAAAAGTAAACTGCGAACTTACGATTTATGACGACAATTTGTAGCATTCAAACAACATGCCTCAAACAAAAATGCAAAACTAACTAGAAAAAAAAACAATTCTTCTTTGTCTATGCTGTCTAATGGCAGTATGGCGGACAATCGCGTTAATAAGCAGCAGCCTTGACACTGAAACGTACTTGTACCTTGTACTTACATAGTTAAATAACATAAGTCTTATAATCTTGACTTATACAGTACTACTTGTAACTCCTCGTCGTAATATTATTTGTACGAACACGGTACCTAAACTTAAAATAAAAAGGAGCATTTTCAGGGACTGCAGTCTCGACATAGATAGCGACAAAAATCGGTCGTTAAGTCATAACGATGTCAAATTTCTTGAATAGATTTTCAACCTTAAGGTTTTGAAATAAAGTTGAAAATCTATTAAAGAAATTTGACATCGTTATGACTTAACGACCGATTTTTGTCGCTATCTATGTCGAGACTGCAGCCCCTGCGCTTGATTACTTGAAGAACTTACGCGCCTGTGGAAGTCAAGATCTACCGAATTGCTAATACTCAGCAACTAGTTCTCAATTAGATAACAAACAAAGAGTACTCTGTATCGATTCTGGAACTAATTGTTTGTGACTAAAAGAGTTGTGAATACAAATCGCAGAGGGAGAGAATACTCAAGAATTAGGGCGTGGCACTTGACGATTTTATGACTGCATCAGCGAGCGGAGTTTGCGTAGCTGAATTTTGGGCCAAACATATCTAATAAAAATTTGCCATCGACATGCTAAGAAGGGGGCGTGGCGGTTGAGAAGGAAGAATAGAAGAAAAATACGTGTTGCGCCGACCCAAACAACATGGGACAAGAGCAACAAGATTATGTTAATGACGACAACGCCTATTGTTTAGGAATATAAATAATTTTAATAGTTTAAGCGATTAATAACAAAATATCCGTCTAAATTGCTCATATGTGCATAACAGGTTGCATCATGTTTTATTGTGTCTACTCAAGTAATCTTGTCTACTATATTTCCGGTTCTAGTAATAAATAAAACGTTGTACACTTTACCCTTGAAGATATGTTTTTGATTTCTTTATTTAATCAACTTAGCAGACATGAAAAATAATATGAAAATATGCGCAGAGGGAGAAGATCATCTCATAAGATCATTTTCTCTCATATATGAGCCTAAAATGTCCTACCGCAAGGAAAGAGCCTTCATACTGTCCTTCTTCTTGTCTATTGCAGAGCGTGTCCAATCCAATCAAATTGTAGACTTTTAACCCATAAATCCCCAGGAATGTATGCGACAAATCACACATACTTACATCAGTAATTTAATCGCACACCAGAAAAAACATAATCTAAATTCCCAGTTATAACCAGCCAATGGCTGGGGATTTGGGAAACCACACAATAACATGACTTAAGAAATAACAACACCTATTATGAACAAATAGACTACAAGTTCATGTAACAATTCCCATCTTCAATGACAAGCTATGCGAGGTATTGCCGCTTATTTGACACCTACAAGAACAGTGCATAATGGTGTTCGATAAACTAGAGACAATCGTGTGTTTTTGTGTTCGGCTTACACCAGCTAACGACTTCTTAGAAATGAGAGAACACTGCCTTGTAGATACAATGTTCCAGGAACTATGTGGGGTGAGAGATTTGTCTCAAGATCAAGGTTATCAAACTGGAGGTATTGTGTGGTTTTACCATATTTAGCAGTGATAGTCTAGTGGTGTGACCGTCGGACTGCCTAACCATAGGTCTTGACTTCGACCAAAGACCTCTGATTTTTCGGATTCATGTGCCTATTGTATAGTTATCACTTGCTTCGGTGAAGGAAAACATCGCGAGGAAACCAGCATACCTGAGAGATATTTCTCGGCGGCATGTAAAGCCAAGTCAGAGACCCATGGGCGGCATGAAAACTCTGACACCAGGTTAGGCATTAACCACACGATAAAGAAAAAAGAACCATATTAGTCAATACTCTCTTTCTCTTTCTTTTCCTTGTGATAGCTTTACAAATAGGCCGGTGTAGAAAGAGGCATACCATGATTGAATCTTTTAACTTGAGCCTGGAATTTCGCCGCTGAATTCCAATGCTTTCCACTTACAACTTTGTTATTTTCCTCTGGCGTCGGAAAAAAAAGTGCGGTGCATTCACCACTCACGCGCCGTTTTGTCACGAAGACCTTTGCTGCTTCTAATCCTTTTAAAAGTAAGTTCAAGAACATCATTCTATCGAATTAATGTTTTTTTTTCAAAGATGCAAGTTTCAGACGTGTACACATATTTTTCTTTTGTCGGAGGCAGAACCTCCACAGAGAAGTTATAGCATTAACAGATAGGATGGGATTAAGATGGGATTCAAAAAGGTTTTTTTGGATGCTTAGTATAAAAAAAAGCCGTAGCTCTTATCAGAAAAATCCAAGGCCTTATCCAATATGCAATAGATAAAATCAATTGATTTCATTGATTTCCAAAACCGTCTTTTAAGTATCAAAGTGCAACCTCTCCTTCTAAGTGTCATTTGTTTTTTGTACATGATCTCATTTATCAAAGCAAAAACATGCCAAATCAAGACGTAACCACTTGTCGTAAAGGACATTATTTATTATCTTGACTTCATCATGTTTAGATATTTGCAACTCATACTCTAAGTTGGTAGGTGATCAAATAAATTCATGAAACTAGTAGTCTCATTCATCTAGTCTGGTTGGAGTATGCAACCATGTAATTTGAATTAATTCGCTGCTAGATACACGATGTTATGACCCGTGAACCAACCTCCTTTTTAATGTCGCCGGTCCATCTAGCTGAGGGGTGTCCCACACTACGCCTACGGCCGATACACGGTCTCCACACCAGGTCTCGTTTACTTATGATTCTAAAACACTCAAGTTACTTAGCTGAAGCTGTATATAATGTTGCTGCACACCGTCGTACTTATTTATTCATTCCAAAACTTATTTTTGTGAAAAGTTTTCAGTAATCTTAGGCCTAAGTTTTCCCAACTGTGCTATGTAATATGTAAGTACGTTACTTTAGTACCTACTTGTTCATAGTCCAAAACTATGGCGAGCTGTAGTAAAGAAAAGTTGTTCAACTACTTACTAACCAGAACAACACTAAAGGTTCTCCTCCTTCAAAGAGTTCAATTTACTTCAAGACTAAGTAAAAACGTTATTACGTAAGTTCCTAATTTAAAGCAAATTGTTATGTAATTTCCCTGGTTAACGACATCAAAGGGTCGAGGACATAGACATCAACAATAATTACGTACCTTTACGGTCATGGCAGTAATTGTGGTTTCATTTGAATTACATGAATGACCAGGAGCTCAATAGCGGATTGATTCCCATAACACAGGCGGGGTCAATTTCCGAACGCACCCGAACGCATCTACCCATAGACAATTTTAGACGATTTTCAACCTTGTGTCTTCACTTAAAAGATTCAATGCCAGATTTAAATGCGCATTTATCTTTGTAAAGTTTATTAATGGTCTCTAACAATATTCTTCTCTCCCCTTTTTGGCCGTTGGTCATGCAATTTTTCAATCTAGTTCGAGTTGCGGCGTTTCGTGCTCGGTAGCAATTTCTTTGGTATATTTCGGCACATGATTACTTTTACCGTTTTTTGACGTAATGCCTAGGCAAGTAGGCATGTATTTAGGTATTTAGCGTAGCCTCAATGTTTTTCGGTTCATGTGACAACTTGACAAAATAATGTCTTTGGCCGAATTTCTGGCTTATTGTCGTCTTGTTGAGAGACCGTAAGTTTTTGACGTTATTTTGTCTGAATGGTTCACAACCACCATATTACCTACCTGGGTACTTACCTACGGTATTTAGTTAGACAACTTTGATAATGTTGGATAGAAATAAAAACTCTTTTCGATTTATTTATCCTTTTAATTATAACTTCGGATTTCTTAATTTTAATATGTATTTTAGCTCGTGGCTAAATAATAACAACGGATCGATCTTTAGGTTAAGCCGTGCTTGCCTAGGCTTGTCTGTGGACAAGGGTGACCACCCATTACATACCGAGTTTTCTCCGTGCCTCGGAAAGCACGTTAAGCCATTGGTCCCGGCTGTCATTTGTAGATCTTTGACAGTCGTTACAGGTAGTAGGTACCTACCTAAGTGGCCCAAAAAGTCTGACAACCAGTCTTACCAAGGGGTATCGTATTACCTAAGTACTAACTGGGTTGTGGAGGTCTGATAGGCTGTCGCTCCATGTAAAACACTGGTATTCAGCTACATGTGGTTAGACTGGAAGCCGACCTTTACATAGTTGGGAAAAGGCTAGGCAGATGATGATTTTCATCCAACTTCTACCGACATCGATATGGACCTGACTGTACGATCTTTCTCCACCTTCGTGTCTTCGTTTTCGGTTGTGAAGATTACATTTTGTTGTCAGTTTTTAGTCGGTCTACAAATAATTTCCTAGACACCTACTTTATACTTACCGTAGTAGTAGTAGGTACCGTACTTTTGTTGGCAGGTAGGACCGTAAGACAACATGAATCATGACTTGATGAGTACCTACCTACCTACAGCTTTTGCAATACCTACCTATCTAACTTATTACTACATAGAAACGAATAGGCATCTATCTACTTACCTACATATATATATATATATATTACAGTAGGTACAAAGTAAGTTAAACTGTAAATAAGAAGGTAAGTTAGGCATTGAAAAACTTACCTCCTTACAACTGTTGTTGCTTGTGTAAATTAGGTATAATTAGCCGGATCGTGCTAATCAAGCAAAACTACTGACTACTTACACCTACACATAAATAAGTAGGTAGCTACGTTTGCTAGGTACAACGTAGGTAAATCAAAGTCAATGTTAGGTTTATTTACGACGTACTCTTTGCTAATTACAACCATAAGAAAGCATTTTATATTCATAATTATACTTCTCGTCTGATAACATTCAGAACATTAAATATTATCAATAAACTACAAGTTTTATATCAGTTTACATAACGTCATAAAAAGTACGTTATAGGAAGATTTTACTAACTTCTTACGCTCAAAAAATTCCAATCTTATCAACGAAGTACTTACCATTGACAATGAACCTGTGTCTGTCGTTCATAAGCTCCTTCGATAATTTGGGACATTCCTTACTTAGAACAACACACAAATCATTCAACTTTGCACCGCTTTGTTTACTAACAATCTCGATAAAATAATTACACTTATCACTGTCATTCGCGCCCGTTATTATTTCAAACTCATTTAGATTAAGAATTCCTTTTTTAACTAACACGTCTAGAATATTTGTATCGCATAGTTCTCGTAATAAAATATGTTTGTGGCGCAGCAGACCGGCACAAACGTCGCCTACCACGGCCATCGTTCAACTAAAGTTACGTTGTGAAAAAACTCCATTCAATCCCCTCATTCAAAGTTGGAACAGATGCGAACAAGGCATGCTCCACTTGGGTACCTTACCCTTGAAAAGGCGCCTGTTTTTGGGACATTCTGTCCCTTTCTTACTTCTGTTGAAGAAAGAGATAAAATATTTTCCTTTGATATGAGAATATGTTACGAGTTCGAGTAGATCGTGAGACATAACTTTTGATTATGGAAGGGATTATTGTATGAAAATCAGTGGTTCAGTTTTACACAGAAATTATTTTTAGTTACCTGTATAAAACTAATTACAAAATCAATATTACTGGCGTTTGTTGATTGCACTACCACCTAGGTAGGTAGGTATTACTACGTAAACAAACTGACTCGTTGACTTCGTAACTCGATAAAATCAATCAATACATAGGTAGCTTGGTATGTTTGTAGTACCTATACGCTAATAGTGAATGTGTTACACAATGCAATCACGGTCAAATCGGATCAGATTAAAAGTGAAACACTGCGCTTTTAGTAAATATGGCATTGACATTAGCAAAGACTTTTGAATCGACATAATTAACCAATTCTTATCGCCCTACGTATGTATGTACGTCTGAACTATAGTATGTGTATAAGTAATTTTTTCTTATACCTATTTGCTTATTATTAATCGCATTAAAATTGATAAAATGGGGGCATAACTATGCGTTATTCCTGACGGCGGGATATTTACATAAAAGCATGTTGTCTGATGGATGAGATAAAAGATTTCGACTCGGAGAATAGATTATGGTTTAACAGTGGGAAGCTTGGAACGCACAATAATATTAAAGTATCAAGTTTAGTCGTGAACGTGCGGCAATATCTCAGCGGGTAAGAGGTCAGACTAGTGAACGCTAGGTCTTATGTTCGAACTTAATCCATTACAGTTTAGCTAGTTATGTGTTACATGTTACACTTTGTATTTCTTGATATTTTGTAGGCACGACACCGACACCGAATCTGGGAATGGGATTGGGTCTAGATATGCAGGTCCTTGCTTGAGGTATTCTATATGATTAACTCCTTCAGTGATGCTCTAACGGTATCATCGTGAAGAAAGGAAAATGATGGCTAGTATACGATCGAAAATGGTCAGGATTACAATTTAGGTTTCTTTTGATTTTAATGAGTGGCGTTTGGGTGCACAGATTTGTTATGTATTTATTAACATTCACAAACATATTTTATTACGAGAACTATGCGATACAAATATTTAAACAAGTTATGCTGATTATGTGTAATACTGAAACCACGTGCTGCGTTTATTTTCCTTATTAAGTAAACAATCTTTGTATAGGTACTCTGAAGCAAGTAATACTCCACTTATCTAAATTGTACCATAATTGTACTTTTATTATTAATGCTTTCATTGAATGTCTATAAATTATAACTTTCCTTTTTTTTCCAATTTCACGTCTAATAAAAGAGCAATGACTCAATGAGTAGTTTTGTATAAAAGAACTCTTATTACAACAGAGAACGACCATGTAATTCCGGTTATAAATACTAATAGAACCACTCTATTGCTCCCCTGGGTGCCGTAAGCGAGGGATGAAATCTGAGGGATACCTACTCGTAATAAACCACATCACCTGTGAATTGTATAATCAACTAATAAGTACCTACAATTTATTGTATCAATCTGGTACGATCCTTACGGTAAGTTTTTACGGGGAAGGTCGGTCAAAGCTCATTGTAGATGGCGTCCATAGCTAAGTCCCAATCTGGCAAATAAAGTCGAGCTGTTTTGAAAAATTAAAATAATGTTTACAGCTTTCTTTAATCAATAATGACGCTTTGGATTAGCTACACTGGCGTCATTAGTTTGGCAATTAAGGCGTGATTCCATTAGGCAAGTTATTTTTTATTCAAGTGACGTGAAAATTGAACGCGCAAACGTTTGTTGCACGTTTTGAATTGCGAACGAGTGATATGTCCTACTCCTCTCCCTCCACTTGTATGCAAGTAAAACCTGCATGCAATTTACACGCTTTTGAGAACATGTTTCCAATGCAAACAACTTGTACGTAAATGTGACGTCATGCTTGCATACAAGACTTGCCTAATGAAATCGCGCCTTTAATGCAACTGCCCTAGGGGACTTAAGAATGATCACATTCAAATTAAAATGGCGTCATTGTCTTATTCAAATATAATTAATTGATATTGGCAAAATTAAGGATTTTTATTCACAAGAACGCCCCCTGTAGTCAATTCGACTATTATCATAATAAAATGCATTCATACAAAGATACTTCTCTTAAAAACATTGTTCACTCACTAAAATTCTGTTGAATTTTGTAAATATATTTAGTATATCTACGCCGTTGACGACAAAACATCTCTGTACTTATTCATTTACACCTTTCATATCTATGTTTAACAAAAAACTAACAATGACTTTTACATTTACTAATCGACTAATGCGGTTTGTACACTTTTTAATAATTTATTTTATCTGTTGTTAATTTGGAGAAAGACAGATGTCAATATTATCTCAATGTCATAACTGTTTGTTTGACGCACGTTTGACGTTTCTAGCGTACGCATTCTAACCGTTTATTTTATTTTGTTACAAATAGTAATTTCTATTGAAAATATAGCTATTCTTAGTTCGATTAATGATCAGATAGTAAAATAGTCTGTTTGTGTTATATTAGGTGCATAAAATGGCGCCAATAGCAAAGAATTCATTGGATGGTAAGTAAAATAGCTTCCTCCCAAAACACCAACAGACTCGATAAAATTTCGACTTTATCTTCCTATAATGAGGATATTTACTATTTATATGTGTTATAAAACAATAAATGGTGCCGTTAAAGAACCTAATTTGTGCCTTAAAAATACAAATGTAGTTGTATTCCTGATAAGGCGTCATGTAAACACGAATGTATTTCTTCGTTGTAGACACAGATTCGGGCTCCGATTCTGACAGCGGGTCGAGTGCCAGTCACAGCAAGAGCCCTAGCCCTGCGCCTGGCAAAGAAGGCAGTCGTTCAAGGTAATAATTAAAAATATAATGTGATAAGTAGCAACAGGTTAAGTAAGATACTTTCTAGAGTATTTTGATACCTGAAACTTTGTAACATCTATTTGAAGCATATTCCAACATTGTTGATAAAACACTTTGAATCAATTAGGAAAAGTAGTTTAATGTCGACGTTGGAACCAGAGTCATCTAAGTGTCATGTTTACCAATACTGAGGTTATTACACAATGGCATAGAAAAATCATAATTCTTCCATGGCACACTGATCTAAGTGCTCTTCAGTGCTTTCATCCATGAGAGATCACAACATTTTCAAATAGAATTGGTGCGGTTTGCAAAATAAAAGCCATGCCACACTGATCTAAGTACTGAGGTGCACTTACATACTGTTCTGCCCTAGATCACTCTGGTTACAACGTTGTCTTTTTTGCTATCAAAGTCAGTTTAGCAAGTTCGCCATAATAATATTGTTGTAGTAACATTTATTACTGCTTGTTCAATGGATGTGACATTACTAGTAATCGATGCATATTTTAAGTTGATCTAATACTAACCTAAAATTATATTCAACTTACCCTATGTTTGTTTGGGAAACATTCTCCAAAGCAAAAAAAAACTAACTAACTAAATCACACAGTAAGTTAAATAGAAGCTTATAATAAATATAAACAGGTCAAAAAGCCACTATAAATTAACAGGGCAAAATTCTTTATTTTTTATTTCATTACATTAACATTACTGATTGTTGCATAGAAATGTATTTATATTTTGCATAATACCAGTGTTGCCAATTATACTTTAACCAATAAAATAAATAAATTACTAAATTTTAATTTCAGATCAGTGTCCCACAGTCCAGTCAAGTCAGGAAGTGAATCTCCTAAATCTGCCCGGTCCGCCCACTCCAGAAGATCTTCCAATGCTTCTAGAAGCAAGTCCAACTCCCCTGCTCGTTCAAACAGATCTCGCTCAGGGTCTGCTCATAGCAACAAGTCCGGTTCCTCAAGCCCAAAGTCCAATGCATCTGGGAGCCCTAAGCAAAGGTCCAGAAGTGGGTCTAGGAGGTCTCGGTCAGGCTCAGCCAGTGCTAGATCTCGTTCTGGAACTCCTAAAAGCCATTCAGCTAGCCCCAAGTCTGGACCTCACAGTCCCAAATCTCAGTCCCAATCTCCGAAATCCAGATCTCAAAGCCCAAAATCCCGATCACAGACTCCTAAGTCCAGGTCGCAGACTCCAAAGTCACAGGTTGCCAAAAGTAGGTCAAGGTCTAAATCTGCAGCAAGCGCAAGTCCTAAGAGTAGAAAGTCTAGATCTAGGTCTGGGAGTGCTTCATCCAGGTCTAAGAGTCCTGTGGCCAGGCCGCAAGCACATGACAGTAGGTCTAACTCACCAGGGCTTATGATTGATGACGCAGAGGCTAAGGACAAGTCTAAGAGTCGTTCAAGGTAAATAATCATTTCATCAATTTATACAGGTCTTTATTCTTTATGTAATCAGATATTGAAGAATGTATGTAGACCAAAATTTAAGCTAAAACTGTTGGAAGTTTTTGCCAAAATTTTGGTCTACATATGTATTCCTAAAATGAGAAGTATGGAAAGAGAAGACATGCTGCGCCAACCCCAAATAAATTGACATAAAGGCAGGAGAATGATCAATGATTATACATATTCGTAAAAAAATCTATCATACTCACAATAATTATATGCACTTATACTAAATTATTAAATACAATTTTCAGATCTGGCTCAAGGCACTCAAGATCAAAGTCCCGTAGCAAGTCCAAGTCAAAGAGTCGCTCGAGGTCGCGATCCAAGAGCTCTGAACCTGATATTGGTAAGTTTTCATTCAAAAGATGTGTTTGGTAATCATAATGTACAGTGGTTGTGAAAACATAAGCACCAGTCGGCCCATGGTCGATTCCTGAATCAGGCAATGCTCAATGTCCATTAGTCTGGTCTAGATTTGTACCTGGGTAATGCCTTGGGACTTATAACACAAGTGAAAAGCGTGGCTACTATACACCCCTGATGACCCTTTTCTATTCCTCTAGTTTAGGTAATACAGGCAAGTCATAAATAATTTATTAATGACCTCATAAATCATAAATTTGCAGTTATGAGTACCTAAACTTTGTAGTAAACTACATGTGGGTAATACCTCCCTCTAAAATCACGTAATATTTTTAGAGGTAATAAATACCATACACACAACGGACCTCTCTAATTTAATAGTTAATTGGAGAGGTCCTCATGTTACTAACTTTCTTGAAGTTTAGGCAAATATAGCCCTATCTATTCCAATCTCTGTTAATAACAAATTTTTGTGCGTGTGTGTATACAGGGTGGGTAAAAAATCGTGGATCAAACGAAACAAGGCGATAGTTGGGGTTATCAGGGTAATTTTTTGATAGTACTTTTTTTTCAACAATGTTCTAATGTTACAAATAATTTTTCGTGAGACTTAAAAGACATTGAAAAAAGGGCCAATACTCATAAATCATGGTACATAGAAGAAACTAAGCACCATTTATTGTAATAAAATAGGTACCCATTTTATTCAAATTGCCTATTTCTTACCAACGGTATTTCTTAAAAATACTCAAATAGTCATAACTTTTATTGAGATCAAGTTAGGGTTCCGCCACAGAAATATTTTTGACTGCAAATAACCTCAACTTTTGCCCTGTTTCGTTTGATCCACGTTTTTTTACCCACGCTGTATAATGTCCTTTAGGTGAGTGTGTACGGAGAGAAATTATAAACGCTGGAACTTGGATATTTCTTTACTCACGTACCATATTACAATGGAGTACTTATTTACGTTGAAAGCACGTCTATAGCTTATGGCGGTTACGGGCGAACTGGTGTCGCTGAGCTATGAGCGTACGACGAATAAAAAATGCTGCGCCAGCGCTCCTTCAAAATTAATTAAGCAAATAATTCTTCACAGGAGAAAAGAAAAAGCGCGCCGTCCTATCAGACTCCGAAAGCGATGGCGGCGCTAAAACAACTCCTAAACGCAAGAAGGCAGGCTCAGACAGCGGCTCGGAGACCAGTGACAAGCCTAAAAAGAAGACCAAGACGATTGTCGACTCCGATGATGAGGAGGAGGGAGAAAAGAAAGATGGTGATGGTGGTATGTTGATAA
Organism: Noctua janthe; assembly: GCA_910589295.1. Lineage (NCBI taxonomy): Eukaryota > Metazoa > Arthropoda > Insecta > Lepidoptera > Noctuidae > Noctua > Noctua janthe. The sequence goes on along the minus strand of OU342575.1, from coordinate 10,439,798 downwards.
AACTTTTTACTTAAGGTGGATGCGCCCGGGGTAGGGAAAATTTAAATTTTCTTACGTTTTTTGCAATGTACAGGTCTGTGTCAGGTTATAAAATACTGAATACCGGGTACAGCTGAATACCAGCTGCACCCGGTTACACTGGAAGCCGACCCCGACATTGTTGGGCAAAGGCTAGCCAGATGATGTCAGGTTGTATGTTGATTAAGATGTGATTCGCGACCGTAATAAATATGGCTTTACAGAGTTATAGTCATTAAACTCATCAATAGAACCCTCTCAGTTCATATAATCCCATTTAATGATTATTTCATGAAAAAGTCATTCAATGGGATTATATGAACTTAGAGGGTTGTATTGATAAGTTTAATGACTATAACTCTGTAACTACATACGTGTTACGGTCGCGAATCATATTTTGTTTCACATATAGTCTGAAACTGACCTGCAAATTGCAAAAAAACCTAAGTCAATTTGAATTTCGCGGGTTACCCTCGTGCTTCCACCTTTACATAACAGTACACCCACATTAAAAGTTTTGACGTGTCACATTGATCTATTTTTTGCGTAGACTTACCTAATTTGATATTCAAATCCGACAGTTACGGCCGACGCGCTATTCGGTGACGCGTCAGATATCAGTACTGAAGACGAGGGCGGCGCCGACAAGGCGTCAGGGCGGTCACGATCGCGCAGTCGCAGTCGCAGTCGTAGTCGCAGTCGCAGCCCCGGAGACGCACGAAGATCTGGTGATGAGGGACGAGGCAGTGGAGATGAGGTGCGATTCATTTGATTAATAATTATAATTAACCATTGAAGAGTTTTCAGGGATTACTTGTCATGTAAATCTTGCTTTGAATATCAAAAGCCACAACATGCACGTCTGCACGAGTCTCTCTAATATTTAGCATTGATTCTACACAATTTGTACTCGTAATATCGGAGAGGACACAACTATGAAAATACTTCAACCTCACACTAAATTAATCCCACTTTATACCCAAGGGAAGTCACTGGCGGTCGACCCAGTTTTCACCCTTATGCCCTGAGTAATAGGGTTGAAAAGTGGTTGACCGTCAGAGAGCGCGGTTAGTACCTGAGGGAATTAAAATACTTTTCATATTACTTACTCTTGCATTTTCCCTGCGATTGTTACCTATCATTCATCTGTCAGGCCTTTTCAACCTATCTTGGGGTAGCTTCAAGTCCAACCCGATTCAGCTACACCACTTCTTTTATCCCTTTCAAATGATATAATTCTTCATATATTCTCTCAAAATTCTAGCGAGAACCTCGCGACAAACCGGAAGAGGAAGAAGAAGTAGAGATCCCAGAGACTCGCATAGACGTAGACATGCCCAAGATCTGGACGGAACTGGGCAAAGAGCTGCACTTTGTTAAGCTACCCAACTTCTTGTCCGTGGAGACCAGGCCTTACGACCCCAGTACCTATGAGGATGAAATTGATGAGGAGGAGACCCTGGATGAGGAAGGTCGAGCCAGGTAAGGATGTCTGCAATGCATCAAACTTTTAGATAGATTTAACTTTCAGATACTTACTGCACTTACAGTTTGCACCAAAGCATGCAGCATGCCAACAATATAACATTAACTAAATAACTTTATATATTAGTTAAGCATAGCTTTACAAAATTTTTAACATTTTCTTGCGTTTTTTGCAATTTGCAGGTCAGTGTCAGGTTGTATGTTGATGAAAAATGAGTCGCGCAAGTAACGCGCATTGAATGACTTTTTCATGAAATAGTTATTGAATGGGGTTACATGAACTTAGAGGGTTGTATTCATGATTTTAATGATTACAATTCTGCAACTACACACTTGTTATACGCAGGGCTTCGGGACTGTTCGAAAGAGATACCGCGGCCCTGGAACACAAAGGGCAAAGAAGGAACGTGGACGGGTTTTAGTCAGTAGAAGTCTGACACTCCCTTCCGCTGGGGAGGGGGAGGGGGGGTTCATTCGATGATTTTTCATCCGAAAAAAAGGGACTGATACGTAATAGAGAAATTCAGGGTTTTGCTTTACACTTCAAGATTTATGATGTTATGTTATGTTCGATATTTCCAGGTTAAAACTGAAAGTAGAAAACACAATGCGTTGGCGAACAGTATTCGACAAGGAAGGCAGTGCTGTCAAGGAGTCTAACGCGCGGATGGTCAAGTGGTCAGACGGCAGCATGTCGCTACATCTCGGCTCGGAGATATTCGACGTGTACAAGCAGCCCCTACATGTAAGTACAAACCACAGGCATATCTAAATGAAAGGAGATCGGACAAACCGCCTAGTTTGTAGGCTATTGCCCGGTACAGATCAGTGAAACATAACAAGAAATATCAGAACACACACACACACACACACACACACACACACACATACACTTACACACACGCACATACACACACACACTAGCACACTCATACGCTAGCTTTTTCCCGCGGCTTCGCTCGCGTTAATTTAGAATTTGACAATCAGTTCGGGTTGTACTCTGCTTGTAATAATATAATACAATCATGTTCGAAGCATCGGTCATGTTTAAGTATCGGTCACTAATTACCAGTCACCCTATATGCAAAATTTCAGAATGATCGGTTCAGTGGTTTAGGCGCATTTATAATATTAGTTAGGATGTAGAAACAAAACCGCCTTATTTTTGTGTTGCATTTCGTAAGTCGGGACGGTTCGTTTGTGTTCCATTTCAGTTACCAACCACATTCTATCCAAACCATTCAATAACATTTGTTATCTGTGTGTTTAAAAAAAAAATTTTCATTTGCTGCTTACATTTTTATGTAAGCAGCAAATGAAAATTTCACTTTCACCTCTTCTCTTTTCCCCAGGGCGACCACAACCACCTGTTCGTCCGCCAGGGCACAGGTCTGCAGGGCCAGGCGGTGTTCCGCACCAAGCTGTCGTTCCGTCCGCACTCGACAGAGTCCTTCACTCACAGGAAGATGACACTGTCTCTCGCTGACCGGTCCACCAAGACCTCAGCCATCAAGATACTGTCGCAGGTCGGGGCGGATCCTGACGCCGATAGGAAGTATCAGCTTAAGGTATGTAGGAAAAAATTATGTTTATTCTGAAGATTTTAACACATAAAAAAAGAAAGTACTCAGTTGCAAAACTAGATTAGGTGTTTCCTATCTGATTACTTCGTCTTTATCGTGTGGTTAGTACCTAACCTGGTGTCAGAGTTTTTATGCCGCCCATGGGCCTCTGACTTGACTTTACATGCCGTCAAGAAACATCTCTCAGGCGTGCTGAAACCAAGTGATAATTATAAAATACACAGATTAATCCGAAAAATCAGAGGTGCCTTGGGTTTGAACTCGAGACCTATGACTTGGCAGTCCGAGGGTCATACCACTATCACTGCTATATCTAACTAAGCTACTAAGCAAGTTTACAATGTGCCCTTTCATCTTCAACTTTTGTCGTCATCATTCTATTCAACTTTCATTTGGCGCAGTTTCAGCTTGTTAGTGTGTTATCTTGTTTTATTTAAGAAACTGTTCAGGTCGCCTACCATGACGTCTTAAGGAGTAGTTCCGCCTGTATAGCTGTGTCTCTTCTCCACACTGAAATTACTCCTGCTTTGAAACGTCATAGTAACCTCCCTGGTACGCACTGTGGCCAATCAAGCTATGTAAAACCAAATTAAGCTGATCTCTCATCGTACGGGAAACTCATCCAAAGCGAAAAGATAAAAAGCAAAGAAAGCTTTCTGTACTCGACAAAATTTTTAATTGGAAGGTTGAAATTCAACTATCTAGCCCCCGTAGTATGACCACCGTAGAAAAGGATTTCTTTGACGGTAAAATCGACAAAATGACAGATTGTGTCGACACAATGACAGATTTCTTTGCACTATCTGTCATTTTGTCGATTCTTCCGTCAAAGAAATCCTTGTCTACGGTGGTCATGCTACGGGGGTTGAAGTCAGGCGTAATTACTTTTCATTAATGTTTGCTTGTCGTCAAATAAATAAATAGCTTAAGAAGGAATTTCGGAACAAATTCAAGAGGTTACAGTCTCTTTTTGAGTCCACACATAATCTTGGTCAAGTCTTATGAGGACCAGGCATCCAGGCGATCGGTTGTATTTACATTTCGTCCATTGTAGAAAATGAATAGTGTTTAACATCACAAATAAATAAAATCGTACTAAGGTATTTAGATAAGTCGTGCATAGTACAAATATGCGACAGCTCATTCTTACCACAAAAAACAATTATTTTTTTAAGTTTATCTTAGACATCACTGACATTAGTTTAGTGAAGGAAAAGATCCCGAGGCAACCTGGACTTAAAATCATCAATATAAATCCGAAATCACAAATCCGCTTTGAGAAAGCGTTGTGATAAACCGTCGTGCCTTATCTACCAGGCTTCTGTCCTGCAATGGGCCAGTAACAAGCCATTGATGATGATTTTGATATGTGATCTATCATCTGTCTAGTCTTTTCCGAACTATATTGGGGTCGGCTTCCAGTCCTGGATGCAGCTGATCTCCACAACCCAGTTAGTACTGGGTTATACTATACTCCTTGGTATGACTGGTGATCAGACTTTCGGGCCACTGACTACCTGTAACAAAACTGTCAAAGGTCTATAAATGACAGCCAGGACTAACAACTTAACGTGCTTTCCAAGGCACGGAGGAAACTCAATACCACGGACTTTATCAAGTACGGCTTTATCTCGAAAATCGACTCTTGCGGCTGTTGTTTATTAAAGACTAGCTGTTGCCCACGACTTCGTTTGCAAAATTGACCAAGTTTCATACAAACTTTCAACCCCCATTTTAACCCCTTAGGGGATGAATTTCCAAAAATCCCTTCTTAGTGCACACTTGCGTCATCATTTAAGGAAAGTTTGTGCAAAATTTCATGCTTCTAGACCCAGCGGCTTCAGCTGAGCGTTGATCGATTAGTCAGTGATGTCAGTTTCTTACTTTATTTGTTACAGATAACAATTAATATTAAAATGTAATTACAGAAAGAAGAAATGGAGCTCCGCGCGGCGATGCGCTCGCGCGCGTCCGTGCGGCCCAAGCGGCGCGGCGCGGCGCGCGCGGGCGCTCGCGACGACTCGGACGACGAGGGCGGCGTGTCGCTCGCCGCCATCAAGAACAAGTACAAGCAGGGGCAGAAAGGTAACTACTCCGTAACATAGCAACTGATTCCTAATATGACAGTTTAAGGTGGAAGTGCCAGGGCAGCCCGCGAAATTCAAATTTTCTTAGGTTTTTTGCAATTTGCAGGTCAGTTTCAGGTTGTATGTAGATTGAAATATATTTCGCGATCGTAGCTAATATGGCTTTACAGAGTTATCTATACTTATATAATAAAGACGAAAGATTTGTATGTTTGTAACGAATAAACTCAAAAACTACTGAACCGGTTTCAAAAATTTCTTTACCGTTAAAATGCTACATTATCCCTGAGTAACATAGGCACCCGTGCGAATCCGGGACTGGCCGCTAGTAATTATTGAAATCGTCAATACAACCCGTTAAGTTAATTTAATCCGAATTTCTATTTCATGAAAAAGTCGATTCAATGGGGTTTTTTTTACTATACCTTTTCCGATCTCTACTTATAATACAATAATAAAACACTTTTTTTAAACTTAAACTGTCACTTACGGGATATCTTCCGTGATTGTTCACGAAACAACGGAAAGCACGAAATCACGGAAAGTATCCCGTAAGTGACAGTATAAGTTTAGTTGTAAACCGTGAAAGCTTAAAACAGTGCTTTTTTTTTAAGTTGAAACGCTCGAATGTAAAATTAATTTAGTGGCTTTCTAAAAAATATTTCTTACCTCTGTCATTTTTCTCAGTTTGTGAATTATCTGTGCCAGTAAATGCAGATAAGTAATAGGTCTTTACCTATGTAATTGGAGATTTAAAACCTGCATTTTCAGATTTTATTATCTGTGGATTGGCGCGCAATTCGAAATTCAAATAAATTTTATTCGAAAGCCGTGTTCTTTTAATTTCAAATTCAGTTGTTTTTAGATAGTTTTTTGTTTTTGTGAAATTGTGGTAGTTTTTGGCGCCATGGATAAACTGAAAATTCGTACAATTTTCGAATATGAGTTCCTACGTGGACATACATACCGCTACGCAAACAACACGAAACATTAACGACTTGTACGGGCCTAACACTGCTTGCATAAACACGGTCCATTATTGGTTTAATCGTTTTAAATCTGGAAATTTTGAGTTGAAGAATGAGCCTCGCGGTCGGCCGGTAACCATTGTCGACAACGATGAATTGAAGGCGGTAGTGGAAACGGATTCAACTCAATCCACGGCTGAGCTTGCTGCGGGCCTTGGAGTTAGTGTCAAAACGACATTGAAGCACTTACGTCAAATCGAAAAGATAAAAAAGCTAGATAAGCTAAAGTAAAAAAAAAAACAAAAATTTTTGTTTTTAAAATTTTCATACAAATCTCCAATTTCATAGGTAAAGACCTAATATTCAACTTCTAAACCCTCACCATTTTCTTTGCAGCATCAGCAGGCGCACAAATCTACTCCTCGGAATCCGACGCGTCAGACGTGGAAACTCGCCGCGCGCGCCGGCTCGACCGAGCGAAGGCGCTCAAGGACTCCGACGATGAAGGCAGCGACCACGCGGACGATCAGACCACTCCGAGGCGTAGTGTTAGTGCCAGTGGCTCTGCCAGCGGCAGTGCCAGCGAGTGAGACGTATGATATGAGAGATATAGTGTGTGTGTGTGGGATGTGTGCGAAAGTTGAAGTTTGAAAGAGGTTACACTAATATTCAATAGGTTGAATTTCGTTGATTTTATGTATAAAATCAACGAAATTATCGGAGTCGTCGGAATCGTCTAGATTTCTGAAAGTATTAAAAGACTTTCAGAAATCTAGACGTTAGCTCGTATTATTCAAAAATCTTTCTTATTTTCAATAAGCTGATCTCCTTTGTCAAAGTCCTAGGATTTTCCTCGACCGCTCCAAGACGCTCAAGAATTCGGAAGATGCCCAGCATTGTCACTGCCCAGTGCTGGGCATCATCGAACGGCCAATTCCGCCATCGTGAGAACATTGTTCTATAACTTCGTGTCCTACCCCGACCAAAGCGCACCTCGAGTGAACTTTGATCAAGCCATTAGATTCATTGTCATCCAATACCATCATCATCATCTTCAGGAACGGCAGCTGGAAGGTCAACGAGTGCAGGTCGCAGTCTAAATTCCATAAGCTACATATCTTTACTGCTGGCTGCACAGAACTATTCTGAACCTCGTCTTAACAAGTAAGGTCAGGTCCTGATGTAAATGGCTACAGACCGGTAGCAGTGTTGTCGACACCTGCAAAAGTGTTCGAGTCTGCCATCCAACGTTGCGTGCAGGCTCAAGTGAGCGCACAGCTATCGAATGCGCAGCACGGGTTCCGGCCAGCGCGCAGCACTGCCACTAATTTGCTTAACTTTATGGCGAGGGTGGTGCCGGCTGTCGATGCTGGTGTGCAGGTAGACGTGGCATATTTTGATTTTAAAAAGGCATTTGATACCGTCGACAATGATGTATTGCTACTGAAGCTGGCAAAAATTGGTTGCACTCCGCACCTACTACAGTTCTTCGCCGGTTACTTGAAAGACCGACAGCAGTACGTTGACTACAATGGGTTCGAATCCGAGCCATACTACACCAGGTCAGGCGTGAGCCAAGGCAGCAATTTGGGTCCTCTCGAATTTATTTTAATGATAAATGACTTACCAGACGTAGTCAAACATAGTTTATGTTTATTGTTTGCAGACGACCTCAAATTGCTGCTCGAGGTCAAGGGTGAGTCGGACTGTGAGAGATTGCAGGAAGACATAGATAGGGTGGTAGAGTGGAGCCATAAAAATAAACTCTATTTCAACACAACGAAATGCTCAGTGATGACATTTACGCGCGCGAAGACTGCCTTAGCTTACGAATACAAAGTAGAGGAAGCGCCGATGCAGCGAGTGTCTCAGGTACGAGATCTAGGAGTACTGCTTACCCCGGATCTAACTTTCCGGGATCATATAGTTAAGATTTGCAAAAAGGCGTACAGAAACCTTGGTTTCGTGCTGAGACAGTCGCAGGGATTCACAAACTTAAACACGCTTAGGGTGCTGTATGACGCTTTGGTAAGGAGTCACTTGGAACACAGTGCGGTGATTTGGTCTCCTCATGAAGCAAAATACAATGTCATGCTGGAGCGAGTACAGAACAAATTTACAAGACACTTGTATTTTAAACTTCATGGGGTTTACCCATTTTACCCGCTGATGTATCCTACACTGTTTGTTCTGGGTATGGTGGGGTACAACGAACTCAGAGTGCGCCGGGAATTTACGCTTGCGGCTTATGCTCTAAAGCTCTTGCGTGGAGCAGCTCATAACCCGGGTGTGCTGCGTCACCTGAAGCTGTGCGTGCCAGACCGGTATGTATGGAGGCGGCGGCGACCGCCACTGCTGGCCGTGCCTGCCGCCAGAACCAATCTGCTGTCAAAAACACCCCTCACCCGCACAATATGTGTATTAAACGAAGTTCATGAGAGAATTGACATATTTTCGTGCAATCTGAGTGAATTCGCAAAAGTGTTGTTGAATTGTGTTAGTTATATTTAGATATTAATATTCTGTGTTAAGATTTTTGTTGTTAGATTTTAAGTATTAGCCGTAAGTTGATTTTATTTGGTAACCACTATTGTATTGGGGTCATCCTGTAAAGATAGTGTGTGTAAGTTAATAATAAATAAATAAATAAATAAATAAATAAATAAATAACATATTTCATAAGACCCTTAACGGTCTCGGCAATGTAGCAGGATGCCATCACACCCATATCGACTCATGCGCATGCTACATTTCTTCTTCTGTCGCAAAGACCACGCTGAGGCGTAATAGTAGTGCCAGTGGTAGTGGCAGCGAGTGGAACGGGGATAGAGTCGTATGTGTGTTGGATGTAGTCTTAAAGTCAAAGCAAATGTCGTATAAGATGGTTTAATTGGTTGAAGATCGTTATTATTATGCAAGACTAGCTTATGCCCGCGGCTTCGCTCGCGTGGTGTTCGATAATTGTCCCACGGGATCATATTACTGGGATAAAAAGTATCCTTTGTGTTAATCCAGATTATAAACTATCTAAGATTTTAAACTATCTTGGTCCCTAACATTATTACCAAACATTTTTCCATTATATCGGGAACTCAAACAAAACAATAAACATGGTAAATATCCCGTTTTCTAGTTATAAACTATCTGTGTGCTAAATTTCATCCAAAGAGTAACAAACATCCATTCATCCATCCTCACAAAGTTTCGTATTCATAATATTACTAGCGACCCGCCCTGGCTTCGGACGGGTGCGATATATACTTAAAAACCTTCTTCTTGAATCACTCTATCTATTGCTGAAAACTGTATTAAAATCCGTTGCGTAGTTTAAAAGATCTAACCGTACAGACAGCGGGAGCGACTTTGTTTTATACTATGTAAAGAAGAAGTAGGACTTTAGAAAATCCAGACTTTAGCTCTTATTATTCGAAAAACTTTCTTGTAATATTAATACCAGCCTATTACTGTCCCGCTACTGGGCAAAGGCCTCTCATTCAGAAATCTTTTTGAGTTTTCAATAATCTTGTCTCTGATATAAACATCTTAGTATTTTTCTTAACAGCGAGTGAGAAATGAGATAACTATGTGTGGGTTGGATGTGGTTTAAAGGTGCAGAATGAAAGAGATTTTAAGGTAATACATGGAAGATCGATAATCATTTGACACACTACATCAATTTTATAATCAAATAATTTCCCCGATTAGATAACTGTGCCACAGACTGAAGGCGTTACGTGATCAGTTCTAGCTTTGTACCTATCAGGGGGGTTACTATGACATCTTGAAGCAGGAGTAATTCCAGTGTGGGAAAGGGACAGAGCTATGCAGGTCGTCTAGCGCCATCTCTTTCCCACCCCCCTGGTAGGCCACCTGATCTGACCGCAATCTGAACCGTATCTGTCTTCTACGGTCTCTAAATCACTACTTGTAACCCAAAATGTTGTGTTAATGTGTATGATAGGATACACAACGCTGTGAATGAGATATATTTAGTAAAATTCTGACAAAACCAACCTGTATTGTGTTACTTTAATTTAAAGGACCTTGTAATTAATTATAAGTTGTAAATATAACTGGTTATTTTATACAATTCGTGTTTTATTTATTGTTTATTAATAATCTGGATTTAAGTGATCACTATGGTAGGTAGTCATTAGTCATTTATTCATAAACAATAAATTGTATCTGAAATTACAAAGGAGAAAAGAAGAAGGAACATGGTTTTTCTTTAAAGGTTGACTGGTAGAGAATGCCTTGTGGCATTAAGTCCGCCTATGTATCACTATTGTACATGAAGTTTAAATAAATAAATAAAACAAAAATACGTTAAAATATTACAGCAATTCATAAATACAACATAGGAATTTTGTTATAGATCTTCAACAGCATAGAGGCACCTATTCAACAGGAAACTTTTTAGTTGCTTTTTAAAGGAGCTTGAGTAGATAGCGCTTTTTATATGTATAGGCAACTCATTAAACAATATAACCGATTGGTATCTGGGACTGTGCCTCACAATATTCAAATTAGGCTGTAACTTGTAACATGGTTATCTTTTGTTATTATCTTGTAACATGGGTATCATGGTTTGATGAGCTTACCAGATTTTCAACCTATGACGAAGCTTGGATCTAGCTATTCTAGCGCCATTAGTTTCATAGTTGCTATACTATCCTTATTATAGGCACAAGAGAAATTTTACCTTATTAGGGTTCCGTCGCCGAATGGCAAAACACGGAACCCTTATAGATTCGGCATGTCTATCTGTCTGTCTGTCCGTCTGTATGTCACAGCCACTACGCTGTTGAAACTTGGTGGGTAGATGTATTCTGTGAGCCGCCTTGAGGTTCCTAAAATCATTTTTTCTCAAAGTTTTTTTGAAAGATAGACACTTCCAAAGTGTTAAAATGTGTCCCCCATCTAATTTCTAAGTAATAGGAAAAATCCGAAAAAAATTAGGATTGTAGAACATAAAAAAAACTTTCAACGAAAATTGATTTGAATAAGATTTAATGATTAGTTTTTGAGATATGGGACTTTTTCATGAAACTGCAGCAGTAACTTTGTTGTTCATTAACATACTATGAAAAACAAATTTAGTTTTGCTGTTGAATGTAATACAATACAACATATGTAAGAGCCTTTAAAATATTTGTATTATATTGTTTGGTACTACGGAACCCTGTGGGCGTGTGAGTACGACTCGCACTTGGCCGGTTTTTTTGGGTTAGCAACGCAACTGATCTGTCTCTAGTATTGATGTCGACTGCGAGCTGCGGTGACACTATTGTCCAGTTTCACTAATGCTAAGAACACCTAAACGAACGCCTAAATATTATTGCACTAATGGAAATTGCAACTGTCAGCGGTGGTTTAGAGATTAATTTAGGTGTTCAGTTTCAAACAGCAGGTAAGTATATTACTGACTGCCTCGTTTGTTTAGTGGTCGCAAGCGCGACTGCTGAGCATGAGGTACTGGGATCGATTCTCAGATCGGGCTAAGTGTTATTGGGGTTTTAGCCGCCTCGGAAGCTGGATTTGTGTCAGGTTGATGGCAATAGGATCACCCCTTAATACATAGAACTTAAACATAACTGGCGAAACCTGTGCATAACCCTTCGGGGTTTACAGGCGTGATGTTATGTTATTACTGAAAACGAACCCGGCGACGGCCTGTTTGCCACCAAACATAACCACCAATAATAACATTTAAAAAAAACACAAAAACAACAATACCTGTTACAATCATTTAATCAATCCCGAGTTCACCACTCTAGTTATCAATCAATCAATCAAATACTTTATTTCAAACATAATAGGTTGGTAGTGAGTACTTAAGAACTATGTTAGTACGACTTTTAGAAAAACAGTTATTGTTAAAATCAATTAAAAACAAAACTAATTCAACAGTCCAATTTTACAATCCAAATTAATTCAATTTAAATATAATTTAATTTAATTCAATTTTTACCCAAAAACAAAACCACTACAGAATTCATATACATACGTTCTAATGAAGTAGTAGTAGTAGTAGGTACATAATATTACAATTTACTTAATTCAAATATCTCTCCTCAGCACCGAACCCGCAGCTATGTCTACCGGACCAGTGCATCAGAAAAGGGCCGTCTGACCTCTCCACAATAACCTTCAGGATGCTGTTGGAGCATCCACGTATCCTACGCATTAGGGTTCTTTTGCGCATGACAGCCTTGAAACTAACAATGGGTGCTTCATGCCCGACATGCCCGACGCACTACAGAACCGCGGAAACCTCAGCAACACTTGAAAAGCATTACTGTACTGAACACGGAGGGAGTTGTAGACTCTCTGCGTATATCTGACCCACAGGCTGCAGGTGTAAAACGTCTGGCAGTATGCGTAATTTTCACGTCTTTCGTACACCTTGCAAACCTGCGGGCCAGCATATAATATCGAATCGACAACGCCCATCAGTCTCTTTCTATATCCTGGTCTTCAGATAGGCTTGGTCAAAATGTGCCCTACGTATTTGAAACGAGACACTCTTTTAAGTGCCACCAAGTAGACAGGAGGAACTGTCGCTGGTGTTCTGGAACCTACACGAAACACCATAACCTCACTTTCCTGACATTATACAGGAGACCATAGGCCGTGGCGTATCGTCCACACACTCCAAGCAGCTGTCCGAGAGCGTCAATCGAGGGACTCAGCAGCACCATGTCATCAGCATAACTTATACTGTTGACAATCTTACCTTCAATAGAGCATCCGACACCAGTGCTATCAAGCTCCTCCATCAGCTGATTGATGTATAGACTGAAGAGCGCCGGGGAAGTCAGGACCCCCTGCCTCGCACCACACTCCAGTCCTTACTCACCAGACAATGCACCCGCCCGTCTGACCTGGTTAATCGGGTGGTCGTACCAATACTCGAGGAGGTTAACTAGCTCATCAGGTGTGGCTTTCTTCCGCAATTTTGAGAATATGATCTTATATATAACCAGGTCAAACGCCTTGGAGAGGTTCAGAAAAGCAACAGATAGTGTTCAATGCTTAGGCCATCGTATTCATATCCAGGAGATAAATGATTGATTGATTTTTTTGATTTGATTGATTGGTAGATTTTTATTTTATTTTATTTGATTTGGTTTGGAGATCAGCCTCTGGTTTATCGTCTTTGTAACAACTACATTCAAGTACAGGTCCCCTTCGTATATAATCTTCCCGTTGGCTACTATCTTCCAGGCCCCTACATCATCCTCCGTTATGTTAGGTACCGAGAACCCACACGTGGCCATGTCTATCCGATTCCTGTCAAAAAACCTGTCGAAAGTAGACATAGGAGCTACCAGCTCACAGCTCTCGAGTGACGGTATTGGAAAAGCTATCTTCACGTTCAAAGTGTCACCCAAGTCAAGTGTCGGCTTCGCGGAATCTAAGACTGAACTAACATTTTGGTAAGGTGAAACTTTAGATATGGTTAACGGCACGAATTCTGAAAACAAAGGTTAAGTTTAGTATTGGTACTTGTAACTAGCTTTTGCCCGCGGCTTAGCTTGCATTATTTTCGGAAATTATCCCACTGAACCGCTTTAAATATGCCTATTGATAATGTTGTGTTCATTAGTGAAAGAATTTTCGGAATCGGATCAGTAGTTCCGGAGATTACCCCCTACATACAAACATACAACCAAATTTTACCTCTTTTCTTTATAATATTAGTATAGATTATTCATTTTAATTTAATAAACTTTATTACCACCATGGTTAGTCCATGGTGGTAATAAAGTTTACTTAAGTACTATTATGGAACATGATTTAAGTTTCATAATGTCCAAGGTAGAATAATATAACTACAGAGATAACGACTAATAGAGAAGTATACAAGAAGACATGCTGCACTGACCCCAAATAAATGGGGATAAGGAAGCGTCCATCAATTACGTGCGGCGTTTAGTGGGGAGAGGCTTTCGAGTCGAATCTCACGTCTCGGCAAATATCACGTATTTTCTTTCCGCAAGAAACATTGTAAAATTGCCTAAAAATGGGTTTAAGTAAACATGTTTCTCCACTAAACTATGGCTACATCCCACACAATGAAAATAATTAAGCAAATTATGTTTTTTTAAATAAATCCAACGCAACCAAGCACAGATTAACATTTTTACACTAAACTACGCATTTTGATAAATCTCATGTGAGATTATGGGGTGAGGAGGTCAAGTCAAATTTAACGGCATCTTACCAAGGGGGTTTCGAAAAATCGACAAATTTGCCCCACGTAATTAATGGACGCCCCCTGGGACAGGAGAATAGGAACGATAATCCAAAAAAGAATAATACTTATTCATGCTGTGTCTATCGCATAATATTGTACACTTGGTGTGTTTTTTTTAGCTTGTATTATTAGAGTAAAAAGTGGAACAATTGTAGATAGGCCAATAAATAAATAAATAAAAAAAAATTCAACAAAACCTTACCGAAAATCATGACAGTGATAACTTGGAACATCTCAATCCAATTATCATCAAAATCTTTCGTGTACATGCTTAGCACCCAGTTCCCGTGATCCTCAACCGAAAGAGGTCCAATCATAAACTCATTTTCTTCTAACGTTTTCAATTCGTTTCCAAGTCCGATCGCATACACATCATAGTTATCTTCTTGGTGTATAATAGGTTTCGTATGTTTTCCGTATCTCGCTACGATCGGTAGCACGTTTTCTCCTATATGCTTTAGTTTGGGCGTGCCTATGTCTAGTTTCATGGTGTCCCCATTAGGCTTGTGTATGTAATGTACAGCCTTCACATTTATCACCGGGGCGGATATCCGCACGACATCGTACAGGAACGCGTTGATTGTTATTGGTCGCAACTCCACTCGCGTTTTGGCTGTAAAAGAAAACATTTTAAGTAACAACGTAACAAAGGGCAAACACCAATGATACTGAACGTCTATACCGCGTTAAGAGCGTTTATCCAGAAAGTAGGCAACGTCGCAAATAGCTCGCCCGGGTCGCTCGCTCGCTAGCTGCCGGTTAAAGTTCCAACTTTTTCACAAGTTTTTTTTAAAATACATGTTTTTAATGTAAGATTTTTACTTTACACACCTCCACGACCCCCTTACTATTCAATCCATTCATCAGCACAATGCTTTGAGTGCTTTCCATCGAATCCTACCTTAAAACGTGATTTTTGACCCCAAAAAGTCGTTTCCCAGCAATAATTTTTGCGTAAAGTTACTTAGTTTGATGTACAGAATGCTTGGTTGATGGCTATGTGAAGGGTCTGTCTACACGTTTCCATGTATGTGACAAGGGCGATAGTAGCGGCGATTGGCGGCGGCGATCTCTCGCGTCCGGCCCTGGTTCAAGCCATGGTCCGGAGCGAGAGGGAATGGGAAGCCGTCATCACCTTCTGCGAAGCAGTCATGCTAGTGAAGGAGGTGGCGGGACGTGAGAGGGAAAGAACCTCACGTCCCAGCCGCCGCGAGAGACGCCCTGGGCGTCGGGGGTCACGTGGTGGCTTCCGGCCACCGTAGGCGCGGGCGTCTGGACGACGAGTTAAGGGCTAGCTCGCCGTCCGGCCGTCTTATGACGACAGGCCGTGTCGACGGCGCGTTCTTGTTCCACGCGCGCCTCAAAGAGATGTCAGCAACCAAGTAGGGGTCCGCATGGGTAGATGCCTGCCAGGTTTGCAGGACTGTTCGAAAGAGATACCGTGGCCCTGGAACACATAGGGCAAAAAAGGAACATGGATGGGTTTTAGCCAGTATAAGTCTGACACTCCCTTCCGCTCCGCCCAGAGTTGGAGGGGGGGGGGGGGGGTCATTTGATGATTTCCCATCAGAAAAAAAAAATTATAAAAAAAGGCCGATAGATTCACAATTTATTAGCTTTAAATACCTCAACGGTATAGTAACTTGTAACGACTTGGTTATCATATCACCAGTCATTCTCCTAGATACAGAAATATCTTCTTTTGTTGCAGTCAATCATTTTACATAAATACCTACTACGTACTAAACAAAATGTGTAAAATAAATACATACCTACGCATGAACCTCTTCTTTTTGAAGTCGGTTAACAAATGTTGACAGATGTTTAGCCTTGAGAATACTGGTTTCATTTAAATGTGTTACTACTATTTATTCTTATAAATAAACAGAGTTCTTTTTTTTATCTTGAGATAATAATTACGAGGCACCAGCAACGTCACAATATTGACCCGATATTGATTTCTTGATGGCCATTTAGGGAATTGGTCATTCAGAGAATTAGGCTTTTAGAGAATTTGCCATTTTGAGAACTAGTCATTTTGCGACTCTGTTGCCATTTTGAGAATTAGGCCTTCTGCGCCTAAACCATTATTCTATAGTCTTACCTTTCGGAGTTTGCAGGTAATTTAAAAAATGTTATCTCTGGATGCATTATTGAAGAATTCAAGCAACCAAAGACAGCACAATATAGTCTATTCCACTAACTCTTTTACATATTTAGTAAACACCTGTTCTTCTTCTTATTTTAATCAAATATTCACAAATTGCACGCTTACTGCTTACAAAACCATCACAACGTTCGTTCGTCAGTGCGGCGCATTCGTTACTTCTTGCTAGTATTATATTATCTGTGCTTCTTGCGTACCGATTGTATACCAAACTAGAGGCGTGTAGGTATGACTCGCGTTCCGACTGTTTTTATGAAGATACACTACTGTAAATATTATTACTGTGACAACGTGTATGTTACAAATTATTTAAACAGCAATTCCTGATTATTTTATCGAGTGAATTGTTTCTCTTAGGTTTATTTTTTTTTGCGTCACTCATTCACGTTTCACGAATAATTTACCTTAATGAATATCTTAATGAATGTCATGAACATCTAATCATACAAATTAGGCATGTTTTTAGGCGTGGCTTATTAACTGACGACTTGTAAATCACCTCTCACAGATTCGCTTCACGTCACGTTTTACTGAAACCGTGAACCAATTTCAGAACTACCATTACCAACTACTTATAAGTACTTAGTAGATAAATAGTACCTCCTTCTATTTAGCAACTAAATAGAACATTGATTTGACCCATTTACGTTTAAAAATGGCTGTAAATAACTGAAACTCAATCAAGCAGGCAAAGTAAAGGACATTTTAAAACGTCGAAACTAAATTTTATCGCGATTTTCTCTAGAATTAATCATTCTGATTCATTAACTGGAGCACTCGAGCTTGACGGTTGCAATCGTTGATAAAGTACGTACCTACAATTTCTGGGTGTCCGAGTTTGTTGATGGAGAGAGTGCGGGTAAACTGCGCAAGGGTTAATGTCAACAACAGTAGTAATTCTTTTACCCCTTTGTTGGGTAAGAGCGCGTTCATTCTCCGACGCACGGCCACTGAAAGTCGGCACATACTAAATTCAAATTCAAATTCAAATATATTTATTTCAGACACAGGTAAAGTAAATACACGGTGTTATCAAAACGAGTTATGTTTCACTATGTGCTGCCTTGCAAAGGCGTACAAATAATATCTACACATTAAGTCGTGCAGGTAGTTTTTATAGGTATGTATAAAAACTGAAACTTAAATAAAAACTAAAACTAGGTACTGTCATTACAGCTAAATACCTAATATTAAATCTTTAATAAAATATACGTTAAACAGAAACAAATAAACAATACAAAGTAAGTAAACAATTAAATTATTGAGTTGTAAGTAATACTCATAATCTTATGAACTAAAGCTAATAAAAGTAATAAAAATATAAAATAAAAACAGTCATTTTTCTTCAAGGTATTCATTTATACAATAGTATGCTTTGTGAATTAAAAAGTTATGGAGTGTTTTTTTGAACGTATTGGGATCTCTTGATGTTTTTACTGACTTAGGTAGTTTATTGGGCGAACTGATGCGATATTTTACGACAACATGATTGTATGTGTATAGCAATCAGTTTAGTATTTATTTGTATGGGTTTACCTGTGGTTGTCGGTTTTCCTTCATCCATTTATAGGTGCAGAGAGGATGATTATTGGTAGTAACAGGAAAAAGTTTTCAGGAGATCGTTCTTTTTAACTTTTAGAATAATTGCTATCTTTTTTTTTTTTTTTTTTTTTCCGGATGGGAAATCATCAAATGACCCCCCCCCCCCACTCTGGGCGGAGCGGAAGGGAGTGTCAGACTTGTACTGACTAAAACCCATCCATGTTCCTTCTTTGCCCTTTGTGTTCCAGGGCCACGGTATCTCTTTCGAACAGTCCCGCAGCCCTGGCAGGCATCGGTCCTTGCGGACCCCTACTTATTTGCTGACATCTCTTTGAGGCGCACGTGGAACACGAACGCGCCGTCGACACGGCCTGTCGTCATAAGACGGCTGGACGGCGAGCTGGCCCATAACTCGCCGTCCACAGGCCCGCGCCTACGGTGGCCGGGAGCCACCACGTGACCCCCGACGCCCAGGGCGTCTCCCGCGGCGACTGGGACGTGAGGTTCTTTCCCTCTCACGTCCCGCCACCTCCTTCACTAGCATGACTGCTTCGCAGAAGGAGGTGACGGCTTCCCATTCCCTCTCGATCCGGACCATGGCTTGAACCAAGGCCGGACGCGAGAGATCGCCGCCACCAATCGCCGCTACGAGGACACGGCGGTGCTCCGCCCAAGCGGGGCAGACCTCCACGGTGTGCTCCACCGTGTCCTCCGGACGATCCTCGCAGTGGAAACACCCGGGCGTTTCCTCCCGCCCGATTCGGTGCAGGAACCTCCCGAAACAACCGTGTCCGGTGAGGACCTGCGTCAGGCGGTAGGTGAGGGCGCCGTGGCGCCTGTCTAGCCACTCCTCAAAGAGGGGACTTATCGCCACTATGGTGGCGTGCCCTATAATTGCTATCTTCATTCGAAGGTTTTTGGAAAAAGGGCTAGAAAAATTACAACTGTCGTGTTTTATTTTATGATGCAAGTCGATGTAGTTTCATATAAGAATTAAAAATCTCTTCCAGACCGACGTTTGTTAGACTACTAGAAAAAGTTTGCCTTACATTCTGGGCCATTACTGCGCCGGCTCAGAAATACAACCTGTATAAAAATGGTAAGTTTTCCGGGTAGATAAGTTACGGTTTCCTCAATGTGAAGCGATTGTTTTTTTGCATATTATTCAAGGTAAATCATTATATTATTTTTAATTAACTTTAATTAAAAATTGTGGGTAAACTGACCTGCAAATTGCAAAAAACGTAGGAAAATTGGAATTTTGCGGTGTACCCTGGCACAACTACTGCGATCCTAACATAATTATTTTGCTTATTCCACATTCATACATCCATCCAAACACATCTGAACATTGTTTCTATGTTCTATGTTCTATACAACATTAAGTTTAGTACATGCGAAACCTGAAACACGTGTCTAGTATTTTTATGTAAAGAATCTATGTACAAAATTTCAAAACTGTATCATGAAAAGTCAAAGTTATAAGCTTGTTCTGTTACCTGGTTGTCCGCACAAAAACGTGGTCACTACGCGGCGCCGCCCGCCGCGCGCGCGCCTCCTGCGTCGTCTTTAGCTCATTGATAATAATAATTTGGCAGTAGGGACCTAAATGATTGCGATAGGTACTTAATATCGCTCGGTGTTCAACTAGTAACTTTTTTTAAATATTTTTGGGACAAAACACAACATGGTTTAAAAATGATTGGACTCGATTCAGTTACTTATTCTGAACAAACTACATTCGGGTTTCGCATATACTAAAAATAATGTTGTCTAAAACAGTACCGTTACGCCAAACTTAAATATAGAAAAATAAAAATACAATTAAATCGAAATTAATCCTGGTGTTCCTTTATTGCGCGCTTAGGTTTTTTATCATAAACGTATTTGAAGACGTCTGATCCTCTGTTGATTTAATCCACACTTATCAGATAAATCACACTGAAAATAACCTACATTGGAACGTAAATTGAAAGTTACTACTTTGCTACTTTATCTATTTAGGTAAATAACCACTTGAAAACTGGTCAAGTAATTAGTTGCTGCATTCTGAGGGTTCTGTATGACGAACTTCTTGCATAAATCCGTATTTAACCTTCCTCGACAAATGGGCTATCTAACGCTAAAAGATTTTTTCAATCCTAGCCAGTAGTTTCTGAGATTAGCGCGTTCAACCAAACAAACAAACTTTTCAGTTTTATAATATTAGTATAGATAGAGTGACAGCCTATCTGACCTCCACAACCCAGTCATTGTGTACTTGACAGACTTGCGTTTGCCCGCATCTAGCATGATGTGAAGCGATAATGCGGTATAACAGTGGTTTTCAGACTTTCGGGCTAGACTGAACGTCAGTCAAGGAACTATAATTAATTACAGCCGGGACCAACGGCCTAAGGCGCGTCGCTCACTAGTAAGTCGAGGCGACGACGTCGCGACAGCGGCGGCGTGGCATCGCGTTACGGTCGAAGATAGCATGCTTAACAGCTACACAACAAGAAACGAATGAACTTACTAAGAGCATGCCACGAGTCGCCGCGACGCGACTTGCGACTAAAAGAAAACAAGTGGCACGCGCGTATCGCTTGACATAAAACGCGCCGTAAAGTCGCATCTCGTGCGGTCGTGGACAGGGCGTTATGGGTCTCGTTCATAATGGAATTTTATAGGATATTATTATAATAATAAACAAATTACCCTCCTCAGTCGGGTAAATATGGAGACAATAACGAATACAAAACTGAAAACTGATAGGTAACTCCAGGTTTTTACAGTTCATCATCGCTTACTTTGTATTTTTCATTTTTATCCTTATTTACATTCGTTTAACGAGTGAAGCGTGTTTTCAGGATCGTAATAAAACTGGCATTATTTTTAGTTACATTTAAATATGGAAGCAAAGTTTCCGAGATAGAATCAGTACCTACATAAGTACCACTATTTAACAGTATTAAAATACTGACCGTACTTACGTTTTTCATTTTGTATTAAAAAAAAAACGCAATTTAAGCAAAAATAGGAGCCAACATTTACCTTACTTAAGGAATCTTTGTAATCTTGCAAATATTAACTAACTGACTTAAATTTTTTTGTACTTTCAATAACAGCTTTTTACTGAATGCATAGGAAAGTATATACGGTACTTATATATATATTTTTGTTTTTTTTTTTTAATTTTTGTCTGTCTGTCGGTTTGTTCCGGCTAATCTCCGAAACGGTTGAACAAATTTTGACGCGACTTTGACTGGCCTATAGCTGTTTTTAAAAGTGAGTAACTTAGGCTACTTTTATTAATAAAAGAATTAGGGTTCCGTGCAAAAAATTAAAACCTTGGAATTGTTAACAAAATTCGATGGAATTGGAAGAATGAAATAGGGAAGTAATATTTTTATAATCATTTCACACGGACGAATAGTTCTAGTTCACAATATAAATGTTAGTTCATCTAAATTGAAAATAAGGGTTCGTTACTACTAGTGCCCTTAACAGTTCCATGATGGAACTACTGATATTTTTTTTTTAATCACTTGTTCCATTTTAAAATAATCTGAAAATAATGGAACTAATGTTGAATTTTTTTATCAATAGTTCCAAATTATTATTTTTGGCACTTATGCAATTTTTTAAGGGTGCAAAAAAATCAAGAGATCACTTAGGTTTTTATAATAATTATATTCAATAAAATCAGCAAATATTTATTTTTTCATTTATGATTTGGATTCCACGATGTGGAGCCCTGACACAGCCAGAAGGCGACGCGGTAGACCTCGCAGGAGATGGCGGGACGAGCTGGACAAAACTAACGACCAGTGGTCCACATTGGCCCTGGATCGAAGAATTTGGAAGCCATGGAGAGAGGCTTTTGCCCAGCAGTGGGATGACGCAGGCTAACAGTATCAGTATCAGTATTCGAATTCAGTATGAATTTATAATAATCATGTTTGTAAAGAAGGATGGAAAGTAAATCCCAATTGTCCACCGGCTCATAACACGGAAACGTGACACTTTAGAACATTTTGTCTCACACAAAACTAGTTGGTATAGATACCAGCTATCGATTAATATAGATTTTATGCATGACCGCAAATATGAAAAAAAAATGGCGAAAGTTAGGCCGGCCATAAAATTCAAACCCCTTAATGACATTTATTGCATAAAACTTTCAAGATTTTAACCTTATTCGAGAAAGTCACTGGCTCATGAAATAAGGCCTCTCGAACTTAGCTCTGGAGTCAGGGTTTCAAAAGATAAATAATTCATTTTTTATAACAAGACAGAATTTATTTATTTATTTAATAGTTAAGCCCTAGCAGCGTCGATTATCCACCACGTGAAGGAAGAGACACGAGTGTTGATATCAGGGTAGTACAGGTTGGCGCAGTCGTGGGCCCGCGAGAACACACCAATCACAGCCCCGGAAGAATCCAGTAAAGGCCCACCAACATCTCCCTGAAAATGATAAAGAAACAAAATAAGCGGTGTTGCTATAAAAAAAAAACTGCAGTGTTGGTATAGACCATAGATAGTCAATACAGAAGACCGATTTATTTGCGAGACTGATTCTCTGCTGCAAAAGCAGAGAATCAGTCGTGCAGAGGCAACTCTAGGCTAGACATTAAAGAACTGCATAGTTCTTTTGGGTCTTGAACGAATGGCGCGAAATTGTTTTGAAAAAAACAAGATGGCGGCCTAAGTTATTAATAGTTAGACTTCCTAATACTTTACCTCGCATTGTCCCCTTTCGCCGACGTCCAGGTAGCCAGCGCAGACCATGGTGTTGGTAACGGTGAACCCTGCCTCGGTGTGTCGGTTAGTGCAGGTCTGCTGGTTGATCAACCATACCTGGGCCACCTGGAGCCGTTCCGAGGGCGTTGCGCCGCTACCATGCTGTTGAACGGAAACGGAACGGAACGGAAAATCAAAACGTTTCTCCTTCGTCTTGTCAAGATTCCTATTAAATTATTCAATTAAAATGAACATTGCCACTTCGGCCTCAGTAGTGACTTCGGACAGGTTCCTCGAGGTAAGGATGGAATTACACACGGAGCAGAACAGGAGGTGGGACATCGATTGTGATATGGCTCTCCAATCACAATTAATTTCATCGGAATACCAGCAGTGGTCCAACTGTCTTCCAGTCGGTTTAGAGATTTCCAGATGGACCATGGCAGTTGATCTCACTGGGATCTTTTCTACAGGCTTAATTAACATAGTTAGCTGGAGGTGGATGTTTGAGAATCCACTTTGGAAAGTTTTCTTTTTAATTGATGGAATCAAATTTTCAGTGTCAAATGGCTACTAAAGACAGCTTCAAGGGCCTCCGTTCACGGTAGCGATACCGTCATATAAGTTCAAAATCTTGGCTCGTCTTTTAAACTACTGCTAATTTAAAGGTTTCTGTAAGTTCAAGCTGATCCCTAGGCACTGCATTGCCTTCACTATTTCGTAATGTTTTGGCTGGGACTAAGAATCCCCATATAAAAAAAAAATCTATTCCAACGGATAAATGGCTGAAGCCCGTGAAGTATAGCTATGATGTACTTACGGATGTAACTCCCCATCCTACAGCCCAAACCATTTCCCGGTCTCCATAGGTATAAGCCGCCCCTGCTATCCTGGCAGCTCCAACCAGGTTGGGCTGGAAGTTGATGGCCAGATTCGTTCTGAGGACCGCGATGTCATTGACTAGGGTCGTGGGATCGAAGTTCTCGTGAAGAGTGATACGGTTAATGATGTAATTGGTGCCTCCGGAGTTGGCGTTGTTAGAACCAACCCTGGCTCGCCAATTGGCAGGGTCTATCCTGTAACAGAAAATCAGGTTTTTTTACCTTAACAAAAATATCACGAGCTACTTGAACTCCATCTTCTTTTTTATGCTAGTAGGTACTCTTCAGATCAGTTGGGCCCAGTTGTTAGCCACGTCAACACCAGCGTCAGTGGCGTTCATGACCTAGTTACTGAGTAACACTATCGTGTTAACCAAGGAGAAATCCCCCCTTACAACTACCGATTAGCTCGCCCCTATTATATTGAAATGTAGTATATAGATCCTGCATACTTTACTAAAGGTCACCTCTGCGTAATGCCTGTGTTTGTGAATGATGTACATTGCACTTATTATTTTACCCACAATAACTCAAGAGATTTTTTTTAAAATCAGTATTAAAGTAATTTGACAGATTTTAGTAGCTTGGTGTGCTTGCGTCGGTACCTATCTACTGTGTTATCCATAAACTGGGTTATGGAGTTCAAATAGGTAGCCACTCCCTGTAAAATACTGGTAATAAGCTGAATCCAGTGAGAGTGGATGTTGACCCCAACACGTGTGAAAAGGGTAGACATCTGATGATGTACGTAAGAAATGTGGGCATTGGCTTCCATTAAAACGTAACACATATATACTTAAGGTGAAAACGCCAAGGTGGCCCATGAAATTCAAATTTTCAATTTTTTTTTGCAATTTGCAGGTCAGTTTCAGGCTATATGTGAAACAAAACTGATTCGCGAAATCATCAATACAACCCACCAAGTTCATTTAATGCCATTTAATGACTATTTCATGAAAAAGTCATTCAATGGGATTATATGAACTTAGAGGGTTGTATTAATGAGTTTAATGACTAACTCTGTAAAGCCATATTTGTTACGGTCGCGAATTATATCTTAATTAACAAACAACCTGAAACTGACCTGTAAATTGCAAAAAAAAAATAGAAAATTTGAATTTCGCGGGCCACCCTGGCGCGTCCACCTTATAGTAAATTTTACCTAAATCAGAAATCAAAATCATAATAAGGATATTATTATGATTTTGATTTCTGATTTAGGTAAAATTTCTTTTTTTCTTTCAGCCTCAAAAATACAGGGTGGAAGGGACACAGATGCTAAAACGTAAACAAAACAGCAATACTTACACGGTTAAATGTATCATCATCTGCCTAGCCTTTTCCCAACTATGTTGGGGTCGGCTTCCAGTCTAACCGGATGCAGCTGAATACCAGTATTTTACATGGAGCGACTGCCTATCTGACCTCCACAACCCAGTTAGTACTGGGTAATACGATACCCCTTGGTAAGACTGGTTGTCAGACTTTTTGGGCCACTGACTACCTATAACGACTGTCAAAGATCTACAAATGACACCCGGGACCAACGGCTTAACGTGCTTTCCGAGGCACGGAGGAAACTCGGTATGTAATGGGTGGTCACCCATCCACAGACCAACCTAGGCAAGCGCGGCTTAACCTAAATATCGATCCGAGCGGCTGTTATTACTTAGCCACGCGCTCCTCAGCACACGGTTAAATGTATACAGGGTGTATTTTAAAAGTGGGCAATACTTAAGGGGCGTGTACTCATGAAATAAAGCAAGTTTTACTATGGGACCGACCATGAAATCGCGAAAAAAATATCAACTGCTCCACACAGTACTGGTCGCGTAACTCGAAAAAATGTCGGCAACAGCAAATTTTTTAAATCAAATGGAAAAATTTGATGTGGGGGTTCAAAATGATGTACTGAATACGTAGTAACCGTTTTAGCATCAGTGTACCTTCCAACTTGTTTACCTATATAATATAGGTATCCGAATAGAATAAGAATTTCTATAGTCGGCGCACAGCGTCTTATTCAGTGTAGTAACATGTAACGAGATTATGTTAATATCTGAATATGTATATGGATACAGACGTGCCGATCTGTACCTCTACCATGAGTTTACGCAGCCAAAACTCGCTAACGTCTCCGTAAATTATTTGTATGAAATATTGTATAGCGCCCCTAGCGGTCACAGAATGAATTAAAATACGTACCATGAGCACTATAGATTTCGATAGGTTAAAAACCTAACGTAATCTATTCGATAGCTACTAACGTTTTTCAGCTGTCACCATACAAAACGGTACCATGACTCACTAATTCTACAGCAGCTATCGAATAATACGCTTGCGATAGTAGTAACGTAGCTCACTAGCATTTTGACGTGTGAAACATATGTTTACATTAAAATTATATACGTTTTTGAGTGTAATAAAGGGAAAATAATGTCTGCAAGAGCTTATTTAGCAATTTGAAGACATTTAAACATACATGTTTTATCTAGACTATATTATTTATATTTTACGTACTAGCAAGCTGTGCCTTTAAATTAAATTTAGTCAAATCATATTCATAACCATTTTTTTGTTTATTTGTTGCATTCCTCACGTCTTTAGTATTTTTAGACACTTGAACTTACCTAACTTATTACACTTTCAAATTTTCAAGTGGCTTGGCATATCTGCCTGCTTGAGGGCCAACTATTAGGGAATTCTGTATTTAATACGTTTTAAAATAATTTAATAGAAAGTAGAAACATACCTTTCCCTGAACTCCACCAACAATAGAAACTGTGACACTGGTCCTCATTGTATTAAAATATAATCCAAATAATTTATTGTTTTAAACTTTCAAACCACACAACGCACTCTGTGACACAACGTCAACAAACAAAATAACAAATCATAACAAATTGTTATGATTGACATATTATAAGGAATAAAAATTCAAAAACCACTAAATACCATAAGTAGTCCACTAACCGTCAACTTTTCTATTTTGTCGGTTTATTTTGTGATATTGACTGTCTTAACATTTTTAGCATAGCGATAACACTACATTTTGAGCTTACGAGCCGTTCTCTCTTCTTATTAGTGAGAAAGAAAGAAACAAAACATAAGTAGTGAAGCATAGACGAAAGTATTCTAAGGAGTAGAGTGAAGTTAGCTAGACGACACGATCTATCGAGCTTACCTTAGCGCCTGCGTAAGATTCCGTAAATCTCATGGTGCAAGCATTATCGAAATCTATTTGATCCACGTTAGCACGCTAGCGAGTTCTACGCTAGCGTTTGTTTTTTCGATGACATCTCATGGTAGAGGTACTGTACCTCTACCATGAGTTTACGCAGCCAAAACTCGCTAGCGTCTCCGTAAATTATTTGTATGAAATATTGTATAGCGCCCCTAGCGGTCACAGAATGAATTAAAATACGTACCATGAGCACTATAGATTTCGATAGGTTAAAAACCTAACGTAATCTATTCGATAGCTACTAACGTTTTTCAGCTGTCACCATACAAAACGGTACCATGACTCACTAATTCTACAGCAGCTATCGAATAATACGCTTGCGATAGTAGTAACGTAGCTCACTAGCATTTTGACGTGTGAAACATATGTTTACATTAAAATTATATATGTTTGTTAGTGTAATAAAGGGAAAATAATGTCTGCAAGAGCTTATTTAGCAATTTGAAGACATTTTGTTACCTTCAAAATGATATGTTTTAAACATACATGTTTTTATCTAGACTATATTATTTATATTTTACGTACTAGCAAGCTGTGCCTTTAAATTAAATTTAGTCAAATCATATTCATAACCATTTTTTTGTTTATTTGTTGCATTCCTCACGTCTTTAGTATTTTTAGACACTTGAACTTACCTAACTTATTACACTTTCAAATTTTCAAGTTGCTTGGCATATCTACCTGCTTGAGGGGCAACTATTTGGGAATTCTGTAACTAATACGTTTTAAAATAATTTAATAGAAAGTAGAAACATACCTTTCCATGAACTCCACCGACAATTGAAACTGAGACACTGGTCCTCATTGTATTAAAATATAATCCAAATAATTTATTGTTTTAAACTTTCAAACCACTCTGTGACACAACGTCAACAAAGAAAATAACAAATCATAACAAATTGAATTGAATGGCGACAGTGACATATTATAAGGAATAAAAATTCAAAAACCACTAAATACCATAAGTAGTCCACTAACCGTCAACTTTTCTATTTTGTCGGTTTATTTTGTGATATTGACTGTCTTAACATTTTTAGCATAGCGATAACACTACATTTTGAGCTTACGTGCCGTTCTCTCTTCTTATTAGTGAGAAAGAAAGAAACAAAACATAAGTAGTGAAGTATAGACGAAAGTATTCTAAGGAGTAGAGTGAAGTTAGTTAGAGGACACGATCTATCGAGCTTACCTTAGCGCCTGCGTAAGATTCCGTAAATCTCATGGTGCAAGCATTATCGAAATCTATTTGATCCACGTTAGCACGCTAGCGAGTTCAACGCTAGCGCGTGTTTTTTCGATGACATCTCATGGTAGAGGTACTGCTAACTCTTTGTTGAGCAGTCACGAGGCACAACTCGTTATCTTGACCTACTACAAGTCTACAGTCGAGTCTTTTAAACCTTCCATAGGTGCCTGAAGGGCTATTTTTAACCGACTTAAAAAAAAGGAGTAGGTTCTAAATTCAGTCGTATTTTTTTTATGTTTGTTACCCCATAGCTCAGTTATTTAATAACCGATTTAAAAATTATTTTTTTTAGGTAGAAGGTTTAATTATTTTATACTCCCCGATTGGTCCATGGTTGATGAAATGATGATCCCTTAACAACTTCTAGTTACAATTTAGAAATTAATTCATGACAAGAATTTGTGTGGTATACCGCAACTACATAACATCACGCTTGTAATTGCCTAAGGATTAGGCAAAAATAGGTACAGGTTTAAGTTAGTATTTTTGACCACTGAGAATCAGGGGTAAGCAGATCCAGGAGAGAAACGAACGTAAAGAAATTGGGTTCAGGATCATTTTACCAGTATAACAAAACAATGTACACCATGGTATTCGCAAAGTTATAGCGCTTTAATCTATCTATTGGTCGTCATCATCATCTGCCTAGCCTTTTCCCAACTATATTGGGGTCGGCTTCCAGTCTAACCGTATGCAGCTGAATACCAGTATTTTACATGGAGCGACTGCCTATCTGACCTCCACAACCCAGTTAGTACTGGGTAATACGATACCCCTTGGTAAGACTGGTTGTTTAATTTATCCTATTGGTGTCAGGTCAAATAGGACTGATACGCACTGTCGATAAGGTCGACGGATGCGCATTACTAACGCCACCGCACCAGCTAGCGTGTTAACAGCCAGGAGAGTCCAAAAAGATCTCTGATTTATGCTCGACCTCTCGAGATACTTACCCTCCACTAGTGTAGAAGCAGGATGCTGCAGACAAGATGGCAGATGTGGTAAGGATGGACCCTCCACATTTCTGGACGTAGGCCCCACCGCCACCTTCAACCTGGTTGGTCAGCAGAGCTGCCAGGAATGGATAATCAGTGATATTTCCATCTCCTCCGCCAGCTATTCTTGTATCCAAACCTGGAAAAAAAAGTGAAAGATCTAGTTTTAAGATCTATTTGATGAAACAAGTATAACAAAGATCATGTATTTATTTGAGATAAGTAACATTAAACTAAAAGTATCAAAAAACCAGACTACAAATTGTGTTATGTACCTAAGTATAGTAGTTATTTGTGTAATTTCCTTTTAATTTCCTTCATTTTGATACCCTACTCGATAGGTTTGGTTGAAAAAAAAATATTGACAACTTATAATTTAGGGCCACCAATTTAGGGCCATCAATTTTATCCACAATTTTGTGGTTTTTTTAAACACCTATCTAAGAACACTTGGGTTTTTAAGGCGAATATAACGATACCTCAATTGTCGAAATCCATCCAGCCGTTTGGAAGATACAAGGATAGAAAAGAAAGAATAAAGAAAGAATTATTTATCTAGAAATTTACAAACATACAAGATACGCGTGAAAAACATAACCCTTCCTTGGCAGTCGGGTAAAAAATTTCAATACGGCTAGTATTGATGATTGCCGAGTTTTGATTTTGGATTTAGTTAAAAAACATAATTTGCTGAATTCGTATCTTTGAATATTTTTATTGCCATATTTTAGTGGAGAAACATATTTAATGAATGAAACCCAGTTTTCTTGCAATTTTACATTATTTAAAAAAATTGTGATATTTGCCGAGACCTCCTCCCTCTCTACCTCGTGAAACTGGGTGAGATTCGGCTAGACCTCGTCCCTCCCTTAAACACCTCACGTAATTATTGGACGCTCCCTTCGGGAATTAATTATGTTCTCGACTGTGCAAAGTAGACAATTTTCATAACATAACTTCAGGGTCAGAAACTGAACACTGAAGTGAAGTTTTTGTGAACATAACAACACCTTCATTATGATTTGTATTTTTTGTAGAGTGGGCGTTGTAAACTTTTAACGCGCGAATTATACAGAAACGGCGTAAGGTAAAGGCGCGGCGCAGACGCAGCGCAGGCGTGGAATTTATAAGGAAACGAAAGAACGGCGTGCCTGCGCCGCGCCGTTTGCTTGATTCACGACACGTCGCTTACGTACATTTTGTATGAAAACGTTTTAAAACGGCATCATGCCTGCGCTGCGCCTTCACCTAACGCCGTTTCTTTATAAATCGCGCCTAAGGTTTACAGTACGTTGGTTAATATTGGTAGTTTTTCGTTACCAGCATCCAGTCTTTATTGGATGCTGCCAGTCAAGACTATGATATTGCAGTCAAATTTAATTGGTGAAAGAAAACTACTAGCTAGACCATCGAAATTTTTGTTTATGCTGCGAATATTAAGGTGTATTACCGTTATTTGTTAAGTTGTGCTGTTTATAAATCTTGGTCAGTTATCTACCGAGATTATATATGATTTATATACTTGATATGCATCCAATTCTGTCACAACTTGATTACACAAGTGATGTTATGTTATGTTATGTTATACCTATTATAAAATGTTTTATAGTTTCCTGCTTGATCAGCGATATTACTCCTGGACACGACATGCTGCTTATTGATTTTTACACGCGTTTATGTTGTCATGTCCTGTAGGTATTTTAACGTTTTACAATACCTAATTTATTACATGGGTTTCTGAAGGTGGGTGCAATCGGTTGCACGCACCCCCGCAAAACGTAACATAGGACCAGAGGCTAGGCAAAAAAAAATGAAGTCGCTTCGTGGAACGAATTTTATGTAAAATGATGAAATGACTAATCATGTTTTTGACAATCGTTGCTTGTAAATGCAGGTTGTACCGGAAAACCAAATAACACTTCTCCTGACCTGGGCATCGAACTCAGGACCTCATGCATGTGGTGCTACGACGATTAATTAAGTAGTTTAAGCGTAAAAAAATAAGTAACAGACAAAGTTCCTTTCACATTACCTACTTATACATACATCACATAACTATGTAGGATAAGATAATGGTACACTAAATTCATGAGCGCCATGACTCTATTGTTTTGCAGGCTCAAAGCAAAACATCGTAATTAGTTAAAAAAATACTTACCCCTGACATTAACGAAGAAACAAAATAAAAATAAAATAAAGATCTTCAACATTTTGTGTCACTACACTGCCTCACCAAGTACTAGATTAAAAAAACTTAATAAGAATGTGTGATTATCAAAAATATCTTAATATTTATCAGCATTATCTAAACAATTATCGTCTACCAATTCGATTAACGGTTGGCCTTCGATTGATTTAAGTATTTGTTTAAATATATGGAGCGATGAGCATGAAATTTGACAGTCGTTGATTCGTTACGAGTAGTCAGAAGACAGAGAGTTTGATAACCAGACTTACCCTGGAGGATAGTCACTGGGTTGTCGAGGTCAGATAAACAATCACTCCATGTAAAATACAGCTGCATTCGGTTAGACTGGAAGCCGGAATCATTTTCATTTCTTCCAACGCGCTCTTGCACATTCGTAGCAGTTAGTTCAATTTCGGCGCTTGCTAGAAACATTCGGCTTCGGCCAAAACTTTTTTAGTGGCCGAAACTGTAGCTAAAAAATACAGTAATCTTATTCTCGCAATAAACAGGTAACTGTGGAATAGCAGCTGCCAGAGGACTGTGAATGTGTGTCCAAAGGACTGTAAATGAAAATTTAAGATGGCGGATGTAAAAAAATTCATAGTTTTTAGGGACGTTGATGACAGTGTTGAGGTACAAATAAATATATTAATCAAAAAATAAAAACGTTTTATTTACAAGGCAGTTTGGCTCTAGCGTTTTCTATAAAGATAACATTGAGGTACATACATGAAATAAAATAGAAATAAAACAAATGCGAGTTGGACTCGCGCACCGAGGGTTCCGTACAAACTTGTAGGTATTTTGTTATTAAACTACACATTTACGGTTTTCGGATTTTTTCCTTTACATGGGCTCTAGGACATTGCTTCTTGTCAAATTTCATGATTCTAGGTCAATGGGAAGTACCCTATAGGTTTTGATTCCCTTGTGAAATCGCAAAATATGCGACATAAACGGTCATATCTTTTGTTAACTTATGTTTTTTTTTTACAGTTGAAAGAGATTCTAGAAGTGTAGAGCCGAGTATTTGGTATAAATTTCAACTTGATACCTCTACGCGTTCCTGAAAAAAAGGGCTTGACAGACAGACAACAAAATTTTCCTATAAGGGTTCCGTTTTTGCCGACAGAGGTACGGAACCCTAAAGATACGAATACAACGGTATAAAAGTTATTGATCTCCTAATTTTAAAATGTTAACACCACACATCATAAAAAAAGTTTATTCAAATAAAAGTAAACCTAATTTTTGTTTGTAAATATATATATCAAATCACAGTCGGGAATACTTTTTAAATACGAACTTCTAAATAATATTAGAGAATACGAATTTTCACATCAACATTCTCATCAAATTTTTCGCGGTAAGTCGGTAAGAATATCAGTATGTACAGGATTGGGTACGTTAGCCACATTCTGTGGCTGTTGAGGCTGGGGCTGCCTCCTGAAGCTGTTCCTAATTCGGACAGCTCTCTGGTGTGTCCACTCGCGGTTCTTCTTGGGCAAGAAAGACGTGACAATGAGGAATACGAAAATGGTGCCGAAGAGAGACCAAAGGAGGGTCGAAGCAGTCCCTGAAAAGAGAAAAAAGATTTTTTTTTTGTGTTTCTCTAAAATAATTCAATTTCTAATTGCTTTGAAGAGAAATCTTGAATATTATGATTACATAATTGCAAGGACTTCTGCTAAGCCCCTTTTTACATTTAGCTATTTGAGAGCAAGAAGGTACTTTGTTGTTGGTTTAGATTTCTGAAGCAGCCAGAACCCCGAAAGCCTTAAAACCAATAATGCGTGTTGGGGCAGTCGTTTCATGAAAGATACAGGTATTCAGATTCTTTCTTTCTTGAAATTGATTAACATGGTGTTATCATGAATATTACTTGATTGTGCTCTCAAAACATAACTCGAACACGCAGTCGATCATTACAACCGAGTACTTACGGGACAGTCCACGCGTGGATGGCGGTGGCGGTACCAAAGTGGTAGTAACAGACAGCTCTTCATCTTCTCCGCTGAGCTTGGCCACCACTGTCCAAGGACGCAGGTCTTCGGCTACGGGCCTTGGAATGTAGAGCGTACAGGTTCCGTCCGGCTGATTCACGTCGAAGTCGTACTGGTAAGGTACTTGGTCGGAGATAAAACCTGCATCAAACAATTGATTTTAGACATAATATCAAACTTAAACCTCGAAATGTGTGTTAAATCTGAACCTTACACTGATTGTTACTTGACACCGCGATTTTAATAAGGGGTTCAGTGTAAGGATGATTAATTCACGGAAAAAATCGCAACATTCGTTTTTGTTACCCTAAACCTGCCGAGTTCATTGTATCTACTCGTCATTATAAATCACTTTTGCTATTTGACGAACTCTGATACCGCGAAACAAAACTTAGCTCTTCCAGACATTGGTTGGCATTAAATCCGGAATGAAATAATTCAGAAAAGCGCGGCAGTTACCGACATAGCGTGCAGAGTGAGCAAGCTGAAGTGGCAGTAGGCTGGCATGTTTGTCGGAGGACCGATGATCGATGGAGCAAACGAGTCCTGGAATGGAGACCGCGTATCGGCAAGTGTAGCGTGGGGCGCCCCCGCTAGTGGGCTAAAGGTGACTGAGATAGACTGGAAGCGGGAGGCGGAGAACAGGATGCTGTGGCGCAGCTTGAGAGAGCCCTATGTCCGTCAATGACCTGCGTTAGGCTAAGTTGATACATTTGTTCGATTTATGTGAACACAAATGTATGGATGAGATAGATCCTCCATTTCCTTTTGCTTACCTAGTCCGTCGCTTCGTACAAATCTACAGTATTCCAGTTTGGCCATTCCAGCCGAAATGCGTACTACCACGGCGGCGGCTCTGCCCTCCCAGCGGAGATACGCCATTAAACGCTCTGCAACAGAATAAACAGTGTTCTAAACGAGGCCAAACTCTTCGCTGTCTACTGATTTCTAACAAATTATATTGATAAAGTAATACTGATTTGCTATAATGTCTTCTTCTTCTTTATCGTGTGGTTAGTTCCTAACCTGGTGTCAGAGTTTTAAAAAAGATAATGTCTTGATTGATTTTTCAGATGTACGACTGATGACTTTAAGTTCGTATTAAAAAAAAAATAGTATTAACGCGAAAATTGATAAATATATCAAATATAAATTATAGAATCAGGCGTTACTTTGCGGAAAGCAATGACATTAAAGGTTATGCAAAATATTTCGTTTAAATTCCGCGAAAAAAGATCCAGGCCTGGATGTAGGATGAAACACCCCTTTGTTGCCCGTATTACTACCAGTAGTACCACGGTTTAAAAAAAAACCCGTAGAACTACCAAGCGATCCAGTAGTACCACGGGAAGTCGGTGACTTTTGTTTGTTTGATATAGTTTTTTTGTCACCGACTTCTGAAGCTAAAGTAATTTTTCAATTTTTTGTGTTTTCGAAGACGGTTTCATTTATTGCCAAAAAAAAACTAAACTACCTAACTTGTTGATCTTATGTACTAACTATTAATCCCAAGAGTAACATGGGTAAAAAAAACCTCCCCGAAAAATCTTCAAAAACAAACTAAATTCAAGATGGCGTTTTTTTCGTTATGGGTGTCATTTTCAGGATTTTTGGGGTTGCCGATTACGGAAATGAGGTCAAAATGAAAATCCAAGATGGCGCCGACGAAAATATTCGTCATGGCTGTCATTTTCATGGTTTTCGGGGACGCTGATAACGAAAATGAGGTCAAAATAAACGTACAACAAAAAAAAAAAATACAAAAAAAATCAATTCTCGTTTTTTTTCTTCGGCTGCCCCGGGCTCAATTTTGAACCTTCACCACTGACACCTACGTATACCATGTTTATCTTATCTTATTGGCCTTCAAGATTTTGGCCGCGACGACATTACCTGTTCTCGCGAGTCGGTACTTTGTGTTGGCATAATAATCTTATTCTTACCGTTGACGTAAACATGAAAGAAGGCTCTCTTTTCCTCGAAATAGGAAGTATTTGTCAGTCCTACATTGCAGCTCCACAGGCCTTCGGCCGATGCCCAGATATTGTTGAACCCGATTCCGCATTCTCCAGCGTCGAAACCGTTGCCGACGTACTTATAGCTTGCTGATGACGTGGCTGCAAAAAAGAGGCGTTATTTTTGTGCATCTTATATCGGCACGCTACTGGGCCAAGAAATCTCCGAATTTCTACCAAAACTCTCCATGTGTTGCCACGTTTGCCCTGCAAACATCTATTAGCACGATCAGCCCCAATATCCATGTGCTCCCCAAGCACCCAGTGACGGTGTTATGAAGTCGTTTGGCTTCTAATGTAGCATTATACTGCGCTTCATTGTTCGTTGGCTAATTTTAAGTTTCCATTCAGTTGAAAAACTTTGGGCGCCATAGCTTAGGAAGAGCAGCACGCGTGTTGTCTTGCCAACAATGAATAATGTGATCTGCACTGTAAACGCTAGGCTTAGATAAAAGGTGTGATACTCACATGGTCGAATGTTGAAGACAGTTCCGTTCGGCGCCCTGAAGTAGCAGTAGCGAACAGCGGTGCCTATGGAGCAAGATATCGTACGGGCGTCGCCAATCCTGCCCGACAAGCCCCCATTGACTTGCAATACCGGTACAGCTGGTAAACAATTTTTTTTTATCAATTTAGTTTCTTTCACTAACAGTAATCTACATTATCCCCAAGTGTTTTAAGCTACATTTAAAACGTTCTTGCGGGTTAATTTTCGTACAAAACGGGAGCGAAGTCGCGAGCATAAGCCAGTTAGGCATAAATACGAAAGATGATCCTAAACATTTCTCGGTAACAGAGCTAAAGGAAGAAATAAATAAGTAACCATGAAGTTTTTGATTCAATAGAAAACAAGATAAATAGTTAGTTTAACGGAACGCAGCTTTTGTCTTGTTATCGACAGAATCATGATAACAGTAGATAATAAATTAAACTTCGTTACGATTAGGCAAAAACTGCTTTAAAAGTAAAAACATGATCTTACTTTGGTCAGTATGATTGGGATATTCATTTTCTAGCGTTTTCGCCGTGACTGTGACGAAGCCATAACTGGGGCCCAGTGTAGTGTCGACGGCACAGCGCCATATGCCGTCGCGCTCAAACAAAGGCATCAAGAAGGTCAGTTTGCAGATGTTGTCTTCAGCATACGACTCGTAACTGTAAGAAAAAACATTATTACTCGATGTTGTTGAGAAAATTAAAGCACAGTACCTACATGTAGCTGGGCCACAACCACATTTGTACAATATGAAACAAGTTTAACACGAAACAACATGAAAAATATTGTTTCAACTTTCAATAATATCATCCTAAAACAATGCTTGGTATACTTGGCCTCAAGTTTCCAGAAAGAGGAGTCTCTTTCCATCTTTAGCATCAATAATTCCTTTAATTGTTTTTCAAAGTAGGAATTAAATATGCTTCTTGCAATAACACTGCACTTTTGCCTCCATCTCAACAATTTTAGCTATAATATGGGCACTAACCGCGTGGTGTGATTCTCGTATCCATCCTCGCTCACCCCAGGACTGGCGATGAAAACTGTACCGGAAGGGTTGCGGAAAGTGCAGCTTAGGACCTGGTTTTCTTCGGGCACGGAACATGTCAGTATCACGGATGTACGCGTCTTCACCACGCTGGTTGTAACAACTGGAGTGGAGTCCACTAGAATGAATCGAGGTCACAGGACTAAAATATATATTTTGGCAAGCTCTTGTAAAGCTTTCGATATAAAAGATGTATTTTGGGTGCAAGATTTCAAACAGAAAATAGTAAAATATTATTCTATACCAACTGCTGCTACCACGTCTACGTCGACCCAGCTACTACGAACGATAACTGTGCCAGGAGCGCCGACAAATAGCTCCCAAAATCCTCTATGTTCCCTTGTCACTCTGTCCAGCACAACCCTGCACGGACCAAATCCGTCGATAACAGTTCTGCCCTTGTTGTCCTTCAGCCTGCAGTACACCGCATCTTCAGGTCCAAACTGGCACTGCCCGCAGTCCATACTAAACGATCGATGGTCGTTGCGTATGATTCTGGAAACAGAACGAAACGGTTTAGCGCTAGTAATCAATTGTGGAAATGGATGACGGAACACATGCCCGTAATCCCGAAAGGGTTTGCCAGAGTTGCACCTATAGTACACCCACACTTCACCAGTTATGGTGAAGTCCCATTAAACAGGGGGTAGGCGAGTATAGTTAATTGCCAGTGTGCTGACAGACTCCGGTCTGCTAAAATACGAATATTACTTTCCCCGGCTTGCATATCTTGGATATCGAACCTAAGACCACATACAAAATCAGCAGAAGCACTTGTTTTTTACAACAATAATTAGAAAACTGCTGAAGGTATAAAAGACTTGACTGTACCTAAACTCATCCAGTGTACCCACCTGCCAAAAATGTTGCCGCCAGCCCCAGAGTAAAAATCTGTCGTTTGGAACTTCAACTTATTAATTTCATCATATTCGTCATTCTTTGCAATAGTTAATAATAAACTCTCAGGGGGTCCTAGTTCATCGTAATAGTTATTAAATGAACTCTTACCTTTAACACTAAGAACGACAAAAATTAAAAATAAAGCTAGGAGTTTTTGCATTCTGTAATTTATATTGCTTTACTCTGAAGGTAATTGTGTTTCCGCCGACTAAATAATACTAAAATTAGACAAAAAAAGTGCGATAACCAAAAACTTCTGACTTATCATCGTTATCTTATCGTTTAGGAAATTATCGATTGAACAAGTAGGTAGTCTGTATGTACACACTTGTTGTTTTAGAATGCGAAATCTGTTATCTGTGGCACCGTTACACTTGGACTTTAGCCCGTATTCGGATGCTCGAAAGACTTGACCCGATGCATTTATAACACTACAAGTAGTTTGAATTAATTCGAACCATGAAACCGAACAAGATTGTCCCAAGACTAGGTACTCGACCCCGTCCATTTTCACTTGGTCGTTTGTCCGAATTCCATAGGCGATCAAATTCGGGCTAACGACCAAGTGTAATCGCGACATAAGACATGTGCCTGCGTGACAGAAACCACAGCCTTACGATGAAAAAAATTACAAAGGCTGGCGATAGCTTTGTCAACAGTGCTTGTAAATACAGCTTCGTAGAAAGTTTTCTTAGGGTAAAATGATTAAAAACTAGCTTGTGTCCACGACTTCGATCGTCGTTAATTACACTAGCTACGGAAACGTTTTAATATAACCTGTGACGTTTGGGAATAATGTAGCTTCCCATTATTGAAAGAATTTTTGGTATCGGATCAGTAGATCTGATGATTACCCCAACCACAGATAATATAATACTACGCACCAATGTACTTTTATTTTTTTTTTCGGATGGGAAATCATCAAATGATTCCCCCCACTCTGGGCGGAGCGGAGGGGAGTGTCAGACTTGTACTGACTAAAACCCATCCATGTTCCTTCTTTGCCCTTTGTGTTCCAGGGCCACGGTATCTCTTTCGAACAGTCAGGCAGGCATCGGCCCATGCGGACCCCTGCTTGGTTTCTGATATCTCTTTGAGGCGCGCGTGGAACACGAACACGCCGTCGCCACGGCCTGTCGTCATAAGACGGCCGGACGGCGAGCTAGCCCATAACTCGCCGTCCACAGGCCAGCGCCTACGGTGGCCGGAAGCCACCAAGTGATCCCCGACGCCCAGGGCGTCTCCCGCGGTGGCTAGTACGTGAGGTTCTTTCCCTCTCACGTCCCGCTACCTCTATGACTGCTTCGCAGAAGGAGGTGACGGCTTCCCATTCCCTCTCGCTCCGGACCATGGCTTGAACCAGGGCCGGACGCGAGAGATCGCCGCCGCCAATCGCCGCTACGAGGACACGGTGGTGCTCCGCCCAAGCGGGGCAGACCTGCACGGTGTGCTCCACCGTGTCCTCCGGACGATCCTCGCAGTGGAAACACCCTGACGTTTCTTCCCACCCGATTCGGTGCAGGAACCTCCCGAAACAACCATGTCCGGTGAGGACCTGCGTCAGGCGGTAGGTGAGGGCGCCGTGGCGCCTGTCTAGCCACTCCTCAAAGAGGGGACTTATCGCCACTATGGTGGCGTGCCCTGCACGGGGTTGCGACAGTCGCTCTCTCCATGTCGCCATGAGATCACGCCGGAGGTCTGTCCGCTGAGCGGCAATTTGCCGCGGCAGCGGAGTTTCCCCCCGACGTAGTGCCTCCGCGCGCCATTCGTGCAGGCGCGCGAGGACTATCGCCTCCAGATCCCATGGCGGCACCCCAACATACTTCAATATTAGTATGGATTTTTGAGGAATAGTATGAAGCGGGACCGGGATCGACTGCGCAGTTTAGGAATACTATTAATCGAAGAAGAGTTCGCTTCAAAAATCAACTATAAATCTTTATTACAGGAGTTAAGCAAAAAAGGGCAATACTTTTGTAAAAGACCTCGCTGGTTACACTATATACAAAAATATGGTAAGATCTTGGGAATAAGTTCTGAAAGAGAAGGGCCGCTAGGCCTCGCTTGTGCGACTTCGCCCACGTGCAGATTAGTCCACTGTTCGGGGGCGCGGCTTACTGACGGTATTGTGGTAGAAATAAATGTATTTAACAAAAATAGAAACGTTTTATTCACAAGGCAGTTTTGGCCTAGAGGTACATACATACATGAATAAAAACAGAAAACGAATTAAAAAAAATACAAATACAATACAATAGTTCTTGATCGAAGCACTTAGACCTCATTTTAAATAGGGCGCTCCCACGATCTTCTGATGCTAGTAATGGTTGTGTACAAGCGCAATTTAAAAAGAAAGAATGTACACTGTTGAAAACCTACTAACCTCACTCTGCCCTACAGGGCACAGCTAGACAGCTATTTTCGTTGTAGGTTCAGAGGTGGTGGTGGTTCCAGCATAAGCTTACCTAACATTATTATTAGTACGCATTTTCAATAATGTAAGAAACACAGTTTTGTTACCAATAACGTACGGTCTAGTGTACTTGTAGAAAGTAAATATTTCTTCAACATATAATAAAAGTTAATATAAATCAAGGTATACCTTAATTTGGGTGAATATATCAAATATATCAATATAATAAATCACAGTCGAAAATTGTTCTCAAAAACGAACTTCAAAAGGATGTTAGAGAATATGATTTTTTTAGACATTCTCATCAAATTTTTCGCGGTAAGTCGGTAAGAATATCAGTATGTACAGGATTGGGTACGTTAGCCACATGCTGCGGTTGAGGCTGGGGCTGCCTCCTGAAGCTGTTCCTAATTCGGACAGCTCTCTGGTGTGTCTACTCGCGGTTCTTCTTGGGCAAGAAAGACGCGACAATAAGAAACACGAAAATGCTGCCGAAGAGACACCAAAGGATGATTGAAGCATTACCTGGAAAACAAATAAATCATTTAACTTTGGATTGATTCCAGGATTAGTCAGAAGCGCGAAAGTCTGACCACCGGTCTTGCTGTTACGTATCGTGTTAACTACGCGGGATGTCAGGTCAGGCCGGCAGTAGTTCCATGTCAAATACTGGTATTCAGTTACTTTCTCTCTTGAAATTGATTGACTATGTAAAGCAGTGTGTTATCATGAAAATTCCTTGATTGTGCTCTCGATACATAACTCGAACACGCAGTCGATCATTATAACCGAGTACTTACTGGACACACCACGCATGGAATGCGATCGCGGTTCCAAAGTGGTA
The DNA here is from genome assembly GCA_910589295.1 of Noctua janthe. Classification (NCBI taxonomy): domain Eukaryota; kingdom Metazoa; phylum Arthropoda; class Insecta; order Lepidoptera; family Noctuidae; genus Noctua; species Noctua janthe. The sequence goes on along the minus strand of OU342575.1, from coordinate 10,398,690 downwards.
GTAACAGACTGCTCTTCATCTTCTCCGCTGATCTTGGCCACCACTGTCCAAGGACGCAGGTCTTCTTCTATGGGACTCTGAATGTAGAGGGTACAGGTTCCGAATAGCTGATTCATGTCGAAAGAGTACGGGTAAGTAGCGTGCTCGGAGACAAAACCTGCATCAAAAAATAGATTTTAGACATGTCTCCTTGGTGTTAAGTTAAAAAATTTAAACCTCGTTTGTTTTAAACCTGAACTTTATACCAGTTGTTATTTGACACCGAGATTTCAGTTAGAAGGTACGTTCAAGGAATGTAATGCACGGAAAAATTTGCAATTCGCCCAGAGCGGGAGGGGGGGGTTGGAAAGGGGGATCATTTGATGATTTCCCATCCGAAGAAAAAAAAGGTTGAAGGGTCCATTCATTCCACACATACCTACTCACACATACATACACATCTACATTATTATAACTCTGATATCGCGAAACAAAACTTAGCTCTTCCACACATTGGTTGGCATTAGATCCGGAATGAAATAATCCAGAAAAGAGCGGCAGTTACCGATACAGCATGCAGTGTAAGCAACCTGAAGTGGCAGTGGGCTGGCATGTTTGTCGGGGGATCGATAATCAATGGAGCAAACGACTCCTGGAATGGAGGCCGCGTATCGGCAAGTGTAGCGTGGGGCGCCCCCGCTAGTGGATCGATTCGCCCCTAAAAGGTGGCTGGGATAGACTGGATGCGGGAGGCGGAGAACAGGGTGCTGTGGCGCAGCTTGAGAGAGCCCTATGTCCAGCAGCGGCCTGCGTTGATTGATACGTTCGATTCATGTGAACACAAATGTATGGATGGAAAAGTGGTCTGCATTTTCGCTTACCTACTCCGTCGCTTCGCACAAATCTACAGTAATCCAGCTCGGGTCCAAGCGATAAGCGCAAGCGTACCACCACGGAGCTGCCCTCCCAGCGGTGATACACCATCAAACGCTCTGCAACAGAATAAACAGTGTCCTATATGAAGCCAAACTAAAAAAATAATATTGATGTGCTATATGTCTCTTGCTCTTGCTCTACAAGTTTGTCGGCACTTGGTGTTGGCATAATAATCTAATTCTTACCGTTGATGTAAACATTAAAGAAGGCTCTCTTTTCCTCGAAATAGGATGTATTTTTCAGTCCTACATTGCAGGTCCACTGGCCTTGGGCCGATGTCCAGATGTTGTTAAACCTGATGCCGCATTCTCCAGCGTCGAAACCATTGCCGAAGTACTCATAGCCTGCTGATGAGGTTGCTGCAAAAAAGGGGCGTTATTTTTGTGGATTTTATAGAATGACTTGTTGCTGCACTCCTACAAAAACTCTCCATGTTTTGCCACTTCTGCTCTGCAAACACATTATATTATCACGGTCAGCCCAAAATATCCATGTGTTTCCCAAGCTCCCAGTAACTGAGATATGACGTAGTCTGCTTCTAACGTAGCAGAATACTGCGCTTCATTGCTCGTTGGTTAATCGTCAGTTGACAAGCTTATGCCGCCATGGGTTAGAAAGAGCACGACGCGTGTTGTCTTGCCAACGCTTAGCAATCGTTGTCCGCACTGAATAACTTTGTAGACTAGTTATCGACCCGCTTTATAAACGTTAGGCTTCGATTAAATTTGTGAAACTCACGTGGTCCAACGTTGAAGACAGTTCCGTTCGGCGCCCTGAAGTAGCAGTAGCGAACAGCGGCGCCTATGGAGCAAGACATCGTAAGGGCGTCGCCTTCCGTCCTCGAAATGCCATCATATTTGCTTTCCAATACCGGCACAGCTAAAAAATTTTTTTTGAACCACTTTAGTTTTAGCAGTACAGCTTAAATTGTTAAAGCGAAACCACCGAATAAAATAGACTTTAAACATGTAATAAGAAGGCTTGGTTACAATATGAAGCAGACAACTGGAGTTGCACCAGCCCCGTTATCAGACCCACCTTGTTTCCTTATCCACTAAACTATATTATGAAGATGACACATTAGGAATAAATACGAAGGATGGTCCCGAACAGTTCCCGGAGTAAAAAGTTGATAAAGGAAGAATAATAATAATAATAATCGTAATCCTGAAGCTAGTGATTCAGCAGAAAACAAGATAAACAGTCAGTATAACTATTTACTAACAAATTTTTAATTTTATAATTTTAATTTTTATAGATTATAATTGTAAATTTTTGTTTCAAATGTATGCATCATATGAGCCTAAATGGATTGAAATAAATGATTTTGAATTGAATTGAAATAGCGGAACGCATCCGTTGTCTTACTATCATCAGTAGATAATAAAATTAACTGCGTAATGATAAGATAAATATTGCTTTGTTTTAATTAAAAAATAAAAAGATGTAGTGAACTTACTGTAGTGATTAGGATCGTTATGAACTAGCTTTGCCATGGGGACGTCGAGGAAGCCATAACTGGTGCCCCCTATAGTGTTTACGGCACAGCGCCATATGCCATTGTTCTCCCCGATAGGCATCAAGAGGGTCAGTTTGCAGATGTTGTCTTCAGCATACGACTCGTAACTGTAAGAAAAAACATTATTACTCGATGTTGTTGAGAAAATTAAAGCACAGCACATGCAGTGCAGCTGTAGCGGGCCATAACCACATTCGCATCACACTGCGTAATACTAAGTTTACAATGCGTAATACTATGTTTAAACAACATAAACATTATTGTTTCACCTTCCAATAACATCAACCTAAAACAATGCTTGGTATTACTTGGCTTCAAGATTCCACAACCAGAAGTTTCTTTCTATCTTCTTTCGGCATCAATTATTTCTTATAACTGTTTATTCAACGTATTCTGTTATGTTGGAACCTTTGTTTCTTGGAATAGCACAGCTCCTCCATCTCTGCAATTTTAGTTATATGGACACTAACCGTGGCGTGACACGTATGTTCTTGTAGCTATCCTGGCTCACCCCAGGGCTGGCGATGAAAACTTTACCGGAGGGGTCGCGGAAAGTGCAGCTTTGGATCTGGTTCTTTTCAGGCACAGAACACGTCAGTATCACGGTTGAATGCATTTCCACCACGCTGGTTGTAACAACTGGAGTGGAGTCCACTGGAACGAATCGAGGTCACAGGACTAAAACTTCTTGGTTCTCGACATGAAGAAGATAATTGTAAATGATAATTGTAATAGGTTTCAAGATATTTCACTCAAGTCAGAAAAGTTGTTTAGTCAGTATTGTAAAGCATTCGATGTAAAAGACATTTTGATGCAAGATTTCAAACAGAAAATGGTAAATATTAATAGTAATATTGTTCTATACCAGCTGGTTGCACATATACGAAGACCCAGCTACTACGAACGATAACTGTGCCAGGAGCGCCGACAAATAGCTCCCAATATCCTTCATGTTCCCTTGTCACTCTGTCCAGCACAACCCTGCACGGACCAAATCCGTCGATAACAATCCTGCCCTTCCTGTCCTTCAGCCTGCAGTACACCGCATCTTCAGGTCCAAAGGTAACATTGACGGCACTGCCCACAGTCCATACTAGACGAACATCGGTCGTTGCGTTCGAATCTAGGAACAGAACAAACATTATTATTAGTGTTAAAAAGCAATCTGAGCACCGTAGGTTAAGACGGGCAGGAAACACCTATCGAACAACGATTGTCCTTCATTAGCGTCTTCATGGACCAGTAGTTTTTGCAGGCGTTGTCGATTCGGCCATCGATTTCGTTTTCCTGCCTGTTTTCGAAACAAAGTGGCCCAAGTATATGTACTCATCGAGATAGTGTATTTCCTGCCTGTCTACTTCGACGCTACGTTTAGTGCTATTAGTCATAGTTTTAGTTTTAGACCGGTTCATCGCGAGTCCTACCTTGAGGTTAGCCGTGCTCACCTCGTGGCTCTGTAGTTCGAGAGCTACAGGAGCAAAGAGGACAATGTCATCGGCAAATCTAAGGGTAGTCAGCCTCTTACTGCCGACATCAACGCCCTTGGTCTTTCATGAGACTGCCAGTGTCTGGAACATCTCCTCAAGTAAACAATTTAGGTAAGAAAAGGTCACCCAGTTTGTTTCTAAGAAGATCGATATACTGTGTTTCCAGATCCTGGTTTTCCAAAGATTTAAAGATTTCGGGGTGTTTTATGCTGTCGAACGCCTTTGTATAATCATAATAATCATCATCATACATTAGAGGTTAACATTACGTTATGACTATGCAATGGCGTTATAGAGGTTTGGATTAGTTTAGAGTACAGACTGTAAATGAGTTGATTTTCCTTTTTCGCAGTAAACTTGCCAAGTTTTTTATCATGATTTTAATTAATAGGTACCGATTGCTTTGTTTGTTAATCATGGTGCAATTAATCTTATCTTTCTTTATTGAAAAGTTGGTAAGTTGGCAAAGTTTCAAAAAAATACTACGTTTATATGCCTTCATTCCATTAAAGAGCTCTTTACTCTGCTCTAGCTTTAGCTCTAGTAGCTTTTTAGGTTTACTAACAGGCGAATATGAAATGAAACGTTGTGCCGTAGGAAAAGGCATTGTCTTTTATGTTCGTCAACTTTAGGGCATAAATAATTTGAAAACTCATGAAGATAAATGACTTGACTGTACCTTAACTCACCCACCTCCCAAAAATGAACGCGCCAGGCCCAGAGCAAAAATCTGTCGGTTGGAACTTCAAATCATTAAGACGCAATTTTCGTCATTCTTTGCAATAGCTAATTAGTCATTAGCAACCGAACACCTAGATTGAAGCGGAATTTTTTGTGCTGATTACACAAAACAACTCTTTGTCAACTCGTAATAGCAATCAAATAAACTCTTACCTTTAATACTAACAAAGACAAAAACTAAAAATAAAGCTAGGATTTTCCACATTTTGTAATTTGCAGCACTTAACTCTGTAGGTAATTGTGTAGCCACCGACGAAATAATACTAGAATTAAACAAAAAACGTGTGATAATCAAATCTTCTGACCATTATCTTATCGTTCAGGAAAAATATCGATTGAACAAAATGATAGTTTGTACGTGTAGCAATGACAATTTAAGATCGCGCCAGCCAACTTTTTAGTTTTTTTTCGTCGTGATTTTTGGTGTCGCCCATAACGAAAATTAGAATTAATAGATAAATTAGATTAATTAGAATAAATTAGATTAATTAGAATTATTCAAGATGGCGCCGACGAAAATTTTGGTGTTTTCGATTTAGGTGTCATTTCTATGGTTTTCGGGATCGCTTACAACGAAAATTCAAAATAAAAATTTCTACATGGTTCCAACGAAAAATATTGCAGAAAAAACTTCGTTCCAACCCGTCCCTCAATACGTTTCTCATTGTTTTCTTCGGCTTCACTTGTTGTTTTCAAATGCGATAATTTGTAAGCGTATTATGGTGCTCGAAAGACTTTACTGGAATCCAGGTACCCCATAAATTTATTACACTACGAGTAGTTTGAATAAATTCAAACCATGAAACTTAACAAAATTGTTCGAAGACGGGCGGAGGTACTTGACTGCGTCCAGGCAATCGAATTCAGGTGTGATCGCGACCAAGTGTGATCATCATTAAACAAGTGCCTGCGTACCTAATGCGTTACACAAACCACAGCCTAAAAACATTTTACAACTGCACTGATTTATTTACAAACTAGCTTTTGCCCTCGGCTTCGCTCGCGATGATCTAGAATTTGACATTCAATTTGGATTGTAGTCTGCTTGTAATAATATAATTGAATAATGATTCGAAAGACACGAGGCGGCATCTACTATCATAAGAACGTTATTGTTGTTTTTCTCGAGAACTGTACTTTTTTTCGGGATGAAAGGTGATGTCTGTTTCTGTACACCTGACAACGTATATACAAAATTTCAGAATTATCGGTTCAGTAGTTTAGACGTGAAAGGTAACAAACAAACAAACTTACTTTCACTCAGATGATGAAGATTTCTAGCACTGCTTAATTAAGTTAACTCGTGGAATTTTACTGTTACTGGAATGCCTTAAAAAAATATTAAATGCTTATTTATCTTTACAATCATGTTATTTTTTGTGTAATACACAAAATAACTGAAATGTATTTTCTAAATTAATGGAGGAATATCAGATTTTGTAATTTTAATACCAATAATAATAATAAGTAATACATTTATAATATTAGTTAGGAATAGGATAGGATAGAATTATAAAGTCTTTGTAATGGAACGTCACAACTGCTTAGTCTTTTTCCAACTGTTTTAGGGCCGGCCGGCATCCAGTCTAAACGGTTGTACTCAGTAATTGGGAAACACGATACAGCGATACTCCTCGATGAGCGAGGTTGTGAGACTAACAGGCTTCTGGCCAGCCATAAGGACTATCTAAGATGTACAAATTACAGCCGGGACAAACGGGTTAACGTGTTTGCCGAGGCACGGAGAGGAGTCGTTATGTTATGAATGGTCACCTATCTGAACCACTTGCTCCCTTTTGCAATATCAATCGCACTTCATTTTGTCCCGCTCCTTTAGCTCCGTTGACAGGCTTCCAGTCTTTAATCACGACATTAATCTGACTTTGGAACTTATTATTGTATTATATCAGGAAATGTATGGAGTCTAATAACCGCTCCTGTAGGAATAGATGTACCAAATATTTTATAATAAGAAAAACGTTTAGTACCAGAATTCCAGTAACACCTTGTCTTAATTCCTTGTCCAATCGCAGTAATGTAGTAGTTCAGTCAGTGCCCTACATTACTTGACCCCAGAGAACCAGAGTTGTCGATTAAGCTCACAGAATAATTAGGTTGAAGTGGCAATGGGCCGGCCATATTAGCAGTAGAACCGATGACCGTTGGGGTAGACGTGTTCTTGAGTGGAGACCGCGAATCGGCAAGCGTTAGGTAGGACGCCCTCAGGCTCGGTGAGGCGACGATCTTCGCAGGGTGGCTGGTAGAACTGGATGAGCGTTGCCGAGAATCGAAGCAGCGTGCTATTAAAGAGGCCTATGTCCAGCAGTGGACTGTTGTAGGCTGATGAGGGACTTTTTAAATTGCAAAGCGTACTGTCCCATTCTATCCATAGTACGTATTGCTCATATCTGGGCCATTCACCTGAACAGACTCTTCACATCATAGACATTTGGTTGAGTTAGGAATATGCCTATATCAGGTCTGTTCAATTTCAAGAACCTTTTCCGCTCTTCTTGTGTCATTTACCTCCGATGATTCTTCGGTCTGAGACTGTTTATTTTCTAATATAGCAACTATCTGTACTCGTCCTATCATTTCATTTGTGAAGTTTAGAGAAGACCTTAGCTCAGATAGAAGTAAAAATTCATTTCACATGATTATTTAAAAAAATACTCTTTTTAAATTTTTCTGAACAAGCGGCCTCTGTGGGTAGACGAGAAAAACTTGCCGCAACTTAGCATGATGTTGAGGAGTAGAATTTGTTTGAAGTGAACTTTTTGTGTTAGTCGTTTACACTACTATGTAAACATCTAACACAAAAAGTTCCCTCATTAGGCAACAGATGGCGCTATTTTCTAAAACCCGTTATGGTAGTTTTAACGATGTGTGGTGTGGACAAAGTTCAATCAACCTCACCAAAATATTTTCATATAAATGGCAGAATAACGTTTTGGTTGGTCCCGGCTGTCAATTGTAGATCTTTGACAGTCGTTACAGGTAGTAAGTGGCTAAAAAGTCTGACAACCAGTCTAACCAAGGGGTATCGTAGGTATTACCCAGTACAAACTGGATTGTGGAGGTCAGATAGGCAGTCACTCCATGTAAAATACTGGTATTCAGCTGCATCCGGTTAGACTGAAAGCCGTCCCCAACATAGTTGGGAAAAGTCTCGACGGTGGTGATGATGAGGACTCCAATTCCTTCCGAGCCAACAAGGTGCCTAAGTCACCGGAGAACAGAAATAGTGACCCTGAATATAACAATACTAAATATGTTGTCTTACCTTGTAGGTAGGTACCTACATAATTATTTTGCTAGAGATCTGACCTAATATTCGAAATACTAATAAACCTAGTTTAACAAGGAGGTTCCGTAACACAGCCAATCAGCCATGACAATCTTTAGTCGATTCTAGAACTTTGCCAGACTAGTTTGAATTGATTTCCTTGTGCTTAGCTTTAGCAAAATGTTTTTAAAATGATCTGCTTAAAAAACATAATTATGACAGGTAGTTAAACCTTCAACAAAATACAGGAAATACCAATATTTTCAATTGGCCTTAGATTCGGGACTTTTGAGGTAGCGCCAATGAACAACAATTTAAAGAAAATCTAACCAATGACGAAAATGTAGTGAGGAAAATATTGAGTATGAATGTAGATGGCTATAAGAGTAGCGGAAGACCAAAGAAACGATGGATGCACTGTGTGAAGGATGATATGGCTAGAAAGGAGGTGACTGCTGAGATGACGAATAATAGAGAAGTATGGAAGAAGAAGACATGTCGACCCCAAATAAATTGGGATAAGGGCAGGAGAATGATGTTAATGATGATTATTAGTACGATTGAAACTCAAGTATTTGCGTAAAGAAAACAAGAACAATAAAAAACAAAAAAAATAACTAACAAACAAAACTATTTAAAAAAAAAAACAAACAACAACACAAAAAACAAAACTCAAAAGGCTCTAAAATAACTTTATTTAAAAAAAATAGAAAATTCTCAGGTAACAGTTTTGCTAATAGGTGAGTGTAATATTTATTCAAAAGATAATTTTATTTGGAACACTAGCTTTTAGATAGGGTTATATATAACAATCAGTTATTTACAACTTTTAAGCCACATCCTTTTAAGTTACGTGGTAGTTATTTACTAGGTACACGGGTACATGACAAAAGAATCGATTTCCATTCAAAACCAAAGATTTAAATCGCTAGATTCACCCTACCGCGTCACAAAATGGTCGAATAGTATTGTCTCACTCACTTATACTGAAACTCGTATCTATCGTTAAATGCAGGATGTGCTCCTCTCAGCGTAAACGCTTTCCCGCGACTAAGGACTACGGTAACATCTAATAATTTAAATCTTTGTTCAAAACTCCTTGAAACTGATTCCCAATTTAAACAAAATACGGGAACTTAAGTTCCAAGTTTTATTACTTTTTTTGATTTTCATATTCCCGCTCTTATTAAACTTTTGGCGGTAAGTCGGTTAGTATATCATTGTGGTATCCGTTTTTACCGGAAGGGGTTGTTTTCTGAAACTGTTGCTAATGCTGGAGGCTCTCCTGTACGTCCACTCGCGGTTCTTCTTAGGGATTAGAGACACAGCAGCCAGGATCAGCACTATACCTATGATGACGAAGAAAGTCCAAAGCAGAATTCCCATCATCACTGAAAAAGAAGTTTTTAGGAAATTAACGAACTTCTTATGATTATATCTGTGATTCTCAATTCATTATGCAAACTTATAAATAAAGAACCGATGTATTATAAATTTAATTTAACAAGCCCGGCAGGGCTATTGCTTAAGTCTGTTGACAGTTCATAAAAATTACGAGTTTTGATAAACAATGACAGTTCTGCACGGGTAGCGAAACCAACTAGAACGGTCATTGTATATCAAAACTCCTAATTATGAACTGTCAACAAACAGAGATACGCAATAGCCCTACTGGTCTGCTTATCGATAGAATTCTGCACAAATGATGAACTTTTATACGAACTTTCATCCCCTACTTAACGTTTAGGGGATGAATTTACAAAAAATCCTTCGTTAGGTACTACTCCATTAGGAATGCCTGTACAAACTTGTCATGGGAAACCATGACAGCGATTCCCATCACTATGCTGTCGTAAAAGTTTTCATTACCTAAATCAGACGGAAAATATAGTAGGTATATTTATTCACATTTTTTCAAATACAGATATGTTTTTGTAATTGTTTAGTACCTACGCGAAGCCAACGAATTAATTTATTAAAAAAAGGGGCATTTTGTGAAATTAGGCTGACAATAAATAGTTTTTGAAGATTGAAATGACATCTTCATCATTTTCTAGTGTATTAGCTAATACAGGGTAAAAGGGACAGCCCTCCACAAACTGACAGGATGCATTCAGCTCCTTATTTTGAATCATATTTCACCGGAATTTTCTTCCGGAAATGTTTAATTTATTTTCAGTTACTATTCCCCTATTTCAACGCACTCCATTTATGTAAATAATGCGGCTAAAATCAAAAATCCTACAATGGATGTTGAAATACTCTAACGAACGACGTGTGAAATCAGTTGTTCTCGAACTCGTCGACGCGCTTGCCGTTCGCTACGTGCGTTTTGCTACTGTAACGATACATTGCGTATGAGGAAATAAAACAAATAAAATTTATTGGATTCCCATAACATTTCTGAAATAATTTCTTGTACCGGTCATTTTAGTATGATATACTGAATTCACCCCATCAGTTTGTGAAGGGCTGTTCCTTACGCCCTGTATAATTTTATATTAATAAGCTTTTATTAGCTTCACCTGTAACTTACTATAGCATAAGCATAATCAGCCTATTAATGTTCCCAATGCTGGGACGCAGGCCTCCGCTCTATGAGAAGGAATGGGCTATAATCCACCACGCGGGCCCAGTGCGGGTTGGTAGATGTCACATGTCTTCGAATTTTAGGTTCTAGGACATGCCGGTTTCCTCACGATGTTTTCCTTCACCGTTTTAAGAGCAGTGGTGATGAAATAAATAACTTACTATACTGATATAGAATTCAATAGCTAATATACTTACATGACGGTCCACCCATATACTGCGGTGGTGGACAATTGAAAGTGGAAGTCATAAAGATCTCTCCGTCTGTTCCAACGGCCTTGGCGAACACGGTCCAGGGGCGCAGGTCATCAGATTGAGGGCTCCAAATGTTGAGGGCACACGTACCGTAGGACATCTCGTATGAGTCCAATGCGTACTCTACAGGCACGTTGTCCGACATGAAAGCTGGGACAAACAGATGGTTGAAAGTTAATTCAAACAAGCATCATTTAGTTTTTTTTTTTGTTTATTTTAGTTTTTTGGTTGTTGTTATGTCTATTTGCGGAATGATGCGGAGGAATGAGATAAATGTCGTGTGAAGATGGATATAAGAGTAGGGGACCAAAGAAACGGTGGATGGACTGTGTGAAGAGGGTGGACTTATTACATGACGATTAATAGAGAAGTGAGAAGAATTGATATAGTTTAACATATGGATTTCCTTGATTAATCCAAATTGGTGTAAAAAACAGCTTCTATAATTAAACTCAAACCGAACTGACTTTTGAGCTGTACCACCATACAAAATTTCGTTTGTTTTTTTGTTTTCTCCTACATATTATATTATAAAGTTTTATTAGTGGCCGCCAAAAATGCTCCATACATTTTGGTCATTGTCCTTTCGGGGTTTGACAACTTTCTGTTCTACAGACGACAAACGTTAAACGTGTTCTGCTCACCTAGTCCATCGATGCGTACAAATCTGCAATATTCCAGCCTGGGCGCGTCTCCAATTGCCAAACGCAAACTCACGGAACCACCCTGCCATTCGTGATATATGCGTATACGCTCTGAAACAGAAGAAAAACACATGGAGTAAACTTATCATGATCTGACTATAGTTTTCCTAACTATATTGGGGTCGGTTTCCAATCTAATCGGATACAGTTGAATGCCAGTATTTTACAAGGAGCGACTGCCTATCTGACCTCCACAACCAAGGGCGGATCCAGGGGGGAGGTCATGGGGGTCATGACCCCCCCTCCTGGACTGAGAACAATTTTAATTTCAAAAAGTTTTGGGAGTTGATTTTGTTATTTAATTAAGTTAATATATTTTGACATACCGGGTGTAAACAGACCCTTCACATATCCGTCAACCAAGCATTCTGTACATCAAACTAAGTAACTTTACGCAAAAATTATTGCTGGGAATCGACTTATTTTTTGGGGTGTAAAATCACGTTTTACAGTAAAACTCGATGGAAAGCACTCATAGCATTGTGCTGATGAATGGATTGAATAGTACGAGGGTCGTGGAGGTGTGTAAAGTAAAAATCTTACATTAAAAACACGTATTTAAAAAAAACTTATGAAAAAGTTGGAACTTTGACCCCCAATATCTCCGTAACTAGAAGGTTCCCAGGTATGGTCTAGAACAAAAAAATGATCGCAGTGACGGGGAAAACAAGTGCCTTTCGTTTATGTTAAGGGTCTATTTACACCCTTTATAGCAATAAAACACTTTCTTCTTAATTTGAATTATTATTGTAATCGAATTTGAGCCTATCATGACTAGATCTCAACTATGTGACCCCCCCTTGACATGAAAGCTGGATCCGCTCCCGTCCACAACCCAGTTAAGTTACTAACACAGGAAACACGTGTTGCCAGTTCTTAGGGCTTCCGATTACCCGTAACTAACTCAAAGATTTGAAAAACAGCTTAACGTACTTTTCAAGACATGGAGGGGAATGTAATGGGTAATCACCCACCCGTGGGTCGAACTCAGTAAGCGTTGCCTAGACAGCGGGCTGATAAGGACACATGAGTAATGTGGTTTAGATGCCAGTTCAAACTCTTCCAAGATCTTTATACTATACCATAGAAGATTTAGAATACATGCTTCAACTCAAGTCTAGCCGTTCGGTATGAATGAAACGAAACGCACACTTGTAAACAAGGCATAACAGCATCGTTTTCGCTAGGAGAAATGAAGTGATGCTGATACCATCATCTAGCTTTTTTGTTGTCTAACCCGATGCAGCTAGACCAGTATTTTTCGTGGAGCGACTGGGTAACACGATAGCCCTTGGTAAGACTGATTGTCAGGCTTTCGGGCCACTGACTACCTGTACCAACTGTCAAAAGTCTTCAAATGACATTCTGGATCAACGAGTTAACGTGCTTTCCGAGGCATGAGGCATTGGTCACCCATCAACAGACCGACCTTGGCAAGCCCAGTTTCACCTTGAAAATCGGCCCGTGTGGGTGTTATACAGACAGACAGGCAGACAGACAGTGTCTGTCTGCCCCTCGTGTGCGGCGACTGACCTCACGCAGTGCTTATTAGTGTACGTTGGGTACTTGGAGTTAGACCTAAGTTTTCTTACCGTAGATGTTAACTTCGAAGGAGCTTCTCCGTTCTTCAGGTTCGCCGACCAGTCCTACATTGCAGCTCCAAAGACCACTGTCATTAAGCCAGAGGTTGTTGAACCTGATGCCACATTCGCCCGCGTCGAGACTGTTGCCGACGTACTCATAGTTTTCTGATGAGATTGCTGCGAAAATAGTAAAGAGAGGTTGTTTTAGATTTATCCATGACATTAAAATATTGTCTATAATATTTATTTTAGTAAAGGCGCCAATGTAGCCCGAGAAATAAAAATTTCTTATTTTTGTTGCAATTTGCAGGTCAGTGTCGGGTTGAATGTTGATTAAAATATGATTCGCGACCATAGCACGTATGTAGTTACAGAATTGTAATCATTAAAATCATCAATACAACCTTCTAAGTTCATTTAATCAACATGCAATCTGGCACTGTCCTGCAAATTGCAAAAAACTTAGGAAAATTTTAATTTTGCGGGCTACCCTGGACCCTGGTGCTAGATTTAGGCAATAGATGCGGCGACTCAACATCACCTGGGAATACCGTGTGGAGAGACGAAACACGTGTCGAATATAGGTACAGACCACATCAAGCTGTCAAATTTTCCCAATCAACCTTTAACCTAATGATTTAGCGATAAAGTTGAAAATCTGTTGCTAGTTTATATAATTTTTGCGGGACCATTCACTGCACATTTTGTTTCAGAGTGAGTTCTACAAGGGTGACAATTATTTTTAAGGTATGATACTCACAGGGTCCCACGTTGAAGACAGTTCCGTTCGGTGCCCTGAAGTAGCAGTAGCGAACAGCGGCGTCTATGGAGCAAGATATCGTCTCTGCTTTGCCTTCAGTTCCCGAATACGAAAAAGACGAGGGTAGCAATTGCGGCTCTAGAAATAAAATTAAAGGTATTTGTACAAAAAATATAATTAAAGAAAGGATGATGTTTGATTTGAAAAAAAACTTATAGTCTAGCCTAGTTTGTTTATCGGTAACATTGATCATTGATGATTAAAAATATCAGTTGTACGAACTATTAATAAAGTAGGTCAATACCCCTTCAGCTAGATAAAAATATTACATTATATAAACGATTATTGAAAGTAAGTAAACCTACCGATATTGTTTTTGTAATTAATCCCATCCATGGAGAAGGTAAGGAAACCGTAGCTGGTGCCGCTCGCGGTGTCAACGGCACAGCGCCAAATGCCAATGTGCTCAGAAGAAGGCGTCAGGAGTCGCAGAGTGCAGTCGTGGCTTTCAGAATCGGATTCGTAACTGTAGAACAAAATGCATTATTTAAGTAATAAGCTATTTCCCGCGGCATCGCTCGCGATATGTTCAGATAATCCCAAGGGAACGTTTAAAATGCCTATGACACTCGGCAATAATAAAGCTTCCCATTTGTGAGAGAAGAAGGAATCGGATGAGCAGTTTCGAAGATTCTCCGAAGCTCTTTATAATATTAGTATAGACAACTTTTCTCCGCCAACAGCCTAATTGACAGATCGAAGTACTAACCGTAAGCCGACCCCGGTGTACCCGTCCTGCCCCACCCCGTGGCTGACTATGAGGACGTTGCCCATAGGATCCCGGAACAGGCAAGTTTCGATCTCGTTCGCCGCGGGGACAGAACACGTCATCAGCACAGATGAACCATTCCTCGCCACTTCTGTAGTGACCACTGGCCTGTTGTCTGAAATAAGTTGAGGGCATCATCACTATGGTTCAGTTTGTGTGAAAAGTAGTAAAGGCGATGCTTTGAGGCTTATAAGACTCTTCATGAAGATGCTTCAAAGCATCGCCTCTGCGATTGGTCCTCTGCTCTCGCATCAAAAGCTGAGAACTGCTGGGACAGAAGGGACACAAGCTTCCTTTACTGAAGCAAAACTCGGCCTTCTCTGTCTCACAAGAGAGAAAGAAGACTGTCATTTCTCCGTACATTTTGTTTATTTTTAAGTCATTCAAATATTTACGAGCGATAGACGGGACAAGACAAAAAAAAATCGTAATCTAATACCTCTTACTACTTGGTAACAAGTCGTTCTGTATACGTTTAGTGTACATCGTTTCGTCGATTCGTGTGTCAAAATCAAAAATGTTCGAGATCAAAATTTTTGTATGAAAATATTCCCAATGTTCGCTCTATAAGTCTTTTAAATCCTTTTGAATTTCCGTGACATGTCTTGGAATTTTTGGTTCTAGTACAATGTCGGTTTCCCTTCACTGCACCGTTTTGTGAGTAAAACGTGATATTTTGTTAAAACCCTAAGCATTAATGAAACATAATTCGGAATATTTTTACAAACAAAACACAAAATCTGTATTACTAAAAATTAATTACCACATGTGAGCATTACTTGAGGACGGCTCGACCAATTTATCTGATTTATTTTTTGTTGTGTTTGTTATTATCAGGACAAGGGTTGTGTCAAAGAAAATTTCGACATAATCATCACCATCATCATTTCAGCCAAAAACGTCCACTGCTGGACATAAGCCTCCCCAAAGGGGGGGTTTTGCCATAACCGCCACGCATGGCAGGCTGATTGGCGATCGCAGTACGGTTGTTAAAAAAGCACAGAGAACGCTGCCGCCCGTTCTCTGGTAAGTCACCTCTTACGACACCCACGGGAAGATATGGGATGGTGCTATTCTTTACATCCGACACCATACAGTACATATAACATAACATACCAGTTGGTATTACAGTCACATAGAAAGTGTCTCGACGAAGCATGACTGTGCCCGGAACGCCAACTTCTATGCTCCACCATCCTTCAAGAGCCAGCGTTACTCTATCCAACAAAATTCTACAAGCGCCAAATCCGTCGAAAATGCGGTTATGTTCGCTGTCGAAAATCCTGCAGTACACTGCATCTTCAGGGCCAATGGTGACGTTCACGGATTTGCCTTCAGTCCATGTCCAATTACCCACGGAGATTTCAACCGATTCTGTGGAATACATTAAAAAAAGCGTTTTAAATGAGATTATGGATAGGTGAAGGAAATGTTAGAAACAGCTGAAGTGTTATATCAACTATCAATACCCACCGTACCAGTATCTTAGAACAAAACAGCATTGTAATTGCGTCACATTCTCAATGCTATATATTTTCTCATTTCAATGACTTTCATTGCGTTTTTTAGGAAGAAGTGAACACACAAAGCTATTTAATTATTAATTGCCTTCAAAACCTTCGGAATGAGCATCATGCAATTGAGGTGCAGGCTGCTCTGCGCAACAAAAATGTTGCATATCTTTTATTTGTCATGAATATCTATCTACTGCAACATGACTGTTTCTCGCAAAACAAAACATGTTGTTGAAACAATATGGCAAAACTTTGTTTGCACTATTAATACCGGGCTTTATATTGGATCTAAGAAAAGCCAACGAAAGAGCTGTGAAGGTGGCTATATACTGGTCGGGTATTATTTGAGACCATCAACATGCAAAGAAAAAGAATATCGTCATAATTCAGAAAGTGTTTGTTTTCTTGACAAAAATGTTGCGGAAAGTAACTTCACTTTGACTGCCGAATTCAAATTATTGATATTTGCACTGTGTGATGGGAACCGTTCTCCACCAATGTTACCCTCTTATCTGAATTGCGACCATCATCATCATCATCATCTGCCTAGCCTTTTCCTAACTATATTGGGGTCGGCTTCCAGTCTGAATGGCGACCCTTTGTCTGAATACTTCTACACAATTAGATGTGTGTGTGTATGTGTGTGTGTTATTAAATAACCATTACCTAAAATATTCACTTGAACAGTCGCTTTGTATGTTATTGTGTTTCCATACTCGATAGCCCACATTCCACGCTGCGCACCAGTGACATTTCTTACAGTGAAGCCACAAGAACTATACCGAAATCCATCAACTTCAAACTCTTTGACTTGTTCATCATTAGGTTCATACAGCTTACAAGTGTCATACATGTGCGTGGCATTCGGTAAACTCACATACAGGTCAGCCCCTTCAGTAATCGTTATTGTTCCCAGAGACGATATTTCTGAAAGAATAGATTTGTATTTAAATTTATTATCTGTTATCGTTGGCCGATAGAGTGTATTTAATTTAATATCTCGGGACGTGACGTGATAATCGGATTATAATTAATTTAAATATGATAGATTACCTTCGATTCGGATAGTAAAATTCCGCCTTCTTTCGATATGAGTAGACGACCTGGTGGCTCTAGCGATGAGGGTCCATTGTCCAAGCATGTCTAAAGACTCCACATTGACCTGAACCCCGCATTCAATGCCATTTCCTTCTACAATTTCTATGTTGGGAACACTAAATCCATCTATAAAGGCGTATTGCAAGCCGCTCGGAGTCAATAAGTGACAACTCTCATTTTCAATAGAGCTCGAGGAGCTGATAGTTACTCTATGCGATGCCTCTAATTCCGTAGTGAAAATCGTTTCCGTCAAATTTTCAACTACTCTAAAGTCATCTAAAATGGGATTTGCAGGATCTGGAACAAAATATTCGAAATAAATACAGGGTGTAAGGAACAGCCCTCCACAAACTGATGGGATGAGTTCAGTATATCATACTAAGATGACCGGTACAAGAAATTATTTCGGGATTGTTATGGGAATCCAATAAATTTGATTTGTTTTATTTCCTGATACGCAATGTATCGTTACCGTGGCAAAACGTACGTATCTCTGTAGCTAGGCAGGAAGTGAACAGCTGATTTCACGCGTCCTTCGTTAGATTATTTCAACAACCATTGTTGGATTTTTTATTTTAGCCGTATTATTTACATAAACGGAGTGCTGCGTACAGGAAATGTAAGTTTACATTGAAGTAAAGGAATAGTAACTGAAAATATATTAAAAAATAAAATTTTCCGTAAGAAAAATTCTGGTGGAATATGATTCAAAATGTGGAGCTTAATGCACCCTGTCAGTTTGCATTCCCTATTGGCTGTCCCTTACACCCTGTATAATATGTTAACTTTTAATAACTAAACAAATCACACGATAAAAAACCGTTGAGCCATTTTTGCTATAAACGAAAAAAAAACCATGTAAATATTGCCGCCGCGCGCCGCTCCACAGTAGCCCACAGCTAGGCTACGTACAAGTGCTCAGGTTGGCTATTACTTTGTTTGTAAATACAGGCGCGATCATATATTTTGGTCCTGACCCACGGCCACGTGACGCACAATACATGACTGGCGAACATATCCGCGCAGCTAAAGTGGCAAACTACTCCTGGCTCTTTCTGCGTGCCAATGGACTATTAACGGTATCTAACTTTAAAAATTATCTTACCTTCTTCTATGATACGGAACGTCTGCCGCCTCTCAGTAAACTGATTACCATTACTGAATTTACCAATAAGCTGCCATTCACCCAGCATATCCTCAGTTATTGGGCTAAAAGTAATTTGACAGGCTGTTGTCACACTTTTTAAAACGACTCCATGCAGAGCGACGGCATTGTTCAAATCATAAGATTGACCTGTAGACTTTCTGTACTGACAGTTGTCGACTTGTCCAACACTTCTTACACTGACATCCAAGGTGCGTCCCAAAATAACGAGATGGCTGTCCTCTTGTAATGTAGTTACATTATACGCTTGTTCGTACGGGTTGTCCTCATCTGAAACAGTTTCATTGTCAGGCACAACATCAATTTCATAGTTTATAATTTTACTTTAATTGTCAATACGTACTGTAAAGGAAGAATTTCAATGGTAGATGCACTTCATTCAAACCAATAGTCCATGCACGGAATTTACCATAGATTGACCAGTCTCCTATGGAGGACTTATCTATGTTGGTGAAATTGATGCTACATAGAGTTGCACGGTTCCAAGCAATTCTTTCTATGTGAGGATATTTGACGTCAGCTTTGATAACAAGATCTTCTCCATTGGGCGTGATAACGTGGCATGATTCAGCATCGCCAACCCCAACCACTCCAGGATTGACACTCCCACCAAAGTGAACCGGGTGACTAAACATATTCTGTGTGGCCACACCCCAGTTTGCAGTCGGAGTGTTGTTATTATCTAGAACATTGAAATAAGTTACATTTTTCATTAACGGTGTCAATGCTCTCATTTTGTCTGGTACGATATGTTATACTTGTGCCTTGATTATTTAATCAGTGATAATAATGAAAATGACTGGTCAAGTGCAAGTCATAGACACGCTATGAGTGGAAAACAAAACTTTTATTATATATATTTTTCACCAAAAAAAAAAACGATACTTTACAAATTATACATATAATGAAGTCAACGTGTAAAAATGAACGAGTGTACGTTTAGTTATGTTCTGTGGTTAACGAGAACCCCATCCCGGAGCTAAATACTCGTAATTTCTCAGAAAATGGCGTGAGCTCCTTCTATACTGAATTTTGGTTAAATAGAATTTATTAATTGAATACAAGCAGTTCGAAAATCGGTTAAAGACATTTACATTTCAAAATAGCTAGACCTCATTGGTCAGATTGGGACCTAGTTATAGTCACGTCATCTATGCTTTGACAGACCACTTCTATTTTAGAGAAAATGAAAAATATGAAACTTACTCCAAACGATATTGGCAGGCTGGCATCGCATTCCATTGCTGGTAGAGCTGCCACATAGTCTCCATTCTCCTAACAAACTTTGAGACATCGGTCCTATAGTTATTCTACACGAGACGAAGTTGCTGCTTCTTTGTACTACGACGTTATCCTTTCTAAACGTAGCTGTGCTTGTGAGTACACCATTTGGCGGCCGAACGTAACACTCTTCTTGAAATGATTGTTTGTCTAACGTTATATCAATGAACAGCCCGATTCTAGTGGCATGGCGGATTGTGCTTAGAAAAGTTATATGAGCATCTTCATCTTCTTCTTCGCTTTCTATAGTTTCTGAAATGTTTTTAGCATAATTTAGTAAGTTCGATACATGATGGCCTTTTTTCTTTCCATGTCAAAACAGCTGTAGTTCCCTACGCAGGGTTTGCGTATAAAAATATTAAAAATGATGGCCTTTTTTTTACAAGCTTTTTATGTTTGTGGAGGTTAATCTTGTAACTGAATTTTAAATCAGTTATCGCTAACCGATTGAGCTGAAATTCTGCATACACGTTTAGTTTGAATGTCAATGCATGGTTAGCTAAGTGACGTCATTCTTAATCCAATATGACGGACTCCAAAAGTCAAACAAGGAAAAGTCATCTTTAAAGTGATAGCGCCAAGGTATACCGCGAAATTCAAATTTTACTTACGTTTTTTGCAATTTGCAAAACCGTTAAGTAAATTTGAATTCCGCAAGCTACCCTGGCGCTTTTCGCTTAAATGGAAATGTTAAATATCTAAAGCACATAAATACTCTCTAGCTGAAAGAGACGGGAGAATAACTTGGATAGTCAATTTTAAAATTGCGTGCTTTCTTTCTCTGCTTGCTTGTTAAGTTGATACTCTTAGTGTAATTTTAGTCTGTTAGGGTCAATCACCGAACAACAATAAACTTATCAACGTTTTGCGACACCACGCTCTATACCTTTTAATATTTTATGTATTACCTAAGTAAAACAGTCAGTACCTTTGGAAAGCATATCGGGCGCGACACAATCTCATCTCATTCACCTAATAGTTATAAAGCTATATTTCAATAATACAAATAGGATAACAATTTATAATCTGTGTTTATCTTAATCTCACCTCAACCCCGAAAATTGGTCCTTCGAGGCGGATCGGACTTTAACTACGACGATTTTAACTCCAGTATGGAGATGAGCTATACAATATTTATCTTTAATTTGTAAAATCTGTACATTCTTACCTGGTACATTGACAATGAGATTGTAAGACCGAGAGGCTGCATTTTCATGATCGTAGGTCATGACCCAGAGTCCTTCATCGTTTAAATCTAAATTATTTATGTTTACAATACACTCTATGCTCGTAAGTACTTCATATTTCTCCGTTGATTTGCTTGTATCACGAGGTTTAAATTCAAAATTGTCATCGTGTGGTGGTTTTAAGATACAAGTTTTGACATCGTGATTGGGAACTACAAAGGCTGGAAAATAACCTCCTTCGTCTCTGGGGGTATTTATTCCCGTACTGCTTACGCCACCTGCAAATTATAGGATCGTATTACACGTAGGTCTAAACTCTATCGCTGCCAAAACCTTCTCGACCGTGTTTAAGTAAACTTCAGTTTCTATGGAAAAATAATGGTGTTTCCCATTTTTGTCACCAGGCGTCGCTAGTTCAGTTTCAGCACAAATTGAAGTTTACGTTAACGCGATACGTTACGTTTCTGAAACGTCGCAGTAAGCCTCTGTGGCCTCAAGAGTCTTTTTACACCTGACTGTAGCCGCTCATCATCTGCCTAGCTTATTCCCAACTATGTTGAGTTCAGCTTCCAGTCTAACACATGCATCCCAGTATTTTACATGGAGCGGCTGCCTATATGATCTCCAAAACCAGGTTACTGGGAAATACAGATCTCCAAAACCAGGTTACTGGGAAATACAATACCCCTAGGTAAGACTGGTTGTCAGACTTTCGGGGTTCCCACTAGTCAATACCTATAAATGACAGCCGGGACCTACGGCTTAACGTGCTTTCCGAGGCATAGAGAAAGCTTGGTGTTGGTTACCCATCCACGGACCGATCTGGGCAAACGTTGCTTAACCTTGAAGATCAACCTGTGCAGTTATTATTATTTGACCACGAGCCCCTAGAATACTTGGCATTCAAATTCACGCATATCAATGCCCAATTGCCTCTGATACCACAGATACGTTATTATAATCAAGGTAACTCAACTCAAGTCATAACTAGCAAAGTCCAATTAGTTGATAATGCTTGCGACATGTTTAATGCCTGTTGGTAATCTTGTTTTGTTTTCTCATGTTGCTTAATTCTGAATATATATTTTTTATTCTAGTACCATTCAACTTTTCGATAGCTAATATGACGTGGGCATCCGCTAAGAAAAGATTTTGGAAAATTCAACTCCTAAGCGGGTGAAATGCGAGTTGATGAATATATTATAATATATTATATATAATATTTTTTATTTAGGCTTTGCTTCCGACAAAGATAATAATTTATCTAATAATAATTTAATTTTTTTATCTAATAATTTGCTACTAAGTATCATGGATTGTTATCAGAGTGCATTTCACAATATAAAAATTTCAAGAATTTATTAAATATATACTTTTATAAGTACATCATTAATCTGTTAGGTACACACGTGCATAAGCACGTTTGCGCTTTTCAACCGTAGGTTTTTTTTGTTTTAAAGATAGCATGTAGCATGCTTAGTCACATGAACAAATAGAGAGAAAACATGTCTACAGAATGTATATGTTACGGCTAATAGCCGAAGTGCGGCCAAACCTAGTTTTAGTCGGGTACAACTGGGTGCAGCCGGTTAAACTTAGACGTATCCTACTCATCTTCGGTTAGTACACGCAACCAATTTGGATGTAGCGTTTAGTCACAGTTCTAACCTAACCTAATCCATTTGGTCGGTGTGTCCTAGCAATAAAAAGCATACACAACTGTTACCGGCCCCACCTCGGTTTAGCCGGCTAGAACTAGGTGTAACCTTTTTTTTTCCGTATAAGAAATCATCAAATGAAACTCTGGAGCGGAAGGGAGTGTCAGACTTATACTGACTAAAATCCATCCATGTTCCTTCTTTGCCCTTTGTACTCCAGGGCCACGGTCTCTCTTTCGAACAGTCCCGCAGGCCTGGCAGGCATCGGCCCATGCGGACCCCTACTCATTTGCTGACATCTCTTTGAGGCGCACGTGGAACACGAACGCGCCGTCGACACGGCCTGTCGTCATAAGACGGCTGGACGGCGAGCTAGCTCATAGCTAGCTAGCTCGCCATCCAGCGGTTTTTAGTCGTATCATATATATATCAGAAAGATGTGGGACCATGGTCAAATGCTAGGATGCACATTTCTATACATACTAAAATTACAAAGAGGAAAAATTTGTTTGTATTTAGGGGGTAATCTCCGGTACAAATAATAATCCTATTCTAATAATTCTTTCATCGGCAGAAAGCTACATTATTCGTGGATGCTATAGGCTATAAATTATATTTATATCATCTACATTAGCCGAGCTATCACAATGTATGCGGACGGAGTCGCGGGCGAAGTGTTGGTTCAGTAATACAAACGGATACTAAATGAATACCAAAACAAAAGCACTCTGTTAAATTTCAAATTTTTAGTGTTGAACCCAGATTTCTATTAAACACTAACATATGCCCGCGGCTTTGTTCGCATGGAGTTCGGTAATTGTCCTACGGGATCATACTACCGGGATAAAAAGTATCCTATGTTGTTGTTAATTCTGGTTAAACTATCTGTGTGCCAATCCGGTCAGTAGTTTTTGCGTGCGAGAGTAACAAACATCAAGACATCCTCACAAACTTTCGCATTTTTAATACACCCAGAGGCGTATACAGGTTGTAAACGGACCCTTCACGAAGCCGTCAACCAAGCATTATGTACATCAAACTAAGTAACTTCACTCAAAAATTATTGCTTACTGGGTAGCGACTTTTTTTTTTGGGGTGAAATATCATATTTTACGGTAATACTTAATGTAACGGTCTCAAAACATTGTTCTGATGGATGGATTAAATAGTACGGGGGTCGTGCAAGTAATTAAAGTAAAAATCTTACATTAAAAACATGCATAAAAAAAAAAAAATTGTTAAAAAGTTGGAACTTGGACCCCCAATATATCCGTAGCTAGAAGGTTCCCAGGTATGGTATAGAACAAAAAATGATCGCAATGACGGGGAGAATAAGTGCCTTTCGGCTTCGTTAAGGGTATTTTTAGACCCTTTATAATGGTACCCAAAGGCCAGTTATGTTTCAGTGTATGGGGAGCTAGCCTAGTGTCATCTATCGGGCACAAATCCACACTCCGTGGCTGCTACTGAGATATTCTTGATGGAAAAATCCAGTAACATTTGTTATTTCGTAAGTAGATATTAGATTGATATAATTCATTGTTGCACTAAGCACTTGCGTAGTAGATAGCGCCTACTATCCTTATCTGCGCATTATAGACGACATTCAAATTAATATCTTAATGGAAGGCGTTATTAGGTATTTAATATTTTAATTTGATCGTTTTGATACATGCTTCATGCTTGTTTTATTGTTTTGCAGGAAAGTCAAATAGATACTTTTTCTTTATTTTATTTACATGCTACTTGTTAGGGTGCCGAACCCAAAGGGTAATCTTAATTACTAAGCCTCCGCTTTCCGTACGTCTGTCAACGGGCTGTATCTTATGACCCGTAATAGGTAGAAAATGGAAAATTTCACAGAATTTGTATTTCTGTTGGCGCTATAACAACAAATAATAAAAGTAAAAATAAATTAAAATTAAATGGGGTCCCCTACTACGATGGTACGAAACCCTTCATTCGCTAGTCCGACTCGCACTTGGTCGGTTTTTCTTTGGTAATGCAGCTTCTGAGCGTTGGGTCCCGAGTTCGATCCAGGTCGGGCAGTGTAAGTTTTAGATGAGATACACTCTGTGGGAGCCTCTGTGTGTCGGATAGTGACACTGGGCTCGCCTCTTTTGTTATCACCATCATCATTTCGCCGAAAGACGTCCACTGCTGGACATAGGCTTTCCCCAAGTGTCGCCACCTTGACCGGTCCCGTGCGTCTCGCTTCCAGCGGATCCCCACAACCTTTACCAGGTCATCGGTCCATCTAGTGGGAGGCCTTCCAACGCAACGTCTTCCGGTTCGCGGTCACCGCTCCAGAACATTTCGACCACATCGGCCATTCGTTCTGCGAGCGATGTGCCCTACCCTCTGCCACTTAAATTTGGCAATTCTTCGGGCTACGCCAGTACCTAACCTTGGTTCTACAATTGTAAAAAAAAATGAAAATGCATAGAGTGCAAATGATGTTTGTTATCTCACAATTTTCCGTTCTATTAAGAATTCGTTTTATATCAATGCTAGTCCTAGAGTGACAGTGCCTACATTGAGGTAGTTCTATTAATAAACACAGCTGGTCACGAATTGTTGATAAAATTTCATTCTTCTCTTTGTTTGTGGGTACTGAATAACCTATTCAGTTCAGTTCACGAAGATGTACCTACATCTTCGTAGGCCTAGCAGGAACGCGGATTAATGTATCTTAACTTAGACTGATTTTGAAATTTGAAAATACTCATTTTAAACGTAGCATTTTACTTTTAAGACTTTGTACAAAAGCACAGTCTTTTAGTAGGAAGATAGGATAGGAAGATTTAATTTATTCTATTTGCGCTATGGAAATAACTGGAATCATCTGACGATGAAGATGCTGATATGTCAGCGTACGTCAGTCAACACCAATGATAGATTTGTTATCCATGTAATACCTATTGGACTGATTGCTCTAAATAAAGTGTACCTATCTTCTTTGTTTCGTCTTATCTCTGCTTATTTAGATAATAGGAAAAATTCACTAATAAAGTAGGGATGCCAAACGTCCCTGTACACCGGGACGTGGCCCGGTCTGACGCGTTGTGTCCCAGTATCGCGGTCAATAAGTAATATGTCCCGGACTCCCGGTCAAAGAGCCATGTGTCCCGGTATCTCGGTAAATAAGTAATTTGTCGCGGACTCCCCGTCAAAGAGCCATGTGTTCCGGTATCGCGGTCAATAAGCAATTTGTCCCGGACTCCCGGTCAAAGAGCCATGTGTCCCGGTATCGCGGTCAATAAGTAATTTGTCCCGGACTCCCGGTCAAACAGCCATGTGTCCCGGTATCTCGGTCAATAAGTAATTTGTCCCTGACTCCCGGTCAAAGATCCATGTGTCCCGGTATCTCGGTCAATAAGTAATTTGTCCCGGACTCCCGGTCAAAGAGCCATGTGTCCCGGTATCTCGGTCAATAAGTAATTTGCCCCGGACTCCCGGTCAAAGAGCCATGTGTCCTGGAATCCCGGTCAATAAGTAATTTGCCCCAGACTCCCGGTCAAAGAGCCATGTGTCCCGGAATTCCGGTCAATAAGTAATTTGCCCAGGACTCCCGGTCAAAGAGCCATGTGTCCCGGAATCCCGGTCAATAAGTTACTTCAAGTATAGGTTTGGTAAGTTTTTTGTAGTCCTAGATCATGTACATGTTTTTTTCTTATTTCTTTTCCTAATTTCACGGTAAGTGTTTCAGCATTTACGGAAGTCGCAGAGGGCAGTATTTTGTTTTTAGTTTATAATGAGAAATATTTATAAGAATACGTACTATTTTTAAAAAATCATCCAATAACCAGGCATGCAGGCATAATGCAGGCAGGCATAATGGTCAGCCAGTAGCCTTGCATGAGTAGAAAACTAGCGGGGATCATAGAGTAATTTTGAAAGCTCAATAAAAACGTATTGCCAGTTATAAAGTCCTTTAGCTATACGGAATCAAAAGCTTTGACCGAAACTTTTATTTTTGTGATCCAGTAATTTGCACCATAATATTTTGAACGTTACGCGTTATTTACTTAGGACTATCCCATTGCACTCTCCATTCTTGCCTATGGTCCCAGTTCTGCGCAACGTCTTGACAATTTTCAAGGAACATATCCGACAAAGACAGAACAACACAACACTTTACCTGCGAGCAGGATGGTGAGGACCACTCCAAGTGGACACAACCGAAGCATTTCAACACTGACAGACGACTGTGCAACAATCATGAGTTATAGGCTATACCTTACGTAAAAGATAAGGCCTCGTTATTTCACCTCGTGAGATATGAAGTCCTATTGGTAAATACACTAGTTTTTTTGTTTTATCTTATCGTTCTTGATCCACGATTTACATAAGTTTGATGAATTAATTAGGTGATCTTGATTGTATCGGTGGTCTAGCTGTAAGCGCTACTCAAGCGTGAGGGCATGGGTCTGATTGTCAGGTCGGGTAAAGTGGTATTGGGTTTATCTTTCAGAAATTTTTCAACGGCAGCCCGTAGTCTGTATTTTTCTGGCAATAGGCTAAGCTCTTTTTACATGGAACTCAAAAATAACTGGCAAAATGTGTGTGTTCTTTTCTATTTTAGGTTAGGTAAAGGCCTCTGCCTAACCCTTCGATGAAATACAGGCGTGTTGGTTGTTCGAGTTAATTCATTTGTTTAAGGCTTCTTTCTTTGCTTGCATTGTTACTTCTTGGACATTTTTTACTGTTGAGAAAAAATCTGATCGTGGTGGCAGAGTCTCAAAATTACTGGATAAGATGGAAGATCATCGTTCTGAATAATCATCGGCATTTTCGATAGTATCTTATTTACCAATACGATCTTGCTACCAAGAGCTTAAATACTGTTTCAAAGTAAAGTACTCCTAGTCAAAGCACACTGCAAATTTGATGCAAAACCAATGCTAACTGGATGCAAATGTTAAGCTAATGTCAAACGAATGCAATGCATATCAATACAACAAATACTTTACAGTTACCACCTGGTAGACCCGGCACTGAATTTGAGTTTCTGCTTGAAAACTACCATCTTGAAGGTGACTAGTTTTTTGGTATTTAGCTACCACGTGGATTCATCCAGAATGCTTAACGAAACCCAATGGCTTTGTGAAGAGATATTTGATATAATGGGTGTAAAAGTACCCTTATTTAAGCCGAAGGGACTTGTTCTCCCCGTCATTGCGATATGTTTTTTGTTCTAGACTTGGTAGTCTTATAGTTAAGGAGATATTGGGGGTCTAAGTTCCAACAAAATACAAGTTTTTAATTTTATGACTTTATTTTAAATACGTCTTCGACCACCATAATATTAAATGTATCCATCAGCACAATGTTTTGGGTGCGTTATATTGAGTCCTACCGTAAAACGTGATTTTTCACCCCATAAAAAAGTAGTTTTTCAGTAATCATTTTTGCCTAGAGTTACTTAGTTTGATGTACCGAATACTTGGTTGACGGTTTCGTGAAGGGCGCAACCCTTTACACCCTGTAGAGGTTTGGTAAGATATACCATTGTATTTCTATTCTCTACCAATATGACAAGTCTGCTGGCCAACCATGACCGCTTATACAGAATGGAAAGGATACCGACGCTAAAACGGTTACCACGTATTCAGTACGTCATTCTGAGCCCCCACATAGGAATTTTTCATCGGTTATTAAAAAAAAAAACAGCTGTTCCACACATTTTACATGTCCGTGTAGATGTTGCACTTTTGTAGGAAACAGCTGTTCTTTTAAATACCCTACTAAATAACTATGTTGCCCTGTAGCTGAGTGACAAGATTTTTTTTTAACAAACGACTATAGCGAAAATGTAGAAAAGATATGGCAGCTCAGTGAAGGGTGAATCAAAAGCAAGATAAAGCTTGTCCATAGTTGAAACAAAGACGAACTTAGCGATCAGTGACGCACTGATAAAATAATAAATCATTGATCCTGCAGAATCGGCAATCAAACAGGTATAATACAGTCACGTACATGCTGATAAGAGATAAAAACGCATTCCGAATCAAAGCTGTTGTGGCTAGATCGATTCTCATAACATTGACTAAACAAACGATTGTAACTACATATTCGACATGCATTCATTTAATCCATGGCTTATTTTTTTGTTGAACAAAGACTATTTTTTTTTTTTTTTGTTTTATACAAGGTGTAAACGAACCTTTCAAGAAACCGTCAACCAAGCATTCTGTAAATCAAACTACAACCTTATACTACTCTGTATTCAGTATTCTGTGCTACAACTACAAGTCATCATATCAATCTCCTAACCTTATCCCAATTTATTTGGGGCAGGCGCAGCATGCCTTCTTCCTCCATACTTCTCTATTACTCGTCATCTCAGCAGTCACCTCCTTTCTAGCCATTTCATCCTTCACACAGTCCATCCATCGTTTCTTTAGTCTTCCTCTACTCTTATAACCAGGTAACTTCTACGAAAAAAATAATACTCCGAAACGACTTCTTTTTTTTTGGGGTGAAAAATCACGGTTAACGGTTGAACAGAACCAAATAACCCATTATGAGAAATTTACTCAATAAAAGCATACCCTACCAGCTCAACGCATTTAGTTGGCACAATACTCACTGTCGCAGGGATTTATCTATCAGGAATGTTTCAGTAACAACCTTAGTCTGGATTTGTGCCCGGTTGATGGCATTAGACTCGCCCCTATTGTTATATGAGACTTAAACATAACTGGCAAAATGTGGGTGTCCTATTAGGTACACCTCTGGGGCTCTGCCTAACCCTTAGGGTATAACAGGCAGAATTACAAACTTCTTGGATACGCACATTTTCCGGAAAGGTATTTTATGTTGGTTTTCATTTATTCCTTGAAAAATGCGAGTGAAACTGCTGGTAAAAGCTAGTTTTTTTATATCCGTAGAAACATTTCCTTAAATTAAAATACTGCGTATTCATTAATAGTGATGCAATAAAATAATTCGTTTTTTCATGATGATGATTGAAGACTGGTGCGTAAGTAGATATGTTTGCAAGTGGTGCAATATTCTTTTATCAGTATATACAAAACGTGTAACGACACGAATTATTAGATCCAGATATAACGTGGTGATCGCAAAGCGGCAGGACTCATTACTATGTGTAATTGTATTTATGTAAACGGTAACAGGCGGCAATGTCAATGTCGTCACTACCTACGCAAGCGTTTTTAGAAAAGATTCAAGATTGAAGATTCTTTATTTTGCATGATATACAGGGTTATTTGTAAAACAGCAACAACCTCGCAGGAGTAGATTACTAACATCAAGGCTGTTTGTGTTTTACAAATAACCCTGTATAGTTTCACACATTTCGCTGACTTCCTTCAGCATGTGAACTTAAAATTAAAATACCTAACACAATGTACTCTTGGTTTAGGTACTAAACGTGTGTATAATCTAGTTAAAAAAAAAACAAAATGTAATAAACTTAGAAAAAAAAGTTAACAAAAAAGCCCCGTAAATCCGTGATTGCTTAATATAATGTCTTTTAATCTAATTTCTTTTATAGATTTGCAACTTTATCGCTCATTCATTAGGTTCAAGGTTAATTGGGAAAATTTGGCAGTTTCGGGTAGCTTGATGTGCTAGCGTCTGTACGTACGTTCATTGATAAACGCTTCTGAAATTAAGAGGGCCCCGTTATGCCGATCTTCTTTCATGAAGATTAGTCATGTCGTTACCGTCTGTCATACAGGATGGAATGGGACATCGACTCACAAACGATGACCACGTATTCCGTTCATTATTCCGAACGGAACGAAAAATGTATACAGGGTGTAAACAGACCCTTCACACAGCCGTCAACCAAGCATTCTGTACATCAAACTAAGTAACTTTACGCAAAAAATATTGCTGGGAATCGACTTTTTTTTTGGGGTGAAAAATCAAGTTTTACGGTAGGACTCGATGGAAAGCACTCAAAGCATTGTGCTGATGGATGGATTGAATAGTACGGTACGGGGGTCGTGGAGGTGTGTAAAGTAAAAATCTTGCATTTAAACATGTATTTAAATAAAAACTTGTAAAAAAGTTAGAATTTTGACCCCCAATATCTCCGTAACTAGAAGGTTCCCAAGTATGGTCTAGAACAAAAAAATGATCGCAAAGACGGGGAGAACAAGTGCCTTTCGGTTATGTTAAGGGTCTATTTACACCCTTTATGTAAGGGGACATTTAAATTTTTCATCGAAAATTAAAAAACAAACCAGCTCTTCCATACATTTTGAACGTGTAGGTATGAATACGTGGTAACCGTTTTCGAGTCGACTTTGATTTTCAACAAATATTGCCGAATCGAATGTGCCGCTCACACAGTGTGTATCCATCCTATCTTTCATATTTATAATAATATTAGATAATAGGTATGTCGAAAATTATTCATATATATCTCGCCTGTATTCTAGAAATATCTAAAACGATGTCCATGCATGATTCTGACTAAGACTGTCAGATTCTGGCAGCTTTAAAAAGACAGGATAAACCTGACAGTCAGATTTCTAAATATTAATCTTTACTTAAACCTAGTTTTAAATAACGCGCAAGCATCAGTAGGTACCGCAAAAAAAAAATTGGTGTTGAAAGGAAAGTAGCATATGGAGAGGGATTCTTGTTGTAAAAGGTGACAAAACCTGTCTGCTTACTCCACATGTATCTGGCTCATATTGGGGATCGGCAGTTTGCCCTTAATTTCGTTTTGTAAATGAAAAGAGATGCTACAATTTCTTAGGTAATGTTCGTTGGCTTTGAACGAAATTTCTATTTACAAGAATTGCAAGAGCTAATGAGGGAACTGAACGATTGATATCATAATTATAAACGTAGTTTCGCTACAATTTACCAATCATACATGTAACCATGGAGTTTCTTGCCAGTTTTTCTATATAAGGTCTATCTTTTCATACACGAAATATTTTAAGAGTTACTTCTATAAGTCGTAAAGTCGCCTTTGCAACGAAAAATAAAAATATCTGAGTTTTTGTTTTTTTTACGAAATTATTTTAATTCTAAAATTTTTTGAGACTTTTTGCATAAAACCTTTACTCCCATATTCTAACAATGACAGTAGGTAAATACGACGTAGTAAACTAGCGTAATGGATGCTTAAAAATAAGGATTTATTTTGTGGGTAATTTTAAATTATTTATTTTTATAAAAAAATATACTCGGATAAAAAAAAAAACAGATTTTGATTTTTCAGGTTAGATGATTCCCTGAAAAAGATTTCGTGTATATAGTTAGACCTTATATAGGAAACAACCAATCTCAACAGTGCACATTTTTTCGACGTTTTATAAGTGCCCATGTAGGCCCATGAGAAATAAAATATTTAGATTTTGATTTTTGAATCCACATCATCATAAATATTTTCTAGAAAACGAAGTTATAAGTTTGCTTTGTTTCTCCTAAACAAATGACAATTATTATAGTTGTCTTGTTGTAATGGCCTTCCTGGTCCCAGTACCGGCCTGAAATGCCCGCTTTTGCAGAATTATAATAGAATAAGAATAAGAATTATACATTACAATTTGTAAAATGGTCATAAAAGTGACAATCCATAATAATTGTTAACTGCGCCTGTGATCATTTTAAGAGTTAACCTTATCTTATTATGAGTCAAAAAATTTCAATACCTCCTTACAGAAATAAAAATACTTCATACTTCCAAGGTATGAGTTGGTTAACCAAAAAGACCGAAATGACCAAAGTGTACAAGAGAGCAGCGGTGGCCCAGCAGTGGCGGCCCCGATTTACGAAATTAGTGTTGGGTTCGAACCCAGGTAGGCGCATTACTTTGTGTAATTTATTTCATCGCCACTGCTCACAAAACGTATATATTAGAACAGAAAAATCGAAGACATGTGACACCTACCAATGCGTGGTAGATTATAGCCCATTCCCTCTCATAGAGAGAAGGCCTGTGTCCCAGCAGTCGGAACATTATAGGCTAATTATGCTGATACTAGAGTGTACAAAACCACGTTAACATTAATATTTTGAGATTTTATTTTCAAACCGATTCCGCGCCAGTCATTGTAGTCAAACCCTTAAACAGACAATTACTCGTATCAAGGCCAAAGTTTTTCATCAGCAAATCTGTTTTATCAAAGAATCTTTTCATGGCTACAAGACAACCTTTCTTTTACCCAAGTAGCAACCTGTGTACATAACAACAATGTATATTTGGTTCATACGAAGCCCACTGGCTACGTTACCCTTCTGTCTTCATTTTCCTTTACAAACTTGGACCTCCCAATGTTTTATTATAGGGTGCCCATGCCCTGCCTGGCTTCTTTATGTGATATTTTAACAAGCCATAAGTTTGATACCAGAAGTTGATAATAACCCATCGTTTTTCTTGATGTCTTGTCAAAATTCACCCAATGTCCTAAAATTGACACGTTATAGAAAGTCTGCTATAGATCTGTTATATTTGGCACTAACCGGATAATATTTATGCTGCTGAATCACTAATTTGATGTCCACTTCTAGTAAAGGCTACGCGGCTGTCGTTCAAACCTTCAGCTTTCAATACTCAATACTCAATACTCAATACTTTATTGCATTCCATAATGTATACAAGGCTGGTAGGTAAATTATAGAGAAACAATTATGGACCCTGTCGGGCACAGCAAGTTAGTTTTTAGAGGAGAGGATGAAGCGCTTTTTGTTTAAAAACATAATAATATTGAAATTATAATATTGAAATTAAGGAGTAAATCTTATATTTAGATATTTAAGTAGATATTATTTATGAGTAGATTTATATTAATTTTGTTTATTATTAATATTTCTATATTTATTTATTTATTTATATATTTATTTATTTATTATTAATAGATATTTTCTAAATTATAAATTAGGTAATTATTTTATATATTTATTTATATATTAGCTGTAATTTATTATTAACTAAATAGTAAGTAATTAAAGATATTGCACGGTAGATAAGGTAAATAGATGTATTAGGTACTACTTGGTTATTCTAATTATCTTCGTTTCTCTAGGAGGAATTTATCTTTGAAGTATTCGTCAATTGTGTAGTAGGTTTTATCTAAGAGAAATCGTTTTAGTTTATTTATAAATATATTGTTTGTTTCTGTGTTTTTTATGTGTTCAGGTAATTTATTGTAGATTTTTATTGACGTGACAAACGCACTAGAGGAGTGCATTTTTAATCGTGAAGTTGGCAGGTTGAGTCTATTTCCATGTCTAAGTTTGATTTCTGTTTGTATGTCTTTTCTTTTGCTGTAGAATTGTGGGTACTTCCTTACAAATTTGCAAATTTCAAATATATAGAGACAGGGTAGTGTTAGGATGTTTAGTTCTTTGAAGTGTGGTTTACATGAGTCGGTGTCTTCTATGTTAACCAATGTTCTTTTAAGTTTCTTCTGTATTGTAAATAGCGAAGGTGCGTCTGTACTGTTACCCCATAATATTATTCCGTATTTAAGCCAAGCGAACGCGTACGCATTGTATGTTATTGCTGTTTTGAGATCTGTAGTTTTCTTTATTTCTCTGAGGGCATATGCAAATTTAGATAGCTTTGTTTTTACTTTCTGTATGTGTGGTTTCCAGTCTATGTGTGTATTTCAGAGAACCTATAACTCTTATAGTGACGTAGCTAGTCCTAGTAGGGCCCTGTATCAATTTTTTTGGCGGCCCGTTAAACCCGAGTGTAGCAAAGCCCAAAAAGAGAAGAAAATCGTTAGTATTTAACAAATGATTTTTGCAAAACTAAAAAAAAAGCATCCTGACTTTCGTCGCTTTAGCTGTCATTCATTTTACTAAGAGAATTTGTGAGCGAGCAAAGTGAGACAAAACAATGTGTAACTGCGATCATGACAGATATAGGTAAAGACTTCAATGATGAGCTAGAAAATCACAGCATCCCAAAAGGGTTCAAGTTTCCGTCGAAAAGCGAGCGAAACGAGCTCGAAAAATTAGTGCTTTCTGGACCGCGATTGGAGCTTAAAAAATTAAAGCTTTCTGGTCCGTGTTAAGTTATATTGCCTTTTTATATTTTATCAAGAAGAATATTTGAGGTTGTGAGAAATTTTTATGATTTTTTTTCTCTTCTTGTTACTCGGGGGCCCCGTATCATTGATACGGCTGATACGGCGGTAGCTACGCCCCTAAGCTCTTATTAAAATAGAACACACATTCGTAGCTTCCCAAAATGAACGCCCACTATAGTACGGATGTCAACGTGCCCTAAAAAATTAACTGTCACCATGACTGCTTTGCACACTGATCTGCAAATGATTATCCATAGTAGGGTCCTGATCCTGTAGGTCTAGTCATCATGTTCCAGTCAATAAACTTCATACAACAGATAATTTTCCACAGAATGAACCTTAAAGAGGGCCTGGTCACATCAGTCTTCCACGCGAGCGGGCATCGAGTCGGTGCGTGCGCAGATCTCCGTTCATGTAGAAAACTATTCAGCGCAGTGGTCCACATGTTCATCGTGCCACATATACCCTCCCTCGTGTTTTCCCTTACCTATGTCTTTTATAGGAACCTGACCATGCGTTTAATCAGCATTATGTAAAAGTAAAATTCCGTAAAAACAACCCTCGAAGTAAAATCTTCTTTCGAATTTTTAATTCTGGCTGGATTTATTGATCATTGAAAATTATTTCAATTAAAATATTTAATTGTACATAATGACGACTAAAAAATATATACCGCTAATTTAGAAATATTGATATTCACAAAAAACTTTACGCAGAGTAAAGCGTCTCAAAAATACAAGAAAAAACCCGAAGTAATAAAGACTGTGTAGTTACAAAGAAACCTTACATTAGACTATTACACTAAAGGAACGAAATAGGTAACGTCTAGATTCTGTACTACAAATAATAGGAAGAGAGTAAACTCCCAGAAGGAAGAATAGGTAGAAAGCATATGTTTGAGGTTGACAAAAGTTACAGTTTACAGTAAGACTTAACATAACACAATTACACAACCGAAAGATGTAGTTAAAAGCAAGACCTTTGAAATTTTAATAGAAAAATCTACTTTAATAGTCTAGACTAGAAATATATAAAGATAAAAATGGAAGAATTTGCAGGATCACAGAACTGGTGCTAGTACGTCTTCATGCTACGCAAAAGTTCAATCAAGTTGCAGCTATAACAATGAACGATATGATTTCATTACTTGTAACACATTCTGATTTATTAAATTACGTGGCAAATACAAACAAGTCGAACGAAGTCGCGCCGCAAACGCAATGTCCTTTCGCCTTTTCTCTCGACTCAAAGAAAGAAATGTGTGTACGACCATGGCATACACAATGTGCATGTGGAGCGAAACTAAAGCAGTAGAACTTGATTTTGAAACCAGCCAGAACAAACTTTAACCTGTAGAACATACTAGTCATTTTAGCTTACCAATTTGTCCTTAACTTAGGACGTTCTGTTGCTCAGCATTCGCCAACCGGCGCACCGCACTTAACGTCATCAGTCGCTCACTGGACCGCGTGGAGGGAGGACGCATTTCTCCTTCGCGGCACTTCTTAACTATTATCAGAAAAACAAGCGTTAATAGATTAATCCATTATTTGTTAAACAACGGTGTAAACTATACCTGCATTTGTGTTATAAAACCGTGTAACTTCGTCATAAGTGTGTGTTTCAATATTTGTATCACGAGGATTTCGTTTTTATACGTAAGTATTATTGATTTTTCTCCTGCTACGTGACAGAATATTTATTCCGTTACTCCATAACATTTTTGTTTTCCTGATCGATACGGAGTTTCAGTAATATAAGTCAGATTCCTTTGATTATTTCAATTAAAAGTTGGTGATTTGCCGAGAAAGCACGTTGCGGCTACGATTCCGTTACTTATGTGTTCTTTTGAACTTGTCTGACTACTATACTCAGTCAGCCATTTCTTGCCCGTGTGGTATCAACTGAGTAGAGAGTACTAATTTCTAAATTTTATGAATATTTAAATGTGTTACAATCGTTTCTTGGTCGGCAGTTGGTTTATGTTCGACTTCTAAGTGATTAATAGCTGCTGTGTTTACATTATAAAGATCATCGGTACCGCCAGTGACTAACATGCGGTTACCCGCTGAGGCCTATTTACTTATAAGTAGGTGACTATAGAAGAATATCAATTACGGAACTTTGTTTCCGCCGGCTAGTTCTTGTAATTAGTATAGATTAAGTATTTAATTCATTTTGAATGTTGGGTGCCGCAAGGGTCCGATATTGAACCCCTGTGAGACACTCTTTAATTACGATTTACTTGCTTAAGTGAGCGTATTGCTATTAGTTAAAAGATCTATTTGATAAATTACTTTAAAAACGATGCTGTCTATTTGTACCGGACCTATCTATTTCAAATGTTTAATTTGAATAAAAATATAGTATGATACAATTAGAAAATTGGCACCTATAAAGCATAATTCCAATTAGCGCAAACTTTTTAACCAATCAAGTCCGATAACAATTCAAAGAAGACAAACCATTTGCCATTAAGTAACTTATTCTTAAACGCAGTGATATTAAGGAGGACAACCACAACTTGACGAAATTAAAAACGAACTCAAAAATCACACCAGCCACTGAAAAGACTGATCCTAACTCCTTTAATGAACATAATATATTCAGTACATGAATAGAAGATGATACCGTAAATTCTAAGCAACGGTACAGGAACAAACATAACAAGACAAGGCGGTAACGAAATGGAAGACGAAAACGGTACTATAATATGCTAAGTAGACGCCTGCAAAACATCGTACTGACACTTCCTAGAGCAGCCAGGTACAGACGCCAGTACATCGAGCTACTGCAATCTGTCAAATTTGGATAATAGATTTTCAACTTTATCGCTAAAGCGTTAGGTTCAAGGTTGATTGTCTAAATTTGACAGTTTCGGGTACCTTCCGTCTGTACATTTTTTAAGAGATATGATAAATTGGAACCCTTTGACTCTACTAACTTTAAAGACGAAGTTAATGGCACGGCAATTTGTTAAGAGATTAATGAATGAGTATGAGTTCTTATAGGTTGTACAATGTACACGGTCATATTTGCTCTGGAAAATATGTTTTAAAAGCCCACTAAGGGTCAAGAATCCTAATTCCTACTAATATTATAAATGCAAAAGTTTTTTTGGATGTTTGTTACTCTTTCACGCAAAAACTGCAGAACGGATGTGAACGAAATTTTGCACACAGATAGTTTATAACCTTGATTAACACATATTACCATCATACTTTTTTATCCCGGTAGTATGATCCAGTGGTACAATAATCGAACTTCACGCGGGCCAAGCTGCGAGCATAAGCTAGTATTATAATATCTGTGATGCTACGAAGGATTGGAGAAAAAAGAGAGGGCCTAAACCAAATCCTATTCTTACTGTGATAACGACGGTGGTGGAATACTAAAATTTATTGAATTGACGTAAACTAACGAAAGGCGTATATGTTCACCCTGTGAAACTCCTTATAGAAATGCAAAACGCTTTGAAGGCGTTTGCCACTTGTCTAGACACTCTGGTCAAGAAAGCTGTCTCTTGTTCTGGCTTAGCATAATGTAAATCAAAATCCTCAATGCGCTAGTTGCTACCCAATTTATGTGTGACATTGTAACCTGTTATGTTGATGACTGTTTACATAAATACTTCTTTAGCTGTATTGTGAATCTGCAAGACCATTGTTTTGATGATACAATTCACTTAGAATGTGTCAATATACGCAGATAAGTTTATTACGTTATAAATAATGTCTTCCTTTTCAAACATTGCGATATCTTCTGCATTGTTGAAGAAAATACTTTAGGATGAGTAAGATACACACACCATACATAACACCTGCCACCTTGATTGTTTTGATTTGAGACACTGTGGACCAACATCTGTGTCGAATACATTAAAAATAAAACTATAGGTATGTATAATATTAAATAACAAGAAGAACGACATATCATAAGAAATAACTGATAAAACAGTGCTAAATTGAGGTCTCCTGGAATCATTTGAGGAGAACGACTCATACGTGTGTTGTTTTCGCAATTCATGGAGTTTCCCTGTACAGCATCGACCGAATTACGAAGTATTGTAAATGAGAAATTAGTCATAGTCACGACTAAAGTTTTTACACAAGTTCGTCGTCGAAACGTATTCAATCTGACCCAAGTTAATGAGTCACGTACAAAGTGATATTACGTAACCTAATTTAAGCTTTGAAAACATTACATACGTCTTCTTTTGTAATAATGCAAACCGATTCAGCATTTTGCCGATACCGTAGGTTTGATGGGACGACAGTGTTTGTGTCATACTTATTTGCGTTTTGCTTCTAAATGTCAATTGTTTTTGCTGTTATTTTCCTGTGTCTCTCAGGTATTGCATTATCTAAAAGTTCAGTAAGTCCTAGTGTTTCAATATGCATAATAGAAGCATTTAGTGGAGCACCGAAAAGAAACGTCAAATCATCCTGTGATGGTGAGTTTGACCTGTCTATTTTAGAGTCGAAGTCCTCTGTAACAGAAACAACCGCAGCTGCAGCTTTCATGATTGAGATCACAGTGACACAGCAATGAATCCAATATATATCTTTTTTGTCTCACAACCTTCAAATTCACAATATGATTATCTGTTTATCCGAAACAAAGCAAGATCAGCAATTACGTTCCATTTACCTACATGTTCCACATCAAATTCAATGTTTCCGAACTCAATGTTTCTAAGTTCTCATGCACAAAATGGCAGTTTTACGTTTACAAGACGTTTACGATCCTAGCAATGACTAACACAATGGCGTACCTATTATAAAATTTTTGCACGCATAAGGCTCACTAACAATGGTAGAGTATGTGTGACGCGGTCTGAACCATTGTTGAGAGGAACAGATTACTGGCATTGACGATCATTTTAGAGTTCGATGGAATATTACCCTTATGTTTTAGAACGTAAGGTGTAGTAGTGAAATCAAGAGCATTGGATTTTTTTCCTTTACTAGATCCTCTTGGTTGATTGAAATACATATTGGTACACAACAGAAAGTTTATTTGCTTGATAATGAAGATTTTCGAAACCAACATTGTGAAATCTTGGTCAAAAAAGTTTATCTCTAAAACGAAAACTAAGTTGGTTGAGAAACTCAGCAAACAAGACACGGCAGTTAAGCAATTTTTAGAATCGTTTTACATAAAAAAGAACGTGCATTAAAAGTGTTTATTGCAACGTTTACAAATCTGTTTGTTTTTGTCCATGTGACGGTCTCTACAGAAATCTTTCTATTGATAAATCTTGTGACAAAACCAGGTCTTAGCTCGATGACCTAGACAGAGCAAGACGTGAAATTCGCAGTCTGCATGCTCTTTTAAATGAAATGAGGACTTGCCGCACACAGTTGCATCGTTCATTGATTAATTTGTAATTATCAACTTTTCGTAAAGCTTCAACTTTAAAATAAAAGGATTGATTTGAATACCCAACGTATGATTTTAAAAGTTTGAAAATATTGGTTGAATGTATAAGCACCGAAAGTTAAGACATCGTCTCCTGTATCACTGTTTTTCTTCTCTTCTGTATAAAATGAGGTATAACATTAACTGCGGCCAAAGATTGAGCATGATTCTCTGTTTCGTAACAATGTTTATATTAGCCTGAGTACTTCGCTTTCAAAGCTATCTCGGTCATACAATAATAAACTGTCTTACATATCCTGGACTGCAGCCAGCCATTGCACTCGAAACAATAGTTACTATTCACTCGCGGTGTGTTCTATTGTAGACTACAGGGGTGCCACCCCACGGTTCCCAAATTCATTGTTTCCTCTTCGCTCCTCTATTGCAGTAACCACAAATGGCGACGATGCAAGATTCTC
Source organism: Noctua janthe (assembly GCA_910589295.1). Lineage (NCBI taxonomy): Eukaryota > Metazoa > Arthropoda > Insecta > Lepidoptera > Noctuidae > Noctua > Noctua janthe. The sequence continues at coordinate 10,358,253 of OU342575.1, read as the reverse complement.
ATTTGCAATATTACTGTCATCCACCTTGTTTTATTGAGAAATCACAGTTGGCGTAATGCTCAGCGAAAGTCTGACTTTTACAGTTGCTGCAAGACTTGCAAATGACCAGGGTTTGTGTGATTTATGACAAGTTCCAGTAATAGTCTTGTGAATTTGAAGCTGACGCCTCCATTTTGCTTGCAGTTAAATTGCTTAGCTTGATATTAAACGGCGCCTCGTTTCAGAGTTTGGTACAAAGCCAAGATGCACAATAATTTTGCTAGTGCTCTAGACTTCATAAATAATTTGGAGTGCCATTACAGGATAAGTAGGAAGTCGTCTACCATGTATTTCTTATATCTCTATTAAAATTGTACTTTTTTGGCACTGTCGTAAAGTTTAAAGTTACTTGTGAATTGATTTTAGCTGCATCCAGGCCATCCTTTTAAAGACTGAAGTTATTTTTTTACAGAATACACAAAGATTAATGCTTCGAATTTCTTTGTATTGATCAAAATATCATGAAATGAACTGTGAATGGATGACTGGCGCTGTTTAAACAAATATTGTTTGTCTCAGAACTCGATGGGAACGAGCGTCGTCTGTCAGCGTTATATTGTTATTTCCTTATTAACGACTGTATTATCGGCTAGTTCAAATATCAACGGTACAATAGAATCTAAGTGCGCTATTGTAGTATGTACTTCACTTTGAATTCTATTCTATAAGACTGGTGTTATAGGAAGTTTCCGTCATTCATGATCATGAACATTCATGGTAATGTTTCTAATACTGTCTTAAATGACTCTGCGTCTGTTTGTAATTTCAAAACGATAGCTTTTTCCTGAATGCATAATTATGAAAGTAAACACGGTAATATAACAAAAACATTTTTTTTTGTCTGTCTGTTTTTTCTTGCTAATCTCCGAAACGGCTGGACCGATTTTGACGGGACTGGCAGTTAGCTGATGTTATAAGGAGTAACTTACAATACTTTTGTTTTTAGAAAAAAAAATAGGGTTCCGTGAAAATGTTTACAAAATCCGATTTAAATAGGGAAGTAATATTTTTATAATAGTTTCACGTGGACGCAGGTCGCTGGCAATAATAAATATAATGGTATACCTAAGTCTTGTAGACGAAACTTTAACAAAATACCGATCGAAATCAGGTTCCTTATCAAAAACTGGTGTGATACACTTTCATTTAATTTAATTAAGAAGCATGAGTCATCGATATCTATGGAGGATGTCGTACAAAACTATATGTAGACGACTGACAAGTTATTAAAAAACGAGTTTTACATAACTTATTGAATCATCCGTTGAACCTTTGATAAAACTGAAGGTTGGTTAGCTGATGAAGAAATCACTTAAAGAGAAAAAAAAATTGGGGTCAATAACAGTATTTTTTTTTTTTTGTTAGAACGTAAATAAATCGTGTTTAATAATAAGCAGTATAATAACTAAATAGGTCAATGCTTTTGTTTACTGCAAAATATCATACAGCATTCCCCAGCCAACAACATTGCCAATACCATGCACGAAAACACGTCACCAATGTAAAACAGTTACAATTTTAGTCAAACTCAGTCACTGCTTGCAAGTCAAATCCTACTAGAATATTCCCCGAGAAGGCGGGAGTCGGTTGCCATGGCAACGGGGGGGTGAGCTATTTCCATCCGTCCTCCTTTGATCTTGCAAGCAAGCATTCCTGACGCTTTCGACATGTTACTGAACGCTATCTGCAGATCAGGTCGCGACGGTAAGCTGAATTTTTGCACCGTAGTATTTGGCACGTTGAGCCTGTTGTTACGAGGACGTTTTTTGTCACTTCCAGTGAACGTTTGGTCTGGGCATTATAACATTGTGCTAAGGTTTAAAAGTAGGTATTGTGTTTGGTGCCTAGATATATGTAGGTAGGTAGTTTTTTGGACCTCCTATGAAGAATAGGTACAGTCGTCAGCGCATCAAATTATCACAAACTGTCAAATTTTCTCGTTCGTTTTTGAACTTAACCTTCAACATTTTATGGTTTAAAATTATTTGGAGAAATTTGACAGTTTGTGGTAACTTGATCTGCTGGCGATTGTACACATACGGGGTGACTGGTAATTAATGACCGATACTTAAACACGTGATTGTAGTCATGATAACAAACAACTTTCCCAAAGAAACTTTTTTTATACGCAGACTCTTATTACAATAACACAACAGCCGTATGAATACGCTCGCGCGCGCCTGTGACCTATCAGCTGTTAGCCGTTTAAAAATATGTTTCTTTGGGAAAATTGTTTATTATCATGAGTATATGTATATGTTGGGTCGGCTTCCAGTCTAAGTGGATGTAGCTGACTACTAGTTTTTACACTGAGCGACTGCCTATCTGACATCCACAACCCAGTTGTTGGGTAAAACGATGCCCCTAGACAAGACTAGACAAACAAGTAAGCAAGCAAATTTTATTATTCGCCTGAAAATGAATAGGTTAGAGGTTAATATTGTTATTCATTACACAAGAAGAGACTAAAATCATCGACTAAAATGCATTACTTACGATTAAAAACAGTTATACCAATAAACAGCTGACGTTCGCGCTATGATATCGGTTCTAAATTCAAACGGTAAGCTGCGTTCACGCTAGTTCACATGCATTCGCTTCATTCATAATTTACGAATCATTGTGTGGCTGTATGTCCCACGGTCTGAACTTAAACATAAGACATGCTAGACTTCTTTAGATGTGTAACTGAAGTATTCGGACTAAATTTGCTTTATTTACTTACGCGTAGGTCATAATTTATAGTAACTCTCATAAATCATGCCCTGACCTGTACCCCTGTGAGCCTGTGCTGGCCTGTGTTTTGATCAGGACAAGCAAAATAAGTGTAGTGTGATCCTATATATGATAGATGTTTACGTGACATATTCTTGAAGTCCTGTTAAGTTGGGAAAAAAAAACGGTAATTTTGCTGGTTCTCTAAACTGCAGTCTAGAATCCAAGTTTTGTTGTAAAACAATGCAATAAGCGACCCGTGGTTATCTTAAAATCACTAACAATTTATTAAATACACCATTCCGGGTCATACTCGCACACATTCAGAAATTTTCTCCCAGAAAAGATACTGCAGGAAGGCAAAAGCATTTTACCACAGGAAATTGACTGAACACTGCGTGGCCAACTCCGGAACAGGAAAAATTTAAAGCAATTTGTTTTACTACAGACAGAGCCACGGGGATCCATCCGTAAATAAATTAATAACATAATTTCCTCGTTGGCCTAGTAGTCGCCAGTGCTACAGCTGAGCAAGGTCTTGGATTGAATTCCCAGGAGCAGCAAAGTTTCTCAGTAGCAGCCATGTAGTCTGGATTTGTGTTCAATTTATGGCAATAGGCTCGGCTCCTGTACATAACACAGAAGTAATAAGCTGTGACAGCACGGCTGTTTAGTATTTACATTATATACATATAATCTGTGGCACGCCAAAAACAAACCTCGAACAAACAATGCGTTGAGTCATAGACATTCATGGACCATAGATAACGTATTGTTTTTATTAAACACTGCACGCTGTGAAGACGCTATGTTATGAACTTATGATTTTGTTGTAGAAGTTACCGAGGATTATGTCTTGATTGATGAAGTTGAAGATTAACCTAGGTATAAGTGATGCACGGTTATTTAGGCGCGTTACCATAGTCAGAACTAGTCGCCATACAGTTTTTCCATGTTTTTTTTACATTTTTTTCCGAAAAATGTTTACCAACAGTTTCTTGACCACCATGCGGCACTATAAAAGATACTACAAACCGCGCATCTTTCTTGATTGATAATGAAAGAAGACTTAAAAAAGAAGAGCTTATAATTTTCTTTTGCTCCTTGACAGTCAAAGTCATCCATCCCGTAACAACGCTGGTAACGGCCATCGTCATCATTAGGAAGCTACACTTTCACACTAAAAATTATTGATGACCTGCATCGTAATCTATACTAAAAATAAAGAGGTAAAATTTGTTTGTAAGTTTATATGTAGGGAGTAATCTCGGAAATGATTAAGTTTTTTTTTTTTTCACTGATAGCTAGATTATTCGCGGGTGCTACAGGCTATAAATTATTTTTATGTCATGCCTATTAGCTGAGCCATCACACTTTTTGCAGACGAATTCGCGGGCTAAGTTCCATAGTTCTATTTAGGATAAAGTAAAATTATATCAAAATAATACTGACCGGTATTGTTGGCTTTCTGATAATCGCTCTGACACATTCCTTTAACTTTAACACAGAACAATTTTTTTTTTTAGCATTGGCCCACTCTCGGAATTTCTCCTGTGTCGTGGGTGCGTTTACAAACATTTAAATTCAAATACATAAACTGCCAGACCCGGAACAACTACCAGTAGATCATACAAATATTTGTTCCGTGCGGGGATCGAAGCCAACCGTGCCGTAAAAATGTTACGCAATCGAATTATTCCCTCGAATTCCGATAATATAATTAAAGACGAAGTAGGTATTATTACGTCTTAAGTTGTATTTGATTACACAATTAAAATTGTCCCGAATCTGATGTTTATAACTACGTAGTTATTGACCTGAATTATTTTGCCAATAATTAAAATAATTATAAATAATGAGAAGGAAAATCGTTACGAGGAAACTTACGTGTTATTATTAATTAACTATAGTTAAACGTGTGAATACACAATATTGTCTGGTATCGCTATGAGGCATAAAGGACAGTGTCATATGAAAACATAAGTATAATCTCACAGGTTTAATCTAATAATATTATTAATATCTGATAGGTTGACTGGTAGAGAATGCCTTGTGGCATTAAGTCCACCTATGTATCACTATTGTACATGAAGTTTAAATAAATAAATAATATCTATTTCTCCACATAGGTGCGGAACTAGTAATCTTCCATTACCTCATCTGTGGATGGGTGACAAACCGTTACATGCCGAGTTTCCTCCGTGCTTCGGAAAGCACGTTAAGCCGTTGGTCCCGGCTGTCATCTGTAGATCTTTGACAGTTCATACAGGTAGTCAGTGGCCCAAAAAGTCTGACAACCAGTCTTACCAAGGGGTATCGTATTACCCAGTACTAACTGGGTTGTGGAGGTCAGATAGGCAGTCGCTCCATGTAAAATACTGGTATTCAGCTGCATCCGGTTAGTCTGGAAGCCAACCCCAACATAGTTGGGAAAAGGCTAGGCAGATGATGACCTCATCTTGACCGGCCTTTGTTAATTTTGACTGAAAAAAAAAACATATTTTCTTTTTTATTATAATGCCTAGCCACTGTGCGACTACTATGCATAGATGTCCTGTTTTCGAGTTTAATTAAAATAGCTACTGATTGGCCTTCTTACCTCGCTTAGAACTTCGAGTTAAAATTCTAAATAAGATCTGTAAATAAAACGTCTGACGATTTGCGAAAAAAATGGCAATGGGCAAGCCACGACTTCGCACAAGTTACAATAACGTGTTCGCCCTAATATCTTGTATCTCTCTAACAACTGGTTGTTGACCTTAAATTTTTTGTCTATCACTAACAGTTCTGATCTCATCACATGACGCAAGTATAGCATTCGCAATCAAAAAGCGATCACTCTTGGCCAGCCATTGAAAAGCTCTATTGTTAAAAGATTACCATCTTAGTTTGCAAAACAGTCTATGGAGAACCATAGAGTATTTTTTTTATGGCAAAGGCTGACTCTCACACAGCCTATTAAGACGCTATTGTTAGAACCTCTTTGGTTTAGTTTCTATGGATCATTCTTTAATTGAGTTGTTATGTAGTTACAATAATTACAAACCAAGAAATAATTTATTCGTAAAGGTAGCCTTGTTTGTGTGAGTGCAAAATCGCCAGAATAGGTATAAGAACTTATGCATTATGTTCACTTTTTTTAAAAGAAACTAGGTACAAAAATCAATGAAAAAGGAAACAGCCATAATCAGGTTGTAAAAACGGGATGTCGTAGACTTATAAAAAGCGTTCCCTTTATTCTTAAGAGGGAACAGGGAAAGGGGGGAATTATTTTCAGATATACACCTACCACTGCTTGTATCTGCATCACCCAAAGGTTGACTGGTAGAAAATGCCTATGGCATTAAGTCCGCCTCTGTACTTTTATGATTGAAGTGTTAAATAAATAAATAAATAAACAGGGGCTGCGATTCTCCAAACAAATGCATTCCTCTTTTTTCTTCCTGATTAATGCCACTAGAGCAATCTTTTTTTTATATAAAATTAAGACCTACTGTAGACATCCCTGTGATTTCCTTTTTTCAGCAACTAATATGAAAAGAAAGTATGACCCTCCAATAAACTAGCGGACTACCAGTCTACCAGGCAAATTCGAAAAGTCTTAAATAATTGAATCGGCTCAATTTTCGAGGAGAAAAAGGGAAATACGAATCGTCGATCTCGTCAATTTTTTTGTTATAGTGTGGTATGAGCTGCAGCTGTATCGCACACTACGGCAGCATGTTTGTCGCAGCGCGACGGAAAAAGTTTCTTCAAATACCTATTTTTCAAATTCCTCGCAGACCCTGTTCCTTCTTAAGGAAATTCATAGATATTGGACAATGATCATTGGCTACTATAACCATATTATAACTACCTATATAATTACTATGCTGAAATTACGAGCTATCTTCTAACGTCTGTCTCTCGTTTACAATAAAACGCCGTGTTTTCCTGCCCAGCCAGGGTCGATACATAATCCTAATCGATTACATTGACAATCGATTTAACCACCCGCATATTTGATGGTGTACCTACCACTACTATCGATCTCTTTTTTGTGACAGTGTGTGTTTGTCATTGTAAATTCGTCTGTTAGAAATTCGTACAGTTTATTTCAATTTCTAACTTTAACATTTCAGATTAGAATAGTTTTGGTCCATGGATAAGGTAGGTACCATTACCATCCATTACAAACTGAGTTTCCTGCTTGCCTCGGAATCGGTCATTTGTAGATCTTTGACAGTCGTTACAGGCAGTCAGTGGCCCGAACATCTGTCTACCAATCTTACTAAGGAGTATTGTATTAACCAGTATCTGGGTTGTTGAGGTCAGATAATTAGTCACTCCATGTAAAATATGGTATTCAGCTGCAGCTGGTTAGACTGGACTTCAACATAGTTGGGAAAAGTTGGACAGGAAAAGCATTTTATCCCCTTCAGTGGCAAACTTTAAACGTGTATTTAACCCAATCACCTTCCAAAGTCCTGTCTAACATTCCAAAATCGCTACACAAGACAAAAACATCATAAATAACGTTATTATTAAGTCCCTAACTCGTCGTTGGACACTATCTACCCTTCAGTTTATCTGCAAGGAGGTCCCACGCAAGAAAACGGCATTATATCGCGATACATGTCGTGGGAGTACTGTGGGTGTCAACTAGTAGGGATAACACAGCTGCCGTTTAAGGCATTCAAGTGTAGAACAAGATGACTGCTATGGCAAATGTTATTTTTTTTTTAAGAATACCATTCGAAAGAGTATTGCAATGAAGGATTGACAACAGGGAAGGTCGGTCAATGCTCATTGTAGATGGCGTATCCATAGCTAGGTCCCAATCAGACAAATGAGGTAGGTATAAGCTATTTTGAAATATAAAATTACATTAACAGATTTACAACCAATGATGGAACGTTTGTGGCTAGCTTTGCCAGCGACGCCATTAGTTTCACAGTTACCTTCCCAATTTTCGAACGGAGATAGGCATGACATCTTTTAAGGAAAAATAACAAAGTTAACAGACGCCGTTACTCACAAAAAGCTATTATTTGCAAGATTGAGGGGGATAACTTTTGCCAAACAATGTTTTAGCGAGGGTGAATATTTTTGTGACTCAAGTTTTGTTCATTTCCTTATTTATGTTGCTTTTATATTGAATTGAAAAGTTCCTATCTCCTATTTTTGAGAAAAAGTTAAATAGCTTGGAAAATCACTAAAGGACTTCCTTCAATGGATCTTTTTAGGTTTGGCAGACACCGGACAATGACCTATGTTAAATTTACTGTCTTTCAGAGTCCGGTGTTCGAAACATTGTCCGAATCAGTTTGACCAAACCTCAACAGCAAAATTTAAAAAAAAAAATGGTAATACCACAGATATACATAGACCGTTTTTTGCAATTGTCAGGTTGTATGTTATTAACTATTTCATGAAAAAGTCATTCAATGGGATTAAATGAACTCAGAGGGTTGTATTGATGATTTTAACGATTATAATTATGTAACTATATACGTGTTACGGTCGCGAATCATATTTTGTTTCACATATAGCCTGAAACTGACCAGCAAATTGCAAAAAACCTAAGAAAATTTGAATTTCGCGGGCTAACCTGGCGCTTCCACCTAACCTAACCTGTCGAATTTTTTATTTTCTATAGTTGTACTTTGTTCAAAATAAACAATTATTTATAAATGGCCACTCAATATAAAACTCCCATTTAAGGCAAGGTTAGAATCTCGTTTCACAATCAAATGCTGGTACAATGCCAAATGTCATTAGAAAATGCACCGTCAGTAGCTTTCTAAACTGCTTAAATTCAAATTAGTAGCTAACTAAGAATTAAAAATTCAATACAGTAAATACATAGCATGTATAGTCAGCATGTAATGTTCCCATTGCTGGGACAAACTCACAGGCCCAGACAGGGAGGGGTCTAATGATAGTAATGAATGATTGTAATCCACCACGCGGGCCTAAAGCTGGTTGAGAAATGTCACATGTCTTCGAATTTTTGTTTTCTAGGACATTTATCCCGAAAATACTTGTTTCAAAATAAATGGTGACCACCGTCGTAACAGTCATGGTGAGACTCAAATCAAGTTTAACGATATTCTAAAATCTATGGCGTCATATTAATAGAATACAACGAGCAGTCTGCCCATGAACAAACAAGGGCAGACTGATATAACACCTTAACAAAAACAAATGAAGCAATGTATGCGAAAGATTAGCTTAGCAGTAAAAGCCGAATTATCCCGAGCACTCCCGACAGTGACCCGAAGTGGTGACACAACGCAGACGCACTAAGCACACAGGTGCTTCACCTCGCTTCAAACTTTAGTTTTTTTGCTCCATACAGTTATAAACTTTACATTATTTACATTTAAGGTCACTTATCCTTTGTTCTATAAGAAATTTATGCGGTTGAAAGTATATCTTCGCCCTTTATGCAGTATGATAAGTAAAAGAAGGGGACATTATGTAGAACTCAGACAAATTAACAGTTACCCACGCTGGAATCAATTTAATAGAGAACTACACTCCCTTATAGTATCTACTCGTGTGTCCATTCTCCTAATATCATCATCATCATCATCACCAACAGCTCGACATCACCCACTGCTGAGAAAAAGCCTTCCATTGTTTTTGCCAAACTGCATGTTCCAGCCAGTCTCATCCAGGTTTTTAGCCCGATAACAAAATTGTCTTATAACATACTTTATACCGATTTTCTTAAAGAATGAAAACCTTAGGTATCCTTGCTTTAATTAAGTTTTACAGGTTACTGTAAAACTTAATTTCCGTCCGTAAGTTTCCGTCCTATAACAGTTAAGTTATAGGACGGAAACTGGTTATTATGGTGCCGTAAGCAATGGGCTAGAAAAGTGCCGTTAGTTTTGCCTTAACTATGAGAATTACGATTTTTATTATATACTATGTTATATATAGGTATGTCATTTTTAGATTGACCCATGTTAGCGTGGTGTTTTAATGTCGATCGAACTACTTATTCGAATAACCTACTACTTGTACAAAATAGATAAAAATCGGTCAAGTGCGAGTCGGACTCGCGCATGAAGAGTTCCGTACCATTTTAATAGTGAGATTCCTTACCTTTAATTTTTATTTTATTTTTATTATTTGTTGTGATAGCGGCAACAGAAATACACATTCTGTGAATATTTCAACTGTCTATCTGTTACGGATCGTGAGACCGCTGACAGACAGACGGACAGCGGAGGCTTAGTAATGAATGTCATGTATGTGTTTAATAAGTCACGTTGGTTACCCTTCGGGTACAGAACCCTAAAAACTAACGGTAATATAGGTGCCAATGTCATGAATTCAGGATTGATCAAAGTGCCAAACGTTTATTCGAAAATCTTTAAATTGAACCTTTTGAAGCATATCTCTACGACTGTCAACGGGCTTTGACATAATATAATACGTACTTCGATAGCTAATGTCAGTGCCATTTTTACCTCTTTATTCATAGTTGTCGATGGAAAAGGTCCTTTATCAATGAGGTACAGCTATTGCCATTGGCTGAGGTCACTGGTAGCCAAAGTGCTAGATAACAATGCGAAAATAACAATTGATATGATGATGTTAATAGACCACAGACAGGATAAATAAGTGTACTGTGATACGTATTTTTAACGTAGGTACCTATTACTATAAAATTACAATAGGGTCCAGCACTTTTACTTTAGGAATACTTAAAATATTAAGTATTTCAATAACTATGTAAGTACGCTAGGTAAATCCATATTTTTAATATCTTACACAATGAATTTAAGTTAAAAGACTTCTTTAAATTCATTCAGATCTTTATCAGTAAACTGCTTAATATTATTTCTCGCAAAAAGCTAACATTGCAGTTTTTAACAAACCACAATAAAACTTTGTTGCACATTACGATAACATAAAAAGTAGGCTGAATAACATTGCCCAAAACCTGATTTAAAAATTAAACAACAAGAAACAAAGTAGCCAAAAACAACGTCACTATAATCGGATCGCAAGGGACCGTTAAAATCGTTAAAAGGCGTAGAATCGAAAGCGTTTATCGATTAAACAAAACAAATCGGAATAAGGTCGCGACAGGTCGCTCGGGCGTGACGAGTTTGGACTTATGTAGTTACTAAATTGGTCAACTTTATCGATTTTCGTAGTGTACATTCGTAGACATTTTGCTACGAATTTTTGAGAAAATGATTATACTAAAGAAAAGATCAAGAATATCTTTGGCCAGAGGCTAAGTGTTGCCATACAACATGGCAACGCCGCCAGTCCCTTGGGCACATTACCAGCTGAAATCGTTGAGAAGGAGTTTTTTGATGCCCTTTTGTAGTTTTTTGTTAGTTTATTTATTTTATGTTATTTAATAGTTTTTAATTAAGAACATCTTAAATTAATGGGCATTAACCATAATCATTTCTTAGCAAAAGTGTCACATTTTCCTATTATTCCTGTAATTAACTGCTAGATGACAAGACAAGACAATGCTGGCTGACTGATAATTTCAAGAATATTTTGAGAATTTCTTTATGCAATTTTCTGATAGTTTCTAAAATCAGTTGACTAACTTAATAAAAAGTACGTTTTGTGATAAGAGTCCTATTGTATGTTCTGTTGTACAGCAGACAGCTGTTTAAATAATTAACTCTAACACATGGTAGTGTACTATACATATAAACGAAGCGTTTAGCAACATACAATACGCGTGTCTGCGTCAATTAGTTAATTATAGGATAACCGACCCGTGTGCACACGAGCTGATAATGATTATAATGATATTGTCTAGTCTCTACCTAACCTACCTATCTTTGGTATTTGTGTGTTGTTTTTTTGTATTAGCTCTGCGACTAGTCAATAACTAGATTTGTCTGGAACAAGGGTAAGCACAATGATATAATAAAGAAGATACGCTACGTTCGTACGTTCACACTGCGCGGCGTTCAAATATAGTTGCGTTGTTACGACTGCCATAGGTAATACGGAACGTGTGATACAGTAAGAGATTGCTTGAAGTACTTAAATTACTACAATTGTCTGAATTTGTGTTCAACAATTTGCGCGCGCTAGTGCGATATCTACTTCTTTTTATTTATTATATCATTGGGTAAGCAAATCATTTTCGACGGTTTAGTTTTTGGTTTTAAAGTTATTTATTTGCATTTAATGTTCTTTATTGTCTCATTCAAACTGACACAATACTGAAATATCAACTGAATTAATGTGTAAAACACGCATTAAACAAACCTGAAAAATAAAGAAAATGACCAACATCCTGCAATTTGCTTACGCTTACAGCTTGCGGTTTATCAACAATCAAGCAGGTACAGAGAAAAGCAAAAATATTTACTTTGGAAAATTCTAAAGAGATTCTTTTTTCTTCCTATTTAATAAAATCAATAACATAAACTTTAACACACAAATAAAAGTTGGTTTCGAAAAAAAAACATGTTTCAATAAGAAATAATATTGCAAGATTTGTTTGAGAAGAGGCTAGTATTATTTTATGAATTCCAGGTCTATGATAAAAACGCTTGTGATTTTTTTTTTAACTTTAGACGTAATTATCTAGTATAGCGACTAAAGCCTTTCACTCAGGATTTTCACGCACAGTTGCATTAATTAAAATAATAGACCCAGTACAATGACTCAAGGTAACTTGATCTCCCATCTACAATGGTGGGCAATCGGAATACTTTCCCTATCTCTGAGTGATGGTCCAGTGATCCGATAACTTTCACTGGCTGGCGACAACAATAAGACATTAAAAAGGTTTTAATTGTCTATGATGCAAAAAAATGAGTTTTTAGGTGATGGTCGATGGAGTGAAAATGTGAAGGGGGAAAATGTTGCCAATTACCAAAATAGGTGCCTTTTTTCGCTAGTCACTGACGAAAATTACGTTACAAATGCCATACACCATTGCTCCATACGCTTTGGTTATTGGCTATTAAGACATTTTTTTTTAAAACTAGCTATCTGCGCTTTTATTTATTTATTTATTATTTATTTAACACTTCAAGCACAAAAGTACAGAGGCGGACTTAATGCCATAGGTATTTTCTACCAGTCAACCTTTACTTTTTTTGCTTTTCTTATAGTAAAAAAGTACGTAGTCCCTACAAACTTCCCCCCTTTCCCATCAATAAAAAGTGCACTGTGTTCGACAGAGGGCGACACCGTTTCGATGGAAAGACGTTATTTAATAAGAATAATATTTCACAAAGTTTCTGACATATAAAGCCACTCAGACGAAATTGAATCTTCTTTGTATTCTCAGTGGCCCCACGGGCTTAGCTCCAAAGATAGGGCTAATAAAGAAATAAATAATGCCACCGAAACCAAAGTCAAAAACTTTTTGACTCTTAATGATCAATACAGTTATCTCGATAAATCTAGCGTGTTTATGCACGTGCATACGATATAGTACGCTACAACTTTACACTTTTTAACATTCCTTGAATCCAATTACCATAGAGCAACAAAATAACAATTTAAATCACAAAACGTCAACAGCCAGAACCTCTTTTATTGAACGTACCTATTCGAATTTAGATTACGAAATATGGCGCGAAAGATTCTATGAACAAGATGGCGCTAGATTAATAAATATGTCAATAAATCAATCCTTTCTCTTTTTACGTTATTACAATGTGTTCACGAGAAGTTTTAGTTAGCCAGGTATCATATTGGGGCCAGCGGGCCGAATACGCTTAACACCGTTTCTCACCAAGTAAAAATAGCTATAGAATTCTCATAGTGTAGTAAGTTGTTTTAAAAATAAAGCCATAAACACATGGAAAACTTTTATGGAAAAAGGCTTCGATTAGTCATGAATTTAACAGTACACGGTTTTTGTTTTTGATACTATTGCCATTTGCCTTTTAATATTATTTACCGTAGATAGAGGCCTACTTGGTTAGACGTCAGCTAACGTGATGTGGCCGACTCTTTAAAATGCACAGAGAGCTGGCGTTGCGCAACTTCTATTCTGAACTCCAGGAAGGAAAACGGAAACGTGGCGGTCAGTCTTAACTTTTCAAGGATGTTCAGAATAGATACCTCAAAAGATGCAAAATTCACCCCTTAGTATGGGAAAAGGAGGGACAAAATCGGCTCGAGTGGAGCGTCATGTGCATCGACAGAACTTTGAACAGAGAAGAACGTGATGACCTCAAAGCTAGACCACCTACAGCTATACCCTACAATGTCGTCAATAGTTTTCTGACTTGTCCACTTTGTGCTCGCAGTTTTTCGGCCAAACTGGATATGCTAACCACTTGAGAGCACTTGAAAGAACAGGACACCAAATGTCTTGAAAACCACCCTAGAAAGCCATCGAATGTCTAAAATCAATATCAAATCGCTTTGCCCGAAATTGGCTATATGGCATCACCGTAAATACATTTGAATGTCTTTATAAACCATGCGCAAATCAAAACTCCGGGCTGCTGTTAAATAATCCACTAATAAACGAAATTATTGTCCTTCCATTATTTTCCGAATTGTCAAGTCACTTAAAAACGTTACAAGTTATAATATGGCACAGTGCCAATATTAAATCTAGGCTACAGAACTTTGCTTACCTTGAAAAATCGTGTAGCCATTAGATATAAATATTTATGTTCTCGATGTCAAAGTATGACTAAACCTAAGTATATCTAGCCAGACTTCGAACCGTGCTTTGTGTGAGTTTTCACTATTGTGAGACTTATAATAATAAATTCTTACATTGATAGCAGACAATGGTCAGATAGGTATCTTATGAGAAACGTATTTATTCGTTGAATTGAGAAAGTTAGTAAGTGTGCTAAGCTTAAGATCAGCTCAAGCGAAGCAGCTGACAGCTCAGATAAAAGTAAATCTGTAAACAAGTGTCGTTAATGTTCTTACAATATCAATGTCTCCTACTTTAAAGCGAAATTGCTCTCTCCGAAGAAAACGCTTGTCAGACATATTATAGTCAGCATAACTTCGACATTCACAGTTGTACTGTCGCTAATGCAAAGATAAAAAACAACCAATATTTTTGAAACTTCTTAACATATTAATACGATGGCAACTAATTCGGAGCTCATAAAATATATTTGCGCAAATTGTTTCACAGATTTTGTACCTGATCCGCTATCAAGAACATTGATTTGGTAGAGTCAGGTAAATCAATTGCTTAGCAAAATTGAGTGGCAGTCAATTTTGCTAGTTTACCACCTTTCTTTTAGTGGTCTACAAACCCGATAAATTGACGCATTTGCTTTAGCAATTAATTTCACTGACGGTTCATCCAACAATAATTTTGCGATCAAGAAATCAAACATCATGTTGATTTTTTATTTCTTGATCGCAAAAATTTCGACGCACCCTCTTACAAAAAGCTATAAGCTATCATTCATTTCTTACCCTCTCCACTAGACCCTATAATCAGTCTCATCAAAAACATAACGGCCGCTTAGATAAACTATCTGACGTTTAGACAGCCAGTTATCTGTTCCTTCGCCGTGTTCCTGACACCAGGATAAGGCGAGTATGCGTGCAGTTGTGTTAACACGATAACATCCAATGATTCTTAGATTTTAGATAGTGATGTTCACGTGGGATTGAGAACGCATGTACGGAGAATGTAGATTTTGGATCCGGTGGCCTAGCAGAGCGTCTAAAAACAGTATCGTTTTAATCTTATCTAGAGTGGGGAGAGATGGAGCTAGACGTCCTATAGAGCTCCATCCCTTAAAAGGAGAATCGGCATTTTTAAATGTGCTTTCGAGCCTAGGGGGAGTACTATGACGTCTTAAAGCAGGAGTAATTCCAGTGTGGGAAAGAGACAGAGCAATGCAGGTCGTCTAGCGCCATCTCTTTCCCACACTGAAATTACTCCTGCTTTATAACGTCATGGTAAGCCACCAGTATTATATCAAGTTGTGGCTTAAGTCATTTGAAAGGTCATACTCGTCAATACAATACTGGGGTTGAATCGCCTATTATCCTCTACAGGATGGATGAACGAAAGTAGAGAGTTACATGCATGCAAGAATAACACCTGCTGCGACCTGACTTGAAATAAATTGAAAAGGCTGAAGGAAAAGATACCTATCAAAAAACTTGCGTATAGCCTTTTTGGTTACACTTAAGATCCGGGGATCTGAGCTTGTATTCCAGTCATGCAAAACGGTAAAAAACATAGACCGTCATAACTCCATATTTTCCTAGCACGACTATGTTTCAATAACATCGACAGATGCAGCAGAATCTAGTAAAAAGCCAACGCTAATAAACAATAAGGAAACGTTGATGCCAATCCTGGCAGCATACATCATCATCATCTGCCTAGTCTTTTTCTAACTATGTTGGGGTCGGCTTCCAGTCTAACCGGATGCAGCTGAATACCAATATTTTACATGGAGCGACTGACTATCTGATCTCCACAATCCAGTTAGTACTGGGTAATACGATAGTTGGTTTTCAGACTTTTGGGCCAATCCTGGAATTATTCAGACTTAAAGACAGCTAAACTCATACATGACCCAAAACCTACATAATATTATCTCTCTCACCTTATTTACCATATTTAAATCTCTCTCGTCTTCTCCACACGTGGCAAGCACCTCTGCATCTACATCTGTGTTAATATAACTTGTTGCATCGATGTCGCCTAAGTATGGAGACCGGAACCGGTTTTATCTAACTCAAAACACCAAGATAACATTTTACGACGTTTTTACCAGTTTCCAAAACATTCTGGCATGTATATGGAAGCCTTTAGTAGTTCGGTGGAGAAATATGGTGCTGTAAAGACATAAACATTGCTTTAAACGAAGCAAGATTGCTCTCGGATCATTAAAAGTTGGCGATTTTAGGAAACTGTATCGGTTGGCGAATTTTTATTTTTGCCGAATGGTGAAGCCAGGTTTCTCATTTTTTTTAACTGTCTTAGCGGAACGATTTTATTGTTTGAAAATGTGGCACATATCCATCTTTTTAACAAGACAAAAATGAACTGCTTTAGTCATGACTAAAGCAGTTCATTTTTGTTAATCATCAAAACTCCTCCTCATGAGGAGGAGTTTTGATGATTAAATTTGTATTATTATGATTTTGTTTTTGATTTCTTTAGGCATTTTGGAGCGTTAAACTTTGATAGGCTACGCTACAAAAATATGCATGTTGCTATACTAGGGGCTGTGCCTAACTTTCGTTGGTCACGCAGCCAGATAATTTTAACGCGTATTAGTTATTTAAATACCAATTATTCACAAATTAAAATCATAATGACAAGCATGACTGTGAAAAATACGTTCATTAACAGCTACATTTACGGTTTTTTTTCTCTTCTTAATTGATTACGACGAATTAGCTGCGCCCAAAGTCATTACTTTAATTAGGGGTCCTATTTACTCGCTCAAATTATCTCAATGGCTAACAACGTTAGACAGAACAATTTTTGTTTAAAAATATGTTTTCCTTTCACTATGGAAAAGTAAATACTCTTTTGTGTTATCATTATCATTGACAAGCCACGTTTTACTTTCAGATGGTATCGGGGAATCATGCGATCAACGTTATCTGCACTGCGCTCATCTGAAGACTTGTGACGTCACATGAAGTGCTAATCCTCCAGTTATACGAGAATATCAGTGGTACGAGTAACGACCGTTCGATCGCAAGTGTGCATCACTACAAGTTCCGAATTCGAATTCCGTGCTGCGTTCAAGCGGCAGTGACGGTTAAGTAGGACTCGCGTGTGAAGTGGACGTTAGAGAATAGTAATGGCTAGCACTGGCGGTGAAATTTGGCTGCAATGGTTTGCGTGCTGCTACCAGCCCGCCGCGCAGGCGCAGCGCACGCGGCGGAGAATAGACAGATCCATGATCGGTGCGCCGACCAACTTTCAACACACAGGACACGTAGGTAAGTCGGAAAGTAGCTTTCTCGCCTACTGGCATATTAGTTATTATTTCTAATAAAAGATGTTAACACTGTCGAGTCTGTTTGTCGTCGGTCTGATTCCAAACAAGAATAAGGAAAATCGGAAGTACTGAGCCATAATAACCCACGATGAAAAAACTGCTCGTACAGTAGAATTATGCCCAATTGATACAAAGTTACAAACCTAGAAAAACTCTTTGCAAAAACACAACTTTGTAATGTTTTTGTTAGAGCCTTGATCACATTTCTCATAACAGTGAGTCACTGTGTTCTGCAGAATATACGCTTCTTGGTAACGCTACTGGTAAATAAGGCAATGATAATCATATTGTATAATTTTTTGTACGGACGCTAGTATTAGTAACCCTGAGTTACAAAGGGAAACCAAAACGGTCTTTTCTTCCACCAAAGAGTTATTTTGTTAATAATAGTAAACTTTCTGGAAACAACATAGACCTTAGCGTTTTTCTTTCCAAATATTTGAAAAAATACTATCAAACTACTTTACGAGTCTGCAAAATCTCTTATCTCTTTCGAATAGGCACTCGAGGGCGATCATCATAATCCTGACGATCGATGGCTCGATAAGGGACCGTCAGTCAATCGATCACTTTCGTAACCTTCCCGAAAGGCAAGGTGAACGACCGAAGCATACAGCCCGAAAGTTCATACAAATATACGACTTGCTAAAGGTAGTACTTGTGGCAAGTACTAAGCTAGCTTCAGAACTTTCAACATTGATGATAATGGGGTAATGTAGTAATTTAGTCTGGAAAGTGTTAAGTCTAGACTCAGACTAGCAAAGTTTTCTCTTAAGATGAGTCAATGATGTGATCAATTTGTTTTCATTGCAT
Organism: Noctua janthe; assembly: GCA_910589295.1. Classification (NCBI taxonomy): domain Eukaryota; kingdom Metazoa; phylum Arthropoda; class Insecta; order Lepidoptera; family Noctuidae; genus Noctua; species Noctua janthe. The sequence goes on along the minus strand of OU342575.1, from coordinate 10,339,726 downwards.
CCAGGTTTAAGTTCAATGAAAACTCATATCATACGAATTTTATCGCCATCTTTTTGCATCAATTTTGAAATGTGAAAACTTTAACACATTAATGTTACCTATGACTTTCAAGACTTCAAGAAAACAAAAGACAGTGGAGGAGCAAATATATTAAAGACACAAAGTGTCATTAGAAAAGATAAAATACAAATTATACAAACTCTCACAACTGCAAGCTGCTAATAAATATATTCATCTCTAAAGTTGAAGGTACTCGTAGCAAACAGTAACACAACAAACACACTGCAGAATCTTAAGTCAACATCCTCGTAATTGCTTAAAACAAACATCACCTAACAAGACCTGAGCAGACCAGACACTTTCCTTTGCCGATCATCGTAAAAACGAACATGTCAGGATACGTAAGGATTACAAAACTGAGCCTTACATAATTGATTTAACGACTAAGACGTGTACACACGCGTATAGTAGGAACGTTACATAAAAAACTGAACGCATTTGTATTCCACAGGACGAGTGAGCGCCTAATTTGGTTACGGCTAGACCGGAGACTCTCTGTTCCTATTAAGGAATGCTATTCTGCACCAGTAGAGATAACTATCGGACTTTTAAAAGGAATGGCCGTCGGCCGTCATAGTGCGTTTTGTGCAGTCAATGTAAAATGTTACTAGTTAACGAACTGTCTTGTCAATGTGACATTTTGTTGGCTTTAAGAGCAGCTTGATAAGACTTGTTTTGCTTAGGGTTGTACTTTAAATTTATGTTGCTTTTAATAGATATTTTGAAACCAGATTTATTATTTAGGCTTATAGATTAAGTTTAATTACAGTTAAGTATGTGGTTAATGTTTGTCCTTAGCTTTTTGGGGCGGTTAAAAAATATGTCGGAAATATCTTCGACAGTTTAAACTTAAATGCCGCGCAATTCAATTGTCCTCGTATCTTTTTTTTGTCCAAGTACTTACTTCTAATTGCAAACTAAAAAGTTAAATGCCAGATAAAGCTGCAATTAAAATGATTTCCTTTTCGTATACTTCACTGCTAGCATATGCGACATTCCTTACTAGTTACTACTAGCTTTAGGTATAATTTAGTAGCTAGAGCTAATACTGGACTTGTCTGGACCAGTTATAGCCCTCTTCAATCCTGTTTAAGGCTAAATCAGGTGCCTGGTATTTGTATCCGATCTTATTTCATCTACCTATCTAAATCTATATGTCTTTAATTCCGCTTTAATAAATTACGAATCAATTTTTGCTAGAGATAAATCAAGAATACGCTTAATATTTTATTCATTAAATACCTAGTATAATTTACTAGACTTTTAGGGTCTAGGTATGTTTTATGGAATAGGTACTAAAGTAGACTTGATTTGACTACCAAAAGTTAATTTTGTATGCATACGTAAACGAGGCTTTCAAATTTGGATAGTGAACGTTAGTTTGTGCACTCGCCTGCCAGTGAATGGTCATAATCGCCAATTAGACCAAACTGTTGCAGATAAAAACTGTTTCATTGAATTTTAAACAGTTCCGGTTTGTTAGACATATACTGTGTAGGTATATCTGAAGTTTATTTATTTGTTTTAGATTAAAATTTCTATATTTTTCTGTTTTCTTTGCAAATGAAAACGGAACTTGATACTAAAGAAATATTTACTGTCAACGCTTTTGATAATATTGATATTTCCTTAGGACTGCCTCGTTGGTTTAGCGGTCACAAGTACGACTGCTGAGCATGAGGTCTAGGGTTTGATTCCCGGGTCGGGCAAAGTGTTATTGGGTTTTTATCAGGAATTTCTCAGTAGCAGCCACGGAGTGTGGATTTGCGCCCGGTTGATGGCAATAGACTCGCACCCTATTACATGAGACTAGCGAAATGTGGGTGTAGATGCATCTCTGCCTAACCCTTCGGGAATTTCAGGCAACTTAAATATCAATTACCTGCTAGAATCATGACACACACCTTACCTACCAGACTTGTTTTCCATATAGTTTTTACCTAATACTTTAAGAATTTAACAAACAGTAAGTTAACTTAGTAATGAGCCATTATAATACGATTCATAATATAAATATTTAAGTAATGTATCATACAAACACAGTCATTTCATACGGTCATAATAACACAAATAAACATAACTTTGATATAGGTAAAACTATTCAGACTGCTAATGTACCTAGTGCTATCTCTCTTAAAGTTCTGTTGACCCCAAAAGTAAACATACAGAAGATAAGTAAATATACTTCATTCATACTAATGTGATCTTTACATGTTTATGCTTATGCGGTGAATATTAACACAATAACATGCAATTCTAGCATGTCCTGAATTAATTACAGTACACTGTAGAAGTCGTCATATTTTTGATTACATCATATAAATTTAAAAAAAAAACAAACCTAAAGCTGAAAAGTAAATTATGAAAAGAGAATCCATAGACAAAGCAAAATTAGTTTAATGAGCATTGAAGCGTCATACGAACAGAAACGCAGCGGAATGTCGTTGCATTTTAAATTTAGAACATCCGAGACGGTTTGTACGCATATTATTTATTTGTAACTGCTAGCTAAGGATGTTAACCACAGACTAAATATTCATCTTTTTTATTTATTAATATTTCTTAACGTTAATTTTTATAAATCAGTTTATAGGAACACCTGTTTCAAAAGATAATTTAGTCTTGACATCTCCGAATAAATTAATAAGTTATTTATTACAAAAAATATGGCTGATTATTTTGACTAACGGAACATCTTTTACTAATACAAAATTGATTATTGTGCAGATAGTAGAAAGATGACGCAACATGTTAATAGGTTATTTTATAACAAATATTCAATTTAAAGTTGAATGTAAAAATATTGGTGACTAAGCGAGTAACAAGTAATTAATGCAAATATATTTACTAACGTACATTATGTTCAACTTCAAATCGTTAAATTAACATGTAAATTAATTAACAATTCACTTGCTTACGAATACATTATTCATGTCTGTCTTTATTTTATCCTTGAAAATAATATTAATATTTCGCACATGTTTACAAGAAGGCAGCCCTGTAGTCGAGTTTAAAATAAACAGGCGAGTTCGGCGGCCGTGTCGGTCGGCAAGCGAGTGAGCCAGTGACTCATCCCGATTCTAACGTCCGAAGTCCTTAGTCTGAACACAGCACAGCCGGTCGCGACTGTCGCGAACTATCCTCGTCTAAACAAGGCACTAAATAGGCTTCAGCAAATTAGTGATTTTCCAGATTTAAAAATAACTTTATTTACACAGAAGTCTTAAGGTTCCTGTTATTCACAATAAAATGTAATCTTTCTATTTGCCACGTTTGGTTACTAAAGCAACATAATACTATTGAATAAACTTAAATTTTCTTTTTAGAAATTTATCTCTGTAACAAGACTTTTGTTAGGACTACTTAGTACAATAACTTAAATGGTATTGAGAACCCGAGCGAGGAAGCTGTCAGTAAGTTTGCAACATAATAACTGTTTACCAAAGTTTCAGTGTTTTAAACCGAAAGGTCTTGTATCGTAAACGTAAACCCATTCTATCTATTTCGAGAGTGTTGCCAGTCTTTAGTAGTAGAGAATTTAGCGCAATTTGAACTTCCTTGAACCATACTCGCGGATAACATTTGCGCTGTAAACATATTACTACTTTGTAAAATGTTTAAAAACTGCTTGACTTGACTACAGTCGATGGTATAGCTAGATGACAGTCTATGTGGGTGATAATTAAAAAATAATTATCATGAAATAGAGCCAATCGTTGTAGGTATAAAATAAATAAACAATTAGTAGCATAATTATGATGAATCAGCGGGGTTATTGCGTAACACACTTGCAATCACAATGCCCTTTATTTCGGCAGTTCAACTACATCCATTGCGTTAAGCGTTTAAGCATATGAACTAATGCGTCACTTTCCTTTAAAATTCTTTGGATTGTTATTGAAAGTGTGTATCACAGTTGAGGTGTTGGTCTAAAACATTCAAATGGTTCCGCAAATGACCGACATACTGACAGCCTAACAAAACACACATCCCAAACCGAAGACTTCCGTAGAATAAAATTAGATGATTGTTAGATGCAGACAACGGTTAGTTATAGTCGCCAGCGCATCAAGTTACCTCAAACTGTCATAAAGTCAATGAATACATATAGGTAGGTAGCCAAAGAACCCAAAAATAGTACCATTAACACCAATCTTAAGTTTGTGACCACACACAAGGAAAAAAAGCCAAACGTTTTCTTATTCTTTTCTCAAACGTCTCTTGTGTGTCCATTTCGTCCTATGTACTCTTATGTAAATTTATAGTGCCTACATACGTGTGTGTACATATTTATTTAATTAGACGTTTAACAGACATGAGAGGACAATGCGAACAGGACAATGTAAGCTAAAAGTGTCGACTTTAAGTCCAAAGTTTACCTTGTGACTGCTTGAGTCTTTTAATTTCTTAGAATTTAAATACGGTGGGTTCACAATTCAGACTATCATTATAAACGCAAAAGCAACTCTGTCGCTCTATATGTTTGTCACCTTTTCACATTAAACGGAATTCGATGATGTACTAACCTGGGAAAAGTATGATCTATCCTAAGGACTAATCCATATGATACTTTTTATCCGCGGTGGCACATTTCCGCAATTTTCGAGACCCACGCGGGTGAAGCATAAGCTAGTGAACTATAATATCGTGGCATTTTTCAAACTAAATAGTTTGTCATAAAACTATTTAATAGTCCGTCCTGTAGCACTACAAAAAGTATTACAGCAACATAGTACGTAAAGTACTACAGCGCCATCTATGACACAAAAGAAGAACTAAGATCAAATTCTGAATTTAACCGCGACTTATGACCTTATGAAAACCCGACAACAAGTGTCGGTCTTAGCCCACTAAACACAAAGACCGTCTGGTTTCGATTAGAATACAGCAGAAGACCTAGACAAGGTGACTGTGTTCTACATTCAACATTAACGATACTGGAAAGTAAAACATGTGTTAATTGGATTAGCATAAACTACCAAAAAGCTTATACGTATTAAGGGGGAAGATCGTTTAAAGCTAATCGTAGATGGCGCGACCATAGCTAGGTCTCAATCTGACCAATGAGGTCAAGCTATTTTGAAATATAAAATGACATTACCAGATTTTAAACCATTGACGTAGCTTGGAACCAGGTACGCTAGCGCCATTTGTTTCACAGTTGCCATTCCCCATTCTGTAGACAGCGGTTACAGATATACGAAACGTTTTGAAAAATACAAACTACTAAAACTACTGCTGCTAGAAAAGTGGCCCTCACGTGTAGATGCTATTTCGTCTTTCGCTCCAGTGCTACTGAATTCAAACGCTGATATACTGGATTGCAATTTAAGTCACTACATCATCATCTGCCTAGCCTTTTCCCAACTATGTTGGGGTCGGCTTCCAGTCTAACCGGATGCAGCTGAATAACAGTATTTTGCATGGAGCGACTGTGCCTATCTGACCTCCACAACCCAGTTAGTACTGGGTAATACGATACCACTTGGTAAGACTGGTTGTCAGACTTTTTGGGCTACTGACTACCTAACGACTGTCAAAGATCTACAAATGACACCCGGGACCAACGGCTTAACGTGCTTTCCGAGGCACGGAGGAAACTCGGTATGTAATGGGTGATCACCCATCCACAGACCAACCTAGGCAAGCACGGCTTAACCTAAAGATCGATCCGAGCGGCTGTTATTTAAGTCACTACATTCTAACAATATTAATCAACCTTTGTCTCCGACTAATGAATGCGTCAATAAAACAATGTCCCAACAAATTGATTACTATCACCTCTTTTATTCACATTACTATCAGATTTGATTGTATCCTGATTAATTATCCCCTTTAATTGCATATTATAAGCTAATACGTGACTACGGAAAAGTAGCATATCATTACATGCACCTTAAGTATGTACCTACCTAAGATGAGGAGATATGATCTTGATGTGTCAATAATGAGTAATTCAATCGTTGGATCGAAATCAATTTTTGTGGCTTAATTAATTAATAACCCTACACAAAACAGGTAGGTAACCTAAACTTTGCAACGAAGAGTTTTTGTTTGCCATTGAGATAAATGGTTGACATCAAACTCTTGCAGCTCTTGCAGCGCAATTGGTCACAAGATTTTGAAGTCCTAATCCTACAGATAAATTAATATGCTTTCATCATCATCCTGTCCTTGTCCCGTGCTACATAGGGTTGGCGCAACACGTTTTTCTTTCATTCTCCTCTGTCAACCGTCACGCTATCATTTACTTCTTTATTTTTCATATCATTCCTTACACAATCCACCATCCATCGTTTCTTTGGTCTTCCTCTCCCTCTCCATCCATCAACATTTACATTCATTACTCTTTTAGTTACATGCGATTCGTCCCTCCTCATCACATGTCCATACCGAGATAGTCGATTCCCTTTCAACTTTTCGGTAACTGGTGCAACTTTTAAACTTCCTCTAATATATCGTTCCTTACCTTATCTATTATTGTCACAATGCACGCACATGCTTTATATTTTTGAAAATACATCGGCACCAAAATGTCATTGCCATTGTAAGTGTGTTACGCAACCACCCCGCTAATACTTTTCTTTGAACTCCGGTATTACTAACAACTGCCAGTGTACCATATTCAATAATACTCATGCCAGACTAACAGACACCTAAATATTACTCACTAATTTCATTCAGAACTTTATTTGCATCATACGTAGCTTCGGAACTGACCTCAATTGTTAAAAGATTTCAATTTTAAATATCTTTAGCAGGCGCATTTCATAACCACACTGGGCCACATGTGTTCAGTGATAATTACGACTAACACAGCCACTTCATACGCCATTTGTAAAGAGATAATTAACGGCTTCAAATATGAATTATTATGACGACTGTTATAAAATATAAGAGATACTTTTTAATATGTCCGCAATTGTTAATGTTTAATTTCTGTTAGTGCTCTAATTTAAACTATGGAGTTTTCTTTAAAGCTGCGTCTACGCTAGGCGAGCCGAACACGATCGGAGTACGAATTCGCTTAGCGTAGACGGACTTGGAAACCTCGACCGAGCACTCCTGCCAAGGGAATTTGTGCTCCGCTTGTGCTCTGATCAGCTTCAGTAACAGCCACATATTCTTGATTTGACGGTGAATGCTTGGAGCATAGACATAATTTGTGGGTGTACTATTATGTACACCTCTACCTCACCATTCGGGGTTTACCTACAAGGAAACTCTAGGATATGTCTGCCTACCTACTAAATAATGCATTCCATAAAATCAACTACGATGTAGTTCCAAGTATCATTAATGAAACCACAGATAATGCGATACTATTCTAGATACTCGCACCTACGTAATACCTTTGTTTTAGTTACTTTGTAACCTACTTAATCATAATATGATTTACGAGTAATTGCAACGATTTCCAAGAACAATCAAAATGGTGATGATATTGCAGTGTTTAACAATTTTTGCTGAAACAAAATTCAGTGAATTGAGTTGCATACAAATGAATTTCGAATTACTTTACCACAGATATCTAAATACCATCTGAATCAAAATTCATACTTTAGCGATTGCTCCTGGATTCGGTATCCTAGAGGTAACTTTTATCTTGTTTTCGATTACATTTAGTTCTGTATACATTAAAAGTTCTATCTTGTATTTAAATCTTCTTGAATACTTGTTCCTTTGACGCTTCTCCTAGCAAACCACTGAAGACTTATAATTCAACCGCTCCGGTGCACGGTGATATCAGCAATACATTATTTTTAGCAGGCCTTGTCTCAGCAAGCACTATGACTCCCCATCTTTAAACATTCAAGAACATCTAAAAAAAAAAGCGCACGCATGTCAGAGACAAAGTATCCTCTATAAATAAAACACGCGTGAGGTCGTGACGAGCGATTCTGCAAGCTAATACTTATTCGCGGATGTCCGCATCACCTTGGCTTTACCCTCAAGAATCTTCAATTTTATTTCTGGAAAAATCTTGTTTCCGCGTCTTCGTGACTTGCTATGTCATTATATCGAGTATTCTCTTGAGAATTCAGGTGATGGTTAGGAGTTAGCATTATAATTTAACTTCTTGAAGTTAAGTGCTATTTACAAAGCGTTTGACGTTTTGTAGTGGTTTTCAAAAGTAGGTTCTATCATCAGTCCTTGTGTATAGTGATGCTTGGTGGTTAGATAACTCTAACCACCAAGCGCCACTCGCCACAAATGTACGTACAGATGCAAGCACATCAACCTATAATCTGTTAAATTTTAAGAGATTTTCAACCTCATCGTTAAAGCATTAGGTTCAAGGTTGATTTGATAGTTTCGGGTCCGAATCCAAAATTACCATGTTATTTGCTTGTTTACCTTCTCAAAAGTTAGTGTTTCTTTGTATAGTAGCCAAAGGAAGCACTACTTTCACTTTTGGGAAAATATCTTTAAACCCTTGCAGCTACGCTACAGAATGCTAGTGGGCTATCGAAAACGTACGATGTTTATTCATGGAGACAACATCGATTTAGATCAGCTTAGATGATGGATAAGACGTTTTGTGTATATTGTGTCTATGTGCTATCATCTCCAAATTTATTTCAGCACTTTCCTTGTCTAGATAAAGAATTGCAGCTGTGAAAATACCTGGCTAAATCTATATCTGGGTTTTTTTTTTAAAGACCTTCCTTCTTTCATTTCTACTGATACGGATCTAATTTGTATGGTTTTTCACGAAAATCTTCCACGGAATCGCATTTAAATCGCCAAGCACCCAGGTACCACTTTGCAATTCATGTCTGCTGACATTCTTACCAAAACGAAGAAAAAACAACATAAGTACTTAGTACACAACATTGCATTCCAAAGTACTGTAGGTACCTACAGTCACAGTGATGTTTCACATTATTGTTCTTTCCGAGGTCATTCGACGCGACCTTAACTTTTGACTCATCTTCCCACAAGGTGACTGCAAGAGTATTATACTTAAGCACTTACTGGTAGCTGGATATAATCTTTAAAATCCATGTGATTAGTGTAAAGGCACCGTATTATCTGTTTATGAAGGCCGTTGAGAAGGTTGTATCTGTGTAGTAGCGTGTTTGGTCGTCCTGAGTATCGAATATCTGGCTCTTTTTCTATCAGTATTTGTGTAGTTTGTTTTGGCCTTTAGCTTTAGGTAAATGTCCCACATGTTGATTCTAGAGTAGGTAAGCCACTTGTTACATTTTGTTAACCTTTCTCCTTATTTATGCTATGTTATGGTGAGTGTTGGCTTAATGAGCATAATAGAATAAAATAGAATTTCTCTTTAATCGAGAATCCATGACTCCAAAAATTTTAGTAAAACTTACGACTATCTTAGTAAACACTGATAAAAAAACAATACAACACAAGAAATAACGGTGGATCACTGCTGCGACAACCCATGAGTGATAGCACAACAGCGACCCACATAAACACCAGTCCAGGCAACTGGCAATCATGTTTAAGATACTGTTGGCGCTGCCCCACACCCTACGCACCAGGGAAGCACTTTGACGTAATCGTCAATTTTCGCACTAGTTACAACTTATAAAAACAATATAAGTTAGTACTTATAAAAATTTGCCGTAATTAAAATTTTGGAAGACAAAAGTATTTTTATTTATAATCTGCAATCCATCTATACGTATCTATGTTGCTACTATTGCAGATGCCAAGCTACTGAGACAAGATCTCACAAAAGCAAGACAAGATAAAACCAAGCACAACTTCGTCGTCACATCAAACCTTATCCTACAATCAAAAAGACTGAACCATCTTCTTTGCGGCGCCATCGCAAACCGTCCCTCCGTTTCGTCGTTTCAATCAACGAACTATCACGAGTATCAACAATTTCAGGGACATCTGCGTGCATGAGTCAGGGGGCTATTATATTATTATTTATCTCTGTTTTGACAGCTACAGTTGTGTTTGTGTCTCACGCTATGACCGCGATTTGTTGATCAGAAGTTGTTGTGTTATGTTAGGTAAGGCCGTTGGTACTACTGAAATGTGGGCCGTGTATTGTTTTGTGTTTATAGCTTGCACGGCAATACAGGTACTGCCTGCTACCAAAGACATTATATCTTTGAGCGGTGTGCAGTATTATCCCTTGAGAGTGTGCTGCTTAGCGCATTGTCGATGCTGCCGCGTGCTATAGCACTTCCGTTCTGTTTCTCGGTCTGACAAATGTCGGTTCTTAGCGACAAAAAAGGATAAAAAATGGAAAAGTGCGATTCCGTACTGAGAGATGTTCAACCCTATACGTTTTCGTCCATAGAAATCACAGAATTGATTGCTTGATGGCCCCGATCGAAAGAAACAAGACTTTCTGCTATTGTGTAGTGTCCGACCGAAATAGAATTTTCAGCCGAAACCGTCGGTCACTAATAATTATGTAGGTACCCATAATTTATAAAATTGGAAATAACAATGATAAATTACAAAGTTAGTTAAGTAGGAGATCCTTAAAAGATTTAAAGAAGGTTCGTAGATATTAAAGATCTTCCTCGTTTCGGATAAAACCCAATATCTTAGCAGGAAAATTCTTTTCGAAAATGAGCTCACGTTTGCAATGTCTAGTTTCTACCATGTCAGGACCATTTGTTATACTAAACGATCTATTACTAAGTAGATAGTTATCATAAATCAGCACCGCTAGTGTTGCGACCTTCTGCGCTAATTACATAAATGTCAAACTGACATAACTTTCATTGCGTGTCGCTACTCATTCGTTTCGTGCAATACTTCACTATTTTCGTGACTAGGTAGTTTATTTTTCTTTATGATGATGGTTATTGCTGCTGATAATGAATAGCTTGACTGTTATTCTGGTGAACTTATGATTTTATGTACCCGAGACCTTTTTTCTGGGAGCTTTGGTCACCTGCCTAGCCTTTTCCCAACTGTGATAGGACGAATTTAGTGCACTACTTAAAAAAAATGTCAATTTTGTAAAAGCAACACTGGCATTGAGTTTGACCTTTCATAAAAAGATCCGTTAAATATTTTTTTCTTTTACAAAAATCTCGTGCATCGCGCATGTTATATTTTTAAAATGCCAAGGTCTCTTAACTGTTTTTTTTTGTGAAATGAGCAGGTCTTGGCTCTAGTTTTAAAAAGTTTAAAATGCTGGTAAAAATCAACATCTATTGACCTTAAAAAATATCAGAATATAGCTTCAAAAATAAACCGTAAATCCGTACCGAAAAAAATAAGTTTTAACTGTCACCGACGGTATTGATTCCTAAGTAAGCAGAATGTTTACTAATATGTGCAATTGTAATGATTCCAGGCTCAACAGACGTGGACATCCCGTCGTCACTGCTGCACACCATGCAGAACCAGATGCAGAGCAAGGGCGGCTACGAGATGGCGTATGGCGTTAAGGTGATTATCAGACTTTATTGGGGTTACTTTTTTCTGTGATAACGGGCGGCCAATAGAGAAATTTCAGAGAAGTATGGGTTATGTGTGACGGATAATATAAAAAGAAGTGAACGATAGAGTGACAGCTGACAGAGCAGAATAAAAAAAAACGTGTTGCGCCGACCCCAAGTAAAATAGTACAAGGGCAGGATGCTGATGACGATGAGAGAACAAGACATGCTGCACTCAAGACACTGTTTCTACTACGTAGAGCGGTTATTCCCGAAGGGAAGCCAGTAGGAATCGGCTTCTTAGGTATCTTCGGGCCTGCTGCGCTGATCCCTAATAAAGTAGGATAAGGGCAGAAGGATGATAACATTGGGGTTCATTCACAGTAGAGACATGGTGCTAATGGTAAAGTTAAAACGAAGTGGTAAATAAATTGTAAAAAAAAAAAGAAATCGTAACCTGCCCCATCATTTTTTTTGCCTAAAATCAATGATCGTCTTTATTATTTTTTAGACCATTAATTTTCACTATCTTGAATTGGTGATTACTACTTGAGGGTCAAACGCGATATAAAAATGCTGAATCCAAAGGTAGAGACTACGGATTTAGTCAATCTATTAGCTACGAGTATTTTAAAGGTCCTTTCGATATACCTGCCCAAACGATCGCACGAGCAGTCGAGCAACCTTGAATGTATGCTGTGTGTTTCTAAAAGATCGTTTCTGACCACGAGATAGTCATTGCCAATGATAAGTAAATGTAACCTTGGATCAGATCCTGTATCAGGCTTTTATTTGTAGCTTAGAACAAAGATTAGTATTTTCGTAGAACAGAAATCTGCTGTCGACCTGTGTCGTATCTGAGGGAAAAAAACACTGGCCTGCCAGTGAAATACCCAGTGTTTTTTTGTTATTGTATACTCAACCCAGGATTCTCATCCACCTACAAGAGTTACCATTCTGATATAAATATTTAAAAAAAAGACTGCCATAGCTTAAAGCCTCCTCTACTCTATTTGGAAACAGCGAAACGGTAGATGCCATAATATTTAATGCAAATATATCTTCCTCCCACCACATTTTGTTTGAGGTGAACGCACTGACTTGCCAAAACTGTTGATTCTTATGTACAACTAACAAACAATATCGTATGCCGTCATTCATCGGAAATAGACGCGGCTTAGGTCAAGCAGTCAAGCTTCAATGAATCATTCAAGTCTACAAACTACTTACTGTTTTATGGCTGCTAGTTTCGTTAATATATATTCATAGTTCTCTATAACAATACGGAGTTTGGAATCATTGAATATTTTGACTAAATAACTATGTAATTTCTTGCTATCTTTGATAAATCTTAGATAGAATAGTATGAAATAGTCCATAGGTAGAATCTGACCTTGGTGATTGATATGTTGTTTCTCTGAATTGGAAATTTTCTTAATACAAGGATAAATTTAATTGAAACCACAGACGTTATAATACTGATAGGCACCGTTATCTAATAGCATTATTTTGGTTTATATTCATACGATATCGAAACCCATCATGCAGAGTGCTTCGGCGTTGTTTAGAATAATAGAATAGAATAATTTATTTATTTAAAGTAAGTATTACAAAAAGTGTACATTGAGGCGCTGATTGAAGCTATTATTTCTCATACTATGGTTTAATTAGTACTTATAAGTAAAATATATTCAACAGTTGCAAATAATGATGTATGTGCCAATTAATTTAGTTTACCCCAAGTTATCTTTTTCCTGTCACTTATAACTGTTAATTATCATGAGCTGGATGTGCCTGTAATGTGCAGACTTGAGAAACTTCGCCTACTTTTTAAAGCCCATGTAAGTTGGGGCGAGCCTATTGCCATCAACCGAGCACAAACACAGACTCCGCGGCAGCTACTGAGAAATTCCTAATGGAAAAACCTAATAACATTTTGCCCGACCCGAGAATCTAACCCAGGATCTCATGCTCAGCAGTCGCGCTTGTGACGACTAGACCAACGAGGCGCAAACAAAAGGACTGTATAAAATGAGTGTTTGCCTAATATCGTTTTTATTTCAATTTCCAGGTCTATTGATGCGCGCAGGGCGCCTCCAAGGACGCAAGTGATAAAGTCGAGTGATCGCACTGTGTGAACATGATCTAAATAGACTCTATTTATTAATGACTACGTTAAGTGTAAGCAATAAGTTTTGTTGTGTAAATAAGAACTTAAACCGAATTCAGAATATTAGCGAGTTACCCAAAATTTATGTTAGATTTAATACTTAGGTTGCATCCTTACTGTGTCGTGGCGACGGACGACTGTCATCCACATAAATGAAGGAAATGGGGAAGGCCTGACAAAGCTCGTTGTAGATGGCGTGACGATAGCTAAGTCCCAATCTGACCAATGAGGTCAAGCCATTTTGAAATATAAAATGATGTTGACAGATTTTCAACGAATGACGACACTTAGCTACGCTAGCGCCCTCAGTTTCACAATTACCATCCCCATTGACAAAAGACTATATTAAATATCGCGGACGACAATCAATCGTGCCGTGGTCAACCTGAACAGCTCCTTAAAACATGCAATCTACGACATTCTACAGGACGACTATTTGTCGACACGACACAGAGGAAATAGGACCATACTCGTCTATGTATCGTGAAACTGTTGTTCCTTTACTCTCTCCCTTTACTTTTAAGAATTGTACCGTCAATTATTGTGTATGGCGATAATAAATGTACATAACTATTATGAAATAGTAAATATACCTTACCTACAAAGCTCTAGGGCTTAAACCACCACCCGCTTAAATGACACTTCAGTGTAAGAAAGACATGGAGCTATACAGAACGTCTAGCTTCATCTCTTGTCCACACTGAAGTAAGATTCAACTAATCCTGATATAAGAGGTGATGGTAAGCCCCCCTGTTAAGAAATATAAAAACTATATAATATATTTAGGTACTGCAGTGTATTTTTCTATTTGGTAAATAAACATAGCTCGATAAGATATGGGAAATTGTGTTTGAATTATTAATTCCAAGTTGTTTTATTTACCAAATAAGACATTTAATTATCCTACAGGAAAATAGACTGTAGATACAAAAATAAACTCAATTCTAAATACCTACTTCTAGACTGTTAGTGTACTTATGTAATAAAGTGTCTTGTGTATTGTGACTTATACAATTATGTAATATTTACCTATTCGTAAATAATGTGCTTATTTAGTCAATTTGGATTTATAGAAACTATACAGTGTTGAAACTAACGAATAGAATTAATTGAATCATCAATTTGAAGCAAGGCGTAAGTGCAAAAACTGATGTCATAAACAAAATTTGTTTGTTGTTGTTGATGCAACTGTTATTTTGAAACTACCTATTGATGACTGAACATTTAGATTGGTTTTAGCTTCAATTCAAAATGATGATTCAATTATTGTCTAAAACTTTATATAGACCTATAAACCAATACTTAAGATTTTTATTCTCAATTATTTCTAGAATTCCTAGAGAAATTGCCAAGTTTGTAAGTTCCATCTAAGTCTTGAAATCCTGAATTTCGGATATTATCTTATAAAAACTATCTTAAAAGACCTGATTTTACTTCGATACTGCCTTCATATGGGCAATTATTAGTTTAATGTTCAAGATTATCGAATGTTATCTTAAACCTACTGAAATAGTAAATGTTGTCAAGAGAAAAGTCTCTTGACAACAATTAGCTAAAAAATTTAAGATGACGGTTAAATGTAAAGTTGCACATACATGCACAAGTCTCAAGAGAAATGATATTGAAGAATTATAAATCTCGACGGTTCTCTTACGAGACCATAGAAAAAAAAACAAAACACAATGTCTTTGTTGAAGAGAGAAAATGCATATTTCCACATAATATCATTCTATTCAGCTCAATTATCATTCTAGCATTTGTTTTTTATTACATACCTAATATTCATCTCATACAAAAAGTCCTATTAATTCCAGTTTCAAGTTTAATAGCTAGATATCTTTTACTAATAACGCCTTACTACTATTTAAAACTTTCGAATCGTGTAAAGGCACCCATTGTCGAATTATGTAAAACTTTATGTGCTTAGATTAGGACATTAGTACACTGTTTTGCTGTGCTGAGTCAGAAGGACATGACTGGCATTACATACCGCTAATGAAAAAAAAAAAATATTATCAAAAAGCATATGCATTTAGAAAAAAATGTCAGATACGCCTTTTTTCTTAGCACGATAGAAATAATCGTTGTGTTGGTTTGAAACTTCTCATATTTAGCTGTAAGTCTAATTTATATAATTACTTTTTCTAATCATTAGCGGTTAATAGGTTTAAAGTCAATTTCTCGTTCTGTATAGTCTTCTTGCCCGAACGGTTTTGGGCAACCGAATGACTGAAACATTGTTCGTCTGGAGACTGAAACTGAATTATATATTTTAACATATATACATAAAATTTACATATTTACTTAGAACCCGTCAGTGTTAAAGCCAAAAAAGGTGTCCATTGTTTGCTATGCTATTTTTTTTTCTTCTATTAGATTATATAGATAGAAATACCGATACACTGAACTGATATTGCCTTGTTAGAAATGTAAAACCACTTCATTGCTGAAAATATAGCATAACAAACAATCACTACCTCGCTCTATTTGAATAATATAATAATTTTGTCTTTTTTTAGTTAAAATGACAAAGTTTTGTTATAAAACATTGGTAGTTATACATGTGTAGTAGGTAGGTATATAAAATAATTTGTAATGTCCATTTAATAACTTGTTCTATATAAAAGAATTACAAAAGTGTTTACTCGTTTTATTACTTATTTCCCGACCTACCCTGTGCAAATCATAAATCAATAGACACAGATTATAAAAGGTGTAAAAAGACCCTTAACGAAGCAGGAAGGCACTTATTCTCCCCGTCATTGCGATCATATTTTGTTCTGGACCATACCTGGGAACCTTCTAGTTACGGAGATATTTGAAGTAAAAGTTCCAAATTATACACAAGTTTTTTTTAAATAGGTACTAGTTTTTAAGGTTATAAATTGACTTTAATTACCTCAATGACCTGTTTACTATTCAAAGCATCCATTAGCACAATGTTTACAGTGCGTTACATTGAATTTTACCGTAAAACGTGATTTATCACCCCAAAAAAAAAGTCGTTTCTCAGCAATAATTTTTGCGTAGGGTTACTTAGTTTGATGTACAGAATGCTTGGTTGACGGCTTCGTGAAGGGTCCGTTTACACCCTGTAGAAGTTCATTGTAAAACTTAACTGTGCTCCCAAAAAAAAATGTGAAATTGTGAGGTACAAGTTCTGTTTTAAAATTCCCGCTGTTCGGCATCAAGTTTGCCAACCGCACCAAATGACTCTAAGTGAAAGCATGTTTTCTTATGGTCTCAATCATTTTGTTTCCATTCCATTTGATGAGTTTCTACCTTTTGACAAAAAAGAAATCTTAATTATGTAGAATAAATATAATGAGCAGTGTGTTTAATTGTTAGTGTGTTTATTTATTTTGAATGCTTTAATTTGGGTTTGTGAGAACAAATAGTCGTGATTTATTTGTAGTCTATGCTTTGAAAGTGAAACAACGCAGTGACGCGACGCCCTACATTGATTTAATTTATCGATTTCATAATAAAAAATTGGCGTAAAAAGTACTTACACAAAATGCTTCCGACACTTATAGCATTTATTATATCTGTTGTGCTTATGTGTGTACTTTTCAAAATTAATCAGAAGAGGTCGCATAGACCATTCTTATCACGGAAAAGAATAGCAAATAAAGTAGTAATCGTTACCGGTGCTAACACCGGAATTGGCTACGAGACCGCCAAAGAATTGTCCAGACGAGCTGGCAGAGTTATACTCGCCTGCAGAGATCTCAACAAAGCCCAGAAAGCTGCTGATGAAATTCAATCTGCGACTGGATATGACGTCGTTGCCAAACATTTGGACTTAGCATCTTTTATGTCAATCCTTGAATTCGCTAAGGACATAATAAAAACTGAAGGAAGAGTTGACATTCTAATTAACAACGCTGCTACAGGAGTTCTTGATAATTCTCTCACTGAAGACCACTTGCCAGTAGAAGCGCAAGTTAATTATTTTGGTCCATTTCTACTGACACTGCTACTGTTACCAGTGATGAAAAATTTGGAAAACACAGCGCGAATAATTAACGTTGCGTCAAAAATGCATGTGTTTGGGACCGTTCATAATTTGCATAAGCAGGGGAAGACGTGTTTTGAGCGTAGAAGAGTTTATGCCAACTCAAAACTAGCGCTTATTCTCTTTACGCAGAAGTTAGCAGATGAGTTGCATAGGAAGAATTACAAGATTATTGTGAATTGCTGTCACCCCGGAGCAGTTAACACTGATATGTTTCGTGATCAACCTGCAATAGTAAAATGGTTTTTGAAATTGTTCTTTTTGACGCCAAAACAAGGAGCACAGACTTCAGTATTTCTGGCGGTTCGTGAACTGAACAGGCTACATTGCTCGAGTAGATACTATTCCAACTGCCAAGAAGATACTCCTTCCCAACTGGCTCAAGATCGTCGAGTAGCAGAAATGTTATGGGCATTGTCACTGAAAGTTTGCTGCAAATTTATGTAATAATGTTTATTTATTATGTATGTCAAGACATGGGAAACTATGTATTCACCGTGACTTTTTAGTCGTCTTACAACGGCAGCCCACTTCATGTATCCAATGAATACTAGATGAACATTCATAAAAAAAATAGGTACTAATGAGATTTTAATCATTTAAAAATAAATATATTATTCAGTATTATGACGCATGACGTAGTTAAAACACCCTGTTGCGAGCGATGATCTACTGGACTCGAGTATATGTTCCCCCGTAGACTCGAGTGCTGGGTAGGTATATGTTCTCCCGTTTGACACGTAAACATCATTAACAGGATGTTTCATAATTTTATTCTAATTTGTATTATTATTTTTCTTTGTACCTATTATGGAAGATAAAAAAAATTGCGTCTAGAGCTATTTTATGTCGGGTACATTGAGTGGACGACCTTTGTAAGACGACTAAAAAGCCACGGGGTATAGATCTATTGACTTTTTTTCGTCCATGTTAATGTTAGAGTTATCATCTCGAAAGACTTTTTTCATTTCTAGTCGTATGAGTTTTTTCTTTGGGATAGTAATAAATGATTAATCAGCTCGGTTTGTATCTTCATAATATTTCTTTGGATTCTGTAATATATGAATGTCCATGTTACTACTGTGCGGCGTTCTTTTATCTTCGCATGTAGTGCTTCAGATAATTCATTACTTACACATCATTAGTTTTAGTACATACGAAACCTGAAACACGTGTCTAGTATTTTTATGTAAAGAATCTATGTACAAAATTTCAAAACTGTGTCAAAAAATTGTCGAAAATCACAAAGTTATAAGCTTGTTCTGTTACCTGGTTGTCCACATAAAAACGCGGTCACAACGCGGCAGAGCCGCGCGCGCGCCTCCAGCGTCGTCTTGGGCTCAGTGATAATAAAAATTTAGGTACATTTAGGCAGTAGGTACCTAAATGATTGCGATAGGTACTTAGACCTACCGTCGGTGTCCAGCTTGTAACCTTTTTAAATATTCTTGGGACAAAATATGACATGGTTTAAAAACTATCGAAATCGATTCAGTTACTTATTCTGAACAAACTATATTCAGATTTCGCATATCGACGGTTAAGAATCAATAGTGTCTATCTCAGTTTTTTACGTTTTTCACTTTTTAAAGCAGGTAGATTTAAAGTTTAATTTGGCGTGGCCTGTTAAGGCTCTTATCTCAAAATTCACAAAATTGTAGCAGTTATTCGCTATAAAAATTCCATCTAAGTTAAGAGCGCGTTTATTTTTCTGTCAATACCGTTTATCTCTTCTCTATTGCGTCTGTACCTCGCCGCACCTAGCTGAGACTGACAAAAATGTGTTATATTTGTGTTGGCCATAATGAAGGTAATATCGATGAACACATTTATCAACAGCACCTTATAAAAAAAATAGAGCCAGGGAAGAGAAGGCAAAAGATAAAGAGGATGCAGCATTGGGACATTGCTTTTTATTAACGATGGACTTAGAATCGGTTAAAGTTTGCCCTTACTCCACGTCCAGCGCAAAACGAAATTGACATGCCATAATTTTACACTCTTCGACTTGACGTCACGCCATTCCACATGTTACTGGTTCACAGAAACGGCAGCAGACCTTACTGCGAGTACATTCGCATCATTTGTAATAGACTACTTACAGCGCAATTACTTGCCGAAGAAAATGCCAATAGTTATTTATTCCGATGGTAGTACGTACCAAAATCGGAACATTATAATGACAAATGCACTTCTTCTTAGTCGAAACACTCTTGTCAGAGTGGTCGTGGTTGTGCAGACGTGGTACACAGAGAGATGTTCGGTGGCTCGTTGACTTCCCGAGATTGCTCTTTCAGCAATGTGCTTCCATTTCTGCCGGTTGGAAACGTTACGAGTACACTGGACGATGGAGGACTCGGTAGCTTTCTTGATCAGGTCAGTCCAGCGAGTCGGTGATCGGCCGTGTGATCTCTTGCCCTCCACGTGGCCCTGACCACCAGTCTCTCCATCGAATTTTCATTCTAGTGATAAAGTTCGTTCGTCACGAACTTTAATATTCGTAGTTGCACAGTAGACGAAAGCCGGTCCTTAATATGAAGCTCTTTGAAACATTGGTGCGAAACTATGTCCACGGGATCTTTTAGAGGCGTCTCCAGCACCACATCTCCAATGCGTTGACTTTACGGTGATCGGAGACGACAGCACGTTTGGTGCAGTGGCTAAGCGATTGGCTGCCGTGCGGCGTGTCGCGGGTTCGATCCCCGCACGGAACAAATATTTGTATGACCTACAGATAGTTGTTCCGGGTCTAGCTGTTTGTGTATGTGAGTTTAAATGTTTGTAAACGCACCCACGATACAGGAGAAATTCCTAGTGTGGGGCAACGTTTCTTTTTTTTATAAAAAAGAAAAACTACAAAAGTCTTTTAAATTGTTTAATAAGAGCTTGCAACAACAGTCAACATCACTTGAAATAAAAGCATGCTACAAAAACCAAATAAGAGAATTTTAGAGCACATTGCACAATTTTGTAAATACTTATACATTTTTTCTTAGTTCTAAACTCCCATTAATTTCTCGTATATTACGAACATGGTTGAATGTGTTATCGTTACGAGAATTTCATCTGGGTAGAGGTTTCTCATCTTTTTCTGTGTCTGTGCTCAGATCGTGAAGCCGAAGGTTTCGGCTTTTCCTTGTATCTTGGTTCTTCTGAAAGGATAAGAGATAATAAATACACTTGTCAGGAATGCGTGATCGTTCAGACAAGTGAAAACAAAGTTACTCTCTTCAATACCTCCTTGATACCATTTGAGAGAGATCAAGTTTATTTCTCGGCGGAATTTTCTAACTACAGGCATTTCGCCGTAGGAAGATGCAGGTGACATAAGATGATCCGTTCCTTTTCAATTTTGAACTTTACCCTGATTACAATAATGACATAATATTTTAGCTGCACCCTAAATACTATAGTCGTAAAATACGGAATCCGTCATCATCATCATCATCCTACCCTTATCCCATATTACCTGGGGTCGGCGCAACACGTTTTTTTCTTCCATTATCCTCTGTCAACCGTCACGCTATCATTTACTCCTTTAACTTTCATATCATTCCTCACAGAATCACAAAATATTATTCACTACAAATTAAAATGAAAGAAAAATGAAGCAACAACAGCAGCGCAGCGCAGCTCAGCGTGTAACATGACGCCATAGATATTTTTAGTGGATGGATGGTTGATATTTTTTATAGAAAAAGATTTTTACGTTGTGGATATCACCGTCCCAGTCAGATATGATGACCCTTCTTGCCTTTTGCCACGACAATTTTTTTTTATTTCAAATATCGGTTTGATTTTTTTTTTAAGTTTTTATTAAATACATAGGTATTTTAAAATAAATTACAATTAAATAAAGAGACATAATTTATTTTTTTTCTATAAAAATATCGACTATCAATCATATACATCCCAGCACTAAAAAGGTTTTGGAGTCTAATGCCACCAAATGTCACCTATACTTTCCTACGGCGATAGGACTATAACGAATTTTAAATTGAATAGGATTTTTTTCAATTTAATCGTCTGTAGATTGAAAAGAACCTCGCATAGTTTTGTCGTAATTTAGCTGGCTGGTTTTCGGCCGTAAGGGAGAACTCCGTCAGCGACGTAGCTAGCGGGGTTGACTGGCGCTGAAGGGTGCACCAGACGTATTTTCTGTTACATGGCTGCCTCGTTGGTCTAGTAGTCGCAAGCGCGACTGCTGAGTCAGGGCCGGTTCCGGGGTTCGAATCCCAAGTCGGGCAAAGTGTTACTGGGGTAGTCGGTAGTCAGTTGCAGCCAAGGAATGTGAAATTTGTGCCTGGTTAATGTCAATAGGCACGCCTATTCACATAAGTACATGGGACTTAAACATAACTGGCTAAATATGGGCGAACTAATAGGGTTACCTCTGCCTATTGCTTCGGGGATTACAGGTGTGATGTTCATGTTATATTATGCTGCTATTACATGATGTGATTAAGTACTAAGTACTAACAGCCGCCCGGATCGATCTTTAGGTTAAGCCGCGCTTGCCTAGGTTGGTCTGTGGATGGGTGACCACCCATTACATACCGAGTTTCCTTCGTGCCTCGGAAAGCACGTTAAGCCGTTGGTCCCGGGTGTCATTTGTAGATCTTTGACAGTCGTTATAGGTAGTCAGTGGCCCAAAAAGTCTGACAACCAGTCTTACCAAGGGGTATCGTATTACCCAGTACTAACTGGGTTGTGGAGGTCAGATAGGCAGTCGCTCTATGTAAAATACTGGTATTCAGCTGCATCTGGTTAGACTGGAAGCCGACCCCAACATAGTTGGGAAAAGGCTAGGCAGATGATGATGATGACATGATGTGATTAATGGCTATTCAGACATCCTGCAATAAGCCATAAGAATCGTATCGTGTTTATTGTGTTAGGTCGTTTACCTCTCTCCTTGTGGCGATGCCTGCGGTCCCGCTCGCGGCTGGTGCGCGACTCGGGCGAGGAGCGGCGGCGCGCGGAGCGCAGCGGCTGCGGCTGGTCGGAGTACCACCACCAGGCGGGCGGCACGGACGCGCGCCCGCGCAGCGGGGACCCGCCCGGCGCGTACCCGGCGCCAGCCACAGCGGCCGGCGGCATGTGCTGCGCAGAGGGTGGAGGGTGGTTACTACTTAGTACAACTTCGTTTCTTATTTAAATGTATAGATAGCTAATGGACCCCGACCTGTGTTAGGAATAAGAGTGATAGCCACACTATCGAATTAAGTTTAAGATAACATGTAATGATAGTTGTAGTTAAATAAATGAAATAAAATAAACTTTTTGATTTTTTTTGCATCATTTTGCTGCATCCGGTTAGATTGGACGCCGACCCCAATATAGTTGGACGAAGACTAGGCAGATGATTAGTCTAATGTTCCAAAACTGGGCGATATAATTATAAGCTTATTCATTAGCAAAATTAGCCTATAATGTTTCTCTGCTGAGACATATGTTTCCCCCTGTCTGTGAGATAGAGTGGGCAGTCCACCACGCTGAGCCCGGGAAAAAACCTTTCAAAATTTTATTTTTTTGTCGGATTGTCAGGGTTTATTCCGTTAGGCTCGTACATCACGTGGGCAGAAGATGGGTTTCGTGCTATGAAAATTACACTGTTTTCAATTAAACTAACAAATTACTTGAAATTAAAATTTAAAACAATAACACGGGGCACAATTAATCGGGTACAGTTCCAGGACGTCTCGAGTCCGCTTTGATCAGACATTTAATGTCGTCCTCGCTACGAGCTTAAAACGTCTCGGCTCTGTAGAAGCAAGCTGTGGTGTGGGTAGAATTGTAAGTAGGTCGCGTGATGTCACCACTGGCGTACTAGCGATTCATTCCAAATCCATAATGACTGGATCCGACATATTTATTTGTGCTAATAAGTAAACAATAACTAAAATATATTTAACAGATCTTTGTAAGTAGTGATCACGAGGAACTCAATTGATGTTGTACGGTTTACGTACATTCCGTCAGGCTGCAAACGCAGCAACCTACTTTTCTCTTTGGTATTTAAAACAATGTTTAATATGATTTTAAGTTAGTTGACGAATTACATACTTACGCGAACACCGCGGATTAGCATCCAACCCACTTTTACTTTGTTGTGATCGGTACTCTAATAAACCTTTAGTGTTACCAAATCTGTGTGTGTTTACATCAACTCGCCTAACTCCAAGTACTGACTTACCACTTCTCACTTAAAGCTACAAGTGTAAGGTACCAACTACTACGGGACCTTACATTTAATGGTCCTTCGAGTATTTCACAGTTTGGGGTAATTGTATCTCTTGGAACGACAGCGAATCGGCTTGGCTGGCCTTCCACAAGCGGAGCTCACCAGTCAAGTTGAGAAAGCGCGCATATTCGTAAAAAGAGTACAAGAGCTCTGAGCAATCAACGAAGAGGGGATACTTTGGAACTTCTTCGTGAATCAAGCGGAAAAACCAGACTCAACTGCGGCAACAAGCCAACTACTACTACGACTACTGCTACTACAGCTTCCGGACTACAACGTGAACTGCGGGTAATACGAGGCCTACAAACTAGAAGACACCGAACTACGTGTTCTTCAAATACCTACTTTACTACTACATCTTACTACTACTACTACTTTCGATTACCGAAACGACTACATCAAGATGAGCGAAATCACTGCACAAAACGAAGTCTTCGAGTCAATCAAACGTCTCTGTACTAACTACCAAAAGGACAGCGCGTCTCGGAAAGGAAAGGAGTACCTGACTCAAAGGTTAGTGTCATTGGAAAACCTCTGGCAAGACTTTGGCAATAGACACAATGTATTACTTGAACGAGAGGACAAAGAAATCCAATATTTTACTGGAAACATTTATGAAAAGACGAAACATATGTATGAATCCACCAGGATTGATATACTGCAGCGGTTGTTGGTCTGGGAAGGAAAACAGGCTGAAGTTGTCATTCCTCATCCTACGGGAGTAGATACCAAGACCAAGGAACTGCTTGATCGACAAGAATGTCACATTAAAGCACTAGAACGGGCGATGTCCAAAATAGAAATTGACTCCATAACTGAAAAATGGGAGTTAGAGGATCACTTGAGCGTCCTGAAAACCAAGTGGGACACTGTAGAGAAATGTCACTGGGAGCTAGAAGCTATTTTGAAAGGGTCAAACGAAATATACAACGACTTGTTCGCCAACAAAGAACGTCAGTACGATGTCATGAAAAGATCTCTCAACTCGAAACTATGGACAAGCGTAAACCACCAAAACTATGCACTGAGGATTCAACTACCGGAATTCACTGGAAACTACAGTCAGTGGATTACGTTCAAGGATATGTTTCTGGAGACAATCCACAACAATGCAAATTCTTCGAAAGCGCAGAAAATGCAACACTTAAAATCTAAGCTTAAAGGAGAGCCGGAACGATTAGTTCAACATTTGGTCGGCGCTGAAAACTATGAAACTTGTTGGGATATTCTTATTCAGCGATACGACAACAAGAGACTCCAATTTACGAACTTGATGAATACTTTGATGGAGTTACCATCCATCCAGCAGGTCAATGCTGCTGTCTTGAAGAGAATGCATGACGTAATCAACGAATGCATGAATGGCCTACATAACATCGGTCTAAATACATCAAGCTGGGATCCAATAATCGTGTACTTGATGGCACAGAAGTTGGACTCAACATCATATACTGAATACACTAGAGAATTAGAGCATCCAAAGCAAGTCCCGGAGCTGAGTGAATTTTTGGGGTTCTTGGAGACCAAATTCATGGCGTTGGAAGCAGCAAAGGGTTACCAAAAAGATGCATCTAACCAACATAAACAAATATTCAGCAACAAAACGAAATTTAACTCCAATAAACCATCATATGAACCACATAGAAAAGAAACATCAAGAATATACCATGCGTCATACGGTAAATGCCTTCTGTGCAGCGGTTTTCACGTGATCATGCAGTGTCCAAAGTTCATTGAAATGGACACACGGCAACGGAATGACACAGTAAGGAAATTACAAATATGCAAAAACTGTTTGTATAAGCATGGAGACACAGAATGCACGTCGAACAAAACTTGCAAAGAGTGCAATAAACCACATCATACGATGTTACACTATTCAGCGCAAAAACTGTCGCCAAGTTCCAATATGAACAATATGGGTCAACGTTCTCAACAACGGGAACATCAACCTTCAACATCAACAAACCAACATAGTTCGAACCATTTATCAAACAACTACATTATGGAAATATTACTTACTACAGTAGAACTTCAAGTAAAGACATCAACAGGAGACTTTATAACGTTACGAGCTTTACTGGACCAAGGATCTCAAGTAAACCTCATCACGGAGAACGCGGCTCAACGACTGAAACTACCTAGAAAAAGGATGAACGCTACAATTTCCGGCGTGGGTACGATTTCGGGAGATTGTAAAGGACGACTAGAATTAGAGTGTAAATCAAGATGCACTGACTTTGCATTTTCAGTCAGCACTCTAATAATGAAAAGGATCACGAACAACTTACCTAACAAAACATTTAAAAAGGAAAACTGGCCTCAGCTACAAGGTCTAAAACTAGCGGATCCTGACTTCAACTTATCAAGGAGCGTGGATTTGCTGCTGGGAGCGGATATCTATTCGCAAGTTATATTAGAGGGGGTCCTAAAGGGAGATGCCCAAACGCCGACAGCTCAGCAAACCCGTTTAGGATGGATTTTATGCGGCAAGCTAGAAACTTTTAACTGCCATGTCGCTCTTGTCGACCTGAACGACTTAAAGAGATTCTGGGAGACAGAAGACATCATTCAGAATACTGAGGACACATCTAAAGACGACTGGTGCGAAAACTACTACAAAATGACTACTGAAAGAGATCGCGACGGAAAATACATTGTAAAGATGCCACTGATTCCTCGTTATGAAGAAAAATTGGGAAACTCAAAGTCGATCGCAATCTCTCAATTCTTACAACTGGAAAGAAAATTCGACAGAAACCCTAAACTTGCATCAATGTACAAAGATTTCATCCGCGAGTACATTGATTTAGGTCACATGAAGCTTTCAAACACGACACCCGCCAAAGATGCAATCTTCTTACCGCATCATGGAGTACTGAGAGAACAATCAACAACAACAAAACTACGAGCTGTTTTTAATGCTTCCCAGAAGACCATGGGTGGATGTAGCCTAAATGACGTAATGGAAAAAGGTCCTAATCTGCAAAAGGACATCCAAGCATTGATATTACAATGGCGTGGCTATAGATACGTCTACACAGCGGACATTGAAAAAATGTACCGTTCCATATGGTGTCATCCGGATCAACAACATCTACAGAAGATCCTATGGAGAAAGCAACCAAAAGACAATTTACAAGAATATCAACTGCAAACATTAACATATGGGACAAAAAGTGCTCCATGGCTAGCAATGCGAACACTCAAACAGCTTGCTATCGATGACGGCCACAAATACCCAAAGGCCGCTGAAATATTGCTAAATCAGTTCTACGTCGATGACCTAATCAGCGGCCACAACTCTACAAAACAAGCAAAGGAAATTCAAACATCGATCATAAAACTACTGAAGGGAGGCGGAATGAATCTGCGAAAATGGTCAAGCAACGATCCTGAGCTTCTACGACACTTAGACGAAGATCAAATATCGAAAAGTACATTTGATTTTAGAGGCGACGAATCAATGAAAACGTTGGGGTTGAGTTGGAATCCAAAAGATGACGTTTTCATATTCAACTGGTCCATAGACGACTACAACAACGAACCACTAACTAAAAGAAACCTGCTATCACAAATATCCAAACTATACGACCCCTTGGGTTGGCTGGCGCCTATAACTGTGTCAGCTAAACTACTATTCCAAAGGGTGTGGCTAACTAAAATAAACTGGGATGCTGAACTACCTACTGAGTTACAAGACGAATGGCGGCATCTAAACAAAGAACTACATCTAATTAAAAACATTAAAATAAACAGATGGATTGGCAGTACGCAGAAAAATATCCAACTACATGGATTTTGTGACGCAAGCGAAAAGGCATACGCTTGCGTCATATACAGCCGAGTAATCGACGAAAAGGGCGACCCAAGGATCACATTACTAGTATCAAAAACTAGGGTAGTGCCGATTACTCAAAAAACTTCATTGCCCAGACTTGAGCTATGCGGAGCACTACTACTCTCCCAACTCATGGAAAAAGTGAAGAAATCACTAACGGAGCATGAGATATCAGCTTATGGTTGGTGTGACTCCAAGGTGGTCCTAGCTTGGATTCAGGGAGACCTCTCAAGATGGGAAAGATACGTAGCTAACAGAGTGGGGAAAATAAAAGACGTAATTCCACCTCAACAATGGTGTTATGTACGATCGGAACTTAATCCAGCTGACTGCGCTTCGAGAGGCTTGCTACCGAGCAAAGTAGTCAAGTTCAACTTATGGTGGAACGGACCTATGTTTCTGAAAAACTTTGCAGAAACAGAAACACCTCATAATGTGAATTGCCACTTTACTACAAGCGAAGCAAACAGGGTCGAACCCAATGACGTCAGTTCGAAAAACTACAACACTGAAAATATTTTTTACAAGTTGTTGAAGAACCACAGTTCGCTGACTTCAGTAATAAGAATTACTGCTCGAATTGTGCGATATATTGCATCACTAAAGCAAAAATTACGACCAAGCGCTACTTACCTAACAACAACTGACCTACAATACGCAGCAGAATATATAATAAAATATGTTCAACAAAGCGAGTTTGCGCAAGAACACAAACAGTTGAAACAAAATAAAACTGTGTCACCAAAAAGCAACATTTACAAACTCAAACCTTATCTGGATAGCAAGGGAATCATTCGCGTAGGCGGAAGACTACAGCACTCTGATCTTCCTGCAAATATGAAGAATCCCGCAGTGGTACCCTACTCCAGCCGCTTCACTGAACTACTGATCGACCAAGCACATTCGATGACGCTTCATGGAGGAGCCCGTCTGACCCTTACTTACATACGGCAACGATACTGGATAGTCTCTGGAAATCGGGCGGTAAAGGGAAGAATACGACGCTGTGTGAAATGTCATCGTTACAATTCTACGGACAATGCTCAACTAATGGCCGATCTGCCAAAACAAAGAGTAACACCAAGCCGTCCATTCACTCACACTGGTGTTGACTTTACTGGTCACGTAGACGTGAAACTTAACAAAGGAAGAGGAGTGAAGACCTCAAAAGCATACATCGCGGTCTTCGTCTGTATGGCTACGAAAGCTGTACATATCGAATTAGTCTCAGAACTAAGCACGGAAGCGTTTATTGCGGCCCTTCAGAGAATGTGCGCGAGGCGCGGAACGCCTGCTCACATGTACTCAGACAACGGCACGAACTTCGTTGGAGCATCCAAAGTACTGAGAGAGGATTTCAGTAACTTCAAGAAGCTACTCTCTCCTGAGTTCTTTGACGAGATTGGGAAACTAGAAATTCATTGGCACTTCAACGCCCCTGCTTGGCCTAGTGCGGGGGGGATATTCGAAGCAGCCGTCAAATCATTAAAACACCACTTGAAGCGGGTTCTTGGGGATCAAAAACTGACCTGGGAAGAATTCACTACGTTACTAGCGAAAATAGAAGCCTGCCTAAACTCGAGGCCTCTATGTCAGCTAACAGAAGATCCGGAGGAATTTTACAGCACTCTCACTCCTGGCCACTTTCTAACTGGCAGTGCTACGTTGTCTCTAGATACGTTGTCTCTAGATACAGGAACTTACCAGCCCAATGCTATTTGAGTTCAGCAGCATTAGCAGGCCCTTAGCGGCTGGCGGTTTCAGTTCACCTTAATGTTATTTGTTCTAGAACTTATCGTTTTAAGTCTGAGAAAGAACTATTACCATATCCACTTCATAACACGACCTGGTGGCCTAAAATGCCCGCTTTGGCAGAATTATAATCGGATAACAACATGAATTACGTTACAATTAAAAAAAGGGTCACAAAGTGAATATTCTATACTAACTGCGGCTACTTTAGGACCCCTGTTCTGTAATAACAATACAACTGACTATGTTACATAACTTACTGGTGGAGGGTAGTTAGGAGGCAGTCGGTAAGGCGCGGGCAAGGAGCCTTCGCCCAAGTCGCACGCCAACGGCTGAGCTGGCAGGCGCGTAGGGCTCTCGGTCTTCACTAGCTGAAAAGTGCCTGACAGTTATACAAGGTGGAGACGACAATACGACAATAATTTTAACTGCGCATTCCTCATGACGCTCTCAGTCTGCATACAAAAATTCAATCGAATATATCCAGTAGTTTAGTCACAGGACATTATTTTTATCATTTTCTACATGATGATTAATAGGCTAGCTTCAACAGGTTACAGAGCCCCCATCGGTATAAACACTAAACGCATGTTACCAACTCGCTACTTCAAAAATCTTTGCCAAATTAGTTCCTTAAATTTTATTTCCTTATGCGAATTAGTGCAAATTATACCCTAAGGTTATAGAATTTTTTTTTTTTTTTTTTTTAACGCAGATATTTTCGGGATATTTATAAATGGTGTTCTATTTCGTTCACAGTTTGGTGGTATTTAGATTTGAAAAAATCTTTTTTTTTAATATCGATGGTAGTATTTATTTGATAGTTTAAAAAGGGTATCATTTAAGCTATCACCAATTTAATTAGTTTTGTGTTTCTTAAATAATAGGGTTTGTCCTCAAAATAGTAGATCTGTCACCAAAATGTAGTCACCAAACAATGCAAAATCAGTTCCACAATAAATCACCTAAAATCCTGAGATATAAGGTCTAGTACCAAATAAACTAACCTAACCTAACCTAACCTAACCTAACATAACATAACATAACCTTTTTTTTTTTTTTTTTTTTTTTTTTTTTCTCGATGTGGAAATCCTCAATGGATGTCCTCCGCCCAGGGGAGAGCGGAGGGGTCTGTCAGACTCGTACTGACTAAAACCACACCGGTGTTCCCTCGCACACTTGCGTCGGGGGGCAACGGGATCTGATGCGACTTCCGCTGCCCCAGACTAGTGCCGGCCCGCCTGACCTGCGGGCCTCGTCCCGGGAGGGGAGTGAGGTGTAAGACTCCCCCCGTTACGTCTGAGAGAGGCGCGCGTGGAACACTACGCGCCGTCGTCTCGGGTCCAGTATGATCGGGGGCGACGGATGTCCCCGAATCCGTCGCCCCTGGACCTATTTAGGGGGGCCGGAAGAGGGCGTTGTCCGCCCTCTGCCGACGCCCGGTGCGTCTGCTGCGGGAGGGGCGAGAGCTCGTCATCTCCCTCTCCCTTTCCGCAGCCTCCTTCTGCGACATGACGGTTTCGCAGAAGGACATCACCGCGTCCCAGGATTCTGCGCTGCCGACCATCGAGCGAATGACGGTCGGCAACGACAGGTCTCCTCCTACCTCCGTAACGAGCGCACGGCGCGGCTCATCCCACGCGGCGCACTCGGCCAGCGTATGCCGCGCCGTGTCCTCTAGACAATGGACGCAGTGATGGCATCGGGCGTCCGGCTCCCTGCTTATGCGACACAGGTACTTCCCGAAGCAGCCGTGCCCCGAGAGCACCTGCGTCGCCCGGAACGTCAGGGAGCCGTGCTTCCTCCCGAGCCAGTCGTCGAGTACTGGCCGGATCGCCTCGACTGTGTCGAGGCCGGCGGTAGGGAGCTCTAGCCTCCCCCGCCATTCCGCCACCATGACCTGTCGGAGCTGAGACCGGTACAACGTGATCTGTCGCTGCACCAGCCTCTCGCCCCGATCATTGGCCTCCTCGCGCCATTGGTGCAGTGTGGCGAGGGTCTTCGCCTCCAGGTCCCACGGCGGGGATCCGGCCAGTACACAAGCCGCCTCGTAGGAGATCGTGCGATAACCCCGAATGACCCTGACGGCCATCGCTCTCTGCGGTCTTCGCAGAACCGCGATAGTGCGGGCCGTCAGGTCTGTCGCCCAAATTGGGGCCCCGTAAAGGGCCATCGATCGCACGATCCCCACGTACAACCGCCTACAGGCGGTACTCGGGCCCCCCAGATTGGGAAGCAGCGTTGACAGCGCGCCCGCCGCGCCCATCAACTTGGGCACCAGCCGCTGAAAGTGGGGGCCGAAGTCCCAACGGCTGTCGAGCACCAATCCTAAGTACTTCATGGTTGACTCGACAGCGATCCGGACCCCACCGACCACAATGTGTGATCCCAACGGCGGCGCCCGTCGGGGGCCATGAAAAGCAATGGCCTCCGACTTGTTGAGGGCCACTTCCAGCCCCAGGCGTCGTATGCGGCTCACCACCTGTGAGACCGCAGCCGTAGCCAGCAACGCTGCCTCCCTGTACGAGCTCCCGCGAGCCGTGACCAGCGTGTCGTCCGCATAACACGTCAGGTCCACTCCCGGCGGGAGCTCGCACCGCAAAACCCAGTCGTATCCGATGTTCCACAGGGGTGGGCCCAGAACCGAGCCCTGCGGAACACCGCACGACATCTCGCGACGGCCCGTGCCGTCGCGTCCCATGTAGGTGACACACCGTCCAGACAGATAA
This sequence comes from Noctua janthe, assembly GCA_910589295.1. Classification (NCBI taxonomy): domain Eukaryota; kingdom Metazoa; phylum Arthropoda; class Insecta; order Lepidoptera; family Noctuidae; genus Noctua; species Noctua janthe. The sequence continues at coordinate 10,307,528 of OU342575.1, read as the reverse complement.
GCCCCCACAATGTTGCGGAGGTAGGAAGGCACCCGATGGTAACGCAGGGCCTCCCTAATGCAACCCCAGGGCAGGGTGTTGAACGCGTTGGAGATGTCCAAGGACACCGCCAGCACCACCCCACCCCGGGACACTGCTTCCTCCGCCAGGACTCTCACCCTCATGATGGCGTCGATGGTAGAGCGCCCACGCCGAAAGCCAAACTGGCTGTCGTTCAGGTTCGGCCCCTCTGTACACAAGTGGCTGACGAGGCGATCTGCGATTACACGCTCGAGCATCTTGCCCGCCTCGTCCAGCAACACTATGGGCCGATAAGCCGACGACGAATCCGCTGGGCGCCCCGCCTTTCTGAGCAGGACCAGTCGACCAGTCTTCCACCTGCTAGGAAACTGACCCCGCTCAAGGCACGCCGAAAAGAGTCCCCTCAGCGGGGGCTCCAGCTCCTTCAGGGCGAGGACTAGAGCGCGACCATGCACTCCGTCGGGCCCCGGAGCGGTGTTTTTTGCCAGGAGCCGCATCACGGCCGCGCTCATTTCCGCCTGTGTCACCTCTGGGACGGTTTCGCTCTCCTCTTCTTCTTCCGACTCTGCAGCTGTGGGCAGAGCCATCGGCGGTGGCTCGTACTCGGCTCTCTCAGGGAAGAGAGCCGTGACCACTTGCTCCAGAAACTGCGGCTCGAGACCTTCCGTTAGCGGAGGGGCCCACGGCCGAAGTTTCCCTCGGACCGTGCGGTAAGGGCGCCCCCACGGATCCCCGTCTAGGGTCGCCAGCAGCTCCTCTCTGGAGCGCGTCTTCGACTCGCCGATGGCCAGCCACAGAGCCTCCTTCGCCGCGCGGTACACCTCATACAGCGCGGCTTCTTCGTCGGGATCCCGCAGACGTCTCCTCCGATATCGCGTGTACGGGCGTCTGGCGTCTGCGCACTCGACTCGCAGCCGCTCGACCTCGACGCACCACCAGTACACGCGGCGTTTTGCGGATAGAGAGGAGACGCGTGGCATGGACGCGTCGCAGATTTGCGTCATCGCGTCGCTGAACCACTGCGCCTCCCGTTCGACGTCAACGGGACCGACGGTAGCCGACTCCCGGATCCAGGCTTGGACGATAGTGGCTTCCTCGAGAGCCTCCCTGTCGAGGCGTTTCAGGGCCCAACGCGGGCCGTCTCTTCGGGGGGCCGATTGGCTGCGACCTCCAGCGGTCTGGGTGGAGACGTCGAAGCGTATGTATCGGTGATCCGATAGCGTCTCCACCTCCGCTTCCACGCGCCAATCACGAACGCGGTGCACGACAGCGGGACTAGCGAACGACACGTCCACAATGGATCCGCCCCGCTGTCGCACACACGTGTAGGCCGAACCCCGATTTAAGACAGCCAGGCCCGTCGTAACGGCCCACTCCCCTAACACATCGCCTCTCGGGTCTGTGACCGGGGATCCCCACGCCGCAGACTTGGCGTTCAGATCACCGAGAAGCAAAATGGGCCGAGGATGAGACCGGCCGACGACGGCTCCTAACTCGACAAGGAAACATAACATAACCTAACCTAACCTGTTTGGTGATTACATTTTGGTGACAGATCTACTATTTTGAGGACAAACCCTATTATTTAAGAAACACAAAACTAATTAAATTGGTGATAGCTTAAATGATACCCCATTGGGAAATTTGATTCATGTAATGCAATATAATTTTATTGGTTATCGATCTCTTATTTTACACATATATTAACATTAATTTGATAATTCATACCTGGGAACAATTTTTGTTTATCTGAGAACGAAAATATTTCGTGGCGATAGACCTATTTATTAGGTGATACAACTTGATGACAAATATAAATTTTGGTGATAGAAAATATAGTTTCCGTTTAAAAATATTCCAACGAACTAGTATTACCAATGTTTTCATTTATTGTCGTATTATCGTCTCCACCTTGCATAAAATCTACAATTTATAAGGAGTAGGTACTTTTCATAAAAATACTCTTAAATTACTCTCTTTAATTTCGAAGAGGCATGTCTCTAAAAAATATACTCGTATATCGTTGTTGTCGATCCTAACTGGCAGGAAACTACTACGCGGTAGACCCAGAAGGAGATGGTTGGATGAGCTGGACTCATTTTTAAAAGATTGGCATAAATTCGTTCTAGATCGCGAAAACCGGAAAGAGAGAAGGGAGAGGCATTTGCCCAGCAGTGGGACAATATAGGCTCATGATAATAGGTGCATAACTTCACTTAAAATAACAAATCGGCCTCTGTGAGTTGGCTCCGGCTCCTGCCCTCGTAGCATGACCACCGTAGACAAGGATTTCTTTGACGGAAGAATCGACAAAATGACAGATTGTGTCGACACAATTACAGTTATTTGTTTTGGTATTTTTTTGCACATTTTGACGATTCTTCCTTCAAAGAAATTCATGTCTACGGTGGTCATGCTACGGGGGCTGGTACGCCTTCCAAAATGCCCGGGATACCATGATCCCGAGACTTGTAGAGACATTGAAATAATAATAATAGGGCTTTATTCAGAAAACAGTACTTCTGGACACGGTGCGTGTCGTTAGGAGGTTCCTCTCTCAAGAACCCTAACCACCGGTACCTCGGCCCCTGTTCCCGATGCCGGTGGACTACTACTTTTTATATTTTTAAATGTCTTTTTATATTATTTGTATAAGAATATTTAAAAATCTAAAACATACTCGTATGGTATTGAAATGAATAAAGGAAATAATAATTGTCGAATCGTAAGAGTCGTTCTTTTCTTCTACTCGTTTCGTTTTAATTTAGCTTCCACACATTACCTGCACTTGCTGCTTCAGGTTGTTGAAGTCATTGCTCATGTCGCGATACCGCTGCAAGCACTCCTGCCACATGGTAGCCATCTCTGCCATCTCCGAGCGCTGCTTCTTGATCTCCTCCTGAAAAGTAACAAAAAATTTCCTGTTTCACACCGTTTTATTTTTTTTTAGTCTTCTCTTATCGACAAATAGACACGTGATACAATTCTGCCGGTGACCAACCAGGCTAGGGAGGGATATTTATTTTTCTCTGGAAACCGTAGAAGGAAATTTGACCTTATCGCTTGTGTTGGCTGAAAAGCCAAGAGACTAGGTCTCGATTAAAAATGTAAGACTGCGTCAATTTGCCCTAATACTTACCTATTGTAAAATTGAGTGTTAATTTTGAACGATCTGAAATATTTTCGATAAATGTCTTGCAACCAGCTCTTATGCGTATGGCACTCGTGGGCTGCAGCTGAAAATCAACGTCTGGTACATCCTTGTGGTATTATTTTTGTACTTGTGGGTTCTACCCTGAGGCCCTCTTGGAATCATTAGTTAGGTTTATTTATTTTGTTTAAATTTAAAGTGTTTCTGTTTTTAATAATCCAAATAAACACAATTTTTTATCTTTGTTTCTCTTCTGAAAGCAGTTCCATTACCAGGGCTGCGGGATTTTTCGAAAATGACACCGCGGCCCTGGAACACAAAAGGCAAAGAAGGAACATGGATGGGTTTTAGTCAGTACAAATCTGACACTCTCTTTCACTCCGCCCAGAGCGAACTTGCTGATTTCCAATCCGAAAAAAAAAGCAGTTCCATTACTTTGCGAAGTTGCATAGAGAATCAGCCCAACACAAAAATGCTAGGGCAGGATGCGTTCTATTAGTGAACTAGACCGTTAGAGAAGTGAGCACTAAATCTTATATTAAAAAAAACTAAGTTTGAATGTAATCTCCGAAAGTTCTGATTCAATTACAAAATTCTTCACAATTTTTGATAGGGAGCTACTTTTTTAATACCGGATGCTATAGGGTAAGTTAAAACTAGAAACTTCACGCGGGCGAAATCACGAGGAGAAGCTAGTCTATTCTATAGTTATTCTTTGCAATTACCATAAGCCGCGCGTCTGTGTCCCCGACGTCTCTCGCGACGGTCTCGTACCGACGCATACACTCGCGCCACAGCCGAAGCTGCGCCGCCGCCGATTCGCGCACATTAGCAGCTGAATCCTGCAGATAAAAGATATCGACGGTTATCATCAACTGCCTGGCCTATTTTGAAAAAAAGATATCGATCGACAGCGGAACTTTGAAATTGCATTGTTCGGCTCGGCGAAAATTAAAAATTAAAAAGTGTGCTGAATATTTCTTAACCTTATTTAATAATAGGTCTTTACCTATGTAATTGGAGATTTAATAACCAGCATTTTCAGATTTAATTATCTGTGGGTTGGCGCGCAATTCGAAATTCAAATAAATTTTATTCAAAAGCCGTGTTCTTTTAATTTCAAATTCAGTCATTTGTTTTTAGATAGTTTTTTGTTTTTGTGAAATTGTGGTAGTTTTTAGCACCATGGATAAACTGAAAATTCGTACAATTTTCGAATATGAGTTCCTACGTGGACATACCGCTGCGCAAACAACACGAAACATTAACGACGTGTACGGGCCTAACACTGCTTGCATAAACACGGTCCATTATTAGTTCAATCGTTTTAAATCTGGAAATTTTGAGTTGAAGAATGAGCCTCGCGGTCGGCCGGTAACCATTGTCGACAACGACGAATTGAAGGCGGTAGTGGAAACGGATCCAACTCAATCTACGGCTGAGCTTGCTGCGGGCCTTGGAGTTAGTGTCAAAACGACATTGAAGCACTTGCGTCAAATCGGAAAGATAAAAAAGCTAGATAAGCTAAAATAAAATAAAAAATACAAACATTTTTGTTTTTAAAATTTTCATACAAATCTCCAATTTCATACATAAAGACCTAATATTTCTAACATCGGTATTAACTTTAGTAGCGGTAGGTTAAAAATTAATGAGACACCATCGCTGATGGTCCTAGAAAGAAGACTGTAATCGATCGGTTTCGGCAGAAATAGCATTTGACATGACCGCGATAAACACAATAATGCTTAAAAAAACCTGCAACCAAAGACAATTCAGATCTCCTCTCATACTAAACCAAAAGCAGTTAAATCTATAAAACCTGTTGGGTATTACTATCGTGATAAAACATCTAAACTTATGATATTTACTCTTATATTCTTATCCTGCACTTGAGTCTGCGAAAAGCCCTTAAAGCAGCGCATGAGCTCCTTCCACAGCTTCATCATCTTATCCATGGCCTCTCGCTGTTCCGCTATCTCTTGCTGCAACAAGCCACGCATCTTATGAGTTATCCTTGCAGGGCTCTGTTAAATAAGTGCCCAAAGTGTTGAATCTTTACATAAAAAGCGCCTACTTTCTTCAAACAACAAAAAGAAAGAGACGGTGACTAATAGAGAAGTATGGAAGAAGAAGGCATGGTGCGCCAACCCCACAAATTGGGATCAGAATGATGATGATTTTTTGGAATTGACAAAGGCGTCAAACAAACTTCATCACAAAATTTTGGGGCTCTTTAGTGACAACTAAGCCATACATACCTTCACAACCTTAATATAGTTGCTCCTCCCACTAATGGTGCTCGTCTCTCCATCAGCCACACTCATGCCCGAGTCCCTCTCCCTCTCGGAGTACCTATCTCTTTCCCTGTCCTTCCCTCTGTAGTCATCCTCCCGCGACGCCACTGAAACTCTATCACATCTCTCCACATTCCGTCTCCAGCGTCGATCCTTACTCGACACTTTAGGCCGTGGCTCCACAGGTTTCTCTTCGTAATACTTCGCAGGTTTGTCTTCGTAGTACTTTGCCGCATCGTCATATCTTTTGTCTCTCTCATCGCCACCGTAACGCCTGAGTTTGTTCGTGTCGCTTCGTGCGGTTCTACGACAATTCCGTTCATCGTCGTAATTTTCTCTGTTCACCTCAAAGCTACGGCTTGTCCTCTGCTGCAGGTAGTACCGTTTTTTCTCTTCTTCGTAATGTCTTCTGTCACGGTCGTAGTCTCGAAATTCAGGAGGCCGTGTTTTAAATTGATCGACACAACTCCTCGTGGGGACGGGGCCCGGAGTGTACTCAGGGTATCGCTCATCTTCCAAGTGACGCATTCTTGACCGCGCAATATCGAGCTTGCTAAGATATTTAGGCTCCCTTTCATAGTAAGATCTATCTAGCGTTCCGCGTTCAATTTCAATGGGTATTACAATTTTACTATTTTCCCGAGTTCGCAGTTTACCACATATGTTCTCCTGACTCCGAACTTTAGACGAGTTCATCTTATCTCGAGATTTATCATGACTTAATTTGACTGGGCGATGATCAATATCGTCTGCGTCTGATCGTTTCGTACCGACTTCACATTGTAATGACTTGTGACTCTGAGTGCGAGGCTATAAGAAATAACTTGAGTAAAAGATGAAAGGCAAGTATCTTAGATATAATTAGGTGATTATAGAATAATACGTACCACTTCATATTTATGGACGTTGTGGCTACTTTTTTTGGTATTTATTTGTGCGCAGAGCTTTGCGAACGTCTCGATGAGTAGGGATTGGTCTATCGGTGCGGCGGGAATAACAGAAGACCTACAATTTGACGGAAATTTATTTCAATTTTATTTACTCAAGCCGATATCCAATGCTGCGATCCTTACAAAAGAAGATGAACAAATCATTAATCCAATATACTACACGTTACCTACACCCGGTAAAACTTGTCTGTCCAGGACTCTAGTCGAACTCATTACCGAACTACAATAGGTAAGCAGCTGTTTGCATGGCAGAAAGGCACATAAGAGTTACAACATAAATATCTTTCTTAGTAAGTACTAACAAAGGTAAATATTTCAGTATCGATCATTATATCAGTGTTATAATGGGAGTAAAAGGACCCTTAACGAAGTCAAAATTCCAAGTAGTTTCCCAGAAATACTTTTTGCGTAGAGTTACTTAGTCTGAGGTACATAATGCTTGGTTGACAACACCGTGAAGGGTCCATTTATACCTTGCATAAACGCCCGGGTATCTTACTTGTCGTGATCTATATCTCTATCTCTAGATGGCACTTCATCCCTGTGTCCGTCCCTGTGGCGGTCCCGATGGTGATGTCGGTGCCTTTCCCTGACGCTGGATTGCTCGTGGTCATGCTCGTCGCGACCGCGCCTCTCCTCGCGGCGTCTAGCGTGGCGTTGTCTGTAATGTTTATTACAAGTAGAATGGATAGCTGTGGTTTTTTTACGGACAATGCCGTCACTCTTTTCCCAAACCAATGCAACTCCTGAAAGCCAGAATCAACAGTGACGATTAATCGAAAAGCGCTGAGATAATGAATGTCGACGAAATCCCGGAGAAACAATTTAACTGTCTTTGATCCCGCAACGAAATTAATCAGAAAAGTATATGAGATGAATAGGAAAAATGTAATTTCCACTTTCCACACACTAAACAACCAAAACAAGCGTATAAGTTTGTACCGAACATACCGTAAAAAATCGAACGCGAGTACTAGCATTATCATTAACACTGAACACGGGATATTTACCATGTTAATTATGTGTTTTGATAATGTTAGTGACTAGTCAGTTTAAAAACTTATATCGCGAGTACTAGCGTCTATTCGTGTTCGCTCGGTTATTAGACAGCTGCCAGCAAAAGTGATGACTTGTCTCGCGACTCGCGCTTGTGCGAGCTTATACGCGCGTCAATGCTCGTACGAGTTCCACGTGTGGCAAACGGCGCGCGTTGACGCGCCTACATGCGCGTCCAAAAACGAACTTATTCGCGCCGAAAATACACTAATTAATCTTCAACCGCGGAGAGAATATTGTAAACTTCCGTACTTTTTTAAATGAGTTGTTTTATGGCTAATTAGTTGTTCAGCTAGCCCTAAGACGAGGTTTATAATTATCTACTGCAAAAATGATTTCATTTCCAACTTACTTCTTCTTGTCCCTTTTAATGGCTTCCTCTAAGAAAGTGTATATAAACGAGTCTTGTGCTAAGGATTCACTGACAGCTTCCTAAAACAAATAATACTTACGTTACAATAATGGTAAGTCAAACATTAATTTTATTATATTAGAGGGGAAGAATAAAGAAACGAAGAATGCCTGGATAGACTGTGAGAAAGATGATATGGTTGGAAAGAGATACTAACTGAGATGACTAATAAAAAAGGTTGAAAGCAGAAGACTTGCTGTGGTTAGGGTGAAACATTAAATAATAATGAAATAAAAAGAAAAAAAACAGAAAGTTTAAATAATAATTAAATAAATAGAAAGAAACAGAAAGCAGTACTTCTGGACAAGGTATGTATTGTTAGGAGGTTCCTCTCTCAAGAGCCCTGACCACCGGTAGCTTGGACTCTGTTCTCGATGCTGGTGGGCGACTATTTTTTATATTTTAAAATGTTTTTTATATTGTTTTATATAGGAATATTTAAAAAAAATAACTATATATAATAAAAATGAATAAAGGAGAAAATAAATAGTAACCGGTGTAGGTGATACAGAACGTGGAGTTGAAGCCAGGCCCGCTTTCAAAGCCAAAGAGACGCCCTCTCGACTGAAATATCAAAAAAATATAAAATTATGAAAATGGAATGGGCCCCGCCTTTATAGTCGGGTTTTTTAGTTTTTTCAACCACTTTTTTATTTCCAGGTTTTTAGTTTAGTAACGTGAAAGATTTCACAGATTCAACTTTTTTTTATTATATACGACCTTTTCCCTTTTTTCTATTAGTCAATTTCGAATAACTTTTAAACATATAGAAAAGTTGATTAATTTTTTTTTATCACCTTTTAAAACCTTTCACTTTGATACCCGTCTCTATGGAATTGGATGAAAAAAAAATTTCGCACAATGGGCCATTTTTCTAATTTCTAAAAACCATTTTATTGTTACCTGTGACACTCGCGCCACCATGACGAATGTAATGACGTAAGTATAATTGATTTCAAATCCTTTCATCCGTTAAGGAGTTACGAGGGTATATACAGGTCAAACACATAAGGGTTATGTGTTTGACCTGTACCTTTTGGGCTACGCCCGGGTCGGCGTCGGGTAAAAATACGGCCTTTTAAAAATTTGCGTAGATCCACCTTAATTGGTAAGCAAGACAAAACAAATCAGCATGGCCGGTTATTTCAAGACTAGCAAGTATTCCACAAGGATCTTACGAAGTGCTCTTCCACTCCGGGTTATCAGGGATACTATATATAATTTATACATCGAGCTTATCAGTGACCTAAGATTTCCATTACTTTTTCAATTTATATCCTTTTAATAAAATTTTGCCCCACTCTGGGAATTTCTCCTGCATCGTGAATGCGTTTACAATCATTTTAATCCACATACACAAACAGCCAGACCCGGAACAACTACTTTTAGGCCATGCCACCCACGACAAGCAGCGCAGCGACCAATCGCTCAGCCAATGCGCCAACCTTGCTGTCAAAACCGTATTTAACCGTTACTCTTTTGCTGTAGCTGTTACTTAAATAAATAAATAACCACACTAAATATTAGTACAAAAATATGTAAAAAATAACATACGCTGATCGGCGGTGTCGTCTCGACGACCGCGTGCGTCGATGCGTCTCTACCGGTGACTGCGATACTGAGGGACTGGTGTCTCGGCCATCCCTATGGATATTGTCAACCCAAGTTAGTTTCTTCATTTTTAAAAGTGAGTCCATGTCAGAGTAAGATGAGAACCGTCCTAAACGGTTCATTTGTACTTCCAATAACTGGAATTATTGCTTTACTGTTACTGAGTTGTGGAGATCAGATACTCGCTCCATCCTCCATAATACTGGTATTCAGGTACATCCGGTTAGACTGGAAGCCGACCCCAGCATAGTTTGCCAAAAGCTGATGATAATTTGATTCAGCTTCACTGCACAGCTTCATCATTATTTATTCCACCATGAACTTAAACAACCTAATGGAATACATACATTCTCTTTGTAAGGTTGGAATCGTGAGGTCCACATAAATTCTGCACAGTGACTGTCTCTTGTAAACTAGTTTTCACGGAGGGCGCTCGACAAACAGCTGGGCAACCCTGCGGTTAAATACATAGTATCAAGTGAAATACAGACTAATAGGAACAAACATTTTTAGGTTCTGCCAGCTATGTACGAGGGCGGGTCAATAAGTCCGTGACTTTTTGAATTTCTGACCTCTTTACTGAAACAGCAACACTGCTCCTGTCAACAGGCATCTGTCAGTTGACTCCTGTCAAAATTTAAACTTGCTGCGTCAGTTAGTTTGTGTTTGACAGCTATTTTTATCAGACTACTCACTAATTTGAGGAGAAAATGGAAAAAAGTGAATTTCGTGTGCTTATTAAGCATTATTTCTTGCGAAAAAAAACCATTACCGAGACCAAGGCTAAGCTTGATAAATACTATGGGGACTCTGCACCATCGATTTCAATGGTAAAAAAGTGGTTTACTGAATTTCGTTGTGGCCGTACAAGCACTGAAGATGCCGAACGTCCTGGACGCCCAGTTGAGGTCTCTACACCCGAAACAATCGAAAAAATTCACGATATGGTGTTGACCGACCGAAGATTGAAAGTGCGAGAGATTGTGGAAGCCGTAGGGATCTCGCATGGCTCAGTGGTTTCAATTTTGAATGATCACTTGGGCATGAGAAAGCTTTCCGCAAGATGGGTGCCGCGTTTGCTCACAGTCGACCACAAACGCAATCGTGTAACAACTTCACAGGAAGCTTTGGCGTTGTTTAATCGCAATATGGAGGAGTTTTTGCGCCGTTTTGTAACCGTAGACGAAACATGGATCCATCACAACACACCAGAAACCAAACAACAGTCAAAACAGTGGGTTTCTAAGGGTGAATCGGCGCCAAAGAAGGCCAAGGTGGGTTTGTCAGTCAATAAAGTTATGGCGACTGTTTTTTGGGATGCACGCGGGATAATCCACATTGACTACCTTCAAAAGGGAAGAACAATCAATGGGGAATATTATGCCAACTTATTGGACCGATTCAATGACGATTTGAAAAAAAACCGACCTCATTTGGCCAAGAAAAAAGTTCTTTTCCACCAAGACAATGCAAGGGTGCACACATGTGCAGTTGCCATGGCAAAAATCCATGAATTGGGCTATGAATTGCTCCCTCATCCGCCCTATTCTCCAGATTTGGCTCCGAGCGACTACTTCTTGTTCCCAAACCTGAAGAAATGGCTTGGTGGAAAAAGATTTGACTCCAATGATGAAGTCATCTCGCAAACAAAGGCCTATTTTGAGGACCTCGACAAATCATTTTTTTTGGAAGGGATAAAAAAATTGGAGAAGCGTTGGACAAAGTGTATAGAGCTCAAGGGAGACTACGTTGAAAAATAAAATTATTTTTTTATCAAAAAATCTGTGTTTTATTCCAAAAGTCACGGACTTATTGACCCGCCCTCGTATCTCATCAGAAAGTACAAAGTAAAAAACGAAAACTGGATAATTCCACTCTGCCCCACCAATAACAGCGAAGCGAAACAAGAAACATTATAAATTATGATGAAAATGATAATCGAAATTGAAGTCCCTTTCAGTCATAAGCAAGTCGGTGGGGCAAAGTGGATTTTTTTTTTAAAAACAGGCCGATAAAACTTCAATCAACCGCAGACCACCGCGATATTTGCTACCTACTTTCTTCAAGTGTGTCTTTCTTTGACTTTTGTCGCTAACTGTACAAAGGTTTCGATCATTGTTGGCACACCTTTTACTCAGGTACTATTGTTAAGAGTTTTCAGTCATCAGGTAGGTATGATTACGCACCAGCGATTTCGATACATGCGTGGCTCAACGTATTGGCAGTCAGCGAGATTCTCAGACGATCTGGGTAACTATCGCGACAGCGATGTTCACCGATGTACTTATACAGAATACTTACACTAGTAGAGTTTGTCACGATTGAGTTAGAGTCGTCGAGCCCATCACGTTTTTTCCTGCTCCTCTTGCGTTTTGACGCGTCGAATACTTTGAACAATTTTTTGCTATCGCTCTGCTGACACTCCATCGTAAATAGTCAAAAGGATCTCCCGACATTGGAGATCAATATTCCTTAATTAATTTACTTCTATAACACTCATCGCTGTATTAATTATGGTTTTTAGTATATTTTACGAAAGAAATAAAATTTAAAAAAATGATAACCAAAAATACACGGTCAAAACTGATGGATGACAAATGTGTGTGTTATTAAGTTGAAATAAGAATTTTGAAGTCCGAAAACAGATTCTTGACTGCCAGAGCCACAGGATGTAAAACTCTTTAGCTAGATTATGAAAATTTTGGGGAGAAAATCCATAGACCTAAATATAACCCACAAAAAGGCCAAACAGAAAAAGTGGCCTGGGGAATCAGGCATAAATATGTAAAACCTTATGCTCGGATCTTTTGCACATCGCCTAAAACTGAACCATCACCATCTTATTTTCAATATGGACATGTGATGAGGAGGGACGAATCGCATGTGACTAACAGAGTGATGAATATAAATGTTGATGGATGGAGAGAGAGAGAGGAAGACCAAGAAAACGATGGATGGATTGTGTGAGGAATGATATGAAGGAAAAAGGTGTAAATGATTGCGTGATGGTGAACAGGGGAGAATGGAAGAAAAAAACGTGTAGCGCCGACCCCAGGTAACATGGGACAAGTGTAGGAAGATGATGAATTTCACGAAGCTAAATATCTCAAATGTTTACCAACAACGCCCCCCTGTCACAGCACTTTCGTTGCGTTAAGTCCCCCACATGCTATTAGACCAAAAACTATGATCATCCATCATCATTTGTCTCTCTTGCCCTTATCCCAATTTATTTGGGGTCGGCGCAGCATGTCTTCTTCTTCCATACTTCTCTTTTACTCGTCACTTCAGTCGCTTCCTTTCTAGCCATTTCTAGTCTTTCATACAGATTGTCATTATCCATAACTCTATAAATTAATTTGTATAATAGGTGTAGAAAGACGAAAAACACTTTCATTTGAAGGTCAGTTTCAAATTTTTCTCTTTTTCTTTTTAAAATACTAGTTTTTAAGGTTACAACTTTACGTGAATACCTCCATGACCCATGCACTATTCAATGCATAGGTACATCAGCTCATGTTTTGAGTGCGTTACATTGAATCCTACCGCAAAATGTAATTATTCAAAAGTCAACATAAACAACAAACTTCTACCAAGTTACGTAGCGACAATTCAATCAACAACAAATAATCCAAAATTCAATCAACAATAGTAACATACGTGTAATACGAAACTAACGATCAATTTTACTTGGTCGGGTGATATTTTAGCGATATAAAGCGCTGTCGTCTAATGTTTTGGAACGCGTCTGACTTACGGAGGAATTTTGTGCTGTTTTCACGGATTAGGTTGTATTGTTTGTTTTTGTTTTTTGTTTTTCTAATCCGCTAGTTCTCCAAGGTTGTGAACCCTTGAATGTGTGTTTACAAAATTTTTAGCTTCTTGCGGTTTTTACATAATATGATTTAGGAAAAACGAAAATTTTATCAGCCTAGGGTAATTTAGGAACAGTCACAGTTTCCCACCAATATTATAAGTATAGAGTTATTAGTTTGATGTACAAAACAATAGTTGGTTGACGGCTTCGTGAAGGGTTCGTTTACACCTTGTAATTCGCTGGATAGTTTGAAAAATTATAGGATCTTTGCGAAGAAATACCAGTCTAAACATCGAGGACGATTGGAAACTTGATAGCCGGTTGGCTAACAACAAGCTTTCATTTATAAACTTTATTCTGGTTTGTCAGGCGTGGTTGAGTTGGTTAACCAATGAGCGCATCCCTCAGTGCATTACGCTCATTTCAGTATTCATACTCATCGTCGATGATCGCGATTTACCCAATGCTAGTATGAAACGCTTTACAACAGACACCCGAATGAACCGGTCACTCGGGTCATTCATTCTGTTTCATTCGATTTTCAGAGACGACGCAGATGACATAACACACAGTGCGCGTCGCGCCTCGCGTGCTTTTCGAGCGGGGCCAGAGTAGGAAGTCACGCTGTAATCTTGTTTTATCAACAATTTCATAAAAATGATAAATGATTACCAACAGTTCCTAACAATGTCGTTCAAGCGCCATTCATTCGATTTTTCGATCGGAGAATGAAAGATGGCCCAGTGCCAAAATCCAACATCGTTGGATCGGTTCAATAATGAATGAATTTTCTTCACTTTCTGATCAGACGTTCCACATTGAGTAAACGATACCGATAAAAAGGGAAAAACGAAAACCGAAGCGTCTGATATCGGTTCAAATAATAGAAATATTCTAAACATATTATTATTTAATGACTGTGCAACTTTAGACATAAACCATACAATGTGTCCCAAAACCAACATAATTTCTCGCTTGCATTCCCAATATTACAGGGCACCATGCATTGGAAACTTTTAGATTTTCGACTCTGAGCAATGAGTCGAGAATTGCAAATTCAACAATGTGCTGCCGAGCGCATCGCCAATGCTGCCGCGTGCGATAGCACTCCCGCACTGTTTCTCGCTCTTGCAAATGACGGTTCTGAGCGACAGAAAAGAATACGGAGCATGAAAAAATGCGATTACGATTAAAGATGTGGGGCAACCCTTATTAGGCAAAACATTTAGGCGTCACTTAGTGTAAGTGAAAACTACTATGTAGATTTCCCAGATACTTATTTAGTCGAAACTGCCTTCAAAAACTAAGTAAATAACAATTAAACCAACATAAACTCAGCAGTAGAACACTATTATTACCTTTGAGTATGTAATTACATATATGTGAATACCCCAGTGTACTAGGAAGTTTTAGAGCCTTACATTTTGTTTTCGCACTACATTTTATAAAAGCATAATACCGATAAAGGGATGTCATTTGTTTTCGCCTTTTCATGGTTGTTAAACAGCTAGCTTTGACTGTACAAACGAAAACTATCAAAATTAAAATTTTATTTGAATGTTATGATTTTGATGGTCATAATTTTCATCAATGCCTGAATCAAATTTTATTCGGTAATAAAGGTACACAAAATTATAAAATGCCAATTCATGAAAAAAAATAAAATTCAGATTCAATTTCAATATATTATAGATTATTGTAATTCACATTAAACTTAATTAAACTTATAGCCCACATAAGCTCCTCACACTCTCCACTACGTTTTCTCTTATAGACAAAGGCGCTAAAGGTACTCGGTATAAAATCTCCATCATAAAACCAATAAACAGATTCAAGTCCCATTTTATTATAAAAATCAAAATTACGTGTTATAATACATCTTTTTCACAATCGAACAATAGAAATCGATTATAGCACATTGACATTCTTGTTGTAAATAAATCATCATGGACATAAATAACAAAATCGGATCGTACAGCCTAACACTTGAGACACCGCTATAATGAGGTCGGAGTCGCTCGAGTCACTCTCGTAGTGGGCGCGCCGGGCGTCCGTATCACTATATGTACACGTACCGTCGTACCATCGGGTAGCGCGGCATGCGTCCTCACTACACACACTCGTCGTCCGCGCGCGCCTGGCTGCAGTGGAACAGCACGTCGGCCAGCTCGTGCGCCACCTTCTGGTCCAGGATCTGCGACATCACCAGCGACAGCAGGCGCCGCTCGTGGCGCCGGATCAGCGGCCGGTTCTCCGGGTGCTCCGCCAGGCGCAGCAGCGTCGCCGCCGCGCGCCGCAGCATGTCCAGCGACGTGCCCATGGCGTCCGGGTTGTCGCGCAGCGCCGCCACGCCGTGCTGGTTGGCCACGCCCAGCGCCGTCTGCTCCGCGCGCTCAATGAACGCCACCAGCTGCGCCACGGCCGGCGCGTGCAGCGCAACCTCGCGCGCCGCCGCACCGCCCGCGCCCGCCAGGTAGTGCAGCAGGTTCACGGCGAACTCGCGCACCACGGGCCGCTCGGGCCGGCACAGGTCGCGCGCCAGTCCCGCGCACAGCGCCGCGATGCGCCCGCGCGGCGGCGTGGCCAGCACCAGGTCCACGTTAGCGTCCGTGACGCACAGCTTGCACAGCGCCTCCAGCGCCAGGCGCCGCGGCGACAGCGGTGAGGCGGCACCGGCCGCGGGAGGCGCGTCACCCGCCACGGCGGCAGGGCACACGGACCAGTGCAGCAGGCCGTCCAGCAGCGGCCGCGCCACGGCCTCGGGCTGCCCCGCCAGCTCCACGCCGCCCGCGATGTTAGCGCAGCACACGAGCGCGTCCTCGCGCAGCTGTGCCAGCGCGTCCCACCACCACTCGGCGCCGCCGCGCAGCGACGAGCAACACGCCGCCTGGTCGTGCTCGTCGCGGGCGGCTCGCTCGTAGGCGCGAGCGCGAGCTGCGCGCGGCGCGTGCTCGTGGTGCAGCAGGAGCAGTTTGCCGGCGAGCGCCAGGAAGGCACCCGAGCGGCTGAACTCGGCCTCGTTGCCGGGCACGAAGGTGAGACCGCGCAAGATGTTGGAGAGCGCGATGCAACGGCGCGCCAGCGCGTCGCGCGTGTCGTCCACGAGGTTTAGGCTGGGCTCGTCGCGCGTGTAGCACTCGTCCTCGTAGTCAGCCAGGCGCCGCCGCCGCAGCACGCCGGCCGGGTCGCGCACGGCCAGCGCGCGCCCGGCCGGCTCCAGCTCCATAGGCTCGGGCGCCAGGTTGTCAGCCGCGGGGTCGGCGGGCGAGGGCGCGGGAGAGGCGCGTGGCGTGGCGGGCGGCGAGGGCGCGCGCTGGCCCGGCATGACGCGCACGAAGGGCAGGTGCAGGAACTCCGCGCGGAACACGGGCAGCACGTGCGCCGCGCCGGCCGTGTCGCCGCCGGTGTGCCAGGGCTCCAGCACGTCGTGGTGCTCGTGCTCGCTCGCGTCATCGTCCTCGGGCGCGAACAGCTCGTCGTCAGGCTTGTACACGACGGGATGCCGCCGTCGCGACTCGAGCGTGTAGTTCTCTCCGTTGAGGAAGCACACTCGGTCGGCCGGGTCGGGCGGCTCCCGCGGTTCTCTCGTCGTTTTCGCGCTCTTGATCACGGGCTCGGGACTGGTGGGCGGCGCGTACCAGGGGCCGTCTTCGTTCGACGGCGAATCGAACACGTCACTTAGACTTTTATGGAAGTGTTCAAGTAATAAGTCGAGTAGGCCTGGCATATGCTGTAGGCCAAAGTATCCTATGCAGTTGTCGTCGAAGAGGAGGATATTGAGGATGTCTAACGCCCAGCAAGTCTCGGCCAACAGGCCGGACTTGAGCGCCATCATGATCCGCCACGCGTCGACGGGCGCGACGTCTGCCTTGGCGAGTCTTCTCCGCTTCTCGCCGGTCGGCACGGCCGCTTCCACGCACTCGGCAGGGAATGTTAGCTCCCGTTTTAATTGTCCGGGGGCAGTCATAATTGGCGCTGAGCCCTGAAAAATTATAAAATCATAGTTTTAGTAATGAACTCTACCAATGTCCTGCACAATGGTAATATCTTGATCAATGATAGTATCAGTCGTGCTAATAATTAGAAGTCAGCGAATAGGTTTTGCAACGTACCGGTGAAGGCGCGGTGGAGTTGTAAGGGTCTTGCGTCGGCGGCCGGGGTGCACCTCCCCACGCAGGAGGACCTCCACTTGGCTGAAATACGTACAATTTATTTGTTAATTTCGAGCCTTTTATCTATGTATACATAAAATAAGGACAGAAGAGCACAAAGACTTTCTAAAGTAACATGGTGAAGCACAATGGGTCCCGTTTATTAATGAGTACCGTGTTGGAGTAGGGCGGATGCGTCCAGTTGGGCGGCTGCGGCGCGCCGGGCTGCGGGCGCCAGGGCGCGGCGGGCGCGGGCGGCGCGGGCGCGCGCTGGAACTGGCCGCCCCAGGCGCCGCCGAAGCGCGCGGCCGCGCCGGGCGCCTGCGCCGCGCCGGCGGGGGCGGGTGCGCCGGCGCCGCCGTACGCGGGCTCGCCCTTGGCGAAGTCGGGGTGCCTGCGCGGCGCGCCGGCCACGGCGGGCGCGCCGGCCAGCGCCTTGCCGCCGCCGTACTGTGGACACGCAGGCACACGTATGAGCACCGGGTCATTGTTCCGTCCGAGCCTCGCTCTCCGTTAGGAGATAGGTTCGAATCGTCACTGTGTCAAATTTCTATACATAAAAATATACAGCAGTGCAACAAATCTTGATCAAACAAGTATCATGTGACATTACTATTGGTTATTATTGATTATTCTTTTAACTAAAAATAATATTTATGTAGCAGAATATTTATAAATTACGTAAATTATTCTTTTTTGTACATTTTAAAATTTCTAACATTTCAAAACTGACAATTCGAACCGTGACGAGGTGGTACTCGTTACAGAAAGCAACATTTATATAACTTTGTTACACTGGCCGTGCACCCAAATGTGTTCGCTTTAAGATGATTATTTCTTACGAAAAACAATCGAAGGTTTCATGGAATATAGTACAAAATTCTGTACAATTAACATAACATACACTGAAACATTCGATCGATTCGTATTTCTGTAAAAAAAACAAAGCTACGATTCCGTTAACTTACAGCTAAGCTTACATGATTTGTGAGAATTGAATGCATGCACATGATTTAGTGACCAAATTGTTCATATAAAGCCACCACCACACACTCTAAACCTTTACTTCCATGTTTTGATTATTTTTGTTAAATTTTGAAAGAGTGGACGAGTTTTTGTTTGGCCATCGCTCAGCCAAACGACCGGCGACGACGAAAATCCGAAAAGCCAATTAATCACACCGCAAGCCAAAAATTTTGTTAAACAAAAATAGAAGAAAAAATTAACAGTGATAGCTTAAAATTTTGTCAAACGAGTGGTATTATTTGAAAAAAAAAATGAAGCCAAAACCACGAATGAGATTTGCCCCTTACACGATAATCGTTTTCTGAATTTCCTCCCAAAAAAATCTATATTGCCAAGAAGATTATAATTAAAGTAAATTGCCAGAATCATATTGAATTGCTAAAATAATGAAATTGTGTTGTTTTGTGAACTAGAAGTGAATAAATAGTAAAAACTACCCTGTGCTTGTCAAATCGCTAGTTTGTTGTAGTAATGATGTGCGATGGTATTTGTTTGCTCAATTAGAACAAGTACTGTTGATTTGGCAACATTTAGAAAAATGCATCATAACTTTCGAACGATGTTTTTATTTTCGCACACGATAATAATTCAAAATCGTGTGCAAACGAGAATCGTGTTGTGGGGCTCGCGTGAGCAGTCCGTGCGGGTGAGAATGAGACCGTATCGCCAATCGATGGGAAGCGGTGTTGAGTGCGTGGTACAAACGGGGCGTCCGTACGTAGGGTCTGGGCGTCGGCGACAGTGGCGCCACCAGCTGCCGCGCGAGCTGCGAGTTCAATAAGTTACTGACGGACGCAGCGCCGCCCGACATCTACACACCAGACAGAACCGTCACTCGTACGCACGATACAACGACATCACGACGCTACAGGGAACGTCACTTGACGCGATAACACAACGCTTTACACAACAGACTTATAATGCTAATACGTCGAGCTTATAGAGTCCTGTAGACGTCTTAATGCTACACTAGATCTGAAGAAAACTATTGAATTGTACAGCATACACAGAGTAATGCAACCCTTTAGAAGTTAAACAGAAATTAGTGAGATTTTAAGACGTCTACGGGCTCTCTTAGCTGGCCGTTCACAAGACAATTTATCATCAAATGTTTCATAAAAGTCATACATAATGGGAAACATACAATTTAGAAGCACGGTTTATTATTACGGCTATTTCTCATCAGGACTTTGCAAAAGGATATTTTAACGTCTGCCAATAAATTGCCCGGTGTGGCTTTACAACATACCAATGGTTTACGACGCCTATCATTTCAGTTAGGAATTACGCATAAGTATTCAGTCCTCGAACATCATAGCGCCACACTTAACTATTATATATTATAACACCATGATATTAGACTATAAACTTAATCGACAGATATATTAAAAAAAATGTCATTATAATTTGGAAACCTATAAACTTTAGTTAGGTACTCTATGGACCGTTACAATCTAAAAGGCACTAAGTAATTGGATGTTGTTCAATTTTTGCAATGAGAAGAATGAAATTGAACCACTTTTTACTAAGTCTGTTATGCTTCCAGATAGTGCAAAGAAATCTGTCATTTTGTCGATTCTTCCGTCAAAGAAATTCTTGTCTATGGTGGTCATGCTACGGGGGCTAGACTCATCTTTAAAACTAAACATCAACCAAATATGTAATAGTGCAATGTAAGCATTATATCATTTACTTGACGTAAACTATAGTCTAAAACTCCTTACATGCTAGACATGCAGGCCAATATTTAGACTGGCTACAGGAAACTATTGACATTCCAGACTAACTTTTGTTTAAGACAAAATATATTTGCTAGTATTTAAAATTTTGACTATCTGGAATCAACTAAGATATTGGAATATAATCAAATTCAAACAGGAGGAAGTATCTTTGTAACAAATATTATCTATAAAGTAAATTATTTCTAAAATTGCGCTTCATGCTACACAGTGATATTAATTTGAGGCAACTTTTTACATAATTATCATCCTTAAAATTTTATTTTTATTTTAAGATGTTTATAATAAAAGTTGCGTCAAATTAAAACCCATAGTTTGGAAGCACCGTTAGCAATCGAAAATAATTATTTCATGTTCAGTACACGAAAATTTTAAGGGTCCCAGCACATTTTTACTTTATTGATGCATCCAGACTATGGCGAACCTTAAGTACATTGTCGACAAACACATATGTGATGGAGCCGTGTATGTAACGGAGTAGTAGTTACCTCATGCGGCGGCTGCTGCGGCGAGATGGGCGGGTGCGGCGGGTGCGGGGCGTGCGGGGCGTGCGGGGCGTGCGGCGCGTGCGGCGCGTGCTGCGGGTGCGGCGCGTGCGGCGCGTGCGGCGGGTGCGCGTGCTGCGGGTGCGGCGCGCGGTAGTAGTCGGGGTAGGGCTGCGCGGGCGGCGGCGTGGCGGCGGGCGGCGCGGCGCCGCGGTAGGCGCCGGCGTAGGCGCCGTACTGCTGGTACTCGGCGCCCGCGCCCGGCCCGCCCGGCCCGCCCGGCCCGCCCACCGCGCCCACCGACCCGCCTCGGTACCCTCTGCTGAACACACACACACACGTTACCGACGAAAACACTAAACGAAATAGGACAACTTTACAACAATACAATGCGTTGTTATCGTGCGACTGCAAAAATCAGGTCAATGAAACCACTGAAACCGGGTCGGACTTGGCGATATCTAAAATGAAGCGTAAAAATTACGTACATTTTGTTTAATTAGATTGAATAGTGCATAATGTCATTCATAACAAACCTTATTACACGGCCCATAACTTAATCTAATTTTAAAACAACGATCACGACATGATTTCTCTATCGTCTACACGTCCGCACTGAATTCTTTCGAGTTTACTACTGAACTTAGGCCTTCCCCGATACGCCTAGCTGCTACAACAATTGTAGGAAATCCCCGAGGTTAATCCAAGCGATATCATCATACTGTGCCATATGTGGCGATAAAAAAAAATGAATAAACCGCAAATGGAGGACGAATTTGTATTTTTATACATTGCGAATTTTAAGTGTTTTATAAAATAGCTTTTGATGTTAATGCAGTTGGTATTCATACAAAGATGAGACTTTTTATGTAACTTAAGAAAACGAAATTTTTCACATTTGTTGAATAATAAATGGATAAACTCACCTGTCACCATCGGGACCGTAAGGAGGATAAACAGGCCTATTTTGTTGGTAAGGAGATCCGTATTCGTACCCGTAACCTTGTTGGTAACCTGTCAATCGAATTACGCATTATGAAATATTTAATAAAGTAAACACATTAACAAATACAGTTCCCAGAGGTTAATATGGCACTTTCGAGTTTTATAATAAGTTAGGCTCTATACAGCATCATCTGTGTCACTTCCAACCTGTCCAACATTCTCTTTCTATCTGTTTTCTCGATTAGTCATATTAACATGCAGGAATTGAAACTGTTTTAAATTGAAATCGTGCACATAATGATAATTATATACATCACATTATAATAAATAAAAAAACATGCAGTTTTTACATATTATGGGACATACAATAAACAACACTCAATAAATAAATGGGTTTTTATTTGCAAAATTATATAAATATGGCCATAACAAGCTATGTTTATATGTTACAGGAAAATAAAAGAACACACAGACAAGACAATGATTTAAAAATGTACAAAGGAGGTCCGATCACTTGATACCGTAAATAAATCTCTTTCTTTAACTCTTTGGACAATTTAAAAGTACAACAATGAAAAATTTTGTTGCTGGCGACCTTATTCTTGGTTACATTGAATATTTACTAGAGATGACTATGTACATACTTGTTGATTTAAACTAATGCTTTCCTAATGTAGACCAAAAATATGAATTCAATTGACTTGAATTATAACATTAATATGGTAGTTTGTTACTATTATGTTATTAACGGTATAAAGCGAATTGACAGGGTTAATGTGTGATATAGGTAAGAGCCACGGAGTAGTAAACAAATGGAGTGCCGAATACAGATAGTCTTACAACTTCCCAGTATTTGTACAGTAGCTCTCAATTCGTTTCCCACCCGTGCAGTGAGGAGATGTGCTCGTGTTAAGTACCTGGGGGTCTCCTGGGCCCCGGCGGCTCGTCGAACGGGTTGGAGGCGGCTAGGTTGTCGCCGCCGGGCCCGCCGCCTACAACCACACGTCTTTGTACCCACACGTACCCGAGAGGAACGCTAACCCGCAGACATTCACTTCCATACTAACTACGACCGCAGAATAAATAGCGACAGAAACTCTAGGCAACATTGCCCGAATAGGATTTCGCACAAATCGACACACATTATGAAATTCCAGATCAAAGCTACTATTATTACTTTAATTAATCAGGATTATCGCAGCAATGAAAAAACAATCGTTAACCAAAAACAACTAATTTAGACAGCAGTAGCACACGCTAACCGCTTTAGGCGATTTTGTTTATTGCCGAAGTGCGCGAACCTATCGCGCATTGTATAACGTGAGCATTCTGTAACTATTTATTCTGCGCCACCAAAGTGCTCAGTGTAACATCGGTATTAAACACCAGAAAAGAATTAATGTTATATTTACATTAGAACATAGTTTATTCACATAGATGTTAAATTCCTCTGAGATACGACAGTTACCCCTGATTTCTGAAAGCCTGTATCGATTCATCTGTTGTAAAATCTCAAATCAAGATTATTTGGCTGTGTTTATTTCTAAACGCCAAACACACCAACTGACGTGAGATTTGACATTAGATCAAAGCCCACTTGCACCCTAAATCACTTTTCCATTTAGTGCTAAACATATTTAACCTTTGTCTGTGAATTATTTGGTGTTGACAGAGACAAAACCCTGTGTCAAATACTTTTAATGCTAAATGTATTCAGCGATTGGTGCAAGCAGGCCTGAATGATCAGTCACGTGCTTTCAGAAGCCAGGTGTTAGAAGTTAGTGGTAAGCGGTTAGAGCCGTATGATAGGTTAGCAGTGGCCACTCGGAGACGGTTAGATAATTAGTTGGCACAACAGAAACAAAAGAAGCGCCGGCGCGGCGCGTCGTGCAGTGTCAGCGTCGCACGGGCGCGCGACGCTCAGCTAGGGCTAGCTCATGTACAGCGGAACTATGGGTACTATCAAAACGGTACGAACAGATTTCGAACTGGATACGGACTTTGACAGATACTTCCGTATTATCCAAGTCCGTGGTCCGGTCCATCTGTCCGTATCTGTTTGACAGTATCTTAACGGGGCCAGCTCAATGAACACCGCCGACTGGTTATTGTTTCATTTTTTGACCATAATAAAAATTAATAAGTCTTTAATCATTTTGTATAAAACATCCTTTTTTTGTCGTTATACTGATGATTTGTACAATATACAAGTCTTGGGCATATCTGAAATTCAGAAGTAGCATAGGCGCCCCAACAATTCTAAGTACAACAAAATACGCGGCATTTTAGCCATTGCATACTATTGTACGAATTAACCTACCTTCACAAATATTAAGTTATTGAAAACATTAGTACCCCTTTTTTTTGGTCAATCTCGTAACCTCATTATCATAGTAAACTTTTATTTATATATCATGATTACAAGGCCTTAGTTTCCTCATTTCATATCCTAAAGAGACTCTTATATTATGAATTATATTCCCTATTTTTATTTTCTATCTTCGTCATAAAAGCTGCTGGGTCGACGGTGTTCAAGAGCGCCTATTAGTGCACGTCCGTGCGAGTGACGCGGTGCCACTACAGTCGGAGCTACCGACCGTCTATTCACACTAGCAGTCAAGAGGTCGTACCACCAACTCTTATATCCATGATCTATGGAAGCGGCCGTCTATGAACCGCGGCTTAATCGTGCCTGAGCACAGTTATTCAGCTGCTACATAGCATTTGTGGCTCGATTTTAAATGATTTTTTTTTGCATTGCCATAGTTATAAAGACCAACAGTTTCGTCCGAAAATTGAACCAGAACCATCGGACTACCGCCATTTTAACCATATGCGCTTGCGCATCTATGTAGATTTTTATAACAAAAATAATTAAGAGTTGTTGGTACGGCAAGAGAGGAAGCGACATTGAGAAATTTAGGGCGAATTTCACCCATGAAACTGAACGCAATTGCCACATCTAAAGGACGTTCAGGAGCTGTCAGAGTCAATCCATACTAATATTATAAATGAGAAAGTAACTCTATGTCTGTTACCTTTTCGCACCGTAACGGCTGAACAGACATTGATGAAATTTAGCACATGTTAGGACATAAGATACTTTTTATCCGTAGTACGTTCCAATGGGATAATTTTCGATCTTCACGAGGGCGACGCCGCAGGCACAAACTAATATTCCATAACTAGTTATGTCACTGACAGCTCTTGAACGCGTTTTGGATGTGCTGGCGTTAAGTTTGATTGGTGAAATCTGGTTTTAGTCGTTTGTATATGGGGGTTCAGCAGCAGTATGTACCTTGCGAGTGGTTGGGTTGCGGCGGGTACCCGGCGTACTGCGGCGCGTAGCCGTCCATGGCCGCGCCGCCCGCGCCCGTGCCGCCGCCGCCGCCGCCGCTGGGGAATGACTCTTGCGAATTTGATGATCCTGCTGGGGAATAGGAAACGGATGTTATATGGCCCTCAAACTCAAAGCCAGATTGGCTAAAATCAAACCATTCATTGGTAAATCGAGAAGTACTAAACAAACATTTTTTTTGGGTACCATTTCTCAATATATGAAACTTAATCCAGAATTATTTTAATCAGGTCTGTGAAACTTAGGTTTTATAGGAAAATAAATCATTATAGCAACTGACAGTCACATAAAGAATTGATTAGAAATTTCCACAACAAATGTACTGTCGTGAAAATCAAATGTCTATAGGAAGTGAATATATCCGAACTAACCTGTACTAGACGTGCTATTGGATTTGCCGCTCTTTTTCTTGGTGGAAGCTTCAACTTGGTTGATGATGGGCTGCGGGTCGATGCCACCGCGGTCGAAGTGGCACTCATACGCCAGCAAGTTCTTCGTGTAGTGCTTGCGAAGCGTGTACGCCGCGGACGACGACGCACCGATACCCAGCAACCCCGCAATGTCCTTCCACGTCTTATTCTTCGTCACCTGCAAACACAATAAGTAAACGTAAAACGCTCAACTTTGCAGTTTTAAAGTAAACAAATGAACACGAGGCGACAGTTAACTCGAACATAAAGTGTGAAGGTTTAGTGCTCAGTGGAAAAGGCGATAACTCGCGCGTGTTAACGAGTGGAAACCTGACCATGCCGGCGAGTCTCTAGTGCGAGATATTTCCCTGTCGCTCGGCCGGTGACGCGGACACGCGAGCGGCGCAGGCGACGACTCGCGCTGGACTGCGGTCTGCGCGCTCAAACAGTACAATGATAAAAATTTATTAACTATCGTTAAAGGCCCGGCGGGTTTATGGCGCCTATTCACATAAAGTGCGGTACATGCACTAACATAAATCCTTGCTGAAGTCTATTAGTCTCAGTTGCATAGTGCGCTCCGCCTCGGTTTTACTGGCACCGCTAAAGTGATACTCGAGAATACAAATGTTTACAAATGTTAACGTTTAAACTGTAAAACCGAATTGAATTACACACACCGTTCGTCCTCTTGTATATTTATTTGTTTCGACTTTAGTGTGGTTAGTAAATTAGAATATAGTATTGAACGAAATATTTACGTTTATAGTGAGTTTCAATAATAGCGAAGTTTATACCCATCGAGTTGCTTTACATTTAACAAACAGAATTTCTCTTTTTTGAATGTTTATTATTTCATCTTTAATGAGTGTACAGTATTGAGTTATAGCAATAACCAACAGAACACAACCCGTTTTTTATAAAGACGTAACTTTAAAATTGAGCGCGCATTCAAAAGCGAAGCTAAATATGGCCGACGCCTTCACATTGTGCCACTTATTCTCTTGTTACAATATTTAAATCAAACGACTGGTAAAAGTTGTTTACACTCTCAAAACTTGGCTATTGTGAAGAAATACCGAATTAATACATTTTAGGCGGCAGTGCGTTTGAAATTTCAGAGAAAATGCATTTTTATAAGATAAATCCACACGCTGAGAATGATTATAAAATCGTTCTGTCTTATTTGCGACATGAAACCGGTGTCTGGTAAGTAACATAATAACGCATATCCTTCCGCCGACCCCTCCGACTTTCGCGCCGTGAAAGGTAGCTGATTCCCATTTAATGCTTTGTATTCTAAGGCTTTTCTAAGTCAAGACAATACCTTTTCCAGTTAAAGTAGTTTTTGTAAATGAATTACTATTTTGTCCGCTGCTGGCACTTTGGCGGCAAGATAGAGCCTGTGGCGTTCCTCTAAATACCTGTGTCTATCGTCGAATTGACTGTATGTTGAGCTGACCAAAATAGGCTGGACCTATTTACCTGAATCAACGTGAGCATAGACTGAAATGCACACTTCGATTGACCTGTGACAATTCACAGGCCGACCACGATCAGGCAGCTCAGTCAATCTGTCGCTTGGACCCGGCTACTCAGGTCGACCGAACGTCTTCATACAGCAAAACGATCGGTGTGTGAGCTGTAGAGGCGACTCGCGCGAGGCTTTAGTCCATTACAAACACTTTACGCCTTTGGGAGCAACTTTGGCTGGTCCGGATCTAACTGGCGCTGGCGTCACACTTTGCTCGACCCGAGAATCTCATGCTTACCAGTAGCTTTACGACTGAGCCAACGAAACAGACGTTAATAGTTTTAGTTTACAGAAAAACATAGGAATAGCAGTTCGTACCTCGACGAAGCCGCCACGTTCGCGCACGAGCAGGTACAGGCGGTACAGGTCGAGCGGCTGCTTGGAGATGGTGGGGCAGGCGGCGATGGGCGTGCGGCGCTCGTCCATGAAGGCCAGCAGGCGCTCCACCCAGCCGCGCCGCTCGGGCGCGTCGTCCATCTCGTACAGCTTGCCCAGCGAGTCCGACTTCTGGCGCAGGGACACACTCATCACATACCCGCCCCGACGTACACCCACACGACATACGACATACTGCGAGCTATAGCGACTAATGTCTTGGCACCCTAAGGCCACGGTCGCACCGGTAACACCCGTTCACACGACGTTATTCTGTACGTTATTTTGAAATCACACGGCAATTCCCTACTGCATTAATTTTTAACCGTATGAACATTGAGGTATTAACATCTGATCTCAACTTTTTACTGTAATAAATATCGTGCAGGACAGCGCCACGGTAACTGCGACAACGACATCATGGGTACGGCTATATTTTAAACATTCCGCTTTGTCCCAAAGATGGGCCAAATTGGTGAAGCAGAGTGGAATCCGGAGTTTGTTTATACGGCCACTGACATGTCGTAATCGCTTTACCAGTGCGTCCACGGTCTAAACTACAGTGACAAGACAATTCGTCTCAAATATTTTATTGAATATCATGCAAGGTTTTCAGATAATGGGTATTACCAGTTCCTCTTTGTCTTGAATTTTTTTTAGAGTAAATTGTTATTGTGAGGTATCATCAATAGATGATTTACTATGGTCAATTTTCTTCGAAAATTCTTTTTTATATCATTTGATTTAATTAGCAATGTAAAAAAGTATGTCGTATGGATCAAAATTATCAGGCCAGTCTACTTTTAATTGATTCTAAGCAATAGTTTTTTTAGCTTGAATAACCAGAATTTGACACTTTACTCCAATTAAGTTAGCATTTATTTTTATTTTTTTTAAATTAAAAACTAGTGCTTAGATTTCTATTTCTAGCAAATACATCTAAGTATAAATAGAGCATAGTCTTATTTTACGCGGAGTATATTGTATATGAAGTGAGCTATTTTCACGGCAATCAAGTTCAAGCATTTAGATTGATAGTGTATGTGTTACCGGGCCTGACGAAGACTCGCCTATTCGTCGCCTTGAATTTTCAGCCTAGAATGAAAAAATCCACTAATATAAATTTTATGTTCAACAAACTACTTTCGTCAGCCCCGTTCGTTTGGAAAAACTCCTTATGATTTATGAACAGTTCGAAAATAAAACAAAATAAGTGAGAAAAGAGGAAAAAAAAATGAAATGGATAATTAAGTGAAATGATTACAAAATAAGGAGTTTTTACGAAATTGCATTCCAATACTAACCCTTTTCAATAAACTACATCAAGCTACATAGTTTACGAAACGGGGACTTTGGGTATTTTCATGCAATCGATGCACAGTGCATATCAACTATAAGTTTAACAGGCTTCAGATATCATGCTATTCACAAGTGGCTACAGTATACAGTCCGCAAGAACACGAAGAATTCATTCAAATCAAAAATGTGTAAGAAAATGCTACATAAAAGTGTAATTTAGAACCAACAGAACCTTTTGTTGTGTAAAGTGTTTAGAGTAATAAAACATTTCTCAGTTGAAAAGTTCCTAAATTGTTTCTTAAAGCGAGTCCACAACCAAAAAGAAAAAACTGTAGCAGAAAGCGAAACAAAAGTGAACAACTAAAGGATTTCTCAAGCTTCAAGCTAAAAGTTCGTGTCGAAAGTTGAAACTGAAAAAAAATATGTACATAGATGCAGTCGGACAATGTTATGCATTAAAAGGCAATGCATTTTGTATTATGCAGATAGAAAATGACTAACATGCAATCGTAACACGTTATTAAGTGAAAATATTAATCGTATCGAGCACTACTCATGCTTATGATCTTTAACTTGATATAAACCTTTGATCTGTAGGACTCCGGCGCAATGTGACTGTTAAATACCTGAAATACATGATAAAATGCAATGCCTCCCTTTCGCTTACACACAGCTCATGTTAGGAAAGAACAAGACAGTTGAAATGTATGAGGGAAACCTACTAAAAACTTAAATGGCCGGTGTTGTGGCTCTTAATTGAAAAGGAACAAAAAATTATGTCGTGTGCACGTATGTTGACCACATAAATAAGTTGCAATGTACCAAGTGTACAATGCATTCATGGTTTTCGTGTGATCGACACCCGTGACAAGTGAGGTTGGAATATGGATTTCCACATAAAACGCAACAATTATGTGAATAGTAAAAAAAATACGAAAGGATTTAAAAAAAAATATTCATTCATCTTTTTTTTTTGTTCTCGTAACCTGCATGACTTTCGTTGCTATAGTAGTATTTTTTTAAATTACTATCTTATTTGTTTTTCTCCCCTATAAAAATTACTAAAGTAAACCAAACCTCTTGGAATCGAATATTTTCTGGGCTTACGAAAACAAAAATGTCCTTCAGACAGTTGCCATCAGAAAACTGGGTAAAGGACAAGGTATTAGGGCTTTTAGTTAATCATCCATTCGCAAGGTAACTGAAAGCCGAAATCTTTTGAACACAAGATTGTTGTTAAAGTCTGAATCAGCTCAAAAAACAGAATAGACAAACAGTGGTACTACTTGATACTAATATCTGTGGACCTCGCCCATTATTAAGTTACTTTGGGGCCTTTCTAACAAAAATCCATCAATAACAGTGCATGGTTCTTTTGGCGCGTGGCCATAGTCGGAACTAAAGCCACGATCTTGTTTTTTTTTACAATTTCACATAATGTTTACTAACAGCGCCCTGATGACAATCTCATTCAAGCGTCAAAAGTACCATGACGCACTCGAATTTGAAGTGAGGGTTCATGGTAAGTAAACTCAGTGTCGAGCTGGCCAGTTCCACAGATAGGCGAGTGTGGTGACAGGTGTGATGTGTGTTGTGTGGTGTGGCGAGACTCACGGGACTAGAGGGCGGGCGCGGCCACGACGACGGCGAGGCGTCGTAGTCGTCGTGCAGCGACGAGTGCGAACCGCCGCCGGGCGACGGCGACGGCGCCGCGCTTCCTGGGCCGTACTCCTTGCGCGACCCGCCCTTACTCGAGCCCGAACCGCCGCCGCCACATGCCTCTTCGCCTGATGCTGCAACAATGCGTACTGCCACATTAGTTTAGTGTCAATGGAGGTGCAAGGCATTTTCGACGTTCAGCTCATAGAGAGACTATATTTTGTCTTTTGATGGGCATGTAGCATTAAGCGTGACCGGCAAGACGAAACGATGGTCTGAAAAAGGTTGCAGGAAGCCCTTAGATGCGAGAAGCGCATGATCAGTAGTTACGGCGCTGCTTTTCGGCTGAATGACGATGAAGAATCAACTTGAAACTTAATTGACTAAGTTCATACCTGCGGAAGCGTTACTAAGCGTACTCTGCTGGCTGCCTTCATCTAGCGGCGCGCCGTCCGGGCCCGTGGTGACCAGCGCGGTGGCGGGCGCGGCCGGCCCGTTGTCGTGCGGCTCGGCCGGCGCTGTGGGCGGAGGCATGGCACCTTCGGGAGCTCCTGGTGTACCCGGCCCGCCCGGGCCTGGGGGACCCATGTGCCGTGGTTGCTGCTGAAACAGCGCGGACGCACGGTGTTAGTTATGAGCTGAACAAACTACTAATAGAATCAGATGGCGGTGTTGAAATACAGAGTTTCGATCAACACTTTGAAGATAGATCGCCTGTTGCTCTCAGTTTACAGTTAATGAAACTCGTCAGTGGGTCAGTAAGCTACCAGTCCAGTTGCGGTACCTTGAGAGGAGGGTAGTGCTGCGGCGGATGCTGTAGCGGCGGCGGGCGGTACCCGTACGGGTAGGGGTGGTGGTTCCTCGGCGGGTAGCCGTAGGGCTGCGGCGGCGGGTAGTGCGGCGGCTTGTAGCCGGGGTGGTGCGCGTAGGGCTGCGCCACCATGGCCCCGGGGGGCGGGCCGCCGCCGGGCGTGGGCGCGCCCGCTGCGCCGCCGGGCCCCGGCCGCGCCGTCGGCCCGCTGCCATCCGACAGCGATGACGACGTTCGCGGCGGCATCGCTACGTTCTGCGTGCCTGAAATTAAGAAATCAAACAATAAGATATAATTCATTGCATGAGTGAAACTAATGTGAAGAATACACAAACTCCTCGAACTTTAAAACGCACCGGATAACTAGCTCTAGTACAGAGTAAACAACATTCACTAGTCATAGTCATAACTGCGACCTAGCGTCGCGCCAGTTTATAACACAAATCCAAGTTGAGTGTCAAGTGTATCAATTAAATTGTATACGAGAGTGCAAGCGACAAACATTGGCGTATATCGGTTTAGTGATCGATCGTGGAGCCCGGCGCCAGTGCTCGCACACACAATTTGAATAATACAGTTAACGAGGGCTCGCCTAAGCCGACCGAGCATCAATCGAGGGCGGAGAGACGCATCCGATCACTTTCGTTTTCCGTCGGCACGTGAGCAGAATGCGCCGCTAGCCTGCGAATTCTCGCTGCACTTTATTGCATCCGTATATGTGCATACGACATGCACGCAACGCATTGACCGAGGCCGAGATACGAGCGGCAGTGATTTGCGACGACGAAAGTGGTATTGCAGCTTTTATGTAGGTCGATTTGGAGTCGGTTATGTTAGTGTTACGTGAGAGCGACTACCGTCTGTTACACAGTTAATATACATTTGCAATTACGTCGATGCAGTGGCGAAAACTGCGCGCCAACTAAAGCGGTGCGCTTTCAAGTTTTTCAGTGCACATTTGAAATGCGCCCTTTACGACAACGTTTTGTATGAATAAAGACAAACACGTGCGAGGGTCGTCACTTTAATCTCATCAGCGGGCTATTATCGGGCCATTATATTGTGTCGGCGCGATCAGACGGTCGGCAGACGGCGAGGCGCCGGTGAATCATAGATAACAGCGCTGTGCCATACGCGCCCACCTATATATCTATTTGTTTACGGCGACCTTTAATGAGTGTAGCGCCACGGTAATGGGGTCGTCCCGACTCGACTCACATCCGACCAATGTCTCGTAAAAATAGCACGCGTCCTATTTTGAAATGTGTTATAAAGATAGCTTGCATTCGTGTATGTGACGACACAAATATTCTGTTTTGCTAATGATCCTAAGCCTAAGATCTGTTAGTAAACAACAGCTGACAGGCTCCTTCCTAACATGCTTGAGCCAACTGTTATCAAGTGGACGAAATGCCGTGTAATCTCCATTGTTTGTTTGTAGACATTCGCAATCTTCAGCATACGAGTGCATTGTTTCCACGTCACAACAACAGCGTCTTTATATACCGAGAATGACGCGAGTGCAAACGACAGAACCTACAGACTATTAATAGCCCATGACGACATCTTCTTTTTAAAATGTTTCGGTTACTCCCATGTTACTTTGTCCACTCTGCAGACGTGCCAACACGGTAACAGAGGTACGTACTTGCATAGTTACCAAACATCGGCGCAAACAACAAATCTTCTAAGATCCAATCGTTTCATATTGCACTGTGTAAATAAAAGTATTTTTATTTACACCGTGTTACAAACAATGATCTCGAGATGTGTTGTGCTTTAATTTTAATATTTTGTGTGTGCTTGACTATTGTATTAGGTTATAGACATGTAATGATAATTTAAGGCATTTAAATATATAAATATTTTCTACGTTGAAATAGTAAACCACAGTCTCCCTGTACTTAGCCGTTTTTGAGCGTTACGTCACTGATCACAAAAACAAATAGTCTAACAGTTTGCGTGCACAATCACCCTAAATGCAATAAGTCTTTAATCTGATTGAGCAACGCAGCAAGTCGTGGAGTAGAACCAGCTCTGTCAAGGGCAGTGCCCGTCACCGCGCGGCCGCGTGCGTAACGCACCAAACCGAGGTCTTTACTTTCCCATCCGACAATAACGCCACAGTTGCACGTGGAACTCGGTGCAAGGTTTCTGTTAATGATACTTTGAAGTTTAAACATGTGTCTTTTGGACGGCACTCGAAAAGAAACGTACACGATTTATGCGGTAAAAGGTGTTTCAGCAAATTGGTGTGTAATCAAACAGGATGCTTTACAGACATTTCATCGTTAGTTTGAATGTCTAGCATGTTATCAACCTATTTGCACGGACAAGTTAGATGATACCTAGTGTTAGAAAATGACTTGAGCCATTTTCCACACGAATGACTATCGAATCTAAAAAGCCGTTCTGTAATAGTATCCTCTCCCTTTTTGAAGTGTCATGTGTGAGTGCCGTTCCAACAAACTTACTTTACTCAGCTTATACAGATTCTTCTTCTTCCTCGTTTCCTCATGACTGAGGGTCGTGACCACATGAGGTTCTTGCTTTTTCCACCAACGCTCTCCGCGTTCAGCAACGACCTGACGCTCGACGGTTTTCGGACATACAGATATTATGGACTCAAATACTTGATAAAGCGTTAATTCGGCTCGAAACACCTTAAAGCATAGACATAACACGGCGTGCAACAAAGTCAAGTGTCAGGCACGAAGGGCGCAGGCTTGCGAGCAATGTGCGGACAGCGCGAACCCACCGCGGTCATAGCAACCAACACATTCCGCGCATACGATCAACCGCGCCCACGTTACCTGCATATAGGGCTACCGAATGATCGGAATCGAAATGGATTGGCGGTAGAAAGCGTGGAATGTCTCAGCTCGCTGTTTTGTTGCCATTCGGTGGAACGTATGTACTTTCAGATCTCTTATTCTCTTATGGGGGATATGAGAAGAGAAAGCAAGCGGCCGGGATTAGCCAGTAGCATTGACTCAACAGTTCCACGGAGTAGGAGGTAAACGAAGTGCTCGGTTAAATACTTTTTCAAAGAACCACCTGCCCGTCTTCCCGTACATTATAAGGAATAGTCAAACCAGTTCGGACCAATTGCGGGCGGCTCCGAACACCAACAGATACTTCAGTAAGTATTTGTATGGAGGTGTCCGTGTCCGGTGTCGCATCTTGTTCCATCCGAATTTTTTCGTACCGGTTTAAACAAACCTTGTACGATTTGGTAAGTGAATACAGAAAATAGGATAACCAATCTCAGTATTGTAGGTTTCCTAAATGCAATGTTTATTTTTATTTACAAACCCTAGATAACCATCGCAAATTACTTCCATTGAAACCAACAAGGCAAGTTATTTAACTGCGTCGATTTAAGATATATTTACAGCAGAATTATACATAACAAGCTTGATCCATTATGCTGAATTTGTAGTTTAAATAAACAAGAGGCAATAACAAAAAACCTTTTGACAGTAGAAGATACAGCATATTTTCGTTAATATATGCTATATAGAGATTGCGTCAAGTCGTCACAATTTACACCAAGTATCTAAACTGACAGACTCACAACGTGGTCGTTCAGAAGTGGTGTGACATGAGTATTTGTACTAAGAGAATTCATAGTCACGCCGACACGACGCTATTAGCAGCAATATGTATTCTACCTGTACATAAGGATTCATAACATATTTCATGTCATATATTGATTTTAAAAAGCATTTTTCATGGCCATAAGCTTTACTAATTTCGCAATATTTTGACTGGATAATATGCCCATCTTAGTTCCTAGTCATTATGACTCTTATCAAGCATGAACAATACTTGCAAATTAGCCAAAAAGGAACACATTTTTTTTTTAAATATGGTACGTCGTAGGGTAGGTACATCGTGATACGTGTTAAGAGCAAGGAGTATAAACAGAACATAGACAATAGCGTTAACAAGCGGCCTAGTTGAGACAAACGGTGGCGTCGGAGCGACGGCGGTGTTTGTCGACCCATTTAACTTGATCACCACTAACACACTCGCCGTCCCCACATACCACAAGATATACAACGCTGATTTATCTTAAAATTTACACATTTCCACAGTTTACATTCAACATTGAACTATGCTGAACACTGCAGCAGCTGCATACTAAAACTTTTGGTTACATCATCTCGGAATTCCAAAATGAAAAAGGATTTTAAACCGTGTCTAGCGATTTCATACGAACGGTTGAATAAATTTCATTTATTCAATATCGAGAACCGAGGCAAATTGTCACAATGGCTATGTAACAAACAAAACAAATCAAATGAAACCTTTAGAAGTGTTTCATTGACAAATTAAATCTCGTTTTCCTTTTCAATCTTACAACAATCTCGGGGAGAGGGACCGAAAACAGGGTGGTTGTTACGTCTGTGAGGTAAGTACATCTGGTTATCGGGCGTGGGGGGTGGGTACACTGGTACTCTTAGTGAATGTGTATAGTATACTATAGAGTGAGCCGGGCAAGTCTGGCCGAGGTTAGGGAAAGAATGTCCGCACCATTAGCCAAGGGGGCAGACGGAACGGGGTGAATGGGCTGTCGAACCCTCCGTCGACCTTGACTCGCCGAGATTTATCACTTTTCCGGGGTAATCTGAATACAATTAGGCGATGGGCAGCCAACGGGCGGGACCGCAGACACGCAACAGGTTCCCGTTACAGGAGTCATATTCTTTTACAAGTTTTTTTTTTGAGCTCCCTCCGTTACTCAGGACCGCAATGTATTCAAATCTTAAATCTTAAAGTCGAACAAGAATAATGAGAATCATGTTTACATTGAATGGCACTTGTGCTTTGCAAAACAAACCCGTGCGTAGGACTTTTGATCAATATCAAAATGAATGATACTTGAGCGTTGAAGAAGTCTGGACTTGTTGACTAGAACAAAGACAGATACAACAGAGCTGATCACAATAGAATTAACAGTGACTTTTTGGAATAGAAATCTAAAAGACTATTTATTTTACTGGATGGAAATATTCTAAGAAATAACATAACTATGAAAACGTTTGCGACAGCAATAGGTGGGCGGTAATTGGTAGAAAATACACCATAAATAATAATAACGACCACGTCGTTCCTGGCATAAAAAAAGTATTAAAAACAAACCACGGAGGATCGTTTACGTGAAAACGATGAAAACAAACATTATGGCAGGATCGGGGCAAAAAGCGTTGTTTTACTTTTTTTTTTCAAAGTTGGAGGTCGATGGCCTTGCCAAGGACGTGCAAGCACGTGGCCGTACATACAGGCATTTGACTTAAACGTCAAACACTTATAACGACCCTCACTCACACATGTGTGAGGGTGAATACTTAATGCACACAATCAAGCACAGATCACTCCCAACTTAGTAACGAGCGATAAAATACGATAACACATAACTGCATTATGAAACCGTATTAATTAGAATTACGTAAAGGCTTTAAAACGTGAGTTATTAATTGTTATTATGACACATGATATGGAAATGAACCAACTCAATGTTTTTTATTGATTTGCATTGTTTTCCTGGACATGCTAATCGGCACATGGTCTAAATACGTTTTTATTATGATTATACAAAGTCATAGAAACTTATACTGTCAGCTTTAAAACGAATGCAACAAAAAACAGGATCAACTTCAAAAATTTCTCTATAAAATGTTAAGCATCGAGCTAAGTATAAACCGAAGTAAATATAGGTTTCAAATGTCACGGAGAAACAGCGAGCGGCAGCGTTCGACTCGGTCCCAAGAGCCAGCCTTATCTTAGTTGATGGCATTCCACTGCTCGGCGGCCGATACGCACGACGGACGACTGCGAAACGCTTTTAGCGCCCGTATATTCAACAACGACCAGTGGGCCAAGGAATTATCGCTCAACACGACGACAGCACAAGGTCTGAAATACCACAGCCGTGGTAATAGGTACACTTCGCGCAAAAGAAACCTTATTGGTCGAAAATTAAAGTCGTTTTCGAAAGTCACGTTGTATGCGGGCGTCAAACAATACGCAATTCACCTTCGAACGCGTCGGGTTGCGGTATTGCGGCTTCATTGTGTTAAAATAACGATGGAACTTGGATTGGAAACGAGCACAATGCGGTCGATAAACAGAAATTTATTTTTATTTACAAATCGATAAAGAATATTACGATCAATCAATGAGACTGCCGCATAGATAAGAGATAACGAATTCTTGCACGCAGATGATACCTACCTATATTTTGATAATATTTCCCCTTATTTCGATTTGATCGAATAAGCATACCTATTTTATTTACTTGATTTCAATTTCGTACAATAATAATGACCTACATATTTTTTACAGAAGATATAAAACTGTTGGTCATTCTTATTATTTCTTTTTCTTACGTAGTAACTAGATTACTTTTGTCACATTCTATAATTATAATTTGATTTATGTATCATTTGATAACCTATCAAAGTCTATTTTTAGATGTAGGTACGTAAACTATAAAACATTTAAAAGTTTTACCAACTTATAAAACAATGTGAGTCATTAGTGCACATTCGAGCACAGGCAGGCAACATATAAAGCAGCGTATTTTTCCTCAAACGCTTCGTCTATAATTTTCTAGCGCGAGACTTCACATATTCACTCGATGTTTGTCGAGAGTCAAGAAGTCCGACGAGCCGAACGGTTGACGTCATACAGTCATGTTAACCTTCTACCACTCCACCAGCTCGTGACAACTTATGTGGCGGGCTACAATACATTGCTGCGCAAGTTGTCGCTGTATTTACCGGCGAGGAACACGAGCAGCGTTGGAGTTGGAAGTTGTTTGGTTCGCTCGGAACGCTTGAGATACAGTGTGAGGGTGTATTGCGGTCATATAACCGGTATTCGAGTGGCGCGGCACGGCGGCAGTCGGAGCTCGGCCGGTCTACAGCTCGATGTTTTGAGAAAGCCACGTTCGGCAATCGGCGACGTTAACAAAACACGATTGCTTTTGCGGTTGCCGTTCGCTACAGCCGGTTTAGGCAAAATACCAAATTACTTTTTATGATACCTGCATATATGAGGGCGGCACAATGTTTATTTTGAGGCTGTAGCTGCAATACATGAAAACACACATCCGATCGCGGTCACAGTAACATTTTAGTATGTAGGGTACATCGACAATATTGTGCCCGAACTAAGTTTCTAAATGTACCCACTATGCATTGATTGTAGTGTAGCAAACTTTGTATAAAAGGGACCGCCTTTTTCTAAACACAGGCATTCCACATTCCAATAAGCTTCAGCACTTGCAAACCTAAATATACTACGTCGTCATCATCTGGAGTATTATTCCACACCACCTAAGCGCTACATTGGTGACCCCGACGTGATCATTAAGAAGATACCTCCAGATCAAGATCTCGACGAAATCTCCGACATAATTCTCCGTCCACCTGAGAAAAACTGATACGAAGCATCGAAGAGTCGGTTGTTCCAAGTTTACGAAGAATCCGAGCAACTGCTATCTGAAATGGAACTCGGCGACATGAAGCCTTCACAGCTACTACGCCGCATGAAAAACCTCGCCGCCGACAATATCTCTGACTCAGCACTGCGGATTATGTGGACCAACCATCTACCACCGATCGCATCAAGATCGACGTAGATCGTTCGACAGACGACGCTCAAGATCGCGTTCATCGAGCAGAGCCAATCACAATCGCGCCCGAAACGACCAATCAGATCAACCGCCAGTCCTCTCACGTTATCCCCCAGCCCGTCGGTGCGCGAGGTGTACGGCAGCTCGCACCCGCAGCGCGCCCACCGACACAAGCAGCACAAGGCGCACGCCGCAGCCCGCGCACGCCACATACGCTCCGCAGCCCGCCCACTCGCCGCACGCCGCGCACTCGCCGCACGCCGTGCACTCGCCGCACGCCGCGCACATGTCGCACAACTACTTGGAGTAGAAAGAACCCGTACTACTGCCTACCACCCGCAGAGTAACGGCATCGTCGAACGCTGGCACCGAACACTGAAGGCCGCACTCATGACACGACTAGCAAACAGCAACAAATGGATCAACGAGTTACCTATTGTTTTGATGGGGCTACGAGCCGCCACGCGCACCGATACTAACACAAGTGCCGCGCAGCTCACCTACGGCCAAGCAATACGGCTACCCGGCGATTTTATATCACCATCACCAGCCGCAACGAAGATTGACCACACCTACGTCGATCAGTTACACGACGTGATTACGAAGCTGACACCTACATACAAGCCGCATTCAAACAAGCGATGTATGTTCGTGCACAACGACCTACCAACATGCAGCCACGTGTTTGTACGCGATGACACCGTCCGAAAACCACTGCAGCATCCATACAAAGGTCCATACAAGGTCATCGAACGCAACGAGAAGTATTTCACGATACAGCTACCAGGCAGATCGAGCAACATATCGATCGACCGTCTCAAGCCGACATACACTATCAACAGCGAAGATAACCACGAATACACGAGTACTGAGACACGCCAACCAGCTACAGCTACCACTGAAGATCACTCCAGCCTGCTTCCAGCCTCGAACACCAGCGACCAACGTACAAGATCAGGCAGGATCGTCAAGATGCCCGTACGCTTCGCTAAGGGGGGAGTACTGTAGCTGCAATACATGAAAACACACATCCGATCGCGGTCACAGTAACATTTTAGTATGTAGGGTACATCGACAATATTGTGCCCGAACTAAGTTTCTAAATGTACCCACTATGCATTGATTGTAGTGTAGCAAACTTTGTATAAAAGGGACCGCCTTTTTCTAAACACAGGCATTCCACATTCCAATAAGCTTCAGCACTTGCAAACCTAAATATACTACGTCGTCATCATCTGGAGTATTATTCCACACCACCTAAGCGCTACAAGGCCAATTACTTCACTCAACCGGGACAAATTGATAACTGTTAATGCTTTGCATACGAACTTAACCAACCCTGACTTTAGTGATTATCCAATTAGCATAAGCTTAAATAATAACTAAATTATGGACTTAGTTTCAATGTTCGTGTTAGCCTAACATCTGAAAAGGTAGAAAGTTGGTATTTGTTTCCGTAACGGCGTTTTAGACAACAACATAGAAAGTGAAAAAAATACATAGATGTAACGACTGCTTGTTGTCACATCATCAGATACATTAAACTGGAGTAGGTGGGAGGTTGAAAAATTTGAAATTAAAATATCACTTCGAAGCATGATTCCAAATATTTCTTATAAGTGAGGGTCATTGCAAGCCATGCATGGTTCTGCCATTAGGAAAAGGAGCACCTATGACTTGGTAATCTTGGCAAACACAATTGAATTCCAAAATCGCAAATTGAATTATGAAAATCTCATATTTGTTCGTAATAAGGGGTCTTAAAAGGCACTTATTGCGAAAAAATCCAGCGTGAAATAAAACAATCGAATTTTAATGGTTTGGAATGGTCACCAATCGTAAGTTATTGAACATGCGTGAATACATTTACAAAGCAATTTGCGTTCCGAGTATACTTCAACTATGCGAATACCATGGTCGTTATTAACTTTTAATACTTGACTAACTGTGAAATAGTCCCTTATTATTAGAACATAAGACATTCAATTAGAAAAGAATGTATGAACCACAACTGTTAGGTATGTACTGCCATAGAAAACGGACTTTATCGTCCAATTACTTGTTTGCGTCATACTTCAGCACGGATACCGGTTTTACATCGGTTGTTTGTTTGTCCGGGTTAGTACCAGATACGGTTGAAATGA
Source organism: Noctua janthe (assembly GCA_910589295.1). NCBI lineage: Eukaryota > Metazoa > Arthropoda > Insecta > Lepidoptera > Noctuidae > Noctua > Noctua janthe. The sequence continues at coordinate 10,266,632 of OU342575.1, read as the reverse complement.
TTTTATGTTTAATTGACTGATAAGGATAACATCATCAATATCAATGTGCATCGTTTTATCTGAACATCATCTGCCTAGCCTTTTCTTAACTATGGTGGGGTCGGCTTCCAGTCTAACTTACCTCCACTACCCAGTTAGGACTGGGCAATACGATACCCCTTGGTAACTCAACGTCAGAGACTTTGAGGCCACTAATTCTTAACGATTGTCAAAGATCTACAATTGACAGCCAGCTTTCCAAGGCACGGAGGAAACTCGGTATGTAGTGGGTGGTCACCCATCCATGGACCAACCGAGGCTAACGCGACTTAACCTAAAGATTGACCCGAGCGACTGTTATTCGCTCCTCTCAGAACAATATTAAATTATCTTTTATCTGAAAATTACGTAATAATTGTCTTTGGAATTGTTGTTTAGTGTTGACAAAACTAGGTTTGATTTTGTTTTGGATTCCTTCAGTGGGAAAGGGAGAAAAGTAACCCAGACATTGTATTCAAACCAATGTCAGATATGTACTAGCTTATCAAGTTAGGTACTACATAAAGTTTATAATTATTCAACTGTTCATGAATGGAATTGTAGTAGGTTAGGTATTACCCGTCTAAAATAAGATGGGAAGGCAAAAGTACTTAACTATGTATTCGTATTATACATATACCTACGTCAAACAAATCGTGACAGTGAGTAAGTATATAAGATGCGGCGTCCCCGGTGGGTGAACCCGTCAAGGTCACTTCGAGGGAAGCCCCACAAGGGTGTTCTAGGAATCTCTACATTTCAAACAGATGTAAATTGGAATGTCAACAAACACTTTTAAAATGTATTTGGATTCGATACGGGACTCGCTCATCAAATATCGAATACATTTGTAGCATATTAGTCAGCCTATTAAACAACGCCGTCCGTTCCAATTGATCGATTATGCGAATTCATCATTTAACGCAATCAATGTAGCTCCACTTTTCAATCGGGATTTTTTTGCCTTTATCAAAATCGTGCTAAGTTCGGCCAAGTAAAAGTCGGTTTCGTTTTTTTATGTTGTTATATAGGTGGGAAGGTTTGTCAATGGTGAGGTCGGTGGCGATCCGGCACATAGGAGCGCCTCGTGGGCCTCAGGGGTAGAAGGTCCTGTTTTGCGTGCTCGCCCCGACCGTCGGTGGGGGTAAGTTTTTCACGAGGCCCTATATACCGCGACCACCCCGACTCGTACATAAGGTGGGCGGGCTGGGGTGGTTCGCGCCCGCAAAAGGGGCAAAATACGGCGTACTCTGGGCGCCCGTTCTATGTGGGTCAATGTCGGGAAAGCCCGTGTCTACCGGTGACGGAGTATGCACAACGAATCTGATCAACACACCCGTGACAAAACAAAGGATAAGGCAAAACCTCCCAAGAATATATTAAGACCTTAATCCCTTGAAATAAGGTTCAAATTCGAAGAGAACTCAAACGAGGTGCAACTTTATACCAAATTAGCGAAAACATTGATTGGGATGATTAGTTGATGAACGATTACAGTTGGATGTTATGTAAATTATGAGATTAGAATAATTATCCTTTTTACAGCAAGATTGTTTTTAATTAGCTTGTTTCAAAAAAATAAACACACTCGTGATGAAATTACTATCAAAGTTCTGAGTCATATAAACCATTCACATAAAACGATCCTTACTAATAATTTACAATATTCTGAATTGCAATTAAGCTTGGTTGGTTTTACTCATTCATGTAAAATTGTTATCATTCACATTATCCTTCACATTGAAAACTTTAAATTTAAGCTTGCTTGTGCCCAAGAAAACAGACCTTACCGTCTAGTAAGACGCAACGTTAAGGCATTTAGAAAATAATTTTCAGGCATAGCTTGGGACAAGTCTGCCACATGCTGTTCCCAACCAATGCTTTAATGTGACTAGAACCGCATGACTTGTATTCAACCTCAAGACTTCTTGTCCACCGGATGCTCAGCGAAGGATGTGTGTAAAACTAACCAATAATAGCGCTTCTTTTTCACACCTTGAGCTAAGCTAGCTATGTTATTGGTTAGCTATACGCACATCACACTCGCTGCAAATCCTCACACATTTCAGGTAGAAACGCAGCTTATGACCTGAATCTTATCTTATCTTACTGCTATTATAAATGCGAAAGTTTGGACGGATGGATGTTTGTTACTCAACTACTGAACGGATCTGAATGAAATTTGACAGAGAGATAGATTATAGTCTGGCACAAAGGATATTTTTTTGTATCTCATACATACACATTTCCATGCGAACGAAGTAGCGGGTAACAGCTAATTTGGAAAGTTTTTGAGGATGGATGGATGTTTGTTACTCTTTAACTAAGATAGTTTATAACCTGGACTAACACATAATACTTTTTATCCTGGTAGATCGCGTGGGAAAATGACCAACGAACTCTACGCGGGCGAACCTGCGGGTATAAGCTAGTCAGCAAATAACATTAAGGATAACTTACCAACAGCCGGTGACATGGAGCGTGAACCAGTGGAGCCTGTCGGGCTGGGCGTCGGCCTCAGGTGCGGCGTGGTAGCGCGCCCAGCGCCGCCGCTGCCGCCCGAATCATTGCTATTCTGACCGGTCAGATCCTGAAACAACACATTATAACATTAATATCAATAATCTAATGTAAAAAGTCTAAAGTGACCGGAAGAAACTGGATAAACATGACACAAAACCGCCAAAAGTGGACAGATCCGGAAGAGACCTACACTCAGCATCGGATGGCCAAAGGTTGAAGAAGAAGTCAAAAAAAACATTTGACCTGATCATTGCACCAACTCGGCAAAAGTATTTCAACTAAGCTGATTGCGATCAGCACATCTAAAGAACTGTCAGTGTCAATATGTCATAGCAATTATGACATTGACAGCTCTTGAACGCAAATTCACCCTAAGCTGGTTTGATTAACATACAACCAGAAGGAACCTTTATTACGCAATTATGACTTGAGTGGGTGGGGAGGATAAGTATGATATAATTTATTACGATTACGTTCAAGAATGCTAATTCTAGGCTAATACATAGTTACATACATAAGTTCAAGTTCGTGAACTCGGATATAAATAAACCTAGCATTACAGTTGGTCCTTTGATATGTAGATATTTCCTGGAACTAAGTTCCCATGAATTGAAATCTTTAGAATATTTAAATGAAAACGAGTTAATCATATAAGGAAATTTGTTTGATAATATCCTATTTTTATGAGTAACAGCCCAAAGAAAAAATGCTTCAACTTTGGTACACACGGCGGCACATGAAGCTGTAAGCTTCCAGTATAACTTGGTCTCGCTTTGTATAGATTTCCTATACAATGAGAGATCAGCATAAACCGGTTTTTAAAGCTAGATTGGCCGTCGAGCGTACCTTGCAGTTGATGTCCCAGTATCTAGTGCCTGTTTTTTCTTTTCGTGAATGTGGAAATAATTGAGTCTTGTCTTGGGTAAATGTTGCCTTTTGGACAATCAATACCAAAATTGTGAACGTTTTAAATCAACTCCAAATTCGGTTCTTGTAGAAAATGCAAAGACATCAACAAGTCAACATTAACGGACCAAGGCTGTATAGTTCCACTCAATCCAATATGTGTTACTGTCATCCAAAGTCAATCACCTAATAAGATAAACAGTTGATAAGGTCTATTATCGTAAATGATAAAAGAAGAAGCATCCTTGAACACAACCCTAGAATTTGTCACACAAAAAGGTACATAAACAATCAAATGTCGTAAAAGATCAGAAACAGATGTTAATATAAAGGGCAAATCTCATTTGCATAATCCGCACGGCATAAAGTGTGCATTCTTGTGCCTAGGTGAGATGCCTTGACACTGCAACCTCGGCAGTTAAGAGCAACAATAGCACGCCGAGTCAATAGAGCACGGCCACTTGCGGTAATCGTGCAATAAAACAACGTACGGAATCTCCGCAAACAATGCGCTCGCAACCAACACCAAAATAAAAACAAATGCGGCACGCCTTGCGCTAATATTAAACTTGGATGCAGATCATCTTTTGTACGGTAACTAAGTTATGTAACGTAAACCAACAGTCGTTAAAGTACAATGGAACAACGAGTTATGCATAATAATGCAAGTTCATATGAACCCATAAAAGCTCACCCGACAAACTATTGTACACAGTTGACAATCATATGATAGTACGTACCGTTTCAGCGCAGTAAATGTTCGTAGCTCGTAAATCAATCAGTGGTCCTTTTCTATTACAACATACAACAGTAAACGTGATTAGAGCGAGCTTAGAGCGGACGAGAGCAACTGTGCAACGGACGCGTAAATGTTAAGCTTTTTCAAAGTTAAAATCGAGTCGTATTATAGAGAGAGCGGCGACGGTGCAACGCGTTCTCAACGTTCGAACGGGCTCGACGAGGCAACTCACGACCCCCCGCTGTCGAGGTTAGCTCGCCTGCGAGAGGCTCCGGCGTCGATCAGACGAGTCCGGCCGGTGGGGCGGGGCGCGGGGCGGCGGGGAGCGCGATAACTGCGGCGATGTTTTTGCCCAGCGCTCCAGCTCGCTCGCTCGGCGCACCAGGCGCGTTCTTCATTTCGTACAGAGTCCATTATCTCTAAAGCTGTCCCTCTCGCACTCGTTGCTCGCTTCGTCGCGCCTCGCCGCACCGGCCGCTGTTTTATTGCCAGCCGACGATTTTAACGTGCGCTCGCAACGTCCGCCGGAGCACAAAAGTTTTTATGGAAATTTCATTCCGAATGCGCCTCGCTCGCTTGCTCACTCGGGAACGTCAATATAAAAGCACGATAACGAACGGACGAGTCAATTAATTATTATTGTTGGAAGCTGTCGGGACGTGCTGGGCGGCTCTATCTAGATACAGTATTTGCTGTAGTGTTTACAGACGTATACCTATTAAATTGGAAGCGATTTGTTTGATATAGGCCACGTAAATAAGCTAGACAAACTAAGTGACTGTCTGGTAGGTAGACATAAGATTATAAAAACTTTTGATGAAACATGGAAAAAACGGAAAATTATTAAATAAAGTGGACTCTTTGATATTGATTCTAATGGTATGGCCTAAAATAACCCATTGTTATCGGTGTAATAATAAATCGACGACGGGAAATGATGTTTATGAGATACAACAATTTTGGGATTTCATAAAGAAATACAAAAAAAAAAAAAAAACTATCAGAACTCGTAGAAGTTGTTTTCACACTCCCTGATAAAAATGTTGTAGGTACAATGACTTCAAAGGAAAGTCAGTAAAACCGCAGAAAAAGGACTAAGGACCATTTTGACACAGAAAGTTCATTGAACATTCGAATTAACTCGGAAAGTTTTAAACTACATCTACATTTGAGAACTCTATAGCATTCAATTAAGATCTAACAAAACATTGATCAGCTGTTTGAGTGATTGGGCTACGTCGATTGCGATACGTCAGTCCAGCACGAACGAACGAGATCGGCTTAAATTGACCGACTGCACTTGGCCCAAATCCCGACGCAAATAAACACAAAATCGCTCTTGTTGGTGTGTCTACACAATGTGTGGAGGCTGCCAGCAGCACGGTAAATAGAGGGACTAACGCAACCACACAAACCTACGTAGCCTACGTACCTTATATAGGTGAGGTGCAGTGGGAACGAGGCGACGACGATCATGAAACCCGCTATTGAGCCGAGAGAAACGCTCACGTGGGCCCGACTAACAATGTGCGGTACTTATACAGGATTGCTAGACACAAAGGTTTTACTTCACAAATTCACAACACTACGCTGTTCAGTATCAGAACCAAGGTGCGATTAGTTAGGCATAAGATACAAATTGTTCCTTACATCTTGGTGGACAAGGTTTTAAGTCATGACTCAGTTATTTTGATATTATTTTCGAATATTTTAGTTGAACTTGAACTCGGGACTTTCCAAAAGACTGCGAAGTATTACAAGTCTCTACATATAACTTTTCCACGAAATGCTCTTGATAAACCCTGATCATGTAACAAGAAACGGTGAGTCATCTAGCAATCAGGGCGATCGCAAACGTTTATCACGTCTCATGTAGCTATTACGTTCATTACTGGCCGAGCAACGCACGGAAGATGGTTAAATTTTCTTATTAATATCTGGTAGGCTAGGTCAGTGGCACGGGAGACACGCTTCGGAGTGACGTATGCTATAAATAGCCCTCAGATGGGCGTTGAAGCTCGTCTAAACAACCGCAAATCCCCTGCCTTGCAGTTCTCTGCATCATCAAACGTGCTAAACTGAACGCTTCATTTTACTCGCTTTTCATCGCAATTGAATGTTAAGATGGCTATGAATTCGGGTAACATTGACGCTATAACTTTTAAAACGTTTGAGTTGGTCTCATAACATATTTTGTGAAAGGCAGTCTATTTGATTCAAGTTTATTGCATTGGTAAAATCTACGTAGAGCAATGATAAAGTTCTCAGACTTATAATAAAATCATGTTGAAAGAAGAAATTGAAGATCAACGAAGTTATCGTAAACCTACTTCTTCATTTCAAGTAATAACAAAAGTATAATATCAATGTCATAAGAGACATGTCGAGATTAATCAGCGTAAATGCGTTCCAAGATCATTCAAGAGTTCGTCGACCGGCGTGCGAAAATGTTGTCGTAAATAAATAATTCACAAGGCTAGTGTTCTCGGTTGGGGCACGTGGTGCCGACCACGTGTAGTAGGTACGTAAACATTTACATTACATAACCGGCTCGTCATCGACGACCGCGCGCTATTGAGAGCGAAATGCTGTGCAACTCTTACGAATCGTTGCACCGTACACCAACTTACCCCGCTCTAACACGGCGCTCTTATAGGTTACAGCGTATTCATTCGTTGGTTATTTGAAACGCTGGTACCCCTATCGAGACTCGGAACCCATAGTTATATACTCACCAGAAACACTGTTTCTTAAAGAGACACGGAATGCCAAAATGTAATAACTCAACAAGTTCTTCATTAAGAACAGGACGAAGGGCGTGCAAATGAAAGGTAAACAAAGAGGGTGCTCAGTGATGTTTTGTGTAGGGACGGGTAGTGCGTAGTGCCTGGAATGCCTGGCCTACAATAATCTTACACGGCTCGTACAATTATATACAACGAACCACGTGTAGTGGGGGACAGTAAGAAGGTCGCGACCTGTTCTCACCCCACACCTTTATTCGTTCAAAGTAAATTTGCATACGTATGTCTACCAGTTTCCGATCTACGTTGAGCTCTCTGTGTGGCAGATGAATCACTCAGCTGAGACTGCTACATTGTCTCTGATATTTTCGGAAATTCTTGTCAATGACATAGTTGCAAGGGCATTTGAAATGCAGAAAGATGGGAGTCACAAAAGTGATTGTACGCGTGCATGTACATACATGAACATCCGTTGGAGCTGATCGGCGGAAGAACTTGTTTTCAACAAGCGAGCGCTGTGGCAGTTATTCTTAACAATGTCAAACGAAATGTTGTGTTGAGTCTTGAGTAGACGAAGAGGAACTAACGGATAGCAATTTCACAAAATCTCTATTTCAATAAAAGCCATATTCAAAAAATGGAACAAATAACTTGCTCAAATCTTATCGGAATACCAATGGTCGGTAAGAATGAGAAAGATGGCAAAAAAGTTCAACTTGGGTAAGTAGTGGGTCTGCTTGTATGTGTGAGTGTATTTGTGTAAAATAGACGGTTCCGCAACGAAGGCAAGTGGTACACACTTTATTGAATGTCTTTATAGGCCACCTGTTACTCGGGTCGGTGTCGGCGAAACAGCTGATCGGGCTCGAGCGAATTATTATTATTGTTGTCGGATGTCGGCTCTGGCTTATTTATTTGTGACGAAGGGGGTTGAAGTGGGAAGGGGGAAGCGACGCCGAAGCTCAACTTTCCCCGCCAACTTCTACTATTGTTCGATTGTAACGTGATGACGTAGAGCTCCGAATTAATTAAGTGAACTCCGCGATATGGTTTTCTCGTGGGGATCGTGAAAGTGAAAATCAACAGCCAATGAATACTTCTGAAAATTCTAAATGATACAATTACATTTTGTATTTGGTCATAAACTCGTAGTACGAGTAAGTGTTGTTTACTTATCGCATACCCACTTTGTCATCGCTACTAGCCGATTTTCAAGTTCCAGGAAAACTTATATTATCAAGCGCCAATCAGATCCACCACGATATGATACGGCCTATGTTTCAGCCTAACCTCTTTCCAAACACTATTTGTAGGGCTTTGAGGTCTTCTGCGACTTATTGTCACGATCGCTCAAACTCAAAGCATTTATTTCAATTAGACAATTACAGGCACTTTTGAATGTCAAAAAAAAAAGCGAAGCTACAGTCACAAGGCATAATAACTTGAGAAAGTACTGTAGTTGCACATTCCAAAGCTGTTTGAGCAATATTCAACTATGTATCTATAAGGTCATGAAATAAACCTATACAAAACCGGCACTCGAGCACGCTTTTTGGTACATTTGCTTGATGCATCGCCGCCAGAAGTACGTGTCTCTGTCAGGGTATCTGTCTACAACATACAGCTATTCACTTCGACAACATCTGAACTCAAATGACTGAAAGATAATTAAAAAGTAAGCGTTTTGCTTGTTTATTCGGATTTGTGTGGCTACTGTTGCTGTGTAACGAGTGTGATATGAATTCTTCAAAAATTCTGCTGATGTCTTCTATTATTTTTAAAGACGATCTTTAAATCTAACTGAAACATCGCAAGTAGTTCTAGTCTTATACAAATGACTTGAAACAGACAGGTAGACAAGTTGATATACGAGAGGAGGTCAAAAAGTTTGTGGCATGAAAGGGAAGGGGGTTGAAACTATAAAAAAAAAAAATATTTCGTTTTTAATATAGTCCCTGTTAAGCCTAATACAGTTCTCAGACCTTTCAAATAATTTATTTATCCCTGCGAAAAAAAATAATTTGTCAAACTCAAGATCCTCAAAATAAGCAGAAATTTTCGACTGCACTGCTTTGTCATCAGTGACTTTTTTCCACGAAGCTCTTTTTTAATTTTTGGGAACAAATAATATTGAGGGGTCAAATCTGAACTATAGGGAGTGTATTTCAAAGTTTCAAATCCGCGTTTGTGTAAGGCAGCCATTGCTACATGTCTCTTGTGAACGGGTTGCGTTGTCGTGCCAGAGGTCCATCACGAGATCACTTCCCCTTACTTTTTCATTAATTGTTTCTTTTATTTTTTGTAGTAAGGTAGGCGAAGTATTGTCCCGTGATATTAATATATTTATCATTGTAATCGATCAATAAAAAATCCTTCTGAATCCCATAAAACTGTAGCCATAATCTTTTCGGTCATTTTTGACACCTTCAACTCCATAGGCGGTTCTAACTTTTTTTGTGTCATTGCATGGACTCTTGTTTCGACTCAGGTTCATAATAATGGAAATACCCCCATATAATGGTGGTTTTATACCCAGTCCCAATTTTGTTCATAAATTCATCCCTGCTCTCACTACACAGCTCCAAAAACTCGCGCGAATACCCGACACGCTGTTATGTGTTTTCTTCCCGATTGACTAGTTTATCCAGCGATATCCCAAAGGTTAATAAATTGATCGGGCTAAAACTTAGTATTTATAATTATATTGAGTCACCGAGTGGAACAGTTTAAAAAAAGTACATTCTCCCCTCTCTAACCCCTCTATTGCGCGAAGTTTTTGACCCGCCCTCGTATTTTTCGTTTCTTGGGAGACCTTTAGAGTACAGTGAATTAGTACCTACGTCAAAATATTCTGATTTTATGACTCGTATACAAGATTTTTGGTAGATATAATAGTATTTTGAAGTCACACAGCACTATTATGTTCAGTACAAAATGTGTGTGACCTCTTTTCACCAATTCGGTCAGACAAGACTAATAACCACAGAGTAAGACTGTCATCTTGGTCTCGTGAAAATTGACAGAATGGCCACTCTGGAATAGATGATATTGAAGAAACTTGATTGTGTTACAAAGTCTACATGTAATAATGTTGTTACAAGCAGAGTATCCCGTTAAAGAGGCTCTAAGATAGATTTGCAAAAACGGTATAATACTTTTAAATAACGTCAGATTCTCAAGCTATAATGTTACTACGGAGCAGCTACACGGGCAGCAAATGTAATCACCGACCACGTCATGTTTTTTACCAAATGACATGTTTCATAATGACTGTTTACGTGCAAACCCCAATAAGGTATACTTACTAGCCAGGCTTGAAATTACAGTGTGCTAGGTAATGACTTCGTGTTCTGTAAAGTTATCAATCATGCCCGAATACTGGTCAAAATAAACTAGATCAGACCAAATTAACTTGGAAACGGATATCTTGTAACTGAACATAATAACTTGTAAAAAGTATCGGGTTAGTATACTTAAATGACTTTGTTGTAGCCAAGGTAGTATCATAATTCATTAGCGTTCTGACCAAACACCCTTTATAAGTCGTATAACTTTTAAGAACGAATTACGAATATTGTCGAGTAGCCGTTATCTTCCATAAGTTCTATTAGAGTGCTATTTGTTTCAGATGTTGACTAATTTACTGTTGTAAATTACAAAATACTGATAACTGAAAAACTCAGTGGATCAAGATAACACAAAAAAACTTGTCGGCTACTGCAAATCAAAATCAAACGTCAAGAAATAGTACTTCACGCTTTTATCAGGCATATCAATCAATATGACTAAACAGAAAAAAAAACAAGAGGGAACAATGTGAATGTCCAATTAAACGGAGCTCGCACACGTCATCGAAAGGTGTTTCCCGAAGAACGCACACACACACATGGACGATCAGCTGACTGCTCCGATTTTAACCCACACCACTGAGCCGACTGTTAGAGAACATAAATAATGACGGCCCACCTACCTAGCTATACGTAACACACATCGTATAATTTGTATGAGCCACCGACAGAAGAAGAATGTGTGATACGCCAACGTTTTCTCCGCCATTATAGTTTTTACGACAAGATGAATAAAATCGACGATTGATCTGCCTCATTGCTGGCAGTTAGGACTTTATTCAAGTGAACTTGTCGAGCGTGAGATCGCATTAAATAATCAGAAACGCATACAAGCATTACGAACACATGCGCGTTGATAACAATGCTCTTTAGTAATCACATCACAAGAACACTGAAGAGCTTTTTGCCAACGTTAGTAATAAATGAACAACAAAATGTAATTAAAATATAACTTGAAGCAGTGTTTCTGAAAAACAAAAGAAATATAGACGTAAAGAATGTCTAGTTAGGAACTGACCAAAACAAATCTACTAGGGTAATTCATATAGATAGTAAAGAATGAAAACATGAAGTGACTTTACCATGACCAGAAACGCAAAAAGAAAAGCCAAAACAAATGAAGCAAATAAAGATAAAATCGCTTTTTAAATACAAAAACATATTTTTCACAACTACAAAATATTGCGGCCAAGTTCGAAGTTAGATCTAAGGTCCATTAACAACTTTAATTTCTGTTTAGTTTAGCTAAAATCTTTATCGTAGTGAATTCACACAGATGTCTGTAACATTAACCAAAAGCAGATAATATATACCTTTATTTGCAGGAAAAGTAAAGGTCGCTCTTGCTTGTAAATGAAGCAGTCAGTTGAGTTGAGGAATGAGGACCATTTTAGTTTCAAAATACTTGATGGATTTTGACAAATTATAGTGCCGTTTGTCATTTGTTCCATTAAAGTAGCAAATTAACTTGAAGTTGATTGTAATGCTGGGTGTTTCCACCAATTTGCCGGGTTTCTTAAGGCTTTTTGTAATCAACGCAATTGAATGAATTTTACTAGTGCTGTTGTTAGATCTTTCTCCTGCGTTTGGCAAGTCATTATAAATTAAACCTTTAAGCAAGACTATATCTAAAACATTTGGGTGCACCTTATGTACAGAGATTCTTTTTTGCCCACTACGGCCAGTAATTATTTAATTTTGACCCATTGAAGACACCAAATGCATAATCAAATTTTATTTTGCACATTCCTTTAACGATATCAAATATATCTTTCTTGAAATAAGCTTCCAATGTTCAACAAAGAACAGATACCGAGTGCCGTACAAATACGCCTACAACGTTGCCGACGGCAAATGAAAACCAAGTATCCAGCAAGCACAACACGCTAGCTCACGGCTTTCATTCCTGTGGTATAATTTCTGTTTCAGTATTACAATGTAATAAATACCTTTTTACAGATAAATTGATTTTCAATTAGTCCAAATTATTATTCAAATCACAATAATTCTCGACACCGCCCTTTGATAGTTCTTGCACAGATCCATCAAAGTCTTACAGTACTTGAATTTAAAGCAAGTAACAGCAGTCGCCGGTCATATGATAATAAAAACAAACATCTAGCCGCTCCGCCACAAAATAGAACCGAGTATTGAGCCAACGCACACACAGGCACGGAGGCGGTCGGATGTCACGCAAACACTGACAAACTCAGCGTCGGCACACCCACGCACACAAGTGCGGTAGATAAGAATCGTCCCATTTTACATTGAGTCATGCGGCCGCCGCGATACTTACTGTGTTCGCAGGCAGCCTTATGATGACAGCCGTCTTGAATCCTTTTCTTAACTACACCGAAGCACAAATTAGGGCGAGCTGCGCACATGCACTTCTCACACACACAACGGAATATTACGAATGTCGAAAAGGTGACAAATTTTGCTTTACAGCAAAACGTTCCGAATCATCGACCGGCGCCGGTAATAGGAGCGGTGCCGGGACGAAGGCGGTGGAAGCTAGCAGAGAGCGAGAGCCTCGTGTGGAATATTGTACGTTCGATTGCGCTAGCAGTGCGCGCGTTTCAGTTGGCGCACGGCAACTGGCGCAGGCGAGGCGTGCGGTGCGACGAAGCGGGCGGGCGAGCGATTTCACCGGGCTGATATTGCGACGGCACGCCGCTCGCTACGACCCATATGTATAGCTACAGCGAGCGAGGGCACGCCAGCGAACCTCGAGCGGGGGGTCGCCGAGCGCCGAGCTGCACGCACTCAACCAACTATCCAACTCAACCAGTTATTTGTTCGCCTCAGCCAGTCTTACTTTGTACCGAAGGCACGTAACTACTTTTTTGTGATACATTCAGTTATTATTTATTCACTCGGAGTCTTCGAAACCTATGAATTGTTCAAAAAGAATAATAAAGTACCGATCATGAAAAAATACAATGAAGCTCTACCACGAAAGCCATTTAAAATAAATGTAGCAAACTTCTCTGGTACACGAGGAATTATAAAGGTTACAGTTTACAAACACCACAGTATTATATTGCTATCCATTTAACTGGTGTGCGTGAGTGTAGAATGTATATACAGCCGTAAGCTATCATTATAATACGAAATTGTTCATATACACATACACACAAGCGCGATACTGTTGAGTAAATATGAGATCGTAGACTTATCATTGATAATAATGAACAGAATCGCTTATCAGTTATTAACATAATAACAGATAATACAATTCACGTTACCGCAAATACACGCAAAATCACAGTCGTCTGTGATACACCTAATAACTAATTAGGAAATATTGATCGGACTGCGCGAGCCAATAGTATATTATCATCCATATACTACATCTCATTACTGTCGCAGTGCAAACAGTGATGGCCTATTGGGAATGCAGGTCAATGCATATGCGCACTGTGTCCGTTTCATGATATTTATACTGTATTCATAGAGAAGCGTTACATACCCTATCTCTACATAGTTGATGATAGTAGTTATCGTGTGACATGTCGTCAAATTAGGAAATCAGTATAACCTTCTGTAGACAATAATTCATTAGGAAATAACGTTAAGAACATGTCATTTCCAATTATAATGACACACGCATAGGGGAAATGCGTGCCAACTTTGTTCGAGCGCAACAGTTATGTATGTTGAAGCTGTGTGAATCCATTAGCGTCGTGTATCGAGTGTGGTGAGCGAGTAAAACTATAATATACGTTCAATCGTGGAGCTGAGAGAAAAAATGGAATGGTTGTAGCTTGATTGAACACGGCGCCAACCACGACGCCTCCCTGCGGGACTCCCGACTACACGCCCTATGGTCTACGCAAAACCATAACTTTACATCGCAGTTAAAATTCTCTTGTATGTCATTCCACGCTTGTAATTTTATTGCTATGTTGACAAATAAACTCTGTTGGGAAGGTAATAGTTACTGAAAACGTTGTGAGCAGTTGATAACTTAGGCAGATTTAAATTATCTGTGAAATCAAGTAAAATTAAAATGCACACAGAAAGTCAATTGTTAAAATAGTGATTAAATTAAAAAGATGCGTCTAACTTTAAATAAACATAATAAAGATCATGATTGAGTAGACAACGGCAGATAAGGAGGTATGCATAAGGAGGTATGCTTTGCTTTGTAGTGTAGTGTACAAAGAAAAACTACAATCCTTATCAATATCATTCACGACACCTGGTATCCAAGCCAGAGTACAAAAAGACTTCTTGGTATTTCTAGTAGCTTGCATTATCACAATATCAAAACGAGAAGAAAACACAGTATTTCTTAGCCAAATTATTTCAAAATGAAAAAAAAAGAATAGTATAATAATATTGGTTGATGCCAACGAGTTCCACGATTCAGCATTGTTACGGCCAAAAGTTGATATAGGTCTGGCTGTCGCATGTCTGTTAGAAAACGTTTACGAGGCAAAAGAAAAAGTTTCAAGTAAACTTCCAGTCCGTCCAATTTGATACCGTGTATATTGTTAAAATATCACAATGTCTTGTCACATGTTCTTGCAAGTGGTATTCAAAAATATCAATATAGGCTCCAACATGGAGAGTGAACTACCAGATATATTTCAAAAATGTCGAGTTATTCTCGAGACTGAGGAAAATATGCAGAGAGGGTGAGGCGGCACCTCGCAGGCGGATTTATCGTTAATTTCGATATAGGAACCTGTTCTGTAAAGTGGCGGTCCGACCGAGCCCGGGCGCGTAGTCAACCCGCTCCGCAAAATAAAAGAAATATGTTTTAGTGGGTTAGCGAGCGTGTTTACGATCGGATTCCTCGGGCCCGATTATGCCGCCATTAGTTACATAAGCGGCCGGGCGGCACCGTAATTAGACAATTTGTCTTATACCCGATAATGTCATAAAAATATTTCACAAGGGACCTTTGGCAAATTTAACCGAAATTGGATTAAACTTAAGCTATTAAAGTACACGAAGGTAATTTTTCAACGGTACCTAACATTTTAATAGAAATAGTTAGGCAAATGATAAGTGCGACAATTACTGTTTCTACTCATTATGATTTTGTTCGCACAGAATTTTATCTTTATAATAATTTCAAAACTGGCCAAGCTGATTGATCAAACTTATACAATGATGTGTAAGATAGATCTTATAACGTTTAAATATACGTATAGGAACGAGGCTTACGATGCACAAGTAATATACACGTGGCGCCATCTGTCGGGCGCTGCGCGAGGCTCAGACCGGATGCCAGACCAGTTTAGTAGTGACATCGAACACCTGCAAGCACAACCGACACCACTGTTCTGCCTACGTATTCTGTTTTGATAAAACCATTGCTATCGCATGTGGACTAAGCAAAATTTTTAAATCTTGTTACACCTAGATATTTTATAGAAAAGAATAGTAAATGAATCTAGTAAAAAGGATGAAAAAACAAACAAAGCGGACTATATTTTTACATGAGCCCATAGAGGTTATATTGACTGGGTTATCAACGAAAAAGATCACCATAAACTATACTTGCAATGTCCATAAAAGCAGGAGCCGATCGCTTTAATAGTTAATTGTTCCAATGGAATGGATAGGGGGAGCTCCGATAAAAAACTTAGTTCAGAACTATGAGAAAGCTCATGGAAAATAATGCAAAAAAAAAATGACTACAAGCAAAGTTTAATTTGCATAGCAACGGTACGCCTGCGTAAGACATTATTTATTTTTACGTTTTGTATGTATATGCGTGGAGCATCCTTGTGTCCTTGTTTGGCGAAACAATACGCGGTTGTTACGTGAGTTTAAAAGACGCGTCAATGGCATCTCGACCCTGCCTCTGTTCTCGTCACTGACCCACATTACTCACTCGCTACACGCAATAACAATAACGGTAAACTCATTCATTACATAATATTGCACCGTCTGTGATTACGTTACAGTAACGCGCATAAATTAACATCCGTTTAATAACACTTCATAGTAATCGTTTCTATGATTGATAACTGTCAATTTTTTTATGAAACGTAATAGCTACCTCGTCAAATCATTTCGGTGAACTAGAATGAGATTACTTGATTTATGCAGAACAATATCGCCGTTATACAGCGAAAACCAATTATCTCGAGATTTTGTAAAAAATAACTTAACAGTACAATCCTACCCTATTTGACGTGCTCTTTCGTCTCATTACTTGTCATCTCAGCAGTCACCTCCTTTCTAGCCATATCCTTCACACAGTCCATCCGTCGTTTCTTTGGTCTTCCTCTACTCTTATAGCCATTTAACAAAATCTCGAGATAATTGGTTTTCGCTGTATAACGGTGATATTATGATTCGTGGAATTATGTCTAAAAGCACTTCTTCGTTGTTTTTGTTCTTATTTCCGACTTCTTTAAATACATATAAAACAACTTTCTTTTTCTTATTGTTTTCCTCCAGCAGCAGTTTTCGAATAATTATTCAATTGACTCTCATGTCTTTTACACCACTCTTCAGTATATTAGTTTTACATCATTTTGCAGAAACTATAAACCACAGTTTTTTTTCTTAATTTCAGGTTCTCTGTTTAAGATATTTCATACCTTTGTGAAGTAAATACTAGTTTAGCCGTAGCAGAACACTTAAAAAACGTCAGTTCGAAAGATACGAACACTTCACAAGTGTGATTTACTGAAGAAAAGCTCGTCAATAACAATGTATTCGTTATGATACAATCAACTGGTTTCGAAGAAGTCTATCATGATAGGTTACAATTTCATGATATGTAAATCATCGGTCTTTGAAACGACATGTGAATTTATTTTAAAATGGCAGGCAACAAATGGTGTCTCGTACAACTGCTCTCTAAAGCTTACACGTCAATAGCAATTGAATATCAAAGCTACACCCACAATCAGAGAATTCTAGGAACTAGATCCGAGTGAATATTCTTCCCTGACAAATTTCCATCTTTTCATGGAAAAAATAACGTGAACACAATTTTCCAGCTAAAAGTAGTGAAGCAGCGAGACTATGATAAATGCTAAGTCTCTGCTTAATGCTATCCCACCTTTCCACACTGAACTACATTCTAAATCTTCATTTTGTTACTGTGGCACTTCGAAGACATGGTTCTACATCATCCAAAACGTCCCGTATAAATTCTTCCACGATTTACGCGCTGACAAGGGTGACGATTTATGCGAATAAAAGTAGAAAATATTCAATCCAAGTAGTTCTGGATCATGGGTCATATTAGGCATTGTGGTCTTATGACCTCTGAACATAAGTGTGTGTGGTGCAGTGAGTGGTACCTGTCCATTTGGACCTGGGGAATTGATCAGTCTGAAATGAAAAAGCACAACAGAATTTCTAGGAAATTTCACTCAGCTAGGGAATGATTAGATTGGTGTATTAACACTAGCTCTTCTTTACAGACTTAATTCATAATTGTCAGTCACCAGTTTCTTAGACCAAAGGACATTCTGAACGCTGCCAGTAAATTTCTGTACATTGCTAGGTGCTGCTGTCTCAATGGTGTCAAACTTCTCTTTAGACATCTCAATAGGTCGTGATACGTTCACATTTTAGACGTAGCAGACCCAAAAGAATAGAACATTAAGTTCAGTAAGGTATTGCTTTCAATAAAACAACATAATTCCGACTGTGAGGTGGTGTAGCATAAAACCGACCAGCTTCGCAGACAGACAAAAAGTGTAGAGCTATCACAGAAGTCGCAAAGTACGTGACAAAGGCCTTCGACAATGTCACCGTTACACAACAAAGATAAGGCGAGGGTTTAAATAGCGTGCTAGATGAGTAAACACGTCACGCTTATTATTTATAGCGTTGAGAAGTGCCGAAACATTGAATGAACTTTTCTTTTCGTGACGAGAGAAGTGGGCGTGTGTGCGTGTCCCGGTGTCGATGTAGGCCACTGCCAAGGTCGAATGTTTAATATAAAGTCTGGCGCCGGGACATTAAAATGGTCGGGCCCTCCCCGGACCCCCCTTATCCCCAGCCCGGCGGTCGCAATCGTTGCACTCGTTATTTATTATCTGGAGGCATCCCCCGCTCATGAACGCCTTCAGTCTTGGGTACCTACACATTTGTATATGTATAGGACGTCGCCGTCGTCGTCGGCACCCGAGTACGGTATCGACACAATAATGAATTTAATGAAACACGGATTTCGTAACGTGAGGGATCCGGAGAACAGCTGACGCGACTCAATTACCGACACCCTGACCTATTGAATTGAGTGACGAAATTCGCATCAGATTACTACGGATAGATGTAAAACGTAGGCGTGATCGCTTTGAAGGTCTTGATCAAAAGAAGAAAATCGTCAGAGACTAAACGTCACAAGACGTAGTTACGGTAACGTAATAAACGTGCGAGTAAATATTGATATTCACAAACAATATACGTAACATTGTTTTACATATGAATGAGTATAAGTGTATGAACACAAGGGTTAAGGTAAATACACGTTTATTTTACAAATTAATTATGTGAATGGATTCGTAACTAATTGTAAATAGTTTTACGTACAACCGTTTCTAAAGATGTTTGCGATCAATATTGAAATGGAGAATACACAAGTACAATCACTACGTAAAACACTAAAGCTATACAAATCTGGTGTTGTCGGTCGATTCTACGACGACGCAGAGCATGCTCCCGAGAAACTTGGAACTCTCGCTTTCGTACAAGAAACGCTTGGTTACTGTGGGTCGACAACTCTATAAACACACAAACAACTTACACAAAACATAGATGGATGCAGCGTGTGACATTCACCTACATTTTCGATATAATGTGACGGTAGCTCTCTGAGCATTGGAATATCTTGAATGAATGAATACAAATACAAACATGAGTAGACACATACATTAACCCACATAAAAGTCCATAATTATTAAATCGTCTGGTAAATGTTGGGGATACCCCGTTGGATGGTTGCCAACAGGAAGGGGCCATCTTTAAATAAATTCAGAATAATAATGCGTTCAAGCGCCGTGGATTGACGGCAGGTTGAATTTTGACATTCCACCACTGTGCATTATTGAGTCTTGATTTATTCGAAGGAATAAAAAAATAATTTTGTCCATCTTGCTTTGTTAGCGATACCTCGTGTCGAAATTTCGAAACATAAAAAACTGTTGTTCGTGAAGCTACGTAGACTGCACGAATGTTCAGCATGGAGTGAGGCTAGGTATGCACGAGTCGTTTAGAGTCTTGGTCACGAATCAGCGACGGAGGCCGAGGCGTGCCCGCCCATCGCAATCAGATGACATCATGCTGCCACCACATACTCCAATTCACTAAATGGGCTCCTTGATGCAAGACTGTTGCATTCAGGTGGTAAAAGCTTATGTCATGGGTTCGTATAAGCCACAGGTGACCCAAAGGTGAGGACAAATAAGATTTTTATAAGAACAAGCATTACCAACTTGTTGCATTGGATAAATGGAAGTTACCTGTAAGTGGATCTCGAAAAGAGCGTGTAACTGTGTGCACAAAGACGCGGGTCACATTGGCTTAGCTTTCGGTTCGGTGTCGTCAGAGGCGCAGGTCGCAAAACGTCACAAAGCAGCCAGTGATTGATGGTTGCGGTGACACTCGTTACGTCAGCTGCTGGGGGTCGCGGGGTCAATGCCGTCACGATTACAATAACCGACGGGATGTAATAATAATCATCCAGCTGAGCGATGTTTACGTCTAGGTATTCACTTTTGCGATAGGGTTGTTTCTATTTTGGAGACAGTCGGGATCGGTTTCTCAATTTTCTTATGGCAATTAAAATGGGATTGTCAAGTTCTGGATGGATCAGTGACAATTGAATGATAAGTGATTGTATGGCACAACTTTCGTTGAAAGCAACTGAGGCAATGTTGTTTAGTTTATTAAAATTCATAAAACAAGGAGGGTGGTCTCAGGTTATGTTACATTACGACCACCCAGCACGGTGGCTGTTCGACCCCATTCTGAAGGCAGGGTCGGTGCTATAAAACGACACGGTCGCTTTTACGACAAACATCTACAACACACATCCGCATATTGTAACGTAATAACGATCCGGTAAAGGTCTACGATACGATGCGAACTCGAGTTATTCAAGTATTCTATTGACTGAAAACAAACCTATTGAATTACATTAGGTAAGATCCGGAGAAAGAAAACTATACCGTCTTACGTTTTCATACAACGGCAACGAGCTGATGTTATTTATATAGCCGAGCCGTCTCGACTTGTATTCTGCGATACAATGAATAACGAAAAGTTTAAGAATCTTTTCTGTGTATTTTGATAAAGAGACAATGTTCTCACGGATATAGCCTTGGATATAAACTATGCTCAATTACATTTGACTAGCCGGCAAATCTTGGCAGATATGTCATGTCTACAGACGAAGCAAACTTAAGTCTAAGGTTTCCAACGTGAAGTAAACACTTCGTATTTACCTTGCTAGTTCGTCTCTATATCGCTGACCATTATGTATGACTAATGATAATGAAAACCACTTTTCTTTCATATGTTCTTTTAACTGAAGGGTGCAAGTCTTAGCTAAGTGAAAAAACCAATAGAAATAGTGCTTATAAAACCCTCAACGACTATTATTCTCTTCTATTGCGGACTATTGAAAGGAGGAAGAGGACGTTAACGCTGTTGTTAATACTACGCATCAAAAGTTATTAAAACATTTGCATGATGTTTATATGGGACTGGCATGGGAATGTTATGGTTTAGTGACGTAATTACTGTATTAAAGCCATTAGATCTAATCGTTATAGGCAATATCGTGAGTTTACGATGATTAATAAAGAAGGCAGACTGTAAAACTCTCGTTCATCAGGTATGGAGCAGTAAAATATGTTAATATAAACAGTTTACTAAGAACATAAAGTTGACAAAGTAACCGCAACGGTGGTACCGGCGCACGCAACCGACCGCATGGAACACGAAACATTTTGCATTTAGTGGTCTACAACGGACTCCCCTAATATCGCCTGCTACATGAATGTACGAGCTTTTGTGGTAACTGAGATTTCTGCCTGTGCGGCTCCACATTGGGGAATTTAATAATACGCTATACGTCGCAGTACATTGGAGTTTTGGTAACAGTAAAGCCGATTTGGTACGGTGCAAGCGTCCTTTCAAGTTGTCTTTAAATATTTCAGGTATACGTGTACTCGAGTGGAGGATTGGCATGTCACTCGGGTGTGCAAATCGTGCAATGTTTTACTGCTATCACGGAGCAGTTCGTTTGGTTATGGGACGCCGGTCCGGTTTACTGCCTCGTTACCGGCGATCCAACGTTTTTACAGCCCGATTAAACCGCTCACCCGACCTACGGTCCCTGTAATTGGGGTAAATCTTTTTATTGAAGTCTCTAGAGCTAACAATTCTATTGCCGTACCGTATGCAAATAAACTTAAATATACAACAAGGCTGTAAATTGATTTTAAATACAATTGTACGTTCTCATTATAAATAATTTATGCGGTCCGTTCATCATCCTGACATATGATAGATTACCTACAAAATTGAAACATGTTTAAAATTCGCGTAATGCAAAATTGAAATAACACAGAAAGGCTTTATCTGCTCAGTGAGTCGTATAAATTATTAAAATGCAACAAAACGAGTGGGCGACCACATTTTGTTCACAACCGGCCTCGCGGCGCATTATCGAAATCGGACCGCAATAATTACATTCGAGCCGAATGCGGCCACTCCATCCATCTGTCCAAACGACTAAATAAAATATACGTCCGCGATAAAATTTTATCAATGAAAAATATATTATTCGTTCTCTGGAATAGCGAACATTTAATTAAACATGTTATTCAAATAAAACCATTTCAATCACCACGGAATTTAATTTTTAAAAGATATATATTACGTACAGCGTACACGCTTTGAAGACAGAATATTTTATGAAGTAAAGTAAAACTAAAGCTCCGCTGTGAAAAATACATGAGGTGATTGTTAAATGAGACTTTTTCAGATCAAAAATCTTTGAGAAAAGTTACTTCAGTAGGTACAACTCTAGTTTCGAAACAAGAAGTAAGACTACAGGTACCAAATCATTGTCCTTCAGCGTGATCACTCAAAAATTTGTTCGAATGCACAACCGAGGGATAAACAGGAGAAAGTAGAAATGGTAAAGCAGAGACTGTCTAACAAAAGCAAACAGAAGGCAACGTGAATTTTGGCGTTGGGCGGCAGCGGCCGGATTATGTAGCACCCTCGGCTTATTCAATTAAAAAGGAAACGTACTCGCGCGCGCATTCTGACTACTCGTAATTCTGATACAGAAGATCCTATTTGACAAATGAGATTCGTTTTAGCCGCGTCACTAGTCAAGTCCAATCTATAGACAGAGTTAAACTGTTTAGCTGTTGTAAACAATAACGACCTACGGTGAAGCACTGTTCAGTTGTTTAAATTCGAACTAAAGTAGAGCAGTAATTGTAAGTTACTTGAAATATTTTTATCAGGTTTTTATTTTCTTTTATCTTTGTATGGACTTACGACTTAATCATCATCGTTTAACAAATTGGTTACTTTCCATGTTTTCACAAAACTAATACATATTATGCAAAAACATCCGCATTTATATTATAAATGAGAAAATATTCCGTAATGGCTGAACGGAGTTCGATGAAATACACCGCTTGAGCAAAACATAGGATATTGTTTAAGTACCTGTTAGTCCTCAATTATAATGAATTTTAGTTCCATAATAGTGTAACATGTACTAAGCGTCACTAAGCAGATTCAAAGAAGGAAGAAAAAAAGCACAATGGCAAGCATATTTAGTAGCGGACATGAAAGCATGTTATTATGAAAGCAAGAATAAGGAAAAGCAAAACAAGTTCTTCAAATTAGTAAGCAAACATCCAAAAAAAGGCAACAAACATGCAAAAACAAGCAAGCGAGAAAAAAACAAGAAACATGTTAGCATTAAAAGTAAGCGCACGTTAGAAATAAACAAGCATGCAAAAAAACAAGTGAACAGACAAGTGAGCAAGGCAGTGTTTTTGAGTGTTCCACGGAAGGACCCTCCGTTACCCTTTACTTGAAAAACATAGGATATGTGGTAACTAGCCTAATGAATCCTAAGAGTAGTAAAAAGCATATTCACTATGTGCACCACACCCTGTATAATCAACCCTCACACAAAGAAAAAAATAAAGACGTAAAATACCATTTTTAAATTCACTGTAAGCTACAGTCGCTAATACAGCGGAGTGACAAACAGAAATTTTATGCGGAGTCTGAAAAAGATATTTTCTTTTTCATAGCTAATGTGATAGAACACTAGTTGAATATAAAAGTCATTTATTAGGCATGCCTCGAGAAATGTTCATGTGAAAATTTCGAGTAAAATGTATTTGCTTTGTTTTTACATGCGAACGCACGTCGCCTGTCGGCTGATTACGCTCCGCGCTGTTACCGTCATTCATTTGAGTCTGTACACCGCCCCACTCAATCTCGTTTATTATGAACGTGCAGCGGGCGAGCAACCCTGCCTCTCGCTTTTTACATTTGAATATTTTGCTTCATGCATTACTTTTACATTGTTAGAAAAGAGTCTTTCTACCAGATGATAGTGTACATGAGTCGCAACGTTCATTTACGCGCGGAATGTTTTTAATTGTCATTATTTCGTTTTATTTTTCAACACTCATTACGCTCTGCAGCGTATAATCAGGCAGTTTGTAAAGGCAGCCTGGACTGAATTAAGTTTGAATAAGAACTTATGTCAACACTGCAGTAGCAACTGCCACAAGACAAAAGCCTGTACAAGTTTCATTACATTTTAGATTGTTCGCGTTAGATTTCCAGAAATTAGTTTGATGATAGAATAACGCTCAAAACTGCTGGCAAATTACAGGGGTCTGTATCATTACAATAGAAGTACTTGCCTTTTAGGAATTCTAAAGCGTTGTAGAGCTACTATTTCAGCATAGAAGAATATGGCTATAAACACTTTCATTCAATCTCTTGTACCTATTTGTGGTAGCTATAAATCTTGTAGAGAAGACTAAATTGTCAATACAGGAATTGTTTCTCTCCGCCACTAAATCACTAAATACAAGCTCGTCACTAATAGCTCCAATATCCTACATTTGACAAATGATCATCATCAATACTGTCTAATGAAGACAAATTAGTGCGAACACCATTAACATTTCATGTGGCAATACTACATGTCATGTGGCGCCGAAGCTGGGAGCTTTGGACGACAATGTATAGAAATTGTAAAATGAGTAAGGACATTTTGAATTTCTTTATTCGAGTCATGGGAGCGGCACATTTCTCCTGAGCACTCACAATGCCGGTAAAGTTGCATAAATAAATAACTCGAATTAGAACCCTTCACGTAGCGCGCAAACGTTGAATGCTCGCGACTCACGGTGAATAATTTCTTACCCGCTTTTGTGTTCACTGTCTCAGTAAATACCTGACATTTAACTGACAATTGATGAATTTTATAGGGAAATGTTTTTGGAGGAAATATTCGGTAACGCTGTCTTCTTACCTTCATAGATTATGGAAGAGAATAGTAAACAAGAACTGTTTTCCCGAGAAGAATATTTATTGACTTCCCACGCAAGTTGTTAAGAAACGGTTGGATAATAACCGTTAATTAAAATTTAAGCTTGATTGTAGTTTTTAAAAAAAGATGCACGACGAGCAACCAGTTCAGAGTTCGTTTGATAAAAAAAAACGTCTTGAAATGCTCTGAACGCTTTTCACTGAGTTGTTAGTGGACCTCCCTATCCGTAAGTGGAACAGCTGATCCTTTGAAGACGAACAACAACAAAAAATAAATCGCAATCATTGTGATTTCAAAATTCCCCATTAAAACATTTGACAATAAGGCCCGGGTGGCAGCGGGGCTGGGGAGCCATGGGTTGTTGCTACAATTGATAGGAGCGGCGAGTTTCGGGTTCCCCTCGTTTTGGGCGATACACAGCACTCGGTACATTCATTACAAAAAGCGTCACATCGCAGAACGGGCCCCGGTTTAATAATTCCACTCATTTGGGTTCCCCCGGGCGACTCGGCGAGACAATGCGCGCCCGGCTAACGGTATCAATCAACATCAAACAACCCCGCTACGCTCTATCTATACACAGCTTTAGGGTTGTACGTTTCGCGCATATATTAGTTTATTGAGATTATGCAAACGTTAAATCCCACGCAATGTATAGTTTCTGGAGCTTTGAACTTGTATTTAGTCGATTAACAATACACGAAGTGTTACATAATCTTTGTGTTGAACTAGAACTATTAGATGTAATAGAATAGGAAGCTATGGTTCAAGTCTGTTAATTTTCATCTGTTATTCTGGTATTTTACATAATTATGAGCTATCACCACAGTGATGGTAGCTTCATAAAGAACTACTACGGCGGCGGCGTAGCAAATTCAGTTCACAATATAGTAGCAGCCAACATTTGGCTTGAAAGCAGCTTTATTATAAAGCTGGATTATGATTACACTTTCAGTATAAAATATGGCGGCCCTAATGCGCTTTGAAGTCTGTAGTAAACGATTCTTTTTATCACACAGTCGTTATGCATGCACAAGCCGACGTCGATAAGCAAACGCCCGCGGGATGTGTGCTCATCTCAATCCTCGCAAACACATTAGTATTAGTAGTAGGGCACATTTGCTCATGACGCATTCTCATCAAATAACCGAATCATGCGTTTCAAAACAAACAGCACACCCACGCAAATCCATGCTCTCATAGACGTAAAAATAAAACTGAAATCAGATTGTAAACAAGAAATTAATCATGCACGTTTGTCTATAAATAACAAATTCTGACAAGAGAACGTTTATTTCCCCCGTTTAGTTATGTCAGTAGAAAATTGCTTTCATTTTTCAGTTGAAAAACAAAGTATGTAAATAAAATGTATTTACGATTACGCCCACAATGTGTACACGACGAACACTTGTAGGTTTTTCAGTGAGGCGACGCGATTCACCAAACAAGCTTATTGTCAAGTGTCGTGCGCCGGACGGCGTACTAAACTCTGAATATGGAGTGCTCATCCACAAATAGAGGCCGAGTCGTCCGAAGCTCACTCGTTTTCGTGGGCCACATGTGCGCTAATGAAGACACGACGTTTATGATTATGTTTATTCACGTCCGCTCGGTTTCTGATGTAGGATGATGCTATACGTAACGAACAGACGAGCTCATTTATCAATTCAATCAACAAATGAATGAATTGACGACGTCAGTCGAGAATTACAAAATGTATGTTGTTATAATTGGTGAAAAATCTTTCAACAAAACCAAACCTAATGCTTTTCTGAAGCATTTTAACGTTACAATCATGTGAGAGGCAGGATTACTCGCATGGACAGTGAAAATAAATGAACATACTCGACGAGATGTGAGAGTGTACAAGGAGCTTCATTAGGTGCGGAAACCGACGTTGTATTTTGTTATTTGCGTGACCAGCTGCCTACATTATTGTTCAGCCATTAGTGTTCGTCTGTACGACACACCAGTCCTACGTCAAACAGGACTACGTCATCACTATAAACAATTTAAAAATGTATGAAACGTAACAGAGTTATTTATCTATGAGGAAAGTCTCGTTCCTCATGCCAATTCTCATTAATGTATTTCAGTAATGTTTAAATGAATCACTACGCGGATATCAGCCGTCATATTTACTAGCAGTGCGTAATTTTTATTAGGTAAAGTACGTGTTTCTCTAGAGACTACTTAGTTGTGTGAATGGTTTGCGGTTGATGGCTTTTTAATATCCTGCCTTCTTGATTCATCGAGCGGCAGACACCGTTGATTGATTGTGGGGAGCATTCTAGCAACGGGCTACTATGCTCATAGCTTGTAACAATTATGATTGCTTCTTGATCGATAATTGACTGTTTATTAATTACTTACAGAGTCTGGATCATGTGCGTTTGGCGTGGACGGTTGCGCTGGCCTAGGAGGTGGCGGGTAACCCTGCAAAGAAAATTGGTTAAATTACTTTTCATTACAAATATCTATAAATTTTCTTTGAAAGAAACTATCCAGTTCTTTTGTGTGAAAGTAGTGTAATCAGAAAAATAAGTTTATTCAATAATCCTGTACTTAAGAACCTACATTGTACCGTTAGAATAACTTCGACCATAACAAAGCAGGCAATTCAAGTTACAATAGGTTACAATGTAACTTCGATTGCCTGCCTTGCTCGCCGATATGATCGTACGTGATAAGTTCGAATTAACAACATCCTTTAGTGCGGACATTATCAGTATTAACGATAATGTCCGTACTGGAATAAGAGCGGGCATTTGAAATGTTACCCAGACTTATCAACTATAGAAAGTAGTGTGTGAAGGACTGCGGTCAACAATATCGGCTTTATGACTAGACGCCGCTCGGCTCCGGCCGTGACACGGGACATCTAATTGAAACCAACTCCGGCTGGCGCCCGACTAAACAATTCCGATGCAATCTACTAGCAGCACAGCCATAATAACTCCCAAATGATAACACAAACAAAAACAAAAATTGCAGCGAGCAACACCGAAGTGTTTAACTCTAAAGTCGGCGGTGATTCGAATTAAATCGCAATTTCAAACGGGCGACAATGACAAAAAGTTCACAAGCTTAAGCCCAAAGTTAGTTTCGTGCGCCACTGTAAGCCGAAGGCCAGACTTTCGTACTGAAACTACGTCCCAACACCAGTACTAAAACACTTAATGCAAAAATGAACTCACAGATTACTAGGCGATGGAAGGACGCATAATGGACTCACATTCAACGGATATTTTAGACAAATACAACATTTTAGTGTGATTTACTGATGACTTACTCATCGAACGAAAAGAAAAGTGAGCGAAAATACATGACGTCATGAGTTCAAAGTTCAAATCTATTAATGAATCATTCAAGCTGAACCACATTCATTATTCTAAAGTTAAACCAAAGTTTCTCGAAATGGAATATTTGGTTTACTTTACCACTTTAGCTGAAAGTTAAAAATAGTGTGGTAATAATTTTACGGCAAAACATTATGAGTTCAAATACTAATATTTCGGTATAGAAAGTGAAGGCAAACTTCGTCGAAATATCAAATAAACATCTAATTCAAAATTTTGTGCTCACGAATATCACAAAGTTGTAACGGACTCCGCAATTTGGAACGTTCAAACTTTATCTCGCAAAACATACTAATTGTTTTACCTCGTTGACATGATAAATGGGAATTTTATGTAACGGCTGGCTGCAGTTACTTTACGTTAATCATTTTTAGGCCGTAAATAAAACTGGATTTTATAATTGGGCGGATGGTTCTGGATCTAGTTCTGTTTAGTTTTTGGCAGAGATAAACCATTTGTTGTTGCTTATACAGGTCATACAACAGACCTAATTTGATTTTTGTAACTTTCTTAGTGCATGTCATTAGTTGCCCTATAAAGGAGTTTAAATCTTATTTGGAGTTATTTCGAACTTTTATGCAATGAAAAGAAGAATAACTATTTACCCTTATTCCAAAACAAATCATTTAATTAATTAAGTTCAATTAACAATCCGATCTAGGTACTTGTGGTACCCAAAATTAAACAGCTCAATTTCAATTTGCGATACATATTAAACCGGATCCGCCAATTCAATTCCGAGCCGTTGACTTAGAGAAACGGCCGAAAAGAGGATTAATCCGTTTAATATTTCCGGTATTAACTCCGGGAGTGGCTGCTCAAAATTAGTGAGGAAAGTGCACGCCGACTGTAACAGAGGTAAGTCTGTTCCAAACTTATAATGAATTGCAAGCAAGTTTGTGAAACGGCCACGACATGATCTCTTTATCAGACAGGACACGTTCCAAATAGGGACACGGTGTAAGCTCATTAACAAATATTGACTACCTTGCTGGTTTTATCATTATTTGATCTTTAAAACAAGGAAAATGAGTAATTTATACGGGTCTGGTATTATGAATAACAAATGTTAGCAAAATAATTTCGAGAAAATTTGATTAATTCTAAAAAAATATTGTTTTGAAAATAAATCATCATCATCTGCCTAGCCTTTTTCCCAACTATATTGGGGTCGGCTTCCAGTCTAACCGGATGCAGCTGAATACCAGTATTTTACATGGAGCGACTGCCTATCTGACCTCCACAACCCAGTCAGTACTGGGCAATACGATACCCCTGAAAATAAATCATCCTTTTCTCGAAACTCACGAACCGTGTTTAAATAGTTGTTATGAGAGTATTGTCACAGAGGATACCCGGTGGCAGCTCTCGAGTGTCGAGTCGTCTGCGACTACCTCACCTGCGAGTACACGCTTCTCAATAAATTGGGCCATTTCTAGATGCAGCCTCACAGCTCACGCTTAGGGCTGTCTAAGCAACACTTTCAATAAAACTTTATCATAATAATGGGCAGTAAGTAGACGAGTCACACAATAGACAAGACAAATGTCAGTTTCTCTTCTCTTTACAATTGAATTGCATTATTTTGCGGAGATTGCAAAAGGGGGGAGCGAGCGGCATAATTTATCCAAGTCGGCAATTCCCGACAGCCCTGCCACCGTGACTCCGCCACAGGAGAGAGAATGTACGCCCCACCGTCAGCGCTTTAGAGGTTTCCAACGGCGAGCGGGGCTGCCACACTAAAGTTCGGAGAATCCGGAGCATTTTGCAGTTTGTTATTATGAGAGCGGAGTGCTGCCAGCGATAAGTTGCTCTTTATGTACAGGGAAAAACAAGGACACAGCGTAAAGTCGCTTCTTAGTTAATGTTGGAGTTGCGATAGTTACGAGAATAAGTTAGCTAATGCGAAACATGGACTTTGAAGCCCAGAGTTTTATTGTGAGGGGATTAAACAGATTAAAAAGAAAATTACTGTAAATATTTCCCTATCATCGCGATGGATGCTCCAGTGAGAAAGACTTTTATATTTTGGAAATACTAATAGCCGTAAGTCATCCTGATAATTCGACAATTGCATGCATTGAACTTAATGTCAAAGAGACTCCTAAAAGAAAATCTCCCGGAGGCGCACTTCAGAAAAGTCAAGCAATTAATCGCATGGCCTTTGACAAATATATTTCCTTGACAATAAAATATACTGAGTTTTTACTGGCGAAGGCGAACGCTCGGGCTAGAGAACGGGTAGAACTGTCTCGTGCAACCGGCGCGCCTACTGTGGGGGAATATTAAACGGACCGTACCCCGCCAGCCATGCCATTATTATTATCTTGCCATTCTGTCCCAGTTCCGGGATCCAATATCCAGTATGCTACGCTATCAACCGATGTGATTGCAAAGCAAATGTTGTGTATCATTACTATTCGACTATCGAAAGGTCAACGTTAACGATATTGGGCCTTGCAAATAGAACCATGAGTAAAGTAAGGGTAGACGTGTATAAAAGTATCGCAAGGTGTATTATATTTGTACAGCTCTAGTGTATTTAATGTTGCTTTAATACGAAAGTCCAGTAAAATATAATTAGTGATTCCTCATTACCGCGCGGCTGGCGTGGCCCCTCTGGACGTTCGTGCGTCTGCTGGCTTATGGTTATTAATAACGCTAGCCGCCCGCCCCGCCCCGCTCGCTGCCCCCTCTGGCCCCCACGCTCGCCCGCGCTGCCGCTGCCGCACGTCTGACATTTTAATTCCGGAGCCGCGGGTATGAGTCCACTGCATAATTTTTCTATCGACAATTTTGTCGACATCCTAAAGGTACTTCTCTATTTATACTGGATGCCAATGAAGCATAAAATTATATTGTTTCGAAGTTGTACCGAATCAAAGCCTCGAAAGTTTGTCGAGAAATTCAGAAATGGGCCGGTTGCTGCTTTTATTTATTAAACGTGAATGGTTTACTTTCTGTTTACAGAAAGAACCGATAAGATTATTTTAGTCTGAAATACATGCAATCCAAAACTTCGAACATTACTCGTTCAAAATAACATAAATTACTTATTTGCTCCATATCGATATCGATGAGATAAACTACTAAACTGTTAGTCGATAACCGTCATTCGTCATCAATGAAATATTCGAGTTTGAATTATATTAACGGTTTTACTGCGTTCGCTAGTAATATTCCGAGTAGTCGGAGGCACGCGTACAATAATATCGAGTGAGTCAGTGAACATCACTAGCCACGAATGCTACAATGGCGGTCGGGCGAGCGCAGGTCGAGCGCAACATGGCTGCCTGGTAGGCGGTTCGAGTGAAAGGGACGGAGCAAGCATCGACTGTTGCCTTCCCTATCGCACTCGCACGCAATGCTCGCATCGATCTCCACTCTCTGTGCTCGCCCCCAGCACCAGAAAGGCGGAACTAACAAAATTACAAAGCGCTTTCGAGCCGCTAATCATAAAATAAGATACGACGTTTCATTTCGACCGTACGACTCTCGAGCGATCACGATGCTGAAATGGCCCTTGACTCTCAAAATTCTCTACTGACATCGTGGAGTATTACCAAGCGAAGCTCGCCGAGAATTTAGTTAAGCCCCCGCACAGTATGGATAGATTTATGTTGTTTGTTCGAATGGAGCAACAATAGTTGAATGCGGGAAGGTGAAGTACTTTTATCTATAGCAACAAGTATAGGGGAATTCTGGTTATATTCAGGGATAAAGAAAATATTCTGTAGTTCTGTGTCTGATGTTTTTAATTACAGAGTTACTCTGATTGGAACAAACAGTACCTTTCGGAGCAAGACGAGAGTTGTGAAGAAGTGGAAAAAGGCAGAAGGTTTAAAAAGGTATAAAGTTCTACATCTCTTCGAAGACGGTGCCCGCCGAAGCCGGCCGGGTTTATGTTAGCATAAATTGTAGCCGTAGCCTGGCGGCGTTTAGTTCCAGAGCTGTATAAAATCGACACAAGCCGCGCTCTCCCACTGCTCGGAGTTTCTGCTCCGTCGATTACATGATATCTTGAGTGACGTTTAATTTTTGCACGAGGTGCTTTTTTTTTTCATGATAAGATTTCGGAGATGAATGCGTGACCTTCTACGTTTTTTATCTTCCGGTGATGATTCTTTTAGTTGTTTATGTTATGTTTGGAAGGACTGCACATATAAGACTGTATTTTAGGGGTCTCTTTTGCTACAATCTGTCTTCTGCTTAAGTAGAGAGCATAATAGCCTATACAGCACACAGTCTGGCTATCTAAGATAATAATATGATCATTACCAAACTTAAGATACAAATTTTATCGTCATAAAAACAGTAGAAGAATGAGTAAGCACGAGGAATGCAAAACGAAATGTTTCATAGATAGAAACTTGCGACTTGTTTAGAGCGTTTAGTTCGCATGCAAAGCTGCCAACATGTGCTACATCTCCATTATATCGTGAAGCTGTCGCTAGGCCGGCCACGTGCGAACCATACGCCGGGCGCGGGCGAGGCGGCGAGTAAGGACATAGAAATATGTAAATCGCACGGCGAACCAAAAACGTTGGCTCACGTTCACGATGAATGCTGATAGCTGCACTATGACGAACCGATCATCCACGACGCCGATCTACGAGTCATGAAAGACATGATACCAATTATTTCGCACTTGTAAAGGCATGTTTCCTTTTTTCGTCCAATATCCTTTCAATTTATGGGTGACTTTCAATGGACTGGTTCTTGAGATGATTGGTTCATGCATCAACGGTCTTGTCACGATATGAGATTGTGAAGGTCATTTAAATGGAACAAGATAAAAGAAACA
This sequence comes from Noctua janthe, assembly GCA_910589295.1. Classification (NCBI taxonomy): domain Eukaryota; kingdom Metazoa; phylum Arthropoda; class Insecta; order Lepidoptera; family Noctuidae; genus Noctua; species Noctua janthe. Next base: position 10,233,656 of record OU342575.1, on the reverse strand, counting down.
CTTCAACTGTACTCTACCGCCATTCCTGGCAAATCTAGACAAAGAAAAATGGTCCAAAGGTACACTTCAACCATATCAGAGAATTAGACTAATGTCTTTGGAGTTCAACATAAACTTACAAACTTTTCAAGCATATGATCCAAGTAAGAAGTTTCCGAAGTAACACCAACCACTTGGAAAACGCTACTTATTTATTTGTTTTCATTTTATACTGTTGCGCGGCACGGTAAACGTGCAATTCCCTGATCGAACTTATCGACTACTATAGTATAAGTCGCTCAAGTTCTAGTTAAACCAGCTCTTGAGACTAGTTTTTAGGCCAGCACGAATGTCCACAAGGGCAATATTAAACTTTATACATAGACTAGACATAAACTAATCTAGAACATTCGCCAAGCGTCTTCATAAGGGCTGCAAACATTTTGATATAATCGAGATAAGTAAAGCTAAGGTATATTTTCGAGGGCGAATACAAAATATTATTGTTAATGTTCACAAGAAAAACAAACCTATATTCCACAACGACGGGTATAATACGTAAAATAAAAAGAGTGGAAAGAACAGCGAAACAGGAAAACAAACATAACGAAAGTAAAAGTCGTCCATTAGGTGGGGTATGGTATGACCATAGACGGTTTATTGAAATAGTTATGGTTGGGGATGGTAATTTTTAAAAATTGCTAACAACGAAGCTTTTCGTACATTCGGCAGCAGTTTAATGTGTAACGATAACAGTAAAGTTCATAGCCAAAGTTCCATCCACCGAGTTCCCTGGATTACTATACTTTCCATATAGAGTGGGTTCAATTTCGTTAAAGCTATACAGATTCGTATCTACGCGCGTGCTGACACAAGACTACACAACTAAAAGTGTAAGAAGACATTACAAATGAAAATATATGTTTATTTATATAGTAACTGCTTCTACACACGCCATACTAGAGTATTTTTAGCTGTATTGGATACGGCTGATAAATATATTTACGTCCGTATTTAGTATTACTTCCGTTTTTACTGGGATTGATAACATTGTTTCTCTAACGAAAGCCGGGATTAATTTCAATTAGATTCCAGTATTATACCCAGGAACAAGATAAAAAGAGTAAAAATACTAAACATGATTCACTTCTTCAAATCAAAACACTTCGTGTTATTACGACTGAAAGATTTTATTTAAACAACACCAATAAGTTACAAGATAAATTCGCGTTGGTTATTTTCGATTAGCAACAAACCGTTTATCATGTTTTCGGGTAGCTATCTCGCGCGGCGCACACTACGTAGTCTAGCAGTAGAGTTTCGGGCAAAATTATCGAAAATTTCCGTCGGCGACGACGTTCTGGGCGATATGGGCGCGATAAACGAAATGCAAACATGACGCCGACTCGTCGAACCAACATGTCTTTTATTTAGTAAAGTTTCGGTTAAAGATACAGCCAAATGGGGATCATTTAAGAACGTGGTGATATACGGATTTATACTTTTTATTGTTTAATAGTAACAGTTCTCTTCTACATAAAAATGCTCGCAGATTTCTCCATAATAAAAGCAGGTATACAGCGTGCATGGTCATAAATTAGTTGTCGAGCAAAAACTGTTTTCTATTATAGTTTCTTAACCGCCCATCGATTTTACGGAACATTATCTTGTATTTCAATCGAGATGATTAATTTGTCTTTACTAAATGCATATTCTTTAGTTTTGGAATGTTTAAATAAGCTGTTGGGAGTATACCTATACTCAATACTACACTGTAATTTTACAGTGTAGTATTGAGCTCGTGGCTAAATAATAACAGCCGCTGGGATCGATCTTTAGGTTAAGCCGTGCTTGCCCAGGTTGGTCTGTGGATGGGTGACCACCCATAACATACCGAGTTTCATCCGTGCCTCGGAAAGCATGTTAAGCTGTTGGTCCCGGGTGTCATTTGTAGATCTTTGACAGTCGTTACAGGTCTTACCAAGGGGTATCGTATTACCCAGTACTTGTACAGGCTTGTGGAGGTCAGCTAAGCAGTCGCTCCATGTAAAATACTGGTATTCAGCTGCATCCAGTTAGACTGGAAGCCGACCCCAACATAGTTGGGAAAAGGCTAGGCAGATTTTATTGACTGAATTTGCAATTCAGAGAGTCGGCAGAACGGCGTACATTAACTACTAGTTGGAATTACCTTTGCTGTTCAACGTTAGCTACTTCATCCGCACGAGCGCAAATGGAATGCGATGAACTTTTCATGTGGTGTTCAGACCGCTAAGTAAAGGTGAGTTATTCTAATCACTTGAATTAGCTTAATGAAGGTGCAGTGGGCTATAAAAATAACGTTTGCTTTAATTTAATTAGTTTTACAGTAAGTAGGAATAAATTGGAATTAAAGGGTCTTTAGTTTCGAGGAAGGAAAACGGCTGTGCAATAGTTTTTTTTAATCGTACGAAATAGATTTCAAAATGACAAATAACAGCAAGCAACAAGGCTACAAATACACGTGATTTCTAATCCGCGGCTAAAGATGAAAAGAAAAGACTGCATTCAATTCAGCATTGAATCAACAAGATTTCCTTTATTAAATATATTTTCCAAGCAAAACTGAACAAGGCTGCTTGTCACAGCAGTTAATTTGTAGGAAAGTACTATACAGTTATTTGCTGTAGTAAATATATTTTTAGTTTAAGACGAAATCAAAACATTATTTATTCAGTAAAAAAATATTTATCTCTAATATTGGCTATGTTTTTTTAAATATTGTTTTGTCTAATGAACACACCAACATGCACATGGTCACTTGAACAAAAATGTCATCGTTCGCAAAATCTAAAATTATTAATTTCTACCTTCGTCCGCGTAAAATTATTATAAAATATTACTTCCCTATTTGAATCAGATTTTGTGAACAAATTGAAGGGTTTTAATTTTTTTGCACGGAACCCTAACCTTTTTCTAAAATAAAAGTAGCCTAGTGAGTTACTCCTTATAACGTCAGTTATTTGCCAGTAAAGTCCCGTAAATATCGGTCGAGGTGTTTCAGAGATTAGCCAAAACAAACAAACAGAGAGACAGAAAGACGGACAAAATTTAAAAAATATTGTATTTTTTTGTTATGAGGCCTTGTAATTTCAAAATAAATTTTACTGAATGCATATAAAAGCAGTATTTACTTTCATATGCATTCAGTAAAAGTTATTTTGAAATTACAAACAGACACTTCATTTTATTTTATTTATTTGTATAGATATGAAGTGTCTTCCGATACCAATATAATTTGTATGTGTAACAAACTATTTGTTATTTATAATCGATGAAAGTAACAGCGAAGAAGTAAAAACAATCAATAGAAAATACAAGTCACGACATGGTTCAAAGGAGGTTCAAATCGAAACAAGAATTCTATTCATTGTCTTGTCTTTGCTTCAGATCCCATTGATATTTTTTGTCGTCAATTAATTTGGATATAAGCCAGAAGTAAAAAACATAATGGTTATTAAGTTCCGATAGGAATGATTTGTGAAGTTGTGACTAGAATCATTTATAAATTAGATACAAAAACATGTCGGATATGTCAGGATTTATTCCGTTAGGCTCGTACATCATGTGGGCAGACGATGGGTTTCGTGTTATGAAAACACACTGGGTGCGATACACTGTTTCTAGCAAACTAACAAATTACTTGAGATTACAACTTAACACAATGAATCGGATACAGTTCCAAGACGTCTCAACTCCGCCGCGATCAGACATTGACTCTCGCCCTCGCCTCGAGCTGAACATCAGGGCTCTGTAGAAACACGCTGTGGTGTGGGTAGACTAGTAAGTAGGTCGCGTCATGTCACTAGTGCCCACCGGCGCGTTTGCCGATTCATTTTATGTCCGTACTAACGACCGGATCCGACAAACATTTAAACCAAACCAGCTTACACTAACCTACATAATAGGTCACTGGTTGACAAAAAGTTTGGTTTAAACTGTAAATCATGCATAACAAACTGGTTGAAAACTTGTGGTTCAAGGCTAATAGGAAGTTTACCGTCTTAACTTTGTAAGTTTCAACTTATGTGTTTAAGAAGTCTGAAACGGCTTTCTTGTCAATTAGTCAACTTTCGGTTTCGGATAGTACTAATATTTGTTTGATTATCTTCCCACTACTGCACTTATCATAATCTGCCTAGCCTTTTCCCAACTATGTTGGGGTCAGCTTCCAGTCTAACCGGATGTAGGTAAATACCAGTATTTTCCACTACTACCTGCACAATTGGTTTTTAATTAAATGTTACTCCAGTTTTTTAAAATTCTCTTCTTTCTAATAAACTTGCCAACAGAAAAGTGAGGCGGGGTGTTAGTCTCCACACTCCCTTCAAACCTGTGTCTAATCGCAAGATTAGCTATCTTTGCACGTGCTTATTTACAACAATTAATGTTTCCGGACATCTGTATGATTACCGGATATAATTAGGACAAATTCTCCGCTTCCGATAAAACGAGATTGCGTTTATGGCTTTGGTTACTTGGATGCTATGCCGATAGTACCATCGTAACATCGAAGTGACTATAATAGTTTTGAAAAAAAAAGTTTACTTATGATAACTTCGTTATTTAGCCGATAAAATCCGTTCCTTCCTGTGTTTTATTAAGTGGAAAATACTTTAGAAGCCAAGCATGGTGATTAATGTCCTAACAAAAAAAGTTCTCATTAGAATGATCTATTTCAACCTTCCGACATATTTATGAATCAGTCTGAATAGTGGTGCTAACATAACCACAATAATGTCCGTTGCCAAAACTTATTGTTTTTTTTTTCTCAGTATTGTTACGAACAAATCTCAGGGGTGACTCGGATTCAATAGTACATATCACCCGTCAGCTGGGTTCCGGTTTGGGGGCTACCCCAAGGTCGTAAAACACAACAAAAGGATTATTTACAAAGTATAGCAGGTGGACTGGACGGCGCCGGTCTTATCTACCTGTCAATAAATTACATCACGTCAAACACCACGCTTGTCCTTCGTTGTGATTACGGCACCGTACCGATATGTGGATGAATGTTTTCTACAATTTGTAGCTATCGTTTAGCTAGTTACACGCGAAAATTTTCTTTTCAACAACCCGTATGGCAATCATTTTTTTAGTAGGAAAGAAAGGACGAATTTTTTCTTGGGTACAGGATAGCTCATTTTTAAATAATTTTAGTTAAGATTTTTTGCTCTGTGCCATTTTTGTACCGAAACCTTTGGTCTACTAATGGACCTTTCAACCAAAAATCTTCAAAGTAATGAAATTCGTGGATCATACCTGATGTGGCGGTGGTTGCGCCCCATGCGGCGGCATATGGGGCGGGTGCTGTGAGTCCTGGGTGGGTGACATGGCACCAGACGCACTTTGACCAGCACCCGGGCTGGGAGCGCCGGGCGGCTGCGTTGGCGGCTGAGGGGATCCGCCTCGCTCATACCCCTGCACAAATCAAATATACTTTTAATTATAGTTAGGGAAGAAAGTTATAGAGGTAGCTGAGCGCTGGTTAGATGAGAATTTCTGTAGTCGATTTAGGTGATTGAAATTCGGGGATCAATTTCTTCTTCTAGTTCGGTGTGTAATTACGAATTAATTCTACTACTAGAGAGATACTGTTCCACCAGGGACTACATTATTTGACATTTAGCGTTAGTTCCTCTTCTTGACGCGACAAAATATTGCTACGGAATATAGTCAGATCAATTACTAATTGATTAAAAGAGCTTTCTTACTCAGGTATAAGAAAGTTGCTTGAAGTTACCAAGTTCCCGACAAAGATCGAAAACTTCAAGAGGGTGATAGCTGCTACATTGAACAACCGTGCAATATAAAAGATTGGGTAAACCGGAAAATTCAAGAAGTGTTCCGGTTGATATAACGATGACTTTGACCCGCTTTACTTCCGTACAAGACCGTAAAACATTGAGTGTTTATCGCCCCGCGTCTGGTGTAAATTCGGCTGAAGGAGTCGAATGATCCTTGCATGCGAAACGCTGGGAAACACGAGACGATCATTTTCATTGAATATATTACAACCTTTTAGAGTCGTCTTGTTCCATTAATTTGTTATAAATAATTGTGATAGGAGTCAGGCCATTTTCTTTGCATTTTACATCGCGTCTAACTTTTGCAAAACAAGCGCTGACTAAGTTTGGTGGACAATTCTTGTTTTTTCTTTATTCAAAAAACGATGTAGCCGAGTGCAATTAGACAAAGAGGTGGAACAAAGTTTCGTATTTTCATAGTTTTGTATTTTAAAAAGTCCTATGTATATCGGAGGTGAGGAAAAGGTGTTTTTTTTATTTCGTTTTCTGCACTTCGTGCATCCATTAAACGCTAATTTGGTCTATTTATTTGTTGATTGATGTCGATGAAATGCATAATTCAGGTTTTTTTTTTGAAAATTTCCTATTTTCTTTAATTATTTCTCAAATACCGAATTTTAAAACTAAGCTTTTTTTTTGTTAATGGTAACTGATACTTTTTCACAGATAACTGTGCATAAAAATGTTCAAGAAAACCAGTTTCATAAGTGTAGTGACTAAAAATTCATTCTGGTTTTCTTTTCTAGTAACTCAAACCGAGCTGCAATTTTCGAGGTAGTAGAAAGACAACTTGTCTACAATAATCTATCAACAATTTGTAACACAGTTAACACACTTGTTGGTTTATACTGCTCCCTCGAGACTTTCCTTGACTTGGTAGGCTAGCAGTATACCCCTGAGACTACAAGGAATGCTTCAATGTCTTGATTCTCGAGACTGTTAAAACAGGACTATCTGTTGTAGCTTTTGAAACACGTCACATGTCCTGATCTCGTTCAGATCTCAAAAAGTAATGGAGAGGTGTTTACCTTTTTTTTTTTCGGTTGGGAAATCATCAAATGACCTACCCCCCCCCCACTCTGGGCGGAGTGGAAGGTAGTGTCAGACTTGTACTGACTAAAACCGATCCATGTTCCTTCTTTGCCCTTTGTGTTCCAGGGCCGCGTAGATGTTTAGCTTAACCATTTTCTGCCTAAAATGTACGTCTTTGCTACAAGAATATGCTTATTTTGTAGAACTTCCATCATCAAATCACAAAAGCATCAAAGAAGCCATAATGTCAAATCCGACAAAGATTTTAAGTATCAACATTAGTCTCCGACTCTCCGCATAAAACTTTCATTGCTTGGGGTTGGCATAAAATGTAACCGGTGTTGTAATAATGAATCGAGCAGCAATTGAAATGGGAACACTCAATTAATCACAGCCGACAAAGCTCTCGTGTCCTTGGCCGTGACTCAGAATCGCGAGCACGCTCACTCTAATTACCAACCTTTTTGTTATACACTCATTCGGGGTCTTCGAGACATTGAAGCTTGAAGGTATTATGGTAATAGCATTGTTGTCCGTCTGACAAATAGAAGTAATCTTTTAACCAAATCCTTCGTAATGGGTATGACATTGTCTGCTTTAGAACATTTCGGATTATTTAGTGATGTTATGAGACTTTTTGCGCTAAACATGATAACAACAAGAGTTCTCGACTCTTTTCGAAGAGACTAGGCAGGCATTACTAAACCTTGCTTACTTCATCTTTCACATCGATTGCCAAAAAGCACTCAAAAAGCAAAACCTCCTTTGCTATTGTCACACTTAAGCTCCCCTCGAAAATGTCATCCGGTTGACAATGACTTGTCGACGACAAGCAAGCTATTGTCACAAAACGGGTTTTGTTAACCGTCCTTAACAACAAGTTCACCACGCTAATATAAACTATTAATGATGTTCACACACACACGCACATTTAATACATAGTTGGTATAAAGCAACGGGCACGTGCAAGAGCAGGGTCGGCGACCACGAACGGCCTTGACCGTGCATCCATTATGCACACCCGTTTACTTGCAAACGAGTGCACCGCAACGCATCTACGCCTACTAGTGCCTATGTAAATATATCTGTATGTATAATAAACCAGCACGAAAGAGCTCCACTACTATCGGATGACGTAACATGATTGGCCGTTCCGCCGGTATTGTTGGCCGTTTCTAGTTGTGCCGGCGGTTTTGATGCAATGCACACGTTGTTCAATTAATTTAACGTTTCGCAGGGAAACATGCAACGCAATAACATCGTAAAAACATCGTTCAGGTTTTATTGGATAAGTAATTTGCGTTTAGATTGAAGCTAGCATCCAATTTAGACTCAATTACATGACTTGGATTACAGTACGAGTTTTTTGGAAGATAATCTTGATTGAAAACATACGAGTTTTTGTAGTGCCTTCAACTCATTCACTTAGATAAACCTAACGCTGTTAACGTCGTTGTTACTAACCGTGTTGGGTTGAAGCAAGATCACTGCAATACGTTAAAATAATGCTCAATAACGATACCAGTTAGCATAAATCGCCTCCATTCGTCCTCGACATAGATCTTGCTGACAATGCAGACATTCATTGCATCAGTCAGTCGCACAATGCTTTCACTCGGCAGCCAGTTTCCGCGTCACGTTTCAAGGCTGCAGATAAGGTTGGCCTGATATTTACTAATCCAGGTCAAGAGGAGTCATTCACTTTTTATGTTTCCCCCTACCGGCTGGCGATAATTGAATAATAATCGTGACGTCAACAGTTCACGGCCTCCTGTTACGTGTTATTGTTCTTGATAACGAAACAATATGTTTGTAATTATAGCGCATGTGACATTGTAATCGTACTGCCAAACAAGTTTTAGAATCGGTTAATTTGTATTATGGGAATGTGTTTTTGAGGCAGGTAGCCGGGTTGTGTTGCTACTCAGATTTGCGTAGGTTTATTTATTGAGGTATCGCTTATTTCAGGCACGCATAGGTATGACCAAAGTTGGATCCGAAACAGCAATGTTATAATCAGCTTAACCTGGCTCTTGCATAGTGGGCTCTGACTAAAGCTACTGTGTAATTGGATATGCTGCGTTCATTTACCGATAAAGCCGAAACCTATTGAATACCTGGCAGTACTGCTAAGAGCCATTGTCATTCCCATTAGCGTTATACCGGAACGGTAGACAATTTGTAAAACACGCTTAATGACATTGAACAGACACGCTTAATGGCATTGGACTATGAGAGGAACACTAACTAGTCACTGTAAACCAAAGCAGATATGTAACAAAAGCTTTTCCAAAGTAAACATTTTCGTAGTCGATTCGAACAATTCGTCAGTGTACATAGTAAGTTTCGAAGGAGGCGAGGGTGGGTCGGGTGGTAGGTCGTCTGCGTCCAAAACAAAATACAAAGAATTGTTAGAACTTTCGCTGAATAATAATTTCGCGGTAAAAGTTTGCCGAACAGAACATAGCGGGAAATCGAGACTAATGCTTGGCAACTGAGTTTGGCTGAGTTTCAGTCGAACATCCGCGCCAGTCGCCAACCAATCCATCAAAGGAGGGTGACTGGATCGGGTGTGGGGTACACCCCCCCGTACCCACATAAATATTGCGGGTAGGTGAGTACAAACCCTTTGACCGAGTTCTGTTTACTTTCGTTTTCGCTCAGCTGACGGGGCCGCCACCCCGCCCGTGTGCCTCCACTATTATTATGATAATTAGAGAGCTATCAACGTGATATTAACTACACAGTCTAATTGTAGCGACGCTAACGAACGACAAGCTCGAGGGCGTGACGGCCGTCGGCCTCGGTATCACTCAATATCAATAGGCTCTAATTTACGAAACTGTACACAAAATTAGATAACCTGTTAAGTGTGACTTTTGTGGTGTTCAAGTTTTACGGAGTGCTTTTGTGCCGGTCCATTTGTGTTGCGGTCGTCGAGTTTTTTAAAGGCCTCACCCGGAGGTGCGAACAGGGGTGTCCCCGAGAGCACTCAAGGTTGCAACGAGTGCGGACGCGGTAGACAGAGCGTAGACGTGCATTATTAGGTGGGTGCCGGAACACCCGCGGGAGCTGAGTTGGGGGCGGTAGGGGTGCGCGTACGTCATCACCTGAGGCGCGCCCTTGAAACCGTCGTCGCATTCATTGCACCCGGATGCGGGCCGTATCTCTGAGCCCGCAACACTCGCACTCAAGACACCACCTACCTATCTCATAGTCTCGGGGACACACCCCCGACACCACTTTGAGTACATCTAAACACTGCAAGTTGTGAACATTTCAGCTGATCGTGTGTGCGACGTGCTTGATGACGTAGCACGTCTTTATCGCCGATCTTATACAGTGCTGCCGTTTCACAAGTTTAGTTTCCTATCAAGTGTTATTGGTACTTCGGATCTTAGATGTGTGAATCTCTTATCTACAAATTACAGTTAAGGTCAACTTTGGAAGACTTGGCATTTTCTTTCATAGTTACAGTGGGTAGACTTGTTGGTGGATAAACTTTTGGTGATTGGATTGTGACTCTACCGTCGGGTCTAAAGTTTGATGTGATCTCTTACATCAAACTCAGACCAGACGGCAGTTAGAAGCACCAGATTCGTACTGATAACAAATCTAGTAGTGCTTCTAACTTGTACTTATGTGAGATGAACAAAAAATGTTGACCAGCCTTAAGATGACTTTCAGTAGTGAAACTTTTTATGAACCGTTTTCGGACTGCAGGTTTTTTTATATTTGTGAAAAAAAAATTGTTCTATTTAGGTAGATGAATTAGAGTGGTGTGTTTCATATAATGCAAAATCGATAAAACTAGATTGTGTAACTATTTATTTACATAAATCACTATCTTTTTGGTCTAGCGACACTACTGAGCATGAACTCCTGGGTTCGATTCTCAGATCGGAAAAGCTTTATTAGTTTTTTTTATTTATATCAGGAATGTCTCGGTAAAGACCCGGAGTCTTGTTTTGTGCGCGCTACCTGTTTAAACATGATTATTTTTCAAAATTCTAGAAAGCGTCTATTCTGCCTTCATGTGCTGAATTATTGGTAACCATAGTCAATAAAAACGAACAAATTAATGAAATATGTTGAATGCTCACAATATCTTTATCGATATTTTACATTATTTGAGTATGTAGCTAATTTATGTACTGTGTGAACCACGGCACATAAAATTGCCAATATATTCAAAGCAACCACAAAAGTTTAGAAATGAATTTTAGCACTTTATTTTATTACTTTATATAGAAACAACAATATCAATCAAAAGCAAGACAAAAAACTCCATTAATACACCTACTTTTTTGGCAAGCTTGATTATTTTTTGCCTTAGATTTTTACTATAAAGCTATTAACGTTTCCTTTTACGTACCGGTGGCGATAAAAAATCTCAATAAACATTATACGTCAGAGCCGTTATTCGGAACTGTCAATGATTAGCCTGGAAGCAACCCGTAGATTCCTTGTAAGGAAACTAATTAGTTTGAATTTGGCTCATTCCAAATTCTACGATAAACCCATTCTAGCGCAATTATATTTAATGAGGACATTAACGCATCGCTTAGTGTCTTGTTACAAAGAAAAACAATGCGCTAATTAGCTAACAACATTGTTTGGACGTCTCCATAATATATTTACCGAAATGTTAATAATACTACAAGCTATATTCAGGTATCCGGAATTTCGACAGTGTCGGTACTTGCGCATTCTGTTTTTCTGACTTTTTCACCAATTGACGGAGTGATTCATGAGGAAGGTTTAGATGTGTAATTCATGAAGGTTTTATGTAAACTGGCTGAAATGTGATGATAATATGAAAGATGCCGGAAAAAAAAATGCCGATTGATAGTTTTAAGATTCAAGATTCTTTATTTTGCATGAAATATGGTACATGATGATCTTATAAATCTTTAGTCAATTACCTGTGCGAAGTTGGGGCGAGTTACTAGTTATGATATAATTATAATCTAGTAACGACCCGCCCCGGCTTCGCAAGGATGCAATTTACAAAGTTTTTTTTTTCAAAATTGTCTTTCATTCAAACCTTTCCCTGACAATTACGAACACTACAAAAACAAACAGTGAAATCGGTCGAGCCGTCCTCAAATGATGCTCCGTCATTGAGGCAATTGATTTTTACTAATATAGATATTGTTTTATTTCAGTTCAAGCATTTGTCTATAAATGATTAAATTTATCTGGCAAGACTCATAAATAATATCTTAACAAATCATGTAAAAACCAGAAAACTAGTAATAGATAAGAAACGATTTGGGAGAAGCTTAATGATGAGTAGTAGTTGACAAGTTTGTAAAAGCGAGCCTTTTTAAACACACTTTTGATTGTAAAAGGCCTCTTAATGTAAGAAGACACAAAAATGCGGTTTGACCATTTGAATGAATAAAAATCTAATTTCAAATATATTTTTGTTTTCTTGGTAGCCTATTTTAGAAAATCGATTTACTTAGTTTTGCATTTCAAACGGCTGATGCTTAATTCAGTGTTCTAATAATCCCCTTGCAATGTATTTATTACATAACATGAACCATATAGAAAGACCTTGATTTAGGAATAAGCCATTGAATATGCCATTTTCACTTTCCAACGAAGTAATTACTATGCAGTTTTATCTTTAAGATGTTAATTAATGCTGATAAGAAAATTAATATTTAGAACGACTGATAAATATCTAAAAGTATCTTTGATAATCCTCCCCTTACTGCATTCAAAAACTGGATAAGTGCGAGCCGGACTCGCACACACAGGGTTCCGTTCCGTAGCATCAAACAATACATATAATAACAATATTTTTAACGCTCAAATTTACACTCAACAGCAAAACTAAATTTATTTTTCATAGTTTGTTAATCAAAAACCAAGTTACTGCTGCAGTTTGACGAAAAAGTCCCATATCTCAAAAACTAAATAACATCTTATTCAAACTAATTTTCATTGAAAGGTACTTTTAACGTTCTATAAACAAGATTTTTCCTCCTCTTACTTTAGAAATTAGAGGGGGGACACAATATTTATGGCTTTAGAAGCAAATATCTCATCAACCATTGACTTAAGAAAAAAAGTGATTTTAGGAAACACGATATCATTTTTCGAGAGCTTGTCGATCGACAGTATATGAGTATACCCACATAGTTATGTACAGTAGAGACCATAAGTGCAGTAGCAGTTTCACAAAACGATCGCATCAAAACAAGTCGCACTTACGACCTTTTTCCATAACAAACATTTTGCACACATACACGATCTCGTATATCGCTCTCTTTCATAATTATCTAGTCAGAAAGAGTGCGATATAATGATCATTTGCCTTAGTGACAAGCCTGTCATGTCGCGACGGAGTATTAAGTTAGTGATATTTAATTTCAAACAAACAATTATGTGTCTATCTGGCTTAGCGGTTAACGCTATAGATAAAATGTCTCGCACAGTATACTCTGCGTTCGAACCCAAGTGACATTACACTTTTTGTGTTTTAATTATAAATGATACGTTAGACCCGATGAGATATGTTTTTCTAAATATTAGTTGGAACTTATTATTAACAAAAAAGATGAGGGTGAATGTGAAACAAAATAAACTTCTGGATTGAACAAAGTAGTTAGTTATGACGTTGTTAGTTGGTGAACTTTGTTTCGAGCGTTTGTGTTATTATTACGATTAGCGTATTGTTTGATTGTCTTTATTCAAGATGCAAGCTAATATTAGTATTGATGACAGGGCAAATATTGTCACTTTGCGTAAAAATGGGCTTAATATTTCTCAAATTTCAACTGAAACTGGCTTAAAATGTGTAAGTTATTTTTAAAAATTATAATTATTATGATGGTGTGTGATTTTCTTATTATTAAATAAATTGCTAGTTGCAAGTGTGTAATCATATTTTGTTTTTTTTTAGAAATTCTGTTAGCCGTTAGGTAAAGAGTTTTGAGGAAGAAGGTAGTCTGAAAAGTCGTCTAAGAAGTGAAAGGCCGTCGCTTATTAACCCGACTCAGCGACGTTTTATGGTGGAAGAATATGAAACAAATGGTTTCATTCCAACTATAATGTTTGCAGAGCAATTGTATACTACATTACAGACTGTTCGCCATGCATTCCATGCTGAAGGTTTACATCATCGAAAGCCAGCTAAAAACCATTTTTGACACAAAAACACAGGGAGGAAAGACTACGTTTTGCTCGAGATTATTTACATTTTAACTGGGAGGTGACTGTATTTTCTGACGAGAAGACTTTCAAGTCTTGCCAAAAGGAAGACTTAATTTATGGCGAAAAAATAATAATACTTAATTTAATAAGTAGACCGGGTAACTAAATATTTAGTAATATTAACATAACCGTAAATAAAAAATAAAAAAAATTAAGAAATAAATTTTAAATTGGGGTTTAGTTTCAATATTCTTTTCGTCAAGAAAATGAACACTTAAGCTATAACCTCAATACATTCAATGTGACGTTACATTAAAAAAACACGTTCATAAAGTCCAACTCATATATTAGTATTCAATTAACTCTGCTGAATACTGATACCTATAATAAGCGGGTATCAACAATTATATTTGTGTTATTAGAATATCCTTTCCGTGTTATGTTATTCTTATTATGAATTGACTAAGTGGGTATACAACAAAAAATCTTATGAACGGTGATAAGAGACGACGGTGAGAGAGAGTTTTTTTGCCTAGATAGGAATGTGACGTCACATTCTCATAAAAGTTTGTTAATTTTATAAATAAATAAAACGAATAAACATTTTTGTTATCATTCAGCATGATTTTTGTATTTCCACCTTCCAACACCGAAATCATAAAATAAAAATCAATTAATGAGGTTAAATAATAATACAATAACTAACTAATATTTAACTTCTTATAAAAACATAAATAATAAGCATGACTATATTATAAATAAACATAAATACCTAACGACTTTCTGCTTAAAATACAAATATAATTAAGGTTTCAAAGAAACAAAAAACAGCCACACATTGTAATAACATGGATTCGAACTTGGACTTCATTGATCGTGAACCCATGCTCAGCCCAAACAGCTACCAACTCATGTTAATACTACGCGAATTTTAACAATGCAATGGTAAGAACAGGTCATCACTATGATGTGTATTCTAAATGCAACAGAAATATAATGCTATTTCGCGTAGTGTGACGACAGTTCATTAGTGTGTGTTATGTGTAGAATGTTGAGACATCACTCATACACGCACACGCACACACACTGCTGTATCGCGCTCGCACAGTTCATAGCAATGTAATCTTTAGCATGGTACTGCACTTTTGAGGTCTACTGTACATTGAAATATTTTTTTACTTTTTTTTTTTTTTTAATTTTATCAGAATTTCACATCACTTTTATGTGAACATAAACAACTGTGTGGTGCCAACAATCTCGGAGTAAAATGGCTGTGACATACAAACAGACGGACAGGGCGAATCTATAAGGGTTCCGTTTTAGCCATTTCGCTACGGAACCCCAAAAAGTATATAAATCCAAATACTTAGCATTCATGAATGTGCGAAGACAGGATTGTTGGATATTCTATATTTTTGAGGTCCTGAAAGGCAGGATGAACGAGTGAAGAATTTCACTTATTGAAGACAAAGCACATATTACGGTAGTCTATACCAGTACATAGAGATATATTTTGAAAACGGCCTTGTTCGTAGTAAAATCATTTCTTAACATCGATTTCTACACGAGTTCGCTCCAAGAGCCCTGCTTCAAACGTACCTCTGGCTCCGTTGCACAACGAGCTTACGTCAGCGAGCGCGCGGAGCGGCTTACGTCATTCGAGCGTATCTTGAGCCTCCAAGCTAAGTTAGAACTTGCGCCTATGGCTTTTAGAGTCGTGTTCCTTCGAAGACGGCTTAAGTATGATAGAACGTTTATGTTCACGTGAGTGGATGAGGCTCCGACGCGCCGCCGCCGGCTCAACGATTCTGAGAAACGTTCGAGTCGGCTCTCTAGTTTCGGACTTGAATATGAATCCTCCAACACGACGACCGAGCATAAACATATTTCTCAGAAGACGACATCGTCAGAATCGTTTACAGATAATTTCTTCTCCATGGGTTTTTATTAGGAATGTTTCATGAATGCAATTGAGCAAGGATTTCTAAGAAAATTCTTATTTGGAAATAAACGTTAATTTCACTATTTTAGTAAACGATTTCCCGCGATTTCTTTGGATTTGATATTAATTAACTAACTGAAGAAAAAATCTTAAAATCTTTTCCCGCGTAGGATGCAAAAATCTATTAAAGAAACAAGTTTTTAATAGCGCTGTAGTCGACGGGGTAGCCACCGGATATGGCTATCGTTATAGCTGTAATATGCCTCTACCTCTACCTATGCCTTCTAGGATACCTCTTTAGAACTTAGCATTTCCTGTAAAATATACAGATAAATTAAATAGCTTGATATTAAGTTTCAAACTCACATGTTCAGTAACATTTATCAGTAACACTGAAAACGGGCTATTAACCATGTTTACTATTTAAAAGATTTTAAACTATCATGGTCACTAACATTATCATTAACACTAGAAATGGGATATTGGGAACTTAAAACAATCAGTAAACATGGTAAATATCCCGTTTCTAGTGTTAATGATAATGTTTACTATTTGTTTTGAGTTCTCGCTATTTCGGCGCCGTTACAAGGATTTTTATCCGCGATCATGATGAATCATGGTGGTGGACTAAACATGGTAAATATTCCGTTTTCAGTGGTAATGATAAAGAGTGATATTACTTCAATCAAAATTGACATCCATAAAAATTAGTAATTCTTTGCATAAGCGTGGGTAAGGTTTCACACAAACGCGTATTATTTAATTGGCACTAACTTTATATATCTGATTCTCAGTTTTCAATGTTCATAAATTGAAAGGTGCTTCCATTCAGATATCGCGTCTTTCAAAAAGGCATAAACACAAGCTTACGACAGCGTGCACTCATGAATGACTTTATAAATGCTCACCGTATCTGCTTAAAACTTATCTCGCATTTTGCTGTCAAAAGGAATATTTTGTAAGATGACAAACCCTGAGTGCAGAGACTGGAAATGCAGGTGTATTTGAGACTATTTACTGACAGTTAACTTTATCAAAAACCTTACGTCGCTTGGTTTTGGTATATGGTATTCTAAGTAATGGAAATTATACAGGGTGTTTGGTTAAGCGTGGGCAATACTTTAAGGGAGTGAAGCATAAATATGAGCAACTCTTACTATGAGGCTAACTATGAAATATGATTTAAAAATCTGCTGTTGCGCACATTTTTTCGAGTTACGCGACCAATAATGAGCAGAGCAACTGATATTTTTTTCGCGGTGTCATGGTCGGTCCCATAGTAAAAGTTCATCATTTTCATGAGTGCTACACGCTCTAAAGTATTGCCCACTCTAAAAAAACATCCTGTAGAAAAACTCAACCCGAAAAAGAATTTTTGAAACGTTTCAGGCAACATTTGTTACAGTTGTCCATGCAGAAAGTGGAGATAAATTGAATTGTCTAAATACTTTAAGCGCCAGTTCAAGACATAAATACTTATCTAAACAAGGTTTCTGGCAAACATCTAGCACTTTTATAAAATTGGACAGTAGTTTTTATCGGTACAGAATGATATTTACACAAACATGGAGATTGTATTGGCAAAGGGCTTTGGTGAATCAATAGATAACACAAATTGATTTGCTATAGATATTGATACATGACGGTTTACGCTAAGAAGTTTCGCAGGTCCGAACTGTGCATAGAGGGCATTTTTGGCCCTATACAGTGTTATATAGAGTTGATAAATACCAGGTAACACGTTTAGGTATATGGTCATTAATCACTATTAATTTACGTCATATAATGGATGCATATCAGCATGCATTATATGACGATGATTAGTTCTTGGCATTTTTACTGTTAAATTGATCATGGTTGAACGGATCGTCATAAATGACAATCTGTTAGCGTTTTCAAGTCATTTAGCTGTTACTGTCAATCTGTTCAATCCAATAAATGATTGAAATAGATACGAGCAAAACTTATGCTGTCACTTACGGAATATATCCTCAATGATTGTTCATTATTTTTGAGCTCCCGTAAGTGACAGTATAAGTTTAGTTGTAAACCGTGAAAGCTTAAAACAGTGATAGATACGAGCATTGGTTAAAGCTAACCTGAACACCAACAAAGTAATTAACAAAGATACCCAATGTCACTGCCCTGGATTAAACTTAGCTGTAAGACTCAACTTAGTTTAGCTATCATGAAAGTCTAAAGTTCAGAATTATAGATTCGTCCAAGTATATAACTACAAGCAAACTTGACATATTCTGCTTGCAATTTATTTGCATGTATGCTAAATGTGTGCAAAAACTCAACAAGTCTCCTGCTTAAAGATAGACCAGTTCTCAAACTAGTTTCTTTTGCCAGACACTTTGCATTAACACTATTTTAAGTCGTCTACAATAAAATAATAAAATTGTGTGTTCAACAAAGTGATCGAGAAACTTTGTCTCAGCTACTTATTTTAAAAATCCGAATTTATTTAGTCTTTGTCACAGTCAATTTATTAGCTGTTTGCTCCAAAAATATAGACGCTTCTATTTAAGCTGTTTTCACCGAAAAAATACAACTTCTGATATTTTTTTTTTAAACATTTAATGAAGCAGAATCTTAGTATGACAATGTTTGGGCCAACAAATCATGTGGATCATCCGATATTAGAGGCGTCTTTAGAGCCCTACAGCACAAACTGCTGATACTGACATAGAAGACCCAGAGCCATTCTATTATTGTTTATTTTTAACCAACTTCCATAAGGGGGAGGTTATCATTTCGTCTGTTTTTTTTTGTATGTATGTTCAGCGATGTCTTCGCCAATTGTGAACCGAATTTGATTATTCTTTTTTGTTTGGAAGTATATTATTCTGCGGAGGTCCCGTTTAAATTTGGTGAAGATCTGATGCTGATCTTAATAAACAATGGAACTCTTCAATTAGACAGTAAATCTGCCGTGATTGCTGCAATCGCTTGGATGTTCAGTGTTTACACAACACCATAACATAACATCACGCCTATAAGCATGACATGTATTGTTAACGGTTTACTAATGTTTAAACTCCTTTGACAGTTTTTAACAGACTAAAAAAAAGGTTCTATGTCCGACTGTATGTATTTTTTTTGTGTGTTCACCGATTTCTCCGCCAGTTGTGGATCGATTTTCAAAAAAAAAAATTATTCGGTCCTTTCCTGAGGTGGTCCCATTATCACCAAGTCAGAATCGGATAATGGAATCCCAGGCCAAACGAGGGCAACCCACAAATTTTATACAATGTTTTTCAATAATCTCTCACGCAATTCAGATATTTGTGTGTGGTAATCATCATCTCATGTTGCTGAGCTGATGATGGAAGGTATAAGTTAGGATCTGTTGATGGGATCCCAGGAAAATTAAGGGCAACCCTCAAATTTTATGTTCGTAAGACGGGGCCGCCACTACTGGGCCACCGCTGCTCTCCTATTTTAATGATTCTTTATTTATTTGGAAGAATAAAAACGACTTCAAAAAAGTAAAAAATAACTTTAGCTTCAGAAGTCGGTGACTTGTGTTTGATTCAGTTTTTATTGTCGAAGTCGTTTTTATTTTTTGCAAAAATATTTTTTTTTTTTTAATTATTATTTCAGGCAAATTCAAATGATAAAATAAACTGATACAACTGACCAAGCAACGAAATGTTACGTCCCTTTAAACATGTTTGTCGAAGTAGCTATACGAACATAATATCACGCCTATTATCCCCGAAGGGTTAGACAAATGTGTACCGAATAGAGCACCCAAATTTCGCCAGTTATATTATAGTCACGTCTTTTAGGGGGCGAGCCTATTGCATATTGCCATCAATTGGGCGCAAACCAAGACTCCGGGCTGCTATTGACTAATATCCTTCTTATCCTACACAATAATATTATAAATGCGAAAGTTGGCGAGGATCGATGGATGTTTGTTACTCTTTCACGCGAAAACTACTGAAAGGATTTGGATGAAATTTAGCACACAGATAGTTCATGACCTAGATTAATATATATTAATCTAGGTCATGAACTATCTGTGTGCTAAATTAGGATACTTTTTATCCCGGTACTACGATCCCGTGGGAGAGTACACCACGCAGGCGAAGCCGCGGGCATAAGCTTGAACCTAGTGAACCCGATCGGATAATCGAACGCAGAAGCTCGTGTTTAACAGTAGCGCCTGCGACCACCACTCGAGTACAATATTAAAGCACAATTAGTGTACATATCATCACATACCTGGTGTGGCGAGAAAGGCGGTCTTGAGTTGGGAGCACCTGGAGGTCCTGGTGGCGGGTACCGCTGAGGGTACGATCCAGGCGGGCCGTACGCTCCCGGGGGCTGTTGTGGACCGCCTGGGGCACCCCCGTAAGGGGGCCCACCATAGCCCCGAGGCGGCTGAAACAAAACATTGGAACTTTAACAATCAACTTCAAAGATCATTTATTTTATCTCCGATCAGAAAAGGCTAGACACGGGGAATGACGCCTTATACCGGATACAATGATCATGTTACGGAGTTACAGCCTAGTCTGAATCCAAGAAGTGGACAAACAGTGATTATGCAAAGCAGTTTTCCTAAAGTAACTTAAGGGTACAAGACTGTCGAGACGCGTAAAAAGCTAATAACAAAGGCACAGATAAAGAAACAGCCCCATTACCGTCAATTTTAATATTAGCGCAATAACACGAGGTCGTTAACCGAATTCGGGAGCCTTTGGAATTCAGAATAACGTGCAAATGTAAATAAGAAGTGAGCGCGCCTGTCTTTTGACAAGTTTAACAGACAATGACTTAACCCTGTTCGAACATATTCTTCGGCGGTGTTATACCAGAGACAGCATTATGACAATCATATTATTGAGGCTATGGCAAGAAAGAAGGTGTCTGATGAGATGACGAGTAATAGAGAAGTATGGAAGAAGAAGACATGCTGCGCCGACCCCAAATGATATGATTGAGGATATTTTATAAGCGCAACCTGAATATACATTATTGGTTACCATAATGGCGTGTGGCTAAATAATAACAGCCGCTCAGGTCGATCTTTATGTTAAGCCGTGCTTCCCTAGGTTGGTCCGTGGATGGGTGACCACCCATTACATACCGAGTTCCCTATGTGCCTCGAAAACCATGTTAAGCCGTTGATCGCGGCTGTCATTTGTAGATCTATAAGTAGTTACAGGTGGCCCGAAAGTCTGACAACCAGTCCTATCAAGGGGTATCGTATTACAGGACTAACTGGGTTGTGGAGGTCAGATACTCTATGTATAATACTGGTCTTCAGCTGCATCCGGTTAGACTGAAGCCGACCCCAACCTACTTCAGAAAGGCTAGGCAGATGATAGTTACAATAGTGATGATATTACTATTGTATATGTAGGTGACAAAAAATCTATCTTTAAGATAGTAGGGAATAAGATCATCAATTCCTAATCTAATAAGGGTTATGAGACCGGCTTATGACGGTAGGAATTGTCATATTTATGACAGTTCTGAGGTAAGCAGGTCCAAAATTTGCTACTCAATGGAGATAACTTTTAGGGAATGAATTAATGATCCCTGGAAATAATCCAAGCGGATTTTATTTGAGGGGTCTAGAAAACTTCAGTTTTTAATTGAAATAGAGTTTAAGTTTTTTATCCAGTTTTGTACAGACAATTTGCTGAGCAACGTCGGCATTGCTCAGCAAATTGGCTAACACATTTAACTGTTCGTAAATTCGAACCGCAACTGAATGACGAATGGCTTTAACACTAAAAATTTAAAGTAGTGTCAATCGAAAAAAAAAAAATGAATTTACCAATCCGTAAACTCCATGAAGAGGCATCATAGAAAACTAACTGACTGACGGAACGCCTGAAAAAACTCCAACGACATGATTTTTTATATTTAGTTCTGAACTCATATCTTTTTGAATTTTTGCTAATCAATTCTTCTGGGTTGTGTGCTTATTTGACCTCCACAACCGTCACTCTATGTAAAAGGCTGGTATTTAGCAGGATCCGTTTAGAATAGAAGCTGGCCCCGTTGGGAAATGGCCAGGCAGATGATGAATTCATCAACTCAATGAATTTAAAATCACAAAAGGGGGGGGGGGGGGGGGGGGCACAACAACAACAATCCTAGTATCGCTTAAAAGTATTTCGGGACGAAAAAAAAACAACATTATTTTTATTATGAAAGAAACACGTGGATGCCGAGATTCAAACATTTTCATTTAGATAAGGTTCTCAATTTATTTTCGTACTCATTCATAATCTCCAGGACTATACACGAAGGTATTATAGATTAGTACTGTTATAACATATCTACGTTTGTGTGCCACGATTCATTGAGTGCACTAAAACATATAAACATGTTTGTGTTTGCAAAACAAATTGTGCAATAGATGGATCATAACTGATTTTTATTTTACATGGACTTTTTGCCCATCGTTGATCAATGAGAGTGATATCAAACACCAGAAACCAATCGTACACTAGTTTTACGAAAGGTAAACAATATTTTGTTTGTATCAATCGTTTCGAGATAAACGGAAAACACTTCATTAGAAGTAAAGCTTTAAATGAAAACAAACCACGATTTATTAATTTCGTACTTCATTACGGACAGCGCTATAAAAACTCATCACATATGCGCTGGGTTTAATAAAACCCTTTTTGTCGAAAGCCTCTCTAATGTGCCCGTAAAATTAATGCGCTTTTACTGTAATATCAATTTTCAGACAGATACCGTGACTAAATAATTGACGTTCGAAATAATTCGCTGTGCCAACAAAGTCGCCCGCTTCAGTTTTCAGCTCTCATTTTGTTCTATGATGGAAATTCAATTATTCGTACGAGCCCCGCTCCGACGAGGCAAACGAGCGAGCGAGCGGGATCTGTATTACTCTTTGATCAATGTTTTACGTCTCCAAACTAAGGCCTTGTCCTGAAGGCTTCCGGATGTAGTTTGACTAGGAGATATGAGACCTGTGTTCGCCAATTAGAGTTACATTTTTACGAACATTGGTGTGTTTTATGGCGGATTCAATGATTTATGGGGGCGGTGTGCCGGGGTGCGGCGTGCGCGGGGTGTGGTGAGGGTTGCGCAGGGTACGGGCGCCGGGGGGCGGCGGCGCGCCATTGGCCGCCTCTGCATCGATCGCGCGACGAGCTCGCAGCGGCCCGCCCGCGCCAGCCAGCCTCCACCTACGTTAATAAGTAATCATCCGACCCCGCGATACCTCAGCGAGTTTTCCGGACAGAGCTGGAGCCGCCGAGACGGGCCTCGTCTCTCCAGTCGGCTGGAACAAAGAGCCACCGCATAGGGCGACATCCGTATTGATTTATGCAGTAATTGACCCGCGGGTAGGTGCGCAGCCCGCGCACCGCCCTCCATACGCACCTATCCTATTTGTTTCATATTATGTACTATTATGTCATCTCAATAGTACTCAATAATGTTACCGACTCATAGAAAAAAGTTAATATCAATACTTTGAAAAGATATAGGTACAAAATTTATCAGGGACGTCAGTCTCTCAGAAGTACCTACCTAATAAAGAATAAAGAAAAGCTTGTCCTATATTTTGTAATACGCAATAAGTGAAACCCGAATAAAATCTCGGTGACCCATTGCCTCAAAGCCGCCTTCAAGGGCCTCATGAAAAGTTCATTTAGAGATACGAAAGGCTGTTTGTAGTCTCGAGTACTGCAGGGATCAGTGAATACCGCAAGTCAGGAAAGCAAAACAGACAAAACCGCTCTGTAATCGTTAAGGTTGCGGGTTGAAAATACGAGAGTCTAACGTAAACCACAACGAAACGTAACGTAAAAGGTATTTCATTTTCGCAAGCGGCTCGGAAAGCAGCCGAGCCGTGGAAAACAGTTTCGAGAATGAAATATAACTATATACATCTTTCGAGTGAATTTTGCCCAGCAAATAAACATGATAATAATTTAAATGCTTTAACAGAAGATGCTGTTGTTTTAAAGGGTAGTTGCACTAACTAATTTGACGAAAGAAGATGTGGTTACATCTATGCTACTAGACAATGAAGTTAGTTTTCTACAACTTTACATCATAGAACTTTTGTATCTTTGACCATATTCTTATCTCATACAGGTAATTTGCATAACAAATGTTACCCATTCTTAGATTCTAAAAGCCTTTTACAAACAATTCTAGTTAGAGCACATAAAATAAACATTATTTGCGTACGTGTTGACCAAAATAGACTGTGTGTGACTATGTAACAATGTAAATTGTGCGTGAATAACGCTTTCCGTAGTAAACTCAGCTGTTAAGTGTCATTGTGACTGAAATGTAAAACACCTCTTACGAATAAGGAATGTTGTTGTAATATTTTATCAAGCCGACTATACTACGCGTGTTCCTAAGTTTGATACGAATGTATTAATACTTGCCGTTTCTTATCTCATAATAGTTATTAAAACTAGAGGTAGTGAGTATCTAAAATAGCGATCTCACTCGGTTAAACAGTCATAAATATTCAAGTGCTTTAAATTCAAACTCCGATAACTGGGTAAACGACACAATCTAAACATAGGACTAGTTCTGCCGGCTCAGTAGCTGGCATGAGACAGCGTGGTGCGAAATGCGGTGTACCAAGTTAATTGGCATAATTTAATGAGATAATATGGCAGAAATTACGGAGCGCGCGAAGTGCATCAAATGCGACAGTGCAAGTGAGCAGTGCCGTTAGGAATGTGACCGGATTCCGATCCAGCTTGTCGACACGACCGCATTCACCCACTTACACCGCTATTATGTCATTACCACTGGCCTAAACATTAACCCCATAACTCATAATGAATAACTCAGTATTTTTATTATATACCACGGTCTTAAAATAAGTTGGTTATAGGTATGCTGTCTTATGTTGTGGAATTCTGCTTAACGAATTCAATTTTTCCTGGAAATAACTATACCGACTGCTTTCGTGCGACGTGGAAATTTCTACTTCCCACGGCTGCAGTCGCGGGAAGTTGAATTTCAACCATAAAAGGTTGTTCTGTGTCGGTATTTTTAAACATTGTTACTGTGTAGACGTGTCCCTCTATAATCAGTTTATGACGTCTGTTGGCAAAGCTTGGCGAAAATGGCAATCCTAACGACTTCTCATGAGGAAATGGCATCAAATGGCCGAATAATAGCTACAATAGAACAGTATACCATTGGCATACTACGTCACAATATTTTCAAACCCGGTTCCCATCCTATTGATAAGGTTATGTTTGTATAGAACTGGTCGTGGGTTCAGTAACAAGATAACTATGATAAGTTCCTTAGTCCATTTACTAATAATCTTGGGAGTTTCCAAGGCAATGCAGATTGATGGTTTTTTCGGCATCTTGATCTAGGGTCTAGTTTTATATTCTGTATTGATCGTATTCATTTCATCTCAAATACCTCGATAAATCGTATCGTAGGTACATTTTGCAAGCCCAGTTGCCAGTATCCGGTAATCTGCATCTTCACGGATCCTAATTCAATCAGCTCCTGTTCATGCAGGGCAGCCAGAGCAAAATATAAGTTAATTAAAACCGGGCACAGTATGCAATAGCAAAAGATTATCAAGAACACTGAACGCATGTTTATTATGGTGGCTGGTAGGGTGTAGTCTCCTTCAATGGCCCACCCACAGAAAACGGTAGGTTGATCTATACTTAGCCAGGCCACCACGCGATCAATTTATTATTAATATTGTGTACGTCCTATAAATATAATCTATTCATATTCATGATTGTGCATATGTCAAACAAAACGAAATGTCAGCAATAACTTATCTCCATCCTTTAACGGTGTATGCTACCCTCTTTGAAGCCGACTAAGCATTCAGCTATGCAGGAGCAAGATGCTTAGAAAACTTGCAAATTGGAACGCCCACTGCTTCTATCAAAGAAATATCGAGTCTTGAACTTAATCTCCGGTACCAATTTAAAATAGTTGAATGAAGGCATTTTATGAGTTGAAGCAACGCGGCAACGTTGATTCTCAAAAGTACCAGGATATTGAATTGCTGTTCGGAATTTTTCAGAATTATATAATAATAATCATTTATTTATAAAAAGGGGCACATTTACAATAAAATATCTTAACAAATAAAATGGAGCACAGTTGCTTATTGCCTGAACTAGGTTGAACCTGTGTTTCAGGCTACAAGGTGCATAAATACCTACTTAAAATAAATAAATTAACATTAAATGAAAAGTAAAGTACTAAAATTAAAACTTACATAAAAAAAAAGTCAAAAAAAATAAAACGAAGATAAGAATTAAGTTAACAAAGTTGCTATTTGCCAATTAACACAACACCGTTGAAGCTGATGGACCTCTTTTTTTTTAATCAACTATTTTGTCCATAAGGTAGATTAAGATAGGCCATACCGTTTTTTATACCGTACGGAAAAGTGTTATTTCGTGTTCCACGATGAATTGTAGTGGCGTGGCGTGGGGAATGCAGGTGAAGGGCTTTAATAGCCCGTGGCCGTGCAACTTGATGATTACACACGTGTGGAAAGTTGTTTGGTGTGAGAGCCACTTTACGCTTTGCGTAACACTTTTGAGATAGCCGGTATTTTTGGGACAAAGTAAAAGGAAAACTGTATTTTATTTTGTTGGCTTTGGTTACTGTTGAATATTATTTTTGTCTTATTTGCCTTGATGTATATCAAGGCCGCTCAACCTTTTTATCAGTGGGGCAAAATTAATTATTTAAATTCATAGACGGGCCACTGACCACTGACGGTTGAAATTTTTAAGTACTACCTACTTTTGATAGCAATAAGGCCAATAAACCTTAACTTATATTATGTTATTGTGCAATAAAAAATAATACAACATTTTCAAAATTAATCTTTTAATTAGAATAAATAGCACGTTCTGCCAAATAAATAAAATCAACTAAAATCTACTAACGTACAGCGGATAGAATGGAATCTAAATTATTGCTACAATTAATGTGATTTCTGAAATTATTTCTGTTTGTGATTGTTTGTGTTATGGTCAGATGGTGATAGAAATTTTAAACTTGCTCACACGGGCTTGGGATTAGGCGGCCGTGATGTAGATGGTGAATGCATATGGTGCATTGAAATTGTCAACTATCCGGATTTTTTGCTATTTCTACCGAGTCATAATTTGTCGGTTTCGGTGGCGGTTTAGTCACCTTCATCCTACAAGGAGGTATAGGTATATGTTCAGCATAGGACCAAACAAAAAGCTAAAGGTTGCTATCCAAATTGTGAGTAGTTTAAACTAATTACGGCTACATCCATTGAGGATTTCAAATCATCTCCAGTTCTACTGTAATCAGAGTAAAACTATTAGAATGAACAGTTGATGGCAGTTTTCTATTTTTTTGTAGAAGATTGATAAACTGTCCAAGTCGCGCTTATACGCACCGTCTGTTTGGGTTTCCTTGATGTCATGGGTTTATTGGATTCTATTTTTGACTCTTTGAGGTAAGATTTGTGCCAATTGAACAACATGTTACACATTTTTTTTTAGCGCAGTAAGTTTTTTTGACTCTTAAGGTAAGATTTGTCCCAACTGTACAACATGTTACAAATATATTTTTCGAGTAAGTTTTTTTGACTCTTTTAGGTAAGATTTGTCCCAACTTAACAACATGTTACACAATATTTTTTTCGAGTAAGTTTTTTTGACTTTTGAGGTAATATTTGTCCCAACTGAACAACATGTTACACAAATTGTTTTCGAGTAAGTTTTGTTGACTCTGAGGTAAGATTTGTCGCAACTGAACAACATGTTACACAATATTTTTTTCGAGTAAGTTTTTTTGACTTTTGAGGTAATATTTGTCCCAACTGAATAACATGTTACACAATATTTATTTGCGCAGTAAGTGTTTTTGTCTCTGAGGTAAGATTTGTCCCAACTGTACAACATGTTACAAATATTTTTTTCGAGTAAGTTTTTTTGACTCTTTGAGGTAAGATTTGTCCCAACTGAACAACATGTTACACAATATTTTTGTTGCGCAGTAAGTGTTTTTGTGTCTGAGGTAAGATTTGTCCCAACTGAACAACATGTTACACAATATTTTTTTCGAGTAAGTTTTTTTGACTTTTGAGGTAATATTTGTCCCAACTGAACAACATGTTACACAAATTTTTTTCGAATAAGTTTTTTTGACTCTGAGGTAAGATTTGTCGCAACTGAATAACATGTTACACAATATTTTTTTTGCGCAGTAAGTGTTTTTGTCTCTGAGGTAAAATTTGTCCCAACTGTACAACATGTTACAAATATTTTTTTCGAGTAAGTTTTTTTGACTCTTTGAGGTAAGATTTGTCCCAACTGAACAACATGTTACACAATATTTTTTTTGCGCAGTAAGTGTTTTTGTCTCTGAGGTAAGATTAGTCCCAACTGAACAACATGTTACACAATATTTTTTTTCGAGTAAGTTTTTTTGACTTTTGAGGTAATATTTGTCCCAACTGAACAACATGTTACACAATATTTTTGTTGCGCAGTAAGTGTTTTTGTGTCTGAGGTAAGATTTGTCCCAACTGAACAACATGTTACACAATATTTTTTTCGAGTAAGTTTTTTTGACTTTTGAGGTAATATTTGTCCCAACTGAACAACATGTTACACAATATTTTTGTTGCGCAGTAAGTGTTTTTGTGTCTGAGGTAAGATTTGTCCCAACTGAACAACATGTTACACAATATTTTTGTTGCGCAGTAAGTGTTTTTGTGTCTGAGGTAAGATTTGTCCCAACTGAACAACATGTTACACAATATTTTTTTGCGCAGTAAGTGTTTTTGTCTGTGCGGTAAGATTTGTCCCAACTAAACAACATGTTACACAATATTTTTGTTGCGCAGTAAGTGTTTTTGTGTCTGAGGTAAGATTTGTCCCAATTGAACAACATGTTACACAATATTTTTTTCGAGTAAGATTTTTTGACTTTTGAGGTAATATTTGTCCCAACTGAACAACATGTTACACAATATTTTTGTTGCGCAGTAAGTGTTTTTGTGTCTGAGGTAAGATTTGTCCCAACTGAACAACATGTTACACAATATTTTTTTCGAGTAAGTTTTTTTGACTCTTTGAGGTAAGATTTGTCGCAACTGAACAACATGTTACACAATATTTTTTTGCGCAGTAAGTGTTTTTGTCTCTGCAGTAAGATTTGTCCCAACTAAACAACATGTTACACAATATTTTTGTTGCGCAGTAAGTGTTTTTGTGTCTGAGGTAAGATTTGTTCCAACTGAACAACATGTTACACAATATTTTTTTCGAGTAAGTTTTTTTGACTTTTGAGGTAATATTTGTCCCAACTGAACAACATGTTACACAATATTTTTGTTGCGCAGTAAGTGTTTTTGTGTCTGAGGTAAGATTTGTCCCAACTGAACAACATGTTACACAATATTTTTTTCCAGTAAGTTTTTTTGACTTTTGAGGTAATATTTGTCCCAACTGAACAACATGTTACACAATATTTTTGTTGCGCAGTAAGTGTTTTTGTGTCTGAGGTAAGATTTGTCCCAACTGAACAACATGTTACACAATATTTTTTTCGAGTAAGTTTTTTTGACTCTTTGAGGTAAGATTTGTCGCAACTGAACAACATGTTACACAATATTTTTTTGCGCAGTAAGTGTTTTTGTCTCTGCGGTAAGATTTGTCCCAACTAAACAACATGTTACACAATATTTTTGTTGCGCAGTAAGTGTTTTTGTGTCTGAGGTAAGATTTGTCCCAACTGAACAACATGTTACACAATATTTTTTTCGAGTAAGTTTTTTTGACTTTTGAGGTAATATTTGTCCCAACTGAACAACATTTTACACAATATTTTTTTTGCGCAGTAAGTGTTTTTGTCTCTGCGGTAAGATTTGTCCCAACTAAACAACATGTTACACAATATTTTAAACGAGTAAGTTTTTTTGACTCTTTGAGGTAGGATTTGTCCCAACTAAACAACATGTTACAAAATATTTTTTTGCGCCGTAAGTTTTTTTGCCTCTTGAGGTAAGATTTGTCCCAACTGAACAACATGTAACACAATATTTTTTTGCGCATTAAGTGTCTTTGACTCTTTGAGGTAAGATTTGTCCCAACTGAACACCACGTTGCACAATATAATATTTTTTGCTCGGTCAGTATGTTGTTCCTTTGCTTTTTTATCGTGTGTGTCGCCTTGCTAATTATAGATAAATAAGGCTGATTATGTAGGGCATGTTTCACTTTGAAGTCATACACTCTTGTTTTTCCAGACAATCATCTGGCTAAGCCGAAAGCCATTAAGACAAATTCGTTTCAACTAACCGTAGCAAAATACTTTTTATAATTCCAATATAATTAAGCATCGTAACAGTTACATAATTGACGAACGTCATTCAACATATAGAGCGAAACGAAATTGTTAAACACCTCAAGGAAACAATATTATTATGTATAAAAAGTAAACACCGTTTAACAGCGATGTTAATGACCTATGACTAATACAAGAGGCCTGTAATGTATAACATTGGCATTCGTACAAACAGCAGCGGCAACGCGCGCGGACGGATACGAGCAAACATTACATAACTTTGATTGTGTTTGTAAAAAGTTGGGGATTCCCTCCACTACAAGCGCATCTTGCTTACACAGACACACTGCAGATGTGTGCGTGTAACCTTGCCTTCCTTTACATATTAAACGCCGTCGGGCTATCCCTTTGCGTACCCACACAAAAAAGTCGAACCATAACTATATTGTTAACAGAAAAAGAAAATGAATGAGATTCTCTGTTACCGCTATTATTATTATCTCCAGCGTGCTCCTGTGAGGAACGATAAAGGCCCACTGACCGGTTCACTTTTTATTCGTGTCGAGTATCAACAATGGCACGTAAACCGTATTCATCGAATATCATCTGTTTCTACTTCCGACCACACGTGCCTTGAATAACGGTTGCAGGAATCTTGACATTGAATAAGATTTCATGTTGTCGAGTTTTACCTCTCTTCATCAGAATTTATCTGAAGAAATTTTATTTTGGATTGAATGTAAAAAAAACTCATCTGATATGAATGTGTTAGCAGTGTTTTATGTTTCAGAAAATGTGTCAAGATTAAGATGTCGTTGAACATTTTTATTACAAATATCCTCTCGTTTTCGACTTGGCAACGGTTTCCTTTACGAGGTTGTAAATTAAATGAAAAAAGTAAACAAAAGAAGCGTTGCATTAGCGGTTAGCGCGAACGATAACGCGCACGTTTGCGTCGGCGACTTTGTCGTCACGGACTAGCGGAAGGCAAATACGAATGTCTGTGTATTTAATTATAAGACTCTATAAATAGAAAGAGCATTACGTCGTGTTATGCGGTCGGTTACGGCAAGTTATTTCGGTCCGCGCCGTCACGAGCCCCCGTGAATGTCAAGCTCGCGGTAACTCTAACTAGGTGCCACGGCGGTTGGGCAACAGGTGGTATGCACCGCGATCTTAGACAAGTAAACATTTGCATGCACCCAACGAAATGCAATTGTGGGCTAAACATAGTTGATTCCTCCCACTGCAGCAACTATTCGCATCTGGGCTGAAGTAAATTCCTGAATATTCATCGTTACTGTAAGTTGGATTGGACTCAAAAGAGCGTCCAGAAACCGTCAACCTTAAATTAACAGCCAACATCTCCCTTGATTAATTTCTCAAGGAAAAAAGTAATGACAGACAGTTCGATCATACCAAACAGGCCAGCTGACATTAAAATCATAATTAGAATTTGAAAACAACATTAAAAAGTTACAATAATCATCAAATTACATAATCAGAAATGTAAACAAACGATCACAAGTGTTACTGACCTAATAAGGCGACCCCTTTTCCACCCAAGACGGTTCAATAAAGAACTCCCTTTAGGTACGTAGTATCTAAAGTAGGTACATAAGAGTGGCGGTCGTGACCTCTTAATATATACTCCAATGTATAGACACGCTCCCCGCTTTACGAAGTACCTACTGACACATCACATCAAGAAATGTTCACCCCAATATGGATAAGGCGTCTTTGACAAGTTGATCCCATTTAAATTGAGATTTGAGATAAAATGGAGCGTAGTTACAAAAGTATTTCATTGATAAAATTATGACTATATTTAGATTTGATGAACTTCTTACAATTCAACGAACTGGAGAGACTCAAGGCTTTATCCAGAATAAAAACTTTTAATGAAACATTACTAGCTCATGTTTTATTTCTGAAGAATACCAAAACACGAATAGGAACGTGAAAAAACCCAAGAGATGAATATATGCTGCTTTGCGCATCCAAAAAGTATTATTATACCGGATTGGATACCGCATCTTGCTTCGCGGCCTGTTTTCTTCGCAATACTCGGACTAAACCAACACTTAGGGCATATTTTAACATTTTCAACCAACCACGTCAAGACAACTCAGCAGTTAGTTATTAAAACATTTTAGTAACTGTTTTACTTTTACGTTACGTTTGATATCGTCAAAGTTATTGCTCTCAGTTCTTAAAGAACGCGCTTACTTTAACTTCAAAAACAATAAACATAAAAAGTAGAACAATAACATCTTTTTATAGACTTCTAAATCGGCATAACGTTGTTTGATAATGGCACTCGTAATAAACATGAATCCTGGCCGTAATCTTTTTACATACATCGCGTGTAGTACCTAAACATTCACTATAGGTGTATAGGTATGGAAGTCATTTACCTTTCCGGCTGCGCTCAGACTCAGTCCTTGGCAATGGCCCCTTTCACATACGAACAAGTATACACATTTATCGATGTTACGTAACATTGTTTGCATCATTAATGTTGGCTAACGTTTGGTTTATAAAATTTTGCTCGTAAAACTGTTGTGTGGGAACAAAATTCGTAGATCTTAGAAGTTAGAAGCTCGATGATGGTAGTATTTTGCGATATACTAGTTTTACATAACCCATTTGCAAATATGATTTTGGTAGACATGAAATTAATTAACGTTGATTACACTATGAATATGTCTGTCTTGGTAATCTACAGTCCCAGTAATTAGAGAGCAGGTCACTCTGGTTGTCACGCACACAAACCAAAGTGATAATGTGCTTGACCTACACAGACCTCCCTTGTTATTAATCCGACGTTTTGATTTCAACCGACGACCGGCGAAGGGAGCTGGCAATTACGTGACGTCACCACGGTTTAACGACCCCATTACAACATTCAACATATTGTATGAATGAATGCAAGCCGCGTGACGGCTGACGTTTTTGTTCGTCGATACGTCGCAGAGTAAGGTGCAGGTTGTTGCGCCACCACTCAGATGAGGTGTGACACAGGTGTTTAACAAAGTTTGTCTATACATAGTTTCATTCATACGGTGGGGAATTATTTTCAATCAGAAATCATCGTTGCCAAATTGTATAGATTGACAATAGATGGACGTCAAAACAATTTGCGCGCGTCATCGATACACGCTTCAATTTAAACATTTGTGAGAAGGTCACTACACCACTATGCTCGAATCAAAATTGGCACATGCCAAATGAAATTTTAATAGATGGCAGTTAAGCGTTCGTTGACCTAATGCGGTAGACGATCGAGGTCGTGCCCATTATCCAAGCACAGCACAATGACACGATTATCGGACGGCACGCGGGTCCGAGACGGCTCGCATTGATTTTACGAAATCCACATCACGGACTCAGAATGAACGGTCTCCGTCGGCCCATTCATCTCGTTTTCATGTACACACCGCCGCTATTGCGATACGAAAGTGAGAGCGAAATTTACTCGGGCTGCAACTACGCACAGAACCGCCATGTATTGCCCTAAATACGACGAGAGAATAGATAACGGCCATTAGGTAATTAATAATTGAACAGCGTTTGAATTTGAATATTATTAAGCTATTGTGGGTGGAGGTGATTTTGGCATAGCTTTGTTACAAGAACTGCATTACAGTTTTATACAATGTGCTGTGTAAATACAACCTGACCATAACATAGGTACGGGAATAGAAGTAAACGTATTTCGCCAAACACTTAACTCTGATAACTGTATCTGAGTTAAGTGTTTAACGAATTTGGTATTTCTTGAATGGGGTAAGTTTATTAATGGAATTATTTCAACTATGTTTGATATACAATATAAAAACAGTTACTGATAAACCGAGATAACCTTGCACAATGCCATTCTGTATTTTGGAATCAAATATTACGAGTTGCAGGCTTCATAAAGGAAAGGCGCAAAATCATGATTCAAGATGTTGAAGGTAACAAAGGATTAAGAACAAATCACAACAAACGTAGTGCAAAGGACCCAAATATTACATCGATCGACGCCGACGATGCAGAGTTACCGACACATTCTATGCAGAAAACAGATGAACCGCATAGACAAAAACGTACACAACGAAGGATACCAGATGCAAGACAATTGTGTATGTAGACAAACACACACATACCCACATCACACACAGCTAAATCTAAATATAGCGAGCGCCGATATCAGCGGCTCGCCCTTGAACCAGTCGCACGGAAACATTTTATTATTATTACCGAGCTGTCGGCGAGCACGAGTATGTCGGGTCGTCGACCCCGCAACCACGTGTCTCCTTATCGACAACTATCTAACACGATTGTGGGTAAACAACATGCCGAGATAAATGACTAATTCCACAATGCTTGCCTATTTGAGCCATTCATAAATAATCAGCGTAACGTCATAGCGATTTCGTTGACAATAACCGTCTGTGATTCAGAGTACCACGTTGAATTCTCAATGAGCTAGGACATCCTACGTTTAATCAACAAATTGTCCTTAAGTTTCAACAGTACTTCATAACTCTTAAGTTTCGCAATATCGCAAACTTGGAGAAAACAATATTAGAGGCTGCCAGAAATCGATACCGCACAAGTCGGCCGCGCGGTTGAAGAAAAGCAATGCAATACGTCCATAAATAATAAATCGTCTAATTGTAAAAGGCCGTGACGGACGGAAGAACGTGCATATCGTGGGAAGTGGGACATTGTTACGTAACCGGTATTTGTTCAATGGCCAGCCTACACGGGTACATCCTTACAAATGCGTACGACCTTGATTGTGAACTCGAAAGTGTAAACAGGCACGTGCTCGATGCATTGTTTTATAGCCGCCGGTTGTTAAATACCACAAACAGCACTACGTTACAGCAATATGCTACTTTTGATTGCAAATACATTGCTTTTGGTCCTAGCAAGGCAAATCTTCTAATTTGCTCTAAAGTTTGTAAATATAAAGCAGTATCTCGTGGAAACAATGATACAGAAAAGAAATAAGGAAAACAGTTCTGCAACCGTTTCCTACAAAAGGTCTATCAAATAAACATAGCATCTCATCAACTAATTAATGGAACAAGTAGCGACATCTATTTTTATTTGTCAACATTACTGATCAACAATCTAAACCAGTACATAAATCCAGCTACCAAATTTTGGGTAAAATGTTAAACTACTTTCTTCTACACCAAAAAGTTGTAAATTGGAAACGAACGCAGCCGATGGTGAAACGAAAAGCCTTTCAAAGTTCACGTCAAGCCAGATAGATACACGTGTCACATGTCAAGTTCCATTCACGTTGATTCCGTCAAACACACGTCCCGGCGCGTTGCCTCTACATAATGTATGTAGGGGGAGCGGCACTGGATCGGCGGCGAAGCCTCGCGTTTCACTACCCTTTAGCCCGTTTTTGAACCGAGAGGCAAACGCGCAAATCTCCTCCGCCAGGAAGCGAGTAATATTTGCCTACACATCAAACTTTCACTATCGCCGTGCGCTTTCGTTTTTATATCTGCTAACAGCGGCGGGACCGCTTTGTTATTACTACGTACATTTTTTTTTCGTTTTTGCGTCTGACAACCGGCACGCTGCTGACACCAACAGGCAATAGATCGCCTGCCTTTGTGGCTCACTTTAACGGAAATAACGGCAAGCTTGATCATTATTTGTATAATTTTTTTTTATGTTGATATTTTACAGAAGATTAGTGACTTTCAGGAGTCACTTTAATAGGGAGATGTTAATTGCAGTTAATTACACGGAGCTACCAAATTAATGTTTCGTTATAATTAGCTAAGCACTATCTGCCAAATGCGGCTTTGAAACAGTGTTAAAGTAATTTATGTTGGAATGCTTATCCGTCTAGCTTTTGCCCGCGTATAGGTTGGAAACTATCCGAGAACGTGCTACCGGGAAGAAGGTATGTATACTTTGTCCTATCTTATCCCAGGTCATGATCATCCAGTGTGCCATATTTAATAGAAATCCGATCAGCTAAGGTAAGGCGTGACGTGAACAGACAGACGAGAGAAAGAGTTACTTTTGCGCATATATAATATTAGTTTGCATTATAACTTAAAATTACGTTTGCAAATAGTCTTGAATCTTGTATATAGCAAAACATGACAATCAGACAACATAGTCATTCGAAATCACAATTCGATATCGAGCAAAACGTCAGATATGCAGATCATCATTTTTTAGTTTTGATCCAAGATTTGCTTAAAAATCACACGGAAAACTCGTCGTTTTCATCGTAAAACAAAACCTCAGACCTAAATCAGTAAAGCTAGGTACAATTCTGCACAATATATGAAGATGGTGTTAGTTAATACAAGTATGTGCGCGCGCAGTCCACGTGGCTGCTACAATCGACCGGCAAAAAAGATCACGCGGCGTCCGCGTGGTTCTACTACTTGAGTTCTAAAGGGCATTAAGTTGAAAGCCAGTAGGTTATCGTGTTACCTTTCCGCATTTGGGCTTCAAGCTACCTTATTTGGTTTGGGATAGAACTGCAACTATCGCAATATTGTCTTGCACTGACGAAAAATATCAGGAGTAAACTTGTCTAACCTTTTTTTTTTTCGGATGGGAAATCATCAAATGACCCCCCCACTCTGGGCGGAGCGGAAGGGAGACTTGTGCTGACTAAAACCCAACCATGTTCCTTCTTTGCCCTTTGTGTTCCAGGGCCACGGTATCTCTTTCGAACAGTCCCGCAGCCCTGGCAGGCATCGGTCCATGCAGACCCCTACGTGGTTGCTGACATCTCATTGAGGCGCGCGTGGAACACGAACGCGCCGTCGACACGGCCTGTCGTCATAAGACGGCCGGACGGCGAGCTAGCCCATAACTCGCCGACCACAGGCCCGCGCCTACGGTGGCCGGGAGCCACCACGTGACCCCCGACGCCCAGGGCGTCTCCCGCGGCGGCTGGGACGTGAGGTTCTTTCCCTCTCACGTCCCGCCACCTCCTTCACTAGCATGACTGCTTCGCAGAAGGTGGTGACGGCTTCCCATTCCCTCTCGCTCCGGAGTCCGGACCATGGCTTGAACCAGGGCCTGACGCGAGAGATCGCCGCCGCCAATCGCCGCTACAAGGACACGGCGGTCCTCCGCCCAAGCGGGGCAGACCTCTATGGTGTGCTCCACCGTGTCCTCCGGACAATCCTCGCAGTGGAAACACCCGGGCGTTTCCTCCCGCCCGATTCGGTGCAGGAACCTCCCGAAACAACCGTGTCCGGTGAGGACCTGAGGAGTGGCTAGAGGGCGCCGTGGCGCCTCTCTAGCCACTCCTCAAAACGGGGACTTATCGCCACTATGGTAGCGTGCCCTAACTTGTCTAACCTGACGGCAAGGATTTTTTTTTGGGAAAATTATATCCTTCCCGCCAATCAGTGGCCTGGATCCAGCATAAATACTTCCTGACGCGATCAGTTCCGAACGTCTAGAAAGGTCTCTGAATTGCGACCCCAATTCAATACATAAACCGATAGGGCATGGATTTGTACTGCGATTTATATTGAGCGTGCAGCCTCCCTCGATAAGCCTGAACGCGAATTTCCCGGCTTTTCTCAAAGAGCCCAAACATCTTATTTCTGTTTTATGTCGGCTTTCTTATTAATTTCGATAAATTTCAGTGTCCTAATTGAAATAAATGTGGTGATTTAACTCAAGACGTAAAAGTACAAAAAAAATGGTTAAGTTAAATTTTTACTTTTATGTTCCTGCTTACGAAAAATATACGATAAAAAAAAACATATCCAAAGACACATGTTTGCGTAAAATCAGTCATCAAAATAGAATATGCTTGTTAAAAAATTAAAAATGCCAGTTGTAACTTCTGAAAAACTGTAGTTGTTGAAAAGGAAAAAGGAAGGAGACCATTGCAAAAGTTATTGCTATACATATACATAGTCATGTTTTGAAGGCAACAGAAAAAATCGTAGTGCTAATAAAAAGTGACCATCTCAAACTTATTTCTTGGTGGCAAGTATGTTTATGGACGAGTTGTGGAAACTTCGGCGTAAGTACAGTCAGCCCCAAAAAGGTGTAAACACAGACGATGAAATGGTTCCTAGTGCGTGTTTACATCTTTTTGGGGCTGACTGTACATGTTATGCTCCAAGCAAGGGGCTTGAAATTCCTCTAGGATGGAGAGAAGCTCAAATAGAATTGCTGTATTCTGCCAGATTTGAAAGCATACAGTAGGAGTAAACCAAAAGGAAAAAAAAGTGGAAATTTCCTATAAATATCCTCTAATGTTTACTATTTAAATGAATTAACAGTATTTTTAGTAATTATAATATTAAGGACACCAGCTGTGTCTTTAAATACAAGTTTATAATGTTCTTTAGCATGTATTTTTCATGTAATTGAAGATATATTATTAATATTTCTTTTTTATTGCTATGGGAAGACAGGTAGTATGTTTATTGTCATAGGTTTATTATTTTCTTTGTTTGTTTAGGTTGAAAAGAAAATCAATGATAATTCTATTCATTCCTTATACCAGAAAAACATCTCAGTTGTATGCGCATTTTTGCAAAATTCGTTAGTTATTTCTATACAGAGTATTAACAATTACTGTTTTTTTGCAAATGTGACATTAATTCAAGTTTTTCAGAGTGAAGTCACTAAGATGTGAGTAGATGATGCAAGGATATCCAATTCTGACAGTTCTAGCAGTTGGTGTTGTAACACAAAAATTGCTGCAGTTCTAACAAAATGCCAAAACAGATTAAATTCAATCCTTGTGAAAACCTCCACTAGATTTTTTTTTAAGTAGAATACATATTTTCAAAAAGTGGTTATGGTCTATGATTTATTTTTATTTCTGTGTATCCATAAATAAATTAATTAAATTTTAACTGGTTTTACAGTTAACCACATTTCAGTGTGCTTTGATTTTGAGCTGACCTAGCACAGTATGGACTTTCAATAGAATAAGAGACCAGTTTATACTGGTTTTCTTACCACTAATATGAATCTTACTACAAAAATGCTAGTGTACAGTGAAAATATGGTTGTGTTGGTGGCTGATAATGTTTTGTATTCATAGTAAACACAAGTAGTGAAACACTGCTTTGTTGCTAGCAACATTTGAAGTCTCAGCAATCAATGTTTAGCAACTATTAGCTATTATTACGGGGAGCGTAGCATGACCACCATAGAAACGGGTTCTGTCGACGGAAGAATCGACAAAATGACAGATTTCTATTGTTGATCTGCCATTTTTTCGATTCTTCTGTCGACAAAACCCGTTTCTACGGTAGGAATACTACGCGTGCTGGAGGGCTTAGTCCTGCTTGTTGACAAATGATGATGCCATTTATAGACCCGCCTTGCCCCAGCAAAGGCACATTAAGCGTCCACAAACTACGATACTAATTTGAACCAATACATGACCAACCTTCAGAATATTCCATTTAAATTGATACCTTCACGAGGACTCATTAAAGCGGTCAGTCTATAGTTGATTTTAGCAAGTGACAGGTTTTAATGGCTTTCTTGGGTAGTTGCTGAGAGCTTTGGTGAGCTACTCTTTCATATCCTGCCAAGTGTATGTGATGCATGTAAGAACATCATTGACAACATTGTAAGTGATAACATGCAATCAAAATAGGTAAATAAAACCATGAGGAAGATGTGTCCTGCTTTTCAAAGATATTTCATGTTTTCGAGTTGATGCAGATGTCTATGCACTGATGTGCCTATAGTTATGTTTCAA
Source organism: Noctua janthe (assembly GCA_910589295.1). Classification (NCBI taxonomy): domain Eukaryota; kingdom Metazoa; phylum Arthropoda; class Insecta; order Lepidoptera; family Noctuidae; genus Noctua; species Noctua janthe. The sequence continues at coordinate 10,193,653 of OU342575.1, read as the reverse complement.
CTACATTCATCGCGTGTCTTCTATAGCTTTCTATTGAGTCTTATGATTGAGAAAATATTCATGATACTGACTGTACTACAGAGTTAATTTACGGTCTACTTTTCACCCTTATTCTTTAAATAACAAGGCTGAAAAGAGGTTGACCGTCAGTGAACTTGGTAGTAAAAAAAAGAAAGAAAAATATTTATTTGTCGCAGGGACATGGTGTGCATCACACAAAATGATAAATAAATAACAATAATCGTACAATGCATAACACACATACGGATGTGTACATTGCTATTTTATTCACCCTTTATAATATAGAAATCTCGATTATCATCATCTGCCTAGCATTTTCTTTTCTTGTTTTTTTATGTTGGGGTCTTCTTCTAGTCTAACCGGATGCAGCTGAATACCAGTATTTTATATGGAGCGACTGCCTATCTGACCTCCACAACCCAGTTCGTACTGGGTAATAAGATACCTTTTGGTAAGACTGGTTGTCAGACTTTTTGGGCCACTGATTACCTGTAACAACTGTCAAAGATCTACAGATGACAGCCGGGACCAACGGCTTAATGTGCTTTTCGAGGCACGGAGGAAACTCGGTATGTAATGGTCAGTCACCCATCCACAGACCAACCTAGGTAAGCACGGCTTAATCTAAAGATCGACCTGAGTGGCTGTCATTATTTAGCCACGAGCTTCTCGATTATATCTAGACAATTTATTAGAAAAAAAAGAATGTTGAGTGGTAAATAAAATAGATTTCTTTGCATTTGAATAAGGAGAGTGAATAGTCAAATCACTAATTAATATTATTATTACTATAATTGTTCAGACTTAAGATGCAGTGGGTTAGGCATGGATCTTGGAAGCAATTGTTTTAATCCAGTGTGATAAGAACAAAAAAATAATAACAGATCCCCAAAAAGATACATTACCAAAATCATATTAGATGTTTGCAAAAATTAAAAAAAAAAAAACTAATTTTGGGACCACAACTATAAGAGTTCACATTTTATTAAAGGTTCTAAAAGGCCTTTTTTTAACTTTAGATTTTACTTTAAGATTAGACTGATTTTTAAGAATTGTTATGATGGCTGGATTGAAAATCCTAAAGTTGCCAGCAACATTTAAATCACATATTTTAGGTAGTTTGTGGTTTCTGAATAATATAATTCTAGTAATATCTGTTAATAATATCCATTTTCATATTAAAGATTAGGCATTTTGAAATTACCTATAATGTTTTTGTTTATTTTACCATATTATTCTTTTGTTATTCTTTGTTTACATAATTTATCAGTTATTGGATTTATCATAAATCAGTGTACATACATTATTTTAAGCATATATCTGGCAAATTACAAATGCATTGAGAAATTGACAAATGCCAATCATTCTTGGATTCTTCTAACTGTCTTGTATACACAAGGCATGTAACAAATTTTAAAAAGAAATCAACGGCTTAAAACTACCGCTGTTGTCATTTGCAAAAATAAAAAAGGTTTATGACTTAATTTTGACATTAATTCTTAATAGACAGCAATTGACAAGAATGTTTTATTTTTGCAACCTTTTCTGCTTAATTTCTTATTCATATGAAAACCTTGTATTAAAGTCATTGACATAGTTGAAATATAAAGGTTCCAAGGGGTAGCATCATTGTAATTCTTATAGAAGATAATTAGTTCCTAACAAAACATTATTCTAAAACTTGTGACAAAAATACTAAACTTACCGTAGAATTTCTATATGGGCTTCCTTGAGGGTTATAAGGCGGCATAGGCCTGTGCTGCGGCCAGCCGGGGCCCGGGCCGTAGCCCGCCGGCGGCTGCTCATAATTATTAGGATAGCGGTGCGGCGGCGCCCCGCTTGATTGCAATAACGAATTCAGCGTGGGCGTGGGGCCAGGTGCCTGCGACACCGCTTGTCCCGGGAAAAAGCGCGGCTGCTGCGGCGGTGGCCGCGGTTTGCCGGGAAAACCTGGCCGTGGCGCGTAATAAGGATCCGCGCCTTCTGCGTATCTATACTGGCCGTACTGGTCCGTCACTGGCCTCTCTACGCCTCGGTCGTGGCCGGGCGCCTCGCCACTGTCGCGTGGCTGCCCCGGTTCGGCCGACATCGGCGATTTGCTCTTTGTGTTCACGACGCCATCGGGCGGAACGCGCCCGACGGACTTGTCGGTGCCGTTTTGCAACAAAGCGTTCCGAGATTCACTGAGCTGCTCCGATGGATTCTGCTCAACGTTCGCTTCACTACGCTGAGTCTCTGCCTGCGTCGCAGCCATGTTCGGCTGGCAACGGCCGTCCCTGCTTACACTCGCTCTGGCGATCGACCGGCTCGCTTACGTTACATCGGAATCGGGCGTCGGATTGCAAAACCGCGACGCGGACACTTCCATCACTAACGAGAAGATTAACTATACACAAATAGTAACGCGAACCGGACGAATTATCGTTCACCGACGCACACACATCGATCACATATCTACTCCATTGGCGTAAACGAGGTTAGGGAAAAGGTTACATATCTAGAAGGCGATTTTGTCACGCTATAACTGAACATTTCATATCACTATCACGTTAATAACACTCCGTATACGTTCACTTATGACCAAACTCATTCCCAAACCCACAACCAAGTAAAATACTTAAAAACAGAACAATAGAATCACGAAACTTCCAAAATTATTAGCGTCCGCCATTACGGACTTGAAATTCTGCGCTTGACGACGCTTCTGCCTATGTTCACTCCGGTTACAAAAAAATATTTTTGTTGAAACTTTAACCATAGATAGCTGAAACTAGCTCTAAATATTTGTCTCGATATTCTTTCAGTTTCGATTGTACTAAATAATTAGCTAATTGTACACTAATTGAAGGAAAATAACCCAAAATTATCTGTGCATGTTTACATTTTTGTACTATTGCGACCACGTAGTTACTACGGCAGTACCAACATAAAACATGCCACAAAGTGACAAGTTCCGCTGGCGCCAAGGCTTTCGCTGCTAAGTTCATTTCAAGTTGATGGCTCCTCTTTACTCTTATGATGATTTAATGAATAGAATTAAAACACTTTAAATTATTTTAATGATTTAAATGCCGATTGATAGTACTTTAAGTTTAAACACTATATTGGTTTCTTCGTTTTTATATAAAAAGTATTAATTTAAGATGCCACTTCCGCTTTGATACCAACATAACAACTGTACAGATTCTATGCATATAGTGAAAATAAAATTTCATTTTGTTTATAAAAAAAGATAATTTCTCGTGATTTCGCTATAACAAGAACTTATTTACATACTTCAATTTGGCTTTTGTCTAAAGAGCTCAACCAACGGTAATTTTGTAAAAAAAATTACAATTCTTCACTACTGGCTTGTCTATGATCAGAATTAAATAGCTGGCATTAGTCGATTCATATTAGGGAATGATGACTATTTTACAAAACTATGATTATAAATTGATACCGAAGCATTTCATTTATAACTAACTAAACAGGTTGCTTTTTTCCCGACAAGCACATGCAATAGTCACCTTATTATCATATAGTCACTCTACTAGCCTGATTGAGACAAATTCAAAATTTCTGTAAACATATGGTTAAATACGATCAATCTTTAACGGGGTCTAGCGAGATTTTAAGTAAAACAGCTTTCTCGTTACAAGGGCCCGTTACCGCCGCGGGCAGCATCTGCAATTAGCCTTTTCCCAACTACGTTGAGGCCAACTTCCATTCTTTCAGGACCGGATTCAGCTAACCGCTCACTGCGACAACCCAATTGGTACTGGGTAATACGAGACCCCTTGGTAAGACTGGTTGTCAGACTTTCAGGCCACTGACTTGCTGTAAAGACTGTGTCGCATTTACCAATGACAGCCGGGAACAATGATTTTCCGTTCCGTATTAGTATTCTATGGAAACCCGTTGTACGGGATGAATTTTTCAAGTGGGCGTGGATGACCAAATCCGAAATTATGAGGAATAGCGAAAAATACTCAAATGAGTCTCGAGCCCGATCTTAATACCGTGATAACAGTATTGATACCAGTATTGAAAAAAGCCCTAGCCACAACGCATTGCGGCGATCTTTGTGTAGACCCTTATAGCATCCCGTAGTCTGAAGTAAGGCTGCGTTTTCAGCAGAGATATGCGAGGCGAGGCGAGGCTGTGGAACGGTGAGCGTTTTCACCAGAGACGTGCTAAGCCGCTGAGTGGAGCGAGGATGCGTAGCGACGTCGTCGCCGTCCGTCCTTAGCACAAATCCTTGACTTGTTTTGTATGTACAAAAACCTCGCCACGCTGAGCAGTGTCCACAAGAGCAGGCTAGGTAAATGAAGTAAATCTATTGGTTCCTAACAAACATATCCCTCGCAGATCTCTGGTGGAATCGCAGCCTTAGGGTCTCGTTTATTACGACTGCTTTTTACCGTGTTGCTAGCCGGAAAAAGATGCGAATTTGCGTACTTCCAGTTTCCTGAACAAACGCTCATGATTATTATTTTATCATACTTGCCCGTGCTGGGCATAGTCAGAGCCACACCGCACCGGGCACGGCACGAATTTAAAGTGGGTGGGTTGGGTGGTTATACTTCATTTATATAACTGACGACCGGACCGACGGCGGCGCCATGCCAGATAGAAACTGGTCGTGAACAAGAGCCCTAACTGCTCTCGAGTAAACCCGCGACTCCATGGCCTAGTCGTAAATATGTATGTAAATGTGTCGTAAATATGTGTGATGTTGTGACCATTTCTGCAAATGATTGGGAAGTAAAACACATACGAAGCACATATTTTAAAATTTGATTTATTTTCATGTCTTCGTTATACAAGTTTGTTAATTTGTCTGCAAAAATATTATTATCTTTACCAATGTTATTACACCAAATATGTTTTATTTCAATCACGTATGTAGTACCGGTATGTCTGAACACAAGATTATATTATTGCTACTTTACACTAGTTTTGTAGTAAAATGATAAAAAGGTTCACTCGAAGATGTGATGTGGCTTCTTCAGAAAATCGTTACAATTTCTATCTAAACACCTCGCAACATAAACACGGGAACACGCTAATTTTAATTGAGCGAAATTCTATAATATAAATGCCAAATATATATCTCATTTAATAAAATAACGTAATATAGCATTTTATTTTTAAAAAATCTATAAAAGTACACATAAATTAGTTATGGCATAAAACTATTATCTAATTATAAAACAAATCTCAAATTTAACCTAATTTAAGTACAAAGATCACGGGTCTCAATCTATAGGATAACATTTGAAATTATATGTGATGACAGATCTCGCTAGTGTAAGCTCGATTGAATGCAGTTAGTATAATGTATAATAATATTAATTTAATATGTACATGGAACGAAGTATCTTATTGTGCTTTATACAATGTTCAAGTTAATAATGATCACGATTTGTATAAATATTTCGTCTTGAAAGTTATCAATAAAATGCCAACAATTAGTCCAATTAGTCGAGTTAAACTCAGTTTCCTTATGGATGATCAACACGAATTAGCTAAAAAAACAAACAAATTGATTTCACTGGCCATCGTTAGTTTGGTCAGGCCATCTCAGCAGTTAATTCTTATAGCTCATATTTGCGCTGATTACCCTTTAGAATCCTGAGGGCCTAGCACGAACGTATTCAACGGTTTTTATTTAGTTCGAAGACTTTATTACAACAAGCATCCGTATCCGTAAATTTGTTACGGATACGGATGCTAATTTTAATTGAGCTAATTGTGTTTGCCAAATAAATTTTAATAAAAAATGCTGTAGGGTAAGTTGTATTTTCAATTAAAAAATCGATCGAATATACGATACGTTTACTCGTATATTCGTGCTAGGATGGTGTTAGAAGCATATTTACATTATATTTGAAAACCGGAATGTCACTACCGTGTCAATAGATGATTTCTCTTTTCACTTACATAATATTATCAATTTCGATATGCCACTATCAATTTTATACTTTCCGTATTAATACTGCTACAGTCTGATTGTTACTTCGTATAACTTAAATATTTTATTACATTGAGTTTTTATAAGGCAATTTTTCGTGTTTCTTTAGATTCTATGACAAATGTGTTTGGACATTTGAGACAGAAGTGTGTTACATTGAACACTGGACAGTATCGTCGCAAAGTTAGTGCTTTAATCAGGAGGAGCCGAACTCATCCATCCAGGAGAGGTACTTCTGGATGTCACCCTTGGACACAGACTTGTTACACTTGGAAAGGGCTTCCATGAAGTCCTGCTTGGTGACGGGAAGGTCGAGCTCTTCCTTGGCAAGTTGTTTGATCTGCTCCGGCTTTAGGCCAGCTATTTTGCGTCGCATCGACATCATTGATGCGTCCCTGGAAATTTAAAAGAAATTTTCATTAGTCTTATTCTATACTGAATGCGGTTTTACACACACATTATAGGCTCTTTTTTCCGGAACGGTAATATGCATGAATTGCCAGCTAACTGATAGAGCCTAGGCCGCTGAATACTAGTATTTTACAAGGAGCGACTTACTGGGTAATACGATACCCCTCGGTATAAGACTGGTTATCAGACTTTCGGGCTCCTGACTATCTGTAACGACTGTTTAAGATTTATTCAAAATTCCTGTCACTAAAAATTGTACCAACCTGCAGACATTAGTAATATCAGCTCCGGAGTATCCTTCAAGCTTCTTGGCGATGGCTCTCAGGTCTACTTCGGCGTCCAGCTTCACCTCTCTCAAGTTTATCGTGAGTAGCGCCTCGCGGCCATCTTGCGTGGGCAGCGGGATGTAGATGCGCTTCTCCAGCCGCCGCCGCAGCGCCTCGTCGATGTCCCACGGGAAGTTTGTTGCTGCTAATACCATTACTACCTAGAATATAGAAAGATGTTGTTAGTATTTACTTGTGATGGGTTGTGAGATCAATAAATCGTCGGGGATAGTGCAAATCCGCGAATCTACCATGCGTAAAGTGCGCGTATCTGCACTATGTGTAGGTTTACAGGGAAGGTTATAAGTTTATATTTTAACGATTTTTGACCTCATTTTAACATGAATAGTAACAATTCATGTGTTCTATGTATTGTTAACATTAGACATCTATTAAAATCAGTAATTTAGTGGCTACGACAATGTGTAATTGAAATTGGCTACATTTGTCAGATACGCGGAATTATCCAATGCTAGTTCCGCGGATTTGCACTATCCCTGACGAAATGACACCTTGTTTCTCATATCCTCTAGAAACTTCTTATAATCTGCATAAGAAATGATTCATGTTTCTGTTCATCCCAAGGTTGTTATAAGGTCGTACAAATACTTTATCTTTGAAAGACCAAGTTCATTATTCGAACAGCGAGCTGCCATTTTGCCGCGATAGGTTTTGTTGGTATCTCTTACAAGTTTGGTATTGCACTTAGAATATATTTTGTAGAATGTATAATGTGTAATTTTCGTATTTGCATCGTGTCAGTGTTTTCATCCCTAACTAGCTCAAGTTTACGAAAACATCCCAGTTTCTAGGTATTTTTAGGTATAACCATCCCAATTTCTCTACACCGTGACTTTTTAGTCGTCTTACAAAGGCAGCCCACTTCATGTATCCAATGACTACTAAACATTCATAAAAAAAAAATAGGTATTTATGACATTTTAATAATTTAAAAATAAAAATATTATTCAGTGATATGACGCGTGACGTAGTTAAAACACCCTGTTGCGAGCGATGATCTACCGGGCTCGAGTGCTGGGTAGGTTTATGTTCTCCCGTTTGACACGTAAACATCATTAACAGGATGTTTCATAATTTTATTCGAATGTATTATTTATTTTTCTTTGTACCTATTAAAGTATGTAAAAAAAAAAACAAATTGCGCCTAGAGCTATTTTATGTCGGGTACATTGGGTGGTCCACCTTTGTAAGACGACTAAAAAGTCACAGTGTATATCCAGCATCCAGCCAACTGAATACTACACTACTTACTTTAGCAGGCTCATCGTTGGCCGAGCCCAGCCCGTCCATCTGCACGAGCAGCTCCGACTTGACGCGCCGCGACGCCTCGTGCTCGCTGTCGGAGCCGCGCCGGGAACATAGCGAGTCTATCTCATCGATGAATATCGTGCTTGGCGCGTAGAACCGGGCCTGGAAACAAATTCAATAAAGTTAACAAAAAGTTTTGCCTGTTCTTGAAATTCGTGACTTTCACAGAATGTATGGAATACCGAATACAAAATGACTTTAGAATCTTTTTTTCGGATTCCTTTCGCCTTAAAGATGATGAAAACATTTGCAGCTACAGAAGCTTTTGCCAATTTGTGTTTGGCTTTCTTTATCAGATACTGGAATCACAAGTACATTAACGTTGATACCAGGGCATGCGTAAACCGGGTTCCGCACGGTAACTATTATTCCAAAAAAAAAAACGTCTCTCAGCAATATTTTGTGTGTAGAGTTACTTAGTTTGATGTACAGAATGTTTGGTTCAAGGCTTCTTGAAGGGTCCGCTAACACCTTATATTCTCCAATATTATATTAAGTAAATAAAAACATGTCTTACCATTTCAAAGAGCAATCTGACTAGTTTCTCGGACTCGCCGCGGTACTTGGAGGTGAGGGTCGAGGAGGACACGTTGAAGAAGGTGGTGCCGCACTCGGTGGCCACGGCCTTGGCCAGCATGGTCTTACCAGTGCCGGGCGGACCCACCATCAGGACGCCCTTCCACGGCCGTCTGATGCCCTGGAATAAGGAGAAGAAAGTCAAGGTAGGTAAAGGGCTGTGTAACAATTTTACCAATGATGGTTGTATTATTGCTTCCTAAACATGACGCATACTTTACCCTGTGATTCTGTAAGGTCAAAAGCCAAATTTAGCTGCTACTTAAGAATTGAACAGAAAAAAATTGTAAGCAGTCACTGCGCAGATGTTGCCCAGACCATGACAAAAATGTTTTCATGAGGCCGGGAATACAAAAATAGCCATTCCTCATAAACCGGAATACAGCCATGTTGTGGTTGTGGTGGTGGTGGTAGTAGTAGTAGTTGAAATATTCGGAAAAACGCTTTACTAAGTTTTAACTTTAATTACATTGTTAATACTACGACTGCATACCTTTGTCCATAGATTAGTATAGGCAAAAACATTCACCAATACTAATAATGACAATAATGACATCATTCTTAAAAGCGCCTTTTTTCAGGAGATAGCTGAGGTTCAGTTTCAAGTTAAGATTACATGTTCTATGATAAACCTGTTCAGTACTAACTTTAAAGAAGTCGGGCATCCACATGGGCAAGACTACGGCCTCCTCCAGCAGTCGCTTGGCCTCCGCCAGGTCCGCGATGTCGTCCCACCGGATGTTGGGATTCTTTTGTACTATGTCACGCTCTGGAACAGCACACAATACAGTTAAAAACTATTTGTTGATACATAATCTTGTAGTTTTCGCTTATTGGCCATATTAATAGCAACTTGGCCATTTTATTAGCAACTTGGCCATTTTAAAGGCAACTTGGCCATTTTAAAGGCAACTTGGCCATTTTACGCGGCCAAATAAGTTGTAGTTGTTTGTAAGTTGCCTATGTCCTGCAGCAAACAGCCATGGGTAGATTGACTGATGAGTTAAAGGTGCTCCTGCCTTCTGATATCATGAATATTCATGATCGTTTCATTTTATACCAGTTTGGGAATTTCTAACCTTCAGAAACTGTCATATTTGGTCTGAGATGTAAATAAATTTAATTACATCTCTAAATGTGACACTTTACTCAACAATTTTTTTTCTGGGTGACTTCTTCAGCCAGAACCCTTTCAGCATAAGGAACATCTACCAATACAAATATTTTCTTTTTTTTTTCATATAAATAGTTGTGTTTTTGCAAGAGGCCTATATTCTTCTTGTTCTAGCCACTAGCACGGCGGTATTTTGAGTTCTGTTCACCAAAGTTCGCCTTTATCTCCGAACTCAAGTGGGAAGATGTAATCCCAACCTCGTGAAGTGGGGTTACCTCGGCGGTGTGGGTGTGGAGCTGTGTCGCAAATTATGTTCCAAGGTCGGATTTTGCCCTCAAGAGCCCAAATATATCTGTGCACTGCCACCGACGACACCGTGGAAGTTGCGAGGCCTATGATAAACAGAACCAATTCTACTTACCGAGCATATCGACGAGATCGCTGTCTGCTGCTGACGGGGGCTCGAACCTTCTCTCTTCGTCTTTATGTTTCTCGTCGTCTGTATCGCCATTGTTGTTGTCTCTGTCTTGTTTATCTTTGCCGTGATCCTTATTGCTAGTGTCTTTTGTTTTCGCTGCGAATAGAGCAGAAATTAAGCTTTAAAAAATGAGTTCGAACTTATTATCTGACAAACCGTAGTTTTTGCAGTTTTTAGAACTACGAGGGCGGGTCAATAAGTCCGTGACTTTTGGAATAAAACACAGATTTTTTGATAAAAAAATAATTTTATTTTTCAACGTAGTCTCCCTTGAGCTCTATACACTTTGTCCAACGCTTCTCCAATTTTTTTATCCCTTCCAAAAAAAATGATTTGTCGAGGTCCTCAAAATAGGCCTTTGTTTGCGAGATGACTTCATCATTGGAGTCAAATCTTTTTCCACCAAGCCATTTCTTCAGGTTTGGGAACAAGAAGTAGTCGCTCGGAGCCAAATCTGGAGAATAGGGCGGATGAGGGAGCAATTCATAGCCCAATTCATGGATTTTTGCCATGGCAACTGCACATGTGTGCACCCTTGCATTGTCTTGGTGGAAAAGAACTTTTTTCTTGGCCAAATGAGGTCGGTTTTTTTTCAAATCGTCATTGAATCGGTCCAATAAGTTGGCATAATATTCCCCATTGATTGTTCTTCCCTTTTGAAGGTAGTCAATGTGGATTATCCCGCGTGCATCCCAAAAAACAGTCGCCATAACTTTATTGGCTGACAAACCCACCTTGGCCTTCTTTGGCGCCGATTCACCCTTAGAAACCCACTGTTTTGACTGTTGTTTGGTTTCTGGTGTGTTGTGATGGATCCGTTTCGTCCACGGTTACAAAACGGCGCAAAAACTCCTCCATATTGCGATTAAACAACGCCAAAGCTTCCTGTGAAGTTGTTACACGATTGCGTTTGTGGTCGACTGTGAGCAAACGCGGCACCCATCTTGCGGAAAGCTTTCTCATGCCCAAGTGATCATTCAAAATTGAAACCACTGAGCCATGCGAGATCCCTACGGCTTCCACAATCTCTCGCACTTTCAATCTTCGGTCGGTCAACACCATATCGTGAATTTTTTCGATTGTTTCGGGTGTAGAGACCTCAACTGGGCGTCCAGGACGTTCGGCATCTTCAGTGCTTGTACGGCCACAACGAAATTCAGTAAACCACTTTTTTACCATTGAAATCGATGGTGCAGAGTCCCCATAGTATTTATCAAACTTAGCCTTGGTCTCGGTAATGGTTTTTTTTCGCAAGAAATAATGCTTAATAAGCACACGAAATTCACTTTTTTCCATTTTCTCCTCAAATTAGTGAGTAGTCTGATAAAAATAGCTGTCAAACACAAACTAACTGACGCAGCAAGTTTAAATTTTGACAGGAGTCAACTGACAGATGCCTGTTGACAGGAGCAGTGTTGCTGTTTCAGTAAAGAGGTCAGAAATTCAAAAAGTCACGGACTTATTGACCCGCCCTCGTACTTATTGAGAAATACTTATTTAGAACTACTGTTTGTGTATCGAGTAGTGCCTAATTCATAAGTCGTATTTACAACATGTAACATAATTAACGCACATCCTGAAATTAGTTTGTTCAGAATCGTTTACTGAATCGATTTCTATAATTTTTATTATAGGTATTTTTTTTTCCCAAAAATAATTAAAACTACGTAAATTACAGTAAAAACTCGTTAACTCGTTTCGAACGCGAGCGAATACCTACTAGGCTAACAAGACCCTCATACCTACGTGTGCGACTGTCTGCGTTCGTGGATTTGTACTGTGACCTCAACATTCTTCCGGAATTAGTATAACTAAATCAATCAATAATCAATGCTCATATTTGTTTAACTAAAAATTCAGTGTATGTATTATGATTATAACATAATATACTAATTGTGGTGTCTGAGGGTGTGCGTTAATTACGTTATATGTTGTAATACTCATCGATCGGCGCCACTCGATTTTCCCCTGTCTGTCATAACTCTATCATGTACTCCTTTTTCTTTCTATTCATCTCACACACAATCCATCAACGTCGACATACGACTTAAAGTTTGGTTTGGCCAAGGTTTTGTTATAGTATTCTGATTTAAAAGAGTGTCCATGGAGTTTCTTGCCCGTTCTTCTCCATAGAGATCTACGTTAGGGAATGGGCATCTACAGTACTTTCACAGTTTTTGTGCCTTGTGACTGGGACTGTAGATATTTTTTACTGTTGTCTTTGTTTCGACAATTCAAAAGTGCCTGTAACTGGCCTACTTGAAATAAATGCTTTGATTTTGATTTTGAGTCGAACATATTATTCGTATTATTGACTAATAGCTAAATACAAAAAGCTACCAATATTAAAAACCGCACCGTGGAAAGTAAAACACCCTGTCTTCAACTGAGGTTCACACCACAGGTTACCTGCTTTGCTAGTAAAGATACGAAGACTGTAAACACGATTCGTATGTCAAATCTACGACCTCTTTACACCTTTAAGCACCTATGAAATAAATAACGCCGTCTTAACTTCAAAATCACGTAACAATAACACCAAACGACTTAACAGCACGGCTATTAACTAAAGTCTCACAAATGCTAAACATTAAAATGTAACATTATTGCTAAACCCAGCTGCAATGTACGTGAGAGACCATTTAATATCATCTCTGTAAGTACACATGGGCACTAAAAATGTTAAGTTCAGAAGGTACAGTCAGAACAAAGGGTGATAAAGAAAGATTTGCATTGACTGGAAAGGTAAATAAAGTAGCAGTTCTGAATTTCAAACAGGACATTAGCAGTGACAACGTCTATTTTCATGTTGATTGCGAAATGTCTTGCACTTCGAAGGTGTACAGTGCATTTTGATTCCAATAATTTCACAGGCTTATTCTCATCAGCCTGCCCTTGTCCTAAGTTACTTTTTCAAAATTGCACAGACTAAAAGCTTAAAATTCATTTTGCAGTAAGATATACAGGGTGTAAACAGACCCTTCACGAAGCCGTCAACCAAGCATTCTGTACATCAAACTAAGTAACCCTACGCAAAAATTATTGCTGGGAACAATCACGTTTTACGGTTAAACTCAATGAACCACACTCAAAACATTGTGCTGATGGACGCAATGAATAGTAAATGGGCCATTGAGGTATTTAAACTAAAATTATAACCTTAAAACGAAAAAAATGATCGCAATGATGGGGAGAACAAGTGCCTTTCGGCGTCGTTAAGGGTCTACACCCTTAATACAGTATATTTTCAGAGAATTATTATCAGATCATGCTCAACAATAATCTCTAAATATTTTAAAACATTTTCAGGTGTTTCCTTACTAAGCTACTTGATATTCCCCTTATTAAAAAACAAAATTATGTAATGGCACAAACAACTATATTTGTTTAGAGTTCGCTGGGAATTCGAATGTGTGATTTTTCAAAATACATACTTCATTGAATTAACCTTCTAAACTCTTTTGCCATGCGCATACTCTACCGAGTTTTTGTGCCTGTCCTAACACCTCCTTGTATACATTTTTTATTAAGCTCTGCGCAGCGGTGAGCACGTTTTACGTTCATATTCTGCAAACATCTATTATTGTTTATGTAATATTGACACTAGTAATAAGACGTGCATTTTGTGAGTTGGTAATTCCTACTTTTTATAGAAAAGTTAGTTTTTATCAACAAGGTTTTCCGGAGCACGTCTTGTGAAATCTTGTGACAAAAAATACAATCAGTACCCTGCATTGTGGGAAACCTTACTAAGATTAAAAATACAATTTCTGGTAGTTTTTTTCAATGGTTTCCTTACACCATTCTCCTTAACTAATGCAGTTCTGTATCTTAAAATATGTACTATTGTACAGTTTTTTTACTCACCTATAACAAAAATGCTTTTTTTTAGTTTTTGTCTGTCTGTTTGTTTCGGCTAATCTCCGAAACGGCTGGACCGATTTTGGCGGGACTTTTATTAACAGATAGCTGATGTCATAAGGTTAGGGTTCCGTGCAAAAAAATTAAAACCTTTGAAATTGGTAGCAAAATTCGGTTAAAAAAGGGAAGTAATATTTTTTATAATAAATTCACGCGAGGAGCTCGTGGCAAAATAATAACAGCTGCTAGGGTCGATCTTTAGGTTAAGCCGCGCTTGCCTAGGTTGGTCCGTGGATGGTTGACCGCCCATTATATACCGAGTTCCTCCGTGCCTCGGAAAGCAAGTTATGCCGTTTGTCCCGGCTGTAAATTGTAGATGTTTGACAGTAGTTACAGTCAGTGGCCCGATAGCCTGACAACCAGTCTTACCAAGCGATATCGTATTACCCAGCACTAACTGGGTTGTGGAGGTCAGTTAGGCAGTCGCTCCATGTAAAATACTGACATTCAGCTGCATCCAGTTAGACTGGAAGCCGATCCTAACATAGTTGGAAAAAGGCTAGGCGATGTACAGTTTTTTTTTTTATTGGCATCACACAGGTCAACCTACGAGGCTGGCTTTTGCTTAACCAGATTCTATTGTACAAACTAAAAGTTCAAGTATTTATGGCTACCAGTTAAAACAGAAAAATCAGACAATTCCATGCTACTGGAAAGCTGTTAAAACGTAAAATGTCAAACAGTATATAGGTTAATATCTAAGAGCACGATTCACAAAGCATCGTGCTCCGCATACAAAATACGCTCATAATTAATTAGTAATCATTGATTCTAAGTCGTGTACTTCCATATTTGTAACCAAGAGCAACCTACTTCCTATTTCAAGTACCTTTAGAATATATTTTTTCTCCTTGTAAAAAAACACTTATCGTAAACTCGTGTAGCCTTTTAAAGTCACTGAGTCGTGTTATTATTAAAACATTGTTATATTAAATCAATTGTATGAAACGTATTTAGCATTTGTATTGAGTCAATCAACCGCTAACCACAGATTATATTGTATTATGAAACCATCTCATTGTTGCTTCCTGTGGTTATTTACGTGAAATATCATAACACTTTCCACGAGGTAGATTTTATTTCGTAATAGTAGTAGGAATATAGATAGTGTTGCCCTGCGGTAACTTAGCAATAACTACATAAGACCTTTGATCGGTGTTTTTCCTAATAACAGAATGGTCGTAATTTAGCGGATATCAATAGGGAAAAACAATGTTCTGTGTTGTGTTCATGGAATTTAGGAGCCACTAATAAATCAAATGAAAAGGCGACATATTATACACTTAGGCCCACTTGCAACTTGAACTCTAAACGCGTTTAACGCTAAACATATTTATAACATCTTTAAACGATTGATAGAAACAGAACGATGTTTTAAATACGTTCTACATTAAACGCGTTTAGCTATTCGTGATGCAAGTAGGCCTTAGTGTGGACTATTACAAATGCTGGTACTAAGCTACATCCATTTCGACTGGAAGCCGACCCCCAACATAGTTGGGAAAAGATTAGGCAGATTATGAGTGTGGACAACTGCATTTACAATTCCTTGTTTACTGTCTTTTGCACGAATAGAAGCGACCCCAAGTGTAAACATTTTTCATAGGTTACTTTTATTAAAAATATCAGCTATTCCAACCGAAAGTGAAATTCCTACAAGATGAAAATGTATGGAACAGCTAATTTTGTTGACAGTTATTTTCAGCTCTGTCGGGTCTAGATTTATGTACAGAAATCATGGTAAAAGTTATAAAAATATTAACGCTGTTGCGTCACTTGCAAAATGTCATAATGAACAAGGAAATATGCAAGAGCATCGAGTCTACAGACAAAATTCCAGACAACATCGCAAGTACACGCCAAAAATGAATAAATATAAGTATTATCTGTTGTTACTAACCGCTATGTGCCTTATTTGCTGCAGTCTTAGGATTCCTGACATCAGAGGTCTTCCGATTCGATGAGGTGGCGTTACGGTTCCCCGGCGTGATCTTCTTGTTGTCTGTGCGTGCCGTCCGGGGGTTAGCTCGTGCCGATTTCATTGTGGGGGGCCCTCTGTGGATAATTGAAATGTTTTAGTTGACATTTTCCTGTAAGACTGATGGCTGTAAACTTGTTATTGGTTGGCTTTGAGTGTGAATATAGGTGCAGGTCGAATTTGACAGAGATCATGGCTCTGTTCACCATGCATATGTAAACTCACGGCTTTTCCTTCCGAGGGTATACGGGGACTTCAGAGATTACCATATTATTTATAGTGAAGAAGCTTCATATTATGGTGCATTGCACCGCGTCGTAAAGATTACTCAACCTGAGATGGGTGTGTTAAAGTTACCTTTAACCTTTTGAATCTTTAGCCATTGTCACATATACGTGACAAGCAAGCGCGCGCCCTTAACGCCAATCGACACAAATATTTGACAAAATGGTAGGTGAAATTGTGGCTTGGCGTGGCGGGCACACGCGTGTGTTGTGCTCGGGCGTTCAACAGGTTAATAATTCGAAGCACAATACCAGGATCTAAAATAGGTTATAGTGTGTTTCCCCAAGATAGATCATCATCATCATCTGCCTTGCCTTTTCCCAACTATGTTGGGGTCGGCTTCCAGTCTAACCGGATGCAGCTGAATACCAGTATTTTACATGGAGCGACTGTCTATCTAACCTCCACAACCCAGTTAGTACTGGGTAATACGATACCCCTTGGTTAGACTGGTTATCAGACTTTCGGGCCACTGACTACCTGTAATGACTGTCAAAGATCTACAAATGACAGCCGGAACCAACGGCTTAACGTGCTTTCCGAGGCACGGAGGAAACTCGGTATGTAATGGGTGGTTACCCATCTACGGACCAACCTAGACAAGCGCGGCTTAACCTTAAGGTCGACCCGAGTGGCTGTTATTATTTAGCCACAAGCTCCTTCCCAAGATAGCTATACTAACAATTTTTTTTTAAGAATACAAGACATCTTTTGTTCTCTAACAATTTTTTTCTTATCCTTAATAAAGTGATTACTGCACATACTATAATCATAAGAACTTTATTTACAATCCTATCTTGACATAAACTAAGTTATTTATAGATCTGAATAGAATTGTATTTTGTATCGACGTCATCTACAAGTATATCTTTATTCCGTATACTTAGTTTGATCAAGAACATTATGCTTTGTGTAAAAACAAGAAACAGCTGTACGTTTTTATCTTATCGTCAAAAAAGTTAATGTCATAATTAAGGCATCACGATTAAATAGAATCATTGTATTGTTACGTGAGTTATTCTAAATTACGGCCATGAAGCTGTTTGCTTTTTTGCCAGGAATTGAACACGAGAAGAATTGATATAAGGAAATGGACGCAAAAGGCTGAAAACAAGGTCTTATCAAGCAGCATCCCTCTTTGAAGAAGGCTAATATTTCTTATTTTTTTAACTGAACCATTTAAGATAGAAACAAGCATCGCAGGCGCCATCCCAGACATCAAGATAAAATTAAAATTTGAACCGATAACGATAATTAAAAAAATCTACAAATAAATATTATAGCCTCTTAGTTTAAATCTGCCTAAGCAATGACATTGGTTCAGCAAACCGATTCGTCAATAACAAAATCAATATAATACCAAACCGATATAATTAAGTAGGTCAATCAATTCATTAGAACATAAAAGCCAGTTTAATTTTAACACCTGTGCGTCAAAATGTCCTTTGTTACAAACAGCTGTTTCTGCACATAAGTACATGTTTATGTTGCTAACATTATTGACCTTCGACACATCGGCGCCTACGCAACTCATTTCCGAATGATTACGAAGTGAAACGAAGATGTAACGATACCATTTGGAGCTATACTACTTTTGAAATCGGTAATGTTGTTATTTTGTCTGATTAATTCTATGCCTCGCCTAATGTGAGTAATAAAACAAGATCCTTGTGCTGGGATTTGCATATTTCACCGCTATTTGGTTGTATGTCGTGTGTTGATGATTTATTCTATCTAGTGAGAAAAACACGGCATAATCAGCCCAATCCCACTGCTGGAATACAGTACCCTGTACCGGCCTTCTCACTGCGAGATGGAGTGGGCTGTGGGCCCAGTGTGGGTTTGATGGATGTCGCATGAATTCGAATTATTTTTAGCTTTCTCACGATGTTTTCCATCACCGTCTTGAGAGAAATACGGCAAAGGTAGCTTACACCGAACAGTCGGTTGATACAGAAAATAATGCTGATGAAGAAGCAGTTGTCTGGAATGTTTTCCTTCTATGTTCCTCAGCTAGATTAATGAGAGATACGACGAATAGTTTGATTGATCAAACCGATATTAAAAATAATTAATTGTATACCCTTCTATGAATAGACATTACAAGAAAGGGGAAAGACTTGCAGCACGCGTAGCATGCCAACGTAGAAACGGGTTTTGTCGACGGAAAAATCGACAAAATGACAGATTCCTTTTGTTGGTCTGTCATTTTGTCGATTCTTCCGTCGACAAAACCCGTTTCTACGGTAGCTATCCTACGCCTGCTGCGCAGACAAAAAATAAATTGGGATAAGGTCAGAATAAAGTTGATAATGGTGAACTTCAATATCTGTAACTTAAAACGAACTAACTAACGAAACGAACTTAACTTAACTTCAAACGAATAGCATTTCAGTGTCACAACTAAAGATTACCTTACTGAACGTGTTGAACGTGGCAGTTATTAAACTAGTTAGCACATGCACCGCGACCACGTGCTAACTTTAACTGTTACTTTTAGAAGCGTCGCGCTAAGAGTAGCTAACTGCATAGCTTAATTAACTCAGGTAGAATTAGAACTACTATCCAAAACAAACAGAGGAAAAGGATGTCATCAAGTTTTTTTTTTTATATTTGTGGAACTAAGATTCTTTAAACGCTGATTCATACACGCTTATACGATTGATGAAGTATATCGACGACAAAGGCGTTTTAGCTGCCAGTATAACAGTCACGCAGCGACTAAACGGCAATAAAACAATCCCATATTTCAAATGATGCTGCAGTTGTGCTGGTTACAATTAAACTCCCTTCCGTCTTTCGAATTTGTGGAAAAACCAGTTAACCAGGCTCTTATAGCCATAAAGCTTGGGACAAGACACTGCTTTTGTCAAGTAGTCATCGCCTTTCCAATGAAGTAATGCCAAAATGGTACGTTAAATGCCTCTGAGTTTATTTACTTTCAGACCCCGCTTAGCTATAGGCCTCTTGTCGTGAAAAGCCGTTAATTATCAAAAGGTTTTGGACAGGGTGTTGTAGCGCAGTTTGGGAGAGGCCTATGTCCACTTGTCCAGCACTAGTCTGCGTAGGCTGACTTTGTGTTGGTAATAAGTAATGATTGGTACTAACTTGTGTTCTACACTGGTGGGTGGCGGCCACGCATTGGGGTCTCTGTCCGGCGGTGGGGGCCAAATATCGGGGTCAATCTCGTGCGGCGCGGGGCCCCACATCTGGTCGCGTGTTGGTAAATCCTCGTAGTCTGCAAAATAATAAGGAAAATATTTATGAAATGTCAACAATATAAATCAAAGTCTAGATGACGAAGCAAGTGGGATCTGGAGATGGTCTTCGAAAATTCTAATCAGTTCGGCGTATACGGTTGGTCTTCTGTCTACGAGGATCCAACATACAAATCAAAAGTTGCATACCACCCACAATACTAGTATATTTAGAAACTTAAAGATGATTGTGAAAGCGAAAACGGAAGAGCCGCTTAATCGATCCACTTTTTTCGCCGATGTCTCAACTTCTAGTAGTCCGTAGTAATTGCCGACTTATTTTCTTGGAAGCTAAATTAAACGCCGTTGCAGCAATTGAATACATACATTCAAACAGCTGCTTCAATTCCCTTGCAAACTATTAAAGTCAATTACGCATGTCCGATTATTACACTGCAGAATAAAAGTTGAGGTAAACCGCTTTATTACAATTTATGCCGACCGGAAATTAACCGATACTTCAGAACAGGTTAAGGGCACTTGCCGTTAACTACAAGATAAAGATAAACTCAAACCCTTATAACTCACTGATAACCTTTAAGAAGAACGGTTCAATAATCGTCAGTTTGTTTTTAATATTCTAGTGTTAAATACACGAACTGTATATGCACTAGCACTATTAAGTACAACAGCTGTATTGCAAGCTTGCAACTAAAACTTGTTGGACAACTTTCAGCCATTACCTCGCACCAAAGACGTCTGTCTTTAATGCCTTTAAATTAATTAAATGTGGTATAAATTATCGCCAGTGTGGAAAAGAAAGCGACCAAGAAAACAGCAAAATGTGAGAAGTGACTGGTTTTATTGAAAAAAATCTTCGATGTTCAAGAGAATAACAATTTCCTTTAACAGATATCGATTGAGCGGTGTGCATGCAAGTTGGAAATTTCAATATACTCGTACATACATAAATCATGTTTTGTTAGAAGGTTTTAGGTTATGCTACTGTTTCATCATAACTAGGTCAGCTTTGGGAATGAACTGCATCAGATTCTAAAGGATCAGATAGTTGAAAGTCAAATTAGTATTTCGCAATGGTTAATAAAATGGCAACGAGTGGGTTGCTTGGGTCAGAAAATTTTGTTGATGATTTCAGAGAAAGCAATGGGGAATGAATGAATGCTAAGGGGGGTGGTGTTACGCGAATGGATAAAATAAGAAATGAGTATATAAGAGGAAGTCTGAAAGTGGCTCTCGCCGGTGACTGAAAAGTTGTGTGGTAATCGATTGTCGTGGTATGGGCATGTGATGCGGAGGAATGAGGAAAATGTGTGTTGTGAGGAAAGTTTTGAGTATAAATGTGGATGGGTATATGAGTAGAGGAAGACCAAAGAAACGATGGATGGACTGTGTAAAGAATGATATGGAAAGAAAGGAGGTGTCTGGTGAGATGACGAGTAATAGAGAAGTATGGAAGAAGAAGACATGCTGCGCTGACCCCAAATGAATTGGGATAAGGGCAAGAGAATGATGATGATGACTTCAGAGAAAGCAAATCTGTATCTATGTTTTTTGGAGACCAGAAAGAAGAAACCGTCCTCTCCCTCTCATAACAACTTGAAGTTAGACTTTTTCTTTAGTATTTCATTGTAATTTTTTTTCTTCGCGCTTCATTTTATCTTTTGCTTAGCAACTACACTTGATTTACCTACATTTTTGTTAAACGAGTCAGAGGCCCATTGGCGCAAAACTCTGACACCAGGTTAAGCATTAACCACACGATAAAAAAAAAAGATAAACCACACGAGTCACGACCTTTGACCTAAGAAAGCCCCTATCATTATGAAAATCCAATAAAAAAACAATGTTCAAGGTACCATACAAAGTATAGGCCATTACACGCACGTTATTAATTCATTATCTACGAAAATCGATAGTCACCTAACAGGTTATAGTCGCCGTGTAATTACGTTTATTGAGATTTAATGACTCCCGGGGAAAGCCGTTACTTAGTTTTATCTCTCCGACACGGACGATTACGCGCCAATCTGCGCGTAAAAGCGTCACCTGCGTAAAACGCGGATGACATTGAGAGGCCCACTTTAATTTATGAACATTATACAGCCAAATAGCTTAAAAACTGGTCTTGATAAAGCGGAATTGCCAAGAGTAGGAGACTGAGGTGAAACATAACACCAACAATTCGAGTTTTGTAAGACCCATGTAATGTACAGGACGAACTTATTGACCGAAAACAATCTAGAATCCAGGCTCTTTGCTATACTGAGAATTTTCAAACGAAAAAAACCCACAAAACTACCTATGGATATCATATGACAAGGATCAACAGAGCAGTCAAAAGCTAAACGAATGTTAATGTCTCATATTGATCAGGGAGTGGAATTAGTAAGTGGTTATTATCAGTTCGCCATTATCTCGCATGTGTCAAAAGTTAATGGAGGGAATCGGTTATCGAGGACCCCCAAATGCGAACCTTGAGAACTAGTTGCTTTGAATTAGAATTAATTGGTTATTATGTTTTGGCTAGTGGTCTATTATGGTAAGGCCATCCTGTTTTATTAGTCAATTATATCGACGATGTTTTAGTACGCACTCTTACTGTAAACATATTCCGATGGCGCATTTCATTATTGTATAGCCGGATTGGATTTAGTTTAGGAGTATTTGTGTTTCTATGGCAACGGATTACATCAGGATTGGCATAGTGCCCGACAAAACACGTTATTGATCATCCTTATATCACATGGACCCAAATTGGGTCCTTATGCCGTCATCGACGACTTTGGAATGTACGTTACATATCATAACGACTTTTCGAAGAGTTCCAAACACGATTATTATGTAAATGAGACGTATTATATCAAGTTCAGGTTAGCGTGTTTGTCACTTAGTATCCATGGCCGGCCCCTATAAAAAACAGCATACAAATTATTTTTAACGAAAGCTACGAATACAAAAACGAAGTCTAGACACCAAGGAAAATCTTAAACAGATAAGAAATAGAATATTCGGTCAAAAAGTTCGAAAGTATAACGATAAAGCACCGAGGGGGTTCCGTGTTACAATTCAACATACTTTCTACAACAATGTTTCTAGATACGAATCAAATTTTATCGTTACGTAACTAAAACGATACAAAACTCATCAAAGACAAAACTAAACTGATTCACAAAGACACCGACCTCCTTTTGTACGGAACTCGAAAGACGTTTTGGGGTATATTAGTAGCCATTAAATTCTAAATCCGTGTGCGTAATAGTTTTTGGCCAGTTTCGTTACAATACAAGCATAATTTTGTCTGTGAGCTTGTGAGATGTTGAAGCTGATAATAAAAGGATTGTGAACACAAAGAAGACAGGATGAGAGCCAGACTGACTCAATTTTATGTGCGGTCTTTGACAATGGTAAAGTGCAAGAGAGCTCTTAGCGTACTGTTATAAAAGTGATTTTATTAGCTTCATTGTGATGATTGATAAAATGATGAGTTACCTAATGGTAAAATAATCAGTAAATCTATAACATCAACGTTATTAAAATGTTTCCTGATGAAGATAATCAGGGATAGGTACCTGATAAAATTACGAGTATTTTATCAGACACAAGGTTACACTAAAATATCGATCAATCATGAAATTGAATCTAATTAATTGTCAATTTCACCTGTCGACGATTAGATAATAAATAACTGATTATCTGTGATGCTAAAGCTGAGCTAAATGAATTCGTTCAACCCCGTAAAGCAGATGAAACGAATATTTTCAAAAGAGCTCAGGTCTAGCTGAACCTTGTGGCGAACTAGATCCAGGACAATAAGGAGAAATAAACTGATCAGACGGTTCTAACAGATCAATAGAATCTAACTCGCATCATTTACCAGCACCCCAAATAGCCCAATACCAATAAACCATTCCATTCAACCAGACTCACAATTTTAAACCACAAAGCATAAATCTGAACCAAAACAAAGTAGACAATAGCAACGGGTAAATATAAGCGCGGTATGGTTGGTATCGTCCCCTATTGTACCACCATGAATGGTGACATAATTGACGACATGGTGGCCTTTATCGGTCGTTCAATGGTTCCATCGAAGGTCACAGTCGATTACCGTCGTCTTTGGCCTCATGACGTAGGTTAACGAACTTTTATTGCTAATTGCTTGCTCATCGAACTGCCTGACGTTTCACTTTTTAGTTAGAAATCAGGTGATTGAAATTGAGCGTTTTGGCGATTGCTCTTTTATGTAGCTTATTGAATGACTGTGCAGATACCCGAACAATGGCTTAGATTAGATCTGCGTGTTTTGATTTGTGTTATATTCTTCTCTTTTATCTAGTTTCGTGTTTAGTGTACGTTTGGTAAAAGAAATGGGTCTTCGAGTTAATTACTTTTACAAGCAGTTCTTTAAACGATTGTAAGAACAGTTTGGAATTTCTTTTTGCTTTTTGGAAGACTGATAGAATTTCTGCTCAATAAAACTGCTGACGTATCCTAAGTCCCTTATTGTTAATACTATTGGTATCAGTGGCGAAGAGTCAATTTTTGTAAGAGGTAAGCCAGAGTACATATGTTTAGTGTGATTATATTATTTGTCTATAGAATACTGACTGTGCCATTTTGCAAAGGGAATCCGGTAGGAATCGAGTTGTATGGAACCTTCGCCACTGAATGGTATAAAATACAAGGTGGAAAGGACACCGACGCTAAAACGGTTACCACGTATACAGTAAATTATCAGTACGTAGATAGATTCCATCGGTAATTTAAAAAAAAACAGCTGTTCTATACATTTTGACCGTGTAGGTATTGCAGTTTTGTAGGAAAAAGCTGTTCTTTTTTTAATAACCAACGAAAAATAAATATGTGGGCGGGGGTTCAGAATGATGTACTGAATATGTGGTAACCGTTTTAACGTCGCTGTCCCTTACGCCCTGCTTAATAATAATTAATAGATAGTTGGCATAAATAAGATTTAACACTATATTACTTTGAGGAGCTCGTGGCTAAATAATAACAGCCGCTCGGATCGATCTTTAGGTTAAGCCGTGCTGCCTAGGTTGGTCTGTGGATGGGTGACCACTCATTACATACCGAGTTTTCTCCGTGCCTCGGGAAGCACGTTAAGCCGTTGGTCCCGGGTGTCATTTGTAGATCTTTGACAGTCGTTAGGTAGTCAGTGGTCCAAAAAGTCTGACAACCAGTCTTACCAAGGGGTATCGTATTAAACAGTACTAACTGGGTTGTGGAGGTCAGATAGGCAGTCGCTCCATGTAAAATACTAGTATTCAGCTGCATCCGGTTAGACTGGAAGCCGACCCCAACATAGTTGGGAAAAGGCTAGGCAGATGATGCTGACTATATTACTTTGAAAACCCTTTAGAAATCGTGAGTAAGCTATAAGCTAAATATCCCACGGTCATTTTTCACTCCAGTTTTTTTTAAGTTGAAGCACATCAAGAATTACTATTGTAGAATTCGAACATTAACGTGAAGAACATCAAGAACAACTATTGTATGTAGCATTCAAGCCATAAATAAAGGAACGAGTTTCTTGTTGAACCAAACCTGTCAATCTAGACCTTTTAATAAAGGAATTTCTATAATCATTCAAGTCAAGGGTGGGAAATAAAGTTACTGTACACAGCTGTTGAACGTTCTCTTGAGGTAAGGTTTATCGAACTACGTAGGTGGTACACGTGGACCAAATTGTTATTTTTTACCAGTAAATTTCCATTGGTAGCCCCAATATAATAGACATGAAACGAAAGACTTTCCACGAAGTATGCATTATTTATCATATAGGCCAAACTTTGGACTAACAAAAGTAGTTCTTAGTACGACGATGACGACACTAAAAAATATAGTGACATCACCTTATCGCCATGGGAACTCCAGTTTTTAGGCAATTCAGTAAAAATAATTGACATAGCTGTAATTCTCGAAGGAAACTTCGCCTCGTGTCAAGAGGTCAATGCGGTAATAGCAATTTTTTGTTTTTCTTAGTATAGCTTACGACCAGCACGTGTAGCATGACCACCGTAGAAACGGATTTTGTCGTTGTAAAAATCGACATAATGACAGATTTCTTTTATTGATCTGTCATTTTGTCGATTCTTGTGTCGACAAAACACTTTTCTACGGTGGTTATGCTACTCGTGCAGGAAATAAATTGCGGAAATTATCAAATTCAAATATCTATTATGGAAGCATAAATACTACAATTAAGTTTCAGTCATGACTAGGCTAAGTCCATTGTGTTAGGATATTGAACCTACTCTAGTTTTTTTTATTAATGTTTGCTATAGAAACATGAGTCAAAGAGTCTACGACCTGTTAGAGTTCCGAATTAAAAAATGTTTATAAATTACTTTTCCTATTGTGTGTTGATTTGATTGGGTTTATTGCAGCCGTGTATTGGACTAATTTATTTCGCAGTGAGCGCAATCAAAACTGAGGCAGAAAAACGGTTTCAATGGAGTTTTGTGAATGTGTATGGTTAGGACCCGATAGGTGGCACCATGCGATGCAGGGGCGGGTTCTCAATTCGTCGGAATAAGGACAATCATCAGTACATTCTCGAACTCGATTAAAATAAGGGGACAATTTACACGCGCGTTTACGTCTTACGGAATTTCATTCAAACTTTCAAGTCCTTTTTATCGAAATGACTGAACCGATTTTAATGAAACTTCATACGCATAAGCAGGATACATAAGTCTAAAAAGTTATCAGAGAACATTTTCGAAAAATAGTTTGCCAGCTAAATAAGATCGATTTTAAATTTTCCATAGAAACAAATTTCCAATTATCCTTTTTTAAAAACATTTCGAAAATGTTCTCTGAAATTATGAAATACCGTAAATCGTAAACGCTCTTAATTGTGAACGGAAATACCATTCTACCTGCTGTGCGGTAAAAACAAAAAGTATTTTTATCCTGCGTTTATAACAACATCCTCTCAGCCCATCCGGTTTGAGGCAGATATTTCCCTAATTTCTTTCTTCCACATAAGGCGGTGGTCTCACTGCGTGCTTAACGACGCGAATCCGACCATTTCCCCGCGCAAGAATTCGTTACCCGTTAATCGCTGGCACTGGGACGAGTGCGTTACCTTAAAGTAAGTTTAATAGCGCGTAATTAAATATAATTTCCAGTTTTATAATGGTCGTCAGTTTCCTTCGGAAGTGCTGATCAACATGATGTGATAGCTCATTTCCAGATGAACTAGTTGGAAAACATTCACTGTTATGTTATCAGGCCGTGGCATTGACCGCAACGCGGGTTTTTGTGTATGATAAAATGCGATGTCCAATGATATTCTGTTGAGTTTTGGAGAACTTTTAACATTCAACATTCAAGCAGTATAATAACATAACATCACGCCTGTAATCCCCAAAGGGTTAGGCAGAGGTGTACACATTAGTACACCCATATATTATTTCGCCAGTTATGTTTAAGTCCCATGTAATAGGAGGCGAGCCTATTGCCATCAACCGGGCACAAATCCAGACTCCGTGGCTGCTACTGAGAAATTCCTGATGGAAAAACCCTAATAACACTGAATAACACAATACACAATAATGCTGTCTAATAAAGGGTTTTTAATTTGAAATGAAGAAAACGCGATCTTCAATTACCGTCTTAGCTATAGTATTTTTTTAGGGAAACATCTCATAGAAATTACTCTTCATGATTTATCTCAAATTACTGCATAATTAAGATCAACTGAAAGCTGACGACACTGCAAAAATATCAGCAGTTCAGTTCTGGAAAGTCATTGTGCCACACAATGACTTTTCAGAAGCCTTGGCTATCCTATGCTCTTGTCTTCAGGTAGCAGGAGAAACACAATCGTTTGGAGTTTATTTGGGCACGGCAAAACAGGCTTTGGACTACTACACCTAGTGTAGGGTATTCTTTGTCATTAACCATGGATTAAGATAGGTATACTTACTGCCTGCAAGTGGTGTGATGGCTTTCTCCCCTTCGTGTTGGAACATCTGCAAGGTCGCCACCGTCGCCTTCAGCTGCTCATACTCGCGTGCCATCTGTTTCTGAACCTGCACAACCAAGAGGATAGCCTATCAGTCCA
Source organism: Noctua janthe (assembly GCA_910589295.1). Taxonomy (NCBI): domain Eukaryota; kingdom Metazoa; phylum Arthropoda; class Insecta; order Lepidoptera; family Noctuidae; genus Noctua; species Noctua janthe. The sequence continues at coordinate 10,165,948 of OU342575.1, read as the reverse complement.
CCATCAACTACTACCTTCTAAAAAGCTTTGACAATACTTTAGCTGCAAGTTAGGAGTTTCGAACACCAGTATTGTTGGCAGTCATGGGGGAATAAAGAATAGCATAAGCATATCATATCTAATACTAAAGAAAGAAAAAAAAGAAAGAAAGAAAAGAAAAGAAAGAGAGGAGGAGTTGTTGTTGTTGTTGGAGGGGGAGTTGTAAAGAATGAGTATATTAAAGGAAGTTTGAAAGTGGCGCCTGTTACAGAAAAAATGAAAGGAAGTCGTTTGTCTTGGTATGGACATGTAATGAGGAGGGATGAAACGCATGAGACTAAAAGAGTAATGGACATGAATGTCGATGGATGGAGAGGGAGAGGAAGGCCAGAGAAAAGATGGATGGATTGTGAGAACACTGATATGAAAGATAAAGGAGTAAATGATGCCGTGACGTTTGGCAGGGGAGAATGGAAGTAGAAAACCTGTGGCGCCAACCCCAAATAGAAAGGGACGAGGGCAGGAAGGTGATGAATCAGTATATAAAGTGCCCACTGCTGGGGCACAGGCCTCTTCTCTATGTGAGTGGGTTGTCATGTCATCCACCACGTAGGCCCAGTGTGGGTACAGATATCACATGTATTCGAATTTTTGGTTCTAGGACATTGTATGCTGGTTTCCTCACTATGTGGGGTACTAGTGGTCATTAACCAGCCTTAAACTTAGTATTATTCACAAGCTTACAAGGACTTATTATCAAGGAGAGGTTTATCAAGATGTCACGTTAAAGATCTTGCTGATATCAAAAGTCAACAAAATGAACCTAGATTACGACGGTATCAGGTGAAGGCAAAATAAACAGCGATCATTAATTTATGTTTTGCAAAAATCATGAAAGAAAATGGACGACGTAGTATGATCATATAGGGTAACTGGTAATTAGTGAGCGATACTTAAAAACGTGACACGCGCGCGCCTGTGACCTATCAGCTGTTAGCCGCGTGACTCTGCCTACCCACTGTTGCACGGTACGATAGTAATGAGACAGAACGGCGTCACGCAGCTAACAGCTGATAGGTCAAAGGTGCGAACGGGCGAATTGCATACGGCTGTTGTGTTATTGTGATAAAATTGAATGACAATTAAAAAAAATGTTTCTTTGGGAAAGTTGTTTGTTATCACAGTCACGTGTATAAGTATCGGTCACTAATTACCAGTCACCCTATATTAGTCTGTACGCAATAGCTCTAAAATTACAAAACACAATTCGTAAAAAGTACAAAAGTTCCCAAAGTAAAGCCTAACTAACCAATTACATTGTGTTAAAAGATTACTACACAAAACACGTATGTAATTCCCATAGGATTATTTAAAACTATCCGTTATTATTTTAATAGTACCAGGAGTGCAGACTTTGTAGGAGCTTAGCGACTTACTCGTTCTTATGTATTTTGTATGTGGGCGAAAATGCAATATTAATTAATCACTATTCACCAGTCAACGTTATGCTACTGCTAGTTTATTATGCAGAAATGCAGGTCAGTCGGTATAATGACCTGAATTTGTGCCTAATTTTTGAACCGCCATTGTCTGAAGAAGACTTGTTTGAATTTCTAAATCTTATCAACGGCGATGATGAATAAAGTCAGTAAACTACTTACTACGAACAAATAGAGATGAATATGTGAGATGTAACGCCTTCACGAGAAAGTGAGTGCCTTGAATATCAATTCTTCTGAACGACTGTTTTGAATATTAAAGGTGTAACGACTTTTGCAAGACGAGAGCAGGTTTAAAGTGTCACAATTAAAATGAAGCAGCAAATTGTCCAGACAAATTGAATGAAACTTGATAACTTCATAATAAGTTTCAATGGAAACTCATTTCATAAATGGCATATTGTGTTGAGCTTAAACCAAGTTCACACATGTGAAATCTCAGTACTAGCATCAAATTACAATCTAATCGTCAAAGCGATCGCCCAGCAACTTGCACATAAAACACTAATATACATTAACTCAATAATGGATAAAGATGCATCATAGATACGCACATGATTTTCTTGATGTGGGCACAAAAGTGAAAATGACGATCTCTCACTACGATTATCACACAATACTTCGCGCACAATAAAAAATATCTTAAACACTTCCCACACAAAAAGTCCAATTCGTTGAGTAACATCCGGCCATCACACGCTACATAACGTGCTTATTTTCACCTAATTTAAGCTTAAATACCTTGACCGACTTCTATAAGGAGCCACTAATATGAACAACTTTAGTTTAAGTAGGACGGTAATTAAAACTACCCACAAAGTTAACAAAATGAGCTCGTATTTGGGACACCGCGATATTCACAAGTCACAACGTAGTAATAAAACTGTCCGTCAAAATAATATATGCCGTAACATTGTTCATGTAAAGGTGGAAGTGGCGTGCATAATTTTGACAGATCGGCACAGTTACAATGCTATACAAAATTGGGCAGTCCGTACGCGCCACCGAACGACCGATATACTGCGTGGAGAAGGTTCGTCGACCCGCGTCGTCAACACCTCGCGGCCTGACAGAGGCAACAACACGCATGACAATATAAAACAACCACGACGACGGTACGTCGACAATAGAACAAACGCTTGGCGTCCTTCCAGCCTCTAATTTAGACTAGGTGACCTAAACTCAAGTAAAAAGCCTGCAGCTCTTAGCACCATAAAGTCCTCCTATTAATCAAGACAGTTATTGCGAACAGAGTCTAATATATGAGATGAGTGGACGCGGTCGTATTATGTTTTATTAGTTCAGTCAGAACCAGTTCACGTTGGACGGTATAGTGCTTGGGCAAAACTTGTCTCTCTCGCCGGTAAAATATGTAGTCTTGAGTTGAACAAACACGAGATTGTCTGATGTTGCATATAACTATAAATATTCTCTAATAGTCAGAAGAATTTGCACCTTTACATATCTACGACGATACAAATGTTGATTAAGAAGAATACACTACAATCAAAAACTACAAAATTGAACCATTATTTTCACAAACGTAATATTTATGTAACTTTGAGAACAATAGAAATGCAGACATTACTTTTTTACCATCTCTTGTACAGACCATGAAAACAATGACTACAGAATCACTGGATCGGTCACTCGCCTTTCAAATAAGATAATTTATTTATAACAAATTACTTCATAATGCGGAATCGCCTGACTCAAGTAATTTAATTAGAAGTTACGTGTTTATATGCAAATGTATGGAGCTGCAAAAACTAAAGCATGACGGCAAAGCAGTAAAAGTGTAACAATTTAATTACAAATGATTGGTAATCATTTAATCGATCGATTTACGTTCCAGTGAATTAACATGGAATATTTCTTGTGGAGTTACATGAAAGAAATAAAAGAATCTCAGACATGATTTTTCTCGGTGTTATTATGGCTCAATTGCTGATCGATACGATATGGTGAGACGCTATAAGATTTATTTATCTTTTTCCATCGAGCAGGAAATCTGTGGGTAGATGTAACGTTCACATTGATTGAAGACTCATAGCTAATACCTCTAAAAAGCGTGATATTATTTTACTGTTACTAAATATAAATGCTGAGATTAGAACCGTATCAATTTAATTACTTTCGACAAACGTTGGTCGTAAAACGCAGGAATAGTATGGCCACGATAGATTAGCCGACTGCGGTCTGCAAAAAGGATGGGTATTTTATGTCTATGATGAACGCAATTATATAAATTCCTTATGAAATCTCTTGTAGAGGCATTTGATAGTGTTGCTTAGAGACAAATTGTCTCTTATGCTTAAAGTAAATGCCAGATTGAGAAAAGGAGACATTGCTTGTAGTCTAACAATGACAATAACAATATGGACTAGAGAATTGATGGCTGATTAGCTAGCAGTACATGGATATTTTGGCGCCTGAATGACATTAAACGCGGGCGATTTTGGTAGACGTTTATAAAAGTGTTTAATAAAATAATTGTATTGGAAAAACGATATCGCCGAGTTAGTTTCGTTTTTAGTCACGTTTTAAAAGTACCAAGTATAACTATACTGCCCCTATTCAAACATATAGGCCAAAATTCGGGTATATTTATTGTTTAGTGTAAAATTCGGTCATCGACGTGTATAACAGTAGAGATTCTGTACATTGTAGAGAAAAACAATAACATTCGACCAAAATAAAAGGTGTTTCTAGGTTACCACGGCTGTTTCAAATGTTTATCGGCCCTTTCAAATGCCGACTCGAGTAAACTGGTTCACAGTCATAATGCTTCAATATTCCTTTCCCTTTATCGCTTCATAAGAACTGAAAGGAATTTAATAGAATAGAAAGCATCTTAAACTTAGAAACTATGAAGTTGTGGAATGTATTTATTTTATCATTTATGTACACTACACTGAACTTATAGAAAGAACAAAACATAACTTAGAGTTCAAAGACATGTATGTGGCATGAAAAAAAATGTTGTGATATTTGTGCTGATTCACTTTCACTGAAGAAATTTAAGGTAATTTCGAAACGCCTAGTTGACGCTTCCCGTGACCCAAGGGCTGGCTTTTACCTTGGCCAGAAGCTAAGTGTCATACAACGTGGCAACGCCGCCAGTCTCTTGGGCACATTACCAGCTGACAGCGTTAAGGAGGAGTTTCCCGATACCCTTTTATAGTTTGTTGTAACGTTTATTTAATAATGTATATAGTTAGTTTACTCTACTCAATAAATATATTTAATCCTTTCACTGATATGAATGAATGGTACTTAATTTTGGTAAGATTTGGGTGAGTTTATGTCCTTACTAGCTAGCTTTTATATTGCTTAAACATTTTTATTATGATTAAAATGTCAAGTAGTTACTTCAAGCTGATTGTCAACGTTACTGTCAAAATTTCATTGTTACTGCGAAGGTCGATATCTGGATTAAGTGAGTTACATCAACATGAACAAACTCGATCACTTACAAAAGAATTTGTCGGGTTTCACTTGCCTAGCACAAAAACCGTCGCTGTATCGATCGCAAGGACATGCTGTACAATAACAACTGTTTGTCTATTTTGTATTTCACTAAGTGGATTAACGTGGGTGTCGTGAGCGGCTACAATAGGATTATTATAAGGTCATTAGGCTTTAGCTTATCTTCGTACCTATATCCTGATTTTGTCGACTTTATTAGTGTATTAAATCTGGTTCTATTAACCTAACAAACAGATGTATTGCAGCACACGTAGCATCGACACGTAGCAGCGACTGAAGAATCGACAAAATGACAAATTTATTTTGTTGATCTGTCATTTTGTCGATTCTTTCGTCGACAAAACCCGTTTCTACGGTGGTTATGCTACGCGTGCTGGGTAGTTTGTTCCGCCACTTCTACTTCCCAGCTAAAGCACTAGGAACTGGCGAAGGGCGGGCGTTTTGGGGGACTGTCTCTTGTAAACTTTGACGATCAAAAAGTGCTGATCAGCCTAATTTGAATAAATGAAACGCACGCATTTCCTCATGAGGGTAGGAAGAAAGTAGAGAATGCGACCTGCTACGATCCTACCTCCTTTTGCTTAGTCCACGTTCATATGTCTGGTCATACAGGTACCGGTCTACCCTCCCACCTGGCTTTTCGGAAGAACAACACATGCATTGGAATTACCTTAGGAAGAAGTTGACCAAAGTTGCTTCCTAAAAATCATCACCACAACGACTGGCTCTTACGCTTCTCCATTACAGCAGATTCCCGCAACATTCACCAGGACATCGGTCCACCTACGACCATCGGATGCCCTGCGTGATTATTCAGTTAGAGCTCAAAAGCTTCCGTTGTAGTGGTTTGTGACAAATCCTTCACAAAAGGGCATTACGAAGGTCGTATTCATATTAAATAACAGCCCATAAAATTCTACTTGACTCCCAGTAATCGCTACCTCGAAAGGTCAAGGGGGCAATGGCTAGAAGCCACATATTTCACAACGCTTGGCAGACTGATTGGCGATCGCAAAAGTTTGATATTAGCAGACAGGAAGACTCGACTAACCACCTTATTTATCATTCAGTTTCCTTAAATTTCCATTCGGAGCTCCTTGGGTTATTAATTAGCCCAGCCTAGACCTTGGTGACTGGGTTAAATTTCTATTGTAACAAGGCCTTATCATTATCTGCCTAGCCTTTTCCCAACAATGATGGGGTCGGCTTCCAGTGTAACCGCATGCAGCTGTATTCCAGTATTTTATCCTATCAAGACCAATTTTATAAAATAAGTGCCGATACGAGAGAAGAAGTGGTATTACGCCGAGACAAAAAGTTGGAAAGGCCAATCCTTACACGGAATCGCACGAAGCCATGTTCAAATATTTAAGTTTGTAATAATATGCAGTACGTGATTTCATCACGTGTAAAGATATTCTTTTCAATCCAACAGACCCTCGCGAGATAAACAGCGTGAAGATTGAACAATAATAAAGTACGTGTATGACTTAGCAATACCATTTGTATGTAAATCAAGCATGTATTGACTGTGTAAAATCGTTGTTTAATTGTATTTGCAGCACGCCATATTGGTTGGTCCTTGGAGGCGTGACATCAATTTATCAAGCCGGCCATGAGGAAAAGATCTTTATACCTATTGATTTAGTCTAGAAAGTTCTGAGATAACCTGAATAGTATGGCCTAAAGGCAATGACTACAGATTTTTACGACTCATGCAGCTGGCGGATAACTTCAATAAGACTTATTATTTATGAATGATGAAGAAACTATATTAACTATAAAACCAAGGCTTTGGGCGCAGAAAGATGGACAGCAGTTGTGGGTGGGAACTAACGTCCGAATCAACATGAACCAGCAATATGGCGGTACAGGAAATGTGTGTGTGTGTGTGTGTGTGGAAATGAGCTTGAGTCTTTAGACGAATTAGCAATAGGTGTTCTATTTAGCAGATCCTGATCGACGCTGCTCTCTGTCTCTTTCCCAATAGCACATTGCGAAAGAGACAGAAAGCAGCCTTGTGTTCTGCAGGGCTATCTATATCTACATTGATACAATAATGATCAGTCCAAATTTTAATATTTTGTACATTCATTTCAAATAGTCAATTGAATAATGAGCCGCGCGTGCCATTTCGTAAAGTATTATGAAAAGTGTTTACTATGACCAGCTAAATATTATGTATACAAGTTTGTTTTCACACGCTCGCCTACGAACCCCGTAATCACGAAGATGAGCCATTCAATAATATTTGAAGCCGTGTCTTGTACTAACAGTGAAACAGTATGTTGTACATTAGCTCCGTACTTTATGTAATTTCTTCATCTTAATGCAAGATTTCTATCAAAGATTTCTCACGCGTTCTCCTGCAAAGATTAGACACCTTATTTTGCTCTGTGTTCTAAAATGAGGCTAGGCTTTTGCTTAAGAACGTGCAATGGTTTAAAGAAGTAGGGAATACTGACGCTGCCAAGGGATTATTAGTCTTTGGCAGTGAACATAATAAATCTTGAGAAGAAGCCTTGAATGCAACTTCTTGGGGTATTAACCAAGTTGTTACCGACATACTTTGCAGAGTAAGCAAGCTGAAATGGCAGTGGGCTGGCCATGTCTGTCGAAGCACCAGTAGCCGATGGAGCGGATGGCAATGCGGAAGGCAGAAGACAGGGTGTTGTAGCACAGCTAGGGAGAGGCGTACGTCCAGCAGTGCACTGCGAAAGGCTGAGTTGATTGATTGAACCATTTGCGGACAGAGTCTTGCCCTGCTAAGTCTGGAACACACTTGAACAACTTGTGTGATTGTTGGCAGATCCGCGTTCAAAGTCTCTCATACATGCCTCAGTATATTCCAAGGCGTTCTATCAACCAATGATGGCGTGCATAATTTGATCATGCGATGTTTTCTACCTCAATTGTTCATAATTAACTATTGCGGTTAACTTTATTGCTCGCTGCATTATTACTTTTTTGTTTTTAATTTCATTTTAATGCTTGAGCGGTTACGCGGTAAGGGAACGTGTTTACGTACGTGTTTTGGGATAAACTTTTCGCAATATCCTTGTTAGTGTTCACAATCCATGTTTATATTAAACATGGCCAGAGATTACACAAGATAGAGAGGTTTGGAAGGAGAAACTCTGCCCAGCTGTGGACCACGTCATTTACAATAGCAAAAAAAAAATGGTGCAGTACAAGGAGGCCATTGATAGATCTGTGCGGAACGTAAGTAGAAGAATGGCATACAATTTGGAAAGCCCAGAATGGCTCAGAAAGTCAGAACATACGATCAACGAGTTAAGCTGTTCCAAAGACCGCCTTTCCGTTTTGTGTCAAAAACCCGAACGAGGATTATCTAGTAAACTTTTTGACTATTCTCTTCCACATGGCTTTAATGATCAAACCAGCGGATGTAGAACTAAGCTGGGATTAGGACTAACGACTGTTGTAAGTCTTCTATCAATACCATCACAATAGCCACTTATGCGAATGTTTAATCATTAAATCCATACGTTATGGCTGTGCGTGGTTTCAGCAGAATTATGACGTGCGATTCGATCGCCCCTTGGGTTCCTGGTATGCAGGTTGATAAAACGTTCACCTTATCGGGGAAAAGTGCAAGAAATAGTAAGAAGTGTATGGCATTATGCGTTTATTCTTCGAAGAATCGGACAGAAATGTTGCTCTGTTCACAATTTTGATCATGATGACATGTATTAAGGTACAAACAATAATAATGACATACGGCAATAGTTAGTTCTGACCCTGCAGGGCATAGACCTCTCAATCACCTTAATAAGCAACAGGAAAACCGCCAAGAATATTATCTACAACAAGGAAACTAAAGGTGCATAAGGAATTTGCCAAAAGAAAAACCAAACTACCAGAGAATCAAGGAATTGATATAACACACACGTAAATAATATTCAAAGTAACTGGCATTAAATCAGGTTCAATTCTCCAGCCGGTAAACGGCGTGCGGACGGAGCATTTAAAAGAAAGAAAAAATAGGATTGACCTTTTCGAGTTTCAAGTGTTTCGCCTACCTAACTTTAGGAGCAGGTAGTCCGAATTCTGGCTGTACATTCCAACGTCCATAACTTCGCGCCTGTATTCCACGAAAGGGTGGGCAGGAGTGTCGTTAGTACTAATATTCGCCAGTTCTGTTATGGTAGTACAGTTCTCTTCACTCTTCCAAAACAGTGAATCTAGCCATCAACAGCGGACAAGTTAAGCGTCCGGCCTGCTCCTGGAAATTGCCTAGAGAAACCAATTTACACTTTCGGGATGACTTAATGCACTCAGAAACTCACTCTCAGACGGTGTGCTTTCAGGCTCTAGAGACACAAGGCAGTCAAGTTAGTCCCAATCCAACTGCCATATTCGCCCAATATTCTCTCTCATACATCAAGTATTAAGCCACATACACTCGTATGCATCATTATACGCGAGATTACGCGTGGGCGTATGATAAAGTGACTTAGAATACCATTGACCTCATCAAAAAACGTTGTACGAAGCTTTCTATTGAGGCAAATGACTCCACAACGACACATTGACAACGCATATTATAGAAAATAGATTGATAGTTTTTAGATGCAAAACTGCAAAATTGCGTATATTTACATGAATGGTAATGAGATACTTAGTTGTGCTTGTGAAATATGCATGCAAATCTATGCAAATGTGTTAAATGTTTAGGCAATCTAATATTCATAGAGGTTTTGAAATAAGTAGGTACAGATACCGTAGTTTGAAACACAGGTTTCGTTTTAGCTTAGGTATCAATTCAGTCTTTGCAATGTTTAATAATAACAGCGCGACAGATCGATAGGAATAACATGCATAAATTGGATTAAAGGCAAGAACTAAATCATCATCTGCCTAGCCTTTTCCCAACTATGTAGGGGTCGGCTTCCCGTCTAACCAGATGCAGCATACCAGTATTTTACATGGAGCGACTGCCTATCTAACCTCCACAACCCAGTTAATACTGGGTAATACGATACCTCTTGGTCAGACTAGTTGTCAGATTTTTTGGGCCACTGACTACCTAACGACTGTCAAAGATCTACAAATGACACCCGGGACCAACGGCTTAACGTGCTTTCCGAGGCACGGAGGAAATTCGGTATGTAATGGGAGGTCCACAGACCAACCTAGGCAAGCACGGCTTAACCTAAAGATCGACCCGAGCGGCTGTTATTATTTAGCCACGAGCTCCTCCTAAAGCTAGGAAGTAAATGAACTCTAAAGGCCAGCGCACATCGGGGACGGCAGGGCAGAGGATGTTATTTTGATTGATTTTTACCCAACTTAAATTCATAGGTAGGATGATACAGAATCCAATGTTTAAAGATCGAACCCAAGGCATCAAAAGGGATTTCCCTTCGCGGCAATGAAGAGCGCGCTAGAGGATGCCGCGCCGGGATGTGAAGGCATCCGAAGGCAAGCTGAGGGACGCCGAAGCATGCAACAGTATGCGCCGGCATGCCGTGGCAAAATCCCCTGACTCGGCATGTCTCGGTAGCTAAGGCCGCTGACATCATTAGTGTGCCCTGGCCGGTCGCAAAATACCCTTCGCTGCCATCCCCGGTGTGCGCTGGCCTTTAGATGAAAGAAAAAGTTGTGCTGCGCCGGTCTCAAATGAATTGGGATAGAGGCAGGAAGATGATGAGATTTCAATGGATAGAATACTCTTTATAAGAGGTTTAAAAAATCTTACCACTAAAAGCGATCTTTTCAAGACAACCTACTATTGTTTACCTGTTAGAAAACTGTTTTCGGCTATCGAATTGATAGAACCTTTACGTGCAAGGACAAGGCTGTTGTAACTATAGAAAATGCCGCTGATCCGAATATGGCCATTGAAAACAAGATAAAGAGACCCAAATGTTTCCAGGTCAAGTTTAAGTCTACACGTATTTCGAAATATCTGTTGGCCATAAAGCACTCATTTTCCTTATTCTTACAAAAAGAAGTTTTACTGTGCAGAACAAAGTGCTTAGTTTCAACTTTTCAAGGCTAGTCATTACTGTGTATATTAATAATATAATAAAAACGACAAGGAGGATGCTCAATAGATGAACAATATTAAAACCAATGACCTTCAGAGTTAAAGAAATATAATAGACATGTTCAATGCCAATTTAAGTCTGTTGTCATGGAGCAAAACCTGTATTGAGAGCACAATGCATGTAATGGATTATGTATAAAAAAAAAGGTTAAATGTAACAAAGGATGTTTATTTGAGTTCCTTTTTCATCAAACTTCAAGTAAAAAAAAAAACAAATCGAGACCTTTTAAGAGATTTTTGCACTAGAGCTGCCTCTGAAAAACTTTTCAGACAAATCTCAATACACTTATTATTCAGTATTAAGATCTTATAGCAGGTAAAAACTTACTACTAATCGCAACAGTAGCTGTTAAAAAGCATTGTGATACAACTTTCCTAGAATCCAGTAAGGAAACACAAATAAAAAAAATTATCAACAAAAGAGGTTGAGGTGAGGTGAGCTTGTGTTTGCGCAGTAAACAGGACATTAACAGATATCAGGTTAATACGATTCTGTTTTGTTTCTTTGTCCTCCATCAATTGACTCAGTTGAGTTTGTGAGTCAGCTGCACTTTCGTTCTCATAAAATGCATGATATATGATTAGGTTTTATCTTTATGGTTGAGATATGAGATATTTAATTATGATAATGAATGTCTTCTTGTTTATGCTTGGATGTTCAATTAGATCGCTACCTTATGGTTGATCAGATATGAATTGACAAGGAAGATAGTTTACACAGTTTACGTATTTCTGTAAATTTGTTTAAAAAGTAAACTGTTACATGTCAAAACTAAATTCTGGCATGAGCTCAAAGTGGTATGCATTTTAATAATTCTGGGTATGGTACGATCTTCTAGTAATAAATACCTTCTTGGATTCATGCCCGCTTAGTACTGTTCGTTAGGTTACTGCCCATAACTAGCACAACTGTACTAACACTACTAAATCCCATGTAATGCTTTTGAGTCGCGGGCCTGTGGACGGCAAGTTATGGGCTAGCTCGCCGTCCGGCCGTCTTATGACGACAGGCCGTGTCGACGGCGCGTTCGTGTTCCACGTGCGCCTCAAAGAGATGTCAGCAAATAAGTAGGGGTCCGCAAGGGCCGATGCCTACCAGGGCTGCGGGACTGTTCGAAAGAGATACCGTGGCCCTGGAACACAAAGGGCAAAGAAGGAACATGGATGGGTTTTAGTCAGTACAAGTCTGACACTCCCTTCCGCTCCGCCCAGAGTGGGGGGGGTCATTTGATGATTTCCCATCCGGAAAAAAAAAAAAAAAAAAAAAAAATGCTTTTGAGTAATATTTTATTACTCAAAAATATAGTGGGGTCAACGGGAACAATTTTTAATTATTATAATCAATTCCCATTGACTCCACCAATGGAGCTACGGGTGGCGAGGTCAACGGGAATACACCTTTAAAACAACTCAGAGATCAGTCATTTTTCAGATCCAGACATAATGTTAGCTTCATCAGAATATGTGGCAACCATACAGATTAGTGCCTGAGATGGTCTTGGAGAGGTCTATGGCCAAGAGTGTTATTTCGGGCAAATATTGTTAATGGAAGCTGTAGATGGCTTATACTGAAGTATGTTTTTTTTTAATATTTTTAATAGCCTGTTGTAAAATACCATGTGCACATTGACAAAATTTGCTAAACTTTACAGTAAACCCTCAAATAAGTGTGAAAGTCATGCTAAATATAAACCAATGAGTAATGTTTAAACACAAAAGAATAGTGCTTTTTTTATGTCACTAGTACAAGAGTATGTAAACGTGAAACTTAAAAGAAACTGATTGTTTAAAACCAATAGTTTACAGTTACCTATGTGTAAAAGTTTTAAGTCAATAATTGAGTATGATTATGCATGCATGAATAGTTTAACAGTCTATTTGCAATTATGGACAAGGCCAGGCAAAATTGTAGGGGATTTTCTTTGTTAGATGACTTTTAATTGTTAGCTGGAGATTAGGTATAATTCAGAGAATTTGACAATATTATATAGGAAGGGTTTTTAAAGTATTATAAGCCATGTTGTTCCATCAGAAAAACTGATGAACTTCCAATAAAATTTTGTCCGCTACTTCGTCCCTTTTATGGGGTGAAATATCAAAAAGCATTCTTTAGTAGAGAATACTTTTATACAAAAGAAAATTTGTACATCATTTCGTGCTTTCACACATAAATGAGTTTCGGTTGTGCATTGTATGTTTAATAAAAACTAGATTTTTATTAAGTGGACATTTCTTGAAAGTCTTATCTGACACTACTTAAGGGCTTGATAAAACTATACTATTAAAATGTCATAAAAGATACGAAAATTCAAACAAAGATAACAGATTCTCATAAGATGTTTATCAAACTGTTTTACTACTCTTAACACACTGATAACAACAATTTGGCATCACTGACTTCAAGAAATTAAATATTATAATATTGCTTATCATACAGGTGGATTTCAAGATTACAAAATGCATAATTAATTAACTTATGTAAGTGCAAATGAAATTGTTATTACTATACAATATTTTGTCAATGTGTTAGTAATGTAGCAGTTCTAGGAATGTTCACAGACTAATATGTGTTGTATAAGTCAGTCCCTTTCATAACTGAATAATTTTGTCCATTCAGAAACATGTTTTGGTTATGTTTAATGGACTAGTTTAAGTTGTTTCTTTGTTTGAAAGAAATGAGTACTTTTGCTTTGACAAATGAGGACATCATTTGTTAGTGGGATGATTCACATTTGTTCTTTCAAAGGTAGATTATTGTAATAATAAAAACTACGAGGTGGTATGGTTTATACTTTATGTGAGGATAGTCATGAGTTTTTATAAATAATTATGATGTTATGTTATGTATGATATTCATTTATCCACATACCTGTATGGAATAATGAGAAACAAATGGTATAGAACAAAAATAAAATATCAAAGTAAAAAGTTGTTGAAGAGACATGCAAAATATATTAAATAGTCTCTAAGGCCACATGTCATTGTAAACAAAGACTTTTTGGTGTTATTTGGAAAATTGTTGTTGATGTTATAAAATCCTGAACAAAAATCTGCTACTTTCTACTTTCAAGTATGGTATACAAGCATGGACCACAACATACTAAGATAACGTAGATTAAAGAACAAAAAGGGCATAAACAAACCTACATGGAAAATTATGTGAACGCGGCCTTCCACCTTCCTACCGTCCGCGCAACACAACTAATTAGCACCACAGCTTATCATAAAAGGAAACGTTAATATTCAAGGTAAGCAGCCATCGAAGCAATTCGACAACATGCAGAAAACTTGCAGGTACTCACCAGTTGCCACTTGGACTTGCGTGTGGGGTCTGCGATGGTGATGAGCAGTCTGTGTATCATCTGCACCGTGCCCTGGTAGTAAATCAAAGCCGACTCATAGTTCCCCATCAGGGCCATCTCCCTTGCCAACTTCGTGTTCTCGCAAATTTCGCCAACAGAAACTGCCATTATTGTCATTCCCGCTGCGTACATGTAACTTATCCACCGTGAAAACTATGGTTCTTCGAGGAGACCACTTTTATTACAATCGCGTGTGACATCCAATAATCCAAATGTAACACTTCGCATTTTCACAACATTATGCACGTGATTTTCATTGTATTAATGCTTTATTCACTTAACGCATTGCAAAAGTAAGTTTTTGTGTGGTACAACTTATTTCATGTTTCCGCTGAATTTATAATAACTAAGACCACATTTTTGTGACAAAACAAACTTCTCAATTTCGTTCGACAGTTCACAATCACAATCGCAAGTCAACTGCCAACCTAAAATCAATCAACCAATGACGAAGTCGAATGTTAGTATCTGAACGTTGGTGTCTCTGAACAATGAGCTCGTTTTCTTTTGCAAACGTAAACCACTGCTAGTGAAGTGGTTAAAATAATCGCCTAATGTAGTGAAATAAAAAGAAGGTTGAAACATAACCGCTAAAAGCCGTGCTTTTGTTTTGCCAGACCTTTCCTTAGTATTTTGTTGTGAAGATCAAGTAAGTCCCATTCAAAGTCAAAATACTGCAGGAGGGTCACGCTTCCATTGGACCAATTTTTCTGCGGATTTGACGACATCTAGTGCGCACTATATGCAGTAGCCTGAAACCTGGCTGTACTAGTTGGTCCTTGTTTCTTACTGGTTCTGTTTTCAATAGTGGTGTCTGTCACCAACAGATTGTACCCTCCCGACCCCATTGTACCCTTGAGTCGAGCGTGATCCCCAGGAAAAGTGTTTTCGACGAATTCTACTTTTGACATTCAGTAGAGCAAATCTTATGCACTTCGTTTGTTTCCCATTTAATACCACTTGCTGATGTCTATCATTTAAATACGATTTCACTAAACTGAGCGCAAGTTTCCCCAACCCATAATGTTCAAGTTTTAAGAGTAGGGTTTCGTGGTTTACGCAATCAAATGCTTTCGAGAGGAAACAGCAGGCCTATGCATCTTGTGATACTTCCCACGCAGTAAATATGTGTTATAATAACACCGACGTCAGTCTTACAACGTCCTTTGATGAAACCTTACTATTTCTTATGAAACATTTTATTGGTGTTAAAGTGATTGAGATTACCTTTTCAAACAAGTTGCTGAAAATCGGCAACGCGGATACGGGTCTATAGTTATTAGTCTTTACTGTCCCCGGATTTGAAACGTGTTATCGATCCTGTACTATTTATATTAGTTTCAACTTAATACCAGCACGCCTTCTTGAGAAAAAGGGTATTGTCTTGACATGGAGACAGACGTACAAGTACATACAATGAAGTGTGTTTTATAAGAAACAATTACAGCAATCACGACAGATTTGCTGAGTATTATTAAAGAGTTCCGTTCCATATCTCCGAGTTCTATGATCAGATCATGACAATATTTCTATGGGACTAACTTGGGACCAACTTTCAAACAAAAAAAGAATTTTCCAAATCGGTTAAGATGTCTTCGAGTAATCGGTGAACATACAATAAAAAGCATACAGTGAAACCAAGCTGAAACTCCTCCTTTTTTGAAGTCTGTTATAAATGAGAATGAAACGTCAACGTCAAACGTCAATGTCAATTATTAAACATCTTGCCTGATGAGCGCAAGCCGTTTCTCGCTTCCGCATTTTGTTTTTTTTGCATTTTGTATCGAGATCATTATTATCTCTAAATGCAAACGTAAGACAAGCCCAGCTACGTTGAGCAGAGCACCAGGTTCCTCCGTAGTCTTAGCCAACCTAAGGCTGAGACAGGAGTCGATTGTTGTGATAAGAATTTGCGATTTGCACGCTTTTTTTTTTATTATTTTGCGTAATATAAGATGCCTCACCGGTGTTTTTTGGGATGCCCAAGGGGTGAGTTGCATTCATCATCATCATCCATAGCCTGCACTGCTTGGTATAGGCCTCTCTTTTCTTGTGCCAATAGATCTGCGGATTGAATAATTCTTACATGGTTTTTTCAGAATCGGCAGGTCATTTGCATAGTTTTCCCAATTCGGACCGATTCCCCGAGCAATTTAAAAAATGGGTTCAAATTGTCGGTGGAGAGTTAAACACATCTGATGATTATGCCTTCTATCGTAAGAAAAGGATATGTGACAGACATTTCACAGTAAAGGACCAAAACAGATATAACCGTTTGAATGCTCTTGCAGTTCCTTCTTTGACGGTTGTAACAACAACAAGAAAAATTATAGGTACAGCTAATTACACACAATTAAATTATTTACTAACTATAACAGACTTGAAATAATTATAAACATTTTTTTTAATAGCCTGTACTGGCCCGCTGCTGGGCAAAGGCCTCCCCCATTTCCTTCCATGTGCACTTTTCCCTGCCTTCTCAAAGAGGCCCTAGCGGTACCCATCCAGATCACCTCGCCACCTCTTTCTGGCCTCAGTGGCACCATCTGAATTCCTGCAACAATAATAAACATATACAGAATGAAGTTTTAAAGTGGGCATGGAGGGCCAAACACAAACTATAAGGAATAACGAAAAATGCTTCAAGGAGTCTCGAGCCAGATTTTCATGAAAACTAAAACTGCATCATTAGCTTTTTGAAAATTCAGTATTCCTAGTCAAGAATGGAGCTTATTGATTTTGAAAAAAAAAACACTTTTATGGCACCATTTGATAGTGTTAGTAATAAGGATTAAATTCTGGGAAGGAATGACATATGGCAAACTTAAGAAAAATATTAAATTTTATGTGTGATCATATTTTAAATTAATTTCCTTGATTGAAGACACCTGCAGCGCAGTCGATCTTTACACCATTGTGTTCCAATTTCAATTTTGTTGACACTTTGCAGCTAAAAGCTGAAAATCGAGACTCTTTTAAGTATTTTTCGCTATTCCTATACTTAAAAAATTCACCCTGTATACATATTTTTTATTATTATTTTAAGTAGAAAAGAAATAAAAAAATAAAATACTGGGTGGGCACCCATGGCCCTGGTGTGTCCGGGTGCTCCAACACAGCCCACGGTGGTATGAAGATGAGATGGCTCAAGGGTGTTGACACTATTGATTGTATGTTTTCTCAAAATAAGATGGAAATGTGTAATAGCTACCTATTTACAGGCTTTTATATATTTTACAGAACACTCAACGGCTGTCGAATCTGAACCTCCATTCAACAGCACTGTTGTGGATATGGAAGAGGATCCTCTTAAGATTACAGACGAACCAATCTCATACTCTAGAATGATTGAGGATGTTCCCTCTCCGCAGACTCCAGAAGGCATCTCATGGCCTAGTCCTATTATGGATGTTCCTTCTCCTCAGGCTGAAGAAGTCACCATCTCATGCACTAGTCCTATTATGGATGTTCCTTCTCCTCAGGCTGAAGAAGTCACCATCTCATGCACTAGTCCTATTGTGGATAATTCTTCTCCTAAGCCGACGGTAGCCCAACAAGCTTTGTATAGAGGTATACAATATTTATGTATGTATTTCTGTTCAATGACAAATAAAATAAAAAAATAATGAGGTCATGGGGCCCGAGTGCGCGTCTCCTTGTTAAGGAGTTGCCATTCAGCGTCAGTCTTCTGGGCACGTTTCTAGATGACAGCGATGCGGAGGAGTACTTTGACGCCTTTTAAGTGTCCCATTGTCGTTGTTGTTTATATTAACTTTCTTTTAGTCTTATTTTTATCATTACTTTAGTTCCATTTACTTACTTTTCCACTTGTTCTGTATATAATGTACATAATATAGTTATATAAATAATTAGTAAGTTTGTCTAATTCATAATTTTATCATTTCAGACTCGGATGCATTTGCAGGTTTGAAGAACACTTACAGCAAATTTCAAGTTACAGAAAAATGTAATGTTGCTGATTGTGGTAAGATATTTTATTTATTTATCAAAAAGTCTGACAACTAGTCTTACCAAGCGGTATCATATAACCCAGTACTAACTGGGTTGTGGAGGTCAGATAGGCAGTCGCTCCATGTAAAATACTGGTATTCAGCTGCATCCGGTTAGACTGGAAGCCGACCCTAATATAGTTGGGAAAAAGCTAGGCAGATGATGATATCACAAACACTAAAATTTTTACTTATTTTAAAACCAAAGATTCAGCTTATTAACTACAACAATATAACATAACACACAACAACACAACACTAACATAGTTCTTAAGCGCTCACTACTAACCCATATAGACCCTTGTTCGAAATAAACGTTTTGATTGATTGATTGATTGATTGAGTAATACTATCTTGTTTTTTTACATTTATAGTAAACACAGGGTCGAAGGGACACCAAGTTTCTATAAGGAGCACTTACAGCAAAACTCAAGTGCCACAAAAATGTTATGTTGCTGATTATGGTAAGATATTTTATTTATTTATCACATACCCTAAAATTTTAACTTATTTAAAACCAAAGTTTCAGCATATTAACACCAACAACATAACATACAGCAACACAGTTCACAACAACACAACACTAACATAGTTCTTAAGCGCTCACTACTAACCCACACGGACTCTTGTTCGAAATAAACGTTTTGGTTGATTGATTGATTGATTGATTAATACTATCTTGTTTTTTTACATTTATAGTAAACACAGGGTCGAAGGGACACCAAGTTTCTATAAGGAGCACTTACAGCAAAACTCAAGTTCCACAAAAATGTTATGTTGCTGATTGTGGTAAGATATTTCATTTATTTATCACAAACACTAAAATTTGAACTTATTTTAAAACCAAAGTTTCATCATATTAACAACAACAATATAATATAACACACAACACACACACAACAACACATCACAACACTAACATAGTTCTTAAGCGCTCACTACTAACCCATATGGACTCTTGTTCGAAATAAACGTTTTGATTGATTGATTGATTAATACTATCTTGTTTTTTTACATTTGTAGTAAATACAGGGTCGAAGGGACACCAAGTTTCTATAAGGAGCACTTACAGCAAAACTCAAGTTACACAAAAATGTTATGTTGCTGATTGTGGTAAGACATATTATTTATTTATCACATACACTAAAACTAAACTTATTTTAAAACCACAGTTTCAGCTTATTAATCCTATCTTGTTTTTTTTACATTTGTAGTAAATACAGAGTCGAAGGGACACCAAGTTTCTATAAGGAGCACTTACAGCAAAACTCAAGTTCCACAAAAATGTTATGTTGCTGATTGTGGTAAGATATTTTATTTATTTATCACAAACACTAAAATTTTAACTTATTTTAAAACCAAAGTTTCAGCTTATTAACAACAACAATATAACATAACAAACATCACACACACAACAACACAACACTAACATAGTTCTTAAGCGCTCACTACTAACCCATATGGACTCTTGTTTGAAATAAACGTTTTGATTGATTAATACTATCTTGTTTTTCTACATTTGTAGTAAACACAGGGTCGAAGGGACACCAAGTTTCTATAAGGAGCACTTACAACAAAACTCAAGTTCCACAAAAATGTAATGTTGGTGATTGTGGTAAGACATATTATTTATTTATCACATACACTAAAACTAAACTTATTTTAAAACCACAGTTTCAGCTTATTAATCCTATCTTGTTTTTTTTACGTTTGAAGTAAATACAGGGAGGAAGGGACACCAAATTTTTCATCAGTATTTTATCCTCATCATCTGCCTAGCCTTTTCCCAACTATGTTAGGGTCGGCTTCCAGTCTAACCCGATGCAGTTGAAAACCAGTATTTTACATGGAGTGACTGCCTATCTGACCTCCACAACCCAGTTAGTACTGGGTAATACGGAACCCCTTGGTAAGACTGGTTGTCAGACTTTTTGGACCACTGACTACCTAACGACTTTTAAAGATCTACAAATGACAGCCGGGACCGACGGCTTCACGTGCCTTCCGAGGCACGGAGGAAACTCGGTATGTAATGGGCGGTCACCCATCCACATACCAACCTAGGCAAGTACGGCTTAACCTAAAGATCAACCCGAGCGGCTTTTATTATTTAGCCACGAGCTCCTCCTCATCAGTATTTTAACCTATTAATTACCAATTAAAAGGAGATGGACAAAACGTGCCCCAAAAGTGTACAATTAAAAAGTATTATAAATAATTATAATAAAAATAGTTTGCAGATTTTGAAAAAACTCATAATAAAAAGGTTTTTATTTTTGATTTCGCTTGAACATATAATAAAATGTTAACAAAGAACGGAACAGGGAAAAATAAACTCTTACCGGGCCTAAAATGTAAAATATTCGTAAATTAAAATGGCTTCTTTAAGGCGAGGTTACCCCGAGCGCCGTATGCATCAATCGCTTACCCCAGCCCCCGCACGGAGAGACGATACGTAACAAATTACGCGGCGCGAAAACGCGCGCGCTTAGCGCACTGGTCATGAGTTCACGAACTCGGATAGGTACTAAGTTGCGTTACAGGGTAGAGCGATGCAGTAAAACAACTTGAATTGATATGTATAAATTCACTTTGTTTTATTTTTCTAGAAAGTATTGGTTATAGATAGATTAGGAACCTACGTATTCTATGAACGTGAACCTAATTACTAACAATTAAAATAAGTAGATATAATTAAAAATAAGAAGGTATACTTATTTATTTTTCTGAATAAGGTGAATTTAAAATCTGACTGACACTAAGATCATGAATACGGGTATGATTCAAAATTACACGCCACGCGACATTCGGTTTTAAAAAAAATTATGCTTTACTTTTTTTTCAGTTTTGTTGTCATGGGTTTCGTTTTCCTGGTTTTTGGGGTCGCTGATAACTAAAATTAGGTCAAAATGAAAATCCAAGATGGCGGCGACGTAAAATTTTCGATTTTTTCTTCATGAGTGTCATTTTCGTGGTTTTTGGGGTCGCTGATAACAAAACTGAGGTCAAAATGAAAATCCAAGCTGGCGGCGACGGAAATTTTCGGTATTTTCGTCATGGGTGTCATTTTCATGGTTTTCGTGGTCGCTGATAACGAAAATAAGGTCAAAATTAAAATTCAAGATGGTGCCAATGAAAATTTTAGCTTTGTCGTCATGGGTGTCATTTTCGTGCTTTTCGGGGTCGCTGATAACGAAAATGAGTACAAAATGAAAATCCATGATGCTGCCGACTAAAATTTTCTGTTTTTTCGTCAGGGGTGTCATTTTCATGGTTTTCGGAGTCGCTAATAACGAAAATAAGGTCAAAATTAAAATTCAAGATGGCGCCAATTAAAATTTTCAGCTTTGTCGTCATGGGTGTCATTTTCATGGTTTTCGGGGTCGCTGATAACGAAAATTAGGTCAAAGTGAAAATTCGATAGCATCAAAAAATTTATTTTGTTTTTACGTCATGGGTATCATTTTCATGGTTTTCGGGGTCACTGATAACGAAAATAAGTTCAAAACAAACATAGAAACAAAAAAAATTTTTTTTTTGTCAGCGACCCTAAAAACAACGAAACCGACACCCATGAGGAAAAATCCGAAAATTTTCGTCGGAGCCATGTTGGATTTTCATTTTAACATCATTTTTGTTATCAGCGACCCCGAAAAGCACGAAAATGACACCCATGACAAAAAAACCAAAAATTTTCGTCGGCGCCATCTTGGATTTTCATTTTGACCTCATTTTCGTTATTAACGACCCCGAAAACCATGAAAATGACACCCATGACGACAAAGCTGAAAATTTTAATTGGCGCCATCTTTAATTTTAATTTTGACCTCAATTTCATAACCATGAAAATGACACCCATGACGAAAAAACCGAAAAAAAGTAAAGCATAAAATGCATAGGAAGTAAAATAAAAAAAATTAAAATGATTTTATCTTAAATACGTAAATAAGTCGACTAAATAAAAAAAACTAGTAGGTACACACGGCGGCACATGACGCTGTCATTTCCAGTGTACATTGCCCTCGCTTTGTATAGATTTCCTATACAATGAGAGATCCGCATAAACTGGTTTTGTACAGCTTGATCGGCCGTCGTGCGTACAAAATACGATATCGACCACGACCATTACTCATTCTGTCTCGTTCTCCCCTACATACTTTCTTTTTCTGCCCATGTCGAACTCGATAATCTTCGGCTTACCGGGCTCCCTACAAAACTTTTTTAGAACTCCTTACAAA
This sequence comes from Noctua janthe, assembly GCA_910589295.1. Classification (NCBI taxonomy): domain Eukaryota; kingdom Metazoa; phylum Arthropoda; class Insecta; order Lepidoptera; family Noctuidae; genus Noctua; species Noctua janthe. The sequence goes on along the minus strand of OU342575.1, from coordinate 10,143,298 downwards.
AAAAAATTAGTGGAATAAATGTTTTGATTTTAGTAGGCCAGTTACAGGCAGTTTTTGAATTGTTGAAAAAAAGATAATAAAATGAAGCTACAGTCCCATTCAAAAGGCATAATAACTGTGAAAGTACTGTAGTTGCCCATTCCAAAGTTACCGAAATTTATAAATAATATTGCGAAATCATAAATAGCGACTTTTGCAACGACACAATAAAGTTCAATTCAGGCCGCGCAGCGCTAATTATCTACAGTTATATTCTACTACGTGTTTACTAAGTATTATTTTTTACAAACTATTTTTGGCTCAGCTCGTAACAGAACTTAGCGGAGGTGGCGGGTTCGAAAAATTGGCACACGTCCGACCTCAAACGCGTTCCGCTCGGGACTGAAGCACGCGATGCGAGTAAGAAATGATGAAAACAGCAAATTTTGGAAATGGTTGTTTAGGTTTTTTTAATTATTAAAAATTATGATTGTCGTGTACTGTCACATTTTTTACGACCTTTATAATGGTATAAGTTTTATTGTTAAAAACCTAATATAACTGAAATGATATAATATTAAAAACCATCATTTAGACCTCCTAGTCTTTGCGATTTAATTGGATGCAACAAAGTGCAAGTAATCGTGTATCGCTTTGCCGGAATATCTAGATCGAAGTGTGAAATATGTAATATGTTTTTTTCAGAATTTTAATCCGTGCCATATAGGAATAAAACACAATACAAAACGACGTTTATCTGGATAACCTCGCCTTAAACCTTCATAACTAGCTGAGCAATATGCACTTTTATATTCAATATGTACATTCTGGGGCACAGGCTCCTACAATGTCGATGATGATGATGATGGATGTAGACCGGGCCTAAAATGTAAAATATTCGTAACGGTAATGACATAGATTTTCAGTAGCGAAGGGTCAATTTTGGTAAGGGGTAAGCCGGAGTACATATTATCTTTAATTTGATTATATTATTTGTCTATAGAATACTGACTGTGCCATTTTTCAAAGGGAAGCCGGTAGGAATCGAGTTCTATGGAACCTTTGCCACTGATATGTCCACTCTGGGGAACAGGCTCATACAATCTCTGGCCTTTTTAGACTGATGTACTGAGTATGTGGTAACCGTTTTCGCGTCAGTATTCCTTCCACCCTGTATAAGTGTTGTAATATTCAAATAAACTATCTGAAAACCTTGTGATGTTAAAGGAAATAAATTTGTTTTCTTTTTCAGATGTATCCAAGGAGAACAATTTAGTGTCCGTCAGCGATTATAAATGTCAGCAACGTCAGATCAGACTTTTAAAGCGACAAGTAAGCTCGCTTAAAAAGCGATGTCTATCCTATAAGAACCGATTGGCACAAGCGTCAAAACCTAGCGTAGCTTTCCAACAAGTCACAAAAAATATGACCGAAACCGCTAAATTATTTATGAAAATGCAATTCACCCAAACTCATAAAAAGCCTGGCGGACGCCGATTCTCGTCAGAAGAAAAAAATTTTTCACTTTGTCTTTATAGAACCAGCCCACAGTCGTATTCTTTTCTTGCGAAATGTTTAACCTTGCCATCAGTAAAAATGATCAAAGCTCTGTTGGCACAGGAAAAGTTAGAACCTTACCTTACCTTAGATAAAAACGCTACCTTACCATCAAACAAAACTCTCATACAGGAGAAATTAGAACCTTACCTTACTTTAGAAAAAAACTGTACCTTACCACCAAAAATAACTCTCAAAGATATGATGGCACGCGAAAATTTCGAACCTTATCTTACCTTAGAACAAAACTCTTCCTTACCATTAAGAATAACTCTCAAAGATATCTTAGCACACAAACAGCTAGAACCTTACCTTACCTTAAAAAAAAACTCAACATCACCATCAAAAAAAACTCGCGCAAAGGAAAAGCCAGAACCTCGCCATACTTTTAAAAAAAAGACTACTTATCCAACAAAAAAAGCTCTCAAAGATATCTTGGCACAGGAAAAGCTAGAACCTCACCTTACCTTCAACAAAAACTCGACTAAAACCTATCCTAGCAAAGGAAAAGCTAGAACCGAGGCTGAATGAAAATAAATTCGAAAAATTTAAGAAATAAGTCACCGGTGTGAAAACCTACGTCTTTTCTCGACTTGAATGTGCCCTGGCAGTACCACCTCAACGGGAATGATGTAACCGAGGTTTTTTTAACAATATTCTGATTTAAGAGTGTCCATGGAATTTCTTGCCTGTTCTTCTCCATAGAGATCTTGGAATGGGCAACTGAAAGTACTGTAACTTTCAGTAATTATGCCTTGTGACTGTGACGGTAGCTTCATATTATTGTGTTTATTTCGACAATTTAAAAGTGCCTGTAACTGGCCTACTTGAAATAAATGCTTTGATTCTGAATGAAAAATAGAAAAAACCAGCAATTTTTAAGAATATTCCCGATGAAAATATCTATATAAATAAATAAAGAGATGTTTGCGGCTGGCTCGTAACAGCAAATCCAAATTAATTGTAAGACAGCATCAATTACTTGAAACGGGATATTTACCATGTTTATAATTTATATTGAGTTCCCGATATTTCGGGTAATTTCATATTTTGTTCAGCCTGACATTGACTGGCAAATTGCAAAAAACCGTAAGAAAATTTGAATTTCGCGGGCTACCCTGGCGCTTCCACCTTAACGTCTTTTATAATACGAGAGAGAGCCCTATTTTCCTTTTGGCATAATCTTCTTACTATGGACTGCTGGCTAGCACGTATAGGAGGGAAGAAGACATTTGTCTCAGCGACAAGATATGAATCGTTGTTAAAAAGGATGGTTAAAAAAAAAATATATTACATTACAATGCCCAAGGGTAGGGTTCTCCCAGGTTGTGCAATTAAACAAAGGCTCTAACAATAAACATTATATTCGTAGTTCTAGATATAATACATAGTATGAAACATAAATACAATTTGCAGTTATACAGTATTACGTCTATTTACATTAACACCTTGCTTTGTATAGCTTTTATTTGACCATACCAGGAGTATGGTTTAATGTTAAAAGTTGACCAACGAAATAATCAATAAATTTTAAGAAAAAATGTCTGATATTGTAAGTTGTTAGTCATATTCACTGGTTTCAAGTTATTTTTTTAGTATTTAAGATAAGTATTTTTCTCATTCTTTTTTGTCTTTATTGTACCAATACATGTCAAAATATCGATAAACAATGATTGTAATAAGATCCGTTATAGACGATTTAGTAATTAATGTTGACTCGATAAACTTTCTTTAAAACCAAAGGTCAGTGTTTTAATTAAAAAAAAATACCAGTATTTAAATGTTTGAATCATCGATAAAGGATCATCATTCGCTTACAAAAATAAAATAAATACAATTTATGGAAATCTCAATAACTTAATGAGAACTATACGATATTAAACCAACTATAATATATACTCTAACCATGCTACAAGATAAAAAAAAAAACATACTAACATTTCATTAAGTTGCAACACTGAAACCAGTTGCCAACAATTATTTTGCAATTTACTAAAATGCAATGGTTAACAAATCTCTAAGTTTCTTAAAAATAATAAAAATATGTCACACCTATTGAGTATACTCATTTTTTTCTTTGTCAATTTTATACAAAGTCATATTTTATCGTGGAAATGTAACAAACATCGTTTTGCCGTTTGCATTGTTAGTTTCAGCTAAATAATTACTATGATGGCTAGCATTAGTAACTAAAGTAACAAATTGTGTACATCAACTTATTCTTTGGATAACTTACGCTAAGGAAAGCTCATAAATATTAGTATAGACAGAATATAACATATACAGGGTGTGTATTTGCGCACGGCGAATATTTCAGGGCATTTTCTTTGAATGATTGAAATGAATTACTCGACTTGGCGATGAGAATAATAACCAAATTGTGCTGGCTTTCCTTCTTTATTCATTTCCAATTAAAATGAACCTATTCGTTTAATACAATACACAACCTGCATAATTTATTTCCAATTTATCCAGTAAATAAATATTGCTATGAATATGATTATATTATGTCAAAAATTAACCAAAACAGCTCTTAATAACATACATGCACCAGTATAGCTTAACTGAGATTATTGTAACAAGATATACACAGATAACTTAATAACTTGAATATAAGGGCGAATTTCACCATTAAGACTGAACCCACACATTTAAACTGCGTTTACTAGCTGTCACTAAAAATATTCCATAACAACGATGACAGTGACAGCTCTTAAACCCGGTTTATACGCATTGATCACGTCCTATTCCAATGTAATCGGCCTTAAGAAGAATTTGGTGATAACTCTATTATAAATCTAGCACCAAATTGTATTTACAACTTATTTAAGAAAAGAAGAGACAAGAAACAGACTAGGTTGACATAATCGTTGTGGCGATGATGGACAAGGTTTTTTACCCGACTACAAAGAAGGGTTATGTTATGTATCTCAAATAAATAAGTAATTTCAAGCTCAATTTACATTTCAAGAACAAAACTCTGTTTTTGAAAGCTATGAGTGGGTGCTATTACTTCCACCTACAAACTGAACAGCAGACTCATCATCATCTGCCTAGCCTTTCCCAACTATGTTGGGGTCGGCTTCCAGTCTAACCGCCTGCAGCTGAATACCAGTATTTTACAATTCTCGCGTCTGTCTTGCACTTTTGGTTTAAAAATTGTGCGACAGTGACAGGAATAACACTTAGCCATAAGCATAATCAGCCTATAATGTTCCCACTGCTGGGACACAGGCCTCTATGAGAGGGAATGGGCTATAATCCAGCACGTGGGCCCAGTGTGGGTTGGTAGATGTCACATGTCTTCGAATTTTTGGGCTAGAACATGCCGGTTTCCTGACGATGTTTTCCTTCACCGTTTTGAGAGTAGTGGTGATGAAATAAATTACACAAAGTAATGCGCCTGCCTGGGGTCAAACCGCGACTTACTGCTCGAAAGTTGGGGCCGCCACCACTAGGCCACCGCTGCCTTCTCACACTTAGCCATAGTAACTTTAAGAGCGTTCATCCAAAAAGTTGACGACGTCGTAAATAGCAATCAAATACTTACCTGTTTTAATTAATTTGGCAATATTACTGTATGGAAATACACAATACGGCTAACTAGTGAACTAGAATATTAATAATGAATTGCAATTAAAAAACTAAATTTGATGTTGTAAACGTTTTATGTGTAAAAAAGGCATTTGGAAAGTTTCCATATACTTTTTCTTTTACATCTTGAACTAAATATTTGTTGTTACGATATTAATTATTGCATTTCATAATCAATATTTTAGTTCACTAGTTAGCCATTTTTCTTATTTCCATACAGTAATATTGCCAAATTAATCAAAACAGCGAAATATTTGACAGCTATTTGCGACGTTGCCTACTTTCTATATAAACGTTCTTAAAGATCTCGGTCGCACTCCTTTGTTTGAACTTTGAGTTTACCAAATCTATAAAGTTTTATTAAGTAAAATGTGTCGAGTCCATACAAATAATAAAAAGACTGTCAGCACAATAACACTACGTTACACACAAACTTCTAACACATAGCTAGCTATTTAAGTTTAGATCTAAATGTTAGTGAAATAAGATCTAACGTTGAATATAAGAGAAAGAGGCATAAGCATTGACTTCCCTGTAGAATGGCTGCGATAATCCTATCTGTACACACGGCCACCAATCAAGCTATACAAGACCAGTTTTATTTTTATTAGGACAAGCCCGCCACACTATTCCCTAACCATTGTAACTCCTGAAAGCCAGAATCAACATTGGCGACCACCAGAAAAGCGCCGAGACAATGAAGCTCGGCGAAGTCCCAGAAAAACAATTTAACTGTCTTGGATCCCGCAACGAAATTAATCAGGAAAGTATAGCGGAGGAGTAGGAAAACCATAATTTCCACTTACCTACATATCAGCAGGAGACAGAACGAAACAAGACCAATAGGCACAAAGGGACATTTTAAGCAACCAGATTATGCGGATCTCTCATTGTACGGAAATGTAAACAAAGCGAGGCCATGTTATACTGGAAATTAATACCTTAATGTGTCGCCGTGTGTACCATTTTGTAGTTTTCAACTTATATCGTTCAATAGTAAGTATACAATAGACTGATTTCAAGTATCGACGATCTACAACATTGACGTGGGTCGCTGACTCGTTGTGAACTCACATTTAAAACGTTTTGCCTATAATTTTACTTTTGAAACGATATAGCAGCACTAGATGATAGGAAAAATAAGATATTGACGCCAACATCAAGCTACTAAAATCTGTCAAAATTTATTCGGACAGGCTGAAAAGTTCCCTTTCAATAAATCAATAGAAAGTAAGGGTGAGGAATTTAAGGTTTCTGTAGTTTTAAGTGGGGTACTGGTAAAGCTTTAATAGATTTCAACTTTATCGCTAAAGCGGAGGTTCAAGGTTGATTGGGAAAATTTGACAGTTTCGGGTAGCTTGATGTGATGGCGTCTATACAAATCGTCGCTTTGTATTTTTATAAACCAATAAAATAGTAAGAGGTTCTGTTTTTCCTTTTAGATCGAAACCGTTACCTTGAAAAAAAAAAAATATAATCAAGTATTTTTGACCAAGTCGATGTTTATTTTTGTTATTGGAATGCTTTTATCGTCATAGTTTTTTAATCATTCGTTGTTGTAATCAACTAACCATTTTTAACTTTATTTTCTTCAAAAAGATGCCAAAGCAATAACAGATAGCTGCAAGATCAGAACGTATTATACATATATGTATATTGTATATAATATCATTACATATACACACATACAACCTTACGAAGCATATGTGTTATCACATGTGGTGGTCCGATTCTTAGTCATAGAGTAGAATTTCGTAAGCAGTACAATTGTATAGGTCGTTCAATCCACGAAGACACGCACGACATATTTCTGGGCGAGGTGCGCAGAGTTTTAAACAAGCGTTTTTACTTAAAATCAAATGCTCGTGAACACACGCACACCAGGTGGCGCCACTACAAAAAGTAATACAGCGCCATCCATGTCACAAATGAAGAACTGACATCAAAATCCTAAATCGCGCAACAGTTAAAGTTATCCGCGACTTAAAACTATATAAAAAACTCGACAACTGTCCCTCCAGACCCGCCTGGTCGGAGTATCCTCTCTTTTCTATGGGGGATGAAGAATTTACACCAAGTTCTTCATAAACCTTAAAATAAATTAGTGTGTTACAATAGAACTAACTCACTAGCAGAAGGTTTCACACTTGCTATGTAAGCATAGCAAGTGTGAAACCTTATTGTAACACACTAATTCAGCTTACTGAAGGGGTATGCACAACAGGGCGTAAAGTTCCACATCCCTCATAAAATTTATTCTATGCTATTCTATTCTATTCTCGTTGAAAAAGGAGGATCCTCCGATGGCGTTGTGTCTGGTGAGTAGTGGTGTGCACGACGGTTGTAGTCTGGTTTTTCTGTATGTTCTAAACTCGTACATAACTCTAATAGCGGGATGCAGAATTATGATATTAGTCCTTCAATTGCGTCATAGATGTCGCTAGCGTACTTTATGTCAACTTGATTATGCTCGCTACAAATCACTGGGGATGGCAACTGTGAAACTAATGGCGCTAACATAACTGGTTTCAAGCGTCGTAATTGGTTTAAAAACAGGTTATGCCATTTTATATTTCAAAATAGCTTAACCTCATTGGTCAGTTTATGACCTAACTATGGTCGCGCCATCTACAATTTGAACGGTCTTCTCCTTCTTCAGAGGCGCGTCTTCGTGGATTGAACGACCTATATCAGAGATCTCATACAGAGTAAAATTGAAATCATTCAAATCCATGAGTACTTTTTTTTCCATAAAACATGCCAATAATTTCAATAACACTCTGTATCTCTCATAGTATAATATAAGCTTTTTTATTCTCTTCGAGTACAATATCAAAGCAGCGTTTTGTTTCTAATATATGGGTAGTATTCAAATGTGCGTTGCATTAATATTACACGATTTATTTGTGACTCTCAATAAGGGCAAAATTTACCAAGTTTTTTATTATTACTTTCAATAACGCACATCAAAATAATATCCATCAAAGTATAGTCTTGTATGCCATAGATTACTAAAGGTACTTTTAAAATACATTTAAGCATACAAATAATTCGTTTGTCCTAACACGAAACATCAATGTATAATATCAATTTATTTATTTTTTATTATTTTATCATTAATATTAATGAATACATTGAACATAATTTATTGAGCCTGGTAATGTTACAACATTTCAAAAAACGCAATGGACGTATTTATCTTCACAATCTGTGTATTTTGATAGCTAGTGTTGTTTTTTTTTTTTAATTTTGTCGGTTATTGTGGTGTATGTCATGAATAGTCAGTTTTTATTTAAATAAAATGTTGGGATGTGAAACTCGCAATTTCCTGTTTTGTCTAATTTAAAGTCTTTTTGTATTCGTTTTTTGAATGTTTCAGAAGTTTTTATCATTCGCAGATTTAAAAAACATCTTTAGACCCCGTTCTAGATGGAGCCTTACTACGTGCGGGCTTAGGTGCTCTATTCATCGTGTTTGTTTAGCACGACAGGCGTACCGCCTACCAACTTCGGGCGTGCGTTGTCTGCAAGTCAATCTCGGATGGGCTTTTACAAAATAAACATAGAAGAATTCATAAGAATTTCTGATCTCAACCACCACACAACATCATCACCCTATTTTAAATATTCACTTCTTCTCAAAAACCTGCGAGTCCCACTTCCCTACTAGCATAATTACTAAGCTCATAGTTTAGTCCCCACCTTGCCTAACACGCGCGACAAAATATTACCCTTACAAATATCTCGCGCTCAACGAGTCACTACACTCACTCACTTCTCACTTCTCCTAAACGCTGTCATATACTCATTCCGGCGCGAGATAATGCGACGACAAAGTTATGTCGACTTACGTTAGTTTGCTATTATATCCAGATGTTCCTTGGGCATTGGAGGTAGTACGTGGACCTGCTTCGCTTTACCTGCGTGGTAGACTTGTCCAGGACTGAAAGGTTCTAGGCGAGGGTGGGCTGAGATGTCTTTCTTTGGATCTGTGATAGAAAATTATGTTATTTTATCGGTTGAAGTCAGTTTTATTTACATACAGATTTGGAACTATGGACGAGTGGTGGTCTGAGGCTGCGTGAGCGAGCATAACCCACCGCCGCCCGTTCGTTGACCATTACGCATAGGATGGATCGAAAATAACAGACGAATTTGTTTGCTCTCTTGGTGTAATTGCTGTTCAGGGGTCGTCCATTAATCACGTGAGGCTCGAAAGGGGGGGGGGGAGGGTGTCCGGAAAAAATCACGAAATATCACTAGGGTTTGTAGTGAGATTTTTTTCTTTGAACGCGCGATTTCTAAACCGAAAAGCGGTGTGTGACCTTGACATTTTTATCAAGGTGCTTAATTTTCCAGAACTAAATTAGATTATACCTGTTAACCTGTTTTTAAAGATAATATTCTGTTTTTTTTTAAGATACTTTGTACCAAAAAAAAATACACGTGATTTTTTTTAGTCTAAAACCTCACCACGTATCACTATGAGGGAGGTGGGGGATTAAAAAGTTGCTAAAAAACATCACGTGATTAATAGACGACCCCTCAGTGTCCCGGTCGTGGGTGTTCACAAATTTACTCTTTTAACTTTTGAGCAACTCAGTAGCAGTGTTAGAAAACTGGCAATGTTCAAAATTCACCCAAAATTCAGTATAAAGTGAGCTTACAAAAGATTTTAGTTGTGAAAGAAGTTGAGAGGCTACAGCGTTTAGAGTAAAAGAGTTAGATCATATACATCCACCACTTCCTCCCAGAGAGAGGAGATACCTCTCAACATTATAAATAAGTTGTCTTTTATTTACCTTTGGTATTAGCTGCGATGTATTTAGACAGTCGGACGGTCGGCAGCGGCAAGTATCCTGCGACTAACGGCATCACATCTAGTGTCACATTCTGTGGCTCAGTGCTCGTGCATTCCATTGTTATTACACCTAGGAAATACATGAGATTGTTCGTTAATAATCAGAGAACTCAAAATCTATGCTAGCCCCATGTTTTGAAAATGTGGCTTGAGCCGTTACGACATTAATGTCTCACTACATTTGTGGAATTTAGATTGTCGTGGTATCGAATCGCATCATCCGAAAAGAAAAGAAGTGGTGATGACACCATTTTCGCTTTTATTGCATAATCATAATGCTCTTTCTGATCTGCTTATGTCGATTTTGCGTCAGTCAATGTGGTCACTCCCTAAACAAATCTTTGCGAATTTGATGTCAATACGCTGTGCGTTTAGTTGATCAATCTACCAACAGCTAATAAATTATATAACAGTCGCTTTCTGAGTTATTATTTTAAGTTCTTCTTGGCGTCAGTTCGAATGTGTTTAGCCCAAAACTCAGCCACGCGAACAACACTCTCTGAAAATAGATCATCACAGGTGCAGGTGATCATCAGATGCGGTGCAAGGTGAAAGGGTTGAGTTGGGAAACTGTTAAAACTCTAGTAGTAGGTATATCTTTGAAATTAACAATTTAATACTAAACTAGAGGATGAAAGTTCTCAACTTCAAATACACTATTCAGAAACCAACTGTAAGTGACCGTAAACTAGTAGCTCAGTTCTGGGCTGTTACAATTTAGATTGCCATCGACACGCTAAGAAGAAGAAGTGACCATAAACATTTATGTAAGTATATTTTTAGAAACATTTGGTAAATCTAGTAGTCTTACCTGCAGTACGGCCAAGAACCGCCCACATAGTCTGGTCAGCCAAAACTTCGTACATAAGTGACGTGTACTCTGTTTCATTTACCTGAAATTATAATCTTAGGTTAGACAGAGAGACTTCGACTTCATTTACCTAGCCTCACTCAGCGCAGCTCTAGTGGAAACGGCTCAGCGGAGCGAGGTTTTTGTACATAAAAAAACAAGGCAAGGATGTGTGCTAGGGACGGACGGGAGCGAAAAAACAGCAGTCACTAGACGGTGTGGTTACCGATCGCATCTGAAACGTCCTCGCACCGCTCATCTGCGCACCGTTACACAGCTTCGCTACGCATCCTCGCACCGCTCAGCGGCCTAGCACATCTTTGATGGAAAAGCTCAGTCCGTTCCACAGCCTCGCGTCGCCTCGCACATCTCTGGTGGAAACGCAGCCTTATACCATCACAAAAACGCAACAATGAGAAATTCCTGATGGAAACACCCAATAATACTTTGCGCGACCTGGTAATCGAACCCAGGACCTCATGCTATGCTAGACTATATTATTATGTAGTTTGGTCAAAATAAAATTTTCCCCACTTACCCTCTGCAAGCTCAACTGCAAACAGCACATCTGAGACGCCCTACAAAAGTCGGAGCCCTTACTAGGCTCCAATTTAGTCCTTATAACAAACAGCGTCGTATAGTCCTGTATATCGAACGGACAACTGAAAGGCCTGCCCGGCCCCTCGGAGTCTGAGGGATGATAGTGCACGGAGAACGTGGCCTTCATTGGACCTGCTTTCACTAGGGGGTCTTTCAGGAGTTCCCACATGAATGAGGCTGTTGTACCATCTGATGCTACCATCTGAAAAAAAGTAGGTAATTACAAGTTTTGGAACTGATTAGCAACTTAAAGATTTTTAAGTCGAATAATTTTTTCTTCATCATCATCATCTTCATTTCAGCCGAAAGACGTCCACTGCTGGACATAGGCCTTCCCCAAGTGTCGCCACATTGACTGATCCCGTGTATCTCGCATCCAGCGGATCCCCGCAACTTTCACCAGGTCACCTTCATTGGTCCACCTAGTACACACCACCTTGCGTTGGAAGGCCCAGCAAACTGCGTACCTCACCATCGGCGAGTCATGACCACACTTCAAGCTATGGAATATAGCTATACATAAAAACATTCCTTACCATATGATCAGAATTCTTCGGATTTAAATCCGCCACAGAGTTATCAGTCCCATCGCATTCCAACTTGGGATCAGTGAGCGAGAACTGCACCAGATGCAGCACGGTAGACTTGAGGGTCACGTGGACGAACTTCCTCGCGTTTGAGGTGAGGAGTCGCCAGGATGCCACCATGGGAGGCGTGAAGTGGAGCGGCACTTCTGTCACGGCTTCCCACCAGGGACAGGTTAGCCAGACCTGTGGAAGTAGACCTTAACGTAAGTTTTTTCCATATCCGTTTGTGTAATTTCGAAATGGGTACGAAAACATAAGATCAATGATGGGAAATCTATAACATTGCGTAGTCTGTGTTGAACATAGATTTATGTGAAGATCGTCTCATAAGCAATACTGCTCTGTTGAACAACTTTGCACTCTACGTAAAAATCACTAGTCCATCATCCTCGCAGTCAACGAAACTTACCACTTCAATATCTAAATAAAACCTACCTCTCATGAGGTTCTGGATTTCACTCGCAGGTCTGGCAACTCGGGAATTACTGAGGATCCAGCACTCTGGATAATTATGTACCCGGTTGATAGCAATAGGCTCGTCTCTATTACATGTGGCTTGAACAGAACTGGCAAACTTCTGTTATAATAAAACCTGTTTGTAACTCACAGTATGCTCAATGCTCTTTTCCTTCCTCGGCTGAAGGGTAGCAAAAAGTCGCAGCGGCACGCGAGTGGTCTGGAAGGGCTCCATAGACGCCACCTTGATCGATAGCTCGCGGCACATCGCCGTCTCGTTGTCGGCGAAGCGGATGAGCAGCCCTGATGATGTCTTGAGGAGTATTGTTGTGTTCTTGGGAAGGAAGAAGAGAATGTTGATTCGTTAAACCCATTCCTAATTAATTACTACAAGGCTAGAATTTAATGAATATTTTTTTTTTTAATATTTTTTTGTGTTTAATGCTCTTTTTTTAATGTATCATGACTTGTTTTTTTTTTAATGTATTATGATTAGTGTTTTTACTTTTTTCAAAATATGACCTGTATTTTTTGATAATTATTAATAAATAAACTAAACTAAACTAAAACCTGGGTTCGCTGAGCTCGATGCTTGTTGTTGCTATGTGGTATCTCAGTTTAGAATTTTGGCTTTTATAGTGGGTAATTATTGTGTAAGTTGTCTGGCACTAGAGACTGTAAATTTTATGAAAAGACAGAGTAATATGCTGTTATCACGAATGATTCATCATAAAAAGCCATGTCCACTTCCCATACGTGAAAATTCAATGATTATTTTACAACACATAATTTACGGACATATTTGCTTTGCCCGTTAGCAGGCAACTCTATTTACTGCCCAACAAAATTACAGGCATAACAAGCATTCATCCATCATTCTCCTGCGCATATTTCAGAATTGATGTTTAAACAGTTAACAACAATTTTTATGGTATACTACAACTAAAAACACGACTACTGAAAAATCACGCTCTAATTAAATTTGGGGTTTACACGGTAAAATCGACTTCTCCTGTTGTTGAAGTCGGTTAAAATGTAGACTATGTCACCGAGTCATAATAACGAATCGATTGACACCTTATACATCAAAATCTGATGAATAGTTTAAGCGCTACGGAGGAACATACATAAATACAAACATACATACATAGACTGCTAAAATCATAACCCTTCCTCTTGGCTTCGCCGTAGTCGGGTAAAAATTACAGAAAATCCACAAACCTCCTCAATATGTGAGCTCCCACTGGTCACCACCAACTCCATCGCCTGTTCAAGCCCAGCAACCAAGTCCTTCTTTGCTTCCACTTTATTTAAAAACACATTCACCCCCTGGGTTACCACTTCACACCCCATCTTGTTACCAATGAGAACATTTGACAGAAACTCTAATTTTCCTTCAACAACCAAAGAGACCTGAAATTAAATTAATTTTGTTTGCAAAAATTGTAGATGGTCAGGTTTTTTAAAGTTGTTAAAATAATTTGCCAAAATTAGCACGAGTTATTGAATATGTTTTTATTCATAATACTTGCAGAGATAATGAAGTAGGCATTACAATCCATGTCATTAATGGTGTATCATTAATTAATTATTATACAAGGTGTAACAGAAAATGTATAGTCATATGAAAGGATATGCAGATTATCAAACTGAATAACTTTCTCCTTGGGTCCCATACTAAATTTTAACACCTACTCGACCCAAATGTATGGGACAGCTGATAATTTTTTCGCATTTACGATATTGGACCCAAGGAAAAAGTTGTTCAGTTTGATGGTCTGCTGCATATCCTTTCATATGACTATACCCTTTCTGTTACAACCTGTATAGCATGCATCAAAAAGGTTTGGCCATATTTAAGCTGTGGTCATACTTTTTTTAACAATTTGTATAAAGAATGATCTAAAATAGATTTTCATTAATTTACAAATAGGAGAATGGCAAAAACGTCAATGAGAAAATAAAATCGAGATAATCACAAAATAAAATGTTTTGTCTATACTTAAACAACTTGAAAAAAGCTTTATCAAAACAATTAATCACCAACCTGACCAAGTTTGAAGACACCACATTTACTCGTCACAAAATCGAGTAACAACTCATTCGATCCCGGTTTTAAAATAACAGCTTCTACAGAAAAACAGTTTTCATAACTATTTCGCGTCGTTGCGGAAGGTTTCCGGTATTTACAGCTGTCGGAGCGTTTTAGGGTTACTTTAGGATTTTGATATTCGACGGTGACTTTCTGTAATGATCTGTCTTCTTTGTAGTGAAATTGTGAGGTTATGTGTAAAGGGTTTAGTAAAGGGTTCTTGGGTTTTAAGTCGTCCAGTCTTATGCTGAAAAGGAAAATATGTTATTTAGCATGGTAATAACACGTAATAAGTAATATTTTAAAACTCAATTTTTACCTTTAAGTAAAGGCAAAAAGTAAGCCGAAATGTAAGTTTTCAAAGCTTCTAATGTTTTTTTTTTACCCTGTCTGGGTATAAGGCTTCAACATTGCCACACAACCAGTAGAATATAAAAAATGTGTACAAAAAAAAAAAAAAAAGAAAAAGAAAAAATGTGGTCTTTGACACATTACAAAATATTCTAGTTAAGTTGAACATTACATAACTAATTGGAAAAAATCAAAATTTGACTGGTAGAGAATGGCATTAAGTCCTATGTACCACTATTGCACATAAAGTTTAAATAAATAAGAAATCCGTTTAAAGTATTCTTATTTTACTTAGCCCAACAGTGGGACAGATTAGTCTAACATAAAAAACCTATTGTTACCTTGTAATTAAGTCAGTAGTTTCACTCTCCGGTTCAACCACCCCCCGTCTCGGCGAGCTCATACTACCGCTAACACTTAAATCAGTCTTATAACTTTTAACAGGGGTCCTCTTCTCCGCCTTATCGTCCTTACACCTCTCTATACTTATTGCTGCCCTAGTACACGTCACGTCCTTCGGCAAGTAACTCAACACCGTCAGGCGACATTGAACCTTATTGTCAGTGATGTAAACACCACGTTCTGATGGTACTAAAGTTGCTGAAACGACTTTAAAACATTCGTTCAACTCTGTGAGGACCGTTTCGGTCTTTTTTGATAGGTGCTCCCGTATTGCTTTCATCATTTCCTCGAAATAGAAGTTTCTGACTAGGATTTCTAATTCGGCTGTACTTGCTATTGTCGCTGAGAGCTTTGTGTATCTGAAAAATGAAATCAATTAAATATTTTTTTATCATAATTAATTGTGCTTTTTACTGGAAGTGCAAATAACTCAAGAGCCTTTACAGTGAAGAAATAACTGTGGACAATTCTGCTCTGCTGGTAGCTTTAGGCAAAGGCATTCCGACATATTATCTTGAAGTTTTTCTAAAGGATTGTATAAATCGGCATTTTAAAAAAAAAGTAGTTAAAAAAACTATTTCAAATATAGCTGTTTTGATATGGAAAGAAAAAATCGAATGCGAGCAGGGTTTGAACCTGCGACCTTCGGCTGTAGTTTGTGTGTGTTTGCGTATAAAAATATTAAAAATTATTTCAAATATTCTTGTCAGTCTATTCTTTTCAGTTTTTCCAGTCGGATTTTTTTTAGTTTTTTTTCCCTTTTTTTACGATATTTCACTTAGAATTCAATTACTTTTAAAAAATTTATTAATTTTATTACTTTTAATAATAAGAGTTGTTTATATTTTTGTAATCACCTTTTAAAACCCTTCATTTTGATACCTCACTCGATGGACTCAGAAGAAAAAAAATTGCAATCCACAATATGGCACCCTATATCCAACATTTTTATTTGTTTTTTAATTTAATTGCTAGTGACACTCGCACGACAGAGACGAATCTAACATAATTTGTCCAAATCCATACATCCGTTTAGGAGTTACGAGGGAACAAAGAAACGGACATACAGGTCAAACACATAACCCTCCATTTTGGGTTTCGCCGCAGTCGGATGAAAAGGTCGCTATTTGTTTTTCAATCGCGATCCATTGCTGGACATTGGACAAAGACCTGTTTGTCATCTTGCATTAAATCAACACCCACATACATTTTGAAAAACTTGAATAAATTAGTAAACTCACCTATCCATATCATTCATCTTCTTAGCAGCTGCCACGAGCTCAAGCCTGGTCTGTGCAGCGAGATCCCGCCAGCCCTGCTCCTCATAAGACCTGAGGGCATCCATGAGGAACACTACCGCTTTACCGGTCTCGCCCAGCTCTGAGTAGAAGGCGGCTAGGTCCCGGCCTATTAGACGGGCGAACCTGTAAATTGGGAGACAAATGTAAAAAATAAAAAATTGAGGGTTAAATTTTTTTTCCTTTGCAACACTGTTTTTGGATGTAGTAATACAGAAGTTTCAAATCGTGATTAGGAACTAATAGTTGGAATTTAAACCTTGATCTCCTTAGTTTAAGCGCTTTAATAACGTTCATTGTTTTAAGTTTTCACGATTTTAAAACTAAACTTATACTGTCACTTACGGGATATCTTCCGTGATTGTTCATAATTTTGAGTTCCCGATATTTCGACGCTGTTGCAAGCGCCATAAATCACGGAAGATATCCCGTAAGTGACAGTATAAGTTTAATAACGTTTGTTGGACAATAGCTCTCTTGAGATTTCTTGACGAAAGACCGGTCAGTCATTAGCATTATCAGCCTAAATGTTTCTACTGCTGGGACACAGGCCTCCTAATACGATTAAAATGAGATTAAACTATCAAGATGCTCACACCAAGGCTTGGTGTAATCTTGACCTGATTAGGGTCCTTGGTGACCAAAGTGAACCATATCACGATTTGGCCAGCCGTAGAAAATCTTACCTTAACCGCCCAATATGCTTATAGGTCCCCATAGCCAGCTCAGCCAGCTCCAGATAATACTGCTGGAAGCAGGTCTTGCTACATAGCGCCTCCTTCAACCGATCTGTCGGGGTGGGATGCTGGTTGTTAGTCTCGTTATCGCCCATACCGGCTGATAACATGACGACGAGGTGCAGTTGTTCTGAAGAGGGGTCAGGAGAGCCTGGGAGTAAGCCGCAGAGCTTGCCTAGTTCGTGGAGCTGAAACAAGGAGTTATGAAGTTGAAAATATAGGGATTATTGAGTTATTGTGTGAGTAAAGAGATTTTATGTAGTTTTTTTAATTAAATTACACGAATTTCGGATAAAAGATAGAGCGAGAGATTCTTCCTGACTTCATGAGCTTATCAAATGGCTGTTCATAAACAAACTACAATGTTTCCACTGCGGGGCACAGGCCTCCTCTCTTGTATTCTGGCTACGGCCCTGCATGTGACTAAAGTCGATGGCAACGTCAAGTGAGAGAATCGTGCGTATAAAGGCGCTCCCACACTAGGAGCATTAACCTGTAATGTAACAGTTCAGATTCCAGCATTATATCAGTGAGTCTCAGTAACGATAAAAGTTTTAAGAATCACATGTTTTTTTACAAAGAGGAAGAGGAAGACTAAGGAAACGATGGATGGATTGTGCGAGGGATGATATGCAACAAAAAGGAGTAAATGATAGCGTGACGGTTGACAGAGGAGAATGGAAGAAAAAAACGAGTTGGACAGACCCCAAGTAACATGAGACAAGGTCAGGAAGATGATGATAACTTGTTTTTTGTACAGAATCGAATCTTAAATTTTTACATTACAGGTGAATGCTCCGGTGAGTGAGCGCCTTGACGAGCTTGTTCCCTCCGTATAAATAACACGATGTCGACGATATGTTTTAAATGCCAAAATGATTTACTGTCTCGTTGATGTAGTGCGCGACTGATGAGCATGAGTCCTGGGTTCGATTCCCAGGTCGGGCAAAGTATCACTGGGTTTTTCCATCAGGAATTTGTCAGTTGCAACCACAGAGTCAGAATTTGTGCCCGGTTGATGGCAAAAGGCTCGCCCCCTGTTACATACGACTTAAACACAACTGGCCAAATGTGGGCGTACTATTAGGTACACCTCTGCCTTACCCTTCGGGGATTACAGGCGTGATGTTATGTAATGTTTTAGAAACAGTAAAACTGAAAAAGTGGCCAGTTGCGTTAGTGTAGACTACTTTAGACATTCGTAACGTAATACAAGGATACATCATTCAACAAGCAATATTGTCACAATTTTGGCTCCAAGCCAACACATATAACATCAGCTGTAACCAAGGCGTGCCCTAGGGGCTCGGCTGTCAGTTGATTGATTTCAGATTGTATAACAAAACGAAATTACGACAATAAATTACATAATGTTGTTAAATTCTTGTGACACTGAAAAGTTTCAAAAATACTTTTCCAATGCACTATATCCTTAGAATTATACTACAATTACGAGCACGATATTTATATTTCGTTTTTTTTATTTATTTTTTTTTGTTTAAGCCTTTGGTCCCGGATGTCATTTGTAGATCTTTAACAGTCGTTACAGGTAGTCACTGGCACGAAAGTCTGGTATCGTATTACCCAGTACTAACTGGGTTGTGGAGCTCAGATAGGCAGTCGCTCCATGTAAAATACTGGTATTCAGCTGCATCTGGTTAGACTGGAAGCCGAACAACGGTCGACTCAGTCTAACTAGTATAGTTGGGAAAAGGCTAGGCAGATGATGATACGGGGTGATGATACGGGCACAATATTATTATAAAAAGAATAATTCACATGCGCGCAACGTTTCCGCGAATGGTTACAAACAAATGCAACGCATTAAAAGAAAAAATCTTACCTTATCATTTGCACTATGAAGCAGTGGAGCCTGCATCGCAGTACACACATCTAAGGCGTTGTTATAAGCGGCAGTCTCTTACATGCGCGCAACTTTTCCGCGCATGCCAGTTCCGCCCAGTAAGCGGCCAAGCCTTCCTCTGCTGTGGCACCGAGTACCTCATATTATTTGAATATCATAGACTTATTCTTACCTTATCCTTAGCATTGTGCAGTAGAGGTGCTTGAGTCGCAGTACACATATCCAACGCGTTGTTATTAGCTGCCAATCTCTCACATGCGCGCAACGTCTCCGCGCATGCCAGTTGCGCCCAGCAAGCGGCCGCGCCTTCCACTGCGGTTGCGCCGAGGAGGGATAGCTCCACTAGAGTGTTGTGGACGGTGGATAGGCAGCGGGAGGCGATCTAGAAAGCAGGGTATTAAAAATGAAAAGAAGGTAGGATGGTGCAAAAGTGAGTTTATCACATCAACTTCTTCGTGTCGCTGGCACGACCTTTTTTATATTTTGTTAGCCCAGAACTTAGCCACTTCCACCGCGTCGTCGGGGGCAGCTTAAAGGTCACTTCGGCTGCATGTTTTTGGGCTAAGAGGGCGGGATAGGAGGTGGAGCATAGTTTGCGACACAGCTCCACAACCACCCCGCTGCTGTTTCGTTGAGGTAGCCCCACTTAAAGAGGCTAAGGTTACATCTTCCCACTTGACATCATAAAAGATGACGACGACAAAGATTATTTCACGATTGAGGACATAGACAAATATGCTATGGTATGTCAGAAGTACTGTCAGAGGAATTTATGAAAGTGTTGTTAACCTTCTTTTATTTATGTTTTCATTTTAAATGTTGCTTTAATTTGTTATTTTGTATATTTTAATATGTGCCATAATTGTCTCCTTTATTTTATATTTTTAACTACTGTAATTGGTTCTTAAAAAACCGTTGTATTTAAATAAATAAATGCTGCTGGCTCCTCCAGCTAAATCACTAGGAAGAAGCAAAGGGCGGCCATCGGAGGACTATCTTAAGTAATTCCTGAGAATCAAAAATTGCTGATAGTCAGGCTTAATTTGAATACATTACTTTTATTTTAGATAATAAGTGGTTAATGATCTTGAGTGTAAGATTCTAAGGAATTCTGTAAACTAACATAACGTTGACAGGTTGACGACCGAAAAGATTTCTTACAAAATTGTAAGTTGTATTTTACTACTGAAAATGCATTCAAATGCTTATTGTCAAATAAACCGCAACCGAAAAACAATAAAACAATACACATTGTTCTAAATATACCCTACATAATTAACATCAACAGCAAACAGATTAACCGCTCATCCCGTTTATTATTATGCCATCACGGCGTAATGACTTGTTTCCTGACGAATGACATAATTCCACCGTTAGTTACTATGTCCATACATTACAGTATTTCAACTTGGAACAAATGATCGGAATCGGACACAAGCAAATGCAAAGCGTTTACACTTTACACAAATTCTAAGCATACAGGGAACAGGTTACTCGTGAGTAAGTCGGGGCTGAATAATAACAGTCAACGATCTACAGGTTAAGCCGCGCTTGTCTGGGTTGGTCCTCGGATGGGTGACCACCCATTACATACCGAGTTTTCTCTTCGGAAAGCACGTTAAGCCGTTAGTCCCGGCTGCCAATTGTAGATTTTTAACAGTCGTTACAGCTAGTCAGTGGCCCGAAACACTGACAACCAGTCTTACCAAGGGGTTAATATTACCCAGTACTAACTGGGGTGTGGCGGTCAGATAGGCAGTCGCCCCATGTATTGTATTATATAACGGGCTGGTGTCTGCAACTCCGCGTCCAAAGCGCGTATGTCGTGCAGGTGGGAATATTTTTCGATTCAGCCAAAAGTATAATACTAGTATTCGGTTAGAGTGGGAGCCGATAAAGGCTAGGCAGATGATGGACAAGTTGGTTTACTGGTTACTTTTACACTGTGGTATTTGTCCGCACTTGACCTACCTCAACAGTCAATACACAAACAAATAACAGAGCTTTGGTAATGACATGTCGTCAACGTTATACACGGCTGGCCATAGTGAAAATATTGGTTTGAAAAACACAGGTGGACATGTAAATCAAAGTGGAGTACTTATTACTGTTGTACCGTGACGAAGTAGAAGTGCCTCTTGGACGTAAATTGTCACTGAGGAATCTACAGTTAGACATTTGCCGTTTGTAGTAGTTCGATTTCAGCCAATATTAATAACAGATCTATGTCTTCCAGCTTAAAATGTGCATTTCAATAAAATACAAATTTGTCGATGGTAGGTTAATTAAACTATTTTTAAAGAAATATTGGCTTTACTTTGGCAAGTTTAAATTGAAATTTAAACCGGAAAAGAGCAACTCATTTTGCACCAAGTGCTGTAACATTGGTTTTCCCAGCTTACCCGTTTAAGACAATTATACACATCAAGGACATACTAGGTTCACATAAATGTGAGATATTATAAGACAAACTACAAAAAAATCAAACCACAGACTTTTTATTCATTTCTGATGTCATTCAACGCTCGTTCTAAATTCTAACCAATAAAAACAATCATTTCAAGTATGGAATCTTTACCAAGAACCACTCCACGAATAATTCGGAATATATATTCGACGTTATAAATAATTCATGGTTGCAACACTTTATTGGACAGTAATTGGCTCGTAATTATCTTCAGTGCTCGCGTTTGATTGTTTGCACATACATCATGTAAACTGTACATAATTACTTGAAATAGGCTAGCAATTCGTTTTATGTTCTAGTGCTTATTGGAGACGATTTAAGAGAAAGGCTTTTTTCTTGGTAGAGAGTGGGTTCGTGATTTTGTAACCATTAAGTTTTTTTTATGTTAATGTAAGTCTGAAAGCGCCAATCCGCCTTTGGTAATCAATGCTCATACCTTCTGTCTATGCAGTGAGATACTGGTGTTTGCGCGGAAGAAGTGGAGCCGCGGAATAGGCCGCAGACCGCATGGTAGATGGGATAAAAAGGTATTGGAGTCGAGACCAACTGGTCATAGGAGCGTACGGAGGCCTTGAGCCAGGTGGACCGACGAACTGGTCAGAGGAACAGGCAAGAGTTGGATGCGGGAGGCCGGATTAAGAGGCGTGAAAAAGAGGAGCCTTACACTTAGCATTGTGTAGATACAGGTTGTAAACATGTTTTCATATAAAAACTGCAAAATCGCCTTAGAACTCTAAGGCACGAACTATACAGAAACAGCGTAAGTTGAAGGCGCGGCGCAGGCATGATGCCGCTTAAAATCGTTTTCATACAAAATGTAAGTAGGCGACGCGACGTGTCGTGAATTACACTCAAGCGGTGTAAAGCAGGCACGCCGTTCCTTTTTTTTTCGTTTTCCGTTCCACGCCTACGCTGCGCCTGCGCCGCGCCTTCACCTTACGCCGTTTTTGTTAATTCTGCTTAAGGGGATATGGATGGTCAAATCGAAGGCGCTACATCTAGCAGTACGGCAATCGCACTTTTCCATGTTTTTATCCTTTTCTGTGGCTCAGAAAAGTCATTTGGAAGAGCGAGAAACAGAACGGGAATGCTAGAGCACGCGGAAGCATCGACGATGCGGTCGGCAGCACGCTCTGTTTCTAAGGTTCCCAGGTACAAGAAACTCGGCATGATTACGTGTCGTCGTTAATTTGCCTTAAGTAGAGCCATGCCATAATTTCTCCACTGATTTCAGCATCACTGATAGCAGCCATATCATGTCCACTAATTGTCTACAGGCCTCATTAAGCAATGTAAAACTAGCAGAGAATAATCTATTAATCTAATAAATCAGAATACACGGCCGTGTGTTCATAATTGCAGTAGACAGCATGTGTGGGTATGTAACGTCAGAACGGGGTTATATTTCATGTCACGCATGACGTATTCGATATAAGATGCATGTTAGTATCATGGTTACTGAGATAGCTATAAGAGCAGACGATGTTTATGGAACATTTCTGTAGGAATGCTGTAATAGGTTGAAGCGTAAATTATATTACATAATTATAAGTATAGCTCACGCTTAGGATAGTTGGGTGATTGCGGAGCACAGCGTTTACGTGCGAATTATTGCGAGAAAGGTGGTCAAATGTGGTAATACAATTTCTGAATAGCAGAGGATGATAACAGCCCTTCTGAGCGTTATCGGTCATGGCGACCATCGGCGCGGGAGTCATTTGCACAAGTGTGTGAGCAAATACAGGTGCACTCTCTCTTCCTATGGAACCGTAATCCGTCACGACCGGATGGAGATCAGGCGCAGGTCCAACACCTTAAGAGCGGTTTCAGACTAGCTTATTTTTTCTGTGCGTATGAGCTCGTATCTGCTTACGCGCTTACACGCGGGCTACATTTTGCGCTTAAAAAACCGAACGCGCGTACACGTGTTTATTGTTGTCGTGTTTACTCGAACCGGAGGGTTCAGCCAGTAGCAATATGTTAGTATCTCTCGCGACTCGCGCTTATATGAGCTTATAAGCGCGTCAAGGCACGTACGAGTTGCGTCTACACGCGCTTTCAAAATGAGCTTATACGCACCGAAAATACAATAACCTGAAACAATCCTAACGTCAAACGTGCTAGCCAAACTCCGGACTAATCCCAATAACACTGTCCGGGAATCGTACCCAGGACCCTCAGCACACGTGCTTACGACCACGAGACCATGATACAGGACGATAGACGAAGGTAACATATTTGGTGAACGGTAGAATGATTTCCAGTGCGGTTACAAAAAGGCGTACAACGCATGTTTTAGAAAATGTCGTAATAATTTAAAGATGATTGCAGACGATTATAATAATTACTATTTCTAGTTACGCAATCCAGAATCACGCAATAATATTTTAATAACATTTAAAATATTATGGCGTTTGAAATGTATGCCATAGACATTTTGTCACACAGAAACACGCCCATAGACTCTATGGACATGTTTGAAAGTGAAAGGTTTATCCGGCAGTAAAACAAGCTACTCTTTTACATACAGACATATTTATCACCCATGTAGCATCCCGTTCAGGCTCATAAGTCATAATAATACAATAGAGTATTATTAGGACCAAATACAACATGCATTGTTTATTGAAAAAAATACAAAAAATATAGTGACGAATCTTTTAATAAAGTCGGTGGTGCTGCATGATAAGTAAAATACCTATACTTCTGTATATAGTATAGGTATTATGTGTAGGTACATAAATACCTATTCTCTATTCCCTCAGTCTCGTGGGAAAATACTTCGATAAAATTGTAATAAGGAAAATTCTGTTAAACATATTATGGACATGCAAAACTGATAATACATACCTCCCAAGGTTTCGATGAAGGAAGTAACATGGCACTTTGACGTTGAAACAAATAGCTTCTAAAATCCAATAGCGAAGCTTTCTTCTTTATAATCAGTTCTCTAAGATGTTGCGGAACTAACGCAGTTAATCTCACCGCCTGCCAAGACGTCACAGGTTGCTTGAATGTCTCAAGCCACTTTGGACTTTCTGTCACATTCGAATTGAGCACAAATTGGGAGAAAAGAGCATCTAATTCGTCATACTGGACTAACGCCTCGTCATACAAGCCTAGCATTTCTAGTACAAATGCTAGTTGTTCCTGAAAAAATAAAGGAAAATTAGGAATACCTCTCAGCACAATTTTTTACAATTTATTGTTGACATCGTTCTAAGGTGTCAATAGATCAGAAACTGAGCTTTTTAAAGCCCCCTCAGTTATTGAGTCAGTATACAACCTTAGTTTTAGTATACACGAAACCTGAAACACGTGTCCTAGTATTTATATGTAAAGAATCTATGTAGAAAATTTCAAAACTGTATCATGAAAAATCACAAACTTATAAGTTTGTTCTGTTACCTGGTTGTCCGCGCAAAAACGTGGTTACCACGCAGCGAGCCCGCGCGCGCGTCTGCAGCGTCGTCTTGAGCTCATTGGTAATAATAATTTGGCAGTAGGTACTTAAATTATTGCGATAGGTACTTAATATCGCTCGGTGTCCAACTTGTGACTTTTTTTAAATATTTTTGGAACAAAATGTAACATGGTTTAAAAATGATTGGAATTGATTCTGTTACTTATTCTGAACAAACTAAATTCAGGTTTGGCATATACTAAAAATAATGTTGTATAAAGAATTATATATATTTATGATCATAGTTTAGTCACAAATTGCTTACCTGCAGAATAAAATATTTACAAAAATCCCAATCCGGTTCATTTCGTTTCTCCCTCTGCTCTCTCATATACTCCTCAAACTTAATAAGGGCCTTATTATATGCCACGAGGATAAAATGTCTAATTTTCGCTACTAGTGCTCTCCATGACTCCGCACTCCTTGCCTCAGATTTAATAGGATTTATAACTGATATAAATCTATCCTCTGTCTGCTTTATGCCAAAATCACCCTTAATTTTATCCAAGACTGTGGTTCTCGGTAATAGTTTGTTTGTTTTTCGTATGTCATAAGTTTCTACTAGTACTATCATCCAGTCTGTAATGCCATTTTTTTCGAGTTGTTTCAGCCATGCCTCTATTTCTTCTCTTAGAGTTGTCTTATAATATTCTATGTCCTGTTAAAGATGGTTGAAGTTTCAATATCAATTTTGTGATAGTTACAATTAGGGATGCAAGAGGATGCTACATATATATATATATATACATTAGACCCGTGCGAAGCCAGGGCGGGACGTACAAAATAAATCTATATCTAATAATAAATAAGTCCTAAAACACAGTATTAGCGGGTAAGGAATAATATAAGGGGTAAAAGATGACACTCATCATCATTCTCTTGCCTTATCCCGATTTATTTGGGGTCTATGCAGCATGTCTTTCCTCTTCCATACTACTCTACAACTGTGGGCAGTTACAGTTAAAAAATAAATTCCAATTTAGTAGAAGTTACACATAACATAACATCACGCCTGTAATCCCCAAAGAGTTAGGCAGAGGTTTACCTAATAGTCCACACACATTTAGCCAATTATGTTTAAGTCCATGTTTAAGTTATAGGAAAGTCGTAATTCGACTTTCCTATAACTTAAACAGATTACTTAACAGACTTCAGATTTATGGTAGTGGGTGTATTGCATATTACATAGTATTGATTTTGTGGGTCTCTAACCACTTAAGTTTCTTGTTAGAAACTAAGTAGTTTGCGAAGAATGCTAATAAGAAAGCATAACTACCCACAGAGCAATAAAAAGCAAGTTTGTTTGTTACCTTTTCACGCCTAAACCACTGAACCGATCATCCTGAAATTTTGTATATACATTGTCACGTGTACAGCAACGGACATAGGGTACCTTTCAACCAGAAATAAGCACTGTTCCCGAGCAAAACAACAATAACATTCTTATACATGGCGCCACGTGTCTTTCGAATCATGACTGAATTAAATTATTAAAACAGTGCTTTTAATAATTTAATTCAGTACCCTACTAATTACTACTAATTACTACTACTACCCCAATTAATTGTCAAATTCAAAATTAACGCGAGCGAAGCCGCGAGCAAAAGCTAGTTAGCAAATAAAAGTTATAAAAAATAAAAATAATAAATAAAAATCCACAGTGCCTGTTTTTATTATAGAATTTATATCAACATCATCTGCCTAGCTTTTTGCCAATTATGTTAGGATCGGCTTGCAGTCTAACCGGATGCAGCTGAATAGCCGTATTTTACATGGAGCGACTGCCTGTCTGACCTTCACAACCCAGTTAGTACTAGGTAATACAATACCCCTTGGTAAGACTGGTTGTCAGACTTTCGGGCCACTGACCTGTTCCGACTGTCATCTACAAATGACAGCCGGGACCAACGGCTTAACGTGCTTTCAGAGGCACGGAGGAAACTCGGTGTGTAATGAGTGGTCACCCATCCACAGACCAACTTAGGCAAGCACGACTTAACCTAAAGATCGATCCGAGCGGCTGTTATTATTTAGCCATGAGTCCTCACATAGAATTTAGATAGAATTTATAACAATTTCAGATAGAATTTATATCAACAACACTATATTTAAACAAAGTTATTTAAAACAAAGAATGCTATCAAATATGAACTTTAGTTAAAAACCAATAAGTAAACCTTATCAGCAGAACACAACAAGACCTTATCATGAATCTATTTTTTATTGTTACTTGACCATTGAGGTGAGGTTTTAAACCAACATTAATATTATTAATGTGAATGTGTCTCTGTTTGCATGATATTATTGTGCTAGTACACAGCTAGACAGATTTTTATTAATTTAGCTTAGATTATAGGTTGCTTGCTTGTCACTTGGCAAGTTAATGTAAGTGATTTTTATCCTAAAAAATAAATAACTGACTAACTGTATAAGTGGGGTAAAATGCAACAAAAACCGTGCTGGTAAATAAAATTAAACCTGATTTGGTTTGGTTTGAATAAAATAGTTTTTTTTTAGCTTTGGGGGCAACAATCGGTTATTAAAATGTAAACAAAAGTATACAAACCACACAATCTGTCCAGTAAATATGGAATATTGGCTTCTTCAATAAGTTCAGCTCAGGCTGCACCCTGTCCTTATTATATTTGGTGAACGAAGCCTCCAAAGACACAGACTTGGTAGCCCGTCCGTACGACCGTCTCCATTCACATGAGTCCTGCGGTATGGCGGCCACTAGGGGCGCCTCTAGGGTACAGAACAGATTCCAGTCTCCCGCGCCTAACATTAATAAAAAACAATTTGTTTATCCTAATAAAAGTAGTTAAAGATTTGCATAAACACAAGGTAAAAACTTACATGTAACAATCGGTTTGTGTGTCATGCCTTCACGGTCGCCTGCTAAACTATCGACACCCTTCATTTTTCATCTGCTTTTCATCATCAGCACAATCCGTCGATTTTGCGGGCATGACACAAATAACACTCCGATTATTAGTCCAAACGGAATCCACCCACTTTATTCGCGAATATTAATAATTTACAACCAACATATGGATACAGCAATTCTGTAGCAACTGCTAATTAACTACGGTGGATATTTTCATTAATTCTCATGATTTTTAACTCGTTTTGACTTTTTTGAAGAAATTAAAAACGAGAATTTGTCAAAACTCGCTGTCATCACCCAACTCGACAGATAATTGCGTTTCGTTTCATGTTCATGTTATTGTTGTCATGTTTCTAAAAAATCGACACAGGGAACATTTTTTTGTTTTTGTTTTGATAAAATACATTCTATAAGTGATTAACAACTAGAAAATAACTCAAAGACGTTAATTTTTGAACAAAATCGTGGGTTTGTAGATTCGAGCATCTTTTACAACCATGTATTGTAAATATAACATACTCCTGCGCTTTTTGGAGGCCAATCTCGGTGAAAGCACAATGCTCAATGTGTGTTTCTTTACTCAAGTGAAAAGCGCATCGAACGATGATAAATTCATACTACAGAAATATGGCCTTAGCTTTAGCTACAGGAGTGGGGGACAGTTGTTCCCAATTAATATAATATCTCGATTGAATAAAGCCTTGGTTGTACATACTAAAACGATTTTATGAATTGGATATGGCAACATTCTTCACTCTATCTGTCTATGGACCGCCAAAATGTCGCATTCTGTTTTGGTATCTTCTCACAATAAAAGAAATTAATTTCGGTAATTTACTCATTACTTTAGTGAATAAAAGCAAAGTGATTAAATGCTTTCATTTATAAATATTTGAAGCAAGTCTGGTGCAACAATCAGGTAATTTCCTAGCTCCTAGATATCCTAGAACAGATCATTTCGTTATGTGAATAATTCCTTTTATTTTCAGTTTTATTATGACTTATTTTTGTGAATTTCTGATTTGAACTATGTTCCTGGCCATATCTCGGACGGCCTAACTTAAACTTTAACAAATATATTACACAATATTGACGTTCAGTATTATTTAGCTTCTGTACTTTATTATTCTGATTTGAAATTAATTAAGTGCTCATTACTTTGTCTAATTATTTCATTTATGGTATCTCTGAATACAACTATTAGTAAGCCTACCAAATAAACTGCAACTTCATTTAATTTCGCTTATAAGTGCGTTCTATGAGCAACAATTCATAAAATTGGTGTATTTGTAACCTACAATTCTGTAAATTGTATCCTCAGTCATGAATACCACGGCACCAACGTCGGCGGATGCATGCCTGAGCATCGTGCACTCGCTGATGTGCCATAGACAGGGAGGAGAGAGTGAGGGCTTCTCCAAGCGTGCCATTGAATCTCTTGTGAAGAAACTAAAGGAGAAGCGGGATGAGTTAGACTCTCTCATAACAGCAATAACTACCAATGGAGCTCACCCAAGTAAATGTGTAACGATACAGAGGACCCTTGATGGCAGATTGCAGGTATTTGCTCAACCAAACATTGTTTTAATAAAATTAACATGTATAAGACTTTATTCACAACTAATTCATAACCTAACATCACGCCTTTATACCCCAAAGGGTTAGGCAGAGGTATACCTAATAGTACACCATGTAATAGGGGGTGAGCCTATTGTCATCAACCAGGTGTAAATCTAGACTCCATGGCTGCTACTGAGAAATTCCTGATGGGAAAACCCAATGACATTGCCCAACCTGGGAATCAAACCCAGGACCTCATGCTCAGCAGTTATGCTTGGAACTACTAGACCAATAAGGCAGCTACTAATTCAATTAATTACACAACTTAAGACTACATGAACTATCTTAGCCAAGAATTTTCTATAATTTATTTTTCTATACCAGGGTTTCATACTACTACTTTATTAGCTGTCTTGTATTAATGAGTAAACTATGAGTCAGTGTAATTTTGGGGATACTAGAAGGATTTAAAGGATGACTAATCCACCTGGTTGTTCCATCCCCCATTTAACACCTAAAATCAATGTTTTTCTACAAAATTTCTCAGTTAAATCATTTCTTGATAATTCTCCAAACATTGAATTCCGAAAGGTATTTGGATGGGTTGGGACTTGGGAAGTGTTCAGGCTGTTGTTAATTTTTCGGCATACTATCTCCCCAGTATTGGTTGTAAAACATTTACTGTGTGGTGTTTACATAATACTGTGTCTGAGAGGGGCTCATGGCTTCATAATTACAGCTGCATGGGCCGATCTTCAAAGTTAGGTATTGTTTGCCGAGGTTAATCTGTTGATGGATGTTCAGAAGCTCAAAGGTCTGACAACCTTGGAATGATCAGGAATTGATCATCCGATCCACCCCAGTTCCCCAAGAAACACTACCAACTCCTTGGTGTTACTCACAATCTCGAGGAGAGTATCTGGGTTACTGAAGTCCTTTGTCCTGTAATTGGCAACCTCTGGACAGCTTAGAAGTACGTGTGATGCTGTCTCGTCTTCCTCCATGTAGGCTCTGCACTGTGAGCTGTCTGTGAGTCGTATGACAAAGAGGTGTTTATTCAAAGAGCCATCTCCAGTTACGGCGGCTGTAACTGTGCGTAGCTGTTGTATGGTCAGTCTGACCGCCTGTTTATTGAAGCAGCCGTCGTTAGTGTCTCCAGCTTAACAAGGAATTTTCGTTTCAGGTGGCAGGTCGAAAAGGTTTCCCACACGTAATCTATGCGCGCATATGGCGGTGGCCAGATTTACACAAAAATGAATTAAAACACGTCAAGTTTTGCCAGTTTGCTTTCGACTTAAAATGTGACTCTGTGTGTGTAAACCCCTACCATTATGAGAGGGTTGTCTCCCCAGGAATCGGTCAGTATTAGTAATAATGTTTTCTATTACAGACTTGCCATTTGCCTTAGGTACCTATGCGGTGCGGGAGGGTTGTGGTGATGTCAGGGGCTTAGATCGGAATAGGTAGATTTGAGAGAAGTTGATAATATCTCCCTCTAATTTTACAGCTTTATTTCGAAGCTTGAAAATAGATCCGGGATTTTATAGGGAGTTATCCACATGTTACGTACTTCCTTGATGTTAAGGCAAATAAATTCTACTTATTCCGATCTCTGGTCATGAGAGCTCATTCTTTAACCCGCCGATGAGCGTCAACACCCCTCCCGCATCTCAGACACCGTCATAGTCCAACCGGTTTGAGACCAGGCTAGACAATAGGCTGTCTAGACGGATCCCATACTACAGTAAAAGTCGCTATTATTATTTTAAAACCCTGAAGTTTCTTTTGAACTTTCACTTCAGTTGCATCAAGACTTCCGGCTGATATCATCCATAGACGCCCTTTTTCCGGTTCTCTTGTCAGTAATACAGTGTATGTGTGTTTATCTGTTCCAATGAAGAAAACATTTTCAGATTTATCAGGTCTCACTCTACAGTCGGGCCCCAGTAGGTTAGTAAAGGATGAATATACGGCCGGCCTGAGTGGAAACGGCATGGACATGGATACTGGGGAGATGGTGACCATTCAGCATCATGCGACAAGTCCTCGGCATCATCATACGCCGATGCCGCATCACCATCAGCAGTTCCAGACGACAAATATCATTATTAACCAGGGACAAAGTAAGTGGGTTTAATGTTGAAGATTTGTCTGTTGTGAAGTTGAAGGAAGGAAACTCATTTGTATGGAATGGGCTGTAAGGAACAATGTCTTAAAAAGTATTCTCTTCAAGATATGATCGATATCATAGGTAAAAATGGCAAAAATGTTCGACAAAATCCCTTCTTTTGGTTTTTTTTTGTGTTTGATTTCATCCATCCAGCCTATTTCATCCAAGGTGTTTACTCCAGTAGTATCTGTGTAAAGTTTTATTTTTGCTGCATGCTAAATATTATTTTGCGTTGTGGTTACTAGCGCCTGAAGGCGTTCCGAACATGTTTTCGCCGACGCACGCGCCGCGCACCCCTTTGCGTGCGCCCGCGCCGCCTCACGCGCCGCTCGCGCCTCCCATGGGCCACGCGGCC
The DNA here is from genome assembly GCA_910589295.1 of Noctua janthe. Classification (NCBI taxonomy): domain Eukaryota; kingdom Metazoa; phylum Arthropoda; class Insecta; order Lepidoptera; family Noctuidae; genus Noctua; species Noctua janthe. The sequence continues at coordinate 10,111,169 of OU342575.1, read as the reverse complement.
CCGGCGCCTCAGATGTGTGGGCCACACCCGGGTCCGATGTCCGGGCCACAAATGGTTGGGGCCCAGTCACCGCTAGGAGGAGGGATGGGCCAAGGACAGATGTCATCTCCCCGTCTCGCAGCAGCCCCTACAATGTCTCCAGCGACGCCTCAAATGCCCTCAATGAACAGACCGATGTCTCTACCCAGCCCGCAGCAGATGGCCATGGCTCAGCAACGCGCGGTGGCTCCTAAACTTGAGCCCCCCGATACGATGGACGCTCGCGCTATGTGGCTGCCTAAACGAATGAACCATTGTAAGCTTTATTCTTTTGATTTGCACTGTATTTTCATTTTGATTCACATTTTTTATCTTATTATTTTTGGCTCTTCGAAAGTTAATATTTGTGATTATGAACGATCTTATTCAACCAAGGTTCTTAATAGAGTTATTATGTATGAGTATTGAATGAATGCGTGTGTTCTAGCTGCCATGCCAGTGACTATGTCTCCGGGAGCCACCACACCTCTCATTGATGGCTCAACAACTACTTTCTTCACTTCGGATCAAACATCCAGTGATTCTCCTCAGCTTACGCAAACTTTGTCTAGTAAGTTTACTTACATTTTCTTACATAATTCTTTTCGACTAATAATTTTTAAAATTTCTGCTATGATTTCAAAGTGTCGAATTTATTTTTTACAAAACCAATGAATTTAAAAAATAAACTGTTTGTTTAAATAAACCGGCACTTTTTCCGTACAGACGCGCGCTCCATACTAGTCAACACTCAAACTTTAGGTAAATATGCACCCGAATATCCCTAGTCATAACAGAGCCTCTTATTACTGTGAAAATTAAATAATTCTCCTACAGCCTAACAAACAAAATAATCCTCTCATCAGATACCCACGCAGCCGGCACAGTATCGCCCGGTTCTGGAGAAGGCTCGCAACAGAACGGGTTCACGACGGACGGCAGCCCTGGGCCTCAACCCAGCCCACTGCCGCATCGCACGCAACATCAGCAGCAACAAGGTATAATTATTTGTATTAGTTTGGAACTTTTACTTTTTCAAAATTATTATGAACTTGCAGTTGATATTGCTCTCGTCACGTAAAAAGAACGCTGACCGCTCAAGTGAACATTATATATTTTTGAATATCAGCCTATTCAAAAGTACTAAGTAGCTAGTAAAGTTATATTATGATTCTACAATAAAACTATTACAAAACAGCCTAGTACTTTAGGACTCAACTGTATAAAGTGCGCAGACACGTCATCCCCTCCACTGCGCTCATCGTTCTTTTTACGTGACTAGACCTGTTCATGTAGGTTTATAACTTCGTCTTACAGCCCCTTTTGTTATTTTCCGTTTAGGACAAAGCCTTTTTTGTTTTTTTTCGGATGGGGAATCTTCAAATGACCCCCCCACTCTGGGCGGAGCGGAAGGGAGTGTCAGACCTGTACTGACTAAAACCCATCCATGTACCTTGCCCTTTGTCTTCCAGGGCCACGGTATCTCTTTCGAACAGTCCCGCAGCCCTGTCAGGCATCGGCCCATGCGGACCCCTACTTACCTACCTAGGACAAAGTCTTAGCAAGGAAACGAAAAAACCATTGTTGGTTATTATGATGTCTTAAAGCATGAGTAATTCCAGTGTGGGAAAGAGACAGAGCTATACAGGCCGTCTAGCGCCATCTCTTTCCCACACTGGAATGATTCCTGCCTTAAGACATCGTGGTAGGCCACCTGAGCTCCTGCAAAGTTTTAGCAGATGCGGAATCTGAATGATACTTGATGTTTATTTTAACCGTTAATTGAGCGGAAACCACCCCAATACCTTAATTGAAACCGTATCTTCAGAACAGGATGTCTGAATAGTCATCTCTTACATAATTGTTTTGTTCTCCAGGCACTTGGACGGGCAACAACACGCTAACATACACACAGAGCCTAGCGCCTCCGCCCGCCGCGCCGCCCGTACCTCTTGACGCCCCTCCACATCATCATTACTGTAAGTTGAACATAGAATTATAAGTCAGGGCTGGACTCCACCGAAAGGACCGAGACGAGGGGAAGGAGATGTGTTGTAAGTAAACCCCAATAGGATTTCGTTGTTTACTCTTCTCGTCTCTGCTTAGCTTAAGTGGAAACAGTTGAGTAGAGGGGAGAGGAGAGGTTCCGCAAAGTTTCGGTGGATACACCCTAGCTCTTACGCATCTTCTCTCAATTGAGAACGGATGGCCGAAAGGGTTGAAAGGTTCTGGAATAGCGACCGCGTACTGGTTCAGCGTTAGTTGACCTTCCACACGCTGGGCTGATGACTTTGTGAAAGCGCAGGAATCAGCAGATCCGAGAAACTTAGGACCGGTCGAATTGGAGATGCTTGGGCGAGGCTTATGCCCACAACTGGACGTATTGCGTCTGAAACGATGATGATAATGCTACAAGGTTTTACCTATCGAAGGTTCTAGAGACTTGGCGACATTACACAAGCAGCATTGTGTTGCGATACCGCATCGTTCGTGAAATCATAATGGTAGCGGTCACGCCTCACTCTTAGGCACCTATTCCAACGCCGCCGACGAGGAAGCGACTATTTACTCGCTCAAGAAACGTAACGTATGTTGATGTAGGTCCCGTGTCAGTTAAAAAGATACATGATATATATAAATGATACTTGTGTGCGTATGTACCAGTGGCGAAGGTTCCAAAGAACTCGATTCCTGCCGGCTTCTCTTTGAAAAATGGCACAGTCAGTATTCTATAGACAAATAATATAATTACTTTAAAGATATGTACTCCGGCTTACCTCTTACAAAAATTGACCATTCGCTACTGATATGTACCAGGTCAAAAGAATTTTTCAGTGAGTGTCCTGGCGCCAGGACACTCACTGAAAAATTCTTTTAAATACTGACTGTGACATTTTTCAAAGAGAGGCCGGTAGGAATCGAGTTCTTTGGAACCTTCGCCATTGTCGTACATATGCACACAAGTGACTGGGCGAGAGTAAACACCCTTCGCGTTCGTTCACTCGCTCATTGCCCAGCTTCAAGACTATCTGAGCTACACACTCACTGCTCGCCAATTCGCTTTTCGTAAATCGTCGACGGTGAGACTGTTGTCTTACCAAGCGACTGCCAATCATAAATCGCACAGCACTGTTACCAAAGTAGATCAATTGACTGAAAATGAAAACAATCGCAGGATTAATTTATGTGTGTTTAAAATGTTGAAGTATTGTTATTAAAAAAGTTTATTGTTGTTGCCTAGAATGTTATCATAACACGGCCAATAAGATAAAATCATTGGAAACTTTCTAAGACATTAAAGTGTCAAAGAGCCAGGACTATCATGGACGGTACGTTAAGGCTGCCTCTCCTCCCAGAGATGTGCTAAGCTGCGTAACGCGAATGACATCCACCGATGACTTTAATTTTTATAGCTCAGGAGGAACTCCGCTACGCCACTAGCTCGAATGCAAATAAACATTCGGCGTTTCGTGGCTTCTGGAAGGAAAGGCAGCCTATAAGACAACTATTTAGTCTTTGCAGTGAATACTTTTCTCACTTCAAGATCATCATTCTGCTGCCCTTATCCCAATTTATTTGGGGTCGGCGCAGCATGTCATTCTTTTCCATACTTCTCAATTTCTCGTTGGCTTCTGGAAGGAAAGGCAGCCTATAAGACAACTATTTAGTCTTTGCAGTGAATACTTTTCTCACTTCAAGATCATCATTCTGCTGCCCTTATCCCAATTTATTTGGGGTCGGCGCAGCATGTCATTCTTTTCCATACTTCTCAATTTCTCGTTCTAAGATATAGGTGCATTATTTCGAGTCGGCCTAGCGCCTACGGAGCACACTTATTACTAACCAAATCTTTTCAAAGACTATAAGACTAGTATTCAAAACAATCCCGAGTAAAGACTTCATTATCATCATCACGGCCTGACTTCATCATCTACTAGGTGTAGACCTCTATTTGTTTGTTCCAATTTTCACGTTCCTGTTTCACGCTCAACCAGTTTTCATCTAGTTTTATGACTTTAGTATAGTGAAAGCTTATTGAAACTGAAGATACAAGACTTTATAGTCTTCCCAATGCTGGGACGCAGGCCTCCTCTCAATGAGAGGGAATGGGCTATAATCCACCACGCGGGCCCAGTGCGGGTTGGTAGATGTCTTCGAATTTTTGGTTCTAGGACATGCCGGTTTCCTCACGATGTTTTCCTTCACCGGTTTTGAGAGCAGTGGTGATGAAATAATTTACACAAAGTAATGCGCCTGGCTGGGTTCGAATTCACGACTTACTGCTCGTAAGTCGGGGTCTCCACCACTGGGCCACCGCTGCTCTCTATATTCCAGTCACATTAGGAATTAAGGAATTACAGCAATGCGTTTTCACTGTTCAACGTCTGATCCAGCATTTGAGCTAGGCAAGCTAGAATGAAAAAGTAGGCCGTCAATCCAATTGGACTTGGAATCCTACTGGACTGGATCTGGTGTTGGTTCAAATTATTCCAGTGTCATTCCAGCGCTCGATTCGACCACTGCACGCTGGACTGAAATAATGTGAACCGGGCATCAAGATTCCGAATGTTATCATGTTCCAGATAACGGCAACCCAGGCGGGCTCTTGTCAAGTCAGCCGGCGCCCGAGTACTGGTGCTCGGTGGCGTACTTCGAGCTGGACACGCAGGTTGGGGAGACCTTCAAGGTGCCCTCCAGCCGACCCAACGTTACCGTGAGTATGATATCTATGAATTAAGTTTGGTTTTTATTTACAAACAAAGTTGGATCGAGTGCCTCAACGTGAAAAATCTTTAATCTCAACAGACGACATGTTTTTTTATGTAAATGTTTCGCCAGTGGAAACGCCCAGTAAGTAAATTGTACAATCTGTTGATTTCTGATTGAAACATAACCAAACAATTAATAAAAAATCAAGATGAGGCATGGGTTGATATCCCTTTTCTTTTTTTTTGGTGATCAGAGGCCCTAGCACGAGCGCTCGGTGTTAAAGTAACGTAAATACGTTGATTTTTTAATCAAAAATACAATTACCCTATAGCATTTTAGTTAAATTGTTTGCAACAGAGGAGCTCGTGGCTACATAATAACAGAAGCTCGGGTCGATCTTTAGGTTAAGCGGTGCTTGCCTAGGTTGGCCTATAGATGGGTGACCACCCATTACATACCGAGTTTCCTCCGTGCCTCGGAAAGCACGTTAAGCCGTTGGTCCCGGTTGTCATTTGTAGATCTTTGACAGTCGTTAGGAAGTCACTGGCCCAAAAAGTCTGACAACCAGTCTTACCAAAAGGTATCGTATTACCTAGTACTAACTTGGTTGTGGAGGTCAGATAGGCAGTCGCTCCATATAAAATACTGGTATTCAGCTGCATCCGGTTAGACTGGAAGCCGACCCCAACATAGTTGGGAAAAGGCTAGGCAGATGATGATGTTTGCAACAAGCGCAAACAGTATCATCCAAAGATATAAATATGGAATTCTTAAAATTATAAAAATATTTTAATATGAAACGATAACTTTTAATTTTAAAATCGACACATTTACGTTACGTATATACCGCGCGCTCGTGCTGGGGCGTCTGAAAATTTCTTTGGAATATTTTCAAGAGAAAACCCTATCTCTTCATAACCGAAATATTTTAAGAGTAACTTCTATAAGTCGTAAAGTCGCCATAGCAACGAAAAAAAAATATATTAGTGTTTTTTTTTTTTTTACGAAATTATTATAATTCTAAAAATTTTTAAGACTTTTTGCATAAAACCTTTACTCCTATATTCTAACAATGACAGTAGGTTAATACGACGTAGTAAACTAGCGTAATGGATGTATAAAAATAAGGAGCCAGTATTTATTTTGTGGGTCAAGTAGTTTTAAATTATTTATTTTTTTATAAAAAATGTACTCAGATAAAAAAAAATAATCCCTTGAAATAGCTTTGTTATAGCCGTTAGATGATTCCCTGAAAATATTTCGTGTATGAATAGTTAGACCTTATATTTTTTTTTGTGTACCAGTACTTTGCTAGCTTCAAATTACTTTGTATTTCCAGGTTGACGGTTACGTGGATCCTTCAGGCGGCAATAGATTCTGTTTGGGAGCACTCAGTAACGTTCACAGGACAGAGCAGAGTGAACGCGCGAGGTAAACATAACCATGATCATTAATTGACGTTATTATCACAAGTAAACATACTGTTGAACCTCCGCATCCACACACATGGAAGTCTAGTGATTTTTTAATTGGCTTTTAGATATTTAACTATCAGATTTCATACAATGGTCTTACTAGACTATAGGAATAGAACCGCTAGATCGCTGGTTATTATCCGGCTCGAAGGACCATCCGTACACTGATTTGTTGTGAAGTATTGTGAGTTAAGTATGATAGAGAAACACGTTTTCACCAAGATTGACCACTTAGGTTTATTTAGGCAAAGTTTGCGTTTGAGTGTTAGAGTAAAAGGCGATTCTCTCTATAAGTGGTTGATAGTTACACAGTTATAAGTTTACTATATTAAAATATCCTTAGTATTGCTATATTTATAATATTAATTTAGTTTTGCGTAGTGTGCCTAAAGTAGCTCACAAGTGAAGGCGGAAAAATGTATGGTGATGAGACTGTACATTGGCTTCTGGAAAACTTTACGCTCAGACGTAATTTCTGCGTAAATTTGAGTATTTACGTAGAAATTATGTCTGAGCGTAAAGTTTAGACTACGTGTGCAGACTGAGGTCTACACACGTAGTGACTACCTTTCTTCAGCATTGTGCACTCGAAGATACGTTTCTTTAATTCTTTATTACTCTTTGCTACTTTTCCGTATATAAGCTAATACAAACCCACCATCTCAATTCCAGACTACACATCGGCAAAGGCGTGCAACTAGACCTACGCGGCGAAGGCGACGTGTGGTTGCGTTGTCTGTCAGACCACTCTGTGTTCGTGCAGTCGTACTACCTCGACCGAGAGGCCGGACGCGCGCCTGGAGACGCCGTGCATAAAATATACCCCTCTGCTTGCATCAAGGTAACGTTGTAAAGACGTCTTTACCGCTCGAAAGATAAGGCACGAACTATAGTGTCAAGTTCAATGTTACAAAGTGGATAATTGTATGTTGCTTTTTACGGCACTTATAAAAATTCAGTTAAGAATGACTAACAGTAACTAAACCCCTATCTCCAAACCCTCAGGTATTCGACCTCCGGCAGTGCCACCGCCAGATGCAGACGCAGGCGGCCACCGCGCAGGCCGCGGCCGCCGCGCAGGCCGCCGCAGTGGCCGGCCACATACAGCCGCAGCACCCCACCATGAACAAGTGTACGTTGGAGACATATACTTTGGAGTTCGCGACCACTCTGAGCAGTAGGCGGCAATTTGGAATAAGACTGGTCTTGCTTGACTGTATTTCGATTCGGTGACCAATTGAAACGATTTTCGAACGAAACCTAAGTTACAGCTATAGTTGTAGCATGTTGTATAGCGTTTTAACATGGTAATAGCGATCTTTGTCTTTTCCCTAATTTATAACTAATCTCTTTGCACGAACCAAAATTGATAATTACGATAAATTTAGGATTCGGGATCGGGACGTTATGAAGATTTTTCGTTTGTGAAATGAAAATATAAATGAATCAATTGACCGCTCAGCGCTCCGGAAGACGTTGCGTTGGAAGACCTCCCACTAGGTGGACCGATAACCTGGTGAAGGTTGGCGGGGATGCAGGGATCTGCTGGATGCGAGTCGCACGGGACCGGTCAATGTGGCGACACTTGAGGGAGGCCTATACCTAGCAGTGAACGTCTTTCGGCTGAAACGATGATGATGACCGCTAGTGCTATGCTAAAACGCAACATCTTTAGTCTTAAAAAAAAAGCTCATCTTTCGTTTTTCACAAGTTCAGAGCGGTCAAGATTATATAGTGCCCGTCAGTAGTATCATCCTTAGCCCGTAGTTTGTTAGTTAGCTCATTTTAGTTAGCGCAAAAATCGTTACTCTTTCTTTGATCATCATACGCGGAATTCGCTTAGCATTTTTGATGACACGAGCGAAGCCGACTCTACTCGACCAATACCGTGCTTGGTAGCTATTGCAACTTATTCAAATAAGATTTATTGGCGAACAAGAAATAAACATGGTTGTACCTGTTAAAAATTATGAGCCTTACGCTAGGTTAAATAAAGTCGAAATTAAATAAACTCCCAACCAGACTATCGGGATCATCTAGAAAGTACCCGAACCATGAAAGCCGTGTCCAGTCCATGTGTGTCTAAAGTCTCCAACTGCGCAGGTCTATCGGCAGCGGCGGGCATCGGGGTCGACGACCTGCGGCGTCTGTGCATCGTGCGCCTGTCCTTCGTGAAGGGCTGGGGACCAGACTACCCTAGGACTTCCATCAAGGAGACGCCTTGCTGGGTTGAGGTGCATCTCCATAGGTGAGGAAGCTTTTATATTTATTTACTAGCCATTGCCTGCAGCTTCACCCGTAAGATTAGAGAGGAGAAGTGTTCCTAACATTAATTTATTAACTGTAGCACGTGCGTTATTTTAATACATAAAACGAGATTACACAAGATCACTGAGAAACCGTTTGTTGTCTGCAACAATTTCAGTATAATTTTGCCATTTATAAGCCTGAAAATAAAGGTGTATTATTTCAAAGACATCAAAAACCATTCACTTTGCTATCCTTTCGGTCACTGATACAGCGAGACATAGCTCTTCCAAGTTGCATCAAAAAATCATTAAAACTGGAACACTTCTAATCACCAACTCTTCAAAAAATCAAGGTAACTTGATGCTAGTTCCTACACTGTTGGAAAACAGGCTATGGAATTTTGCGGAAACTACACAACATTTGGTCTTAACTTCTCTCCTACTTTTTCCTCAGAGCCCTCCAACTCCTCGACGAGGTCCTGCACACGATGCCAATCGACGGTCCGCGGAGCACCATCGAGTAGGAGTTGATCGGCTTCTTTTGAGGCCTTCGAGCGACCGCGCGTGTCGCATCCCTAGCGACCCCCACACTAGTGCGAGACCAGGACGACAGTGTCGATAGAGTGGCGAATAGTGATGTGATTGTATCGAGTGAACTGTGCGGGAGTGAGTGTGCCATACTACTTGTGTGACACTGAAGCGGCAAGATGGTGGTCGATGTTGGAACTCTACCCTAAATGTGTCGTAGCTTTATGTTGTTCTAGCATAAGTAGTATGCCATACTTTTCATTCTAAAAGAGTTAGATGCCATATGAATAGCATTTATTTAAGTCATTATTTTTAATCAAAATTGTGATCACAAACGTATTTGGCCTATGTCTTCCAAATTTATTTGTTATTTGTCTTCCGGCACTAAAATTGTTTAGTTCATTTGGTTTTGGTAAAGAAATTGTTGGTTTTAGAAACATGTTTGCACCAGTGGTGGATGTGCATCGCTCGTTAAAATGAGGTGAACTTATGATTTATGTCTTGTATCTATTTATACTAAAATGTAAGTAGTTGCAGTAAATAAGTTTAATATTATAGATATGTATGTAACAGTATTGAGATGGAACAAACTAAAGAACATGTAAGGGATCTCAGTAAAATATTTTTCACAAATCCTAAATGAAGTTATAATAATGTAAGATATTAGTATTTATAAAGAAAAAAATATGAACGACGGATACAAACATTGTCATTGCTCAATCGAGATGAAATGAGTTCATGATTATTTGTATAAACTATAAACAAACGAATTTTAGTAACAGCTATACCAAATTAAGGCATTTTTTTATATTAAATCGTAGTGTAGATGATATAAAACAAGACATAAATATGGTTCAACTTGAAAGAAGCCAAATGGGATTTAGCTTTCGATAGAGATAAGCTATTGTTGTTATAAGGTAGATTTAGAGTAATTTATGATATTTGTAACGTTTAGGCGCGAGGGCCGAGGCGTGCGAAAGGAAAGGCTGTATTTTTGTTAGCGTGATGTGTGCCTCATTAGAGGAATTGCATGGACACTTTTATGAAGCCTGCACACACTACACACACCTACTTTTACCTTAGTAAGTGTGTTTAGTGTGTGCGAGGTCCCCTATTTCGTTATTTATTTAGTTCTAAAATTACAAACGTTCATGCAATTTCGCTAAGTCTTTAGATGATCTGTGATGTGCTAACAAAACGTGTATAGTATGCGCGCGCGCACTCGAAGTCGGATAACGTCTAGTTCTCACTGTGGAAAGTGTGACTTTATTATTTTCGGTGAATGTGTACACTAGATGTAAGTTAAGAATAAAATGACATATTTTGTGTACGAAAAACGTAAGCGGTTATAGATATTAAGATTAGTAATGGTGTTTTTTAAAAAAAAGTATATGAGATTTTTTGTCGTTTGCTTAAGATTTGCTTTAATTATTATTACTTGGCGGATTAATAATTATCTTGTTTTGAATGATTTTATACAGTTACTGTTAGTGAACGTTAGTGTTTTCGATTTTTTTATGATAATTATTTTTTTATTAAGATGAATACGATCGAACTTGTCGATGATAAACTAATATAGTGTTTATTATTTTAACTCTAACAGAGAGAATATTTTGCTTGCAGTTTTCTTTTACATAAAATAATCAGTTTTTTTTTTTATAAATGTTCAATTTTACGTAACAAGTGATCATCACAAAATATTATATTATTTTTGTTATTGCTTATAACGGATTAGTTTATGCGTCGGAATTTTACAATTATTAATATTGTTACCAATGTCTTTGTAAAGATTCGGATTATGCAAGTTTTGTAAATAGTACAATTTATTGAGAATATTTTTACTATAATATGAAGTGTGGTAGCACTCCCAAATTACAAAGCAAATAATTCGCGAGACGGTACTTAGTATAAACTATATTCATTAAAATTTTCACTTAGACACTTCTCACAAAAAAAAATTGTGTATCAAAAATACCTCTTAATAGTGATGAAAAGGATTCAAAGGGTTTTAGATGATATTGAATACGTGGTAAGTTTTTTAAACGATGTTGAAGTTTTGAAATACTAAAGTTATTTGTCAAATTCTACATGTATAGGACAGTTTATCGAGAACATGTTTGAACCTCTCGCGTACAATTATACAACATTAGTTTTAGTATATGCGAAACCTGAGACACGTGTCTAGTATTTTTATGTAAAGAATCTATGTACAAAATTTCAAACCTGTATCACGGAAAATCACAAAGTTATATCCTTGTTCTGTTACCTGGTTGTCCGTACAAAAACGTGGTCACCACGGGGCGTCGCTGCGCGCGTACCTCTAGCGTCGTCTTGAGATCATTGATAATAATAATTTGGCAGTAGGTACCTAAATGATTGCGATAGGTACTTAGTGTCCAACTTGTAACCTTTTTTAAATATTATTGGAACAAAATATAACATGAATGGTTTAAAGAATTATTGGAATCGATTCAGTTACTTATTCTGAACAAACTGTATTCAGGTTTCGCATATACTGAAAATAATGTTGTATTGTAAACCATTGACTAACAGTTATTGGAGATATACCGAAGTTATCCAAAGTTTGAAGACTAATGTTTGTTGTTCATATGAACATTAATAAACTATGGCTTTTGTAAATAATTGCGTCGTATTCTTGTTTAAAACAAGTTGATTGAACGTTGTTTCGGTGACGTCGTTGCGGTCTTATATACCGTTGGTATGATTTTGAGTAACTACAAGCGATTTTAGACGTTATTGTGATTAGCGTAAGGTTTGCCAAGGTTGAACAAGATTGGTGGCATCTTAGGGAATATTAAAAGTTAGTATTGATTGAAAGGCGAATTTTCTGCTTGCCTGTAAACCTGTTTATACAAAGTGATATTTTTTCTTGTTCCATAAATATCACAGTTTTGATAATATTTTGATGGTAGCAAATTTTCATTTTCTGAAGGCAAGTTGAAATTAAGCATAAATAATGACATTTAATATTAACAAATTAATAGTTTATTCAGTTTGACGACTAAATAGGGTAAAAATCTTGTCATAATTGTTTGTAAAAGCAATGTCCTCGCAATTTTACATAAGAATTTTGTGAATTCTAGTACTATATTAAGAAACTGCCATGTATTTTTGACATTACACTGTTGTTTTTCACTTAAAAGCAGGTGTTTGTTGAACAAAGAGGGATGTAGCATGCACACCGTGTAACATAGCCTTAAGCGCATAGTTAAGAGCGAAACTATGAAACAAATGAATATAAAGGTTATTCCTCTAATAATCGTTTTATTTTTACTGAAGAACTCGAAGGCCGCTTTCAAATTAGGACGTTAGCAGCGCGGCAGAAGCACATTCCTTCACGTTATAAGAACAGCGTCGTCTGTCGCGCTACTAAAGTCGCCTAAATGTGAAAGCGGTCAAACTCAAAGCATTTATTTTAATTAGACCATAACAGGCACTTTTGAATGTCAGAAACACAAAGAAGGCGAAGCTACAGTCACAGACACAAGGCATTATAACTTGTGAAAGTACTGTAATTGCCCATTCCAAAGCGTAGATCTCTATAGAGAAGAACGGGCAAGAAACTCCATAGACACTCTTTTCAATCAAAATATTGTTACAAAATCTTGGTTAGGTACATCATTCATGTTGAGAACTATTGGCCGTTATTTGAACATGGCGGTTAATCTCAGTGAAGACAAGCCATCGACGTAAGAAGTATTATAGTGCACAAGTATGTTAAAAAAAAAACAGTTCGAAACGACCAGAGATAAATCAGGCGACGCCATCTTGCCAAACTGAAGTTCTAAACTCAAATTCTGCTTAAGTTCAGATTCGAGCATTACATCAGTGAGTGAGGAGAACGATCATTAGTGTACTCACAACCTGTAACGAAACAATTTGTAACAACCAGTTGTTTCAGTTCAAAATCGAGTCTTGGATTGTTACATTACAAGCAAATGCCCTCACCGTGAGCGTCTATTTGTAACATAATGCTCAAAATCGGATCTTAGATTGACATTACTAGCAATGCTCCGGTGAGGGAGCGTCTTTATATTTTACCAGACCGCAGCATAGCAAAGGAAGGGTAATGAGTTTCATTATACAAGAAACACGAATCGTCGGAAATATTACTTCAATTCATAAACTCAGGTAGTCAACGATTTCGCGGAGGAATTCCCTGTGTTAATTAATATTATCTCCAATTCCATTCGGTTGAGTTTGAGTTCTTAGAATGTGTTCAACCCTATTTATATTACCCAACCGCTTTTATCTATTTTGTATCTTCTTAAAAAGTACCTACGATTAAAATCGTTTACGATCCTCAAGTCTTTAAGGACAAGCACTAACTATCTTTTTGTATTTGTATTGTATATATTCTCACACGTTTTGCTGCCATTAATACTAAGCTAATTTAAACTATGATTATTCATAGTCAAATCTGTATTTCAAACTTTATTGTCCTTCCAAATAAAAGTCGTAAGTCATAAGAGGAAGCGTTGTATTGTCTAAATGTCAGTCTGGTTTTCCCAAAAACCTATTTAGAGAGTTCAAGTAGGTTTTTCGGAACCGATAAAACCCGAAAATAGATCGATGTTTTTACAACCTGTTCAACTGAAGCAATATTTTTATTAGCATTATGCGTGGAGCGGTCATTTTCGGTTTTACAACGTTTGAATATCTGTGGCAGTCATTACAGGTAATGAGAAGCTCAAAATTAGTTATTTGTGGTGCCAGCGATTAACTATACAGAGTGGAAGGGACGCAGAAATGGTTACCACGTATTCAGTGCATCTTTTTTTTTTCTGAACCAGAAAAAAAAATTGCTGTTCCATATATTTTGACCGTGTATTTATTGCACTTTTGTAGGAAACAGCAGATTTTTTTACCGCGGTAACCGTTCTGCCATCCTGTATAACCTGAAGATATCAGTATTGCTCATTTTGATTGGTTGGGTTGTCGTAGTTACTAGGTAGTACCTACGTATTTTTATTTGTTATTACTATACACAGTTTAGTTCTATTTAAGTACCTATTCATGCATACCTACACATACCTAACTAGTAACAAAACTGTTTTATGTCCGTCACATAACCATCTCAGGTCCCGTTGAAAACCAGCGTCGGGCACTAGCTGCTCGGCAGTTTGCTGAACTGGGCCTATTTGGCGCAGCCGTGAGACACACAATATTATTTCCTTTTTTTTTTTGTAGTTTTGTTTTAACATTTTTATTGTATAAATTTAAGATTTTTAATTTTTAATATTTTTTTTGTGCTTGTTGTGTGCACTTGTGGCATGGGCAAAATAAATACGTTTTTCTTTCTTTCTAGTTTGATGGAATAGTACTACCAACTCTAATCTAAACTAGACAGAGGTCTAGTTCCCATAACCGCTGATCTCTCCTCCCATATCCCACACCTCAACATTGGTCACTCCACTATAAATACTGCGCGACTCACTCCCGCTCATCGGCACCATTCCAATCCACCGCACCGCGCCTTTCCAACAACGAACACACAGCGACACCGTGTCATTTCACAATAGTTATTAGCAATGATGTTGTATTTGTTGGAGACACAGTTTTTCGTGTATGTAGGTGGAATAGTGTTTTACCGTGCTATTTTTGTGAGTGACCTGTGGAACTGGCCCTCAGATTTTTTGACGTTTTTATTGCTATTCTTCGTTGTCAGAAGGAAGTAATTTTGAGTTACAGGAATGTTAGTTTGACCTCTGTTTCTACTCTTCTTTGCGTCACTGCAGTATATTGATTTAAATTCCAGTCAAACGACTCTAACATAGGATTTACCAAGTTACAAGATGATAGCTGAATCTAGCCTGTGATACAGGATTATCCTAGTACAGGCATCTAACATTAATATAGGTACTAAATGGTTAATTTCAGATTAATACTGTTGGTATTTTACCTTTGGGATTCTGAATAAAGTATTATATTTCTTTGAAATAAGTCTTGCAGTAGCGAAGGGTCAATTTTTGTAAGCCCGAGTACATATCTTTAATGTGATTATATTATTTGTCTATAGAATAGTGACTGTGCCATTTTTCAAAGGGAAGCCGGTAGGAATCGTGTTCTATGCAACCTTCGCCACTGAAGTCTTGTCTTGTCTTTGATAAGTAGAATAATTCCGATCTTCTAACTACCTATATTCCTCTGTCGTAGGAGAAGGCTGTTAGATTCTTCGAAGACTTCGTGTGTATCCAACACTGAGTATATCCAACCCTCACAGGGCCCGCGCGATGAAACCAGGATCTTCTGACTGCATTACGACCTTTCACTTAGCATTAAAGGCTGATATCATAAATCCACCTAGTTTCAATCGCAATGAGTATTTTTAGGCTAAAACAAAAATGTCTCATGAAGTATCTTTTAGTAACAAGGTAGGTAACCTAGTCTTTTTACAACTGTTTCCGTATCGAACAAACAGTTAAAATATTTCAGCACAGTAAGACAAGGTTTAAATATTTACAAGACAAGTGTAGTCTGCGGAATGGCGTGAGTCGGGAATATTCCGAAATATTAGTTTTATTTTTAGCGTGCGAGGCCGGCCCTGTTTACATGTTTTTCTCTTTACGATCGAGTTATTTCACAGCTTCCCAAACGATTTCCATCGAATTTTATTTTTTCGTGAATTTAAAATTATATACTTTATTTGAGGCTTGACAATTGTTCCGTAAATAGATTGTTAAATGGCACTTTTTAGTGTAAGATTTATGTAAATGTTGACATGACGTGGTTTTACAGAAAAGCTTTATAACTGGCTTAAAATCACTGTGCTGCATTTCTTGAAACACCTTAATCTTTTTTGATCACCCTGCGACTGCGACCTGATCAGAACAAACATTGTTCAGCTAGCACTAACGTGACGAGAAGGTATTGATAGATATAAATCCATGTTTTAAAAAGAAATCAATGAAGTTTTTAAAGTGTTATGGTCACTAAAATTATCATTAACATTAGAAACGGGATATTTACCATGTTTACTGTTGGTTTTGAGTTCCCGAGTCGGCGCGGTAAACATGGTAAATATTCCGTCTCTAGTGTTAATGAGAATTAATTCAATGGAGTATTACAGGGTGACATTGAGAGTTATCGGTGGAAGATAATTGTCTAGTAGCCTACGTACCACATAGTAAGTAAATAAGTACGAAAAAAAAAACAAACACTTACATTTATAGTATTTTGTTTTATAGAAAGTAGGCTAGCTATCTCTCTCTATTTTGTGAGTTTGGTCAGATGCTCTCGTACGAAGGTGTAGTCGTAAAGGGGTGTTAAAAAGTGTTCAGACAAGGATTTATTCCCCACCTAATGATGGTCTAATGGCCGGAGCAATTAAGAAAAAATAAACTTGGCATTTGGCCGGGAAACCGTAAGATAATGAAGACATTGAAGTTTGTTTTTAACACACAATTGATGGTTTTTTTCATTTCCAAATATTTTCGTCATCTATCATCGTCGTCCAAGAATTTCATTTTCTACCTTCTTCTCGAACTAGCGACCCGCCCCGGATTCGCACGGGTGCAATGTAGATAATAAATATACAATTTAAACCTTCCTCTTGTATCACTCTATCTATTGCTGAAAACTGCATTAAAATCCGTTGCGTAGTTTAAAAGATCGTACAAACAGCGGGAGCGACTTTGTTTTATACTATGTTTAGATGTCTTAATTTTCAAAATAGGTAAGTACAACAATGATTTGTTGACCTGAATTTTTCTTATAGAGAAAAGTCTGACATGTTTATTGCTTAATATTCTTCCTTATTGCAAATGATTTGTTTTTATTTTCATTTAAAAATGCAACGTTTCCGACGTCTGTAAGATTGTGCATGTAGTCTTTAAATAAATTTAAAAAATACATTTTGACAATTTGAGACTATTGTGCTTAAATCTAGATCTTCTCAGGATAAGTTTGTGAGTTCCAAAACTAAGAAAGTTCCCACATTAAGCTCACTTCGGAACTTTAAAAAAAACAACACTACATCACACCTGTAATCCTCGAAGAGGTAGAGATGTAGATACCTGTAGCAGTTACCTACACACATATTTCCCCAGTTTTGTTTAAGCTTCATGTACCCAACATGCTTTGTTAGGTACATGAAGCAGTCATGCTAACGAATGTGGTGGCGGGACGTGAGAGGGAAAGATCCTCACGTTCGGGAGACGTCGGGGGTCACGTGCTGGCCTCCGACCACCGTAGGCACGGGCCTGTGGACGGTGAGTAATGGGCTAGCTCGCCGTCATATACAGACTCCTGGTTCCTACAGAGAAATTATTGGAAAACCTTAATTACATTTTACCCGACCTGGGAATCAAACCTAAGACCTCATACTCAACAGCAGCACTTGCAACTAATATACCTTGTGACCAGTTGAAAAATTACGACATCTAAAAACACTTTCGTCCACAGACATCGTTTAAGATTTTGATCTTGAAATGTTTTCGAGTTCAACCTTCAAATTCGTCTTGTTATTTTCGTTTATGTCATACGCTGTCCTTGCCCGTTTAAACCTCGTGAACCGCGAATAGATCGATACAGGTTTGCGTATGATTCACCAGGTCACTTTGATATTGGCACACGGCATTTCCGATCCGTTGGTACCGCAAATGAGTTGGTATTTATTAATTGAAGGTTTTAGGCGGTTCTTATGCAAAGCTTGAGTCACTTTTATATTTTTGTAAAGATAAGGGGTCGTCCATTAATCACGTGATGTTTTTTAGCAACTTTTTAACCCTCTCCCATGGCGATACGTGGTGGGGTTTTAGACTACCCCTCCCTCCACCCAAAATCACGTGTATTTTTTTGGTACAGAGTATCTTAAAAAAATCAGAATATAATCTTTAAATACAGGTTAACAGGTATAACCTAATTTTTGTCAAGTAAAAGCACCGCTTTTCGGTTCTGAAGTCCCGCGTTCAAAGAAAAAATAAATACACGTGATATCTCACTACACACCCCCCTGATATTTCGTGATTTTTTTAGAAAACCGGGGAGGGGCTCCTTTCGAGCCTCACGTGATTGATGGACGACCCCTAAGTTAAAAATCTCTGTAAAGATATATTTTTGTTTTTGCTTGAGACACGGTCCCTGTCTGGGTAACGGTGTGTCGTAGAACTACGGAATCATTCTGCTTTGTTTATTCACCAGGTCTAGTGTGATGAGAAATGTGAAATGACAGGAAAAATCAATGTTAAGTACCTGACTACTAACAAAAAAGGCATCAACTCCTTAAGAGCGTTTACAACTTACGGCATTTCATTCAAATTTTCAAGTCCTTGTTTATCGAAATGACTAAACCGATTTTAATAAAACCTAAAAAGATAATTGGAAATTTCTGATTCAATGGAAAATCTAAAACCAGTCTAATTTAGCTGTAACACTGTTTTCGAAAATGTTCTCTGATTGCTTTTTAGACCTATGTATCCTGCTTATATGTATGAAGGTTCATTAAAATCAGTTCAGTCATTTCGAAAAAAAAAAGACTAGAAAGTTTGTATGAAATGCCGTAAGTCGTAAACGCTCTTAACAATTGATTTCTCTGGCAGTACCTGTACTGGCTGGTACTGAGATTATACCAGTACCCAACGAAAAACCCGGAGTTATTAGTACCCATAAGATGCAGTGTTTACATAAAGACTACTTCTGACTAGGTGTAGTTAAGCTCGAATAGATAATTCTAACAATTTCGGGGAGAACTCTTCTCTATATTCTATTTGTCATGTTCTCATTTTAGTAAATCAGGATTGGCTTGTGAAGACGTGCATCTTGACATTCCCGGCATTGAGTGCGAATGATTTCAATCAGTTAGTAGGTACACACGGCGGCACATGCAGCTGTGCAGTTCCGGGCCTGTGGACGGCGAGTCGGGCCTGTGGACGGCGAGTTATGGGCTAGCTCGCCGTCCGGCCGTCTTATGACGACAGGCCGTGTCGACGGCGCGTTCGTGTTCCACGTGCACCTCAAAGAGATGTCAGCAAATAAGTAGGGGTCCGCATGGGCCGATGCCTGCCAGGGCTGCGGGACTGTTCGAAAGAGATACCGTGGCCCTGGAATACAAAGGGCAAAGAAGGAACATGGATGGGTTTTAGTCAGTACAAGTCTGACACTCCCTTCCGCTCCGCCCAGAGTGGGGGGGGGTCATTTGATGATTTCCCATCCAAAATAAAAAAAAAGCTGTTAAGTTCCAGTATAACTTGGCCTCGCTTTGTATAGATTTTCTATACAATGCGAGATCCGTATAAACTGGTTTTTTATAGCTTGATTAAATTAGATTAGCCGTCGTGCGTACCAACTTTACACATAGTGCATTTCAGTCAATTATATTACACTTTACAATAATTGTCCATACAGCTAACCTTGGGCATTGCATAGATTATAAACTACAATTTAAATCATCCTCTCCATAACAATTCATTATTAATATACTTCATTTCATCTGAGATATTTTGATTTGTTACGTCAAGATTTTCGTGGGAGCTCTTAGACTATGCAACATAACATCAACATATTGTGACGTACTGTCTGTTCCCCGAAGTGACGTTTCTCCCACATTTCGGTAGTTATGTTTAATTATATGTAGGATTATAGTGGGTAAAGTAATTATTTTTGTCGTTAGTTTGGTAAATAATATATTACAGATCGTGTATTTTAGTCACATTACAAATGTCGAAGAGCTAGCCTTAGGCGTTGCATAGTTTGCACACTGCTCACGATTGAGATGTACCCAAAGTATCTTCCTCTCAAGAACAATTCGTTATTGATACCTAGTTCATCTTATGACTTGCTAAGTCAAGATTTTCGTGAGAGCTAGACTATGCAACATAACATCAACACTTATGACGTATTCCCCGAAGTGTCAGTTCACACAGATTTCGGTAGTTATGTTTAAATCCCGTGTACATAAAAAAAACCAAATGCTTAAATGATTTAGGTTTTAAACTAGGTATTCAAATCAACTAAAGATTAAATTAAGGTGATTAATTGCTATTATAAAATTTTCGAATCAGACATCAGAAACATAATGAATGATGGGGTTATTAAAACTAACGATTTTCCAATAACAAGTTAAATCAACGCCTACATTCGATACAGAATCTTAATAAAAATAACTCCTAGCGATACTTTTAGAAATATGATTAATAAAAAGACATGAGTAACTAGCCTAATTATAATGTGTGATTTGCAAAACATTGGTAAGTGCGCGGGACGTCGACTGAAGCGCGTCTACAGGCGGGCGGGAACAGTGAAACTTTTCATGACTTTAGTGATGGGCTTCAGTTTCAGATGAATGGTCGATAATATGGGGAAAATTCTAAGTAGATAAATACGAAAAGGTATCTACAATCTTAGGACATTCTAAGCTTTTATAATCATGCAGGATCTTCAGTTTCAATGAGTCAATGCGAAGCTTCGAAAAAATACTTTGAATATTAAATACTGTGAATGATAATAAAAAAAGTAACTGAAATAATCAAATAGCTTAATGTTCTTTTTTTCTTAACTTACTAAAAATTACCATGCTACGCCTCTGAGCTTGCTAATGAATGATCTTTTGTTTTAAAATGATCAAGTTTAAACACAAAATTTGTTGCTGCTTAGCATTACCATTACCTATTCTTGTCATCCCCTCCAGCTCGATTAAAGCTTCTCAACAACAAAGAAAAAGGAGGGGTGGGGCTAAACCCGCAACCCGTCGATCGCACTTACACAACGCCATTAGCCATTACTATATTGTTCCTTCTCGTTTACTTATGCTCGTACGATCAACTCTTATACTTGAACTTAGTTGTTAACTATATCGCGGACACTGTAGTCAAGTTAAAGTAAAGGAGTACTTCTTAAAACCCTTGTGTTATTCATTATTTATGTGTCAAGTCTTGTGCTAATCTATTGTTGGACATCGTCACTTAATAAATAAATTGTAGTACCAAATCCTCACCGATATCGATACTAGCTCTTTCCCATCACTATTTCCACGCATTCGAATCGCGCGGGCGTCGTTCCATACTGGCCAAGCGGCCGGCATCACATCCGAACGAACGAACTGTCCCACTCGTGTGCCGTGTTTGCGAACCCTGCACTATCCTGTTACAACCCTATTCAGAACAAAAATATTATTTAACCTTATTTAACTATTGATTTTTTTTTGTGCTGTGCTGTCGGAGTTTGGATTTTTTTTTAAACGAAGGAAATTCAGGTGAGTCAAATACTGGAATTATTTTAATGCAGTGTTTATTATTTGTGTAATTAAAAGAGACACATTTCTAAGTGATTTATTACAAACATTTTGGGATACTGGAACAAATATGTTACGAAATGTTAAATATTTTTCATGAAAGAGCTTTTTGCAGTAAATAATAACCGTTTTAACGAAGTCAAGGTTTTTCCTCAAATATCTAAACCGGTACGGAGCGATAAAGCGATTGATTAAAAGATAATCGCGAATGTTACAGGAAATAATTTCAGTTTCAGCTCAATACGTTTTTGTGCCTTTTGAATTAGTGCAAAGCCATAATCTAACACCTGAACGTTTTCTTAAAAATATAATAAAATCAGACGTTTTTAACCGTGCGTTGTTTTACCCCATGCGACTTTCGAGGTAAGCAGAAAGCTTCAAGATACTTCAGCCTTTCTAAACTTTTCTAAATCAACACGAATTATACTCATGAAGCATTTCCTTGAATTCTATATTAGTTTTCTATTTATACAGCTCAATAAAATGTATAAATACTTCTCTTAGCCATGTGATTGAGATATCTACGTCACGATTAGTGTTAACGCTTTAGCAGAAGTATATATCGTAATGATGAGTGCTACATTTAATATGGGTTCATATAGAGCGGACATTGGGAATATTTTCATACAAAAATCTTGTTCCCGAACATTTCGATTTTGACACACGTATGCTACCTGACAAGCTGGCGTATGGCGCTAGACAGACCGACTTGTATAACTTGAAGATGTTGTTACTGAACATGAGTATAGGAAGACCAAAGATACGATGGATGGACTATGTAAAGAATGATATGGCAAGAAAGGAGGTGTCTGATTAGATGACGAGTAATAGAGAAGTATGTAAGAAGACATGCTGCGCCGACCACAAATGAATTGGGATAAGGGCAAGTGAATGATGATGTTCTTACTGAAAAGGTTTCTGACGTGGTTATTGCGAAGAGTAAGTAGTCCACTCTAAACAAAATCCCTTAGAAGTGAACATACTATACTGAACTTGATTAAAAGATACCCGAAAGAGGTGCCCACAACCTTCATAACTTCTAAAAAACGTTCGCTGCTGACCAATGACCGTTACAATGAACGGTCAAAGGAAAAATCGACATTAACACCACGCTTTGCACACGGATTATTGCCACAGTTCGTTGTTTTAAGCTGCCCCGGTATCTTAATTTATCTTCATAATGTGGGTTCAGTAAAACGATTTCTCTTGTTTGAAATCTTCTATTTGATTTCTATCGTCCTATTTCTTATGGTGGCACTACACTTGGCAGATCTGGGCAAATATTCCCCTTCTATCATTAAAACAAAGTGAACTATATCACAATAGGCATAAAAAACATTTTGTTTTATTCCAATATCGCGACAATTTTGACAAATACGCCAAGTAAGGTGCCAGCATTAAGTTATATTACTTCTTTCTCTTGCTGTTATTTGTTGTCTGCCACTCTTATTTCCAGGCAGTGTTCATGTGTCATGCTGATGACGCGGGTAAAAACTGTGTAGGTATGAGTATGAGCCTTTCAGTTTCATTTATTTAATTTTTGACACATAAATAGGGAAGAAAGTCGGACTTAACAGCTTAAGGCAGCAGGTTAACCCGCAAATTTCAATTTTATGAAATAGTCATTCAACGGGATAAAATGAACTTAGAGGGTTGTATTGACGATTTTAAAGATTATAACTCTGTAAAGTCATATTTGTTACGGTCGCGAATCATATTTTAATCAACATACGACCTGAAAGTGACCTACAAATACGCAAAAAAACGTAAGGAAATTTGAATTATATTGTCTACCCTGGCGTTTACACCTTAAGCATTCTCTACCAGTCAACTAACTCTTTCTCAGGGTTTTTACCACTTCAACTAGTTTGCAATATTTTTTAGTTTAGCGTCAATAGAAACCTTGACGGGTTTTATTTTGTGTACTATTTCCCTTAGTTGTGTTACTATGACCGCGTAGCTGACCTTCCACCATTGTATAATATGCGTGTGCGCGTCTACGTAAGCTTTATGATGAGTAATAGACAGGTAGAAACATAGGTGGAACAAAGCTCTGACTGTAATGTAAATAATGACATATCTAGGTGTAGGTGAGACAGGTGGACAGATTGTATCTGTCATGTCTCTCCTTTGATGTTATTCTCATGCTGAATTAAAGTAGAATGTGAAATAAAGGAATCTCTAGTCTTCTTCTTAGCGTGTCGATGGCATTCTAAATGGTGCCGGCCCAGAACTGAGCTACTAGTTTGGCTCTTTCGGTAGCGTCTATCAGTTCCAATTTCTATAGTCAAAATCAAACTACCATGCTGCATGCTGCATGAGCCTGCCTCGTTGGTGTTGCGGTCGCAAGCGTGACTGAACATGAGGTTCTGACTTCAATTCCCGGGTCAGGCAGTGTTTTTGGGTTTTTAAAACAGGAATATCTGAGTAGCAGCCACGGAGTCTGGATTTGTGCCCGGTTGATGGCAATAGGCTCGCCTCATGTTACATGGGACTTAACCATAACTGGCGAAATGTCGTCGTACTAATGTTTACACCTCTGCCTAACTCTTCGGGGATTACGGGCATGATGTTATGTAGTAGCTACACTATAATCGTCTCCTCTAGCGATATTTACATAGGTTCAGCAGTAGTTATTAATTAACAATCGTTCTAAAGCTTTGTAAAGCTGATTAGGTAATTAGAAAAAGCTTCTAAGCTTGTTCGTAGGTAATTACCAAAGCGCAAATAGTTATATTGTTTATTTTGGTAATTATTCTTGTTGAGAAAGTACCTACTTATGTTATATGCTGCGTAAACAAATTAGGTACATAATTAAAGGTTTGTTAAAGACCGTCGAAGTTTACCACCTAATTAGCTTTCTGTCAATGGGACGTTACCAAGAATTCAAAGACAATACCTAATACCTAAGCTGGAACTGACATAAGCTATCGAAAAGCTTATGTCATTAATGTTGAAAGTTTTTGTGCAAATACGAAACACTTAGAAATCTATTGTCACTTGTTTAGCCCCTCAGATCAATCGATTTATTCCAGAACTTTCCACTGATATAGAAAAATGACAATCACCACTGTTGGGGACCAGTGGAGATTGTCTTTTTTTTTCCAGAAATCAACGCTGGTTTTAGTAAACACACACTAGTGGAGATTTTTGGAAAAATCCCTACCAGACTTTTCTAAAACAAACAAAAATGCGGTTATTACGTCACTATGTTTTTTTGTTTCAATGTAAACAATTGTGTGATGAAAATGTATCATTATATTGACATAAAAACTTGCTCATCCAAAGAAATGTACTGATTAACGAATTTTTTGTTGATTTAGAAACATCTGATGATAACTGAAAATAACTGACAAAATGTGGGTGTACTTGTTAGGTACGCTCTGCCTAACTTTTTGGGTATTACAAGATGTGATGATGTCACATCTGGTGTATCATTGGATTTAATTTTCAAAAATTTCCACTAAACTGTATTTTCTAAACCAGTGGGGATTCTAAAAAAAAAATGACACACACCACACAATTTCTGGAATAAACCGATTTTTCGTGTCCGAACAACATCCAATCCCAATCTCCAATCTGTTTTCCAACCGTAGTAGTGCCCATGAATACTTCTCCACGAACAATTCAATGTATCCAGTTGTCATTACCTACCTCGCCACCTGAGCAGTGGGCGTGGACGTACCACGAGTCCACGATGCATCATAAGCCCACTGCAATTACATTTCAAAGACGTGATGTTCACTCCAAAATATCGCCTCCGATGACAGCTACAATGTATAAATACTGGTTGTATAATGTGTTAATGACACATTAACGCGTCACGTAAACTCGGTACAAGTGACGTCATATTCAAATCTACTAATCATGTTGCCAGGACGTAAGCCTTCTCCAATCCTCTGCCTATCCCTTCAGGGGCTACGAGGCATGATGATATGGTATCTATTAAGGTTTAAGACATTATTTATATTTATGTATTGGTGATAGGTATTATTTGTGTGGCACAAACCAAAACGCTATAACTGAGATAGTTAGTATACAACATTATTTTTAGTATATGCGAAACCTGAATATAGTTTGTTCAGAATAAGAAACTGAATCGATTCTAATAATTTTTAAACCATGTTATATTTTGTCCCAAAAATATTTAAAAAAAGTTACAAGTTGGACACCGAGTCACATTAAGTACCTATCGCAGTCATATAGGTACCTACTGCCAAATTTTTATTATCAATGAGGTCAAGACGACGCTGGAGGCGCGCACGCGGGCGCGCTGCGTGGTAACCACGTTTTTGTGCGTACAATCAGGTAATAGAACAAGCTTATATCGTAGCGTAGCAAGCATAAAACTAATTTTGTATAAGATAGTTGTATTTTCGATTTTGCGTTACGTCAACTCCACGCGAGCGTGCTAGGGCCTCCGTTGTACCTATAATGAGTTAATGACACATTAACGCGTCATGTAAGCTCAGTACAAGTGACGTCACATCGAATCGGATTTAGATGCGCGGGCGCAAACAGACATAAACAACAGTTTCCCAGAAAGTTTACTGATCACTGTGTAGGGATATACCTGGATTAGATGTAATGGTTACTGATGGTGATCCAGTAATAGGTGTTTAGGTTTATATTAAACTGTTTTGAATTGGGAAAGCATCGAAATTCTTTCATACTATGGCGAAAAAATACGGCCCCATCCAGTCGTGCCAGACGCTGTTAGAGCTCTACTTACCCGGTGGTTTATTTAATTTAATAAACTATTTTGAAGCCAGATACAGTAAGAAATTGATTAAGATTCTTTTTATTTAATAAATGAAAAGTTGCTGAATACTTTTGGAGCAAATATTTTTGTTATTAGATTGCAATATCTTCAACCAAAAATAACCAAGAAAAAACATTGAAAATCAATGTCAGACATAATTGAATAATTACACTATTTAAAATCAGATAAATGGCCATAATACAATATTCATTGATAAATAAGGTCAAACTTAAAGGTATTATTTACTTTCTACAAAATTATTTTTATTTTACCTCCATCCACCTTGTAAAAGTGACACAACTTTTTAATTAAGAAACGGCTTAATAAAATGTTCCCACTGCTGGGACACAGGCCTGCTCTCTGTGAGAGGCAGTGGGTCATTATCAACCACGCGGGCCCAGTGCCGGTTGGTGGATGTCACATGTCTTCGAATTTTTGATCGGAGGACAGACTTCAGTAATAACTATTTAAGCTCTATCAATCCGGAAAGGGGCAGACGCTCATATGAAATCCGCTTTTTCTTCTAAGCGTATCGATTTCAATCTAATTGTGTCGGCCCAGAGCTGAGCCACGAGTTTGGCGCCTTCAGTAGCGTCCATCAGTTCCTGAAATGAACAAACAACAGGACATGCAGGACATTAAGTGCGCCATCGTTTGTGGAACAACACCACATTTACACTTCAGTGTATAGTCATCAATGAATCTCCACCTTAGCAGGTTTTCCTTGCTCCAACCTGGGTCCAGAGTCTACATATTTAAAGGCTTCCAGGTCAGCTATGGCAACTCTTGTACATGTGGGAGATTTTCAGAAGGTGGAACGAATGGGATTGGTACTGCCTCGCCAATAGTTTTAGTTTTTCTAAAACTAGTCAAAAATCCGAAATCTCAAAATTCGCTTATAATTTTATACTCATAATAATAGCACTTGTTTGACAAAACTTTCTTCCTTCCATTAAATCCGTCTGTAAAGAGGTCTTGGCATAGGTGCATGTAATTAATAAGTCGGCCATCTTGCGCTTGTAATAACCGTTTACACCTGAAGTTTGAGCTGCGTTCGTAGCCAAACCGGTGATGATATTATTGCGATATTTCCGGTCGTAAAGAGTCTGTGTGTTTCGTTTCGCGATGAGAATAATTCGGGGAATCAATGTTGGGTAATAATTTAAT
This sequence comes from Noctua janthe, assembly GCA_910589295.1. Classification (NCBI taxonomy): domain Eukaryota; kingdom Metazoa; phylum Arthropoda; class Insecta; order Lepidoptera; family Noctuidae; genus Noctua; species Noctua janthe. Next base: position 10,084,010 of record OU342575.1, on the reverse strand, counting down.
TTTTTTTTTTGAAATTGGAACGGATACTTAATTGTATATTTTTATAGAATAGAATAGAACAGAAAGTTTTTATTTCAGACCGGAGTCCATAGGGTTAGTAACAATTCTACTGAACTTCTTGTGTTAGTAGGTTACAGACACAGATGAAAATATGCAATTAAAATTTAGCTTGGAGCCGCATCCATGAGCGTCGTGAGCTAAATTGATCGAATAAAATATCTGCTGTGTAATAGAAAATGTTATAAAATAAAAAAAAACAGATTTCTTTGCAGTTTCAAAGTTTATCTCATTGTAAAAGTTGATCATATTCATTCAAGCGACGTACTTAACGTCGCTTTGGACCTCTGAAAAAATGCCAATGAATGCAAAGTCAGTCTGGAACGGCAAGAAACCATTTAACATCCATTAACCAAAGTTTTATTAGAATCATAAGAAAGACGACAAATGTAAATAAAGTAAAAACAAAAGATATTTATTTTACGCGTTTCTGTAATTTTATTACATCTGACGGCGCAAGGGCTTAGGCCATGACAGATGGCAGGTCAAAGTAAAATCCATATTTCCAATTCAAGTATCTAATACAAAGCTAGCTCAAATTGCATTCCTTGTAAATCCCCGGGTATTTGTCCCTGACACAAGAAAAACGATAAAAAGAAAAACAAACAATGAATATAAATGTTGATGGATGGAGAGGGAGAGGAAGACCAAGGAAACGTTGGAAGGGTTGTGTGACTAATGTTATGAAGGAAAAAGGAGTAAATGATAGCGTGACGGTTGACAGGGGAGAACGGAAGAAAAAAACGTGTTGCACAGACCTCAATTTACATGGGACAAGTGTAGAAAGATGATGATGAGTTTTATTTTCTTTTAAACGTCAATAGGTAAACAATACGTGTTCATCGTAAGCGCGTAGCCATACTGGGAACTAACTCCGCCATTTTGTTTTTTTGAATATATGTAGGTATTTCTGAAAACACTGTCAGTCATTCTTGTCAGTTAACCGCCAAAACATCCTTGTGTTACTGCTAGTTGTTTATTATTTGATGCCGCTTCTTCAGTTGGCTATCACCTGCATTCTATACCGTTTATCGTCACTCATTGAACAGTCACAAATAAACCTGTTGACAAACGTTTGTGATTGATATGATTGAAGATTGGGAGCAAGGGATAAATATAGAGGCAAACCATTATAAAGCCTCATTACAAACCATCGATTGATCGCAGAACTGAACTACTGGCTCTAGAGCTGCTGGGACATGAAAGAACAAAAAGCAAATGTCAATGCAATCTGGGGATCACATTTAGAGTTTGCGTACATTTGTGAAAATACTCTCAAAAGATAGCTCACTGCATATTTTTTTTAACATTGGTTTTAGCCAGGATAAAATTGTTTAAATAGCAGTGTTGGCTCTAGTACCTACTAATTCCATGACAAAAGTCCAAACATTAGAAGATGGCACAAAAGTTCCTTATGCAAAGTAGGTACTAAAGTTAGCCCAACAGACAGGTTTTTGAAAATTCATCCCTTAAAGCTGTTAATGTTTGCATGGATGTTTGTCATTTTAAATTGCTCGAACATCTATACCGTTCATCGTCACTCATTACTTCCTCCTTAGTAAAAACTTAATAAAAATTTCAACCTTTTAACAGTAATCCCTAGATAAATCGGTATTAAGTCTTGCCACATTAGTAGACACGTTTGAATACACACCGTATTCGAACAGGATGTCTAGTTGTCTACTAATGTCTTCCCACATTTTTTTAGATAAACCATTTCTGTTATATTCTTCTTTCCATAAAACATTTGTACCGATCATACCGTCCAGTCGGAAAGCTCCTCGCTTCTCACCTGCGCGGGCGCACGGCCCAGTAGCACGTCCTCGGCTAACAATAGTCCCCAAACGTGCGGTGCCAGCGTTATCATAAGTTTCATAACGGTGCGTAGTGCGAAGTGTTCCGATGTAAGGGGTGTGGGTGGCACATTTGTTTTCATATTTGCAGAAAAAGGATCTTATTTGATCGGAAATTAATATTTAGACAAAAATTAATATGAAATGATTGTTGATCATCATTCTCCCACCCTTATCCCAATTTATTTGTATTGGCGCAGCATGTCTTCTTCTTCTTCCATACTTCTCTATTACCCGTCATCTGAGCAGTCCTCGTGACCTCCTGTCTAGCCATATCATCCTTCACACAGTCCATCTATCGTTTCTTGGGTCTTTCTCTACTCTTATAATGATTGTTGATATCTAATAAAAACTATGTTTCATGCAAGACCTATCTCAGTGAAAAGTATATTGTTATCTGATCTGAATTGTTACCACGACCAAAATGGATCTTAATTTTACTTCCTTTTGAGAATGTGTGAAATATTTAGGTAGTCTAGTGCAGCCCGCTTGTGCGTAGTTCTGCCAAAAAACCAAAAAAAAATCAGTATACTGGAAGGAACTTCAACGCATAAACAAACCACGTGGTCAGTACACCAGTCACCATACTAAACCCCCTTATATAGAAAGTTTTCATCGGTAATTATTATTTCTTGAGCTGTTTTTTTTTTAAATACTTATTTAAAATTTCTATGGGAATATTACACGTGCTAATACCTAGAGTGGATATACTTTTTCTGTTTACTAGTGTGTCACGCGGCCCTGGAGCACAATAATAACTCTAATATATTTTATTACAGTAGCATGAGCCATCTTTTCTTGTTCTACACCCACTTTCTGACACGCTGCATTTAAACTAAACTAATGCCAACAAGATATATTATAATTTGCAGTGTCTTGCCCTGAATAGTTCCTAAATATATTTATTATGAAAATGATAATATATCTTTTGGCACTAGAATTACATTGATACGGAGGCGCATTCGGTAAGAAATAGGTAAAACTAAGTAATGGTAAAACAAGATGGCGGCGTAAGTGGCTTCGCGGCAAAATTTCCTTTTAAATACAAACTGTAATGACAAAATGAATACCAATAAACAAAAATGAATAAATACATTTTAGATGGAAACAATTGATAAACAATAAAAAAATATTTAAATACACATACTCAAAAAAACTATGAAGATTATAACACACGTAGGAATGAAAAGGCGCAGTTAGAACCTAAATATAATTTTGGCGGTAAGCCATGCTCTAAAATTATAGTAAGAGTGCCAAAATTCTATAAGCATTACATGCCTTGTCTGGCATCAATACTTTATGGACATATGTTAGTCCTGGACGGTGACTAATTACTGATCTGGGACGAAAATATTTTGTGATTATGATTCTGAATATTTAGCCGGTGAGAGCACTGTGTATTTCGTCCGAAAGGATGTGACTAGTTATGTTGTATAGTACAATGCTATTGAAAGAGAAAGAAGTAGTTTTAGTTGCCAAAACATGACACAAATCAAAACAATTTAAAGGTCAAAATTGATCACTTGTCATATGCTATAGTAGATTTCAAAACATCTAAAAAAAACTAAAAATAAGACGAAGAAGACAGTTTATCATAATTTACATTAAACCAGCAACGAATAGATACATGTATATCGCATGTGTATATTATTAATTTATTAACAAAACATACAAAATATCGAAGACGCAAAAGGCTTAAACAGAACTGCATAACATAACTGCTCCAGTTTCCACAAATAGACTTTCACCTAGCTTCCGACCTTGGCCAAACGAAGCGTATGGTATAGATCATGAGGCGGCGCTTTCCGAAAAACATGTGTTTACACGATTACAAGCCGTGATCTCATTTCACAGGAACGAGAGCCGTGTTTGTATGGGCTGTTGACTGCATCCGAAATCGAAGAAAATGGCTGAGAACGGGTAAGAAAAAATTCCAATTTGCATTTTTCGCGTTCAAAATTTTTGCTGGCTACAGAAAGCTGGTTGGCTTTTAGATCTTATGATTGACATAAATAATTCTCAAGAAACAGCAGACTTAAATAACCGTTGTATTATTGTTTCAAATTCCGAAATGAATGTCGACGTTTACGATTCCAGCCATCATGCAAAGCCACAGAGCTCGATCCCATAAATCTTCTTCCCAATGAGGAATGAGCACACCGATATCACGATTAATAAAAGCATTCTATTTCGATTTTTGAACAACGGTTTCCGGATAACTGGCTTAAATGTGGAATAGGTCACAGCAGTCGCCCTCGTCGGGCAGTAAGCAAGTGTCCACGGTCCACGATGTCAGTCCATGTAAAAATAACGCGAATCTTGGCCCGTTTCCAGGTACGGCCCAACCGCAGGACACATCGGCAGAATTCCCAACTACGGAAAAACTCATGTTAACGTAAGTTTTAAGTTTTGATACTTTTTTGTGATGGATGCTAAAATGTATAAGATCGTATTACAAGTACGTATTTTGAAGAGAGCGCGATTTCTTGATACAACGATCCTTGAACGAAATAAATACTATTTTTCTCGTGTTCTTCTTCGTATGCTTTTATGTAACCATAATGGTTGTAGAAGACTTTTCCACATGATTTTTCCACTTAATGACTGATGTTTATATTTTTAACAAAAATGTAAATAAAAGTACGATATGCAGTTTTTCTACAGTAACTGTAACCTTGTACTCACGTGATCTTTTATGTAATTTCCAGCCAATGGGTGCTGTCGAACCACCAGCATGCATTCAAAACGCCATGATGACGAAGGACAAAAAGCCCTTCACATACACACCAGGTGGCCTTGATCTTTCCCAGATAAAAACTCCCAGCATGGCGAGAAGAATGGCAAGACAGCGGTCTCATGAAGACCATGAACAACAACAGCACTATGCTCAACAACCAAGCAATGGTGGTTACCACCCACAAGGAGGACCAGCCCCCCCACCTCCTCCCCCACCGAAAATGCCCGTTCCTCCCCCTCCACCACCACCAATAGTCATTCAAGCTCCAAACTCAAAATCCCCTAAACCCATTGCACCTGGCGAACGCCCCGAAATTGTCATCCCCGAAAATCCAATTGGAATGTTACGAAAAACGAATAGCCCTTACCACTGGGAGGTTGAAAAGCAAGAACAACAGAAGTTAGGAAATACTCCTAGGTATGTGGAGAAAGTCCCTAGTCCTCTGACGGTTAAAATGCCGCCTTCTTCGTTTACGCAGCAGCAACCCCAGACCTATACACCTCCATCGCAGAACAACTTCCAACGTTCTAACGGCAATCAGCGTAACCCTGAAAGCCCTATCTACAAGCCTGAAGCTCAATATGCTCACAACCATTCTGCCTCCCCACAAGGGTCGCCCCCAACAAGAGAATTCTTACAACGACAGGACTCTCAATTCAACAAGAGTCCTCAGCCATTTGTTGGCGTGCCTTCATCAAACAGCTCGCCCTTTTCACCTAGCCCCAATAACAACTGGAGGCAGCCGGAGAAGAGAGATTCTCCTGCTAGCAATGTTTACAATAGCCCACAATCTGCAAACCGTACTCCATTTTCACCAAACACACAACAGTACTCGCCGAACAATCAGCAATATTCGCCGAATAACCAACAGTATGCCAATCACCAAAACCAAAGCCCTCCAACCAACTCAGGTCCTGTTTTCCATACCTTACCAAGAGCTGGTCAAAGAAACGCAGAACCACAGAACAATAATGTGGTGTACAATAACACGAAACCAAGTCCTCCAACTGAATCGAATGCTGCACCTTGGAGGACAGCTACTCTCAACAGACATCCTAGGGAGCAAGAAAATCAACAAACAATTTATAATAACACGAACTCAAATCAAGAACAGTATATCCCTCCGTGGAAAGTTAACCAGAACAATAACACGGCAGCTAATAACGAAAACTCGCAAGTTCCTGCTTGGAAACAAGAAAATAAACCTCAGCAGCAGTACATCCCACCATGGATTAGTTCACAAGACTCTAACAACAACAGGGTTCAGGAGAATAACTCCGCACCCTGGAGAAGCCACGAGGCTCCCTCATCACCACCAAGGTCGAACCAGCAAGAACAACCTCGCTACCAATCGACAATGTCCATTCCTGTGACACCTAGAAAACCGAACCCACAACCAGAATACAATAACGCACCACAAAAGGAGGTTGTATATGTGAATGAGGAACCAGTATACTTCTGTCCCGAAAGTCCAAAATCTATGCCTCCATGGGTTAAAACACAGAAGGAAAAAACCAAGACTCCCCCTCCAACGTGGGTTCAAAGGCCTTTGGATGGCAGGAAAAGCCTTTCTAGGGAGCTGAATACACCACCCCGAGACACAAACCAAGAACCAGAGTGGGTGAGAAAGAGTAACGAAATGCAAAGAGGTGCTCGCGAAGTTGTGAGCCCTCCTAAATACCAGCAGCCCGTACAACCATCATGGTCGACAAGGCCTTCAGAAAACCGCAAAAGTTTGCCAAGGGATAATGCACCAGGTTCCCCGGGCACAAGGGTGATTCCTATCCAGATGGAGGTGTCAACCACGGAGACGAGAGATTCTAGGCACGGTGGTCACCCACAGCCTGGACTGAGGATTACAATTGGTATGAATCCGAACCCAGAAGCTCGTGCGCCGTTCTCGCCACCAACCCAGCGTATTATGAGGGTGTTGTCACCACAATTGGTGAGGTTAGATGACTCAAACCAGCAGCCTGAACTGCCGACCCTGAACAGAAGTTTCCAAGACAGTCAACCAAAGACGAGGATCATTCCTATTCAGATTGAAGGTGGAAACGGCGGGGCAAACAAGAGGTAAATATTTTAAATTGTATGTCTAGGACGATTTAATGGTAAATCTTTTTTCAATTCACATTTCTATCGTGCTACCGCCACAATATAGACACAAAAACCAATGTCATCGAGAAATAATTAACTTTAATACTTGCACACAAATGCATAAAGGTGGGTTAAATGCCGTAGGCATTTTCTACCAGTCAACCTTTGGGTGATGCAGAGACAAGAAGAAAATTCAATTCTCCGAAATTATCGTATTACAAGTCCAAATATAATCCAAGGACATCAAATTGAATGCCATTAAAACCACGTCTCAAAATCCAGGATTACCTAAACTTCTCCAACTAAATACCATATTAAAATTTTATCTGTCCTCGTTTCAGCTTCGGTGGCCGGTTTTAAGGGAGCTACTGGTTCAAAGTAAACAGTTTTTACTGCACTGCTTCCAAATGACTCATTGTTACGCTTGCTTTATATTTAGCGCTCTTCAACACGTTCTAATTTTATTTTCCACTAATCGAATCATTTTCTAACGCTCTTGCCGTAATAATTAATTGGCTATTCAGGTTCATCACGTTCTCCTTAATATTTCATCGGTCAGGTCAAGGCTATTTTCTAATTAATGATAGGTTAATTTTGCTCAATTTGGTGTTATCTTCGTGCTTATTAACGGCGTTGTATTTTGTTTAAAACAGTGTTATATTTTCTTTAAATAAATTGTTATCACAATAAAACCGTTCAAATAACTTAAAAGTAACAAAAAGTTGAATGCAAATCTTCATACATGATTTAAAACTAAACAATTTGCTCACGCCGACGTGTAACTGTATATTAGTGGGAAAAAAAAAACTCAAAAAATATTCCGTCCACAACTGAACATTAATAAATTTTAAAAATATCAACATCTAATCTGTATAATACACATCATTCTCACACAAAAAAAACATGCTATAACTAAAACTTACAAATTTTATAATATTGTATAATAATCATAATATTTATATATTTCCAGTGTGTACTACCATAAGTTCACCCAAGAAGGGCCCCCACGACAATCGAAGGCATTCAGGGTTCTGCAGATTATCACAGGTACCGAGGATCTAGACAACATCCAAGTTATTGAAAAACATCACGGATTCACCGATTTATAAAAAATATAATATGTAAATGTAAATTTTATATTAATCATAAGTATATATCTTTTGCTGTTAGTATAAAATAGTAAATGTAATAAGGCAATCCACGTGAGTAAACACTTTAAAGTTAAAGTTTTTAAATATTTTATCACGAAAAAGTACTTTATATTACGTTAATAATATAATTAATTTTCTAGCATTATATACTGATAAGTATTAGAAGTAATAAATTATGTCGCAGATATTATGAATAACTTGTCTAAATTATTTAATTTGGAACCAAGTTCCTCTAATTTTAAATCTCTAGAACTAATTATATTTTGTCCTAGCGTCGGATTGATGATAAATTATCTTTATTATTACTTTAGAAACAAAATTTGCAATGTAATCTATATTTTCGTAAACATTTATAATTTTGTTAATAAATGAGGGAGTACAGAAATATACACGTATTATTAATTTAATTAACGATATTGTTATATTATATAATGTATAAATCTTACGAATAATTATACGTTTTGTATATAAATCGAATAATAATGGCGAACCGAAATATTATGCTTTATTTTCGGTATTTTACTAATGCTCATGAACACAGCTAGCTTACCAAAGAATTCTTAGATATAATTATAATAATTTATTCTTAGACACATTTATCGAAATAATGTTTAAATTATAGTTTCGAAATATTTTTCATATATTATTACATAAATATAAGTGTAGGTATTCTAATTATTAGCTATAATAATTGTTTTAAAAGTTACCAAATCTATTAGTTACTTCTTTAAACTTAGATATCGTTAATAATAAATTTATATTTCCTGTTACTAATGCACCCTTTTATGTATTTATATAAAAATATTTATTGCCTGTATTTTATATATATTTAATTACTTTATATATTTCATTCTTCCTCTTAATTCAATTCATAGTCCCTACTAATCGTTACTTAATTTCTATATTTATAATAATAAATATTTATATTTTGTTCTAGACTGGATTAACGAAGTTATGGATACTAACAAATTAATTCTGGAAGATTCGCGTTTTCATAACAATGTTGGCATTTCCGAAGTTCCCGATAAAAAAAATGTTTTGTGTATTGTGATTAACTAAAAATTATTGTTTATCACTGTAGTGATGTGACTGGTTTAAGCACTTTATGTATATCATTGTTATCTTTCACAATTATTATATACGTGTAATTTATGGATTTCTATATTTAGAAATCGATTATATTATTGTAATGAATACATAGAAAAAAAAACATTAAATACAAAAATGCGCCCCTATATTCACGATATATATTATTTATAAGTCAGTATAATAAATATTGTTATATATTATTTATAACAATGACCAGTTATCATCACTATAATGTTTTAAACATATTGAAAACAGACGAGGGGTGTGGCAATCTAGTCAGTGTGATCTTTCTTAAGTATACTACGTATATTATTATACATATACGCCTAGGTATTATACAATTTATTTTATATTAAAATTATTATAGATTTTATATTTTGCTTAATCCTATTACATATTATATAGTATGTAAGTATAATTTAACTTTATAATAAAACGTTATAAAATTGTATTTGTCTTTCATTTTTCTGTAGTCTTCATTATTCTTTATCAAAGACAACTTCTAGATTGTTATTAAGTAGGTTTTTCTTGGTAGTCGTAATAAATATCTGCGAGTATACAGTACTTGTAGTTTTCTGACAATAACGTAAAAAACGGATAAAAAATTTGAATCTTCACTAAAACTAAAATAATTTTTTAAGTTTTTTAGATTGCTATAGCGACACGTGCAGATTGTTCAGAATTTTATTTTTTGAAAACGGACCTGTGAAATTGTTATTATTTTTATTTCAGCGTATTAATAACATGAGAGCAGCGGTGGCCCAGGGGTGGCGGTCCCGACTTACGAGCAGTAAGTCGTGGGTTCGAACCCAGGCAGGCGCATTACTTTGTGTTATTTCATCACCACTGCTCTCAAAACGGTGAAGGAAAACATCGTGAGGAAACCGGCATGTCCTAGAACCTAAAAATTCGAAGACATGTGACATCTACCAACCCGCACTGGGCCCGCGTGGTGGATTATAGCCCATTCCCTCTTATAGAGAGGAGGTCTGTGTCCCAGCAGTGGGAACATTATAGGCTGCTGCTATGCTATGCTATTAATAACATATGATTATATGCACTCCCATTTATGATCTTGGCTTATTGCTGCAAGTAAACTTATCTTTATGTGGCTAATTTAGCCATCAGGGTTAAGATCCTGCTTTTTCTAACCGATTGATTTTGCGTAATAATAAATAATTTTATTGTCATGGAAAATCAAAAACCCCTCTGCTTTTTCATATAACTATTACAAGAATTGATATTTAAACGAAAACTTTTAACAAAACATTTCAGTGGCTCCATCTGTAATTTTCAGCAGTTATTTTTAACGCAGTCAGCCACTAGCTACTGCTGTTAGTTACATAGTTTAACCACAGAGATCCAGTGAGTAGTGCTGCCATCTGCCAATAGTTATTGGAAGCAAAAGTCTAACAATGTGGCTAGGGTTTAGGTTTTGAAAGGGGGCTGTAGAGTGGGGCTGATCGTTGATGACAACAATGTTTCTATCAATCAATCAATCTGCCTAGTTTTTCCACAACTTCGGCTTTCAGTTTAACCGGATTCAGAGGAATAACAGTTTTTTACATGGAGTGATTGAATATTTGGTTTAGACTGCCTCGTTGGTCTAGTGGACGCAAGCGCGACTGCTGAGCATAGGGACCTGGGCTCAATTCCCAGGCCGGGCAAAGTGTTATTGGGTTTTTCCATTAGAATTTTCTCAGCCTGGATTTGTGATGGTAATAGGCTCGCTCGTTATTATATGGGACTTAAACATAACTGGTGAAATGTGGGTGCCCTTCACCGCAACCTCGGCCTAAATCTTCGGGGATTACAGCCGTGGCCCGTGATGTTCTGTTATGATTGCCTATCTGACCTCTACAACCTCTGGTAGTAGGCGCGATACCCCTTGGTAAGACAGATACATATTGTGTAAAGCTTTTGCCAACACCTTTTGATTCAGTCCATTGGGTCAGACATATCCTTCTTCAAAAATCGTAGACATTTTTTTGTTAGTTTGCTACGTGCTACGATTGCTACGAGCTACGAGGTGGCGTAGCGAGGCCCACTCAGGAGTTAGATTTCGGAAAATCATTTTTTATCGCAACGTACTTCGTTTTCTTACTCTATATTTATGTTTATTATCGTAAAAGGTTAAAACGGTAAATTATGCTTATTTTGAAAATAGGTTTTAACAAACAAACAATTTGACACGTAATTTTTATTTTTAACTAGATGAGCACGGTGTTTCGTACCTAACTACTCTGAGAAGAAACAGCCGAAACAAACTCAGAGGTCAAATTCTCTTTTAACCCTTAATTGGTCACGTGCGGTGTTACCGTAATTTATATTTACACGATAATTTTGAGCGCTGAAGTTCCCGTTAGCTTCATAAAAACACGTGTCCTTTATGATCAAGTATCGAGCATAATCGTGATTTTGCATGTAATGTATTTGATTTATATGATCGGGGTGTCACGCACTCCACGTAACCGTTTACGTAACTTTTTAGGCGCGACCAATTAGCGGTTAAGGTCCAGACTTCTCGGTAAGGTTCTCGGTCAACTTACATGATGAGTATTTAAACTACGCCCCACACAACCGTTTTCAAAGTTTGTCTATGAATACAAATCATACAGAATTAAGTTTTCCTACTTACAGCGCGCTTTCTGTCATTCGTTCATTCACGGAACTATGTAAGCTTCAAAGACGAAAATAAACTTTTTATCTATCATCTGATACAGTCACCAACTTCCTGAACCACACACTGGGTCATAAGGACACTACTAATCAGTTTTATCAGTCCATGACATCCCTGATTTAGCCTAATGGATATTTACGATCTCCGTCGCAGCAGTAAAAAGCACATATAAAACTTCTTTTATTTAACATATGTACGAGTACGAACAGTGGTGGATAACAAACAGTTTTTATGGCTTGACGTACGCACGTATCGGATTATGTGATGAACTTGCGTTTTGTTTTGTCCATGTGTAATTTATTTTTGTCCCATTGTGCAGTTAGGGTCGTTCTTTATGTAATCGTTGTTTATTATAGTCACTAATCGATCGGAATTTGATTCTGTGGTACGACCCTAGTACGACCGCGCGGTGCAAACGTAACGTAAATGTGCCGATTTTTCAGTGGAAATACAATATGCTGTAGCATTTTAGTTAAATTGTTTGCAACAAGCACAATCAGTAACATCTGTAGATATGATTACATTCTTAAAATTATGAAAATATTATATGTGAAACGGGTATTTCTTTACCCCTTGGTAGGACTGGTTTTCAGATATTCGGGCCCCTGACTACCTGTAACGACTCTCAAAGATCTATAAATGACAGCCGGACCAACGACTTAACGTGGTTTCCGAGGTACCGAGGAAGCTCGGTACGTAATGGGGACCAACCTAGGCAAGCACGGCTTAACCTGAAGATCGACCCGAGCGGCTGTTATTATTTGGTCACGAGCTCCGATGATGTTTCCCTGCTGCAGAATGAAAAATGAATCTTACTTTAGCATGCCAAAAAGCGCATGTGTTTACGTAGGTTTTGCACGCGCACATTCTCAATAAAAGCTACGATTTCCATCAAAAGTTAATAGGTGTTTTTATTTTGTCGTATATCTAAATCCATATCAAAGCGTCTCGCGAGTTGGCACTGATATCCCTCATAATATATCTAGAAAGAAGGCTGTTTACAACGAAAGTAGTTTTATTTTTATTTTTACTAATTTTCAAATGGTTTCAAGGCCATTTTAGTATCATAAACAAGATTCCATGCCATTCATGTGGGTCAAGCCGACTTTCAATGAATTATTAAAATAAAAGACGAAATATGTCGTCGTGTTTTCCATCAGAAAAATCGAGATGTAAGTAGGACGGCACTTGTCATTTCAGTATCCTCAAAATGTCTATAAATCGTTTTAGTAGGAGGATGTCGTGGGCGGTGGGTCGAAATATAATGTCGATGCTGTAATACTATCAAAGTAAAACACGAAGTGTTTAACAACTAATAATATTCTGCATTGTCAATACAAGAACGTACGTAAAGTACTGCCTTTGACCTGGATATACACCGTGACTTTTTAGTCGTCTTACAACGGCAGCCCACTTCATGTATCCAATGAATACTAAACGTTCATAAAAAGAATAGGTGTTTATGAGATTTTAATAAATAAAATAAAAAATAAAAGTATTATTCAGTATTATGACGCATGACGTAGTTAAACACCCTGTTGCGAGCGATGATCTACTGGACTCGAGTGCTGGGTAGGTGTATGTTCTCCCGTTTGACACGTAAACATCATTAACAGGATGTTTCATAATTTTATTCTAATTTTTATTTGTACCTATTATAGAAGATAAAAAAAATCGCGCCTAGAGCCATTTTATGTCGGGTACATTGAGTGGACGACCTTTGCAAGACGACTAAAAAGTCACGGTGTATATCTGATGTCGAAAATGACACATAAGAAGAATTTCAAAATATGTGTGTTGCAAGTGTGTCCTTTGTAAGAGATTGACTTTGTTCATCTGTTAGTATTTTTTTTTAACGTGTGGTTAGTGCCTAATCTGATGTCAGAGTTTTTATGCCGTCCATGGGCCTCTGACTTGGCTTTACATGCCGTCGAGAAATATCTCTCAGGCGTGCTAGTTTCCTCACGACGTTTTCCTTCACCGAAGCCAGTGAACATTATACAATACGCACATGAATCAGAGATTCTTGGGGGTTCTTGGGTCCGAACGTGAGAGATTCTCGAGAGACTCGAAGATTCTTCAAAAAGGTCAGGTCAAATAAACATTTTTTTTATACTAGTTCACTTTTATCACATTAAAATTTACGAAGCGGGCTTGCGAGCCGCGCGGGTGTTCTGCCTACCCACGGTTGCACGGTACTATAGAAATGAGACAGAGCAGCGTCACGCGGCTAACAGCTGATAGGTGAAAGGCGCGCGCGTGCGAGTTTCAAACGGCTGTTGTGTTATTATGATAAAAGTGAATGAGTACAAAAATAAAACCTTTGGGAAAGTTGTTTGTTATCATGAGTACAATCACGTGTTTACGTATCGGTCACTAATTACCAGATACCCTGTATATGAACATGTACAGAGTATATATGCTCTTCATAACTGATAACATATCTCACTCCATACAACGATCATCGGCCATAGCCGGACAACATACATACATAATATCTATGGCCGAGCAATTATTCCTTCGCCCACATTCTTTCACAAGCAGGTTAGGAGTAGGACATGTTTATTTTCGACGTCGACGTCGCCGTTTATTCGCGGGACGATAACGTGACGTCAAGATGACGACTACAGTTTTTTGTTAGTCGGAATTTGTTGAGATCGTGTCCTGTGCGTGATTATTGCAGTTGAATGTTGAAGTTTTTGCTGGATGTGTCAAACGTTCAATTCATTTCGGTGACTGAAAAGTTGTTTTGGTAATCGGTTATCGTGGTATAGACATGTGATGCGGAGGAATGAGGAAAATGTAGTTAAGAAAATGTTGAGTATGAATGTAGATGGCTATAAGAGTAGAGGAAGTTCAAAGAAACGATGGATGAACTGTGTGAAGTATGATATGGCTAGAAAGGAGATGACTGCTGAGATGACAAGTAATAGAGAGGTATGGAAGAAGAAGAAATGCTGCGCCGATCCCAAATAAATTGGGATAAGGATAATAGAATCATGAATCAATCTAGAAATAAATAGAGGCAAGCTGTACCCACAACATTCACCCAGGGCGATCACTAAAGAAATCTTGTGAGGATGGATGGATGTTTGTTACTCTTTCATGCAAAAACTACTCAACGGATTTGTATGAAATTTTGCACACAGATAGTTTATAACCTTGACTAACACATAGAATACTTTTTATCCCGGTAGAATGATCCCGTGGGACAATTATCGAAGTATTCAATAAAACTCTGTCACCAAGTCACATCCAGACGCTCTACGTCAACAAACAATCCAATCGCTGCCGGCTTGCCAACGGAACTGTGACGCACATACATACTGTCTTGTAGCTCTTATCTGTTATTAGCTGCAATTGAAACTAACTCCATCGTGCAAGCGAGGCTAATAGAAACAATACGGGAGGCTGGAGTATGGTTGTGTTTATGTATGGAAGTAGAGGGATGTCGTTGGAACTGAGTGGTCATAAGATGAGGTGAATGTTATGTTTGATGGTATAAGATTATTAACAGGAGTGTGATGCAAAAAATATTGTTGAATTTCTCGGTAGTATAGACTGCCTGGTCTAGTGGTCGCAATCGCGACTGCTGAGCATGGGTTCGATTCCCGGGTCGGGTAAATTGTTATTGAGTTTTTCCATCAGGTTTTCCTCAGTAGCAGTCACGGAGTCTGTATTTGTGAGCGATTGATGGCAATACGCTCGTGGAAACATAAGTGATGAAATGTGGGTGTACTATTAGGTTCATCTCTGTCTAACTCTTCGGGGATTACAGGCGTGATGTTATGGTCGCCCATAGAGTGGATTTGTGGGCCGGTTGACGGCAAAAGGCAAGGGTTCCTATAACATGGGACTGGCGAAATGTGATTGTAGGTACTCTAAAAGTACACGGTAGCGGTACGTCCCTGCCTAACCCCTCGGGGATTACAGGCGTGTGTTATGATTATTTGTTGAAGTAATACGAGGAAGCCCCTAATGGGAAGAGAGTTGGAATTGAAAGTAAGAAGTTAAAGGTTCGACGGAAGATCGATTGGAAATGATAATATACTGTATCTTATGATGGAAATGATAATATAATACATCATCTGCCTAGCCTTTTCCCAACTATGTTGGGGTCGTCTTCCAGTCTAATCGGATGCAGCTGAATACCAGTATTTTACATGATTTGCATGGTTTTGGTTGGTTTTACATGGTGGTGGTTTTGGTTGGTTGATTGGTTTTCATGTTTTTTTTTTGCCTGTTTGACCTCCACAACCTAGTTTTTACTGGGTAATACGATACAAAGTCAAAAGCATTTATTTCAATTAGACCATCACAGGCACTTTTGATTGTCAAAAAAAAAACAAAAAGAAGCGAAGTTACAGTCACAGTCACAAGGCATAATAAATTGAGAAAGTACTGTATTTGCGCATTCCAAAGCGTAGATCTCTATGGAGAAGAATGGGCTAGAAACTCCATGGACACTCTTTTAAATCAAAATATTTTTACAAAATCTTGGTTACATCATTCATGTTGAGATTATATATATATGTGAGAACGATGTAAAAGACATGCACATTAAGAGCGTCCAGAGTATAAGCATAAGCATAATCAGCCTATTAATGTTCCCACTGCTGGGACGCAGGCCTCCTCTCAATGAGAGGGAATGGGCTATAATCCACCACGCGGGCCCAGTGCGGGTTGGTAGATGACACATGTCTTCGAATTTTAGGTTCTAGGACATGCCGGTTTCCTCACGATGTTTTTGAGAGCAGTGGTGATGAAATAACTTACACAAAGTAATACGCCTGGCTGGGTTCGAACCCATGACTTACTGCTCGTTAGTCGGGGTCTCCGCCACTGGGCCACCCCTGCTCTCTAGAGCGTCTCTAGAGCGTCCAGAGTAAAAGATTAAATCAACAATGAAAAAAATAAAAGTAATTAATACCCCTCGGCAAGACTGGTTGTCGGACTTTCGGGCCACTGACTACCTGTAATGGCAGCCGGGACCAACAGACGGACCAAAAAACCGATTAGAAATAATAATCTCAAAAAAAATCGATCTTGGGTCCAGCTGGATTTTATTTCCAGCTGTACCCAAAAGTAAACTATGTTGCTAAATGTTTATCGCATAATTTAGACAGCCCTTTAAAAGTTTTATCTACGGAGAAAATAATGTGCGCGCCAACTCACTGGGTGCCAAAAAATACTCAATGATTGACGATCAATATCTGCTAGAGCGAAAATTATGTTGGTACTTTTATACTTTGAAAGTTGTTTATGAAATAAACAATGTCGTTTAAATCGTTACGGGGCTATAAGAATAATGTGAAATTACTACACATTTTAGTTTAAAAATAAAAAATTGGGATGAGCGGTCATCGTTCTAGGTCATTTCATCTCATGGGACGGTAATAATAATTCTGTGTTGTAACTTAGACCGATGTGTATATACAGGGTGGTCGATAGTGTAGGTGCCTACTAAGTTCATGGTAATAGTTTACGCGTCGAATTTCTTTTTAACTTCGCGGTGTCCGGGTGTTTTTTTTTTTCGTTGTTTTTTCCTTGGATTAGATTGTTTCAAAGAAGACATCAAAACCTTCTTTGTTTATAGGTACACTTCATGGTTATGCAACAATGCCTCCATCACTTTACGCGTCTCAACGGGCCACCAGTTTGTAACCACATGGCATAACCACTTCAAGTTTAACCGTTAAACGAATATCCCTCACCTCAAGACACTCGACCATAACCTCTTAGATTAATCAGTAAACTTTAACTGTCTTAATTCCAGCGAGACAAACTCAATTACTGACAACACCGGCTACATTTAATGGCCGTCTTCAGTGATGCGTAACACTGGGTATAAAGCGCCGGCCATATTGACCGGGGATCGTCAACGTTTTGTTACCGTTCGATCGGGTTTGTAGGGTTAATTCTTGGAATTGAAAGGGTAATTTTAAGGTGGTGATTTTAGGGTATGATTTTACGAGTAGGTAATAGGAAGTCGTAAAAATAGGGTGTGTTTAAATCGGTACGAGTAGTGTGGAACGTCTTCTAGCAAGATTGAACGACGACATAGAAAGGTGGCTGTGGCAGACTGGATGCTGAAAACAGACGCCGGTGTTGTAAGCTTGGGAAAGGCCTATGTACGTTATTTATTTATTTATAGTAGTTTATTCCCACAAAACGGCACGGAAGTGACAAATATCAAGGAGTCGAAAGAGCGCATCTTCGACGGAGACACCATGGCTTGTTTGCGAGGAATAGAGTTTCCTCGTGCCTCTAGCAAATCTTCGTACAGCAGGTGTAGATCGTTATGCAAGGAGAGCAGCATCCTCCGCAGCCACCACAGCAACATCCGCAGCCTCCGCACATGGTAACGAGTACTTAAGAAGTCTAAAATAGGTTTAAAGTAGAGGATTTTAAAGATGTGGAAAGTCACATTTTTTTCAAGTATTACGAGGTTTTTTTTGGGAGTTTTTATATATATTATTATAATATACCACGCAAGTGATTTGATTTGTATTGTTAATAATTAATTTGGCAATGTATGTTGCACCGGTAATCCGTAGGAACACGACAAGTGCGCCATCTGCCCTCGTTCTCAAGGAAGTTTATTTTAATCTCTCAGAATTGCCCAAAATTAAATGACACTGCAGCAGATTTGATCTTCATTTGTTGTATCGAAGTAAATTAAGTATCACTACATAGTACAAAACAAAGTCGCTTCCCGCTGTCTGTCTCTATGTATGCTTAAATCTTTAAAACTGTGCAACGGATTTTGATGCGGTTTTCAGAAATAGATAGAGTGATTCAAGAGGAAGATTTATATATTGCACCTGTGCGAAGCCGGGGCGGGTCGCTAGTGCAAGATAAAATGGAATTAACTGAAGACCTGAGGAGTCATACCTACTCATAATAATAAACCACTTTTGTCTTGAGACTAAACATGAAATCGAAAAAATAATCGTCTGTCCTATATTTTGTCTAGTTATGCGAACACAAATGGAGCAGCAGACTTTTTCTTTATTTCAGGTTTGGTTCATAATGATGAGCATGACTTCTCAGGTGTTCAATTATTTCCATTACATCTTGCATCAGTGGCGAAGGTTCCTTAGAACTCGATTCCTACTCGATCCTTTGAAAAATGGCACAATCAGTATTCTACAGACAAATAATATAATCACATTAAAGATATGTACTCCGGCTTACTTCTTATAAAAATGGACCCTTCGCTACTGTCTTGCATACTTAGTTCGCTTCGATATAACAAATGAAGATTACATCTGCTGCAGTGTCATATAATTTTGGGGAATTTGGAGCGATTAAAATAAACTTCCTTGAGAACGAGGGCAGATGGCGCACTTGTCGTGTTCCTACGGATTACCGGTGCAACATACATTGCCAAATTAATTAACAACGTACATAACATACCTTATTTAATTTTAAACATAATCTGATGAAATATTCCTGCAACTATAGCCCGACCGCTTTAATGAGTCCGCGCGAAGGTATCAATTTAAATGAAATATTCTGAATTTATATCGTAATACCTACGTGGATTATGGTTATTTTAAAGCAAATAACCTGTGGGATATTGTTAGGATTTTGTGGACGCTTAATGTGCTTTTGATGGGGCAAAGCGGAGGACTCACTAAAACGGTCGGTCTATAGCTCTTGCACTACAAATATTCCACAGTAGGATTTCCTTATTTTCTCAAT
Organism: Noctua janthe; assembly: GCA_910589295.1. Lineage (NCBI taxonomy): Eukaryota > Metazoa > Arthropoda > Insecta > Lepidoptera > Noctuidae > Noctua > Noctua janthe. The sequence continues at coordinate 10,064,639 of OU342575.1, read as the reverse complement.
CTCTGTCGAGAGTATAAAAGTCTTGAAAAAGAAGCCCACAGCCAAGACATCGGCTTTGACAGCGTAGCCGTTTCTAATTTATTTATTTTAGGATCTCCAACAAAGGATGTACAGAAAACATTACATATAGATAATGGACAACATAACACTGTTTTAAGCTTTCACAGTTTACAACTTAACTTATACTGTCACTTACGGGACAGCTCAGCAGCAGCAGCTTTGTCTGCTCTTAACAATTTATTTACCATCCACCCGCATTCTCCAGTCAACCTGCGGTCATGGCGCTTGCAACAGCGTCGAAATATCGGGAGCTCAAAATAATGAACAATCACGGAAGATATCCCGTAAGTGACAGTATAAGTTTGAACAACATAAGATATTTTGAAGGTGTACCTACTACATCAAGTACAGGAGACCACAACATGCTCAATATAATAAACAAACAAGCTAACAATTTTATTTTGACAGTTTAAGAATATAAAAATACAACAGATTGAGTAAAATATTGAAACATAGAATAATAAAATACCTAACATTAACATTATAACATTACAATAAATGACGTACTTAGTCAAAGATCCCTAAAGTTTCTACCGAGCAGAGAGTGTAACAATTGGCAAATAAACCAGCGAAAATCGATTTCAAAACGTTTCGTAACTACAACAACGCTCAACAGGATTGACATTGGTTTTTCCGTAGCTAGTATATGCTCCAATAGATTATAAACTTTTCCATTAATACTATCACGTTGTCTTCTCCCTCAGACCTGCTGGCTGCTGTTACTGTTAGCCTGTGTCATCCCCTTGCAGGCAAAGGCCTCTCCCAATGATTTTTAAATTTTTCGATCCAGGGCCAATGTGACCTGCTGCTACCCATACTAAAATACTACATTTATATTATGTAGACAATCTTATAAGATTGTCTATACAAACCTATAAGGTGAAGATGTTAATACGACAATAAATTAATTTTTGTATACCTCTTGACGTTCCCAGTCTGCATATAAAAATTCAATTGAATATATCCAGTAGTTTAGTCACAGGACACTATTTCTCATTTTAGCATTTTCTACATGATGTATCTGTGAAAAGGCTAGCACCGACAGGTTAACGACCCTCGTATCGGTATAAAGATTAAACACACGTAGCCATTTCGTTACTTCAAAAACCTTTGGCAAATTCGTTCCTTAAATTTCCAGATGCGAATTAGTGCAAATTATATCTAAGGTGAATCAATATCTATAAAATTGGTGTTCTATTTCGTTTACAGTTATACTATTTAGAATGTTTTTTAATTCTATTCTATACTATTTACAATGTTAGGACTTATTTGTTCTTATGAACTGGTATCGCCAGTGTTTTCATTTACTGTTGTATTGTCGTCTTCATCCTGTATAAGTTCAAATCTGAAGCTATACCAAGTAATTACACAACCAATTAATGAAAACATCTCGAAAACGATGAAACTTGTATCCAATAAAACAGTGATGTCACCTGGCCATCCCAAGTCCGTTGATTAACAATTTCATGAGCAACGTCACGGGATTATGATGCCCAACACTATTACCTATGTTGATGGCAAATAGATCCCCATAAAATGGCCGCCGCCTTTATTGGGGATCTTAACCTGTAACTTGGGGATGTGGGGATATAATTACTTTGTGTGAGGTAAGGATTAGGACGTCTTTTATTGTATTAGCGGGTTGGTAATAAAGGGTTGGCGACGTAAGGAAACTGTGAGTTAATGGTCTAAAATGGAGGAGTCCCGTGTCCATAGCAGGATTTACAAGTATAGTGGTAATAATGCAATGAGGATAAAGGCTATCACATAGGAAAAACATGGTCTTTGTCTTCGTTATGTGTTTTTTATAACCGTTATAAGTTTAATTCAGATGGAAAAAAAAAGTAGTTGAAAAAACTAAAAAAAAGACAGAAACTAATACATATTTTATATTTTTAATTAAACAAAAGCTGGAAGCAGGCGGGGCCCATTTCAATATAAAATTATGAAAATGGAATGGGCGCCGCCTGCTAATTTATCCAAATCCGTTGATCTGTTTAGAAGTTACGAGGGAAACAGAAACGGACATACGTACATACATACAGGTTAAACACATAACCGTCCTTTTGGGCTTCGCCGCAGTCGAGAAAAAAAGCGTGCTCAAAAGGCACCTAAGGCTAATCCGGGGGTACCGCACGATCTCCGGCGAAGCGGCTAGCCTCCTTGCCGGATTGCCGCCATGGGATCTGGAGGCGATAGTCCTCGCACGCCTGCACGAATGGCGCGCGGATGCACTACGTCGGGAGGAAACTCTGCTGCCGCGGCAAATTGCTGCTCAGCGGACAGACCTCCGGCGTGATCTCATGGCGACATGGAGAGAGCGACTGTCGCAACCCCGTACAGGGCACGCCACCATAGTGGCGATAAGTCCCCTCTTTGAGGAGTGGCTAGAGAGGCGCCACGGCGCCCTCACCTACCGCCTGACGCAGGTCCTCACCGGACACGGTTGTTTCGGGAGGTTCCTGCACCGAATCGGGCGGGAGGAAACGCCCGGGTGTTTCCACTGCGAGGATCGTCCGGAGGACACGGTGGAGCACACCGTGGAGGTCTGCCCCGCTTGGGCGGAGCACCGCCGTGTCCTCGTAGCGGCGATTGGCGGCGGCGATCTCTCGCGTCCGGCCTTGGTTCAAGCCATGGTCCGGAGCGAGAGGGAATGGGAAGCCGTCACCTAGTGAAGGAGGTGGCGGGACGTGAGAGGGAAGGAACCTCACGTCCCAGTCGCCGCGGGAGACGCCCTGGGCGTTGGGAGTTACGTGGTGGCTCCCGGCCACCGTAGGCGCGGGCCTGTGGACGGCGAGTTATGGGCCAGCTCGCCGTCCGGCCGTCTTATGACGACAGGCCGTGTCGACGGCGCGTTCGTGTTCCACGTGCGCCTCAAAGAGATGTCAGCAAATAAGTAGGGGTCCGCAAGGGCCGATGCCTGCCAGGGCTGCGGGACTGTTCGAAAGAGATACCGTGGCCCTGGAACACAAAGGGCAAAGAAGGAACATGGATGGGTTTTAGTCAGTACAAGTCTGACACTCCCTTCCGCTCCGCCCAGAGTGGGGGGGGGGGGTCATTTGATGATTTCCCATCCGGAAAAAAAAAAAAAAAGCACCCTGGGCAGTAGGTAAGTCCATCTACCATCTCACTGATTGGCTATTTAGCATTGTCGCTAAGTTATCTTTGCATGGTTTTACCGACATAATACAACTGACACAAATGAATAAAAAAAAAAAAAACAAACAACAAACCGTGCTCCTGCAAATAAATATACACGCTCACGCACACACCTACAATAAAACCATGCTCATCGCTACGTACGTAGTACGTAGGAGCTTTTATAGAGTTTTTGTGGCTTCACTTTTGATGTTCGTGGCGCGCCGTCTTCCTTTTTTTGTTGGTCTGACTGAATGAATCACATTTATGAATTCACAACTGACTTCTGTTGAGCGTCATTATTATCAATATCATTTCATATTGCTTAATTGCCGGTCGTAGTGAACAGACGTATCGAACAATTATTGCAATAAACAAATAATCACTTACGAAATTGTGACCTAGTTACCAATAGCCAGTAGTAACGCATACTCATACAGTACATCTGTGTAAGGTGTATTATTGGTAGAAATGACCGGTGTTTAACAGAGCCAATTTAACCTGCTTCATGATGGAGGATAGTCCGTTCAGCCGGAGCAGTAAATGTGTTCGCTCCCCGCCTTCAACACCTGTGCCCGTGGTCGTGCCTGTTGTCGTACCCGCCTCTACCCCTCAAGCGCCTATCCGAAGGAACGATGCCCCTGAAGTGTCTCGACGTCAGAAATTCAAAACTGGATGGCTAGTATCGAACAGAGCCTGAAGGAAGTGTGCGCTATTGCAGCTGAGGGAAAGCTTAATGTGGAGCAGAAAATGCGCATCACTAACCTATGCCGGAGGGTTAGTCACGGGACCTCGCAGATGGCCGTCATGTACCAGTCCGTCAAAGCTAAAGCCCTCCAATCGCACCACACCGTCAGAACTCTCGAAAACCAACTCGATCTTTCGCAGCAGCTACAGAACCTTAAGCTGAGCATCGAAGATTCGACGAAACCTGCCCAGGCATCTTCCTTTGCTGACATGGTAAAGAAAGGTGCCAACAGTTTTATCCAGCCAAGTTTTGTAAGTTCTGTGGCCATCTATCCGAGTGACAAATTGAAGACCAGCGATGAGACTAAAACTCTTGTCCAAAAAATTATCAGCCCCGAACAAATGAAGCTCCACGTGAGAGGCCTGCGCAAGACGAAGAACGGCGGTGTTATCATCAGCACCGAGACGAAGGACGACATCGAGAAGCTGAGACAATCGGTACAGCTTACCAAATCAGGCCTAACAGTTGACGAGCCCCATAAAAGGAAGCCTAGGGTTGTAATTATAGGAGTGCCGAGTTCCATGCAGGAAAATGAGGTTTTTACCTGTGTTTACAACCAGAACCTAGCCGAAAAACTTCAGGATTGCAGCCTTGAGACGTTTTTGAGCTTAATTAAATTAAGTCATAAGTCAGGGAAGAAAGACTCGGAGACATGTAATTACATTGTTGAAGTATCTGCAGTCATACGCAAAGCCCTGATATCGCAAGACCGAGTTTTTGTAAATTGGTCATCATGCCCTGTGAGAGACTTTACTTTGGTCACACGATGCTATAAGTGTCAGCAGTATGGACATGCGGCCAAGTCATGTCGACAGACATCGTATACCTGCAGCCACTGTGGTGATCAAGGTCACTCTGTAAAAGAATGTCCAAAGAAGGCTGACGAACCAAAATGCGCTACTTGCTTGCATTTCAAAAAGCCAGATAAGCATAACACAGGTGCTGCTGACTGCCCGGCGAAAATAATGGCTGAAAAAAGGTACATCAATTCTGTAGATTATGGAGGCGCCTAAGAGCGCCGTTAATTAGTTATTTTTCTGACCTTTTATTTTTTATAGTTTATATTTTTATTTAATCTACCATTATGATAAATAGTTTAATTAATGATTTAGATAATTTCTCTGTATCCGAGTCCAAAGTTTGTGAAGCGGAAAACTGCAAACAATATCTATCTGGATACAAATCTCCACTAACAGTATTGACACAAAATATTCGCAGTGTTTTTAAGAATTTTGATAGCTTTAGTACATTTCAGCAACGGCTAAACATAAATTGTGACGTTATTGTTTTAACTGAATGCTGGCTTGCCAAACATTATAACATACCACTCATCCCGGGATATCATATGTATAGGAGTACCATAAATTACAACCAAAATGATGGTGTGATAGTTTATGCAAGAAATCATCTGAACGTCTCTGTTGAGGAACCTGATATGCACGACTGTAACAGGTTGTTAGTTAAAATTGGATCGGAATTTGCGGTATTAGCATTATATCGACCTCCGTCTTTTAAAAATACTAGCAATTTTACTGACTCTCTGAATGAGACCTTGCAGAACCTGTCATCTATCAAAAACACGACTGTAATTGGAGATATTAATATGAATATTCTTCCAGGAAGTGCTGATGCTTCTGCTCAGGACTACCTCAACCTATGCGCTTTTCATGGTCTGCTCCCAGCACATAGCTTTCCTACACATCACAGTGGCTCCTGTCTAGATCATATTATGCTTAAATCGAATTTCCCTTCTCTTGCACTTGTTGTTAACTCAACAATAACCGATCATAATGCTGCCCTACTAACCTTAAATTGTAAATTACCTAAACAAGGCACTCGCAAAATTTCAAAACTGAATATAAATAGACTTAAAGAAGATTTACGCGTCATCGATTTTGATCCAGTCTATAATTCCGCTGACCCGCAGTTTTGCATGTTGTTTGTAATTGAAAACTTACGAAATGCAATTCAAAAAAACACAGTCGTATCGCAGTTGAGCAACAGAAATTACAATATAAAACCATGGATAACAACAGGTCTTATTCGCTGTATGAAACATAGGGATAAACTGCATATGAAAGCAAAATCTAATCCAGAAAATGTAGTATTGCAACTTTCGTATAAAAGATATAGAAATTTCTGTAATGATCTCCTTAAAAAAATTAAAAACAACTACGACAAAATGGCATTGGAAAAGGCTGGAACAAATAGTAAAAAAATTTGGAAATATATTAAAGACGCAACTTATACCGCAAAACAATATGAGTCATCTTCAAGTTTATTACAAGCACACTCGTCACCGGTGGAATCCGCTAACATAGCAAATAATTTCTTTGTTAATGTGGGTAAGTGTCTGGCAGAAAAAAATCTGGGACAATCCCAAAACCTAACGAGCACTCCTTTACCATCTAACACTGCTTTAACATCCTTCGCGCTGCTAGATACTGACGAGACTGAGGTAGAAAGTATAATAATGACCTTGAAAGAAGACTGTGCAGTTGGCTGGGACAACATATCGAATAAAATTATTAAAAAATTCAAGGACATTTTGGTACCACCACTGACTTATATTTTCCGCATTTGTTTATCTTCAGGTCATTTTCCAGAGTGTCTTAAAAAAGCTGTAATTGTCCCTGTCTATAAATCAGGCAGCAAAGAGCAAGTGACAAATTACAGACCTATTTCTTTACTACCTTCTATGTCAAAAATATTGGAGAAAATAATAAATAAAAGGTTGTTGAAATATTTGGAAGATAAATCGATTCTGTCTGAACGGCAGTTTGGATTTAGACCAAAAGTTTCAACTGCCGATGCGGTACATCATCTGACTGACTATCTAGCGCAAGAACTTGACAAGGGTAACCACACAGTTGGAATTTTCCTAGACCTTGCCAAAGCTTTTGACACAGTTTGTATTCCAATTCTGTTGCGCAAGCTTGAGATCATGGGTGTGAGAGGCACCCAGCTGAAACTATTCCAAAGTTTTTTAGAAGACCGTTCCCAATGCGTAAAGATTGGTGATGTTGTCAGCTCTGTTAAAAAAAACACATTTTTTGGTGTTCCCCAAGGAAGTATTCTAGGGCCTACTCTGTTTTTGATCTACATAAATGACCTTTGCAATCTAAAGCTAGAGCATGGCACTATTATAACTTACGCCGACGACACTGCTTTACTTTTTTCGGCTGATTCAGAAAATGAAGTCTACAATTTTGCGCAACACGGTTTTAATATTGTAAATAAATGGCTTCAAAATAACTCACTAACTCTAAATGCAGGGAAGACAAATTATATTAAGTTTTCGATGCACAAGCATACATCGAATGTCCTTTCAGCGTTGCGTGCTCATTGTTGTCCAATTCCTGCAGATAGCCAGTGTAAGTGTCCCAATATTAAGAAGACTGATAAAATAAAATACCTGGGTATTATAATAGATGAAATCCTTTCCTTCAAACAACATATGGAAGCTCTAAATAGTAGAATTCGTAAGCTGATATTCGTATTCAAAAAGCTACGATTTATTACAGATCCAAAAGTTCTTAGACAAGTATATTTTGCTCTTTGTCAGTCAATTCTGACCTACTGTATTTCTTCATGGGGTGGCACGAGTAAAACTCTGTTATTGCCCATTGAAAGAGCTCAAAGAGCTATCCTCAAGGTGGCTACTTGCCGCCCTTTCCTTTTCTCTACCAACCTCCTGTATAAATCTTGTGAAGTACTAACAGTTCGACAGTTATTTATTATGAGCACTGTACTTAAACAACACGCAGCACTTCCATACAGCACTGAATTTACTAAAAAAAGACGGAAAGATATAGTTTGCCCTCAAAAAAGTACAAAACATGCTTTCACAGCGAAGTTTCATATGTACCTCGGACCGCTGCTATATAACAGGCTAAATGAAAAAATAAACATCTACTCTTTAAATATCAGTAACTGCAAGAAAACCCTCAAGGAGGCTCTTCAAACTATGTCCTATGAAGATACAGAGAAGTTATTACTAGTGCTTAAGTAAATATTGTTCGAATTATTGTTATTTTTTAATTAGTTATCTAAGTTAAGATAATATATTTAATATGCCTTTTTTACATAGGTATAATACATACTACATAGTTACCAATAAGATTAATAAGAAAATGTGATTATTTTATCAATTAATGTTACCTCCAATCGCCTGAAACACAGGATTACCTAGTTCAGGCACAAATCATGGGTGAACTAGACATAGATTTAAGAAAAACTGTAAAAGTTGTACTTTATATTTTTGAATAAATTTATTTATTTATCTAAGAGATGACTACTGGTGATCATTGGCCGCTCACAATCGTCGCCATATCAACCAGTCATGTCGGAACCAATAGATTCCTGTGGCCTTCACAAGGTTACTTTCTGTTAAACATGGTCCACCACTAATCAACACAGTAGGTATTTTGTGTAATCACCACTCTTAGCACACGAACAGTTTTTTTTTTTAGTATCCTGTACTGTCCCACTGGTGGGAATAGGCCTCCCCCGATTCCTTCCATGTGCTCCTTTTCCGTGCCTCCTTGATCCAGCCCACGCGGTACGCGTCCAAATCGTCTTGCCACCTCTTTCTTTGCTGGCATCGGCGGCGCCGTCCGTCTTCCGGCAACCATCGTGTAGAGACTTTTGCCGAGCGGTCACCGTGCATGCGGCTGACGTGACGATCAGTTAGTCCCTGATAATTCGCAATTACAATTAACTGTTTTATTCTTAACTTATAAAGTTAATAGTTTCGTAGAAGTCCTAAAGTTAGCCTCAAGTAATCTAAAAAGATCACACTTGAACTAAGTAATTAAACTTAGTTGGCTAAGTGTTCTCATGACTAAGTTCTAGCACCAACTCGTGTGGTATCTGTTGAAGGACTAACTTATTTATTGCAATCAAAAGTAAATTGAATTGAATTACAGGTAAAGAAAAGTTAAACGATTATCTATAAAAGAATAGAATAGCCTTGGGATAGCCAGAGTGGTTTTTAAATCTTAGGTCAGACTTTTATTGAAATTCTGAGCACCATTGAATAATCCAAAAAGATCGATGGGATTCTTTATCCAATACTAACTTTTACATGCAGCTTCGCTCGCGTTATGGAAGAAAATTATTCCACGGGAACGTTTTAAATATAGCTTATGATACTCAAGGATAATGTAGTTTCCCATTTGTGAAAGAATTTCCGGAATCGGATCAACAGTTCCGAAGCTAGAGGTGTAAGATGGTACAACTCTAGCCTCTGTCTATTTAAAGCGGAACTTTAGTTAAAATGGTTTGTGCCATAAAGATCGTAGTGGTGCAACTAGGGTAAGACCTATTCTACTACATTCTTTCCCGGATAGGTACGATTATAGGACCTAGGTTTTTCTTTACTATTATAGGCTTGCATTTGGCTGCAACTCAAATTATGTGAAGCGATGATACGGCCTATGGAGGAGCACGCTCACCTTAAGAAGAAACCGATTCACTCGAACTTTGAAGAGATCCAGATTACAAAGTTCGGTAAACAGAGAAGCTGGAACAGAAGACATCATGATTAAAACTGCCAAATACCAATAGCAATAGCCCAAAATTCCTATCGCCATATTTAATACCACCCGCAGGTATATGAATTGACGAGGAAACAATCAAATTGATCGGATTGTGTCGCCGAAGCTCAATTAACTCGGTAGTGGCGGCGTTTGCGCCGATAGCTCCCGAGCTGAGCCGTACGCGCCCGACGAGCGCCGATTGTCACATTGTCACTGCGCTTTGAAATAGGAACGCACTTTGAAAATGGAAAATTTAAGCCCCATAGTTTTTTTAATGTAAGTAACGGAAAACTTTTGCAGGGCCTGACTGATATCGACGCGGATTTAAAAATAAAATGACGCTGGGAAATTGGTTTTGGTAGTTTTTTAATGAAAGCTGAAAATGAAAACCTTACTGAAACGGTTAAAAGTAACAATATATGCTTCGTAAACTATTCGTGCACATACACTGTCAATGATTGTTTTGTATCGTATCGCCTTGCTTAGCCTGTTTGTTGGTTTGATTATTGAACCAACGGTAGAGGAACGGAGATAAGCTCGTGGCTAAATAATAACAGCCGTTCGGGTCGATCTTTTGGTTAAGCCGTGCTTGCCTAGGTTGGTCTGTGGATGGGTGACCACCCATTATATACCGAGTTTCCTCCGTGCCTCGGAAAGCACGTTAAGCCGTTGATCCCGGGTGTCATTTGTAGATCTTTGACAGTCGTTAGGTAGTCAGTGGCCCAAAAGTCTGACAACCAGTCTTACCAAGGGATACCGTATTACTTAGTACTAACTGGGTTGTGGAGGTCAGATAGGCAGTCGCTCCATGTAAAATACTGGTATTCAGCTGCATCCGGTTAGACTGGAAGCCGACCCCAACATAGTTGGGAAAAGGCTAGGCAGATGATGATTATTGAACCAACGGTTTAGGTTGATTGGTAGAAAATGCCTTGTGGAATTGAGTCCGCCTACGTTTCACTTTTGTACAAGTTTAAATAAATAAATCAATGCAGGTTGGTTTGTTAATTTGAATAAACTAACTAAATACATTATTAATTAAAAACTATTAAATAACCTAAAATAAATAAACTAACAACAAACTACAAAAGGGAGACGATGGAAATGCAGGTTGGTGGATGTCATGTCGTGTGTATGTGTGTATTCAAATTTACGGTTCTAGGACATGTGCACCTCACGATGTTTTCCTGCATGCTTTTGATAGAACTGGTAATGAAATATTTTACACAAAAGAAGTGGCGCCTGAGGTTGATACCACGACCTAGGACAAGATGTCGAGTCATAAGGTTGGTTGGTTGGTTGGTTGTGGGTTTTAATAAGGTTTTTATATATGTATCAGTTTATTATTGTTTAAGATTATTTTATCTATTTAATGTATGGGCCTCAGTTGCCTGACAATAACATGATCATCAGAATGCTACTCTTTAAGGGGGGGGGGGGGGGTTGGGAGCGCCAGGGTAGCCCACGAAATTCAAATTTTCTTAAGTTCATGTTTTAATCAACATACAACCTGCCATTAACCGGCAAAATTAAAAAAAAACGAAAGAGAATTTGAAATTCACGGATTTCCACCTTTATTTCAAAAATTTTTTACGATATTTGAGCCCTAAACACGGACTAGAAGTTTCTCAAGTCCCCACTAACTTCTAAAACCAGACAATCTTAAAATAATATATTGTAAATAATGATCTCAACATTCCCATTGCAAGCTGTTCTAGACCATGAATCACGTCGTATTGTTTATGGTAACGCAGCGGAAATACTATAGTTCAGAATTAATGTTGATATACATCATTATTGCCTCTAAAGTTGATACGAGTATATAGCGATTAAAAGGTGTACGGTGCAACCGCACATTCTGCATTTCAGCAGTTTACGCCACATTCATTTCAACTCATAATAATTAGTTCAGTTTGCGTTGAGCTATCAAGTCAGCCAGGCGTTCTCGTTACAGCCATCAAAGGCCGCGTCACTCACTTCATTTCCACACCATGTGTCCATTAAGCTCATTTTACTTTAAGTATCTTTGGGACAATACAGTAGTGTTTTAATAATTTACCTTCTTTAACTCCATTCACCCATCAACTAAAGGAAATGTATGGTCTAGCAAGGGATCATTCAAAAGGCATCCCAGATCTGCAGGCGGTTTAGCTATTGGGGAACTGAAATGTGGGAGTAAGGAATAACAATCAGTATCGTTTTATTGGTTGGTTCCTTTCTGGGACGGTTATATTTTATTTGATTGTATTAGGAAAGCATTGTATCATCTTCAGACTCTTGCCAGTATCTCAATTTATTTGAAGTCGGCGCAGCATGTCTTCTTTCTCGTCGTCAACCAATCATTTTGTATATCACACTAAGTAATTCTACGCAAAAACTGTAACGACTCTCAACGATCTATAAATGACAGCCGGGACTATCGGCTTATCGTTCTTTCCGAGGCACGGAGGAAACTCGGTATGGAATGGACCTGCCTGGGCAAGCGCGGCTTAATCGAACTATCCATCCTAGCGGCTGTTATTATTTATCCATGAGCTCCTCCCTTATTATTTTAGGGTTTCTGAACCGTCTGCTTGCCCTGCTGCCGTGTTGTTGGCCCCTTGGCACGCCACTGTAACAGGTGTTGTGCTGTATTTTCAGCCTACCCACTTGGGAAAACGGCGTGAGTTTATTTATTTTATGTGTACTTCTAAAATAATCGGCCCAATATCCAGCGGGTATGGACAGCTGTAACTCCGGTATTGCCAGTTCTCGAGGTTGCTCGTAATTCGTAACTATCGGTAATAATCCCATAAAACCTGACCTTGTAGGAGAAACAGTGGTGGCGTTTGGCGTTTGTTTTGTGCTGGTTTTTACAAGATCATTAAGCATCATTCATTTTAGGAGTGGTTTTTGGAAGCCCTATTGTGAAGTTCAGCAGACACTTGGCTAAATGATGACGTCAAGCACCATAATGCCTGGCTGTAAAAGTTGATTACCTTCTTCCTGCCTTTTCATGTAACTTGGGGTCGCAGCACGTTTTATTCTTCCATTTTTACCTGTCAATCTTCACGCTATCATTTACTCCTTTTTCCTTCATGTCATCCTCACACATTCATACCGTAACATTTAAAAGTTGGGGATAATTTCACCATGTTCTTAATGGGAGAGGAGAAAATTGCCCTGACGAGTCCAAGACCATAAGAAACGGAAGAGAGAAAGAGTTATATAGGATCATCATTCATCATTTCAGCCGAAAGACGTCCACAGCTGGACAAACACACATTGACCTTTCCCGTGCGACTCGCATCCAGCGGATCCCCGCAACCTTCACCAGGTCATCGATTCACCTAATGGGAGGTCTTCCAACAGTCGCCACCATCCATTCTACGAGCAATATGCCCTGCCCACTGCTACTTAAGTTTGGAAATTCTTCGGGCTACGTCGGTAACCTTGGTCCTCTTGCGGATGTCCTCATTTCAGATTTGATCACGCAAGGAAACTCCGAGCATAGCCCTCTCTATTGCCCTTTGGATGACTTTAAGCCTTCTGATGAGGCCCATTGTGAGCGACCACGTTTCGGTCCCGTATGTAATCACTGGCAACAGGTATGGTAGCACTGGTATACAGGGTAGTTGTTAAAAATTTCATACAACCCCTCGCCGCCTCCAGATGAAAAATATCATTGAGATAAAAAAAAAACACACAAAAGACTCTTTGGTACTTGAAATGTTTGGTGGGTACAGGTGTCTAGATATTAGTAGTTGCCATAAAATTGGTTGCCGACGTCTTATTTCTTACTAATATTATAATAAAAATGCGAAAGTTTGTGAGGATGGATGGATGTACTCTTTCACGCGAAAACTACTGAACGGATTTGGATAAAATTTGGAACCGAGATAGTTTATAACCTGGATAAAAACACAGGATTATTTTTTATCGTACGATACGACGATGGTGGAACATTATCAAACTCCACACGGGCGAAGCCGCGGGTATAAACTAGTATTACACAAAAAGAAAATTCATCAGATTAATTTCATGCAGGGCCAAAGTTTTCATCACGTCCGCGCTCACGCGTGTGACGTCATCATGCGCATGGGCACCTCGCGATGTAAACATTCACATTTAACTGGGTTCGGGTTGAATAACGCTGTAGTTTTCTTTATTTATTACAACTGAGCGTAGTGTTAAGTGGTTCAATGTGTGGGATGTTAACGAGAATTAATCTTCCAGTTAACTGACGATTACAACGATTTTAATGAAGAATTTTAATGAAATTATTTAACCTTCGGTCACTGAAATCGTAATTCAATTTTATGTTGCCTAATTTAACGTCGTGTTAAACTATTAATACATTGGATAGCAATATAATAATGGGTGTAAAAGTACCCGTTCTGCCCGTTATGGCGATCTATTTTTTTTCTAGACCATACCTGGGAACTAAAGGCTTCAAAGATATTGGGGGTCAAAGTTGCAACTTTTTCACGAGTTTTTTTAAAAACAAAGCATTTTTAATGTTATTTATAACTTTACATTTAATAGCTCCACGACCCCCGTACTACTCAATGTATCCATCAGGATAATATTTGGAGTGCTTTATATTGAGTTATGTTTGATGACTGACGAAAAACAAAAAAAAATAAAAAAATTGAGAAGATTTACTTAGTTTGATGTACAGAATGCTTGGTTGACGGCTTCGTGAAGAATTCGTTTAAACCTTGTATAATCATATGTCATACTTGTGTAATTACACTTAGGTTTATCAGCTCAAATCCGAGACATCTAAAGTATCTATGGCAGATAGATTACAAGCGATGGTAAGTTTACCGAAGTCTTCTTCTTCTATAGAAGTATCTACCTATACAAAATTATTTTTAGTATATGCGAAATCTGAATATAGTTTATTCAGAATAAGTAACTGAATCGATTCCAATCATTTTTAAACCATGTTATATTTTTTCCCAAAAATATTTTTAAAAAAGTTACAGGTTGGACACCGAGCGATATTAAGTACCTATCGCAATAATTTAGGTACCTACTGCCAAATTATTATTATCAATGAGCTCAAGACGACGCTGGAGGCGCGCGCGCGGGCTGGCTGCGTGGTAAGACCACTATTTTGCGCGGACAACCAGGTAACAGAACAAGCTTATAACTTTGTGATTTTTCACGATACAGTTTTGAAATTTTGTACATAGATTCTTTACATAAAAATACTAAACACGTGTTACAGGTTTCGCATGTACTAAAACTAAGGTTGTAGATTTACAAAGTTTCTTGCATTTCATCCGTCCCAACTTAGTTGAATCGGGCCGGCTTCCACTTCAACCGGAAATGGCTTAATTTACCTGACGCGAGTGCCAACTGACCTTCGAAATCCAATTATTTGGGGTAAATCCGATATCCGTTTATACAAAATACTTTTATTCGGATAGATGAAATACTTCTTCTGTTTGGCCTTCAGTGGCATCAGCGTCCATCACTAAAACGTACAGTTAAAAGGACACGAGGGACTCGATATTAAAGCATCGTTTTTGCAACAACAGTTTTAAGCTCAGACCGGAGTCATTTATTCATCTCCACCTGACCCAGGGTCTAGAAGACGCAGGATCGAAGCTAGGAAAACCTGCTGTGCTTTATCGTCATTCGTCGAAAGTCTGCCTGTTTCAGACGTCTCCCTCGTTGGTTTAGTGATCGCAAGCGCGTCTGCTCGATGTCCTGGGTTCGATTCCTAGGTCGGGCAAACCGTTATTGAGTTGTTCCATCAGGAATTTCTCAGTAGCAGCCACGGAGTTTGGATTTGCGCCGTGTTGATGGCAATAGACTCGCCCCCTATTACATGGGACTTAAATATAACTGGCGAAATGTGGGTGTACTATTAGGTACACCTCTGCCTAACCCTTCGGGGATTACAGGCGTGATGACGTTATATTATGTTGCAGACGTTTAAATCATTGGAAATAACTGTAGTCTGCGAAATATTCTCAAGTCAATGACCCAGCGACATCCACAATTCCAGATAGACCTAAATAGACTGAAAAAAGTACCTATAAAAACATGTTTATACATTTCTTAAGTCGGCCAATATTCAATGGCCGCCAGACATTCCCGCCTTTCAAACATCTTTGAATTAATGCATCAAATAATAATTTCGTGTCACTTACAAATAATATTTACAAAGTGTGAAAACTATTTACTTTTTAAAACTACTGTGATATTAAAATACAACCATTTGCCCGTGATTTTGAATTTTCCATTCTACCATTTCAACATTTTGTTAGGGCACATAATAATAAAAGTCTCTCAATGTTCTTCCTGCTATCTGTGTAAAGCGTTTCATGAAAATCGGTTCAGCTGTTTGCCTGTAAAATGAGACCTACACACAATGGCCTCAAGACACTTTCGTATTTTTATACTTGCTTTTGACCACAGTTTCGCCGGCGTGGTAGTCGGAAATTATCCCACGTTAACGTCCTACTAAGATAAGGGTTGAACCACATCTATCAGTGCGGAATCACATCGCATTGCACGTGGCAGCACGTTCTGTTTCTCGCTATAGCAAATGGCGAGTCTGAGCAAATACATTCAAATATTTACGAGCGATAGACGGGACGAGACGGAGAAAATTGTAATCTAATACTTGTTACTACTTAGTAACAAGTCGGTCTGTCTAGTGCCCGCTTGTCAGGTAGCATTCGTAAAATCAAGATTGTTCGGCATCAAAATTTTTGTACGACTTTATACCCAATGTTCTCTCTATAATTATTTTAAATCTCTTTGGTTCTGAGCGACAGAAAAGAATTACAGAATGGAAAAATGCGATTCCGTGCTGATAGATGTGGTTCAAGCCTAAAACTCTACCCGACTCAGGTCATGTCTGTGAACACCGTTACAGCATGAAATCAAATGCAGTCGCTGTGGCCGAAATCGGCTAGATGGCATCAAAGCATGAAAAGGCAATACTAACCGAAAGGCAGACAGACAGACAAAGTTCCTTGCGTCTTTATAATATTAGTATGAATTAACTTCTTATTAATTACAACATGTGAAAGAAATGTTAACATTATAAAACTATCGGATTTTTTATATTTGAGTACGAGAGCTTTTGAACAGATATAGTAGTGACGGACATGTTTATACGTTTTTATCACCGGATATTTATAAAACGATTGTACAGTAATGTTGCGGTTTTTATAATCACATGATCGTCGGTATTGTGCATTCCTTGTTTTTGTTTTGTCGTAGTACATTTATATTTAAAGACTTTTAAAGATCTTTTGAGGAGCTCGTGGCTAAATAATGACAATCGCTTGGGTCGATCTTTAGGTTAAGCCGTGCTTGCTTATGTTGATCCGTGAATGGGTGACCACCCATTGCATACCGAGTTTTCTCCGTGCCTCGGATAGCACGTTAAGCCATTGGTTCCGGCTGTCATTTGTAGGTTTTTGAAATTCGTCACAGGTAGTCAGTGGCCCAAAAGTATGACAACCAGTCTTACCATGGGGTACCTATTACCCAGTACTAACTGGGTTGTGGAGGTCAAATAGACAGTCGTTCCATGTAAAATACTGGTCTTCAGTTGCATTCGGTAAGACTGGAAACCGACCCCAAAACAGTTGGGAAAAGGCTAGGCAGATGACGATTTTATATTTATAGATTTTTGTTGATACTTTAAAAGGGGAAGTAATGGTATTTATTACAAGGAGTTGAGTTTGTAGCAGAGTTTCAGTACAAAGAGTTCAACGGGTATAATATTCATCATCATCTGCCTAGCCTTTTCCCAACTGTTGGGGTTGGCTTCCAGTCTAACCGAATGCAGCTGAATACCAGTATTTTACATGGAGCGACTGCCTATCTGACCTCCACAACCCAGTTAGTACTGGGTAATACGATACCCCTTGGTAAGACTGGTTGTCAGACTTTCGGACCACTGACTACCTGTAACGACTGTCAAAGATCTACAAATGACAGCCGGGACGCTATATTATTATCGCTACTTAATTCTGCCTAGAAATGCTGCATTATGTTTTAGTTTTTAACCGACTTCTACAAAAGAAGGACTAACTGTAAATAAAATAGCTGCTGTTTTTGAGTTTACATATTATTTCATAACTTCTTGTGTAGTAGCTATGAAATTAGCTACAATATGTCCCGTATGACATTAAAACAGCTTTAATGTTTTGCTGTACAACAGTTACTCCACGTAAACAAATAAATAAGGTCGGTTCCGAGCTAAATTAGTCTCAAAACACGACGCGTGCGCATATAACGGAGCTGAGAATATGATAAAGAACTAAATAAATTAGGTGGTAAGGTCGATGTGTATTTCTGGAGTATATGAAATGATAAAATAGTTTTAAAGGTTTATGACCTAGCTTGTCTAGCACCTAATTGCAGGTTTAGAATCTTGTATGTATTCAAAGAGGTTACTTTTCAATGGTTTCTCGCATCGACTTCAGTGAATGCTGAGGTCTAAAGGTCAGGCAGGTTAGACAGACAGACATGTAGGGCTGATCGACCACGGTTAGCCAGACTGAAATCTAACTCATTCATAGTTAGACGTTCAGACAAAATTATACGAATAAATAAGGATATCCTTCGGAAAATAATCTTCTTGGTCATCAACATCATTGATGTATTCGTTATGTGAATGTTTATTTAATATTATTTCGATCATGCTAATTGTGTTATAAAACTATCTTTCTTATGGATACACAAAACCATGTTTTTTTTTAAAAACTACTTAATCAGAACATGACAATCTTTGGTGGCATAAATAGATGGAATTTTGGAATTTTTGACTAGAAAGGTTATTTATAAAGCAATAATAATGTCATCCTGTCTTCTCACACAAAACACTGACATAAAACTGCCAAAATCTATAGTTTACGACATCCAGTATATTTATGAAATTAACGTCATTCGCAAAGTTCTCTTGTCGTAGCGTTGCTCGCTTTATGGTCGAAAATTATGCCACAAGAACGTCCTGTTTTTTGTATAGCCTTTGACACTCGGGGATAATGTAGTTATCCATACGTCAAAGAATTTTTGAAATCGGATAAGTAATTACGATGATTATCCCTTAAATCCAAACTTACAAACAACGTCTTTATAATATTAGTGTAGATCGTTGTATTTCGATGCTCGGACGCATTTGTTCGTCGTACAATCCCATTTAGTGCAAAATAACACATTAAGCGTTTAAGATCTCACTTTTACGGCAGTAACTGGAACTGCAATAAAAAGCTGCTAATTTTGACAGTATTTTTGTGTGAAAATGGGTCATGTGGAATTAGAGCACGTGGGTTGAAAAAGCAGTATTTTGTTTTTAAGGAAAGTCCCTCTGTTATGCAGTGCACTGACTTATACATATATCTGTTTGAGGTTGGCTTGATTGCTAGAAATTGACTAGGAGCCGACATAGCTCACAGAATAAGTAAGTTGAAGTGGTGGGCCGGCCATATTAGCCGTAGAACCGATGACCGTTGGGGTAGACATGTTCTTCAGTGGAGACTGCGAATCGGCAAGGCTACGGTGGGACGCCTCCAGGATCGGTGGAGCGACGATCTTCGCAGGGTGACTGGTAGCAACTGGATGAGAGTTGAGTGGCGTGCGATTGAGGAGGCCTAAGTCCAGCAGTGGACTGTTGTAGACTGATGATGGCGAGGAAACTGCTACTTTTTGATGGGTTATAATTAGGTTTAAAGATAAAGATATTTATTCTCAAAAAATACACAAAGTCACTTACATGACCGTCATCTACCCCAGTCGGAGCGGAGAATGGAACCGGCGAGAGATGTCGTGCGGTGTTCCACAGGGTTCGGTTCTGGGGCCGGCCTTGTGGAACATCGGTTACGACTGGGTGCTGCGCGCCGACCTCCCTACCGGCGTCAGTGTAGTTTGCTACGCTGACGACACGCTGGTACTGGCACAAGGGAGGTCGCACGAGGCGGCGGCCGAAAACATGACACGCGGGGTTGCGATAGTTGTGGAGAGGATCCGGCAATTGGGTCTCGAGGTGGCATTGCACAAGTCCGAGGCCATGTGTTTTCATGGGCCTCGGAATGCGCCACCGTCGGGATCCCTACTGATGGCGGGAGGGGTTTCCATCGGCGTCGGGTCGACGTTGAAGTACCTAGGACTCGTCCTCGACAGCCGGTGGAACTTCGTGGAGCACTTCCGACGTTTGGCTCCCAAACTGGAACGGGCAGGGGCTGCCTTCAAGCGGCTCTTGCCCAACCTGAGGGGTCCAAACGCCTCCTGCCGGAAGCTTTACGCGGGGGTCGTGCGGTCCATGGCCCTTTACGGGGCCCCGGTGTGGGCGCGTTCTTTGAGGCGGCAAGCCGCCCACTACCTAAACGCGCCCCAAAAGGTGATAGCCATAAGGCTAATCCGGGGGTACCGCACGATCTCCGGCGAGGCGGCTAGCCTCCTTGCCGGATTGCCGCCATGGGATCTGGAGGCGATAGTCCTCGCGCGCCTGCATGAATGGCGCGCGGAAGCACTATGTCGGGAGGAAACACCGCTGCCGCGACAAATTGCCGCTCAGCGGACAGACCTCCGGCGTGATCTCATGGCGACATGGAGAGAGCGACTGTCGCAACCCCGTGCAGGGCACGCCACCATAGTGGCGATAAGTCCCCTCTTTGAGGAGTGGCTAGAGAGGCGCCACGGCGCCCTCACCTACCGCCTGACGCAGGTCCTCACCGGACACGGTTGTTTCGGGAGGTTCCTGCACCGAATCGGGCGGGAGGAAACGCCCGGGTGTTTCCACTGCGAGGATCGTCCGGAGGACACGGTGGAACACACCGTGGAGGTCTGCCCCGCTTGGGCGGAGCACCGCCGTGTCCTCATAGCGGCGATTGGCGGCGACGATCTCTCGCGTCCGGCCCTGGTTCAAGCCATGGTCCGGAGCGAGAGGGAATGGGAAGCCGTCACCTCCTTCTGCGAAGCAGTCATGCTAGTGAAGGAGGTGGCAGGACGTGAGAGGGAAAGAACCTCACGTCCCAGCCGCCGCGGGAGACGCCCTGGGCGTCGGGGGTCACGTGGTGGCTTCCGACCACCGTAGGCGCTGGCCTGTGGACGGCGAGTTATGGGCTAGCTCGCCGTCCGGCCGTCTTATGACTACAGGCCGTGTCGACGGCGCGTTCGTGTTCCACGCGCGCCTCAAAGAGATGTCAGCAATCAAGTAGGGGTCCGCATGGACCGATGCCTGCCAGGGCTGCGGGACTGTTCGAAAGAGATACCGTGGCCCTGGAACATAAAGGGCAAAGAAGGAACATGGATGGGTTTTAGTCAGTACAAGTCTGACACTCCCCTCCGCTCCGCCCAGAGTGGGGGGGGTCATTTGATGATTTCCCATCCGGAAAAAAAAAAAAAAAAAAAAAAAAAAAAAAAAAAAAAAAAAAGTCACTTACATGAGAACAATGCTTAATATAACTTATGTTTAAAGTTCGTCACAGACGTCACGGTAGCTGCTAATTTTGGTAGCACGGTAGCACGGTAGCACTTATTATATTATAATTTATTACACCCATCCAATGAATTCAGATTTTAGGATTTGTGATCAAATGTTCCGCTAACAGAGTTTTGAATGCATTGAATGAGTGTAAGTGTAATAATTAACAAAATAGAATTATTTTGTTAATTATTACACTACAGCTTGCTTGGATCACCAAAAAACTAGTTGTTTGGATGTGGTCGTTTCATGGCACTAGGTACATGATACATGCTTTATATAAATAAAAATGAATTCCCATTGACATCATTAATAGGCGTTTCTCAATGGGAACAACGGGAATAAAATTACCAACTTCTCGTTGTCCCCATAAATGGTGCAGGGTAATGTAGACAACCGAAACAATAAAAACCGTCGTCTTGTAGTCCCTATCAATGGGGACAACCGGAATACACCGGTGAAACTGCTCTCAAAATGGCGAAGGAATACTTCGCGTCCTGAAAAAACTGTCATGTCCTAAAACCAAAAATCATCGATTGCAGTCAAAGATATGGGACGTCTACCAATCCGTACTGGACCCGCGTGGTGGATTACAGGCTTCTAACCCACTCCCTCTCATAAACAAGTTTATGTCCTAGCCGTGGGAATATTATCTAAAGGCTGATTGTGATACTGTATCTGTCCAGCTAGTTTACTATGTTTTCGTCTTTGGGACACCAAAATTACGATATTTACGAGCTTGGTAAAAAGATCTGTTGTTCTAGAATCTAGGTTGACCTCTGTCATAAATCTATCCCCGACAATATTAGACTCCCAATTGCAACCACATTAAAATACATTGGCAAATAAATGTGCTAAACGATAAAAACGTTGGCGAATTGCGTGGAATTTTCTATACACGCTTGCATACGTGATGTCTATACATGTATACGTGCGGGTGGCTCTAGTATGCGAGTGATGCGAGATCATTGACATGCAACTCCATCACCCACGTGTAGTCTACGTGCTGCCAACAAAACCATTAAGAAGAGGAATGGATAAAAAATTGCACCCGGCTGTAAAGACCAATACTTACTTGTCAAAATCACTGACAGATCGTGAAAAAAAAAGAATTTTGACGTGTGTGTGATGTTTAAAAAGTTAAAAATAGAATTAAATATTGTTTATGATGAAATTCAAACGTTCTAATAGAAACATTTGAATGTAGAAAGCAACGGAAATGAGGAACATTTACCTTTTTTTATAAAATTTCAAAAGCGTCAACTATGACGCTTCAAAGCGGAAGAATCGATGCTAATTAGCGACGAAAACTTTTCACAGTTAAAAAATCGAAAAGTCGACGAGAACGTTGCGCAATTCAGTTCTCAAAATACCTTCGTTGTTTCGTCGTGCGTCCGCGCAACGACCTTGGTGACGACACTGACAGATCGTGCTTGCCCACGCGCAGGGGTGAACTTTCTATTTGAAAACAGAATGCGGATTAAAACAACCATTTGTTATGTTGTCAAAACGACATTGTTGTAAAAAGTAAATTGAAATGCAAGAAAATTGTCGTAATTTACGAGTTTGTCAGTTATATTATGAGTTATTTGTTTGTGGTTTCAGCATTTCTTAAGTAGATTTTAATGTCAATCTTCTTTTAACCAGATAACAAAATGCTTTTTTTTTTTAAATTGTGAAGTTTTCTTCGACAACCCTGCGTTTAATATTTAACATGTTGAATTAGTTATAAATACAACGGAACAGACATTGTTGCAGGCTGGGATTATTTATAAACTGCAATATTTTGTAGTGAAAAGTATCTTGCCACTCTGGGAGGCCACTGCGAATTTACATATTTTGTAAATTAATTTATTATTTTTGTTAACAATTTCAATTTCGGTGCAGAATGAAAATTTTCGAATGATTGAATTGAGATTGAAATTTTATTTTTATGTGGTTATTTAAATTAGTTTTCATGAAATAGTTATCGAATGGGGTTAAATGAACTTAGAGGGTTGTATTGATAATTTTCATCATCATCATCTGCCTAGCCTTTTCCCAACTATATTGGGGTCGGCTTCCAGTCTAACCGGATGCAGCTGAATACCAGTATTTTACATGGAGCGACTGCCTATCTGACCTCCACAACCCAGTTAGTACTATACCCCCTGTGTTATACGATACCCTTGGTAAGACTGGTTGTCAGACTTTTTGGGCCACTGACTACCTAACGACTGTCAAAGATCTACAAATGACACCCGGTACCAACGGCTTTACGTGCCGTGTATTGATAATTTTAATGATTATAATTCTGTAACTACATACGTGTTACTTGCGCGACTCGTTCTTCATCAACATACAACCTGACACTGACCTGCAAATTGCAAAAAACGTAACAAAATTTGAATTTCGCGAGCTACCCTGGCGGATGATAGAAGTCAATTGTAGGGTTAGCTAACACGCGGTGTCCAAGTGCGATGATCGATGATAGTTTTTTTGTCAGTATAAGAAAAGGCTCCTGTCCTGCAGTTGCATATTACACGGTGAGAAATTTTTCATCGGTAATGAAAAAAAATGTAGTTACATAAATTTGACCGTGTAGGTATTCCACTTTTGTATAAAACAGTTCATTAAAAAAAAACCGATTCAAAATTTCTATGTAGGTGGATCATTAGTCATTTATTCATTCAACAATAAATTGCATCTGAAATTACAAAGGAGAAAAGAAGAAAACAAAAATACGTTAAAATATTACAGCAATTCATAAATACAAACATGATGATGGGTTCAGAATGATGTCCTGAATAAGTGGTAACCGTCCGTTTGTACATCGGTACCCCGTTCCACCTTATTTAAATATTACTATTTTTATACAAGGCCTTTCTAAACAGCTGTTCATGCTTGTAATGTCCGAAAGTTTCTCAGGAAATGTCATCATCTGCCTAGCCATTTTCCCAAATATGTTGCGGCCGGCTTCCAGTCTAACCGGCTGCAGCTGAATACCACTTTTCACAGCAAATAATCGTTATTAAAACGACCCGACTACGCCTTCGATGCTCGAGTAACAGGTAATGCTTAAAAACTCGAGCAAACTACGAAGGATTTCAAAACGTTTACCTAAATCTGACATTATGATATAAACACAAAATCACACTGAACATGCATACATACATCACGCCTGTAATCCCCGAAGGGAGAGGCAGAGGTGTCTAATAGTATTGCCATTAACCCGGCACGAATTCAGACTCCGTGGCTAGAGATATTCCTGATGGAAAAACCCAATAACACTTTGCCCGCCCTGGGAATCGAACCTAGGTCCTCATGCGTAGCAATCGCGCTTGCGACCACTCGACCAATGAGGCAGTCAATACACTCAAGTATCTACATATAAAGAATTAGGTCAGAACATGTAACAACATGAGAACAGATGGACAAACATAGTGCAACATTTGAGTCATTTATTCTCGGAGGAAAATATGTATTGCACTCGGAAACACCAAATAGGAAAATAACGAAGGTCCACGGTTGCATTGCAACGTACGAAATAATTATAAAATTAACTAAGAAATATACACAAGAATCACAACGATGAAAGGTTAAACAAAAGAGCATCTTTGAACAACTCTTAACATGTTTTTATTTTCGACATGGCATCTCGCAGATCAACCTACGAGGCTGGCTTCTGCTTTACCGGACTATATCTGGTGAATGCCTTGAGTGTAAGGCCTCCAGCCAGGGGCATGGGACTTATAAGGAGGCTGAGGAGGGCAGCATCGCGGACAGGTTCGGCAAGGAAGCAAGGGTCGGGGGGGGGGGGCGAACTCTTAAGTTGTTCAAAGATGCTCTTTATATACACGAATGGTCTTTTTAAGGAAAAGTTTCTTCAGTAGTTAGGTGGTCATTGTCTCGATTTGAACACTAGGCTTTTATTTATAGATTTTTATGACTTTGGTGCCTATGTCTGATGTATTTATTTGAGCTGATAATTTTTGTATTCGTATGGTTAGTGCCGCACCTGGTGTCAGAGTTTTTATGCCGTCCATGGGCCTCTGACTTTGCTTTACATGTCGTCGAGAAATATCTCTCAGACATGCTGGTTTCCTCACAATGTTTTCCTGCACCGAAGCAAGTGATAATTATACAATACGCACATGAATCCGAAAAATCAATCCCATATCACCAAATTTTTAGGGTTCCGTACCCGAAGGGTAACCAACGGGACCCTATTACTAAGCCTCCGCTGTCCGTCCGTCTGTCTATCAGCGAGCTGTATCTCATGATCCGTAATAGATAGACAGTTGAATTTTTCACAGAATGTATATTTCTGTTGCCGCTATTACAAGAAATAATAAATTAACCATTAAAGGGGGCTCCCCTCATAGCTGCGGGACTGTTCGAAAGAGATACCGTGGCCCTGGAACACAAAGGGCAAAGAAGGAACATGGATGGGTTTTAGTTTGATGATTTCCCATCCGAAAAATAAAATAAAATTGGGGCTCCCCTACTGCGATAGTACTTAACCTTACATGCGCGAGTCCTACTTGCACTTGGCCGGTTTTTTAAAAAGATTGTTGAGGACGGCTAGACTTTCTGCAACATTTTCTTTATATCCTAACAGTGCAGAGAGAGAGCAAGCTGGGTTAAACAATAAGTAAAGTGTACTACAGTTTACCGGAATTTTCATCGTGTATGAACCACACATTCACAACAATTTCAACAATGTAACAATACAACACGTTAGTTTTAGTACGAGTAAACGGTCACTCTAAAATAACCTCGTAACATTGTTAAATTGTACTTTGATGCCTCATTTCCTTTTTTGTGTCAAATTAATATGATTACCGTACTTAAATATTTATAAAATATTAACGATTAAAGTATGAAATTGCCGATTTCGTAAAATGTGGTATTTCCGTACTAACTTTTTTTGATTTTTCTTGGAAACGTCTGAACCGATTATGATGTGATTGCAAACTATAGTTAGAGTGAAAAAAGCTGCGCTGCACTGCTTATCTTAAATTCTCAAAACACAGTCTATGACTTAAATATACCTACTTGAAGTAGTAAAACCAGCGGCACATTGAAACAGGTGTTTTGACAGACTACCCTATGAGGTAATATGCAACTACTAGTACGGTTTTTAACTCTAAAAGGTACGTAATTTAACAATTAATCCAATAAAATGGAATTAGGAAAAAATATAGCTATACGTCAAAGTTACAAACAGAACAAAATGTGAGAAAAAACTGCAATTTCATAGTCAAAGACCTATTAGAATAGGGTCATAATATGAATTACATTACAATTCGTAAAATGGTGACAATGTTACTTTAAATAATATTAACAGTCTGTGACCATTTTAAGAATTTTAACGTTATTAATTTAATTTAATTTAATTTATTTATGTATTTATTTATTTATTTAATTATTGTTAATATTATAAAAATAAAAGAGACAATTATAACATATTAAAATAAACAAAATAATTTTTTGTTATTTTATATATTTAAATATGTTATAATTGTACAAAATAATTTGCATTTTGTATATTTTAAAGAAAAAAAAAGAAGGTTAACAACACTATTATTATCCTATAATGATTCTGCTAAAGCCGTCATTTTAGCCCTGCTGTTCTCTCTTATTAATCCACTTTGTCAGCAGTAGTTACCGAGGATCCATCCCTCTGCTGGAACAGAGCTCTCTTCTCTATGTGAAGCAGTCGGCTCACCAGTGCTGGTTGGTAGATGTCACATATCTTCGAATGTTTGCTTCCAGGACACGACGCCGGTTTTCTCAAGACGTTTTTTTTTACCGTTTTGAGAGCAGTGATTATGAATTAAGTTACACAAAATAACCCGCCAACCTGGTTTGAACCCACGTCCTGTAATACTTAAGTCGGGGCCGTTACCACTGAGCAATCATAACTCTCAATAAACAAATTAATAAAACTTTTAAACGTCAATTAATAACGTGCACTAGGAGCCAAGCCAACGATTCCGATCAGACAGTTTGGATCTGTCAAAGGCATCATTATCATTAACGTTTGTCGGAAACCAGAGACAAATTAATTTAGATAATGAGCGCTAAATGTCTATGGTATAGATCAATCGAGAGCTATTGATATGGCTTTATATGAATGGTCGGTTGTTGCACTTAGTGAGCTATCAATCTTTCGAATTGATTGTCAAACTAATTTTATCTATGTATGATTCGGGCATTCATAGATCTGATTTTGAAAACGCATCATGACAAACAGCATTGACCCTGTCTATTTTAATTACGTTTACTTTACTGCTGTACTGTTTTAAGTCTATATTGGGCACTTAATATCATCAATATTCTCCCACCTTTATCCCAATTTATTTGGGGTCAGCGCAGCATGTCTTCTTCTTCCATACTTCTCTACCCCATCTACTCATCTGATACTTCCTTTGTAGCCATTTCATCGTTCACACAGTCATTCCATAGTTTCTTTGATCTTCCTCTAATCTTATTTGCAAATAACACTAACTGTAACTAAGTAACAACCTGCCTGTTCTCCGTACAGATGAAATCTAAAAAAATGGCGATAGTAAGTCTATACATCGACATTTCTGTGCATATCAACGCTACGCGCTGTAAAGGTTTTTCTTGTTCTAGACCATACCTGGGCACCTTCAAGTTACGGAGATATTGGGGGTCAAAGTTTCAAAGTTTTAACAAGTTTTAAAAAAAAATACATGTTTTTAATGTAAGATTTTTACTTTAAACACCTCCACGACCCCCGTTCTATTCAATCCATCCAACAGCACAATGCTTTGAGTGCGTTCCATTGAGTCCTACCGTAAAAAGTATTTTTTCACCTCAAAAAAAAAAGTCGTTTCCCAGCAAACATTTTTGCGTAAAGTTACTTAGTTTCATGTACAGAAAGCTTGGTTGATGGCAAACTTCGGAAATAAATGCTCTACATTATGGTGATACAGCAGTAAAATTCATTGAGGAGTTTAAGAGATCACAACTAGATTATGACAAACAACTAAGAAGCAAGTTGTCATACATACACGATCGAAAAGCGACTTCGGCATAAAAGCTACTGTATGGTACAACAGTTGTTATACAGTAGAAAAAAAACCTGTTGTATATCTAAGCCGAGCTGCATTTTAAACTCTGTGTTACCAGCCATTGCCAGTTTACAGCCACGTCAATAACTATTGTTGTCTATTTGTGTTGCCAGCGCTATCCAAGTTTTTGTTTTTTTTTTGTTTTTATCGGCTATTGTTAACGTGTTTTCAATATTCGTCGATGGATTTGTTAGAATTTTGATTGGCATATTGGTTTCGAATGAATTTTGAATGTGATTAATGGATAATCTTCATATCGGAATGACTTTATATATAGAAGACTGTAACTTTTTCATGGGCTGTCGTGTTATTTAGTCAGTGGGTTATGGAGGTCTAATAGACAGTCGTTCCATGTAAAATGCTGGTACCAAGCAGTATCCAGGTGAACTAAAATAAAACCTTAGGGAAAATATGAATCCCTAACTTTCGTATCCTTTACCCGGAACTTTGAGCACAATAACAATGCATCTTACTTTAAAAATTCTTAGCATGCCTCGCTAGCTGCTCGACTATTAACTTTAATTTATAATGGCTCTTAAACCCAGGATAGATAGTGCTTTAGGCAAATAAAATTACAATATTTAAATCACGGATCCTTACTTTAGATCCTTACTTTTTTATCTTTCATCAGGATGTTGTGTGATGAAAATATTCGATTTATGGATAGTTCGTTAACTGAATTGAATCATATAGATATATCTTGGGTTTTAAATAATCAATCCCATTTTAACATACGTGGGAAACAGAACAGTGGTTTCACCTAAAGTCTGGAAGCTTGACAATCTATCAAACTTTAGGATCTCGGAATTGCTAAGTATCTAATTCGGTTTTACTCAGCAAGAATATTACTAGTAATGTAAAGAATCTACAAAGACTGCAATAATGGATAATCATTAGTGATATGTCGGAGAAAGTTCATGACGAAAAATATGTATAAAAAATACAGTCAAACCTTCCCATCATCATCATTATTTAACCAACCTTTTCCAACTATGTCGGGGTCGGCTTTCAGTCTAACCGGATGCAGCTGAATTCCAGTATTTTACATGGAGCGACTGCCTGACCTCGACAACCCAGTTAGTACTGGGTAATACGATACCCCTTGGTAAGACTGGTCGTCAGACTTTTTGGGCCACTGACTACCTAACGACTGTCAAAGATCTACAAATGACACCCGGGACCGACTAGTTAGCGTGCTTTCCGAGGCACGGAGGAAACTCGGTATGTAATGGGTGGTCACCCATCCACAGACCAACCTAAGCAAGCACGGCTTAACCTAAAGATCGAACCGAGCGGCTGTTAATATTTAGCCACGAGCTCCTCACACAAAGAATACAGTATGTAGACTACTAAATAGGTACTGTAGTCTTTGTAAGTACATACTATTGTTGGCAAATTACTTACTTCTTTGATAAACAAACTTTGGCAATCGACTTTATGGATTTTTTTAAATATAAGTGCACCAGTTTAGTTCAACAACAAAGCAGTTCAAACATTCATGTTTTACTTAGACGAAGCTTAATACTTTGAGATATGCGTCCGTATCCAACAATACAAAGGTGGAATTTTCCTTGAAAAGCACAAATACTTGTACTTTATAGTACTCTTTATTAAATATCTGCTACTGCAAACAGAACACAGTCGTCTACATAATAAAACGGAGTATGCTTCGTATTTTACGTATGTTGGCTGTTGCAATAAGACCGCCGAATTGTAGTAAGTGCTTGTGTATTATTTTCTCCTAACAATTATTAGTTTTATTTGACAAATATATGTGATGAGGAGGGATGGTACATATGTGACTAAAAGAGAGATGAATATCAATGTTGATGGATGGAGAGGAAAAGCAAGACCAAAGAAAACATGGATGGATTGCGTGAGGAATGATATGAGTCAAAAAGGAGTAAATGATAGCGTGAAGAATGACAGGGGAGAATGAAACTAAAAAACGTATCGCGCCGAATTGAAATAACTTGAGACAAGTGCAGGAAAATGATGATTTGACATATACAACATTATTTTTAGTATATGCGAAACCTGAATATAGTTTGTTCAGAATAAGTAACTGAATCGATTCCAATAATTTTCAAACTATGTTATATTTTGGCCCAAAATATTTAAAAAAAGTTACAAGTTGGACACCGAGCGATATTAAGTACCTATCGCAATAATTTAGGTACTTACTGCCAAATTATTATTATCAATGAGCTCAAGACGACGCTGGAGACCCGCGCGCGGGCGCGTTGCGTGGTGACCACGCTTTTGTGCGGACAACCAGGTAACAGAATAAGCTTATAACTTTGTGATTTTTCATGATACAGGTTTGAAATTTTGTACATAGATTCTTTATATAAAAATACTCGACACGTGTTTCAGGTTTCGCATATACTAAAATTAATGTTGTATACACGGTAGACGATCAGGATTGTAATGGACGGTGTAAAGGAAGGACATTCCTTCCCCATAATATGCGCGCATGACATGTTTATTAGTGGACTGAGTCCATCACATGCGCGACACATTTCCACCGGCAGCGGGGACGCTGTTCGTAGCCGGTTGGCGTCGAGGTCTCAAGCCCGCTGGTGGCCGTCCTCTCCTTTTTACATTGTGTCGTAAACTTTTACAATAAATTCACTCAAAAATCTGCTGTTTCATACAAAAGTGCAATATTTTCGGTCAAAATGTACAGCTGTTTTCAATTTGCCTCAAAAATCTATTACTGGAAAATCGTATTACCCAGTACTAACGTTGTGAAGGTCAGATAGGCAGTCGCTCCATGTAAAATAGTAGTATTCAGATGTATCCGTTCAGACTGGAAGCCGACCCCAACATAGTTGGGAAAACGCTAGAGAGATGGTGATGAAATCTGTTACCTGATTTACTATTTAAACACATCTATTTTTCTAAATCGAATTCTGCGATTTGCTGTGCCATTTTTGTTTGTTTTGAGTCAAGGAAAGAAAAATTCACTTTAGAGAAGTATTGTTACAGCTTACAATAAAATAGAAACCGCAATTCTGTAGCAAATTGAAATTCCAATGTTGTAAACAAATTATTCTTGGTTTTGATCTTAATGTACGATTCTTGTCTTTATTGTCATTGATACAAATAAAATGTCGTATCATTGCCAATATTAAAGTGACCTATTTGACTGTCACCGAGATAACACAAGAGATATGCACTTATCTAAACTAATATTATAAAGCTGAAGAGTTTTTTTGGTCATCATTCTCTTGCCTTTATCCCAATTCATTTGGGTTCGGCGCAGCATGTCTTCTTCTTCCATACTTCTCTATTACTCGTCATCTCATCAGACAACTCATTTCTTGCCATATCATTCTTTACACAGTCCATCCATCGTTTCTTTGGTCTTCCTCTACTATTATGAGCTATATATGAGCTCAGCTCAGCTGGAGAGTTTGTTTGTTACTGGTTCGAAGTGAAAAAATCTTTTAGTGTTGGATAGCCCATTTATCGAGGAAGGCTATGGGCTATATAACATCACGCTACGACCAAATGGAGTGGAGTATCAATGAAAAATGTTGCAAAAACGGGAAAACTTGTATTTTTATAATAATTTAAACGCGGACGACAGATAGTACATAGATAAATCTTATCACGACCACACCAAGAAAGTTTTGTATTTACATTTTGTTAAATTGAAAATAGTGGTACGAGAAACCATTAGTAGCCCAGTATAAACGACCCCGACTGTAGACCGTAGATTCAAATCCAGACAGGCATATGACTTTGTGGGATTAATCATAACATCATAACATGACGTTTGTAATCCCCGAAGGGTTAGGCAGAGGTGTGCCTAATAGTACACCTACATTTCGTCGGTTACGTTTTAAGTACCATAAAATAGGGTGCGAGGCTATTGCCATCTACGGGGCACAAATCCAGACTCCGTGGCTGCTACTGAGATGTACCTAAAGGAAAAACACAATAACCCTTTGCCCGACTTGGGAATCGAACCTCATGCTCAGCAGTCAGGTTTGCAACCACTCGACCAACGAGGCAGGGTTTATAATCAAGGAAAACACCGTGAGCATGTCAAGCCGAGCAATTAGAAGAAAATCTACCAATCCTCGCGTGGTGGATTATGTATCCCATTTCCTCTTACAGTGAGGAGACCAGTGTCTTATCTGTGGAAAATTATGTTTATGCTAGGTATATGAAAAACATACTATGATTTTCATTATCTTAAGCTAGAAACTCCTTAAAACTTTTGATAACTTGGTACAAGCGATAGTTGCCTCAGTATGAATATGCACACAATCTGCGTGGAACAACACTTAGCCTTGCGTAAACTTCGCAGAAATCGCTCAAGAAGCGATATTACTCAACTTAAAGTTACGTCGAGTCGCTGAGTAAGCCCCGTGCACTACAGCGAGCATGGAGTATGCAGCGAATGGAGTGATAATGTGTGACAGATTGGTGCTTACGGATGTAAGATTCATGCATCCCAACACTGCGGCACCGTCAAGAATGCGACTATAGTCAAATCGCTTTTTAATTAGGCAAAATAATTGATTGTGAACTTGTCATATCGCACGCGTATCATAATAAACAGGTCCTGTATTATGATACGAGTGAGATATGATATTTTGAGACAGTTAGTGCGGGTAGCGATAAATATCATTTTCAATTGCGAGTTTTTGGTACAAGTTCGCATTTAATTGTTTTGTTCTTAAAACGATTCGACTACAGCTATTAACTAGCTATTATTATTATTACAGCTATTTTCTCGATCAAGAAATACACAATAGATGTAAGGGAGAAACATATTAATTGTTGATCGCTGACTGATTCCACTTCTGATGTGGAATCGTGGGCATTTATTCACTTTGTGTGCAACTCGTACAGCAAAACACAGTATTAGAGAAACACATACAAATAGTTGATCGATGACTGTTACACTGCTGCCAAGAAATTTATCACCACTAGTGCTGGCACGATGTGAAGACACCGTGTTGTATTGTATAACGGGCTGGTGTCTGCAACTCCACGTCAAAGCACGTATTTTGCGTGCGGTCCTCCGAGTCACCGTATCACTGATGCTGATGATGAAAGCCGATTACTGTACACATATAAATACTAGTATTCAGCTGCATTCAGTTAGGATGTAAATCGACCCCAAAATAGTTGTAAAACTATGGTGTCTACCGATACCTAGGTATAGGTATGAATCAATCAATCCTTATTATTCTTAAGCATGGGTCTTTGTTTTCGAATACAAGTTGAGCAAGTTTATTTTCTAGGACAAATGCGATTAGAACTCCGTTTGTTTCTTACTCTGTTGTAAAGCTCACTACTTCACGCTATAAGGTAATCGATACACTAGCTTGGCGGACGGCTCTATCAGTGCGGCGTGAACATTATAGTGTTATATTACCAATTTGGAACTACGGAACTCTCTGCTGACTCTGCCGTCGTGTGAAGTGTTTATTCAGCTTTTTAAGCTTTCATTTAAAATACAGGCAGTGTCGTTTTAATGGCATGTGACGCTGTACATCCATACTTCCTAATATACTTATTTTTTTAAACGCGAAAGTAACATTGTCTTGGCCTGTCTGTCTGTCCGTCGGTTTGTCTGTCTTTCTGTCACTCTTGAACGGATTCGGATGTTACACACAGTCGGATCTAGCCTAGGTTAGGAAAGAAGGTAGTCTGGTTTAGGCAGTTTTGTGTTCATTTTAACCTGACGTATTAGGAAATTTAGTTCTTGAAATAATGTAATACTAGAGGCTGAAACTGTTCAGCATCATCAGCATTCTCCTGCCCTAATCCCAATTTATTTGGGGTCGGCGCAGCGTGTCTTCTTCTTCCATACTTCTCTATTACTCGTCATCTCAGCAGTCACCTCTTTCCTAGCCATATCATCCTTCACACAGTCCATCCATGGTTTCTTTGGTCTTCTTCTACTCTTATAGCCATCCACATTCATACGCAAAACTTTCCTGGCTGAAACTGTTGTTGGCGAAAATTCAGTAAATGAATATCGAGATATAATATTAGAAACGGTAATACTAATATTGATACTTTGATATGAGCTATAAAATAATAACGATTATTTAATTACTAGTTATACTGACCGTGGGTGTTAATTACACAAGCATAGTAGCGATCACTGAATAATTTCAAAGGAATTTTATAGCTCGTGTATGCTTTGTTAGTTACATCAAATTGATGTTTATATAATCGACGACTAAGTCAAAATAAAGGTAAAACTCAAAGCATCTAAAATAAATTTGAAAGATTCAGACTGTTAGCCAGAAAGCTGAAGCTAGTTGATCGTTCAAAAACGTAGATGTCTACGGAGAAGGCCGGCCAAGAAACTCCGTGGACACTCTCGTTTTGTACATTAAATGTTTTCTATTCTAAAGGCGCCTACTATGTATGTATATGTTTATTAGCTACTCAATATAATTAGTAGCTTATAAACATGTTTAGTGATATTATAATTAGTCGCTGGCAGGCGGATTGATGGTTGCAGTCTGATGAATTAGTGCGCAGGTGCTATCATGCTGATAATAATGATATTGTCCACTTACTCAGACATAATTGGGTGGACGATTAGGGATAGCTGTATTGTTGCAATATTTTTAACATCACATTTGGACTGCATTTTTAGTCTAGTGGTCACAAACACTGCTGTAGAGCTTGAAGTCCTGGGTTCGATTCGTATGTCAGGTAGGTTTATGACATTGGAAATTAATTTGTTTATTGATCGTAATCGCGTTGAAAGCTGTCGCAGAATTTTTATAATTTGACCTCTATGTGTATTTTGTAATTAACTTAGTAACATTCATCTTCTAAGCTCATATAGAAACAATATAGAAACCTTTGTGGAAACTGTATTTTGGAGCCGTTTGGGGTTGAAACTCTGGGGCCGTGGGGTCCGAGTACTCATAGCCTGTTTAAGGAAATTTCGAAACGCTTAGTTGACGCTTCCCGTGACCCAAGAGCTGGCTTTTACCTTGGCCAGAGGCTAAGTGTTGCCATACATCGTGGCAACGCAGCCAGTCTCTTGGGCACATTACCAGCTGACAGTGTTGAGGAGGAGTTTTTAGATGCCCATTCTTAGTTAGTTGTTAGTTTATTTAATAGTGTTTAATTAATAATTAATGTAGATAATTAGTTTAATTTACTTAATAAATATATTGATCAGTATATATTACTATAAATGATAACATTAGTAACATTAATTTAAACTTTATAAATAGCAGAGTAATAATTTAAGGTAGGTGCCTATACTTTTATTAAGTAGAATATTTTTCGCCATCTGAATATTTGCTTTCACAATAACTAATAAAGTTCAGATGATTATGTCATCTCGAAATAGTTTTATGCCCTTGCCTCCTGAATATTCACAACACCACGTTACAGCGGTTTTAAAAATTGTCTAGTGTAAAAAACCATCCGCAGATATTGTGTAACAGAGAGCAAAAAACATTACCTATACACACAACAAAACACTCGCAAACGCACGTACGCCAAACTATTATACAATATACCGCAAAATGCCGGCAAAATACCGGATTACTGCCAAAATTGACGCCCCTTCAACCAGACGTTCAGAAATTCAACGCCTGTCGAAGTTTGACTGACATTGTTAAGTCATGGGGATAGTTTGGAATAGTTTCCAAACCTAGAACTGCCAAAGAACTAACTGCTTGCCAAATTCTGGCTAAGCACGTGAGCTGAACGGCAAACTCAAGGTTATATAGGAAATTACGGTGTGCAGGCACATTTTGATTGATGTGCTTTTGTTTAAAACACATTCGAAAATTGAAAATGGTAAAAACAAATGAAGATCTGGTGGTGATCATTTGTTTTTACCATTTTCAGTTTTACAACCTTATTTTTATTAGGTGAGCCAGATCCGAGGAACGTTTAGAGGTCTAAATCGCAGTCTTCTTCTTTATCTTGTCGTTAGTGCCTAACCTGGTGTTAGAGTTTTATGCCGCCCATGGGTCTCTGGCTTGGCTTTACATGCCATCCAGAAATATCTATCAGGCATGCATGGTTTCCTCACGATGTTTTCCTTCACCGAAGTAAGTGATAATTATACAATACGCACATGAATCTGAAAAATCAGAGGACTTGACAGTCCGACGGTCACACCACTATCACTGAAACTAACACTAAATTGCGGTAAGAATTTAATTTAAAGAATAGTGAACGGCTTGAGCTGATTGAGGCGATGTTGATCCTGTGCAAGGCATAAGCCTGTGCTGAGCTTTTACTACCAATCGATACAGCGTTTTCCATTCAATCATTGCATGTCGTCACGGCCTCCTAACTAAGTTCCACAGGGTTCTATACGTAACCAGTCTTACCTGTAATCTTCTTCTGGCATTTGGTTCGTCGAGTTTCAGGAGTCCTTCAACTGATAACGCCGTTGAAGTGGCAGAGCTCTATTCGACTTTCAGGACCTTACACCGATTACCGTCCTAACAGATAGCTAGATTCTTGAGAGTTCTTTTACCTCTAATTATACAAGCGTTGGAATAAGGTGTTGCTGCCTTTGACAGATCCAACAACGTCACAGTGAACTTTCTTTTCGTTTAAGGACTGTACTTACCTATCATTCTTCAATGAGTTCATGCATACAGTACCTATTACTGTGAGGTTCTTTTTATGAAATTCTTTACCGAATTCCTTTCCCTCATCTGTCAGTTACTTGCCACGCATGTTGCAGAAAACTAGCCTTGTCCTTGCAACAGTAGATTATGCAATATTGCAACAGTCTTATGTTTTGGAAGAATAACAAAATAAATCTGTAAAAAGACAAATCTGTCAACAGACAAATCTGTCAATGGGCTTTCAGAGCCGGCAAATAAATCGCTAAAGGTCAGGCGATGTTTCAGAAGATTTTCGAAGTACATTATATTTCTTTAGTAGCAAAATAAATATAAAAAAATGTCTTTTTTAATGTGTGTTGAAGAGGAATAGATTTCCATTTTGAAATGAATGATAAGATCGGGATTGTAATTCCAAACAAATATTTTATTAATGTTTAGATTTCTACACAAGTTAAAACTTCGAATGGTCTTCGAATATTTCAGGACCTTTTAAAATATTCAAAGCATCGTAAAAAAGTCGCAGCACGTACTCTGTAATGTTTTAGTCAAAGTCAATAGTAAAAAACGAACTCTTTTTCAATTTCATGTCGGAGTGAAGTATGGCAGTTTTGTAACTTTTCACAGAAACTCCGCCGCTGTTCTAAAATTTATGCTAGAATCCTTTTTACTTTCGTTTTGACTTTAGTCTGTTGACCTACATGTTAGGTTATCCAACATTGAACGCGACAGCCGATCGGGGTCGGATGAGGGCGAGCGAACTCACAGAAGACTTCCACGAAGGTCGCCAATGATTTGGAGACCTTAGAACCGTCTTTTATATCAACAACTGCTGGAATTATCAATGTACCACGTAGGGAACGCCTTGAAACTGGAAACATTCGAGTTGGCATTAGTGTTACGACCGCCGCGCGTACTTGTCGCGTTCTAGCTTTTTGCTCAAACAATAAAATTATAAGCGATACGTTTATAAATAGCCGTTTCGGGCTCGCGAGCGTGTGTCGAGAGGGAGCTGCGTAGTTCTGCTCTGGAGGTCTGGAAGCGTGTGGTGCGCAGGCGCTGACACTCGAGACTGCTCTCAGGTACACCTGTCTCACCTAACGCAATGTCATTCTCACTATCATAATAACAGAGGTGGATAACAAAGCTCAAAACTCACCGGCCATTCACCGCTGTGTTGTTGGCACGGAAAAAACACGAGTTAGTCTCGAAAACACGAGTTAATTTCGCTGTTTAAGTGTAGGAAGTAATTATGGAGTGGGAAATATGTTAACGACCAGGGAAGCAGGGTGTTAGGGAAGTGGTGACTGTCGGTTCAGAGAAAACAGTGTTGGTTTAACTTGCAACGATTGAGTTTTGTGTTTCATTTATACTTTCAAGTCTTATCTAGTTAATGCTTTAACCTGCTTTAATGTGTAGTTAATTAAGTTTACTATGTGACGGGATTCAGTTTGTTAACTGTTTCTTTTAAAAGGTTTTTTTTTTGCGAAAATGTGAAGTGGGTATTGTGTTTTCGAGAAATGTGAATGTTTTTTGTAAGTCTGCAATTATACAAACTTACATCCATTTAATTGAATCTATTCACTGGCAAAATGTGATTTAATTTTAGACTTTTTTTTTGTCGAAATAAAGCTTTTTTGTAACTATTCTAAAAAAGTGTTAATTTCGTGATATTTTCCTCAAAACTATTTCTTATTCTTTGAAGCTAATTTAATTATCTTTATTGATCAGAATTTTTAATGAAATACTATCATTCGTATGTTCAAAGATTTCACGAAAAATTCAAGAAAATTCTCAATTAATATAATTATAAAGTGTTATTCGTTAGTTACGAGAAATGATAGGATATTTTTATTAGTTCGCGTGGGAGGAGACATTTTGTAACATTTTCCGTTGGCGCACAAGATTCTATATCAAATCTATTTCTAGTTCTAACATAAATCTCGCTGGCTCAATGAGCTTTACGCTTTTAAAAACAAAATGTTTATAATTTTAATATGTCAGCTTCTATGATGGACAAGGGTGTTTTGGAGTCAGATAAACATTTAAAACTTCAAAGTTGTCTTTAATTGACTGTTAGTTAAGTTGCAACAGATGTTAGTAGGAAAGGGATTGTTATTTGAGTCGTGTTAACGGTTTTATTTTGTAATATAAACCTACTGTGACTGATAATAAACATTTCATCAAAAGTACCAGAATGTTGAAGAAAAATGGCAATATTTTGATTTAAAACTTTCTACAATTCAACTACCTAAATGAAAAGTCTCTAAAAATAGAATAGGCTTCATTTCATTCGAAAAACAAACGTGTTTTAATCACGAATGAAAAATACCGTCTGTATTGGACCAATCACACATGACACAAATCTACACAGCAGGAACCAATTTTCAGGACTCCAGTATTCTACGTCTCTCATACAATAACATCATACACAAATCTCATAAACACGCAAGTCTAGGTCAACCCAACATTAATGCTGCATGAATTAAACCCACGACCCTGGACGCCGAAGGTCGTATCCCCCACCCTATATCCGTTAAAACGACTTTTCGGATATTTAGACGATCCCGACGTCAGTTATTTCAAATATTTTTAACCCGTTTTATGAAGTTTTCAGCCTTGCATTTCGGTGTGTATGATATCATGTGTTATAAAGATGCTAATAGATTGCGTCTTCGTCTGAAAATGTATGAATAGATCCTTTGAAATGCAGTTTTTTAGGAAGAATTTTATAGATGTGTTTTTAACGCCTCGGTTTTTCTCTAATGGTGTATAAAAGGGAAAGTGAAGTGTTTAGACTCGAGAGGAAAGCTTCAAGCGATTGATTATATTATAAGAAATTAAAAACCAATTTTAGATTTTTTTAATTTCTCTTTTGGAGTTTTGTTGTAAACGGCGAGAAAAACATTGAACCACTGCGTTATATGGTCTTGTAGCAAGTTCAAGCTGTGCGTAATGGTATTTAACATAACATAACATCACGCTTGTAATCCCCGAAGGGTTGGGCAGAGGTGTACCAATAGTACACCAACATTTCGCCAGTCATGTGTAAGTTCCATATTATAGGAGAGAGCCTATTGCCATCAGCCGGGCACAATTTCGAACTCCGTGGCTGCTACTGAGAAATTCTTGATGGAAAAACCCAATAACAATTTGTTCGACCCGGGAATCAAACCCAGGACATCATGCTCAGCAGTCGCGATTAATGGTATTTACTTCAAAGAATTTAAATTGTCTCTTTCTAATTGTTTTTTTTTTTACTTTTCAAATTTACAGGACAAAAAGTAAGCAATGTCATTCCCCAGGATCCAAGCTGTCAAATTACTTACACAGACAGAGTTCCTTTTGCATTTAAAACATTAGTATGCCTGTATGGATATAAATTTTTCAATACACTATCTCGAAAACTAGTTCTTGTCGCACTACGATTAGGTTCAACATGCAATGTATTTCACACGCGTGGATTTTTAATATTTTTCCGCATACAGAAATGAAATGATAATATACTTCTCGGCTCCATAACACCCTCACCTGAAGCTCGGGTGTGAATTACGCCTCGAATGCAATAACAAAGTTTTCCCACTTATATCAAAATGTACTATTTCACAATCTCATGATGTTGATGTTTTCATAGCGTTTATTTATCAATCTCTCTGCAGCTTCCTATACTGAATTTTTAAACACTTTTATCGATGCACATGTTGCTTGACGGTTAAATAGTTTATTTCCTTGGAGTGTAGTAGCAAAAAAAAAACAAGTTTTTCGGCTCGCTGCCACGAACTGAACAGAGAATGATCTCACCGCGTGGTTGCCGTGCTAACAATATTCGTAAACTATGTTCTAACAAACATAGAATTTGTAAATTATTATTTTTTGGAAACCATACTTTTGATATGATGTAAACACGTTCATGAAAAGCTGAGTTAATAATTAGAGAGTCACAGTTATAAAATTGTGAATTATTAAAATTATGTAGAACGTAATGAAGAATTGTGTTTAAACTTTGTTTTGAATAACTTTGGTTCAAATATTCATGAAAATTTTAACTTGAATAAAAAAAACTAGCTTGTATCACGCACTAAAGAATCTCGTATTCTTCCCAGCTAACCTTTTCATAAATTATGATACCCATATCATGGGAATCCATAAAAATAACTAGTCCGCCATTTTGGATTAAGAATGACGTCAATTAGCTAACCATGCATTGTCATCCAAACTAAACATGTTCGCAAAATTTCAACTCAATCGAAAATTGGGAATTGAGAACTCTAAGATTTTTCTACATAGTTACAGCTGCAGCTAATAAAAACGAGTTGTATTGTATTGTATAACGGGCTGGTGTCCGCAACTCCACGTCAAAGCGCGTATTTTGCACGCTTATAAAAAAAAAAAAAAACGAGTTAACACGTTATGAATAAAATCACGCAGATACCTACATGTTTCTTTGTTTATGCTGCATCAAGACATTAGCTGATGATCGTTGGAACAGACGTGTTTCGGAGTAGGACACCCTCAGACTACATTGAAAGATGATTTTCGCAAGGTGGTGGATGAATCAGAGTAGCCCAAGATCTAAAAAATGGCGTGCTATAGAAGAGTCCTAAGACCAGCAGTTTGGCTTACATTATGCTGAACGTAAAAATTGGTTGTTGCCAAAGAGATTTAAAAGAATTGTAGAGCGGACATTGGACATACGTGACAATAATTTTGATCCCGAATATTTTCGATTTTGACTGACGAATGCTACCTGACAAGTGGGCCTGTGACACAAGACAGACCGTTTTTTTTTTCTTTAATAGCATTGTATATCCCACTGCTGGGCAACGGCCACCCCCATATTACAGACCGATTTAACAAGTATTTACTTGATTACGATTTTCTTCGTCTTGTGCGTATAGAGAGCGTGTGGAGAGCAGCGTTGGCCCAGTGGTGGAGACCCCGACTTACGAGCAGTAAGTCGTGGGTTCGAACCCAGCCAGGCGCATTACTTTGTGTAAGTTATTTCATCACCACTGCTCTCAAAACGGTGAAGGAAAACATCGTGAGGAAACCGGCATGTCCTAGAACCAAAAATTCGAAGACATTTGACATCTACCAACCCGCACTGGGCCCGCGTGGTGGATTATAGCCCATTCCCTCTCATAGAGAGGAGCCCTGCGTCCCAGCAGTGGGAACATTAATAGGCTGATTATGTATGTATGTTATGTGCGTATAAATAATTTAAATGTCTTTTTTTTTGCTAAACTTTTGAATTCTCGAAGATAACTCTAAAGATTCCTGTTTCGAAAATCCAGCAGCATTGCAAGTAGACACTTCCTCATCGGTACATATCTTCGTTATGCACACGTGCTAACATTCAATCACAATCAACTAGTTCGCATTGCCAAAATTCTTACTTGTAAATCAACATTAGGAAGTCGATTGCATCAAGATTTATAACTAGGCTATCGCTACTTTTCAATCTGGTGACGTCAGGGAACTTCTGCTTCTAGTTTTATGAGAAATGGGTTCAAAACAAGAACTGTTTTTGTTTTCGTCTAGAATCTACGAAATTGGGGTTTGTTGTGAAAGAATTTGTTATCAGCGATAAGACCGTGAAGGTTGCAGGGATCGGCTGGATGCGAGTGGCATGGGACCGGGCAATATGGCGATACTTGGGGAGGTCTATGTCCAGCAATGGACGTCTTTCGGCTGACACGATGATGATGATGACAATACCGCCATTGTACCCATAGATTTAAAACAAGAGATGGGTTATTTCATCATCTTCCTGCACCCGACCCAAAGTAACATGGGACAACCCATGTTACTTTGGGTCGGCTCAACAGGTTTTTTTCTTCCATTCTCCTTTGTCAACCGTCACGCTATCATTTACTCTTTTTTCTTTTATGTCATTCCTCACACAATCCATCCATCAACGTTTATATTCATCACAAGAGATACGATATTTGGTGTGCAATAAAGTAAACGTACTGTTTCTATTTTAAATCATGGGACCTGTAGGAATTTTTATTTGGCAAAAATGATGAACTTGCATTCAAATTATCACCCACTATTAAACCCCTTTAGGGGATGAATTTCTTTATCGTTTATGCAAAGTTTCATGCTTATAGAAACAGTGTTGTAGCCTTTTCCTTGTCTGACAGTAAATTTAAAAGTTTTTTTATAGGTTGGTAAATATTAAAGCTTTTTTTAATATAGAACAACTTGTAGAATTTGATGAATAAAAGTTGTCTATTATAGAACCTTGTCGATTGTCCTTGCTGCTATTATTAAGATTCTTAGACAATTCGTCCAAACACGTGTACCATTACTATCGAGTGTTTCGACGAATTATTAAAAGAGACGATTTTATAGAAGTTTATTGATAATTCTCAAGTAAGTGCTAAATTTTATTGCAGTTTCGGCTTTGTTTTGGCTCCTCTGATCATTAACATCATTATCAATGATTCTCAAATATAAATTGCGCCACAAGGAACGCGATTTGCACGAGAAACACCTACTTATTCAAATAATTAGTGCCTAAGTACGCAGATGGAGTTTCTGGCCATTGTCCTAATAGCCCTTTAGCAGCAGTTTCCTTAAATAAGAGCCAAGAATACATGGCCGGTTATGTAGATACAGCGACATAAATTCATTTACTTATTTATTTATTTATGTACACACAAAATACTTAACAAGACATTACATGTACACACATGACACACACACACACACACATGTGTTCACATTACATTATTCATGTTCATAATTGCTTGAAACACACAACAATTTTAATAGGTGCCAGAATACAACTCATACGTACACACGGCGGCACATCAAGCTGTACATTTCCAGTATAACATGGCCTCGCTTTTTATAATAGTTACGCATAGTTTGATACGTAATATTTAACATTTTATAACATATTTTACTTTTTTGTGATTGCCGGCCAAACTAATAACCACGCCTGAAATCTTGGCAAAGTCAACCTTATAATTGTTCTACCATTTTTGACAAACAATTCCC
The DNA here is from genome assembly GCA_910589295.1 of Noctua janthe. NCBI lineage: Eukaryota > Metazoa > Arthropoda > Insecta > Lepidoptera > Noctuidae > Noctua > Noctua janthe. Next base: position 10,021,035 of record OU342575.1, on the reverse strand, counting down.
AGTAAATTTAAATTTCACTAAGTTTTAGACGTAGTTGAAACTATCTGTGACATAATATACAGGGTGGAAGGTACACCGAGGCACAAACGGTTACCACATATTCAGTTCATCATTCTGAACCTCACATCACATAGAACCACATAGAAAGTTTTCATCGTTAATTAAAAAAAAAACAGCTGTTCAGTACCAACAGAAGTGCAATACCTACACGGTCAAAATGTATGGAATAGCTTTTTTTTTTCCTATGCTAAAGGAACTGATAGACAAGGCGGCCTAAACATCTAGAAGCATGTTTTGCTCAAGTTTTTCATGTAACGAAAGAGAGCATTAAGGATTGTAAACATAAATGTAACTTCCGAATGCTGAAATAATATTGTCCCGATCCAACCTGTCTCTTGCACTCCTCCCCCAGCGACGCCCTAAGCCAAGGCGTACCCCACACGGGGTGCCCTTAGCGTGCAGTCGCTTAGTTTTTAAATTGTTATGCCCCTGGCTGGAGGCCTTACACTCAAGGCACCTATAGATAGTCCGGTTAAGCAGACGACCACCTAGGTTGACCTGCGAGATGCCATTCACGCAAAAGAAAACTGAAAAAGTATTAGTTCACGAAAATATCACTGGGCTGTTTTATCTAACCATCATCTACCTAGCCTTTTCCCAACTATGTGGGGGTCGGCTTCCAGTCTAACCGGATGCAGCTGAATACCAGCATTTTACATGGGGCGACTGCATATCTGACCTCCACGACCAGTACTAACCGGGTTGTGGAGGTCAGAGCCACCCAGTGGTAATACGATACCACTGGGTGGCTCAGACCTCGGTGAGAGAAAACTTGGTATGTAAGGGATCCACGAACCAACCTGGGCAAGCACGGCGCCCCTATTGATTGACCCGAGCGGCAGTTATTATTTAGCCACGAGCGGGCTGTTTAATTATGTAACCCTTTGGGCTAAAATAACCTTTCTTGGTTACATAGTTACGTCAGCGCATCAAAGGTGTCGCGTCTACGTGTACTATAAATCGTTTAATGACGTCACCTGCGCCGACGCCGCCAGACAGGTGAACTCCGCTACGTCACACGCCGTCTGAATGATACTCACCGGCGTATCACGTTTATTATTGTTTCTATTTTCCAACGTGTTCTCTGTTTTGCGAGGGGATTACCCGTAGAATGGAAACGTGAGTAGACACTATGAGATGTGTGTGTGTGTGTGTGTGTGTGTGTGATAATATTCTATTCTAGCGACCTGCCCTTGCTTCGCACAGCGCCACCTATCGGGTCCTAAAATATATCTAATGTAGCATAGGCTACATTAGATATATTTTAGGACCCGATTTTAAGTTAAGCATCTAGCAGTAGAGCGGTGAAATCTGCGTTTTAATTCATGCAGCAGTTTTTTCGTGATGCGCGTACAAACATACAGACAGAAAGACACCAAAAATTCTAACTAAAAACTGTTGTTTTGATTTCTATTACTCTAATAAAGACCTCCCATGAAAAGCTTAGGAGGCTTTTAATCACTTCATCATCATCATCAACATTTCAGCCGAAATACGTCCACTGCTGGACATAGGCCTCCCCCACATTGACCGGTCCCGTGTGTCTCGCATCCAGCGGATCCCTGCAACCTTTACCAGGTCATCGGTCCACCTAGTGGGAGGCCTTCCAACGCAACGTCTTCCAGTTCGCGGTCGCCACTCCAGAACTTATTTAATAATTGAATTAATAGTGAGATTCTTCAGAAAGTTCGGGTGCGTAGTATTCGCTACCGGCGTGTGTGTATGATCTGATGTATGAACGTGGACGAGGCAAAAGGAGAAGGATGTAAGAGTCGTAGCAGAAACTGTAGAAGGCCACCAGGATCTACGGTTCATGGGAAAAAGGAGGGACTTTATTAATGGGCGCAATTAAAAATAACGGTACAAAGGCGGACTCTATCTCTTGGACATTTTCTGACCTAGACTGATGCAGAGACAAAATAGGTGCAACAAGATGGTGAAAGTGGGATGGAAACTTAAGTTTATAATTTACAGACTGTTGAGTTAAGATTCGAACTTATCAACCTTCGGTTTCTGAAAGCGTTTTTAATTATAATTAACCGTATAATTCCTGATTTCTGCTTTGATTTTTGATTTTTTGACGCTTACTGGCTTTCAAAAACCGAAAAAGTGCGAGTCGTACTATCGTAGTAGAGGACCTCCCTTTATTTTTTAATCTATTATTTGTTGTGATAGCGGCAACAGAAATACACATTCTGTGAAAATTTCAACTGTCTACCTATTACTGATCATGAGATACAGCCCGCTGACACACAGACGGACGGATGGACAGCGGAGGCTTAGTAATAGGGTTCCGTTGGTAACCCTTCGGGTACCGAAACCTAAAAACGAAGTCCGAATAGACTTCTGTTATAAGACCGTTACACATCACAGCTTTTAATGAAAACTGATAAATATGAAAATCCACCTGTGCCTGGTAGTTAGTACCTACTAATAACTGAGATCACCAATCACCTGCCAAACATTGTGCTTATAGCCATTTTCTTGCCGACATGATTCAAATGATTCATGATTCTTTTCGACAAAATTTTAACCTTTACTTTACTATTAAATTCATCATCTTCCTGACCTTGTCCCATGTTACCTGGTGTCGACGCAACACGTTTTTTTCTTCCAATCTCCTCTGTCAATCGTCACGCTATCATTTACTACTTTTTCTTTCATATCAATCCTCACACAATCCATCCATCGCTTCCTTGGTCTTTTTATATTTTTTATATTCATCACTCTTTTAGTCACTTGCAATTCGTCCTTTCTCATCACATGCTCATACAAAGACAGTCGATTCCGTTTCAACATTTCTGTAACTGGCGCAACTTTCAAACTTCCTCTAATATACTCGTTCCTTACTTTATCCATTCTTGTCAGACCACATATCCACCCCAAAATCATTTGTTAAATTAAAACTATTAAAAACATGACACAATTAAGTTTAAAAGCAGAATATAATCTTAAAACTGTTTCGGAAATTAGTGTTATTAGCCCAGAAGATTCGGTTCATCAGTATTAATTTAAATGAGTTCTATTAAACTTTGGCTAGGCTCCAACGAATTTTCCTCGTCTCTCTAGTTTTTATTGATATATTTTTCGTTGAAGCATCTCTGATTATTATTCTTACCGTGTTGATGGTTAATCTGCTAGAAAAACCACGAAAATGGATTGTTTGCAGCTGTTTTTCATTGAACGAAATATGATCTGTGATTGTCTGTGATGTTTTTCGTTGTTTCCGTAGCTATTTTCGTGTTTTTTGTTGGGTTCTTTATTATACAAGCAATAATTTTTATTTTCGAATCAAAAAGACCCTGAGGGTAGTCGTCTTACGGTTGTTTTCCTTAAATTTTCATTAGGAAAAGATTCTTGCTTTGATGCTTTTGCTCGTCCGCGCTCTCGGTCGGTGGCGGCGTAGATATATGGTGGTACGCCGCGCGGAGAGACGGTGCACGCCGTCCGTCCACGCGGTCGGGTGATGTACGTATCTTTAGCAATCAACAGATTTCATACAAGCCAATGCGACGTGTGAGAATCGGCTCAGTCATACGAGTAGAATGGTACGTTACACAAAGGTTTTCACGCATAAAGTACTTTTCAACGGCTTGTTTCAGTCCCCAAAAAGTCTTTGCTATGATTCAGTTTAAAGAGCAAATTACTCAACTCAATTATTTAAATTAGACCATAACAGGCATTTTTGAATGTCAGAAACACAAAGAAGGCGAAGCTACAGTCCCAGACACAAGGCATAATAACTTGTGAAAGTACTGTAGTTGCCCATTCCAAAGCGTAGATCTCTATGGAGAAGAATGGGCAAGAAACTCCATGGACACTCGTTTCAATCAAAATATTTTTACAAGATCTTGGTTACATCATTCATGTTGAGATAATACATATATGTGAGAACGATGTAGAAAGACGTGTACATTAAGAGCGTTCAGAGTAAAAGATTAAAACAACAATTTAAAAACAAAGTACTTAAAATAAACCGTGGCAGCTAAGAGATGACCAGTCCCGTCTGACAGCGCCCGTTCACGAACATGACGCATGGATCAGCACCATCCACCAATTTCAGGTACAGTAACAGTTCCCGCGTTTAATCATATAAGTCAACACACCTTAGCCTTACCATAGAAAGACTATTTCCCAGTCTGCCTCAGATCTCTTAGTAACTCCAGGAAAACAAAATACGCCAAACTAAAATCTAGAACACCTACGAAAGACGTAGTTTTCACCGCATCATAATATCTCCAAGTTATAACGTTACCAGAATAATGTTTAACAACAAAACAGTGTGTTTTATCTCACATCATCATCTCAAGATTTAGATAGCTAGATGTGAAATTAGACTTCCTATTCAAAATATCGTATCGGCTGACGCAATTGGTATGAATTGACCATTTGTAGGGTTCCGTACCCGAAGGGTAACCAACGGGACCCTATTACTAAGCCTCCACTGTCCGTCCGTCCGTCTGTCTGTCAGCGGGCTGTATCTCATGATCCGTAATGGGTAGACAGTTGAATTTTGCACAGAATGTGTATTTCTGTTGCTGCTATGACAACAAATAATAAAAATACATTAAACATTAAAGGAGGCTCCCCTACTACGATGGTTTGGAACCCTTCATGCGCGAGTCCGACTCGCACTTGGCCGTGTTTTTTTAACGACCCACATTTTTTAGGAAAAGTTGTCCAGTTTGACGGTCTGAATCGTCACCAAGACACAGGCACAAGAGGTGTTGCGCTTACTCTGTAAACAGATTACCGATCGGCATGAACCGAATGGTAGCCAAAAATGTGTAGTTTTTTCATCTGCTAATAGTACCGAAGCGAATGTGCTGACTCCAACAAGTAGATTTAAATGTTACACTAAGAAAATTAAGCGATATGCGAGCTTAAACGTATGGGACGATAGATACAGTTTTTAGCGTGACTGACAGCATCTGGCAAGGTCCTGGGTTTGATTCCGGGTCGGGCAAAGTGATATTGGGTTTTTTCATTAGGAATTTCTCAGTAGCAGCCACGGAGTCTGGATTTGAGCCCGGTTGATGGCCATAGGCTTGCCCCCTATTACATGGGACTTAAAACATAAAAAGCGAAATGTGGGTGTAGTATTAGGTACACCTCTACAGGCGTGATGTTATTTACTATGTTATGAGTGAGACAATAGGTACTATTTCATCGGCGCGTTCGTGTTCCACGTGCGCCTCAAATAGATGTCAGCACACAGGAAAGGGTCCGCAAGGGCCGATGCCTGCTGACGCTGGGGGACTGTTCGAAGGAAATACCGCGGTCCTGGAACACAAAGGGCAAAGAAGGAACATGGATGGGTTTTAGTCAGTAAAAGTCTGACACTCCCCTCCGCTCCGCCCAGAGTGGGGGGGGGGGGCATTTGATGATATCCCATACGAAAAAAAAAAAAAAGAAAATGTATTATTAATGTTAGTTTGGATGAATGGATGTTTGTTACTCAATCACGCCAGAACTACTAACTACTACTAATTTGGCACAGAGATAGTCTATAGACTGGAATAGCTTATAAGCTACTTTTGATCCCGGTAGTATGATCCCGTAGGATAGTTACAGAACTCCACGCGGGCGAAGTCGCTGCCATAAGCTAGTTTCTAAATGTGAGTTCCTACAATAAAAGTAAGCGCTAAGAAAGCATTTTTGCATATTTATCTCTTAAAGGGGAGAGAACAAGTTCATAATGTTTGTCGTTAGAAAAGCCCACTATTATAGAAAAGTATATGGACTGAACCAATAACAATTTCTAAAAAGATTGCGAAACAATAGACAACCAATGAAATTAAAAAAATATTACGTTAAGTGTGGCCAATATAAGTGGAAGTGTCGTTCACCTTAACTCGTCAAATTAGTAGAAACGAGGTCACAGTGCAAAAGGGTTGTAGATGTAAGGGATTAAACGCTTATCCCACCTAAAGACCTTTACCGGATATCTTTGAATATTCCTAAAGCTTTGTATA